>CM066315.1:48261454-49595909 GCA_033807775.1 Saussurea involucrata
TATCTGGCTGGATTATTATCTCCTCAGAAGTCTCCTTACGGACTTAACCATGGTTACTATGGAAACTCTGCTTATGGGCTTGGGATGTCTTATCCAGGAAGCCCGTTGGGCAGTCCTCTTCTGCCCAACTCTGCTATTGGGTCTGGAAGTCCTGTTAGACACGGTGAACGGAGCTTGCGGTTTCCTTCTGGGATTCGTAACTTAGTTGGAGGTGAAAGTTTTGCATCCTCTTTGCTAGATGAGTTCAAGAGCAATAAAACCAAGTGTTTTGAACTCTCGGAAATTGCAGGCCATGTTGTTGAATTCAGGTTCATATCATTCATCATGAATATCATGCATTTTCGTTATTCATGATAATATGCATTTTCGTTGTGAATCTCATATCTCTTCGTTATGAATAATTTTCATCATGAATATCAGTCTATTACGGCATAATAATTATGAATAAAGCATGAATAGTTAGACACACATTAATTTAATAACTAACTACCAAGTATACCTGAAATTTTGTGTGGGCAGTGCGGACCAATATGGGAGTCGTTTCATTCAGCAGAAGCTTGAAACGGCTACAACGGAAGATAAAGAAATGGTGTTCCATGAAATCATGCCTCAAGCTCTTTCACTGATGACTGATGTATTCGGTAATTATGTGATCCAGAAGGTAGTGAAATCAAATTTGTTTCAAGGTTACCACACATGTTCGATAAATCATTTCTTACATTTTATTTTTCAATTCGTGTAGTTTTTTGAACATGGAAATGCTACTCAAATAAGAGAACTGGCTGACCAGCTCACCGGGCATGTTCTAACGCTTAGTCTTCAGATGTATGGTTGTCGGGTTATTCAAAAGGTAAAATTCAACAGTTTTGAAGTCATGAGGATTTTATTATGTTAATAAATGTTCTCTGGTTTTCATGATGGCCATGGATGTGCATCTGAATTCATTATTTTTTCTTTTTCTTTTTTTCATCGGCCTTGATTGGTAAATGATTAGCTTATCATAAATGCTATAATGGTTTGGTTGTCTCAAAGTAGATGTCCACGATGAAAAAGGCATACAGTTTTAGAAATGTGTATTTATTACACTTCTTAATTAACTAAATGACAATTTTTCTCTTATAAATAGAGGGAGTAATGAATATTTTCTACTCAAAATTAAGGGTAGAATTGGAAAGTAAGCACTTGGGAAAAAAAACTAAAATAGAAATGTGGATACTTATTTTGGGGCAGAGGGAGTATTTTTGTTTTTGAATAGTCCATTTTTTTATTTGATCAAATACTTTTGACTTGGTTTCATCTAGGCTATTGAGGTTGTTAACCTTGACCAACAAACAAAAATGGTTGCGGAGCTTGATGGTCATGTTATGCGTTGTGTACGTGATCAAAATGGGAATCACGTTATCCAGAAGTGTATTGAATGCGTGCCAGAAGATGCTATTCATTTTATCATCTCGACATTTTATGATCAAGTCGTGACATTATCAACCCATCCATATGGTTGTCGCGTTATACAGGTGAAAAATGAAAAAATATCTTATTTTTAACATTTGGGTGATTGATTAACAAAATTGATTCTAATTTCTTGAAGTTTTTCGTGTAAATAGAGAGTCTTGGAGCATTGCTGCAACCCTAAAACGCAAAGCATAGTCATGGATGAAATCTTGAAATCCATTTGCATGCTGGCGCAAGATCAGTATGGAAATTATGTTGTTCAGGTATGAGGTCAAGATCGATATAATCTATGATTGGAGGAGCTCTTCATAAATGATAATCCCATGTTAATCTTTGACCAAATTCATCAATGAATACACTGCATATGATTTTACCATTTTTATCGCTAACTTTTATAGAAACATAAGGTACATAATTCCTTTTGATTTCCCGACAGCATGTATTGGAACATGGAGAGCCACACGAGCGTACATCTATTATAGAGCAATTAACCGGGCAGATAGTTCAGATGAGCCAACAAAAGTTTGCATCTAATGTTGTTGAAAAGTGTTTGACTTTTGGTACCCCTGAGGAACGCCAGATTTTGGTGACCGAGATGCTAGGCACCACCGATGAAAATGAACCCCTTCAGGTTGTTCTGCTAATTGAGATCAGAAAGTATCGCATTTGAACCACTTAAAAATGTAAATAACGGTTATTTTATATCCTTTCTCATTGTGGTTCATTTTGTCATCTCAGGTGATGATGAAAGATCAGTTTGCTAATTACGTTGTGCAGAAAGTTCTGGAGACATGTGATGATCAGCAACTCGAGCTGATTCTTAATCGTATTAAGGTTCATCTGAATGCTCTAAAGAAATATACTTATGGAAAGCATATCGTTGCCCGTGTCGAGAAACTTGTGGCTGCTGGAGGTATGCTTTCAATTTTGATCTTTAGCTTTTCATTGATTGTAGTTCGACTTTTGAGGGTCGAAGGAGTTATTTTCGAGTTTAAATGATTTATAGAAATTCTTCTAATTGTAGTTTAAAGGTGATTACCACATTGAACTATAACAAGAAATCATGTTAGTCAAATAATTTGAAACTAAAAAATGAGTAACAAGAAACAATAAAACATAGCCAAGGTGAGAAAAGCCACGCACCTCTAGTCTAACATAGGGAGTAAAGAGAGAAACTTTTCGTTCAGTTTCCTTCTTTTTCCGATCCCAGTTCGTTTTAATCAGTTTCCTTCTTATCTGTTAACTTCAAGATTGATTTCAAAGAATAGTATTTATATAGAAATGGTTCAAATATAGAATATTTGTTGACTTGTCGTGTCTATGGCACTTTTTGATCTCAGAATGGAGGTTAGGGGACACTTTTTTAGGATGAAGATCAGGGTTTTTTAAACCAAGTTGAGCTTGACGGGCTGTATACTACCTATTGACTGCCCTCTTTCCGGGTAAGAGGTGCTTACTTGGTAAGAAGGGATGCTGTTTGCCAACAGACTCTTAACCCACAAATATGTTGACCGAGATGCTGACCTGGTAAGGAAGGGGTTGCTTTCTCACCCGGTCAGTGCTTACCACAACACTTGGTAAACAACTGTTTTCAGTCGACGCTTACCCAGTCCTAACCCCTTATCCAGACTGCACTCTTTCTCGGTTAGGCTTTACCTAATCTGTGTTGGTAAACGACCCGTGACATTATGAAAAGATTGGTAGTCTTTATGGGCTTGAGTCTTATGGGCTCATACAGGCTCATATGCGCACGTGTTAAAGTGGCTTGGTGTTTTGCTCTCTTCATCCCAAAACAAATCTCAACGTTTATTTCTAAGTTTGTCCCAAAATAAGTGTCCGCTTTAAAAAATAAAGTTATAATTTACTAAATTTCCAATTATACCCTTGATTATTCCGCATGAATATTTAAGAGTTGATGAGATGGGGAAAGAGCCTTTAAGTGTGCCATATCATTAAGGGTAAAGATGTCATTCAGTTGATTAAAAAGTGTAGCAATTACATATTTGTCATTTTGGTTTTCTGACAAATTATTATGATCTGTTTCCAGAACGGAGGATTGGGACACTGGCGGGATATGCTGCTGCAGCCGCTGCTGCTGCTACTGCTGCAACTGCTACCAGTTAGGTAACGGCATCGAGAGAGTTGTACAGCTAACCGAGTATGAATGGTTTGTGTTTCTTGGTTCGTTTTAACATATCATATCCAGCTGAGAGTTTCTTTTCCAAATAAAAATCGGTTTGTAGCCATGAAAACTTGTACATTGTTAGTCTTATATATATATATATATACCTAGGACTCGAGTCTTTAGCCGAGGCTCAGAGGGTGAAAGACACCCGAGGCCGCCCCCGTTGCAGAACCAAGTTAGTGTTTATGTTGTGAGTGTACAAATATAGAGCCGGGTGCAGCAGGGCCTTATGGTGTATTTAGGTGTTGCCGGAATTTTCTTTGTGCATGGATTTTATGATTCCTCATTATTTAGTGAAACTTTGTTTTGACTTTATTCACATTTGTTGCAAATTTAATCTCTTGTTCTTTTTCTGCGATGATTCATGTGTTTTAATTAAACTGGCTGCCGGCAGCCAGCAACCTCCCTCAATGGTGGTGTTTGCTATGCCCCGGTTACCATTGTGGCAGTGAAGTGGTGGAAGCCACCGTTAACTTACGTAGGAAGGACATCAGCTAGCCTTAACAAAATAAAATTCACTGCAAATGTTTTATATAGAAACCTCAATTTTTTCACTCTGTTTAACTGTTGATAATCTATCAATTTGTTTATTTTTTTATTTGTCAAAAAATATTTAAATTATATATAAATAAGATGAATTTAGTAAAAAAAATAAAAAAAGTAAAATTTGTAGTTATTAATTTACATTTTTAGAATTAACTTTTAGTTACATATTTATAATATAACTTGACAAATTATATTGGACATAGGGTGTTTGGGAGTGCTTATATTTTTAACTTGTGCTTTTTTTAAAAGTGCTTATTTGTTTATGTGGTGAGGAAAAGATGTTTTTAAAAAAGTGTTTGGATTAGCTTATTGTGGTGTGAAAACATGATAAGCAAATAAGGAGTTTTTTAGTGTTTGGCAAACTTTTGCTTATTTATGTAAAATGACCAAAAAGGACATAACCCTAACAAAAACCATGAAAAGGGTTTTAGCATCATCATAGTCTGTATGAACCATATTTTGGATTCATCATCATCATCATGTGTAATTGCACTACTACTTCTCTCGCTCCTTACTCTTGCATCACATTTTCTCCATCTTCAATTCGTACAATCTCCTTTTTGGGTTCATTTCATTGGCGCAGAAACAAACCCCCAAAATTTTCTTTAAAAATTTAGCCAAAATTCACTCTTCAAGCTCAAAATCAACATCGTGAGAGAGGGAGAGGGAAGTCTGGAATGGCCGGCGGTGGTTTCGATTAGGGTTCAAGTCGCCGGCGACGACTTGCTGTGGGTGGTGGAGGCGATTAGGACATAAATCGATAGAGTGAGTGTGCAGGTGAGAGAGATCGACAGAGGGGAGATGGAGAATGCAGATGGCGGCTGCCGGCGAGAAATGGTGGCGGCTGGACTGGTTGCCGGTGTGGTGACCGGCGGTGGTTGTGGTTGTCGTCGGTGATGGAGGCAACTGATGTGTTTGTAGGGTTTGTTAAGAAATGAGGGTAAAAAGGTAATTTTGATAGACAAGAAAATAAGCAGAAGCAAATAAGTAGCTCTGGACTGACTTCTCAAAAACAACTTATCAGTGGTGAGGAAAAGTCATAAGCTGTTTTAATTTTTTGCCATCCAAACACTCCAAAGAGCTTATCAGTGGTGAGGAAAAGCTATAAGCAAATAAGTAAAAAATATAAGCACTCCCAAACACCTAATATAAAGTATTTGTAAGAATATAAAAGCAAAAGTAATGAATGTTGTATCATTATTAATTTATAATTTTCATAATAAAGCTTTTAATTTAATCTATATATTTATGAACTCATTATAATAGAACAGAGATTTTTCAAAAAACCCAAGTGAGCTATAAGTTTAATTGGGTATTGAGTATTTATTTGTAACAACCGAATATTTTGCACTCAATAGCTGTCTTCAACCCGGTCAAGGTCAACCCATATACCGCCTTAGTTTGAGGCAACCTCTGAATCGCTAAGAGGTAAATCTTATTTAGCAAAAAAAATGTCTGCCTTTTAATGGTTCTAAAACTCTCTGAATGATTTAGCATCCTAGACCTCCCTTAACTATTCAACACCCTGATTTCATTCTAAACAATTAACAAACAACCATATTTCATTTTGCATTATATCATAAACGCCTCTTAATCATTATGACCACTTAATCATTCTGCACTAATGAAAGTTAAAGGATACTCGAAACCACGACAAACTAGAATACCACAAGTAAGCCTAATGTTTATATACACCTTACTACAAACTTAGAACATCCACAATGGTCAAACTATATAAAAAACTTAACAAAATAAAGATATATAAAAAAGGTCCGGGTGCCACCATAATGTACTTTTTCTATTTCTTTGTCTCTCATATCCATTTCTTCAAAGACTCGAGGTGGTTGATATTCAAAGTCTTTTTACAATTATTAACTCTAATGGTCAAGCCTTGATTAACCCTTCTTCCACCTTTCTTCAAACAACCATTCTTCAAACAACCATTGGAGATGCTCTTACATCAGCGAACCTTAACCGGCTTCAAGATCCCACTCACCAACTCTTCAATTTCTGTAATGGAGGTGCATAATCATCAAACTCCACCACAAAATCACCCTTCTCACCACCCTCACACGGCGGAGATAAAATCTCCGGCAAGGGCACCTCCCCCTCCAAGTACCTAACCACCTGCCTCATACTCGGCCGGAACGACGGCTCATCACTCGAACACAATAACCCCAACTTCAAAACCACCATAACTTCATCCTCATCAAACACCCCTTTCAACCGTGAATCCACCACCTTAAGCAACCCCCCTTCTCGCCATTTCTCCCACACCCAATCCACCAAAAACAACTCCTCCGGTGATGCCTTCAGTTCAACCGGTTTCCGCCCACAAACCACCTCCAACAATAAACCCCCAAAAGCATACACATCAGAGCTCGTGGTGGGCTTGCCGGTTCGAGTTAACTCAGGAGCCAGGTAACCCAATGTGCCCACCACTTTAGTTGTGCACGCGTTCGAACCATGTTCATATAACTTAGCCAGCCCAAAATCACCTAACCGGCCATTGAACTCCGAATCTAACAACACATTTCCGGCTTTAATGTCTCTATGAAGCACGGTTTGTTCCCATTCTTCATGCAAATAAAGTAATCCATTAGCTACATCGTTTATGATCTTAAACCTTTGTTCCCAAGTTAAAATTGTTTTCGGGTTATCGTAAATATACTTATCTAAGCTTCCATTGGCATGGAAATCATAGACAAGAAAAAGCTCGAATCTTTTTCTACACCAACCCAACAACTGAACCAAATTCCGGTGCCGGAGCCGGCCGATGGTTGAAATTTCCGATATAAATTCCGTCAACCCCTGTTTTGATTCCTGTGAAATTTGCTTCACGGCGATTTGGGTATTCGAATCGGGTAACATCCCTTTATAGACTTTACCCGATCCACCAAATCCGAGCAATTCTTTTTCATGAAACCCCTTTGTAGCTTCCTTCAACTCCTTATAAGAAAATTTATGTGGGCCGATATCAAGCTCCCAATCTTCAACCACATCCATGTTCTTGAGTTTCTTGATAACATAAACAGAAACGGAAATGACAATGATGAAAAAGGCCAAGAATATAGAGATATAAAACCAAATTGTGAAATCTTTTTGATTCTTTTTGAACGGTGGAAGTGAAGGGAGACGATGGAGATCCAACGATTCTGCTTCTCCGGTGATATTAAAGCTCCATCCGAAGATATAATGAGAGCTAGCAAGAAGACCAGTTGATGCAGAAAACCCCACGTACATAAAATCTTGAAAAACCGGCGAGAGATCCACCGGAAAAGAAATGATCGGCGTTCTTGGTTTCTTTGAAAACAGAGAAAGAGTAATATTCAATTCGGGTTTCACAGCATCATAATCGATCCAAGCTTGAATCTTTTCGCCACTTTGTAAGCAAAGATCTTGTTTTGTTGAATCCCCATCAACGAAAAACCCAGCTCTAGTCGACTTCACCGATCTCATGCGGTTGATGTTTACACCGACGTGATTATCGTCAATATCGGAGAACTCGAAATTTTGAACGCTATCAAACTCCACGAAGAACAGATGGTTAGATGTATTGCCATTGTTGGTGAAATTTACGAGTCCGAGGTACTGACTGGGTTGAGCTCCGGCGAGGTCTTTGTTCGGAGATATAGTAAAAGCCAGGCCATGGCCGCCGAGTTTTCTGTACTCCGGCGCGACGGAGAAGACGAATGAGGTGGAGAAGGAGAGAGGATGTTTGGTAATGGGGTTCCTGAAACGAATGGGGTCAGGGTAAAATCCCCGGCCGATCGAACGAGAGGTGACGTTGGTGAGCTTGAGAACACCGTCGCCGGTGATCTCTGCAACTCCGTTTAACGTTATGTTGGTGGAATTGAGACCTTTAAAGCCATTGTAGATGAAGGAGTGCGAGAAAGACGATGGAATAGATAAAGATAGAAACAGAAGCAGCCATGGGATCGGTGGAAGCATCATATGTCGGTGATGAGAGCTAAGAAAAGAGTGAGGATGATGATCAGGTGGTTGATTAATATGGTATTTGAGTTCAATTGCTACACGTGTCTCATCACATCAACGAGTTATGTGATGGAATTGCGGGAATCACATTTGGCTTTGGATCGTTTGGTAAACTATTTTTTTCTTGAAAATGATACGAGTATGTTTAAAATATGATAAATGTGTTTTTATTAAGTTTGAAATTTAAGTCTCATCAATAACAAGGTGTTTAGTTTTATATATCTTTCCTATTTGTAAATTTTTAAAAATGTTTTCTTTAAAGTAAATTGAAAAACGAGACGTTGGTTGGTTGCGAATTCGGAGCATCTCCAATGCAAAGTTCTTATAAACAAAAAATGTAGTCGCTTGTAGGAACTATCATTGCAGAGAGTTCTTATAATAACCCAAACTCCTCTAGGTTCTTGAAGAAGAACTTTAGATGTAGAGTGACATATTACTACTTTTTATTTTTATTTTGTTGACCTTATAAATATTAATATTATATATTTAAGTGATATAAGTATTATATAGGAATAGGACCCATAAAAGAGGTTCTTGTAAAAACTATCATTATAGCATTTTATGTGAATTCTTATTTAGATGAGTTAGAAGTGAGATGACAACAAAAAGTGTAAAAAAGAGGTTCTTATACTCGATTTTTTTTAATTTTATGTACAACACATCAATTTGTTCCATTCTAGCATGATTTGGGTTCTTATTTCAACCCAAGTCTCGTTACGTTTACTCACGAACCAGAACCAACATCGATCATCACTTGGATGGTTATTTGACGTCATTTTCATCAAGTATTTGTCACTAAACAATGCTTAAACACAATAGGATTAAAACCATATTGTGCAAACGATTAAAAGGGATGGTTACATATTTGGAATGATGTTTTTTTACTCAAAACTTTTTTTACTTGTTCTAAGTTCAAGAGTACTTCAAAACCCTTTTGATTTCTTGCTAAATCGGTAAATCTTCATGTTGCTTATGAATTTCATAGATTTTCCTTTAAATTTATTTTTATGATAATCAAAATAGAGGTAATTAACCATTTGCTCAAAATAGGGAGTTCTCTACCTCAACTTATTCAACATCAACACGATTTATAAAACTCAAATACAACTGATTATTATTACAAACATAACCACAATTACAAAACTCTAAAATTAGAACAAGTTGTTCTTTAGCTAATTCTAGAGAATGAGATGAGAGAAAATATGCAGAGAGAATACGGTTGTGAGAATGAAACAAGATGTGTAGCATCGAAACCCTAATCCTCTTTATATAACTATCTTCACATTGACACTTCAGATCCTCCATCTATGCACCGACGTACTCTGCTACCCTTCAGCTATGAACCGCCTTACTCCGCTAACCTTGTAGTTCACCGGAAAGTGAAATGTAGTCCCTGAGCTTCTTTATCTTCATTATTAAACTTTCAGCTTTGTTCAATTTATACCCCTCGACTTATCTAAACAATAAATACAAACAATAACTTAGATGATGACAAGATTGAACAAATGCTTAACTATTTTAACACCCTCCCTCAATCTTGACATCTAAATAAATCCAACATATGTAACTTATTACAAAGATACTTATGCTGATTTATTCCAAGGGACTTAGTAAAAATATCTGCAGGATTCTCAACTGAAGGAACTTTAATAGTTTTAAGAAATCCTGAAGATACTCTTTGTCGAACTTGATGAACGTCTATTTCAATATGTTTAGTACGTTCATGAAAAACAGGATTATTTGCAATTAAAATTGCAGATTTATTGTCACAATGAAGATTTACAGGAAGTAAATCATTTACTTTTAACTCTTGTAAAAGACCTACTACCCATATAATCTCACATAGAGCAGATGCCATTGCTCTATATTCTGATTCCGCAGAAGAACGAGAAACAATCGTTTGTTTCTTGCTCTTTCAAGAAACCATACAATTACCAAGAAATAAGCAAAAACCAGTCACTGACCTTCTAGTGGACAAACACTTGCCCCAATCAGCATCCACATACATATTCAGTTTAAAAACAGAATCTACTGAGAAATTTACACCATTACCTGGAGATGCTTTTAGATAACGCAATACTCTAAGAGCCAACTTAAGATGAGATAATCTTGGTGCATGCATAAATTGACTTAAGCAATGTACTGCAAAAGCTATATCAGGTCTGGTATGTAACAGATATATCAACTTACCAACTAACTTTTGAAAACTAGTGAAATCTTTTAAGAGAGGATCCTTTGAATCAGATCCACTTGACTCAGTTACTATCAAGTTCATATCCATTGGGGTACCAATGGGTTTAACACCCAAATACCCAAATTCATTTAAAAGTTCAAGACAATACTTACGTTGTGACATACAGATTCCTCGTTCAGTTCTTAAAATCTCTATTCCTAGGAAAAATTTCAAATCACCCAAGTCTTTGATTTTAAAATTTGATCTTAAATGTTCTTTAACCTTGTTTATTTCATTTACACAGTTTCCTGTTAAAATAATGTCATCAACGTAAACTAATAAAGCAATAAAAACAGAACCTTTATTTTTAATGAATAATGAATAATCACTCTCACTTTGTACAAAACCATTTTTAATTAAACAAGAAGATAACTTCTCATACCATTGTCTTGGAGCTTGTTTTAAACCATATAATGATTTAACTAACTTACAAACTCTTTTATCATTAGCTGAAAAGTACCCAGGAGGTAAGGACATGTAGACCTCTTCAGACAAGTCACCATATAAAAACGCATTGTTCACATCTAATTGACACAAAGACCAATTATTTTGAACAACTAAGGCAATTACACAACGCACAGTAACCATTTTAACTACAGGTGAAAAAGTCTCTTCATAGTCCAATCCCTCCCTTTGAGAATACCCCTTGGCAACAAGCCTGGCTTTATACCTTTCCACTTCTCCAGTGGACTTGTATTTTATTTTGTAAATCCATCTACAGCCTATAGCCTTACGACCAGGGGGTAAATCAGACAAAACCCAAGTTTTATTTCTATATAAGGCTTCCATCTCCTCATTCATTGCTGAAACCCAGTTTTGATCCTTACAAGCCTCAAAAAAATTACTGGGTTCAACAACTTTATTTAGAGTGGATACAAAACAGAAATTATCCTTGTTTAGAAAAGAATAGTTAACTACTTTTTCTATTCCATATTTTACTTTTCCTTCAACCATATAATCGATAAATCGTTTAGGTAAATTTGAAGGACGACTAGACTTCCTAATAGAACATGTATTAGGATCAGTTGAAGAAGCACCCCCAGGAGGAGAACCCAACCTATCATCATTATTTTGAACACTTAAGGGATTAAATTCACACTGATCGTTTGCTGCCAAATCAGTACCGCCAGAACTTTGAGATTCGGTAGCTCTATTTATATTAGTGCCACCAGAACCTTGAAATTCGGCAGTTCTGTTAACATTATTATTATTACCTCTGGAATTACTTTGGCTGCCCCAACGATCAGAATTAGAATTATTATGAATTTCAGTATTTAAATTATCCCCAGGTTGAGTTTTCTCCCTATTCTCATCATCGGGTATATTTGAAGAAAAATCATCAGTGTGAACATAGATTGAATCAAAAAAGGTTAAAGTATTGAGACCACTTTTGTCTAAAGCTGGTTTGGTTTCACTCATCTTAAATGGAAACATCGTTTCATAAAATTTCACATCACGAGAAACAATGATTTGTTTGGAGTATAGACTATAAAGTCTATACCCCTTTTTTGAATTTGCATAACCAAGTAATACACATTTTTCAGCTCGAGCTGAAAATTTGTCAGAATTGTTAGGTTTAATTGCAAAACAAAGACATCCAAAATTTTTTAGATGAGTAAGTACAGGAGGAAAACCAAACACCAATTCATAAGGACACCGTCCATTTAAAACAGAAGATGGGGTTCTGTTTATAAGGTATGTAGCAGTGAGAATACACTCCACATGTTTAATGGAACGTCTCCTTGGAACATTAAAGCTCTAGCCACGTTCAACAAGTGTCTATGTTTACGTTCAACAACCCCATTTTGTTGGGGAGTGTATACACATGAGGTTTGATGAATAATACCCTTTATTTTAAAAAAGTCAACTAACCTATGATTGACAAACTCAAAACCATTATCACTCCTGAACACCTTAACAGATTTGCCATACTGAGTGAGAAGTAAACTGTGAAAATTAATAACAATATCAACAACCTCATCCTTAGATCTTAACAAGTAAACCCACACAGAACGAGTAAAATCATCTACCACTGTTAAAAAATAACGATAGCCTTCTTTACTAGGCACACGATAGGGTCCCCACAAATCAATGTGTACTAAGTCACCTAAGCAGGTGGTCTTATGCTCACTCAGATTGAACTTGTCACGAGCTTGTTTAGCCTGATGGCATATCTCACACGGGACAGATTCACCTCCATTACTTAAGTTTAACTGATTTTTCAACACATTTAAAACTTGATCTGCCGGATGCCCTAAACGACTGTGCCAAAGCTGTCGTGATACATTATAGTAAATAGACATGTTAGAGCTACTAACACTGTTCTCTAAATCTCTAGACTTAATAACAGTAGATTTATCAGGTTGGTCAAATAAGTACAAACCTCCGTGTTCACTACCAGATCCCACAACTTTCATTGCAGGAAAGCCCTGAATAAGAAAACATTTGTATTCGTTAAACCCAACAAAAATCTTGTTATCTCTAGCAAGTTTGTGCACAGATAATAGGTTTACATTGAAGTCTGGAATAACAAGGACATCACACAATGTGACTTTATCATTTAATTTGAAGTTTCCAATTTTATTGATGATGGCTTCATCACCATTTGGTTGAGTGACCTTTAATCTAAGGTCAGAAATATCTACCACATTTTCCAGACAAGAAACTGAAGAAGTCATATGCAGGTTAGCACCAGAGTCGATAATCCAGCTATACTTATGTAATTTTGAAGATACATTAGACATATTAGCCATACCAGCAAACATACCAGCCATATTGACGGCAATTCCATCAGGTGGTTTCTGATCAATAAGAGACAACAGCTTGTGGACTTGATCTTCAGTGAGAGAAGATATAGAACCACGACCAGTACCATCATAGGAAGAGACATGACTCGAAAAAAGGTTTAGCAGATTGATTAGATTTATTTTTAGTGAATTGAAAATTCTTTGGAAACCCAACCAACTTAAAACATCGCTCAATAGTGTGGCCATTCAATCCACAATGTTTACATACCAATTGAGGTTTTCCAGATTGCCTTTTATTGTTTGTAGTTTTACCAAAAAAGGCAGTGTTTTGAACCTTAGTATCAGTTGAGACACGAGTCCCACCTCGGTGAGACTCTTCCCTTGATACCAAGGAAAACGCAGTCTTGACAGAAGGAAGAGGTTCAGTCATTAAAATGTTACTCCTCACATTAACATACATATCGTCAAGGCCCATTAAAAATTGCATTAGCTTTAACAGCTGATTGTGTTTTGAAAAATCCTGAGCAGCGTTACAAGTACAGGATGGCAGTTTTATTAGGGCATCAAACTGTTTCCAAAGGGAATTCAATTTGTGATAGTATTCAGAAACAGAAGTTCCATTCTGACTTAATGAATTAATTTTCTGATGCAAGTTAAAGGTAACAGATCCATCGATTTTATCATAGGTTTCCTTAAGTTCTTCCCATACTGCAGAAGCAACTCTGGAAAAAACTTGACTAACAAACATCTCCTTAGATATGGAACTTAAAATCCAAGATAGAACAACGGAGTTGCACTTGTCCCACTGCTTTCCTAACACTTCATTATCAGTGGGACGAGATACAGTACGGTTTATGAACCCCAATTCGTTTTTAGTTTCTAAGGCCAAAATCATACCACATGACCACACCTTGTAATTTTCTGTACCACTCAACTTCATACTCATAATAGAAATACCAGAAGTATCACTTGGGTGGAGATAAAGAGGATCTCCAAAATCAAGCTTAGCAATCAAGGATTGCTCTTCTTGATTTTTGGGAGCTTCTCCAATCGTCATGATGACTTTAGATAAGATACACACACACGGTAAAAAAACTAGGAGATCTCAGCAGGATTCCTTGCCACTCAGAGATGGTAGGTCAAGCCAACCTCCTAGTTACCAAACAGAAGTAGAAGAGAAACGGAGCACACAGTGGATAGGGAAGAAGACTTACAGTGGGTCAATGCTGAGCAATTACAGATCAGGAACAACTTACAGAGTTTCTTTTATTTAAAAGATATGCACAACGGAAACACAGTCGCGAGTCTCTGAAGAAGAGACCAACGAAACAAATACCTGGACAAATAATGAGAAACATAAGTGAACAAGGTTCAGAACAGTGAGTGGAGAGCAACTCCAGACAACCCTCAACTTTTAAGAACCTTGATCAGATCTGATAAGAAAAAAAATGTTCCAATCCAATAGAATGATCACAAAGGGAAAAAATTGTTAGACAACCTAGGGGGGGGTAAGGTTGTATTTAAAATCTTTTACTTTCAAAAAATTCTTTTATAAATAAATACAGTACTGAAACAGTATAAATAAATCAGAGTATAGAAATAATAAATATACAACAATTATATAAACAGATATAATTAAAATGCACAGCGGAATAAATAAAGAGATAAAGGTTAGAGATACTTGACACGGAGATTTACTGATTTACCACCAACTGTGATAAACCAGCAGCCGAGACACTTCCCGACACGATCCAATAAATGTATTCTTTACGGTAGAATACAAACCAAATACAGAGCAAAGTAAACGGCTCTCAAGCTTTAGCTTATCGAGATATACAGGATCACACACCCGTTATTCAAACACTTACAAGAGGAGTATAACACACAATGGGTAATCACTCTTGTATAATATCTCACACTTGGATATTTTATAAAAAAATGTTTTATAAAATATATATATTATAAATGAGAGAGCTGAGAGTGTGGTTGCTGCTTGTTGTTACTGTTATGTGTTCTGGTCTTTACTTCATCACCAGCAAGCATCATTATATAGCAACCCACTTCCAACGGATATATGAGGTGGCGGTATACCGCCTTGCACACCGCGGTATACCGCGGTCAGAAAGAGTACGCTGACACACCAACGGCTACATGCAAAGTTGACAGGAAAAACGTACCCGCGGTATACCGGCTGGGTCTCGCGGTATACCGCCGTCAGGAAAAGTAACTTTCAACCAATCAGAATTGCACACGGACAGCCGCGGTATACCGGCTGAACACCCGCGGTATACCGGCAAAAGTGTACCCGCGGTATACCGGCTGTATCGCCGCGGTATACCGCCGTCAGAAAAGATACTTTCCAGGACTGCAACCAAATCTTGCTGAATCTTCTCAAAACCTTATTAAAAAATAATTGTTGGGTTTTTAGAAATATCCAAGTGGTATATTATTTTAGGGTGTTTATCATTATTAGTTATAAGCAATAATGACGACGTAAACACTTCCGTCTTGAACCCTTCAGATTAAATCTTCGTGTTCTTCAACAACTGCACACTTGGATTAAATTGTTAGACAAACAATAATGCGGTGTGTTTGTAATCATCAAAATAAATATATATAAATATATAGAGATGTGGTACACTTGCACCAACAATCTCCCCCTTTTTGATGATGACAAACACAACCGCTAAGCATGAGCATATGCGGTTTCTCTCCCCCGTTTGTCGAAGCAAAAAGGGTTAAGAAAGACGGTATGCTCCCCCTCGAGAGATGCTCCCCCTCAAAATATGCATATAATTGAGAGAGCATAAACTCATGGGTAAAAGAGCTAAAACGCTCCCCCTCAAATTAATAACGATATCAATTTGATTTTATAAAATTTGAGGGATAAAATAAAATGCAAAAAGCAATAGAGACAAAGATATACAAACCAATACGAAACACTTGCACCAAAACGGATCTTAAGGCTTCAATATTCGGTTAATTTTATGTGATAAAAAAATCACCACGTATTATGACCTCGTCAGGTAACCACGTATTATAACCTCGGCAGGTAACCACGTATTATAACCTCGGCAGGTAACCACGTATTATAACCTCGGCAGGTAACCACGTATTATAACCTCGCCAGGAAACACCTACAAAAGGCAAAGAAAATATTTCGTGGTACCCTTTTCTTATGGGTCCTTTTAACAGTTAGTATAAAACATAAACTGCAAATTAAAAAATATGTTGTCGACATAAAACAAACACGACAAACATACAAAGCCATATAAATGGTTTAAAACCACAAACGCATCCCACCGGGATTATCAACATTAAACATTCCTTTCGGAATCCATTTTCTAACCATTTTAATTTTACGATCGTATTCATCATAGACGTAAAAAGAAGTATGCGGATTAACATTTTTCTTAGGATTCGCAAACTTATTATTATACATAAACGCATGTGATTTTCTCGACATATAATTCACATAATTCATTTTAGGAACATACGGAGATTTTTGCGTTTTATTTTTAACAACAAATTTAGGTTTTTCAAAAACCTTTTTAATTGGCATACAATCACATTTTTCAATACACGTATTTGAACCAATGCCTTTTCGGCAATTAATGCGATTAGACATATTTAGCATTTTTAACACTTTATCATTGCTATTTTGAAATGCATTAGCTAACAGATTATCTTTTTCATATAAATCGCATTTAGCTTTTAAACATGCATTATCATTTTCAAGTATATCGCATTTTGTACATAAAATATCTTCATGTGTCTTTTTATTTAAGCATTCAATTTTATCATTTAAAATAACACAAGATTTGCAAACATCTTTTTTACTTAATTTATTTTCTAATTTAGTGATAACATCTAAATCATGAGCAGATTTTTGTTTACCGTCATCTATTTCCTTTTTATATACAGATACGGTTTCTTTTAAATTAGAAATTTCATCTTTATATTTATTTGCGAGAGCAGCCATATCATGAAATGATTTATATAATTCGTCAAGATTATTTTCATCGTCACTATAATAATTATCACTATAATTATTATCATAATTATTTTTAGAAGAATATGATGAAGATACCTCATTATCATGGTCGGCCATGAAACAAAAATTTTGGGCCTCATTTATGCTTGCGCTCAACGCGCCTCCAACTAAAGCTTTTGGTGTGTTGATTTGTTTTGCTCGTTTCGGACACACACTTGCATAGTGATCCTTGTCACCACACACATAGCAAAAGCCTTTCTTTTTATTGGCTTTTTCATCGTCGCTAGATTCGTCATATTTGTCTTCACTTTTGTGGACGTTGCGACTTTGGTTTTTACCACCACGACGGTAGTCTTCATTTTCTTGAAACCTATCAATATTGGCAAACTTTTTGTTAGATAGAAGTTTAGAAAGTTTTCTTACCAACTTGACTAAATCGTCAAGATTTTCGGGTTCATCATCGGATGAACTTGCATCTTCCTCCTCTTCCTTTTCTTTTGAGGCAACGACCTTGAGAGCGATGGATTTCTTTTTGACTTGCTCCCGGACTTGATTTCTTTTTAGTGCGATTTCGTGCACTTTAAGATTGCCGATGAGATCATCGAGCTTCATAGTTGCGAGATCTCGGGAGTCTTCCAAGGATGTGATTTTTGCCATCCACTCCGAAGGAAGTGCTCGAAGAATTTTCCTTACATAATCCTCATTAGGATAAGTACGACCTAATCCCTTCAAAGTAGTCATAATGAGGTTAAAACGTTTAAACATTGAGTCGATTGACTCATCTTTTGACATTTCAAATAATTCATAATCATGAACTAAAATGTTTATTTTAGAACTTTTAACTTGAGTATTTCCACGATGAGTGTCACTCAAGCTTTGCCAGATTTGATTAGCAGTTTTACAGGTATATACTCTTTCTATTTCATCGGAAGTTAAAGCAGCATATAATATATTTTTAGCCTCAAAATTTAAACAAAAAAGAGATTCTTCAGCGGGAGTCCAGTCCTTAACAGGTTTATCAACAATAACATTATTTTTTATAATAGTAGGGTTAAAATTCCCATTTTCTATAATATCCCAAATTTTTTGACTTTTGCCACGAACGTGACATTCAAATAGCTCGGCCCAAATGCCAAACTTTTCAGTATCTATCAAAGGAGTTTTAGAGAACACAAAATTAGTTTGTTGAGCCATTTAAAAAAAAATTAAAGAAATGACTTTAAAAATTTAAACAGAAAATTTTTGAAAGCCCCGCTCTGATACCAAATGTTAGACAACCTAGGGGGGGGTAAGGTTGTATTTAAAATCTTTTACTTTCAAAAAATTCTTTTATAAATAAATACAGTACTGAAACAGTATAAATAAATCAGAGTATAGAAATAATAAATATACAACAATTATATAAACAGATATAATTAAAATGCACAGCGGAATAAATAAAGAGATAAAGGTTAGAGATACTTGACACGGAGATTTACTGATTTACCACCAACTGTGATAAACCAGCAGCCGAGACACTTCCCGACACGATCCAATAAATGTATTCTTTACGGTAGAATACAAACCAAATACAGAGCAAAGTAAACGGCTCTCAAGCTTTAGCTTATCGAGATATACAGGATCACACACCCGTTATTCAAACACTTACAAGAGGAGTATAACACACAATGGGTAATCACTCTTGTATAATATCTCACACTTGGATATTTTATAAAAAAATGTTTTATAAAATATATATATTATAAATGAGAGAGCTGAGAGTGTGGTTGCTGCTTGTTGTTACTGTTATGTGTTCTGGTCTTTACTTCATCACCAGCAAGCATCATTATATAGCAACCCACTTCCAACGGATATATGAGGTGGCGGTATACCGCCTTGCACACCGCGGTATACCGCGGTCAGAAAGAGTACGCTGACACACCA
The DNA here is from genome assembly GCA_033807775.1 of Saussurea involucrata. Taxonomy (NCBI): domain Eukaryota; kingdom Viridiplantae; phylum Streptophyta; class Magnoliopsida; order Asterales; family Asteraceae; genus Saussurea; species Saussurea involucrata. The sequence continues at coordinate 48,280,531 of CM066315.1, forward strand.
ACGGCTACATGCAAAGTTGACAGGAAAAACGTACCCGCGGTATACCGGCTGGGTCTCGCGGTATACCGCCGTCAGGAAAAGTAACTTTCAACCAATCAGAATTGCACACGGACAGCCGCGGTATACCGGCTGAACACCCGCGGTATACCGGCAAAAGTGTACCCGCGGTATACCGGCTGTATCGCCGCGGTATACCGCCGTCAGAAAAGATACTTTCCAGGACTGCAACCAAATCTTGCTGAATCTTCTCAAAACCTTATTAAAAAATAATTGTTGGGTTTTTAGAAATATCCAAGTGGTATATTATTTTAGGGTGTTTATCATTATTAGTTATAAGCAATAATGACGACGTAAACACTTCCGTCTTGAACCCTTCAGATTAAATCTTCGTGTTCTTCAACAACTGCACACTTGGATTAAATTGTTAGACAAACAATAATGCGGTGTGTTTGTAATCATCAAAATAAATATATATAAATATATAGAGATGTGGTACACTTGCACCAACAAAAATGATTTTGGCTATTAGAATGTAGTCTCAAGATCTTATCTCAGATCCTCAGATTACACAATTTTTCTCAGATCCGAACCAAAAATACAGGTTGATATAAACGACAAATTTTGTCTCAGATCTGAACAAAAATAAGAGTTGATATAGACGGAAGAACAAACAAGAATACTGGACTAATAGAAGAGTAAGAACAATCTAACTAGAGTTTTAAGCACACAACACGTTCATACAACTAAGATCTAAGGGATCTTATTAACAAATCTGAACAGCCTTAGATCAAGCTTCACGAGAGAAAACCCTTAGATCATAAGCAATGTATAGACAGGTTATGTGATTAAGAAGATAAGCTACGTGAGATGGTGTGAAATAGAAGCTTAAGTCTAAGAAACACGGGTAGAGGATCTGACTAAGAGACCCTCAGATCTTTGCAAGGAGGTATAGATCTAAACGTAATCGCAGAGAAGTTTATTTCTCACCAATCACAAATGAGCAAAAAACCACATGAAGACGAAAATCCACAGATGATTAGGATGTCGTCCTCAAGTGCAAGAACACAGAGGCTCGATGGTTATTCCAATCTAGGTAGAAGAGAACAATCAACTGAGACAAGATCGTTTCAGATCTACAACGATTTAAAATCGATCGATTAGTTTTGAAAACAAAAAAAAGGAGGCAGACTCCAAACGATCCACGAAGTAACAAAATCCAGCCGATTATGAACTCAGCTGATCCAAACAAAACGTTCGAGATCTAAAAGTGGATCGAGTGATCTGTTTGTACAGTTTTTGACGAAAAGAAAAAAAAATCATCGAAATGAAAAAAAAACAGATCTGATGAACAACGAGCAGGATCTACATGATCTAATGCAAAAACAGAATCCAAACGCTTTTGAACCAAACGATCCAAACAGAGACCGTTCCAGATCTAAAGAGAAGGGATCGAGAGTCTGTTGAAACACTTTGGTTGAAAATTTTGAACAAAAAACCAGATCTGAGATAATGATCTATTTCAGATTTTGAAAGAAGAATAGATGAACAGATTTATTTCATACTTAAAAAAAAAATTAAAGCACAAAGTAAATCTAACAGATCTAAACACAAACAATAAGTGATGCACAAAATCTCACCGCGTTTAGAGGCGTTGATGTATAGAACGAGACAAATCGAAGATCGACTCTGATACCATATTCAACATCAACACGATTTATAAAACTCAAATACAACTGATTATTATTACAAACATAACCACAATTACAAAACTCTAAAATTAGAACAAGTTGATCTTTAGCTAATTCTAGAGAATGAGATGAGAGAAAATATGCAGAGAGAATACGGCTGTGAGAATGAAACAAGATGTGTAGCATTGAAACCCTAATCCTCTTTATATAACTATCTTCACATTGACACTTCAGATCCTCCATCTATGCACCGACGTACTCTGCTACCCTTCAGCTATGAACCGCCTTACTCCGCTAACCTTGTAGTTCATCAGAAAGTGAAATGTAGTCCATGAGCTTCTTTATCTTCATTATTAAACTTTCAGCTTTGTTCAAATTATACCCCTCGACTTATCTAAACAATAAATACAAACAATAACTTAGATGATGACAAGATTGAACAAATGCTTAACTATTTTAACACAACTTCTCTAGCATAAAAGACGTGATGCAAGTGTTTCCCATTCTTGGTATGTTTGATTTTCTCTAGCATAAACTACACACCCTCCTCACATTTGATAAGGTTTGAACTCCTGATCTCCTAGAAGGCCAAATGATCCGATACCGCTAGGCCAAAGGCCATTTGGTTTGGTATGTTTGATTGGGTCAAACATCCCAATGACGTCACAACTCTCACCCACTTGAAACATTAGAGCATCCACAATCATGGACCTCTTAAAAGGTTCATGGTTGTGCCACATCAGCTTTCTCTCTCTGCCACATCAGTTTTCTCTTTTCTACACATTTTATAAACCTTTCACACCCAACCATGGACCGGTCCATGGTTAAATTAATAAAAACTATAATAATATAAAATTATATTGGTTAAATTTATTTATTATAAGTAAAAGACAATTAATTAATTTATAAGTAGAAGTTAAGCAACAATTAGAGTGATCTTGAAGAAAATAATTAAAGTAAATTTTAGAAGGTGAAATTAAGGAACAATTTGATAGTGGAAAGTGAAATTGGTTTAAGGTTTGTAAATTTTAAAATAAATAAAACAATATTTGTAAATAATAATAACTATTTTTGTTAAATATATGTATTTATGACCTACATCTGCATATTTTTTAAATTAAAAATACAAAAGCAATTGACTGTATTCTAGATTTTTATAATTAAAAAATAAATGGGTCCCATTTTCTTTCATGATAAAGCGGTTCATGTAGATGAACCTCTCCTTATACACCTCATCATAAACCATTCCTTCCCAATGGCAACAAAAATTCGTGGACCGCTCTTCTAGGCACGTGGAGAAGATGAACCTCCCGCTGTGGAAGCTCTTAGCTCCCTATCGGATACTCTTTATTAACGGGTCCCAGTTTAGGGTAGTACATTACAGAGTGAGATTAGTTTAGGGGTTATTTAGTTGTTTTTCTGTTAAACTTTATATAATTGTATGATTTAAATCTTGTATTGAATAAACCGTTTAATTGTCAAAAATGATTATTTTATCTTTTAGTCTATATTAAACAATGATTAAAATAACTATTTGACGATAAAATATAAATTAGATAAAAACAATATCCACCGGATATTTATGTTATTAGAAATTGAAATCAATTGACAAATCTAGCTGATGTGAATTTATTTGAATTTTATTCTTTTAATATTAGTAGTTTGAATTGCTAATTATAAAGTTATTAGTATTTTTAACTAATTCAAAGTTAATTAAAATAATATAATTAAAATTGTAAAGAAAATGTAAATAAAAAAAGGGTTTGACGATAAAGAAATATATGTAAAAGAAGGAAGAGAGAGTAGGGATGAGATCGGGACCGGACCGGTACCGAACCGGGACCGAACCGGTTGGTATCGAATTTTTTTGGGACTAAAAAGTGGTACCGAAAACCGAACCGTATATACCGGTTCGGTTTCGGTTTCGGGACGGGAAAATCGGTACTAGTACCACTTAGGACCGAAAATATGAAAATGTATCGAATGTGTATCAAAACCAATAGCAAACCAAAACATCTTCGTAATATTTCAAATGTGTTTCAAAGCAATTCCCGAATCCCAAATTTGTCGATTTTTTGATGTGTTTGTAAGGGTACCGATTTTTTGATGGTTATGTAGGCGGGGTCGATTTTTTGGGTTTATGGAGAAGGTTTGGTTAGTTTAGAAGATGATATATCTTGATTAGCAAAGACAAGTTTAGTTTATATAGGAGATGATATGCATACTTAAGTTTTTTTTATAAAAACAATGACTTTTAAAATTCCGGTTCGGTTTCGGTATTTTCGGGAAAATCCCGGTACCGAATACCGAAATACTGAATACCGAATTTGGAGATTATATGGAACCGAATACCGGACCGAATACATGGTACCGGTTCGGTCCCGGTTCGGTTCGGAAAATCGGTCCGATTTGCTCATCCCTAAGAGAGAGGACATAAACAAATACCGAAAGTTTAATGGATACAACATCTTTCAAGTGGCTTAATGAATAGGCTATCATCAGGGTCATTAAGGCATAACGGAGTAACCCTATATAACTTATCAAACAAGTCATACATCCTATAGAATTTTACCGAACTGCTCCCTAGTCTTATATGGGGTTGGAAGAAGCAAACAAGTTCACATCAAGTCAAAGAATTTCATCTTGAAGTTCCAATGGTTAGATTTTGTCCTACTAGCAAGTTATACATTTGTTCACAATTTTAACCATTCTTCAATAGGTATCAACACATGAGCGAATTTAAAGAAAAAATCGTTATGGTACCAAATAATACCTAATTCTTTTTACATTACAATGGACAATGTTAGTTATAACGACGACAATCACCATGGTTTAAGTTCCGCGTATGTTTGGATTCTACTAATATAAGATATAAGAACGTTCCCTTAAGTGGTTTCTTTGATTTTATATACACAAGCGTCTAATCTTCTGTAAATTGAGAATGAAAAATTAATACAAGCTATCAAATGGGTAAATTCAAAATTTATGTTTGAATAAAATGAAATTACAAGTGGTGGTTGAATATGTTTTTGCTAATTTGAAGATCTAATAAAAAGTATGACATTTTCTATAATTTTCGATAAAACTATGTAACAACTTCAAATCTGGAAAAAATGACTAAATTATAATTTTCTGAATACATCAATTGAAAGATAAATCCCCTTCTAACAAGCTATAATCAAACCACCTTAAATGAAAATTTAAAGTTCAACTTAATGATTACAAATCAAACCTTACTCAATGTAGATAATAGGGACAAATGTTATTAAAATCCAACAACAGTCACTACCTCCAAGTTGCGGCAGACGTCCCCGAATTACTATTTCCTTCTCATGCCTTTAACTAGCACTCAACTCATCACAATGTCGCTAGTACCATTTCCCAAAGAGGACCTGATGCACATGCCAACAAATAAAAAGAGTTAGGCTTAACACTTAGTGCAAGCAGTTTTCATCTTTAATATAAAATAGTAAAATTGGAAAAGACGTTATTTAAATCATAATTCCAAAATGAAAGGTATTTAGCATAGAAGCAACATCTTTCTCAAAAACATTATTTTCGTGATGAAAATTGGGTGACCATTGCACTCATTTTAACATGAAGTCAAAATGCAAAACGCACCTAAAAGAAGAATAAGATTTAAGATTCAAATACTGAAAACATGGATAAAACTTTATTATCAAAAACATCCAAAGAATATGGGTAAGATTCCATATCCAAAATGACAAAACATGGATAAGTTTCAAGATGCCAAGACCATAAAGTATGGATACACTCCATATCCAAAACAACATAAAAAACATGGATAATACACTATCCATAAATAACAAATTTCGGTGACGAGGGAGACCCATTTTCATCAAGTGGCAGAACACCAAGTAAGCCACATCGAGATGTTGATAAGTAAATCACCCATGTCATACAAGCCTTGATAATTACTCTTATTGGGGCTAAGATAAGAACATTAAAACTCCTTACTTAATGAGTCCCCAAGTAACAAGATGGGGACATCAAAACTCCTTACTTGCCTAAAATCAAAGGTTCTAAATCGATAACTTCAAAATTCCTCGTTTCCCCAAACCAAAGACATCAAGCAAAAAACCTCAAAACTTCTCTCTTGTAACAACCAAAAGGGCCCAACCTGAGGACATCAAAACTCATCATTTGACTAAACTTAATGGCTCCTAGACGAGAACTGTAACACCCTCAAATTTGGAACGAGCAACTAACATTAAAATTCCATAAAATAACCAAAATAGACATAATCACTTCTACAATTCATTCCTCAAAATACCTCAGAATTAAACATCATAAATTCTACAGTTTGTAACTTAATACGGGTGTTACTTAATACGACATAAGTTGCTAGTCCAAACAAGTGCGGAAAACTTCACTACTCAAGTCACCTCTCGTGCATCCTACTAGCACTCGCCACTTCACAATGTAGCTAGAGCTACCCCAACCTGAGCCTGTTGCACATGCCGACAAATAAGAAGGGTTAGGCTTTCGCCTAGTGAGTTCAAGCATTTTATCATGACTATATAAAATCATAAATCGAAAGGTAGTAGTTATAGTCATGATTTAAATAAATCTTTTAATGAAAGTTTGCGACAACGACTATCGTTTCCCAAAAGGATTTCCCGAACGGTATAAATGACTCATTTTCCAACGCACTCAAAGTCCATGGGAACCATACCCGAAAGGTGTAAAGCGTTTTCCAAAATGAGTTACAAATCCCAATTCACCCAAATACGTGAATAAATCTAATTTAGGCAAAACCTTCAAATACGGTTGACAATACATACTCAACCCATAAGACATGGAAACCATCCATTTAAATATAACCTTTCATTGGAAACATAATACGAAGCAAAACTCACGCAAACGTAAAATGTATTAAAATCCAAATACCATACACGGGGGAGACCCGTATCCGTTGAAGGTGGAGGTAACACATAAGTATACCACCCATACAACGTTCATCGCACAACTGGGAGTAGAGATTACAAGTTACGTTATGCCTATCTCTGGTCCTCCCAACGAAATCAGGAATTACAACATACGTCTTGCCTATTCCTCGACTTCTGCTCTACGAAACCCGAATTACACCGTAATTGAGGATACACCTTAGCGTCTACCCACTTGGTAACGCCTCAAGGCCCGACACACTTAGGATCACCTCCAAGACACCCTCTATAAGCGGCGTGGATCTCTACACGAACCTCCAAGGTAACGTGCCCAAGACTATATCCTCCTAGTGCCTACTCGGAAAGTTAAGGTCATAAAACATGAGTTCCGAGGTTCGTCCTCAAGATACCCAATCGACCATTACCAACGACTGAATAACATGCCTATGGATCCAATGCAACACAATCTAACACAACATGCCTATCCCGGAATGACTCACTCACCCAAGCATGTAAATATCCATAACGTGCAATAATATGCAAAATGGTGCAATAAGAGCAACCCATAAACAAGACTCCACATTGAGCCATTTAAACCGGACAAATGTCCCAAGACTATCTAAAGTCAAAACCGAGCAAAGTGCTCCAAGCTTGCTAGACCCATAATATCGGTCATCATCGCATAAAACGCGTTTAAACATTGTTTAATCAAACATGTATATCAAAATCATCATTAACCCCAAAACACAACACGGGTTAAACAAAAGGGCTTTCCCAAAGGACTCACACCCTTAATATTCTCAAAATGACCTATAACACCAAAAGTGCATTTTCCAAATGGTTTATTAAAATCATTTACACTAACATGATTAAACCATCAAATAAACCTCATTTTGAGCAATTAATATTTTAAATACAAATCATGGTTTCTAACCATCCAAATATCCAAAAGCCCCAAATATGGGTGTTTTACATATTTATGAAGATAAACACTTCAAAAGAGTTAAACTATCCAAATAAGTCAACCGTAGACATTTTCAAGTAAAACACACAAATATTTGGAAAATACTATTTTGGCATGTACAAAGTTTTCGCAAAGTAACTTGAACTCACCTTGCTAGATTTAAGCTAAATCTAGAGTTTCTCCAAACGTAAGCTCATTTGATGAAGTTTGCATCCTCAAGCCAAAACTTCCAAGACCTAGATTTATGAGTTTCCAACCATCAATACCAAAGTCTAACCACAAGGAATCATCATCCATCCATAATATACCAAAATACCCAACTTATACCAAACCCTAGTTTTTTTGAAGATGAAGAGAACAAGATTTCCTTACCCAAACATCACCAAAATCGTTCCACAACATCACAAGATGGAAAGAATATGAAATCAACAACAATAACACTTTTGGGTGGGAAAAGATTACCTTATTTCACTTGAATCCTCCAAAAGATAGCTCATGGACTCCCACAAGGCTTCAAGCTCCCAAATGCACAACAATGGAGGAAATGGGTTGATTTAGGTGGAGAAGGTGAAGAGGAGAGGATATGGGGTTTAGGGTTTCTAGTGAGAGAAACCGATTTAGTGCGAGGGAGGGAGAGAGTGTTGAGAGTGAGAATGAAATGGGGAAAGAGAAAGAGAGGATAGGGTTTAAAACCCAAACAATTCGATCAGCAGCTCCGCGGACGTCCGCCAAAAACCTCGCGGACGTCCGGCCTTTGAAAACCTAAAATCCCCGAATTTTTTGTTGCTTCCGCGGAAGCACCACGGATATCCACCAATCCGCGGACGTCCGGCCCAAGCCTCGCGGACGTTCGTGAGCCATTTTTCCGTTTTCCGTTTTTCGGGGTGTTACAATCCTCCCAACCTTAAAATGATTTCGTCCTCGAAATCTATATTCTTCGCAACCCAAAGCTAACCTACTCAACGTCGACCATAATACATCAATTCCTAACCGGAATCTAAATTCTCCCACACAGTCTATAAAGACAAATCCTCGAATAATTTTCTTACCAACAAAACCCCTTCAAGTACACTGTACTTATGTCCGGAAGAACGCTCTAACCACCGGAATAACTCCTAGTTAGACGACTTAGGTTGTCTCCCAACCTTAGATGTTCCATACTTCCCAATCATACCACATTCACATGTTCTTAAATTTTCTCTCCAAACCAACCCGACGTTCAATCACTACCAACATCAACCAAAACTTCAGAATCCTCAACTAATCCCGCTAGTGAACTAGTATTTACTCTTAGCAGATTCCACCAATTTTAACACAAACGATCATCACTGACCCGTCAGTTACACAATCCCAAGGATGTGTCTAATTAATAGTCATCAAGTCGACAATTTCTCTTACCACACAAGGAAAGTCATTTCCCTAAATCCTCTTATCACAAAAGAACCTCTTAAGATTACTACTACCATTACCATCATTCCTTTAAATCGGACTACAATCCCCCGATTACACTAAAAGTGCTTGGCCTCAAGCCCAAAAATCGACACCTAAATACACCATCTACCTCAACATAGGTTACTGCGAATTTATTCTCTTAAGTACAAAGGGCATCATTCCCCTCAACCGATACCATTCGGCCTACAATACTATCACACGTGGAATACCCAACCTTCCACCGTCGATGTGCTACATGCACTTACTCTTAACGGGGTTACTTACCCTTTCCAAGGTCCTAACGAGTTCAAGGATTTCAAGTGAATTATTTAACAAATATGCCAATCAACAAAATCTTTCACAAAAAATTTCAACCCAAAGATTTTCATATCAAATAATTCGTACACATAGAAAACTACTATCATTAATTAGGTAGTTACGCAAAATGGACACGCTCGTCCCGCATATGAAAATCATGTTGAAAATTATTCCATTGCAGTTCAGTTTGCCCACAAAACGCAAAAGCGTAATAAACAATTTCTTTAAAATGAACCGCCACAATTCTAGTATGGATTGACTCATGACATGCACGTAAAGTAACCACTCGACTTTAAACAGGGTGCAACAAAAGGTGTGCACGTGTTTCAAAAGAAGTCCAACGACATTTGACTCCAAATTTACCTTTTAACCATAAAATGGCATGGAACAAGGCTCACCAACAAAATTTTGCGTGCGTCAGTTTATTATACAAAACGATGAAACGGTTTACAAATACACCTTAGTCAAACACAAAATGACTTGTGCAAGTACCAAATCTAAAGACAAAAACCAATCCGTTTCCATCATTTGAAAATATCGACTAAACATCATAAAACCTCAAATTGGGGTAGGCATGCAAGCTTGTAACACTTCCAATAGAAATTTTCTTGAAACGAAATAACATGCATCAATTAACTCACACCAAAATTTCAAAAGATGAAATTCCTTAAATTGATTTCCAAAATTTTCCTCGCCCGGTCATATAATGACACACGAGTAAGATGTTTTCTGACAAGGTTGCACACAACAATGCGTTTCCCAAAATATGGGAGGAAATAAATGTTAATAAAATAGTCACTCAAAAAGGATTCCGACCGACTTCAAATCTTGAATTGCACCAACAATGTACGTCAATGTTCAAAACCTAAGAAATTCCATGTACCATAGTTTTATACAAACAATTTTCTAAAATCTTCATCACAAAGCATTTTCCTCAAAGTTTCGTACTTGGAACATAAAATGTCAAAACATCAATGCTCAAAATGTATTTGTTAAAAATACTCAAAATACACATTTCCTCTAAAACCAAAAAGGTTTTCAATTTTCCAAAATATTCGGTAAATCAAAAATTGACCAATGTCAACGACTCATACCTTTGTGTTTTTTCAAAATGTAAAATACTGCGAACTATGCATGATTTCCACAACACCAAAACATCCTTTTTACCAAATGGCCATCATTTATACAATGAGTTAATAAAATAATTTCACTTCACGATTCGTTTAACAAAGTGTCGAAAAACGATGGTTACCAAGCTATGCATACCCCTAAGTCGATATAACGCCTTTACATGAAATGGTACTAAAACATTTAACTGACCGAAAGCGCACCAAACAATTTATTATGAAATATTACCAAAATGTTCTTTCATGCACCACTTAAGCCACGTATAAATCAATCCATACACTGAACTATTTGCAACGAAATACTTAGTAACACAAACTCTTGAAAGAAAAGTTACGCAACACTAGAGTTCCAAACTCATCTCTTCTTAGTCGCCTTATGGCATAAAATTAACTTTTCTCAACAAAACTCGAGTGAGACCAAATGTCCAACATAACTTATAAATCTTTCACATAAGTAATTAAAGTATGCACCTTGTGAAATTATACTCACACGACTCAACATGTCGAAAAACAAAACTCCATGAACCTCAATGGACTCAATAACTCCAAGTCAATAAAACGGCGCTAAACATCATGCTTCCAAAGCCAAATTGCTATAAACAAAATCATAAATGAGACGCCAAAATCCCAAAAATCCCCTTCTAGGGTAATATCATATAAACATCATTGTTTAACAACTAACATTAAACAAATTCCCCAAAATAACTTTACATAGACATCATGGAAGATAACTTTCCGTCTAAACTCTAACATATGTGGAGGAGATCCAATGTTAAAGTCACAAGCCGTAGTTACTTGCCCAACATCTTAAACATCATAAAAATATGATTATCATTAAATCCGAAACCAATGTTGAACAATAATGAAATAAATTAAAACAAATTCCGGCGGAGTATGCAACTCTCGCAATAAAATGGTTTCATGCACGTTCAAAACCATGATTTGAAATCTTGTGTGTGTGCTAAACATCTCCCAAAATTTTAACACAATCCATATATGGATTCGAAACACAAGAAATAATTAATGCAATTTATTTTCAAAATAAACTTTGTGCATGACTTAGTCGGCATTCAACGTCTCAACTCATACTCTTCCAAATCCCTCCAGTCCACTATTGTCATCCGAATGCTTTAACCACTTAAGGCAATTTGGGAATCACATCAATTAATCTTACGGTTTTTCCTCAAATCAAAGTCGGCTCAATAAGCCTATGGTTCTAGTCCCAACCATCAATCTTGACTCGAAACAGTCTACTTAAAGGAATATCATGCTTATCGTCACTCCAAGTGACTAATACTAGAATCGTCCATCCATTTCAACGACTACTAGCTTAGAACCTCCTTCACTACCCCAACGATCATCACATTAAAGTAATTCAAGTATGTACATGTACTAGTAGGTTCACCATGACACTGGCCATGTGTCACTATGAACGCATCGTACATGATTATCCTTGCTACTCTCGACGTGATTCTCGTTTCTAACAACATCCATCAACTTCAAAACATCCTATCTTAAAGTGCCTAATGGTGAATTTCACTCTCATTTACTTAAACAAACGCTAGTTTGAGTCTAGGTATCCAAAATTAACACCTAAATCTCTCAAAATTATGCTCTGATACCAACTTGTAACACCCTCAAATTTGGAACGAGCAACTAACATTAAAATTCTATAAAATAACCAAAATAGACATAATCACTTCTACAATTCATTCCTCAAAATACCTCAGAATTAAAACATCATAAATTCTACAGTTTGTAACTTAATACGGGCGTTACTTAATACAACATAAGTTGCTAGTCCAAACAAGTGCGGAAGACTTCACTACTCAAGTCACCTCTCGTGCATCCTAATAGCACTCGCCACTTCACAATGTAGCTAGAGCTACCCCAACCTGAGTCTGTTGTACATGCCGACAAATAAAAAGGGTTAAGCTTACGTGTAACGACCCGACTTTTCCATACATAGTTCAAATAGCATACATAGCATAACGTCGTTAAAACAAAAGTTACATTGGATAACAAATACGGTCCACTAGTCTTTTACAAACATTTAGTACATCATTACAAACGTTTACATAGTAGATTACATCATTACTAACAACAGGCTATCTACTAAACACATCATAGTCTTCAACTACATAGTCCTCCAAAAGCTATTCGCAATTAACCTTCTTACTTGCTCTTACTCGATCCGCGACCTGGAATACATATTTTTAAAACAGAAATGAGGGTTAGACCTAATGGTCTAGTGAGGAAATCCCTGTCAGTCTAGTAAACCTTTGTATCAAAACCATTTATATAAAACTTTTCATATACATCCATACACTACACGTATATCAATACCATTCAAGACTCGTACATCTCATCCCACCTTATTCCTCCACAACTGGCCATACTAATTGGTAGCAAGCCAACTAATAAATAATCAACGTTATCGGTCCGCACACCGGAACCCGACTACTCACCAGTCCGCACACCGGAACCCGGCTACCCATCGGTCCGCACACCGGAACCCGACTAATGTGCACTTGTGTAGTGTAATGCACATAGGAATATAATATCTTACTATATTATAAACACAAAATATTGACACCTTAATCATATATCCATTCCACACATATATGTATTCCAGTTAAAAATATTTTGAAGTAAAACTCACTTGTTTAGCTTATATCCAAAAACCCTTCCAAGATATTTATCAAGCACTTCGATCCTTCAATTCCAAATTTACAGTATTTGTACAAGTCAAATACATATACCACTTTACCAAAAGCACACACAACAATCTTAGGAACTTAAACTAGTTTAATTCCTCAAACCTCTCCCCCAAACCCGAACTTAAGTCGAGTCTATAATATTTTCTAGTCCTTATTCATTTCCTATCCATGAATTAACAAGACACAGGCTACTGGACACTTAAAAGCATCTAAACTCATCAATTTGATCAAACAGCCAAAGTATCCGGATACCCCAAGTTATCCGGACAACACAACTTTTCCGGACAGCGTGACTTTTCCGGACAACCTAAACAATCCGGACGTCATCCGGACACCAAAGTAATCCGGATACCATCTGGTATCTAATTCTATCCGGAAAACATAGGGAAATAGAACTTACCCAGATGAAGAACTCGTCCGGACACCTTTAGAACATCAACCGGACACCACCCACAAACTACCCGGATACTACCAATAAAACCATCCGGACACATTCATGGTGTCCGGAAACCTCTGTCGGTTTGACTACTTTTTACCCAGATTCACCAGAAATTATTAATCGATATGATTTTGACCATTCTACTCCGACAGGAACCATTGAATATCAATTGCAAACATAAATTATAAAGCCACATACCTTAATTTCACTTCCAAGTACCCAAATGATGCCTTAACCTAGCTTTCTCTTCTTTCCTCCTTCTTGCTCTCAAAACACACACATACACACTGAATTTCTGGATATTATCTGTTGTGTGAAATATCTGAATTACAAAAGGGATAATATCTATTCCTATTTACCATTTAGACCTTAAGCTATCCATTAATGACCAAACCACCACTAAACTTAATATTTAACCCAAACTTACCCTAAACATCAATTATATAGTTAAATAGCTTTAACGAAACAAACATTTAATTAACGAACTTACACGGGGTATTACATCATCTCCCCCTTAAAGAATTCCGTCCCAGAATTCGGTTTAAGCAAAAAGATGCGGGTACTTAGTTCTCATCTCTGACTCCGATTCCCAAGTAGCATCCTGACCTCTATGATGTCGCCACTGTACTTTCACTTGTCTGATCTCTTTGTTCCGTAACACTTTAACTTTGTGGTCAACTATTGCCTCAGGTTCCTCCACATAATTCAGTTTTTCATCAACCTGTAAATCGGTTAGAGACACTGCCTGATCTGGCGTAACTAAACACTTTTGGAAATTTGACACATGAAATGCATTGTGGATTTTGCTTAACTCTAGGGGAAGATCTAATCTGTAGGCTACTTCACCAATCCTTTCTGTAATTGCAAACGGTCCAATGTACCTCGGGCTCAGTTTACCTTGTTTCCCAAATCGGATGACTCCTTTCCAAGGCGAGACTTTTAACATTACAAAATCCCCAACTTGAAACTCTAGCGGTTTCCGGCGTCGATCTGCGTAACTTTTCTGTCTGTCTTGAGCCACTTTTAATCTTTCCCGAATCTGAGTAACCTTATCCGCGGTCAACTGAACTATATCTGGCCCCGCTAACTGTTTCTCTCCCACTTCGTTCCAACACAAAGGCGTTCGACATTTTCTACCATATAATACTTCAAATGGTGCCGCTTGAATGCTGGAATGATAACTGTTGTTGTAGGAAAATTCAATCAACGGTAGATGCTTATCCCACGATCCCCCAAAGCCAACTATACAAGCTCGGAGCATATCTTCTAAGGTCTGAATCGTTCGTTCACTCTGACCGTCAGTTTGATGATGATATGCTGTACTTAACTTTATATGTGTTCCCATCTCTTTTTGAAAACTCCTCCAAAATCTTGAAGTAAAACGACTATCCCGATCTGAAATAATCGAGATTGGAATTCCATGTCTAGTTACTATTTCGTCAACGTACAATTTGGCTAAGCGTTCCATCGAATCAGTTTCCTTTATCGGTAAGAAGTGAGCAGACTTCGTCAATCTATCAACAATCACCCAAATAGAGTCAAATCCCTTCGGAGTCCTTGGTAGCTTTGTAATAAAATCAGTAGTGATTTGATCCCACTTCCACATTGGTATTTTCAGACGTTGTAACCGACCAAACGGCCTTTGATGTTCAATCTTTACTTTCTTACAAGTATCACATCTTTCCACATACTGAGCAATGCTTCTTTTTATCCCCGACCACCAATAAAATTGTTTCAGATCCTTATACATCTTGTTCGTACCCGGATGAATAGAAAAACGAGACTGACGAGCTTCTTGTAGTACCCGATCACGTAACCCACCCATACGAGGTACCCAAATTCTGCTTCCCAAACATAATAACCAACGATCATCTTTTTCTAGCAATGCTGATAATCCCACCAACCGTTCTGATTTCAAATGTTCTTCCTGATAGGCTTCTAATTGACACTTCAGCAATTCGTCAAAGATGTTGGGTAAAAGTTCAGCTCGTAGTGAAATGGCTTTTATTGTTCCGCTTCTTTCTTGACGACTCAGAGCATCAACTACCACGTTTGCCTTTCCCGGATGATAGAGAATTTCACAGTCGTAATCGTTCACCAGTTCTAGCCATCTTCTCTGCCTCATGTTTAGTTCCTTCTGCTCGAAGAGATGTTGAAGACTCTTATGATCAGTATAGATTTGACATTTAGAGCCATAAAGGTAATGTCTCCAAATCTTCAACGCGAAAACAACTGCTGCCAGCTCCATGTCGTGCGTAGGATACTGTCTTTCATGATCTTTTAATTGACGAGAAGCATAAGCAATAACCTTTCCACGCTGCATTAATACACAAACCAATCCCAACTTAGAAGCATCACTATAGACCACAAAGTCCTCGGAACCTTCAGGTAATGCTAGTATCGGCGCGCTACAGAGTTTCTCTTTCAGTACCCGAAATGCTCCATCCTGTTCTGCTTTCCATTGAAACTTCAGATTCTTTCGAGTCAGCTTAGTCAAAGGCGTCGCGATACAATAAAAGTCTTTTATAAACTTTCGATAATAACCGGCTAAACCTAGAAAACTACGTACTTCGGTTGGCGTTCTCGGTGGTTCCCACTTTTCAATCGCTTCTACTTTCATCGGATCAACTTGAATGCCTTTCTCAGAAACTACATGCCCCAAAAACTGAACTTCTCGTAGCCAGAACTCACATTTCGAAAATTTAGCATACAACTTTTCTTTCTTTAGTAACTCCAGAATCAGACGAAGATGTTGCGCGTGCTCTTCCTTGGATCGAGAATAGATAAGTATATCATCGATAAATACAATTACAAATTTATCGAGATACGGCTTACATACCCGATTCATTAAATCCATAAAAGCACCTGGAGCGTTCGTCAATCCAAACGACATCACTAAGAATTCATAATGACCATACCTTGTGCGAAAAGCAGTTTTCAGAACATCTTCTTCTTTCACCTTCAGCTGATGATAACCAGATCTTAGATCAATCTTGGAGAAATAACAAGCTCCAACTAACTGATCGAAGAGGTCATCAATTCTGGGTAGCGGATACTTATTCTTGATCGTGTGCTTATTCAGTTCCCGGTAGTCGATACACATTCTCATCGAACCATCCTTCTTTTTCACAAACAAAACTGGTGCACCCCACGACGAAGAACTGGGTCTGATGAAGCCTTTGTCGGATAGGTCTTGTAGTTGTGTCATCATCTCTTTCATCTCTGGAGGTGCCAGATGATACGGTGCACGGGCAATAGGAGCGGCTCCAGGAATCAGATCTATACCAAACTCTACTTGTCTAATGGGCGGAAGACTATTCAAGTCTTCAGGGAATACTTCAGGAAATTCACTAACAATAGGAATATCTTCCAACTTAATCTTTTCAGGCCTACTATCTATCACATAGGCTAAGTAACTCGGGCAACCCTTGCTGACACACTTACGGGCTTTTATCATAGATATTAGGCTAGACTGATGATTCTTACGATCACCATAAATCACTACTGACCTCTTATCAGGTAAAACGACATTGATTATTTTCTTATCACAAACTATGTTAGCCTGATTCTCAGCTAACCAATCCATCCCTACTACCACATCAAACTCGATCAAGGCTATAGGAAATAGTTGTATCGGTACTCCACACCCCTCTATATCTATCATACAACAATCAAAAACTTCTTTAACTGACACATGATTATCATTTGCAGTGTCTACCAGTAAGGCATGTTCTACCATTTTAGGCTTTAAATGCATGTGAGCAGCAAATGAAGGAGACACAAAAGATCGGTTTGCACCGGAGTCAAACAACACTTTAGCACGTGTAGAGTTTATGAAAAATGTACCTGTAACCACATCCGGAGTTTCCTCCGCCTCTTTAGCTGTCATTTGAAATGTACGACCCCTTGTTCTCGGCGGTTCTATTCTTGGAACTACTGGTCTAGCAATTGCTGGTTTCCCTGATGTGCCCCCCTGTTGTATTCTACCTCACGGACAATCTGACTGAAGGCGATTGGGAGAATTACACAAGAAACAAAACCGCGTTAATCGACAATCTTTAATAACATGCCCGGTCTTGCCACACCTATAACAAACCCGCGATTCAATCTGACAGTTTCCTTGATGGATACGGTGGCACTTCGGACAAGGTCTTTCCATGAGTCGGAAAGGTGGACGATTATCGAATCTCTGAAATCTAGACTTCTTTGGATCATGCGGTGGTCCTTCCCATTTTCTCTTTCCCATACTTTTATCACCAGCATCCCTCCTATTATCCCGCTCTACATTTTCCGCGGCATTTACTGCTGCTGAAAAGGTAGCAGGTCTCGTTGCAGTCACTAATTTTCGAATTTCCGAATTCAATCCAAATATGAACCTTTCCATCTTCATTTTCTCCATGGCAACATAATATTCTCCAAAACGCGACTTCTCTAGGAAACAGGCAGTATAGTCTCTGACTGATAAATTCTCTTGTTTTAGGCTCAGGAATTCCTCCTCCAATTGTCTGACTGCTGCTTGAGGACAAAACTGTTCTTTGAATGCCTTTGAGAATTCGCCCCAAGTAAAGGTTGAGTATACATCAGATCCCTTAGAGTCAATAAGGGCCTCCCACCAATATAAAGCATCTGCCTTCAACATTGCAGTTCCGTATAACACCTTATCCTCTTCCGCACATTTGCTGGTTTTAAATACAGCTTCAGTTTCCTTCAGCCACCGCATCGCCTTCACTGGATCTCTATCCCATCCATAAGTTGGTGGTTTACAGCTTAAAAACATCTTATAGTCACACCTTCTTGGTACTGATGCTACAGGGGGTGTGATAGGCATCTCGTCTTCCAAGTTAGGATCTGGTCTTTCCGTTTCAGCATTATGCGTCTGGTTAAACATGGCTTGAATATTGGCTTGTAATCTTACCATCTCAGCAGCCAAGTCGTCTCTTGAAACAAACTCCGTGCCTCGCCCCTGTACTCTGCCTCCAGTCCTGCCCCAGCCTCTTTCTCCCCCTCTTCCCCTTCCTCCAGCTGTTGGATTGGTTCTATTCGGATTTCCTCCCCCTTCCCGATTCGTTTGTCTCGTACCACTTGCCATTCTGTTGATTCAAACAAGGTTAATATACACATAAGCACGTACCCCATATAATAAGGTATTCCAGTCCAAACATGTACCTGTAAGATCACAATTACACTGGCCAGGTGTAACTCTGAAATTACCTTACATGATGTTCCTTCTACCTATTTATATTTAACATCCCCAGGTTCTACAATAATAGGGACATCCTACTTCACATGCAGTTTAAGTTTAAGTATAGGTACAGGTACTAATACCTAAATCCCTTAAACTAGGGCTCTGATACCATCTATAACGACCCGACTTTTCCATACATAGTTCAAATAGAATACATAGCATAACGTCGTTAAAACAAAAGTTACATTGGATAACAAATACGGTCCACTAGTCTTTTACAAACATTTAGTACATCATTACAAACGTTTACATAGTAGATTACATCATTACTAACAACATGCTATCTACTAAACACATCATAGTCTTCAACTACATAGTCCTCCAAAAGCTATTCGCAATTAACCTTCTTACTTGCTCTTACTCGATCCGCGACCTGGAATACATATTTTTAAAACAGAAATGAGGGTTAGACCTAATGGTCTAGTGAGGAAATCCCTGTCAGTTTAGTAAACCTTTGTATCAAAACCATTTATATAAAACTTTTCATATACATCCATACACTACACGTATATCAATACCATTCAAGACTCGTACATCTCATCCCACCTTATTCCTCCACAACTGGCCATACTAATTGGTAGCAAGCCAACTAATAAATAATCAACGTTACCGGTCCGCACACCGAAACCCGGCTACTCACCGGTCCGCACACCGGAACCCGGCTACCCGTCGGTCCGCACACCGGAACCCGACTAATGTGCACTTGTGTAGTGTAATGCACATAGGAATATAATATCTTACTATATTATAAACACAAAATATTGACACCTTAATCATATATCCATTCCACACATATATGTATTCCAGTTAAAAATATTTTGAAGTAAAACTCACCTGTTTAACTTATATCCAAAAACCCTTCTAAGATATTTATCAAACACTTCGATCCTTCAATTCCAAATTTACAGTATTTGTACAAGTCAAATACATATACCACTTTACCAAAAGCACACACAACAATCTTAGGAACTTAAAGTAGTTTAATTCCTCAAACCTCTCCCCCAAACCCGAACATAAGTCGAGTCTATAATATTTTCTAGTCCTTATTCATTCCCTATCCATGAATTAACAAGACACAGGCTACTGGACACTTAAAAGCATCTAAACTCATCAATTTGACCAAACAGCCAAAGTATCCGGATACCATAAGTTATCTGGACAACACAACTTTTCCGGACAGCGTGACTTTTCCGGACAACCTAAACAATCCGGACGTCATCCGGACACCAAAGTAATCCGGATACCATCCGGTATCTAATTCTATCCGGAAAACATAGGGAAATAGAACTTACCCGGATGAAGAACTCGTCCGGACACCTTTAGAACATCAACCAGACACCACCCACAAACTACCCGGACACTACCAATAAAACCATCCGGACAAATTCATGGTGTCCGGAAACCTCTGTCGGTTTGACTACTTTTTACCCAGATTCACCAGAAATTATTAACAGATATGATTTTGACCATTCTACTCCGACAGGAACCATTGAATATCAATTGCAAACATAAATTATAAAGCCACATACTTAATTTCACTTCCAAGTACCCAAATGATGCCTTAACCTAGCTTTCTCTTCTTTTCTCCTTCTTGCTCTCAAAACACACACATACACACTGAATTTCTGGATATTATCTGCTGTGTGAAATATCTGAATTACAAAAGGGATAATATCTATTCCTATTTACCATTCAGACCTTAAGCTATCCATTAATGACCAAACCACCACTAAACTTAATATTTAACCCAAACTTACCCTAAACATCAATTATATAGTTAAATAGCTTTAACGGAACTAACATTTAATTAACGAACTTACACGGGGTATTACATTACGCCTATTGAGTTCAAGCATTTTATCATGATTATATAAAATCATAAATCGAAAGGTAGTAGTTATAGTCATGATTTAAATAAATCTTTTAATGAAAGTTTGCGACACCGACTATCGTTTCCCAAAAGGGTTTCCCGAACGGTATAAATGACTCATTTTCCAACGCACTTAAAGTCCATGGGAACCATACCCGAAAGGTGTAAAGCGTTTTCCAAAATGAGTTACAAATCCCAATTCACCAAAATACGTGAATAAATCTAATTTAGGCAAAACCTTCAAATACGATTGACAATACATACTCAACCCATAAGACATGGAAACCATCCATTTAAATATAACCTTTCATTAGAAACATAATACGAAGCAAAACTCACGCATTCGTAAAATGTATTAAAATCCAAATACCATACACGGGGGAGACCCGTATCCGTTGAAGGTGGAGGTAACACATAAGTATACCACCCATACAACGTTCATCACACAACTGGGAGTAGAGATTACAAGTTACGTTATGCCTATCTCTGGTCCTCCCAATGAAATCAGGAATTACAACATACGTCTTGCCTATTCCTCGACTTCTGCTCTACAAAACCCGAATTACACCGTAATTGAGGATACACCTTAGCGTCTACCCACTTGGTAACGCCTCAAGGCCCGGCACACTTAGGATCACCTCCAAGGCACCCTCTATAAGCGGCGTGGATCTCTACACGAACCTCCAAGGTAACGTGCCCAAGACTATATCCTCCTAGTGCCTACTCGGAAAGTTAAGGTCATAAAACATGAGTTCCGTGGTTCGTCCTCAAGATACCCAATCGACCATTACCAACGACTGAATAACATGCCTATGGATCCAATGCAACACAATCTAACACAACATGCTTATCCCGGAATGACTCACTCACCCAAGCATGTAAATATCCATAACGTGCAATAATATGCAAAATGGTGCAATAAGAGCAACCCATAAACAAGACTCCACATTGAGCCATTTAAACCGGACAAATGTCCCAAGACTATCTCAAGTCAAAACCGAGCAAAGTGCTCCAAGCTTGCTAGACCCATAATATCGGTCATCATCGCATAAAACGCGTTTAAACATTGTTTAATCAAACATGTATATCAAAATCATCATTAACCCCAAAACACAACACGGGTTAAACAAAAGGCTTTTCCCAAAGGACTCACGCCCTTAATATTCTCAAAATGACCCATAACACCAAAAGTGCATTTCCCAAATGGTTTATTAAAATCATTTACACTAACATGATTAAACCATCAAATAAACCTTTGAGCAATTAATCTTTTAAAGTCAAATCATGGTTTCTAACCATCCAAATATCCAAAAGCCCCAAATATGGGTGTTTTACACAATTTTGAAGATAAACACTTCAAACGAGTTAAACTATCCAAATAACTCAACCGTAGACATTTTCAAGTAAAACACACAAATATTTGGAAAATACTATTTTGGCATGTACAAAGTTTTCGCAAAGTAACTTGAACTCACCTTGCTAGATTTAAGCTAAATCTAGAGTTTCTCCAAACGTAAGCTCATTTGATGAAGTTTGCATCCTCAAGCCAAAACTTCCAAGACCTAGATTTATGAGTTTCCAACCATCAATACCAAAGTCTAACCACAAGGAATCAACATCCATCCATAATATACCAAAATACCCAACTTATACCAAACCCTAGTTTTTTGAAGATGAAGAGAACAAGATTTCCTTACCCAAACATCACCAAAATCGTTCCACAACATCACAAGATGGAAAGAATATGAAATCAACAACAATAACACTTTTGGGTGGGAAAAGATTACCTTAATTCACTTGAATCCTCCAAAAGATAGCTCATGGACTCCCACAAGGCTTCAAGCTCCCAAATGCACAACAATGGAGGAAATTGGTTGATTTAGGTGGAGAAGATGAAGAGGAGAGGAGAGGGGTTTTAGGGTTTCTAGTGAGAGAAACCGATTTAGTGAGAGGGAGGGAGAGAGTGTTGAGAGTGAGAATGAAATGGGGAAAGAGAAAGAGAGGATAGGGTTTAAAACCCAAACAATCAGCAGCTCAGCGGACGTCCGCCAAAAACCTCGCGGACGTCCGACCTTTGAAAACCTAAAATCCCCGAATTTTCTGTTGCTTCCGCGGAAGCACCGCGAACATCCACCAATCCGCGGACGTCCGGCCCAAGCCTCGCGGACGTCCGTGAGCCATTTTTCCGTTTTACGATTTTCGGGGTGTTACAAGAACATCAAAACTCCTTGCTTGGCAAACACGGCTAACATATATGCCTATGAATCTAATGCATTTACAATCTAAATTACACGACTCCAAGTTGAATGACAAACACACTCAACACATGTAAACATTAAATAAAGATGCAATAAATGCAAAACACATCCAAACTCACTATTGAGTAATTTAACCCGAACAAATGTCCCCCAAAGTCAAATGGACTAAAATCAAGCCAATAAACTCCATACTTATTTGACTATACAACAAAAGTCAACATAAACTAATAAGTTATCGATACTCGTCGCTTAAACAACTTATAAGCAAAAAGGTTTGAAAATCGTTATCACGACTCAAAAGTCGGGCAAAATCCCAAAATTGAGTATTCATCCAAATTCGAGATGATAAGCTTTTCCACTTGATTGACTAATCCAAATGAGTAATTTTAAACTCGTTAATGCATTCAAAGTGTTTAATAAATCTCATGACTTAATATAACACAAACCTAACAAATTAAATTCATATGTAATTCTGAATGATACATAAACTCAATATATTAATATCAAATAATCCACATATTCACAATAAATCATCAAAATACCCATATTTTATGATTTGATCTTAAAATGTCCAAAATTCTCAAATATAAACGTTTCTCAAGATTTCATAAATTCAAATGTACCTTGGAAGAGAAAGTTCACCAAACAACAACACATTTGATAAATCTGAAGGAAAAAACACTTCAAACTTCAAAATAGACATTTTTGTCATGTACAAAGTTTTCACAAAGCAACTTGCACTCACCTTATTAGGTTATGCTAAACCTAGTTTTCATCCAATTTGCACAATCTTCTTGCTACCTAGATAAATCATGTGTAAACACCAAATCAATGAAAGAACCTATAAAGTTATTACAACCCAAACACATCAAGAATCATCCCCAACGGATTTAAGACCAATTTTATACGGATATCTGAAGATTGATTACTCAATCCATCATAAAACAAAGTTGTGCTATTAAACTTGATTTTTGACCTACTTAGAGTCCAAATAAGTTCTCCCTCAAAACATACAGTTTTAGAGGACATCTCAACGATTACAGAGACATATTACATGCCTCAAACCAATCAACGAGTGATTTACTACAATTTTTACAAGATATGGACAACAACAAAAATACCACCCAAAATAGATACAATACAACCTATGTAGCTCCAACATTGAGCTCCCAACCCTATGAATGCAAGATTTTGACAAATAAAAAGAAACACTAAATCTCTACCCAACAAAAAAAGAAACCTTAAAGACATAAGTTCATTACTCAAGAGAGATAACCCAAGTCAAGCTTCTTCACAATCTCTCCCCCCTCCCCCCCTCTCTCTATGTGTGCTCTAAAAAAAGTTTAGAAGCATTCCTCCTTTTCATATCTTAAATTTACAAATTAAACCCTAAAAAATGGATAACTTACACAAGCAACCCCATAACATTTTACCAAAACAATTTTTTTGGTTGTTACTAATTTCCACTAAAGGAACCCTAAAAGTATATTGTTAATGGTGTAAGATTAAAGATTATAATTTTTTTATTTTTCCCTATATTTTGTTTTATCCAAAAATTTGTTATAATTTAAATATTTTATCTATACTATATTATATAGGGAAATTAATTAAAATACCCCAAGTTTGAAGTTGACTTACCAAAATACCCCAAAAAATTAATTTCTTACTGAAATGCCATTTTTTTCCGCGATAAGATCCCGCGATCGCGGGCAGGGACCAATTGTGAAATTTTTTGCAAGAAATATTTACACTTTCAGTCCCTGGCCCCCGCGATCGAGGCCCGCGATGGCCCGCTATGGGGACTGAAAGTGTAAATAATCTTGCAAAAATTTACACTTTCAGTCCCTGCCCGCTATAGAGGGCTCCCTCCGCGGAAAAAGAGGGCATTTTGGTAAGAAAATAATTTTTTGGGGTATTTTGGTAAGTCACTTTCAATCTTGGGGTATTTTAATTAATTTCCCTATTATAAAACATTTAAGAAAAACTCTTAAAAACAATTTTTTATGCACAAAATATTGTTTATTGATGCATATTACTTAGAATTCAATATTACAAGTAATGATGCATGTGTACAACTGTTTAAAGATGCATGCTTGAATTTATAACTAACTATAAACATAATCAAATACAAGATAAACATCTCATTTTATAAATATAATCAGAATAATTATTGAATTCTAACAGAATACATAATTATTATTTTTATAAAAAACATTATATTACTAAACATAAAATAATTCACATCATTATTAAACCTAAATTTTATTAAGCTAAACAAATTAATAAAAAACATTATCGCTTTCTCAAAACTGCACAAAACCGTATTATAAATTTGACAAAAACAAAAAATAAATTGAAACATTAAAATCGAGATGCGTCGCAATAATTATCTTGATTATGAGCATGTTTATTAATTGTTTATCGATTAGTTTTATAAAATTTAAAATACGTAGAAAATTTATATTTATACAATAATTATTTATAACCTTGAAATTTAAATAATTATACATTAAACAATAAAAAATATCTAATTTTTTATTAATACTTTTAACTAAACATGACAGAATAAATAAAAGAGGTGAGATCAAATGAGAACGTTATTAATTTATGAGAACGTGAAAGTATAAATATGAATATTAAACTGTTGGCGATTTTAGTGTCATCAATCATTTTAATATGTTTGTCATTTACTTGAGATAGAGTAGGTAATAAGACAAACATAAGTGAGTTGCAAAATGCGGGTTCACACTCACAAATATTGTCTCTATTATCTTAGTTCCGCATATGGTGTGGGTCAACTTGCGGGTCCTAGGGGCAGTGCCTACGAATGTTAATTTTCTTAGAAATCTAAAGTTTTGGGACGTTTTACATAAATTTTAGAAGGTTGGAAACCTTCGTAAATGCTGAAACTTGGGTGAAAATTTTCTAACTTAGAGTTCTCTGAGTGTTTGCTCAAAATTCGTAAGTGTCAAGGGTCAGAGCCTCTGGTCCTTATGTTGATAAAAGCCTCTAGACTTTCAGGGCCTCTGGACTTTAGAGCCTTTGGACTTCAGAGCCTCTGATTTTGTTCGGACATGGTGCTTCTGACTCCGAATCTCCCAGTCAATTGTAATTGTTTTATAATATTATTCATTAACGATTATAACTGTTGTACATGTATGTTTTAACCATTTAACTGTGTATAACCATCAATCTCTCATATAAATATGCAAACATGAATCTCTCATATGAATTATCCAAATACGAATTTTGTGATAATATGAGTTATTGTATTCGGAAATCGACCGTACACGATCCAAGTGATTATCCAATTCAATTATCATCTCCAATCCCAAATTCTAACATATATTAAAAAGAATAAAACTAATTTTTTTATGTTGATTTATTTGTGTTCAAATTTTGTTATATTTTAATTATTTTCAATTAAATATTTATATGTAAATAAAATTAATTGTAACGATTGAAATGTCCGACATTTGTAAGGCGAAAGATTGTATGAGAAGTTGAGTTAACGTAAGAAGCGTGGGAAGTGGATCTGAATCCCTTGATCATTTTTAATCTCAAGTTCACCCATGAATCATACTTGATACATGAATTGATGCAAAACATTTTTTAGTACATTTCATCACAGCATGTATCCAGCGGGTTAATAATGCTTCTTACGTTAACTCAACTTTCCACCGAAATCCAATCCCATTTGAAAACCCTACATATATGAATGATGAAATAGTGTTGGGTTCCGGTGAGAAGTGCCAAATTTTGTGAGAAGTGTGAGAAGTGGTTATCAACCATTGAAATGAGAAATGCACGAACATTAGGATGAGATGTATCGAGATGCACCAAATCAGTTCCCTTTTAAGACTCAATTCATGGAAAGGTATTTGATTAAAAATGATCAAGAACTTAAAAGTAATTCTCACAGCTCTCACAAAAAATAACAGTTCTCACCCTTAGAGCATCGCCAATGATTAAACCTGTTAAAAAGACTTTTTTACTTTTGCCACGTAGTTTTTTCACTAATTTTTTTAATGAAAAACCTATTTATAAAAACTTTCTCCAATACAAAACCTTTATCAAAAGCTTTTTCATCAACACCTTTTACCAAAAAGCTATTGTAAAAACAAGTTGGTATTATTCAATCCTTTCACCAAAAGGTTTTCATTCCATTGCCAAAAAAATCTTTTTATAATAATAAAAAGCTATTACAGAGTTTTGCATTGGAGATGTCTTACGAAATAAAATTAAAAAAATTGTAGCAACGTACGGATTATCTATATCCATATGATTTCTCCTCCCCGGCAAACTTGATAATGGCGGTTCTCAACTTCCCCTTGTGTTGTTCCAAACTCCAGTGTCTCCCCCTTTCCAAACCCTCTTCTCTCCCAATTCTTCAAATCCTTTCTTCTTCACAGGTACCATTTGATTCTCTCTCATTTTCCGATTAAATTTCACCTTTTGATCTTATTAACATCCATTAAATTATATGAACAGGGAAGGACCCAAGTCAAAATAACTGATGATTCTTCCTTCAATCTTGTGGAATCGGCATCCAAAGTATGTATAACAGCTCTAGTCTCTGCTTCCCTCTTCTTCGCCGCCGATCCTGCTCTTGCATTCAAGGTTATTTCATCTCTTCTTTCAATTGGGGACTTAGTTTTTTAAATCGTAATTAGATTTTGGAGCTTTCAAGTATTTGATTGATAATGTTTCTGGAATAATTTAGGGTGGAGGACCTTATGGTTCTGAAGTGACTCGAGGTCAGGATCTTACCGGAAAGGATTTTAGCGGCAAGACTTTGATCAAGCAAGATTTCAAAACGGTATCATGATACATAATTCAAGTTTCAACAATCGAAATCGAACCAAATTCATTACAAATTTTGAAATTAAAAGCTGCGTTAATGATTTCAATGCCATCGGATTGGAGTTCTCCAACACAAATTGTCAATTTCATGATTTAGCCTTTATTCAAAAGGATTTTTGCTCTAATTGTTCTCTCTTCCCCCCTTTTGATGTAGTCCATTTTGAGACAAGCTAATTTTAAGGCTGCAAAGTTACTTGGAGCTAGCTTCTTTGATGCAGATCTAACAGGTTATTTTTGCCATTTTTGATCCATTTTTGGGGGTTAAATAGTTCTAGTATCTAAAGGGCAGTCCCTGGGCGAGGCCGGGCCGGGCCGGGCGCACGCCGAAGGCCCAAATGAAAAAGGGGTCAATTTTTTTTAGTATATATACTACATAGTAGTAGTTCAAAAAAATTTGTAAATAAAAATAAACAAAAAAATAGTATATAATAGTACCCAAAAAGAATTTACCATTATATTAAGCGCCCAAACATGTATTAGTTAATTAAGTTAGACAAGAAAATTTGTAAAAAGTTAATAGGTCTTTCATTTTGTAGTATTGCTTATTCTTTCTCTGAGGTGTTGTTTGTTTACTTCTTATTGTTATTAACTAAGACAACTCTTCAATTTCAAAAAAAAAAACTAAGACAACTAAGACAACTCTTACCTTTTGAAAACAATTACTTACTATATGAGACGACCCAACTTATATCTATATTTAGGATTTCAAAACTATCTTCTTTATTTTTTCCGTACATTATTGACTCCTTATTATTACCTAATATTGAGTTCATAAATTCTTAAGTACTCTCCTATCTCTAAAACAAGAATAAGATCTCAAACTATAACCAACATGGACTTTTGATTTTAAGATTGATGGTTCTTAAAAAAGTTTGATTCAAACCCTAAAAGTTTAAAATGGTGATGAAAAAAATTAACATCAAGTAACATATGGAAACTCAACTGATTTATGTTGATTTACTTAAATTGTTACTCCGAATGGTCAACATAGTGACCTTAAATGATGTCAATCTATATATTAAAGATATATCATATTATGCCTTTTAAAGGTAACGATGTTATGTAAAAATGACATGGTAGATAATATTAATTTAGAAACAATTATTGATTGATCTTGCGCTACGAATATCAAGAAAAACGATTTTATATGGACTATTAGTATTTCTTGAATTTAAATGGTATTGTTGATGATATAAACAATATATTGAAAATAATTTCGTAGTTATCGAGGGCCCGTTTCTAGCCTATAAAATTTCAGGAACGGGCTTGTATCTTGATCCCGATATCAGGATTTGCTCAAGTTCTTTGGATCTGGCATGCCAATTTCACATTTCCAACTTCCAAGTCTATTGCAGATCATTCACACATAAAATTTGATGATTTCAATTCAGGTGCTGATCTTTCCGAGGCAGATCTTAGAGGCGCAGATTTCTCGTTAGCAAACGTAACAAAGGTGAGAATTCTACAACCAATCCATCTTTCCAAAATCTTATAACAAGGAATTCATTAACACAAAGGATTCTTGACTTTTCGACAGGTGAATTTGGCAAATGCGAACTTGGAAGGAGCACTTGTCACAGGGAATACATCTTTCAAAGGATCGATCATAACAGGCGCAGGTACATTTACAAATATGGAAGATGATTTTTTATATATTGAAACTCAATTACAGTAAATAACCATTAGCAAACTATATAGCTAATTTACATAAAATGACAAAGCTACCCTCCATCACCCTCAAGATGAGCATGAAGAATAGATGTTCTTCAATGCCATCTTGGACAACAATGGTTAAAGCTTCGATGAAGATAATGGGTTAGTGAATATAAACAGAATGTTTGTCCTTGGATAAAGGTACAACTCACCAAGTACCATTTGCCTCCATTGCATCAAGCTTCATTTACATAAATAGACAAAACTACACTCCTTTTATTGATCCATAATATATATATATATATATATGGCATAATTACATTCAATTATATCATCATTTTTTAGACAACTTTGTTTTAATGGACATGCAGATTTCACGGATGTCCCTCTAAGAGAAGATCAAAGGGAATATCTTTGTAAAGTTGCCAATGGGTAACATTCTACTAAACTTTACAACGTTTAAAATATTATGTTCATTTAATTTCTTCGCATATATATATATATATGTATATTTTTTTTGGAAGGCATAGCGGCATCGACCCTTTCGATCAACTACCACGAACGCAACGCACACACACACGCACGCCTCCCCGGCGGTATCGGACATCCGAGGGCAGTCCACTAATCCGCCGCTGTCCCGGCCCAGCTTACGCTGGACCTAAGGCCCAACCACAGTCTGGGGGGGGGGTAAGCCCAGTCAAAGACTGGACCACCCAAGGACTGGGTACTCCTCATGCCCTCAATTGCCTCCCCTTGGAATCGAACCAGGGTAGACTGGGATACCATCCAGGCATCCACAGCCCCCCCGGATGTTACCGTCCTTAGGTAGACCAACTGAGCTAGACATGGAAAACTAAGGAACACCATGGTAGGCCTTCATCTTTATGCACTTGTGCATACAAGTAAATTTGTAACAAGCACATGTGCATAATGTACACCTGCATAAAAACCAAAATACAACTTCAATTACTTGTATTCACATGTGCATACCGTCTAGATGAACGAAGGTGTTCCTCAGTTTTTCATTTTTTTGGGATTTTCCCTTGAACCTCCCTCTCTCTCTCTCTATATATATATATATATATATGTGTGTGTGTGTGTGTGTGTGTGTGTATATGCATGTAACTAAAGACAGATAGCTCACTGGTTGGTTCTTGTGCATGATAATTAGGGTGAACCCGGTGACGGGTAATGAAACACGAGAGACATTGCTTTGCAAGTAGCTGTGCAGCATGGCTTATTAGGAGACGATGTTGTGAATTGAAATGTCTGTAAGTTGTGTATCGTTCTTTTAAAATATTCAAAAAAGTTAAAATTAATATATACACTGATATTCAATCATTATATTCGACTTCTTATAGAGTTTAAGTTTTGATTTTTGTTCAGAGCGAGAGTTGATGATCATTGTCTAGTTATTTTTATTCCAAGTAGTAAAGTAAAGTCTGTGTTTATATATGAAAACATTCTCTCCCATTTTGGGTTCAGACTATATTGTTGTTAGTTTAGCCCGTTGGCCCATTTTCCAAACCGAACTTATTGAGAAGAACTACAATTAGTTAGCAAGCCCTAAGCTATCTTTGTTAAGTAGCAATTTTGTACCAAACTAAACCAACCAATATACCAACTTACAGTTGGTTGGTAATACCATAACAAGTATATAAACTTAGATGGTACAGTATGGTATTGAAAGTTTGATATCATGGTACCGACTTATTTAATTATTTATTAATTTTGTGTTCTTTATGTATTGAATATTAAACTTTAACTATTTCGTATGGATATTTAAATGTTTGCAAGTTTTATTCCTTGCAATTAAAGTCCTTTAAACATCACATGTGTTACCTGTAAACTCAAGGTCATTCAAAATTTGAACAAAATGACAAGTTTTCTTATATATAATTTGAAGTTGGTAAAAAATGGCACCCACGTGTATTAACCTAAAAAAATTGGGACCAAGTATAGTTGGTTGGTACATGCTAGCTATAGGATTTTACGTATCAATTATTATTAGTTGGTACATGGTATTGGAGAAAAAAAACTTGATACCATACTAATTCCACCCCTAATATTAAGGGGGTGTTTGGTTCATGGACTTTGAAGGAATTGGAATGGATAATTTTTTTGACCAAACTCCAATTCCTTTGTTTGGTTCAAATTAGGGCTGGCAATGGGTAAGGG
Organism: Saussurea involucrata; assembly: GCA_033807775.1. Lineage (NCBI taxonomy): Eukaryota > Viridiplantae > Streptophyta > Magnoliopsida > Asterales > Asteraceae > Saussurea > Saussurea involucrata. The sequence continues at coordinate 48,312,192 of CM066315.1, forward strand.
TAAACCCGTTACCCGTTATGTTTCGACCCGTTGGATAAGGGTATGGATAAAGAAAATTTTATCCACTTATCCATTACCCGTTTACCCAGAATTTTAGTGGGTAGGGTATGGATAAACGATTTTTTTCGTTATCCATTATCCGTTACCCGTTACGATAATATATATATATATATATACATATATATAATTAAATATTAGTGTGCATATATTTACATAATTATATATTTATAATATTCTTTATAATGTTGTCGTATATTAATATGTACTTTTATTTATTTTTTATATTTATCGAGTAAAAGATTTCATGATTAATTGATAATTAAACGAGAAACAAGACGGCTTCAAGAAAACAAATATAATGAAAAGTGTTAGTCTTATAATTTTTATATTTCTTTTAATATTATACTATGATTATTCTTTGAAAATAATAAAAATGTTTAGTATACATATTAGATATAAAATAGTAAGTACATTTATGAGCTTATGTTTTACTTATATATTTGAGATTTAACGATATCAATTATAGTTTAAAATAAAATTTTGTTTTACCATTTTTTTGTTACCCGGTATTTTTAATCGGTAGGTAGGATATGGATAAGGGTTTTATGAGATGGATAATTACCTGTTTCGGCACCCGCTATTTTAAATGGATTGGATAACGGATTAACCCTTACCCTACCAATACCCTACCCGTTGCCATCCCTAGTTCAAATATTGAAAATGATGGAATCCTTTGAATTCCACAAATAAGGAATTCATCTATCCTTGGCATAAGTGAGGGAATTGAATTCCATCACTTTGCATCCAATTTAACCAACATCGTCCCCCCCCCCCCCCCCCCCCCCCCCCGGTTGGCCTTACCATGATCATGCTACTTTAGTCACTTTCATGCCCCTACCCCTACCCCTAACCCCCACCACCACACCACTACTGTCGTCGTCACAACCGCCACCCACCCATGCCCACCCCACCGATCATCATGCCACTACTGTCACCCAAGTATATTTTCAACAAGCTCTACGAATGTTTTTGCACTATTCTATTTCTTATATTTTACATAAATGATCAAAACCCTACATTTTTAAGTAATATTACATTGTCATCTAGTTTATCAACTGTTTTTAACCCAACGTGATTAGTTTTTCAGTAAACTTATGTTTGACAAACTAGTTGATAAGTTAGATAATAATACAAAATGTATGCAAAAAGTGTTTCCTAGATCCATAATAGACTAGGTAAATAAATGTAATTGATTTATTGTAATCCTTTCCATAGTATTAGCCCAAATTACAGGACACTGTATTCTATATATTGAGAGGTGATCAATAAGATGAACCTACGGATTTACATTCCTATATGGTATCAGAGCCTAAACCTAATACCGTCGCCGACCATTCTCCTCTCTTTCCGATCATATTTTCCTCCCTTCTTCATGGCCGACGACAAGCTACCCCCACTTCCCGTCACCGCAACCAACATTCACCCGATGATCACCGTCACCAACATTCGTAACTTCATTCCGATCACTCTCGAGATGGAAAAAGGGAAGTATTCATAATGGGCTGAACTCTTCAAGATTCATTGTCGAGCCTACCAGGTCATCGATCATATTATTCCCACACCACAACCCTCTTCCCAATCCGGAAAATACAAAGAAAAGGCCATCGATGAAGATCTTTGGTCACGTATCGATGCCATTGTCCTTCAATGGATCTACGACACCATACGACACCATCTCGAACGACCTACTCCATACTATACTTAAACCAGATTCTACTGTAGCACAAGCTTGGAACGCCTTAGCCAACATCTTCCAAGACAACAAAAAATTCCCGAGCCGTCTACCTTGAGAATCAATTCTCTAACACCCGCCTTGACAACTTCTCAAATGTGTTCTCCTATTGTCAAGAACTCAAGATGCTTGCCGATCAATTGGCTAACGTGGGGCTCGTGTCCAAAATCAACGACTAGTTCTTCAACTCATCATTGACCTTAATGAACAATATGATGGTGGTGCAATGATGATCCAACAAAGTAATCCCCTACCTGACTTCTATGAAGCCCGTTCCAAGCTTATACTCGAAGAAACATAAAGGCCAACCAAGCCACCTCCGCCGCTGTCGCTGTTGGCACCGCCCTTCACACCACTACACATCAGCCCGACGACACTAAGCGGCCTTCTCATCCACCTACTCACAATGCCCGCTCGCAAGTCTCTTACCAACTCTATCGTGGTCGTGGTCGTGGGCGATAGTCTAACCGTGGTCAAGGCCACAACTTCCTCGTCCGCAACACCACCACTTCACCAAACTAGCAGCCACCGTGGGCCTGTTACTCATCTTGGTCTTGGCCCTCTCAACCCTGGGTTTTTCCACCATGCCCTTACCCGACTACGGCCTGGGCCGAACCAAACCAGAACCAGACCCCGTCCCCCGCTCCTGGAATCCTTGGCGCAAAACCCCAACAAGCCTACGCAACATCCAATGTGGGCCAGGTTCCTACCGGCTCTTCACAGCATGATCCTCAACCCACTGGATACGAATTGGTATCTCGATACCTGCGCCACCTCCCACATGACTCACGCGACAGGTAACTTCTCGTCTTATTTCAATAAGAGCATTGCTAATGGGGTTGCTAACGTCGTATCTGAAACTTGTTGGCTTCGTAATCTTCTTTTGGAGCTTCATTGCCCTCTTCGCAAAGCCACTATCGTTTACTGTGATAACGTTAGTGCCATCTACTTAGCGGATAATCCCGTCCAACATCAAAGGACCAAACACATTGAAATGGACATCCATTTTGTTCGAGAAAAGGTAACTCGAGGTCAAGTACGCGTTCTTTATGTACCTTCTCGCTATCAGATCGACGATATCTTCACAAAAGGTTTACCTCGCGTTCTGTGTGATGATTTTCGTACCAGTCTTAGCATCCGTCCACCTCCCGCTTCGACTGTGGAGGTATAATAGGCTAGGTAAATATACGTAAATAAATGTAATCGATTTATTGTAATCCTTTCCATAGTATTAGCCCAAATTGTAAGACACTGTATTCTATATATTGAGAAGTGATCAATAAGATGATCCGACAGATTTACATTCCTATAATCCAAATCAACGCGAAACAGAAACGACGAGTCACATGAACATACTTCTATAACCGAAAATAATAACAGAAAGAAAGCTTGTAAACGACTCGAAGATTGCGTTGGTCACAATGTCTTTATAATAGATTTGCCTCGTATAGGGCACCTATTTTCCAAGATGCAACGGATTACACAGGAAATTAATATGATGGATCGTATAAAGGTAACGGGTCTTATATTGTCATAAAGTCACTAATCAGAGTTGGGGGAACTTGGAAGGTTAAAAACCTCAAACAAAGTGCACATATACGACACTACACTACAAAAGAAGTGACTTTCATTGACGGAAAAATCCATTGGTAATCCTTCGCTAAAAGTCGGATCTATTTGTGAAAGTTTGTCGGAAGATTTTTTTTTTGAACGGCAATGCGGCATCGAACCCACGAACGACTACCACGAACACACGCACGCACACCGTCCCGGCGGTATCGGGCATCAAAGGGCAGCCCACTAATCCGCCGCGTCTGCAGCCCAGCTTACGCTTGGGCCTATTCCCAACCACATTGGGCTGGGGCGATAGCCCAGTCTTCGACTGGACCACCTAAGGACGGCCCAACCAGAGGTTAGGCGGGTATCTCAGACATGCTTACCACGGGGTTCGAACCCTGGTAGTCAGGGATACCATCCACTGACCACCTGAGACGAGCCAGGTCTAAAGCGTATTTAGGAGGATGTCGATACACTATATCGAAACGGGGATTTACCGATGGCTAAGTGGACTACATTGTCGTATGCAAACTTAGTTTGGGCCAATGTCACGTCCCATTGTTTTGTCTCGTCCTCGCAAAGGCTACAAATTAGGTTCCCTAGCGTTCGGTTTAGATTCTCCGTTTGGCTACCAGCTTGTACGAGTGTACAAAAAACCGTGAACCCGCGAAACCCGTCCAACCCAATCCGCCAACAACCCAATTAAATCAAACCTGCCAACCCGCCAAACCGCTAATTAGAAGGGTTGAAATTGGGTTATCATAACTCAACTCAACCCAAACCGCGAACCCGTCGCTAATATATATTATTTCGAGAAAATTATATTTATATTCATATATATATATATATATATATAATATTTACAACCATTATAATTAACAACCCAAAAAATGTTTACATATATTAGTCCAATTCACAACCCAGAGCCCGAAATTGATCAAACTAGATCAAGGCACAAATTAATTCAAATAGGTCGATCGATATGTCTCAATAAGCACGACTGTACGAGAATTGACAAACACGTCTAAAAAAAGGGGAGGTAAAACCTCGAACGTTTTGGATCACTTTTCAAAAAAAAAGACTCTAGATGTGTTTGTAATTTTTGTGGAAAAGACTATGCTTATCACTAAGATAATTGACAAGTTATTTGTGGAATCACTTAAGAAACCAATGTATAAAGTATCTGGATAGGGTGTGCGATAAAAAAAAGGCTCAACTTTCATACCATCAATGATAATTGATTGACTATTTGAATTAGATGTTATCATTCAAACGTTTGAAATTTAATTCTAAGACTTAACTCTTAAGGATTTTAAATATATTTGGATGATTGCAATAACTAATAACTTTGTTGCGTATATTTTTAGTATTATTTATCATATGTCATTCGTCAATTTTATGTATATTTCTAACCCACCAACCCAACCCAACCCGCAAGGGTTGGGTTGGGTTATACTTTTGAATGAGTTGGGTTTGGTTGAGAATTTTCAAACTGCCGTAATTGGGTTGGGTTGTAAAAATGTCAAAAACCGTCCAACCTAACCCGCGTACACCCCTACCAACTTGCGGGTGTCAGTGCTGCTGAATTTGAGGGAGGTGTCCATTTATCGCCATAGTGTAATCCAAATATGACTAAGGAACATTGAATCCCTATCAAATGTAAATGATCGGGGAACACTATGCAAACGGTCTACCTTACGAAAGAACAACTGTACAACTTGAGACGTGTCAGTTGTTTCTCGATAGGGAATAAAATGGCCCATCTTTGAGAATCGACTCCTCGTTGAGTTCGTGGAAGAACCAAAACAAAGTCTATCGATAAATCTGTCCATATTGTGCTAGGAACCGGGAGTCGCACGTAAAGACCCCGTATCTTGGGCCTGCCCTTTAGAATTTTGGCAAATGTAACACATACGAACGAAGTTACCTACAAAATAGAGAAAGCATGAGAGAGAAGACTTTTTCTCCAAATATGGAAAACACCCTAAAAATGATTACCAAATGAGAGCACCTGTAACACCCTAAAAATATGGGTAAACAAAAACCTCCATAAAACGGAGATGTGGTATAACGATGCCATAGCATGAGCCTCCCAAAAATGGGGAATTACAAATACCTGTTTAATTACAAAGTACGTAATTTAACGGACAATAAATGACAACCAGCTAATCTAGTTTCTACAATAAGAAATTAGATTACAAAAAGGGTGTCATCCATGTTTCCAAGCATGTTCCTCCAAAAGGTGTCCCAAAAGCACATCCCCAAGCTCACACTTAGAGCATCTATGCCTTCTTACGACACCACTAGAACCTGAGATACACATCGACATCAAACAAGTGTTAGGCCAAAAAGTCTAGTGAGTTTGAACAATGCATAATACAATATATGACAACATGTTTATGATAATGTAAAAGGGAGCATTTTAATAAGGAATCAATGGGGGAGACCCAAAATACCAAACAAGTAGCACTCCAAAGATCAATACACCTTAGCATCTACCCCTATGGGTAACACTACAAGACCCGACACAATAAGGATTACCTCCAAGGCGTCCCGTCATAAAGGCGGAGGTCCAGGTGCATACCTCCAAGGTGGCACCTCCAAGACTGTATTCTATTAGCACATACTTGATGGTTCATCCAAATTCGTAAAACATCGATATACTCAATTACTCCAAGTAAGATGTACATGATGCGTATAAATGAGTTCATGGTCCAACTGAGAGTTCCAGATTGATCAGGTAACAAAGAATCAATAAGAAATAACACGCACAATTGATGATTTCAACTTGTCATCCCTCTCGTATTCATGATTCAAGATAGTTACAAAGGTTTGAATGAAAAACTCAACTATCTCTCTCTAAACGATTAAGCTCTAATGAATCTCTAGGAATGGCTAATCAATTGCTAACCTAAAACAAAGGTTAAGGAAACCTTATATACTTAGGCCTTTAGACAAACAAGGCCTAAGCCCATTTAATACAATTAAGTCTTTTACAATTAAATAATTAAACTAATTAAGCACTATATAATTATTTATATATCTTTCTAATATGTAGGACATTTATGGTCCTAACAATCTCCCCCTAAAGATATATAAATAAAAATCGGTCTTGAAACCTTCAAGTCTTGATCTTCTCTTCCTTTGGAATCTTTGAAATGCAATGATGTTGCTTGTCTTCATGTCTTTTCAGCGCTCCCCCTTGAATAAAGCTCTTGGTCTTCAATGAATCAGTCTTTGAACTGCGAGTTGAATTGACCATGAGTTGAATTGGCTTTCAACTTTAAAAGAACTTGTAGAACCAATATGCTTGATGGAGGAAATAATTTGAAGCGAACACCACATGATAAACGATGAGAAAAGTTGATCACTTGTAAGCACTTTGAACTCTTGTATGCACTTTGAGCTCTTTGGATCTCGGAACATATCAAACATTCGATTAAAATTCGGTCGGTCAACAGTTACTCCCCCTCGGCTTTTGCATGGGGACTTCTTTACTCCCCCTCAGCTTTTGCTAACTCCCCCTCAACTTGATATTCGGTGTCTTTGAATCTGTACCCTTTCTCCCCCTCATGATGAGTAGAAGCATCCAGAGCATCATGCACGTTCAAAGACAATAGTGACGAGTAGTAAAAATTCCAGATAAAACGTTTAGTAACCAGACTGGGGTAATCAACTAACACATAAACACGTTAGTAACTGTTGTCACAACAATTTTAAAAAAATTGTGTGGCCTATGTTCAGAGTTGGCAATGGGGTATCTCTGATAGGACTTCCAGTTATCACTGAGGTAAAATATTAAAAATTACTTCTCAAACTGTTCCGGCAATATCACGAAGATATGCGAGTGGAATCACAAAGACTCGTGCATGTGTGAAAGAAAATAAATTCTATCTGTTTGGCTCAAAATATTGATTTAACTCGGGACGCAAGTTAAAAATCAATTGACACAGTGAATAGAATGTGAAGTTCGGAGACCGGAGCTGATGTCTTCCTTTTTCAATATCTAAGACCTCCGAGTGAGGAATAGATAAATTATGTGCTAATTCTCCGTGAATATATGAAACAAGCATCTGTTGTGAGATACTTGAGTGGCTAGGTGGGGTGACACGAGTTATCGACACTAGGTCCATGTCTGTTTCAATATTCATCTCCAAAGAACGAGAATGAATAGATTGTGTGGTTACCCGGATAACTGACTCGGTTTGGTAAGGACCAATAATTCTTTTAAGTCCTGTCACATCCTCACCATATTCTTTTCTCTCTAAACTCATCTATCGTCTAGACCCCTCACTGATGTCTATAAGGGATGTGTTTCTTGGGTAGGTCCTTCCGGTTCTGGATAGACCATTGAAACGATGTAATTCCTAACACTCCTTTCATGCAACGAGTAGAACAGTTGAGTAAAACAATGAAGACCGAGTTCTAAGCTGAAATGTTTAGAAGTCAAACCTTTTAAAAACGAGTTCTGAACTGAATTATTCAGAAGTCATAAAGATAAAGTCCGAGTTCTGATCTGAGGTAATCAGAAGTCCTTGTTTGAAATAACGGAATTTCAAGAAACAAGATCAAGCGCAAAACAGAATGACTCAGTACGCACATTATGTTCAAAAAAAATGAAACAATGATTAGAAAGTTTAATTGTGAGGAACAAGTCACAATTAACATATCAGATAAGAATTGAGTCATTAATATGAAATGATGAACTTCAAAACCGGGTGTATTTCCATCGAAAAATCAACAAACATTTGAGACATGGAAATAACTAAGTCAATAAAATGACACGTGGCAATCATGAAATTTTTAAAATTGGAGAATAACAGACACGAGTAAGTTATCCAGAATGAATTGCCATGGTCTTTGAATTCAGTTAAAGTTCACTTACCTTTCATGAGATAGTACTCCCCCTCAAAATTGGCATAACCTTTGACTGCTCGTCATGTGATGTGAATAATAGAAATTAAAACCGCGCATGACATTTTTGCAAAACAGATTAGACAGATTTAGGTATCCATCTTTTGATGGATCCTTGTTGGTTAGATGCCCTATGAGGACCTGGGATACTATAAGTACCATACCAAAACTTAGCACGGTCTTTATGCACAAACTCACTTGTTCCACAATAAGAACAACACAGCTTCTGTGTAGATAAGCTGATCAGCTGTAAAGCCCGTGTTCCGGGTGTTTTTAGAGCCTTTGGGAGTTGTTGAGGGGCCAAAAATGTCAAAAGGCCAAAACCTTGGCATGGGGGTCGGCCCATGCATCTAAACCGAGCTCCATTCTTTGCCTTTTGTTTTTTTTGGTTTCGTGGTTTGTAAGCAAGGAGAAGAAAAGAGAAAAGAAAACCCTAAGGCTTCCCACCCTCTCGATTGCTCTCGGCCGAGACCCCCCCCCCCTTTGGTCTTTTCTTCGCCACCGCCGGAAAACGCAGCCACCGTCGCTGCATCGTCGGAGTTTTAGAAAGAGAGAGATGAGCATCAAGGACCGAGGTATTTAGACCGGTCGGGTGCGTCGTATCGAGGTAAACGTCCTTCCCTTTGTTTTTACTACCTGTTCCGTCGACGACGCCATAGGCAACCGCCGCCGCCGCCTCGGCTGTCGGCGGCGTCGCCGCCATCTTCTGCCACCGGTGGATGTTTGGGGGTGTAGGGCAGGAGCGTTTTGGGCGTAAGGGAAGGTAGAGGAGCGTGAGTAAAGACCGTAAGGTTGGGTGCGGTTGTTTGGAGTGTTTGTGGATTGTGGGTGCGAGTTGGTGGTCGCCGGAGCGCCGCCGCCACTGCCGTGCCCCACTGTCGGAGGTGGCAGTGGGTAGTGGCCACGGCCCAAACCCTAAACTACCTTGGCGGAACCCTAAACCGTTGTTGTATAACCAAACCGTTTTCAATAAAGTTATCATTTTATGTGATCGATATCGTTTCTGCCCAGTTTTATTTCGTTCATAACGTTTCCGTCGTAGCTCGGATTGAGGCGAAACCGGTGCCCACGGTTCACATTCTGTGTCGGGCACACTTTTCGTGTTTTAGCGGAAGTCTGGTTCGGCCTCTAGCTAGGCGTAAAATGGCTGTTTGTACAGCAGGTCTGAATGTGACAGTTTCGCGTCCTGTTTTTAGATAATTCATAGTAAATTGTAGGAAAATCGTTAGAACGCGTACGATATGTCCCTGGAACCCTAAGTCATGGAACTAACTGGTTATGGAATAATAATTCTGGGTTGATGAGTTTAAGAGGGGCTAAACAGGTCCCGAACAGACCTGTAAATCTTAGAGTAAAAGCTGGATTTTTCGCGTGTAAGCTTATAGTTGTGACTTTGGGCTAGGACTTCGTTGTGACGTTTGATATCACTTATTTAGGTGGAAAAAGGTGATTTGGTGTCGGCTGGCTCGTTTTGCTGTTGAGGACATCTACTTTGCGTTGAGGTGAGTTCTCTCACTGTGTAGATAGGAATTGTATGCATGTTATGGTAGTTTGTATGTACTATTGTTCTTGTGGTGTGAACTAGTTGTTTGTGGTGCGTATTATTTGATCGGTTTAAATGCTTAGAATAAATGTGTATAATATACATGTCGGTGGGACCGAGGAAGTGGATGGAAAGGTTGTGTGAACTCGGTTGGATCGAGGGCTCGGTGGGACCGAGGAAGTGGATGGAAAGGTTGTGTGAACTCGGTTGAACCGAGGGCTCGGTGGGACCGAGGAAGTGGATGGAAATGTTGTGTGAACTCGGTGGGACCGAGGAGTTGGGTACATAATTACTTGCATGTGTTTACTTGCATTATGTAACTGTGGTGTTGTTGCTCATGTGCGGATAGGAGTGATGTGTATATAATTGCTATCTGCGCATGTGATGGAATTCACTAAGCTTTGTGCTTACCCGTTTCCTATAAATGTGGTTTCAGGTGCTAGCGGCTCCAAGGCGTGACGGGTACACACTGGCGCGCGTGAAGAGTTTGATATTATGAGAATTAGACTGATCATTTAAACGATTTAATTCCGCTGTTTATTATTAACGAGAATATTTATTATTAAGTTTGCAAACGAAACGGTCTTGGATATTTAATGAGGTTTCATTTATTAAAATGCTTATTTTTAAAAGTTAAAATTTATTGTAATTTTTGGGACGTTACAACTTGGTATCAGAGCACATCTTGAGTGAATCAAACGCATCTCGGTGTGTTTGATCTCAAGTTGCGGCTAGGAAATTCTTCTCTTAAATTTTTTTGGAAAAATAAAGAAAGGAAAACCCGTTTGGGAAACGGTGATCGAGGACGCAGTGTGTACAGTCAGCCGGAGCCAAGGGAAAAGGTACAGTACTTAGTGTATTTATCGTTTTCTAGATCATAGGAGTATGCATGCTAGATTGCTTGTACTATTTACACCGTGCTGCATGTTCATTGCTTGCTAGTAGGAATTTATGCTAGTCATGGTAGGTTGTTAAGTGAATGCCCTATAGGTTATATGCAGTAAGAATCACATAGCCTTAGAATATTTGATTTAGTTCTATTGCGCAGCTCTTGTTTGAGTCCAACCGTTCTAGGATAGAATCTTGTATTCGACTGTCTATTTGTTTCACGCTGCATGTGACAGGGTATTCGCGAGGCAACTCATGATGGCTAGTAGGGATTTCGTTGTAGCAAGGGTAGTGTTTCGAGGTGGAATTCCTAGGGAGCTAGGAAGAGTGCGTACATGTGCTGGTACAGGCATATGGGTGTAGTTATCGGCGAGAAACTACTTGGACACATCGGATGGAACTCGGAACGAGTGATGATAGGGTGTGGAAGGTAGTAGTAGAGCTCCTACTATCGGAAACACATGATCAATGCTCGGGTCGGGGAAAGTCACGAGGAATCCGAGGAGTTGAGTGTGTGCGTTGTTAGTATGAGTTATTATGTGCTAATAGCTCGTTGTATTAATTACCTAGGATGATCATCACAAGGAGGAACAACGATGTTGAACCGAATGCTAGTATTGAACTCACTATTGAGTAGAAACGTGAGTTGATCGCGGCTGAAGTAAAGCATGCTATTAGGGAGGCAATCCCCGAGATTATTACCGCCGTTCGTGATGAGGTAGTAATGATGTTGGAGGCTGCTCGGGGACAAGGACTCGAGTTAGAGGAACAGACGAAGAAGAGGAAAACGGCGCAGACTGTTGCATCAGAATCGGCGGTTCCAAAGAGAACGAGGTTTTTGGACTCGCTCTTGAACCAAAGGAGCGGTGGGTTCAAAACCAAGGATGGTAGCGGAAGGAGGAATGACAAATGCTTCCAGTGTGGCCAGGTGGGGCACTACGGTCGCGACTGCAGGGAACCACAGGGGGTCTGTTTTAACTGCAACCAGGTGGGTCACGTGAAGGACAGCTGCCCGAATCCGAGGGCTACTGATGGGGATGAGGCACAGGCCATGCTCAAAACGGTGACATGTACGTTCTTAGTTAACTCGGTGCCCGTTGTGGCGATGTTTGATAGTGGGGCTACCCATTATTTCGTGCCTCACACTTTTAGTGAGCGTTTGGGCCGTAGTATGGAACGGTTAGGCTGTCCAATTGTGGTTGAGGTTGCTGATGTGATGTTTGTTTTAAGTAGACCATTTGAGTCGAGACGTAGAATGCCGACTAAGTCATGCACAAAGTTTGATTTTGAAATAAAATTGCATTATCTAATTCTTGCGTTTCCAATCCTTATGTGGATTGTGTTTTAGAATTTTGAGAAATGTTTAGCTCACACACAAGATTTCGAATTATGGTTTTGAAAGTGCATGAAACCGTTTTATCACGGGAGTTGCAAACTTTGTTAGAATTTGTCTCATTTCGTTATTTTCCAACGGCTCTTTCGGGTAAGATGATATCCGTGTTTTGTGGTGTTTAAAATGTTGGGCAAGTGACTACGGCTTGTGACTTTAACATTGGAACTCCTCCACATATGTTAGAGTTGAGACGGAAAGTTACATTCCACGATGTCTGTATAAAACTATTTGAGTGATTGGGCTAAAATAAGTTTTGTTTTACGGCATGTTGAGTCGTGTGGGTTTAATTTCACGAGGTGCATATCTTATTTGTTTATGTGACTATTTGAGGAAATCTTGGAAATCAATTTAAAGAACACCACCTTTTGAGATTTTATGAGGTTTTAGTCGATATTTTCAAATGATGGAAACAGATTGGTTTCTATCTTTAAGTTTGAAACTTACACGAGACAGTTGTGTTTTAACAAAAATATATTTGTAAACCGTTTCATCGTTTTGTATGACTAGCCGACGCACGTAAAAATTTGTTGGTGAACCCTGTGCCACGACATTTTATGTTTAAAAAGAGAAATTTTGGGGTCAAATGTCGTGGAACTGATTTTGAAATTATGTGCACACTTTTGTCGCACCCGGTGTAAGGTCGAGCGGTTACTTTAAGTACATGTCATGAGTCAATCCATACTAGAACCGTGACGGTTCATTTTTAAAGAAATTATTTGTTTCGCTTTGCGTTTTGTGAGTAAACTGAGCTGCAATGGAATGATTTTCAACATGATTTTCATATGTGGGACGAGCGTGTCCATTTTTGCGTAACTACCGACCTGGTAATAGTAATTTTATTGCATACGATCTTTTTGAGATGAAAAATCTTGACGTTGAAAATATTTTGTAAAGGATTTTGTAAACCATTTGGGAAATGCGCTTGTAAGTGTTATGTGTCATTTTGAGAATTTTAAGGGTGTGAGTCCTTTTGGAAAACTCTTTTGTTTAACCCGTATTGAGTTTGGGACTAATGTTGATTTTAGAGTATTGTTTGCTTAAACTTTATTTAAACGCGTTTTTGACCGACTTATGGGTCTAGCAAGCGTGGAGCATTTTGCTCGGTTTTGACTTTGAGATCGTCATGGGTCAATTGCACGGTTTTAATGGCTCGATGTGGAGTCTTGTTGATGGGTTGTTTTGTTGCACAGTTTTGCATTTATTGCACGTTGAGTATTTACATGTTTGGGTGAGTGAGTCATTTCGGGATAGGCATGTTGTTGGTAGACTGTTTTGCATTGGATCCTTGGTCACGTTAGTCAGTCGTTGGTAATGGTCGGTTGGGTATCTCGGGGTGGGACCCCGGTATTCATGTGTTATGACCTTGACTTTCTAGTAGGCACTGGGAGGATATAGTCTTGGGCACTTACCTGGGAGGTAGTTCCGATGTGCCGGGCTTTGAGACGTACCTGGGAGGTAGACGTTAAGGTGTATCTTGATACGGTGTAACTAGGCTTCGTATAGCGAGTGTGGAGGATAAGTAGACGGTGGAAGGTTGGGTATTCCACGCATGTTGGTACTGTAGGCCGAATAGTATCGGTTAAGGGAATGATGCCCTTTGTAATTAAGAGCATAAATGCGCAGTAACCTTTTTGAGGTAAGTAGTATATTTAGGTGTCGACTTTTGGGCTCGAGGCCAAACACCTTTAGTGTAATCGGAGAATTGTAGCCGATTTTAAGGTAATTATGGTGATGGTAGTAGTAACCCTGAGATGCTTAATTGTGATGAATGGTTATGGTGAAATGACCTTCGTGGGTGATTATAAATTTACTGGTTTGATAATTCGTTTGAAATAAATTTTGGGAGTCTAGTAGAACGCGTGGAAGATAATCGACAGTTAATGATAGGAATGATCGGATTCGAGTATCCTGTAGGGTATATTGGTGAGCAACTTTAGAATGGCTAGAGCTTGAAATTTGAATCGGGATGTATGGAACATCTAAGGTTGGGAGGCAATCGAAGTCGTTTAACTAGGAATGATTCCAGTGGTTGGAGTGTTCTTCCGATCATAATTTCAGTGTCCTTGAAGAAGTTTTGTTAGTAAGAAAAGTATTCGAGAAATTCTAGACGGGGTGAGAAATGTAGATTCTAGTTGGGGAAAGTCCAGTGGCAGCACCGAAGGGGTTCGAGTGGACTTGGGAACCCGAGGCCGAGATGCGAAAAACTACCCGATACTGTTTGCAGGCGTGGACTTCGAGGACGAAGTCTAATCCAAGCGTGGGAGAGTTGTAAAGCCCGTGTTCCGGGTGTTTTTAGAGCCTTTGGGAGTTGTTGAGGGGCCAAAAATGTCAAAAGGCCAAAACCTTGGCATGGGGGTCGGCCCATGCATCTAAACCGAGCCCCATTCTTTGCCTTTTGTTTTTTTTGGTTTCGTGGTTTGTAAGCAAGGAGAAGAAAAGAGAAAAGAAAACCCTAAGACTTCCCACCCTCTCGATTGCTCTCGGCCGAGACCCCCCCCCCCCCCCTTTGGTCTTTTCTTCGCCACCGCCGGAAAACGCAGCCACCGCCGCTGCATCGTCGGAGTTTTAGAGAGAGAGAGAGATGAGCATCAAGGACCGAGGTATTTAGACCGGTCGGGTGCGTCGTATCGAGGTAAACGTCCTTCCCTTTGTTTTTACTACTTGTTCCGTCGACGACGCCATAGGCAACCGCCGCCGCCGCCTCGGCTGTCGGCGGCGTCGCCGCCATCTTCCGCCACTGGTGGATGTTTGGGGGTGTAGGGCAGGAGCGTTTTGGGCGTAAGGGAAGGGAGAGGAGCGTGAGTAAAGACCGTAAGGTTGGGTGCGGTTGTTTGGGGTGTTTGTGGATTGTGGGTGCGAGTTGGTGGTCGCCGGAGCGCCGCCGCCGCTACCGTGCCCCACTGCCGGAGGTGGCAGTGGGTAGTGGCCACGGCCCAAACCCTAAACCACCTTGGCGGAACCCTAAACCGTTGTTGTTTAACCAAACCGTTTTCAAGAAAGTTATCATTTTATGTGATCGATATCGTTTCTGCCCAGTTTTATTTCGTTCATAACTTTTCCGTCGTAGCTCGGATTGAGGCGAAACCGGTGCCCACGGTTCACATTCTGTGTCGGGCACACTTTTCGTGTTTTAGCGGAAGTCTGGTTCGGCCTATAGCTAGGCGTAAAATGGCTGTTTGTACAGCAGGTCTGAATGTGACAGTTTCGCGTCCTGTTTTTAGAAAATTCATAGTAAATTGTAGGAAAATCGTTAGAACGCGTACGATATGTCCCTGGAACCCTAAGTCATGGAACTAACTGGTTATGGAATAATAATTCTGGGTTGATGAGTTTAAGAGGGGCTAAACATGTCCCGAACAGACCTGTAAATCTTAGAGTAAAAGCTGGATTTTTCGCGTGTAAGCTTATAGTTGTGACTTTGGGCTAGGACTTCGTTGTGACGTTTGATATCACTTATTTAGGTGGAAAAAGGTGAGTTGGTGTCGGCCGAGGAAGTGGATGGAAAGGTTGTGTGAACTCGGTTGGACCGAGGGCTCGGTGGGACCGAGGAAGTGGATGGAAATGTTGTGTGAACTCGGTGGGACCGAGGAGTTGGGTACATAATTACTTGCATGTGTTTACTTGCATTATGTAATTGTGGTGTTGTTGCTCATTTGCGGATAGGAGTGATGTGTATATAATTGCTATCTGCGCATGTGATGGAATTTACTAAGCTTTGTGCTTACCATTTTCCTATAAATGTGGTTTCAGGTGCTAGCGGCTCCAAGGCGTGATGGGTACACACTGGCGCGCGTGAAGAGTTTGATATTATGAGAATTAGACTGATCATTTAAACGATTTAATTCCGCTGTTTATTATTAACGAGAATATTTATTATTAAGTTTGCAAACGAAACGGTCTTGGATATTTAATGAGGTTTCATTTATTAAAATGCTTATTTTTAAAAGTTAAAATTTATCGTAATTTTTGGGACGTTACATCAGCTTATTAACAGAATAAACACGATCAGTTTTCACAAAAGGTTTGGTGTGAAAAGCTTTGTTGTTCTTGTCACTCTTAACAGAGACAAATGACTTTGGAGCATGAGCGGATCCTTTAACTCTCCAAACCATGTTCACTTTCTTGAAGGATTGATTATCTTTATTATCAACACGAGAATTATAGAAAAGATTGGAAGGTCGAATCTGATCTTTTGAAAAATCATTTGATTTGACAAAATTCTTTGAAGAACGATTTGTAGAAAATGAACTTGAAGCATAAGAAGGTTGAACACCTTTGAACTTGCTTTTTTCAAGTTTCTTGACCTTAACGGATAAATCATTTCGTTCTTTGAGAATTAAATCAAATTTCTTTTGTAAATTAGATTTAACCATTTGTTCCTTCACTATCTCGGTTGCTAATCCAGATAATCTTTGTGTAAGTTTAGAAATCTCAGTCTGAAAAATCTTTCTCTCTTTTGCAAAATCTTCTTTCAAACATTTAGATCAAAAACCTTCAACTTTCTTTTTCTCAGTTTCTTTGCTTAGAATGTCTAATTCTTTCTCCAAATCGGATATTTTCAAAGAAAGTTCTCCATTCTTTTTAGAAAAAGATTTGCGTTCGGTTTCAAAGTTTTCTCTTTCTAAAATCAAAACCTTTTCAAAGTCGGAGATTTGTTTTGAAAGTTTTAGACACATAAGCTCAAGACTCTTCTTCTCTTCAAGAGATTTGGTTGAAAAACCAGATTGCTTTTGTATAAGCAATTGTTTTTCTTTTTCAAAACTTTCTTTCTCCTTTTCAAAAACCTTTTCAAGAGTAGTTAGTTTAGTTTTAAGCTCAAGGTTTTCACAGTTCAGGAGTTTACCTTTCTCTTCTTCTTCAGCCAGCTTCTCAGAACTATTCCAGATTTGAGATTTCAGTTCCTTTAGTTATTTGATGTATTTGTTGCACAAATCAGCTGATTGCTTGATATTCTTTTCATGAAGTTTTGCTTGCTCTTTCTCAGTCTCCTTGATATCACTTCGTGATGATAAATCATATAGCTTCTTTTTCAGCACAGTGTTTTCGGACTCTAATGATGTTGCCTTTTCTTCAGATTTAGCAAACTTCTCAGAACTTTCAATTGTTTGCAATTTCAGTTCCTTTATCTTGTCTTGTGATGGCAAGTCAAAGATCTTCCTTTTCATCTCAGTGTTCTCAGTTTCTAAGAACGCTGCCTTTTCTTCTGCTTTAGCCAGCTTCTTAGAATATTCACAGACTTGATGTTCCCGTGCCTTCAGTTCTTTGAAGTACTTTATGCACGATTCATTTGCACGCTTCCAATTCTCTTCATGCATTTTTTCACTTTCGATACAAGCCCTATTGAAGCAATACCTTGACATTGTTACCTGAAAATTTATGATCGTTAATCGGTGTTATTTTGAAGAATCAACAATGCGGAAGAAAATCAAAAATTAAATTTGAAAAAAAAATCTAAAAATAAATTCGTTTCCAAAAATTTAAAATTTGATTATTATCGGAACGAACGAAATCAAACTTCGAGAACTTACCAATCAAAACTTATTAAACACAACTTACCGGATGAATGAGGAACTTACCGGTCGTGAAGAAATCCGGATGAATTGAGATTCCGGAAATAATTAGCCAAACTCAAGGTATCCGGAAGAAAGTACTTACCGGACGAGAAGTGAGACCTTACCGGGTGAGATGTACTTTCCGGACACAATTGATTCCCGGATAAAATTAAAATCAAGTGAACTTACCGGGTGATGATGTTCTCACAAAAAATAGCACTCACCGGGTGATGATGTTCTCGCAAAAATAGCACTTACCGGATGAAAAAGAGCTTACCGGGTGATGTGAGGCTTACCGGGTTAGAAGACTTACCGGGTGAAAGAGATTCTTGCCAATAACGACAACTTACCGGATGAAAATATTGTTTCTCAAACAAAAACAAATCAAGCAAAAATTAAAACAAATAAAAACAAAATCTATCAAATAAGAAAATAGAGCTATCAATATGTATGTTATGTGAAAAGAGATGTGGTAGCTTTAGATACGTGACCATGCATGCGTGAGATGGTGAACAAGATGGTCAAACAAAAGAAATTGGTCAACAAGAAAAGAGGATAGCATACATATGAATATGTATGTGATGGATGTCTGCTATGTGTATGTATGCTTGAGATGGTTAAATTAAATGTAGGAGATGGTTAAATTAAAGAAAGAACGGTCAAACATGGATGGCTATGAAACGTGTACACACACACACAGCAATAGCAAATCACAGTCAAGTTGTAGGGCATCCGGAAAGAGCAATGAGTGTGGAGGAAATGGAGTCATCCGGAGAGTTTGAGATTCATCTGGACACTTATTTCATCCGGGAAGTAAAACATGGAGTCATCCGGAAAGTTTGAGGAAAAAGAAATTTTATCCGGTAACTTGATGAGAAATAGGAAACTTACCCGGTAACAATGAGAAACTTCCGGACAGAGCGGCTGTGGTTGCAATTCGGATCTGGGATCGATAGGATTGCTTGATTTCACTTCTGTAGGATTAGATTTTGACCAAAAACACAAAAACAAACAAACCCAAATCGATTTCTAAGCAAAATATATCCAATTTTTCAATAATCACCACAAAAACTTAAGAACAACAAAAACTCAAGAATTGATTTTTAAGATGAAAAATTAATACCTTTGAGACTTGATGTAAACGCAGATAAACACCAGATAAACACGAGTAAACAATCGAGATCAAACAAACAAATTAATAAATCAACGAAAGACTTTGCAAACCCGATTGAAGAACAATTTTCTTCAAGAAAAAACTTCTGTATTTTGAAAATAATCTGGATGCCTTCTGGACCTGAAACGATTAATCCAACCGTTCAGAATGTAAACCGGAATGTCGTGAAGCTACTGTCCAAAAATCGTGACGATCCGACGGTTCAATCTCCGGGAATAGGCAAAACGGCTCGCTGCGATTTTCCAGAAAATTCAATACGAATTTTCTTTGTTTTCTTGTTTCCGTTCGATTTCTTTCGTATCTTCAAATCACCGATTTTTCTCTGATACCAATTGAGAATCCCAGATTGATCAGGTAACAACGAATCAATAAGAAATAACACGAACTATTGATGATTTCAACTTGTCATCCCTCTCGTATTCATCACTGATCCGCTTGAATTTCCCTGGTTTCCCCTACTAGCTTCGGGCAATCCCTCTTCACATGCCCCACCTCACGGCATTCAAAACAAATCGGCCCACGAATCGGGCAATCTCGGCTCACATGATCCTTCTTTCCACACTTGAAGCACTCGGGCTGCCCCGAGTAGGGTCTCGTGTTGCATAGACCAAAGTGCTTCCTCTGACACTTGTGGCACCACCTCACTTTCGGGCGGTGGCTACCACTCCGAACTCCAGCAAAAGACTTAACCTGACGAGCAGGCCCTTCCCACTTCCTTTACTCCCCCACTTGCCCTTTTTCTTCCTTTCCTTGAGCAATGAGGGATTCTTCTATCGCCTCTTCGAAGGTAGTCACTCTAGCACTTCTCAATGTCGTCTTCATCTCGGCCGGTAGTCCTCTCTGGTAAGCTTTTTTCTTCGTCCTCTCGTCGGACGCTAGGTGTTCCACCAAGCTCAACTTCTCTGTGAAATGTTTCGTGTAACATCTCGATTTTTGTATAAAGTATTAAGATGGGTTTTATCGATGAACTTATGATTTATTATGTGATAGATTAATTTTAGAGTTTAACCCCGAATAAGTTACGTTATTTGTTTTAAGAATTATAAGTTAAGGGGTAAACTTTAATTTTAATTTATAAGTCGAGGGATGTAAATTGTCATTTGATGATAGTTGAGGGGCTAGTTTGGTTAAGGTGATTAAAGATTAACCACCCACCGCCTCATTCTTTAGAAATCAGCTAGGTGGCACTTTACAAGGGATAAGAGATATTTTCTTTTATTTCTTGTATGTATGTGTGTGTTGTTGTACGAGAGAAACAAGAGAAAGAGAGAGAGAACCGAGAAAGAAAGACAAAGAAGAAGAAGAAGACTGAATTATTCAGCTGGAAATTTTAGGAACAATCTGAGGAATCAAAGGTAAACTTCTCACATAAATCTTTCATCTTATGTGTAGTTAAAGTTTTCTAGTGGTTTGGAAATGGATTTTGGTGTTTTTGAATGTTATGAGAAATCTGGGTTTATGTTTATGTTCTATTGGTAGTCTTAAACATATCTGGAAATTTATAGGATCATACATGGCTTAAAAGTATAGATTCTAGCTTAAATACGTTTTCAGTTGGTTGAGACAGTTATGAACACAGTTAGCTGCGATAAGGTTGATAGTTGCGATAGTTATGAATGTCGCAACTTTGGGTTGCGACAAGATTGATCATATCGTAATCGTTGGTTGCGACAAGTACTGTATCGCAACAGTTGGTTGCGATAAGTTGTATGTCGCAAGAGTAGGTTGCGATAAGAGGAAGATATCGCAACAATGGATTGCGATAAGTGTTGTGTCGCAAGTAGTGGGTTGCGATAAGGGTTATCGCAGTTAAGTGGGTTGCGATAAGTGTCGAGGATTTTGGTTATTTAGGATTTTAAGAGTCCTAATCAGTTAAATTAATACAAGTACATTATGTATTTGGGTATTTCAGACTTTGTGAAGTTTGGTGGCGAAAATCATTACAAACTTAAAGAGTGACGCTATTGCTATCAGGTGAGTTCATTCTTACCTTACCCTTTTAATAACGTATTTAAATTACGGTAAGGTATATTTTATGAAGAGATGTTTACTGAATGAATTTTGGGATAAACGATTATACGAGTTTTAACTATTTGTTTTAATGGGCAATTGGGTATATAAATTTATAGCAATGACCCGTGAGTGATGATATTAATTGTTGGACTTATGTTCTGATGAATTGACATATTAAATATGATTTGCTCATACTAAATGATACGAGGAATCTATGTTGTATAAATATGATTTGCTCATACTAAATGCTATGAGGAATCTATATTAAGTAAGTAACATGCACGAGTACGAATATGTATAATGGATTCATAGGCACTAGTGTTTTGTTATCATGTGGAATAGGCGTGACACTAATCATTATTTTCCGTGATTTGAATAAATGTGGAATAGGCCGGGCTCTAAAGGTAATTCCCATTTAGTGTTATGAGGTAATAAGCGTGGAATAGACCGAGCTCTGAATGGTAATTCCCATTGGTTGAAATGAGGATTAGACCGAGCGCTTAATGGTAAATCCCATTTCGTTTTATGATGAGAAATCGTGGAATAGGCGGGGCGCTAATCGTAATTTCCGATTTCTATGGGAAGATAAGGGGTAGGCCGGGCACTGAATGGTAATTCCTACTTCCACTTCAAGAAATAGGCATGGCACTAATTGTATATTCTTGATATGAGCAACGATCTAGAATCCGTGGAGATTCGTAGTGGGCTCTTGAATGTGATATCATGACTGACTTGTGTTGGTCATATTTATATTCCCGTTGACTAGAAATGAATGATTAGGCAACATAGAATTGCTATTCATGTTGATTGATTGAATAGGCAAAGTAGAATTGCTATTCATGTATAAATGAGGGAATAGGCAAAGTATAGTTGCTATTCGTATTTGAGATGTGGAAACACAAATTAGACGAAGTGTAAGGGTTGTTTTCCTTTGCTTTCGGCGGATTAGAAATAGGCAATATATAAGTGCTATTTCTGCTTTTATTCCAAGGAAAAGGTATGGTGATTGAATGTAAATCTTTAGGCTTGATCGATAAACTAGAATCCATGATGATTCGTAGTAGGCTATTGAATATGGTGTTATGGCTTTTTGAATGATATTCATACTCATGGGATTGAGTATGATTATGTTATTATGAGATGAGTACGAGTATGGTAAGAACAAGTGTAAGTCAAGTTTGATAAACCTTGTTTACATTGATTTAAAAGTATTATTTTGAAACTGAATGTTCTCACTAGGCGTTAGCCTAATCGTTTCAAATTATATTTTCTTACCAGGTATGAGTAGTGAAGTAATGGGATGAGTGAAGAGTTTATGGTGACGACAAGTTTGATGTAAATTGACTCTAGTCACTATTTTTACTTGTTAAGAATGTTTATTTATGGATATTAGTTGTGTAAACCCTTTTTAATTTAGGTTTAAATTTGTCCTGATTTTTAGGGTGTTACAATATGGTATCAGAGCTGTAGTTTAAGCGAACTAGGTATGATAATGAGATACCTAGACTTAAGCTGAGATGAACTAAGTGATGATTTGTGAGATATGGGTAGAAATACTAAGACGGGATAGTCTTAGAGTCGACGAAAATACGTGAAATTAGTACTGTAACAATGGTAACGAGGATTCTCATGTATAGTATGTTCACAATTTCAATTAGCTACTGTTATTATGAATATATTATTACAAAAGTATACTTGTTTCTAAATTGTTACGGTGACTAATGAACGGTAAAGTACGTTTCGTGTGTTTGGATATGTGTAACCATTTCTTATGGTTATTTCTTTATGTTATGTCAGAATACGATGGTTAATACACCAAATAGGTCTTCTACTTTCTCGGAGGGTCGTGGGGCAAATAAAAGTGTGGAAAATCAACATGAAGGAGGCGAAGCTAATGAGAATCCATCAAGGCTACCTATTTTAGGAGAAGGAGGAAGTCAAACTCATCGACTTAATATCGGTACTTCTGATCCGGTGACGACGGAATCTACTATGGAGTCCCGTATAATGGAAAACATGATGCGAGTTATGAATGCTGCACTGACTCAACAACAAGAGATGTTTATAAAAATGCTAAATGACCGTATCATTGAGTCATGTAGACCAGAGGTGAGTACTGGTACTGTAATTTCACCTGTTACTCCAGTATTAAATACTATTAGTATAATGGAGGAAGTTTATGCTGAAAATAAAACTGAATTAGCTCAAGTGGGAGAGAAAAGGAAGTGGGAGGATCGATTAGAATCTTCCCAGAAATCAGAAACTTTTGCTAAGAATCATCATTTTGAATCCCGTCGAGAAACCAATTTGGATCGGAAATGTTTCAAGTGCGGAGAAACTGGTCACACGATTAAAAACTGTTCTATTCAAGGATCAACTTGCTATGAATGTAAAAAGCTTGGTCATTATCGAAGGGATTGTCCGATGCTGAAAGATAGCGGGAATAAAGGGAAGAAACCCAACATCTCAACATCAAAGGAATAAAACCTTTTAAGTGACGATGGAAGACGTTAAGGAATGGATGGGTACGTTTTTGGATACTGTCCTTGTTTATTCTACTCATAGGTGTATGTGTATTATGTAAGTAATGCTAACTTATCTTTTGTATTTTGGTCGGTATCAAAAGTTAGCTGTATTAGTTGTTATTGTTGAAAGATGCTTTAATGATTGAAAGGGTTAAAATAAGATCAAGTTTTAGTTGGATAAAAGATTTGATAATTGTATAGTTACTCCAAGGAGATTCGCAAAATTCTAAGTTGGGGAGTGGGTAATGTTGAAGGATATAAGATCCAGAAGATGTGGAAAGTTGAGTCCTTGTTCTTCATGGACTTTTAACTGTGATTAAGTTTGTAAGACTAGAAATTGAAGGGGATATATGACATATTTTATGTTGGTATGATGTGATTCCATTTACTGATGTAAGAGTGGATGGAAAGAGCCGTTGTGTAGAAGAACCGGAGGCAATTTTGGAAAGATCGGTTAGGAAGTTATGTGATAATAAGGAAGTAGTTATGTTAAAGGTGAAATGGAAACATCATCGAGGTGCTAACGTGACGTTAGAGTCGGAAGAGGATATGAAGATTAGATATCCTCACTTGTTTACCTAGCTTTGATTTCGAGGACGAAATCATTTTCAAGTTGGGGAGTATTGTAACATCTCGATTTTTGTATAAAGTGTTAAGATGGGTTTTATCGATGAACTTATGATTTATTATGTAATAGATTAATTTTAGAGTTTAACCCCGAATAAGTTACGTTATTTGTTTTAAGAATTATAAGTTAAGTGGTAAACTTTAATTTTAATTTATAAGTTGAGGGATGTAAATTGTCATTTGATGATAGTTGAGGGGCTAGTTTGGTTAAGGTGATTAAAGATTAACCACCCACCGCCTCATTCTTTAGAAATCAGCTAGGTGGCACTTTACAAGGGATAAGAGATATTTTCTTTTATTTCTTGTATGTATGTGTGTGTTGTTGTACGAGAGAAACAAGAGAAAGAGAGAGAGAGCCGAGAAAGAAAGACAAAGAAGAAGAAGAAGAAGAAGAAGAAGACTGAATTATTCAGTTGGAAATTTTAGGAACAATCTGAGGAATCAAAGGTAAACTTCTCACATAAATCTTTCATCTTATGTGTAGTTAAAGTTTTCTAGTGGTTTGGAAATGGGTTTTGGTGTTTTTGAATGTTATGAGAAATCTGGGTTTATGTTTATGTTCTATTGGTAGTCTTAAACATATCTGGAAATTTATAGGATCATACATGGCTTAAAAGTATAGATTCTAGCTTAAATACGTTTTCAGTTGGTTGAGACAGTTATGAACACAGTTAGCTGCGATAAGGTTGATAGTTGCGATAGTTATGAATGTCGCAACTTTGGGTTGCGACAAGATTGATCATATCGCAATCGTTGGTTGCGACAAGTACTGTATCGCAACAGTTGGTTGCGATAAGTTGTATTTCGCAAGAGTGGGTTGCGATAAGAGGAAGATATCGCAACAATGGATTGTGATAAGTGTTGTGTCGCAAGTAGTGGGTTGCGACAAGGGTTATCGCAGTTAAGTGGGTTGCGATAAGTGTCGAGGATTTTGGTTATTTAGGATTTTAAGAGTCCTAATCAGTTAAATTAAACAAGTACATTATGTATTTGGGTATTTCAGACTTTGTGAAGTTTGGTGGCGGAAATCATTACAAACTTAAAGAGTGACGCTATTGCTATCAAGTGAGTTCATTCTTACCTTACCCTTTTTATAACGTATTTAAATTACGGTAAGGTATATTTTATGAAGAGATGTTTACTGAATGAATTTTGGGATATACGATTATACGAGTTTTAACTATTTGTTTTAATGGGCAATTGGGTATATAAATTTATAGCCATGACCCGTGAGTGATGATATTAATTGTTGGACTTATGTTCTGAGGAATTGACATATTAAATATGATTTGCTCATACTAAATGCTATGAGGAATCTATATTAAGTAAGTAACATGCACGAGTACGAATATGTATAATGGATTCATAGGTACTAGTGTTTTGTTATCATGTGGAATAGGCTTGGCACTAATCGTAATTCTCGTGATTTGAATAAATGTGGAATAGGCCGGGCTCTAAAGGTAATTCCCATTTAGTGTTATGATGTAATAAGCGTGGAATAGACCGGGCTTTGAATGGTAATTCCCGTTGTTTGAAATGAGGATTAGACCGGGCGCTTAATGGTAAATCCCATTTCGTTTTATGATGAGAAATCGTGGAATAGGCGGGGCGCTAATCGTAATTTCCGATTTCTATGGGAAGATAAGGGGTAGGCCGGGCACTGAATGGTAATTCCTACTTCCACTTCAAGAAATAGGCATGCCACTAATTGTATATTCTTGATATGAGCAACGATCTAGAATCCGTGGAGATTCGTAGTGGGCTCTTGAATGTGATATCATGACTGATTTGTGTTGGTCATATTTATATTCCCGTTGACTAGAAATGAATGATTAGGCAACATAGAATTGCTATTCATGTAGATTGATTGAATAGTCAAAGAAGAATTGCTATTCATGTATAAATGAGGGAATAGGCAAAGTATAGTTGCTATTCGTATTTGAGATGTGGAAACACGAATTAGACGAAGTGTAAGGGTTGTTTTCCTTTGCTTTCGGCGGATTAGAAATAGGAAATATATAAGTGCTATTTCTGCTTCTATTCCAAGGAAAAGGTATGGTGATTGAATGTAAATCTTTAGGCTTGATCGATAAACTAGAATCCGTGATGATTCGTAGTAGGCTATTGAATATGGTGTTATGGCTTTTTGAATGATATTCATACTCATGGGATTGAGCATGATTATGTTATTATGAGATGAGTACGAGTATGGTAAGAACAAGTGTAAGTCAAGTTTGATAAACCTTGTTTACATTGATTTAAAAGTTTTATTTTGAAACTGAATGTTCTCACTAGGCGTTAGCCTAATCGTTTCAAATTATATTTTCTTACCAGGTATGAGTAGTGAAGTAATGGGATGAGTGAAGAGTTTATGGTGACGACAAGTTTGATGTAAATTGACTCTAGTCACTATTTTTACTTGTTAAGAATGTTTATTTATGGATATTAGTTGTGTAAACCCTTTTTAATTTAGGTTTAAATTTGTCCTGATTTTTAGGGTGTTACAATATGGTATCAGAGCTGTAGTTTAAGCGAACTAGGTATGATAATGAGATACCTAGACTTAAGCTGAGATGAACTAAGTGATGATTTGTGAGATATGGGTAGAAATACTAAGACAGGATAGTCTTAGAGTCGACGAAAATACGTGAAATTAGTACTGTAACAATGGTAACGAGGATTCTCATGTATAGTATGTTCACAATTTCAATTAGCTACTGTTATTATGAATATATTATTACACAAGTATACTTGTTTCTAAATTGTTACGGTGACTAATGAACGGTAAAGTACGTTTCGTGTGTTTGGATATGCGTAACCATTTCTTATGGTTATTTCTTTATGTTATGTCAGAATACGATGGTTAATACACCAAATAGGTCTTCTACTTTCTCGGAGGGTCGTGGGGCAAATAAAAGTGTGGAAAATCAACATGAAGGAGGCGAAGCTAATGAGAATCCATCAAGGCTACCTATTTTAGGAGAAGGAGGAAGTCAAACTCATCGACTTAATATCGGTACTTCTGATCCGGTGACGACGGAATCTACTATGGAGTCTCGTATAATGGAAAACATGATGCGAGTTATGAATGCTGCACTGACTCAACAACAAGAGATGTTTATAAAAATGCTAAATGACCGTATCATTGAGTCATGTAGACCAGAGGTGAGTACTGGTACTGTAATTTCACCTGTTACTCCAGTATTAAATACTATTAGTATAATGGAGGAAGTTTATGCTGAAAATAAAACTGAATTAGCTCAAGTGGGAGAGAAAAGGAAGTGGGAGGATCGATTAGAATCTTCCCAGAAATCAGAAACTTTTGCTAAGAATCATCATTTTGAATCCCGTCGAGAAACCAATTTGGATCGGAAATGTTTCAAGTGCGGAGAAACTGGTCACACGATTAAAAACTGTTCTATTCAAGGATCAACTTGCTATGAATGTAAAAAGCTTGGTCATTATCGAAGGGATTGTCCGATGCTGAAAGATAGCGGGAATAAAGGGAAGAAACCCAACATCTCAACATCAAAGGAATAAAACCTTTTAAGTGACGATGGAAGACGTTAAGGAATGGATGGGTACGTTTTTGGATACTGTCCTTGTTTATTCTACTCATAGGTGTATGTGTATTATGTAAGTAATGCTAACTTATCTTTTGTATTTTGGTCGGTATCAAAAGTTAGCTGTATTAGTTGTTATTGTTGAAAGATGCTTTAATGATTGAAAGGGTTAAAATAAGATCAAGTTTTAGTTGGATAAAAGATTTGATAATTGTATAGTTACTCCAAGGAGATTCGCAAAATTCTAAGTTGGGGAGTGGGTAATGTTGAAGGATATAAGATCCAGAAGATGTGGAAAGTTGAGTCCTTGTTCTTCATGGACTTTTAACTGTGATTAAGTTTGTAAGACTAGAAATTGAAGGGGATATATGACATATTTTATGTTGGTATGATGTGATTCCATTTACTGATGTAAGAGTGGATGGAAAGAGCCGTTGTGTAGAAGAACCGGAGGCAATTTTGGAAAGATCGGTTAGGAAGTTATGTGATAATAAGGAAGTAGTTATGTTAAAGGTGAAATGGAAACATCATCGAGGTGCTAACGTGACGTTAGAGTCGGAAGAGGATATGAAGATTAGATATCCTCACTTGTTTACCTAGCTTTGATTTCGAGGACGAAATCATTTTCAAGTTGGGGAGTATTGTAACATCTCGATTTTTGTATAAAGTGTTAAGATGGGTTTTATCGATGAACTTATGATTTATTATGTAATAGATTAATTTTAGAGTTTAACCCCGAATAAGTTACGTTATTTGTTTTAAGAATTATAAGTTAAGTGGTAAACTTTAATTTTAATTTATAAGTTGAGGGATGTAAATTGTCATTTGATGATAGTTGAGGGGCTAGTTTGGTTAAGGTGATTAAAGATTAACCACCCACCGCCTCATTCTTTAGAAATCAGCTAGGTGGCACTTTACAAGGGATAAGAGATATTTTCTTTTATTTCTTGTATGTATGTGTGTGTTGTTGTACGAGAGAAACAAGAGAAAGAGAGAGAGAGCCGAGAAAGAAAGACAAAGAAGAAGAAGAAGAAGAAGAAGAAGACTGAATTATTCAGTTGGAAATTTTAGGAACAATCTGA
Source organism: Saussurea involucrata (assembly GCA_033807775.1). NCBI lineage: Eukaryota > Viridiplantae > Streptophyta > Magnoliopsida > Asterales > Asteraceae > Saussurea > Saussurea involucrata. The sequence continues at coordinate 48,340,815 of CM066315.1, forward strand.
GGAATCAAAGGTAAACTTCTCACATAAATCTTTCATCTTATGTGTAGTTAAAGTTTTCTAGTGGTTTGGAAATGGGTTTTGGTGTTTTTGAATGTTATGAGAAATCTGGGTTTATGTTTATGTTCTATTGGTAGTCTTAAACATATCTGGAAATTTATAGGATCATACATGGCTTAAAAGTATAGATTCTAGCTTAAATACGTTTTCAGTTGGTTGAGACAGTTATGAACACAGTTAGCTGCGATAAGGTTGATAGTTGCGATAGTTATGAATGTCGCAACTTTGGGTTGCGACAAGATTGATCATATCGCAATCGTTGGTTGCGACAAGTACTGTATCGCAACAGTTGGTTGCGATAAGTTGTATTTCGCAAGAGTGGGTTGCGATAAGAGGAAGATATCGCAACAATGGATTGCGATAAGTGTTGTGTCGCAAGTAGTGGGTTGCGACAAGGGTTATCGCAGTTAAGTGGGTTGCGATAAGTGTCGAGGATTTTGGTTATTTAGGATTTTAAGAGTCCTAATCAGTTAAATTAAACAAGTACATTATGTATTTGGGTATTTCAGACTTTGTGAAGTTTGGTGGCGGAAATCATTACAAACTTAAAGAGTGACGCTATTGCTATCAAGTGAGTTCATTCTTACCTTACCCTTTTTATAACGTATTTAAATTACGGTAAGTTATATTTTATGAAGAGATGTTTACTGAATGAATTTTGGGATATACGATTATACGAGTTTTAACTATTTGTTTTAATGGGCAATTGGGTATATAAATTTATAGCCATGACCCGTGAGTGATGATATTAATTGTTGGACTTATGTTCTGAGGAATTGACATATTAAATATGATTTGCTCATACTAAATGCTATGAGGAATCTATATTAAGTAAGTAACATGCACGAGTACGAATATGTATAATGGATTCATAGGTACTAGTGTTTTGTTATCATGTGGAATAGGCTTGGCACTAATCGTAATTCTCGTGATTTGAATAAATGTGGAATAGGCCGGGCTCTAAAGGTAATTCCCATTTAGTGTTATGATGTAATAAGCGTGGAATAGACCGGGCTTTGAATGGTAATTCCCGTTGTTTGAAATGAGGATTAGACCGGGCGCTTAATGGTAAATCCCATTTCGTTTTATGATGAGAAATCGTGGAATAGGCGGGGCGCTAATCGTAATTTCCGATTTCTATGGGAAGATAAGGGGTAGGCCGGGCACTGAATGGTAATTCCTACTTCCACTTCAAGAAATAGGCATGGCACTAATTGTATATTCTTGATATGAGCAACGATCTAGAATCCGTGGAGATTCGTAGTGGGCTCTTGAATGTGATATCATGACTGATTTGTGTTGGTCATATTTATATTCCCGTTGACTAGAAATGAATGATTAGGCAACATAGAATTGCTATTCATGTAGATTGATTGAATAGTCAAAGAAGAATTGCTATTCATGTATAAATGAGGGAATAGGCAAAGTATAGTTGCTATTCGTATTTGAGATGTGGAAACACGAATTAGACGAAGTGTAAGGGTTGTTTTCCTTTGCTTTCGGCGGATTAGAAATAGGAAATATATAAGTGCTATTTCTGCTTCTATTCCAAGGAAAAGGTATGGTGATTGAATGTAAATCTTTAGGCTTGATCGATAAACTAGAATCCGTGATGATTCGTAGTAGGCTATTGAATATGGTGTTATGGCTTTTTGAATGATATTCATACTCATGGGATTGAGCATGATTATGTTATTATGAGATGAGTACGAGTATGGTAAGAACAAGTGTAAGTCAAGTTTGATAAACCTTGTTTACATTGATTTAAAAGTATTATTTTGAAACTGAATGTTCTCACTAGGCGTTAGCCTAATCGTTTCAAATTATATTTTCTTACCAGGTATGAGTAGTGAAGTAATGGGATGAGTGAAGAGTTTATGGTGACGACAAGTTTGATGTAAATTGACTCTAGTCACTATTTTTACTTGTTAAGAATGTTTATTTATGGATATTAGTTGTGTAAACCCTTTTTAATTCAGGTTTAAATTTGTCCTGATTTTTAGGGTGTTACATTTCGCATAGTCGAAAACAAATTGGTTTCCTTTTTTCAGACTCTTGAACTCATCCTCTATCTTGTCCAGGGCTCTCTCACCACAGTACTTGTCCATGATCTTATTTTTGAATGTTGACCACTAAAGCTTGGCCAAAACTTCCGTCGTAAAGGCCGATCAGGTAAGATTCCACCATGTCAAAGCCCCACCCGGAGTAGGTGAGAGGAGAATTTGTCCCGATGAGAGTCATCACATTCACTGGCCTCAAATGCCATCTCCATCTCTTTGATCCAGTACATACATGTCACTGGATCCGTGGTACCAGCGAATTCCGGTGGCTTGCTACCCATAAAGTTCTTGTAGGAGCAAACTCTCTCTCGCCTTCTTCCCCCGGCAATCACATGTTCCTCAGTACCCACAACATTCACTATGCCACCTGAACCATTCATGGCATTCTCTGCCACTGCCTCATTCCTTCGGTGACTAGTATCTCGATCCTCCAGTAACTTCACGAACAATTCCTGTTGTTGGGCCTTGGCTGAGTTCATGGCCTGCATCATGTTATCCCTCAGCCGAGTTTCGAGTGTTACTTCTTCCACTACGGGATTGGAAGTGGCAATGTTGGTTTGAGGGATATGCTCCACTCCTCCTCCCAAGATAGGCAACCTTGGGGGACTTACAGTCGTTGCTTCTTCGTTCGGTTGGTAGGCCGTGGACTCGGTCACCGCATGACCCTCTGGTGACGTTTGATGTCTATTTTGGGTATTTACCATTTCAGTCTGCCATACATACGAGAATAAAGAGAAGAGATAGGCTAAAGATACGTACTAATACATCTATTAATCATCACAACAATAGCAATCCAAGCATGCTTACATAACAACATATTCATAATAGCATTAGCTAAGTGAAATTATGAACATGTTATACACAAGAATTCTCATTACCGTCATCATAATTTTCAATAAACGTAATTTCGCAAGTCCTAACACTCTTCCCACTTACGAATGCTACCCATGGTTGATAACTTAACCACTAAAAATTATAACTTAAGTCTAGGTTTACTAGAGTCGACACCTAGTTCACTTAAAGCTCTGATACTAACTTGTACACCCTAAAAATAGGGGTAAACAAAAACCTTCATAAAACGGAGATGTAGTATAACGATGCCATAGCATGAGCCTCCCAAAAATGGGGAATTACAAATACCTGTTTAATTACAAAGTACGTAATTTAACGGACAATAAATGACAATCAGCTATTCTAGTTTCTACAATTAGAAATAAGATTACAAAAAGGGTGTCATCCATATTTCCAAGCATGTTCCTCCAAAAGGTGTCCCAAAAGCACATCCCCAAGCTCACACTTACGAGCATCTACGCCTTCTTAAAGACGACACCACTAGAACCTGAGATACACATCAACACCAAACAAGTGTTAGGCCAAAAAGCCTAGTGAGTTTTAACAAAGCATAATACAATATATGACAACATGTTTTGATAATGTAAAAAAAAACATGCTTATGATAATGTAAAAGGGAGCATTTTAATAAGGAATTAATGGGGGAGACCCAAAATACCAAACAAGTAGCACTCCAAAGATCAATACACCTTAGCATCTACCCCTATGGGTAACACTACAAGGCCCGACACAATAAGGATTACCTCCAAGGCACCCGTCATAAAGGCGGAGGTCCAGTGCATACCTCCAAGGTGGCACCTCCAAGACTGTATTCTCTTAGCACATAATGGTTCATCCAAATTCGTAAAACATCGATATACTCAATTACTCCAAGTAAGATGTACATTATGCGTATAAATGAGTTCATGGTCCAACCATAATAACAGACAAATGCATCCCAATGGTACAAATTGAGCCATGATGCAAGTCATATAAGCTTACAACTCAAGAATATGCATACTCTCCGAAACCAGCCATACTTTTCATGTATATTGACATAACTCATCTCATTAAGCCAAAGACTACTTCGTTAAGCCAAAAAAACCATTTTATTAAGTCAAAACTTCTACATTGAGCCAAAACCATATCTTCAAGTCCAAATCATGTCATCAAGCCAAAAACCAAGCCATTAAGCCCAAAACCATTTCATTAAGCCAAAACCCTAAAATAGAGCTTAATATCCCAACATATGAGTATTAGTTTTAAACCCCAAGTCTTTTATATTTAGCCATAAATCTCCAAGAAATCTCAACATAGATAAACAATGTCATATAAAAATGGAGTTAAGAGGTTTAAGCAAGTAAAGTGTCAAGATAAGGTTAAATATATATATATAGTGATGTGTATCTAGTTTATACAAAAGGGTTTAAAAACTCACCAACTAGGTTTTAAGCCAAAAACCTAGAAAAGAAGTAAAACCCTAGAAATGGAGAGTGAGATATGGAGTCTTGCACACTTGTGACTAGCTAAACCTTGCTAGCTTCCTCTTGATGACTTCCTATCTTAGAAATCCACCATAAATGCAAGGATTCTTCCAAGGCATTCAATAAGGAGAGATGGAGGGAAGAAATGGGTAAAAATGCCCTTTTGGAGAGGAGAAATTGGTTCCAAATTTGATTTTTAGAAGTGAGATGAGACTTGGCAAAAAGTGGTATAAATGGTTCTTACTGCACCCGTCGGCAACTATGACCATGCGATTATGCCCCGGGCATAGTTGCACCCAACTATCATGCTTCTGTCCGATTTTGATCAATCCCACGACATTGACCAAGCGACTATGACCATGGTCAAGGTCGCCGGTCATAGTCGCACCCGACATTGACCTGCTGTCTCCTTGCTGCAATTTTTTGAAAAACAACGTGGCTTGCACCGGGACATCATGTATGTAAAAAATATCAAAGGTTCGAGCATAAAACTATTGCATACACACATACAAGCGTATATAGGTCGCATAACTACGGTCACCTTAGAGAACTTTCAAGTTGGAATTTCAAAAGGTTGTAGAAAATAATTCAAAGTCAAAGATAGGGTGGTTTTACTTACTTGAGAAATCGGGGTGTTACAACACCAATACGAAACTTTGATAATAAATATTTAGAGAAATAAATAATATTTTAATAGATAATGAAATATTTTTTAATATTATAGTCAATGTTGGATTCTCCAAAATAGGGAATCCGTTGGAGATGAATGTATTTTTTATTTATTTTTGAGATTTGGACTTTTAGTTCTCCATTTTGGAGAAAAATTTAGGAGAATCTGTTAAAGATGCTCTTACCTTGCATACACATTTTTTGTATTAAGTAAAAGAAATAGAAAGAAGTAAATTGCATTTACACACACACATATGGATACTATAAAACATAGTATACACATGTACATACCTACATGTACATATTAATTAACATATACATATGTATGTGCATATATATATATATATATAGACTTGAGATCATGTGAGACCAGACTATTTTTGTGAGATCGTGAGACCAAAAAATTAACACTAAACCTTCACAGCAAAAGACTGTGATGGTAAACCTTCACAGTGTTTTTGCTGTGAAGGTTAGCTGTTTTTTTTACGTTCACAATGAATCACTGTGAAGGTTTAGTGTTAATTTCTTGGTCTCACGGTCTCACGAAAACAGGTTGGTCTCACGTGAACCCAACCCCATATATATATATATATAGGGTCAGGTTTAGGGGAAAATCTTAAAAAAATGGAAAACTGAAAAACACCCTGTTAGCCCTTCATCTGGACGGTATGCACTTGTGCATACAAGTAATTTTTAACATGCACACGTGTATATGCACAAGCGCATAATGTACTTGTGCATATAAACTAAGAAAACAACATAATATACTTGTATGCACAAGTGCATACCGTCCAAATGAAGGGCCACCAGGGTGTTCTTCAGTTTTCATTTTTCTTAGGTTTTCCTTGAACCTCCCCCCATCTCTCTCTCTCTCTCTCTCTATATATATATATATATATATATATATGGAGTTTCTTTTGTAAACCAATTTTATCCTATAAACTATGTAAACCAATCTAGTGTAACACCCTAAAAATCATGGCCAATTTAAACCTTAAAATTTATTAGAGTTAATCATAATTTCATCCAAACTTTTATACATAAGCGGAGAATTAACTATGAGGATTCATATACACAATTCGAATTATCAAAACAACTTATTAATCTAATCCTGACAACTATGATTAGATTAAATTGGTTGTCTAGGCCAATCATCAAAAGCATCATCGCATAAGCTAACTTCTCCACTTAGCACCAAACGTCAAATACCAAAACACTCGTCTCTCTTCCCGCTACTTCCCCGAGCTCGTACCTGGTAAGAAAATTTAATTTGAAACGATTAGGCTTACGCCTAGTGAGAACATCCATTTTCAATCAAAATCTTTATAAGCTTTGAAAACTAAAACTGTAAACAAAGCGTATAAAGTAACCTGATCCCAACTTTCTTACCGAACTCATAACCTTTTTCAATCATGGGAATCATACTTGATTCCATGAGTATGGCAACACTAAATATGTCACAGTATCATATTCGCGAGCACCATTACGAATCACCACGAATTCGAGTTTATAGATCATGTCCAAGAACTTACAATTAATCGCCATGCATTTTTCTTGGAATGGAGGCAGACATAGCAATTATATATTACCTATTTCTAATTCACCGAAAGCAAACAGAAACAACAATTATACTTTGTCTATTTCACGTTTCCACATCTCAATTACGAATAGCAATTATACTTTTCCTATTCCCTACAGTCAATACGAATAACAATTATACTTTGCCTATTCCATTCTCAACAAGAATAGCAATTATACTTTGTCTATTCCATTATTTCAACGTGAATAGCAATTCTACCTTGCCTATTCAATCATTTCAACATGAATAGCAATTCTACCTTGCCTATCCAATCATTTCAACATGAATAGCAATTCTACCTTGCCTATTCAATCATTTCAATATGAATAGCAATTCTACCTTGCCTATTCAATCATTTCAATATCATGATAAAGAGAATAACAATTATACTTGTCTATTCCTCATTCTTAAATGCAAACGAGAATAGCAATTATATCTTGCATATTCTAATTATCAAATAATACTAGTGTCTATAGATCCTTTACACTTCTTAGCATACGTGCACATTTACTCAAATGCACAAAACATTTCATATCGTATTCTCAAATCTAAAGATTCCAAATAATCTAACATACCCGTATTCTCAACTGTCCCCCTTCGACGACTTAGAAATGCTTAACCAGATAATGCATCCGGAAACTATATCCGGAAAAGTATTCCAAACTCCAAGTCCGAAACTATCCGGAACCGGAACCCAAATGAGACCGGATCCCAATTCAATTCCGGATCCCAACTAAATGTAACACCCCGAATTTCCATGTAAGTTGAACCATGCCTCAACCATAGGGGTACTCCCGCATTCGAATGACTCGTACTTGGACTTTCGTTGTATTTTCGCATATGTGTTTCTGGGTCACGAGTAAACGCCGAAAGTGGGCTTGGTTGGATCAGTTCTCGCTCGGAACAGCAGGTGGGCCACCTATGGCGACTATGACCGGCGACAATGCCCTGGTCATAGTCGTAGTGGCATTGTCGCGAGAGAGGGACTGATGGACAAAATCAAACAGAAGGCGGGTAGTCGGGGGCGACTATGACCCGCGACATTGCCCAGGGGCATAGTCGCTGGGCATAGTCGCGGTCGGGGTACTGATGACTGCTTAAAATCCGATTTTTACCCATTTCACCCATTTCATTTTCTCTCTTCTCCCACTCCACTCCTTTCTCTCCCAAATCGAAAACCCTAAGCCCCAAAGTGGATTTTGAGCCATGTAGCTACAAGATTCAAGGTTCCAAGTGAGTTTCTTCATCTATCTTGGTTTAGGAAGCAAACCTTTAAAACCCTTTTCATTTCATCTCATCTTATCTTGAAGATTTCTTGATTTTAGGGTTCATCCAACCTATTGTCTATCTTGAAGAGTTGGAGCTTGTGATGTTTAGTTGGGGATCTAGAAGTGCTTTGGCTTGGTGGATTCGAGTTGTGGTTGAGGTAATCTTCTCCTATCTTCATATATGGAAATTAGGGTTTGGGTATATGTTGAGATATTGGTGTAAAATGTTGGGGAACGATTTTGTATGGTTGAATATGAATATTTATTGGTTGGAACTTATGGATCTAGGTTTTGGGGGTTTTGGCTTGAAGATGCAAACTTCTTCAAAGGAGCTTACGTTTGGAGAAATTCTGATTTAGCCTAAATCTAGCAAGGTGAGTTCAAGTTACTTTGCGAAAACTTTGTACATGCCAAAATGTTATTTTTTCCAAGTAATTGTGTGTTTTACCTGAAAATTATCAATATTGGGTTATTTGGTGGATTTTACCTTTTAAGGTATTAATTGTGGTAAATATTGTAAAACACTACTTTTGGATATTTTGAAAAAACGTGATAATAAATCATACATGAAATGAGTTGTTGATTTATGTGATAAATGGAGTCTATTTATTATGAAAATGCATTTTGTGGATATTTGGAAATATGCATATAGTACATCATAAGATGTTTTGAAAATGTATAGGTTGAGCCCTTTTGGAAATGAGGGTTATCCCGATCCAAGGTGTTATTTCGGGTTTCGCGGATTTGAAGTATTTACTGACAACCGGTGTGTGTTGTTATACTTAATGTCATTTTATGACTTTCATGAACTATCTTTTGAGTTAGTTGAGCTTGTGGCTCGGTATTAGATTTTATTAAGTTTTGGGGGACAATTGTCCGGTTGGATAGCTCAAAGTTGAGTTTTGATCATGATTTATGTTAATTGGGGAATTGCATGTTTTGAATACATTTGTTTATCTATTTGGGGTCGTGTAATATTTTAGACCTCGCTAGCCATGGATCCATAGGCATTTGAGTTTCCCCTAGTCTCGCGGGCAAGAGGTCGGAATTGATTGAGCTCAGTGTACGAGACGTTAGTTTATTTTGTAGCACGGAATAGGCATCGGGTTCCATGATAAGTAAGGCGTGGACCTATATGGTCGGGCGTCGTCTCATGGGCAGTAAGGTGTAATTCCATATGTGTGCTTAGCACGGGATAAGCATCGGGATCCATGATAAGTAAGGCGTGGACCTTCATGGTCGGGCGTCGTCTCATGGGCAGTAAGGTGTAATCCCTAATGTGCTATTGTGGATTTGGTGACCCAATGTATAGACCTGGAGTGGTTGATGTTGGGGGCTCCCTAGTCTCGCGGGCAATAGATCTGGAGTGATTGAGCCCAGTTTACGAGAGTAATCCACGCGGGTGTTTTTATTGCATAGTAAGTGACCCACTTTAGTGTTCCGTCACGTGCAATGTATACGGGTCTCCCCCGTCACCGAAAGGTGTTGTTTTGGGTATTTGTTGCTACTCATGTTTTCGGTGACGTGTTATATTTATATGGATTATTTTCCATGGTATGTAAATTGTGGTTTATATATCATCCGTGTGTGTTTTTTTGTGTAATTGTGTTTATCCATGTTTTCGGTAACGTATCGTATTTACGAGATTTGCATTTCCACGTTATATGAGTTGTGGATTATGTTTCATCCACGTTTTGAGATGTTTTGGGATAATGGCAAATAATTACAAGTTTAATCGTTTTGAGTGTCAAATGTTATTTCACCTTTCGTTGACTTTGTGAATAAATCTATTTTTGAGAAATCATGTTATAATAAAGATTTTAACATGGGAATTGTGTGAGTTGGAAAAATGGGTGATTTGTATTTGAAGTAAACTCTTTTGAAGTCATGACTAAAAACTACTAACATCCGATTTATGATTTTATATAGTCATGATAAAATGCTTGAACTCACTAGGCGTAAGCCTAACCCTTTTTATTTGTCGGCATGTGCAACAGGCTCAGGTTGGGGGTAGCTCTAGCTACATTGTGAAGTGGCGAGTGCTAGTAGAGTGCACGAGAGGTGACATGATTAGTGAAGTCTTCCGCAATAGTTTGGACTAGCAATTTGTGTGGGGTTATAAAACACCCTAAAAACAGAGTCAATTTAAACCTTGAAATTTCCACCAGTTATGATCGAAAACTTTCAAACTTATATAATCTGAGGATCAAATGTAAGGTTTCTATATACAATTGTCATTACTTAAATAACTTATTAATCTAGTCACCTCATAACAATCAGATTAATAGAATTATCTAAACAGCTGTCCCAAAGACTTCAAAGAATAACTAGATCCTTGGTTATCTCTAAGTCTGAATCTCTCCAAAAGTTCTCATCTCTCGTTCCCGCTACTTCCCGGAGCTTGTACCTGGTAAGAAGATTCAACTTGAAACATTAGGCTTTCGCCTAGTGAGAATAATCAAATCAAAATAAAATTTAATAATTAAAACATGAACAGATAACTCAAACCTGTTCTCACCCATCTTACCGTACGACAACTCCTTTCCAAATCGGGGAATCTACCCCACTCCCATTCCTACGACTAACTCATTTAATCGTAACAACAAAATAAGAGTTAACTCTGAATCATTCTAGATTCACAATCAATATTCACACACAAGAAATTACAAGTCAAAACTTGCCTATTTCTTAATCAGGAAGTAGAGATTACAAATTACTTTATGCCTATCTCTAATCTTCCTCTCATCACAGGGAAATCTCTGATCTTCCCGAAAACAATGGAAATCTCTGATCTTCCATAAATCGAAATGGGAATTACAAATCAAAATCTGCCTATTCCACATTCCACCTCTGCATCAATGGTCCCAATGGGATTATAATATCGCGATACTCAATCGAGACTCACGATGGTTCGAGGTTCACCCAATTACTAAAATTACACCCCTTTGGTCTATGGCGAGTAATCGGTTCCCATTATACCGTACCCAAGTGCCCTCGGTGACCGGATGCCTATTTTAGTAAAAGCACATAATCACATAATATAATACAATCGATACTACTATATGCGTCCAGCATAGAATGTATCATTTCTCTGAACATATTCTATATATAAAATAAAGAATATTATTACTCCACATCTCAATCTCTTTATTACTCCTTCTCTGAAGTCTGATATGTTGATCACCATCTCAATAGTTATTTATATTTTCGAACTCATAGATAGGCCTTTATAATATATCTCAATTTGGCTTCTCAATCACATTTAGAATTCATAATCATCTAACATATTGCATATAACAGATAATCCTGCTCATTATAAGGAATATGAATAATTCCTGTTCATCAACTTCTTAACTATCCCCTCATAGTAATTTAACACGAGAGTTAATATATATCAGTTGTTAATCTATATCTTTGAACTCATGGATGGATCTTTATAGTTTATCTCAATAAAGCTTCAAATCATATTTAGAGTTCATAACCACATAGTAATTTCATGTAGTAAATAATCAAACTTAGCATGCAAGATTAATAATAATTACTAGTTCATCAACTTCATAGATAACTCATCTTAGAAGTTTTAGCATGGAAATCCACATAACACAACTTTTAATCGCCCTCTTGGCTTATCTCTAATTTAATCCAATCCACATAAAACATATTCATGCATATATATAAAGCATCTAATTCAAGATTAATTACTGAATTTTAAAGAGAGTTGAATAAACTCACCTGATGCGTTATCACTCCTTTTAGTCCTTTTTAACTCGTAAGGCTCCTTTCTTCACCACCACAGCTTACTGTATTATTCAGTTTACATATACTGATATTAATTTTCCAAAACAGAACCTTCTACAACTGAAAATCCTTAATTTCTAAAAATTACATCTCAAGTCGCAATGGACCGAAGTCGCAGTCAACTATTGCGATTCCAATTCCAGATCGCAACCAACTGTTGCGATTCCACCCCAAGTCGCAACTCACCATTGCGATTCCACCTCAAGTCGCAGTCCACGGTTGCGACTACAGTACCAAGTCGCAATCAACGGTTGCGACTCCAACTCCAAGTCGCAACGGTCTATTGCGACTCCATCACCAAGTCGCAACTGCCCACTGCGACAACGATGAATGTCGCAACTCAAGGTTGCGACTTCGATGATGTTCATCCAAGTCTCAGTCCACTCTGTTCAATCTTAAACCCAGAATTTGCAGTTTTACTCTATGTTTGTTTATGCCAATTTGCAGATATGTCTAATACACTTATCTTAACATATCCTAAAACTCAAATTCATATAATCATCACAATTTACCCAAAACCCATCAAAATCTTCTAAGAATACTTTTTCTACTAAGATGAAGAATTAAATGGAATACTTACCTTATGATTCTTCAAGCCAACAATAGATTGAATAAAACTTCCAGTAGAACTTTTCTTTTCCTCCTTCTCTTTCTCGTTTTCTCTATTCTCTCTCTCGGCTTCTCTTCCCAAACCGTAACACACACACCCAAGTCACACAAGACACACACTCTCTATACTCACACTTAGTCCTTAGTGACTATTAGTGTGACACATGCACAATAATAAAAGGTGAGTCATAGGACTCTTACCAAAAGAACCCTTAACTTTCAAAGAATTACACCACAACCCCTCAAATGAAAATCTTCTTAAATCAACACTTGTAAACAATTACAAACTTAACCCCATGTTAATTGGTAATTCACAAAATTATACAACGAAAATTCGGGATGTTACAATACTCCCCAACTTGAAAATGATTTCGTCCCCGAAATCAAGGTCAGGTAAACAAAAAATAATACCTACTTTTCATACTCTCTTCGGACTCTAAAGTTACACCAGTACCTCTATGGTCTCCACGGTACTTTCAACATAGCTATCTCATTACTACTACATAGCTTTCTAACTGATCTTTCCAAAATTACCTCTGGTTCTTCCACACCGCATCATTATCACAACTCACTTCCAGATCTCAAAAAATAACATTAACATGTACTATCTGAAATTTTACGTACACTGTAAATTAAGCATACATGATACTATTAAATACTTCAACAACCACGGTATCCTATTATTACTTCCATGACTTACACATTTCTTTGATAAAGAATGCTATTACTTCCTCACATCACTATCTCATCGTACATCCACAATATAACCAGGCACCAAAAATATTGAACATCAGAAGTAATAACTCTTATTGAACTTGCAATGTGATTACATTCTTAAGTTCGATCTTTCTATCCTTGTTTCCCCACGTTAGTATCGAATATTATTTTTCAAGTAATATATGTCTCTTTCTTCTAATCTTTTCACATACCGATAGTATTTTCTCCTTACAAAACATAATAAAACAGTTTCACCAAGATCTCTAACTTCAAATATTCAACCAAGTTATCTTTGAACGACATTACCGATCGAAGTTATTACTATTCTTAGATCTTTAACTAATAATTTCTCGTAAAATTCTTTCACACATAAGGAGCAACTTATATTCCTTAACAATCTTTCTTTCACTACACCACATTGATCTACATACTCATCATCTTTATTAAACTTCCAGTGATTCAAATTACAACTTAACTTGGCAACTCATACCATCAAATTTCTTTGGATAAACACTCACCACTGCTCCGACATTCTATCTCAATATAAGCCATATTACCCAGTTATCTTACAAACCACATGTTTTATCAACTTTTATTAACAAATAATACTTTCCAACCGGAATTCCCAAAACTTCCCTTCGGATACTTCCTCTTTCTAATATCACGTCTCATACTAGATGACACATGTATCTTGGCAATTAATGCCACTACTCGTTCATATATTCTCCACCCATAACATTTACCACATACCATGTCTCTCATAGCCATTCGTACAGAATTAATTTTACAATCCCAATTTCTCGTCTAAATACACAGGTCTATATCACTAAATATCTCCTCCCCAACTTTAGTTGAACTACCACTCACAATTTTCTAATAAATCTTGAACTTATTCGTTCTTACTAGCTCTTGTGTTTCCAATATGTTGCATAGCCAGGGTACAATTCCTCACAGATCAACACAATCTATACATCCCCTTTGTTCATCTCTAGTATTTCATCTTTTATAAATCTTCCTCATCGTAAGTAAACACTTATCTTAACAGCAACAGTCCTTCACTGTTCTAACAATCCCACAAGGTGATCCTTCAACTTTAAGCTTCTAATTTAAACTTAACATTCATACACGATCTCAAAAAGGATAACCAATGCATTCACGTTATATGAACTAAATTTTCAATACCGAATATGCAAGTTCAACCCCAAGCGTATTCCAAGTTTATCAAACTGGTTCAAAACTCTTAAGACTTATCTAAATCCAAAACCGAGTCATCTACTCAAAGGATTTAAAGATTATTTATCAATACCAACTCATGCAAATAAATATATCTATCTCACATTATGTAACATACGCTCCGAGATGTGAAAATCTTACGACCCCTTCATTGCTACATTCCCAATGAAGTCAAATCATTTGCAAGTACATGCAACTCTTTTCATACCCCACAATGTATATAATCTGCCCAGGTTCATTAGTTCCAAAGATACTAAGTAAAATATCAAACAGTCCTCACACCTAAGACCAACACTTAAACTGTCACCGGTTCAAATACAATGCAGTTAAGTATACAACACATTCAATACTCCATCTCGAATCATTAACTGACAAATATTCAAAAGACTCATTTGTATATTAATCAGGCCTTTAAGGTCAAAACAAACGTTTGATTAAACACATGTCACTCACACGGTTACGTAAACCAAAATTCCTCTTTACTCAGGATCTTACCCTTATTAATCCTTTAATTGGCCATTAACTTCAAAATAAAAGTTTATCACTCTCAAAACCTTCACATTTTTAAAATGTAACACGACAAAATTATTATACATCCACAAAATACCAAAAACATGCTTCGACCACATAACTTTCACTTAGGTTATAATTAATCAAACTCAAAATTTCCCCAATTGTGTCTCACACACAATTACCCACTTTGCACATACCTTCTGCATAACAGCATACCAGTATCACTCACGGTTTTGCTACTACCCGCACGGGCATACGCGGAACGCATCCAGACCGCACCCAGTGACACACAAAAGGCCTCGTACACCTTACAACTCTCGCCTTCAAAGTCAAAACTTGACATCTCAATACTTCCTTAACCCTGAACCTAATTCTTCCTCCAGACACGGTCGACCCTCAACAATTGTATTACTAATCACTGAACAAAGGTACAGACCCTCGTATTATTATTACTAAAGTTCACTTTCGACTCTCCCACTGTTCATCTCTCATTTGAATACAATTACCAAAACCACAAACTTTCTCCCAAGGTTTATCCAACACCTCTCCACTCTTGGAGTTCATTCTTAGCTTATAGCGTAATACTCTACGATCTAGCGAGTTCATAGCCTTCATGCATGACAATATAATAAATAACTCAATCCACCCTTTTCTCATTTAAATAAATAACATTCAAAACAACGTGAGCACACACGCCCCAATCATTTTCATAACTCCCATGTACTACACAACAATCTCAAAACCGTTTGTCTATAAATTTACGTAAAACTCAATCTTTCTAAATCAAAATGTTGTTACAACAGTAATACCTTAAATGAAAATCTTTTCATATGACAAAAGTTTAAAATTTACTGTCATAGAGTAAACTAGTCATTTCTCACGCTCTTTTATATGATATCATCAAATCAATACCTTTGTTGTTTATAATAAGTTTACTGATCAACACTTTCTTGACCTATTTGCTATCATACAACTTTTATGTAAAGTATGAAGTATTTTGTAAGTTGCTAAGCCCCAAAATTTCGTTAGGCAGCGTAATTGAAATTGCCCTTTTTTCTTTAAATACATACTTGCACATACTAACTCATCCTTGAATAAAACTTTTATTTATGCATTTGATTTGAAATCAAGAAACTCATGGAACACACACTAAAACATCATGCACAAAAATTCACTCGCAATGAAGGCTATTTACTCAAACAAGGTCAATCGTTTTATTTACATAACTTATCATTGACACTTTACTTTCGACTCGAAATCGCCCTCTCGGCCTTATAATAATTGTTACATCTGCATTCCATGGCTCCCATACTCCACCATGTCATAGTAATTATGTATTAACCACTCATCTCATACTCTATCTCTGCACCTATCAAATCACCTATTAAAGATTGCTTTGGCAGACTTTCATGAGTCCCACCAATTTCTAGGTTGTCCTTCAAAACCCCAATCATATACTGCTCTGTCCCTTAAAGGACCTTGGTGATAAATTCACCATCACTTTTCTATAACTTATAGAGATAACCATGTGAAATGATTATGCACTTACATACATACAACAACGTACTTTACCGATCGTTAGTCACTGTAACAATTCAGAAATAGACATGCTCGTGTAACAATGTATTCATAATAACAGTAGCTAATTGTAATTGTGAATATATCATACAGGAGAATCTCCATTATCATTGTCATAGCACTAATTTTACGTATTTCCGTTAACTCTAAGACTATCCTGTCTTAACACTTCTACCCAAAACTCACGGATCATAACTTAACTCATCTCAGCTTAAGTCTAGGTATCTCAAATTCATACCTAGTTCGCTTAAACTAAAGCTCTGATACCATACTAAAACACCCTAAAAGCAGAGTCAATTTAAACCTTGAAATTTCCACCAGTTATGATCGAAAACTTTCAAACTTATATAATCTGAGGATCAAATGTAAGGTTTCTATATACAATTGACATTACTTAAATAACTTATTAATCTAGTCACCTCATAACAATCAGATTAATAGAATTATCTAAACAGCTGTCCCAAAGACTTCAAAGAATAACTAGATCCTTGGTTATCTCTAAGTCTGAATCTCTCCAAAAGTTCTCATCTCTCGTTCCCGCTACTTCCCGGAGCTTGTACCTGGTAAGAAGATTCAACTTGAAACATTAGGCTTTCGCCTAGTGAGAATAATCAAATCAAAATAAAATTTAATAATTAAAACATGAACAGATAACTCAAACCTGTTCTCACCCATCTTACCGTACGACAACTCCTTTCCAAATCGGGGAATCTACCCCACTCCCATTCCTACGACTAACTCATTTAATCGTAACAACAAAATAAGAGTTAACTCTGAATCATTCTAGATTCACAATCAATATTCACACACAAGAAATTACAAGTCAAAACTTGCCTATTTCTTAATCAGGAAGTAGAGATTACAAATTACTTTATGCCTATCTCTAATCTTCCTCTCATCACAGGGAAATCTCTGATCTTCCCGAAAACAATGGAAATCTCTGATCTTCCATAAATCGAAATGGGAATTACAAATCAAAATCTGCCTATTCCACATTCCACCTCTGCATCAATGGTCCCAATGGGATTATAATATCGCGATACTCAATCGAGACTCACGATGGTTCGAGGTTCACCCAATTACTAAAATTACACCCCTTTGGTCTATGGCGAGTAATCGGTTCCCATTATACCGTACCCAAGTGCCCTCGGTGACCGGATGCCTATTTTAGTAAAAGCACATAATCACATAATATAATACAATCGATACTACTATATGCGTCCAGCATAGAATGTATCATTTCTCTGAACATATTCTATATATAAAATAAAGAATATTATTACTCCACATCTCAATCTCTTTATTACTCCTTCTCTGAAGTCTGATATGTTGATCACCATCTCAATAGTTATTTATATTTTCGAACTCATAGATAGGCCTTTATAATATATCTCAATTTGGCTTCTCAATCACATTTAGAATTCATAATCATCTAACATATTGCATATAACAGATAATCCTGCTCATTATAAGGAATATGAATAATTCCTGTTCATCAACTTCTTAACTATCCCCTCATAGTAATTTAACACGAGAGTTAATATATATCAGTTGTTAATCTATATCTTTGAACTCATGGATGGATCTTTATAGTTTATCTCAATAAAGCTTCAAATCATATTTAGAGTTCATAACCACATAGTAATTTCATGTAGTAAATAATCAAACTTAGCATGCAAGATTAATAATAATTACTAGTTCATCAACTTCATAGATAACTCATCTTAGAAGTTTTAGCATGGAAATCCACATAACACAACTTTTAATCGCCCTCTTGGCTTATCTCTAATTTAATCCAATCCACATAAAACATATTCATGCATATATATAAAGCATCTAATTCAAGATTAATTACTGAATTTTAAAGAGAGTTGAATAAACTCACCTGATGCATTATCACTCCTTTTAGTCCTTTTTAACTCGTAAGGCTCCTTTCTTCACCACCACAGTTTACTGTATTATTCAGTTTACATATACTGATATTAATTTTCCAAAACAGAACCCTCTACAACTGAAAATCCTTAATTTCTAAAAATTACATCTCAAGTCGCAATGGACCGAAGTCGCAGTCAACTATTGCGATTCCAATTCCAGATCGCAACCATCTGTTGCGATTCCACCCCAAGTCGCAACTCACCATTGCGATTCCACCTCAAGTCGCAGTCCACGGTTGCGACTACAGTACCAAGTCACAATCAACGGTTGCGACTCCAACTCCAAGTCGCAACGGTCTATTGTGACTCCATCACCAAGTCGCAACTGCCCACTGCGACAACGATGAATGTCGCAACTCAAGGTTGCGACTTCGATGATGTTCATCCAAGTCTCAGTCCACTCTGTTCAATCTTAAACCCAGAATTTGCAGTTTTACTCTATGTTTGTTTATGCCAATTTGCAGATATGTCTAATACACTTATCTTAACATATCCTAAAACTCAAATTCATATAATCATCACAATTTACCCAAAACCCATCAAAATCTTCTAAGAATACTTTTGCTACTAAGATGAAGAATTAAATGGAATACTTACCTTATGATTCTTCAAGCCAACAATAGATTGAATAAAACTTCCAGTAGAACTTTTCTTTTCCTCCTTCTCTTTCTCGTTTTCTCTATTCTCTCTCTCGGCTTCTCTTCCCAAACCGTAACACACACACCCAAGTCACACAAGACACACACTCTCTATACTCACACTTAGTCCTTAGTGACTATTAGTGTGACACATGCACAATAATAAAAGGTGAGTCATAGGACTCTTACCAAAAGAACCCTTAACTTTCAAAGAATTACACCACAACCCCTCAAATGAAAATCTTCTTAAATCAACACTTGTAAACAATTACAAACTTAACCCCATGTTAATTGGTAATTCACAAAATTATACAATGAAAATCTTCTTAAATCAACAGGTTAAGTAACACCCGATTAAGTCATTTTATTGTGGGAATTATAATGTTTTAATTTCCGAGGTATTTTAAGGAATGAATTGTAGATGTGATTTCATTTATTTGGCTATTTTATTCAATTTTGAAGTTAGTTGCTCGTTCTAAATTTGAGGGTGTTACAAGTTGGTATCAGAGCATAAGTTTGAGAGAATTAGGTGTTGATTTTGAATACCTAGACTCAAACTAGCGATCTTTTAAGTAAGAGAAAGTGAAATTGCACTATTAACCACATTAAGATAGGATTCTTCGAGGTTGATGGAGTCGTTAGAAACGAGAATCACGTCGAGGGTAGCAAGGATAAGCATGTACAGTACGTTCATAATTGCACCTGGCCAGTGTTATGGTGAACCTACTCGTTATATGTGATTACTTGAAATACCTTAACGTGACGACCGTTGGGGGTAGTAAAGAGGTTTCTAAGTGAATAGTTATTGAAAAAGATTGACGATTTTAGTATTAGTCACTTGGGGTGACAATAAGCATGATAATTGCTTTAAGTGGACCGTTTCGGGTCGAGATTGATGGTTGGATTAGAACAATAGAATTATTGAACCGACTTTGATTCGAGGAAAGATCGTAAGGATAATCGATGTAAATCCCAACTTTACCTTAAGAGGTTTGAATATCCGGATGAAGGTAGTGTGACCGGAGAGATTTGGAGGAGTATGGGTTGAGATGTTGAGTGCCGACTAAATTCATGCACATAACTTATTTCGAAATAAATTGTAACAGTCATTTCTTGTGTTTCGAATCCTTTTGTAGATTGAGTTACAAAATCTCAGAAAAATGGTTAACACACACACACAAGTGTTTTATTGCGAGGAGTTACAAACTCTGTCGGGACTTGCCTTGTCTTGTCGTTGACCAACGTTACTTACGGATACAGTGATATCCATATTTTCATGATGTTTAAGATATTGGGCAATTAACTACGGCTTATGACCTTAACATTGGATCTCCTCCACATATGTTAAGGTTTGGACGAAAAGTTATCTTCCATTATGTCTATGTTGAGTTTATTGGAAAATTTATTTAATGGAAGTTTTATCGGAAGTGTTGTTTAGATCATATTACAATAAAAGGGAATTTTGGGAGTTTTGGCATTTTGGCCATGGTTTTGTGTTATGTAATTTAATTGTTGGAAGCGAAAGGCTTGGCACCAGTTGGTTGAGTTGAGGCAATTAAGCCCATGGGATTTTATGAAATTTCGTTTTACGACGTGTTGGGTCGTATGAGTGCAAAGTTTATAAGGTGCATACCTTAGTTATTGCGTGTATTGATTTTGGAGTTTATTGGGTATTTTGACTCATTCGGGTTTTGTGGAGAAGTATTATTTGAGCCGTAAGGCAATCAAATGGAACGTTTTGGGAATTTTGATGTCGCGTAGTTTCTATTTTTTTAAAGGTTTGTGTTAGCACGTTTTGGTTGCAATTTATCTAATTGTACAAATTGACTTATACGTGGCGTGAGTAGTGCATGAAAGAATATGCAGATTGTATTTCTTATCGATTTGCTTTATGTGCTTCCGACTAGTTGACTGTTTTATTGTCCTTTCTTGCAAACGCATGGTATTGATCTAAGGGTGTGCATAATTTGGTAGTCACTAACCTTAGAACGATTTGATAAATGTGTCGGGAATAAAAATGTTTTATTAGTGCATTGCATGCGCGGGGGTCATATGGTCAAAGATACGTTTTAAGATTGAGAGATTTATGCATGGCTTACGATATGAAACGTTTTGAAAACACGAATGTGTGAGTCATTGAACTTCGGTCAACCTCGATTTGATGAGCGATTTTGAAAAGTTGTAAACCTTTGGGTTTAGGAGAAAATGAGTATTTGAGTATTCTAACGAGTAAATTTGAAACATTGTCGTTTGAACGTTTTATTTTGCAAGTGTGAAATTTTGGTGTAAATATCCCGTGATGGGAATTTTGGAAAATTATTTATCTAAATATAGAGTGCATGAAACTATTGATGTTTTGGAACACTAATGCGCATTGTTTGTACGAGCCGACATTCAAAGTCGATTTAAACCATTTTTAGTGTCAACCAATTATAAACGCTTATCTTCTCTCAAGTTTTGGGGAAACACGTTAATGCGTGGGCATGGTTAAAAGTGTTTTACTCTTATGTCACTATATGACTAGATGAAAAATTTTTGAACACTGATTTAAAGAGTTTCGTCTTTTGAAATTTGTTATGAACGGCTTGATGCATGTAATTTATTTTCAAAGAAACTACTAAGAGAGTGTTACAAGTTTGCGTGCATACTCCAATTTGAGATTTCTTCTTGACGTTTTAGTCAATATCTTCGAACGATGAACACGTAGTGATTGTGTTTTAGACTTGGAACTGGCACAAATCGTTTTGCGTTTTAACCAAAGTACATTTATGGGATTGTTTCACCGATTGTGAAATAATCTGACGTGTGCGTACTCTAGTGGTAAATTTTATTTCATGCTATTCATGATTCGAAAAGGAAATTTTGGAACCGGGTGACATTCAAACCCATTTTGAGGCACGTATAGACCTTTTGGTTGCACAATATTAATGTGGGGAATTACCTTACGTGCATGACATAGATCAATCCATGCTAGGACCATAGCGGTTTCTTTCAGAGAAGTTGTTTGTTGTGCTTATACGCTTTGTTAATGATACAAATTTCGGTGAAATGATTTTAAATATGATTTTCGTATGTGGGACGAGTATGTCCATTTTGTTTGCACAACTACTGAATTGATAGCAGTGGATTTTACGTGTACAATTAGATTGATATGAAAACCTTTATGTTGAAAGTTTCTACAAACGTTTTTGATTGGCATATTTGTTAAATATTTCGCTTGAGAAGCCTTGAACTCATAGGAACCTTAGAAAGGTTAAGTAACCCAGTTAAGAGTAAGTGTGTGTAGCACTTGACGGTGGAAGGTTGGTTATTCCACGCGTAATAGTATTGTAGGCCGAATGGTATCGGTTGCGGGATGATGCACCTTGTAACTAGAGGATTTGATTTCACAGTATCTTATATTGAGGTTAGTGGTAACCACTTTTGTCGGAAATCTTATTTTGGGGTCTTGGTCAATTTTCGTATGTGGGACCCTTTAGACATCTTATTGATAACCGTGGTTTTGCAAGAACGCTTGACGAATGAAACTCGTGTGTAGAACCTGTTGTGATTCAACTTGGTGGTATGACTAGGTGTTGACTTTTGGTTCTGAGGCCAAGCACCGTTAGTGTAATCAGAGGATTGTAGTCCGATTTTAAGGGAATAATGGTAATGGTTGTAGTTATCTTAAGATGTTCAATTGTGATAAGTGAATTGGGTGGGATAACTTTCCTTATGTGGGGAAGAGAAACTGTCGGTTTCAGTTGTGAACAGACCTTGGCTAATTGGAGAAAATTTAAGAGCGTATGGACGCGGATTGATTTAGGGTTGGGATCCGCCGTTGGGGAAGTATGGAACATTTAAGGTTGGGAGACAACCGAAGTCTGGCGGTTATAAGCTGCCTTGGTAAGTTAAGCGTTACTCGGATGCAAGTGTGATGAGCCTAAGGGGACTTCAGGTGTGAGTATCGATGCAAAGACTTGTGTGGCAGTTCGGTCAACAAGGACAATTGGAACCCCAGTTGGAAACTTAGGAGGCGTAATTAGGTTGAGCTCGGCAACTGTTGGAAGTACGAGAACTAGATTTCGAGGACGAAATCTCTTTTACGTTTGGGATGATTGTAACAACCCGAATTTCCATGTAAGTTGAACCATGCCTCAACCATAGGGGTACTCCCGCATTCGAATGACTCGTACTTGGACTTTCGTTGTATTTTCGCATATGTGTTTCTGGGTCACGAGTAAACGCCGAAAGTGGGCTTGGTTGGATCAGTTCTCGCTCGGAACAGCAGGTGGGCCACCTATGGCGACTATGACCGACGACAATGCCCTGGTCATAGTCGCAGTGGCATTGTCGCGAGAGAGGGACTGATGGACAAAATCAAACAGAAGGCGGGTAGTCGGGGGCGACTATGACCCGCGACATTTCCCAGGGGCATAGTCGCTGGGCATAGTCGCGGTCGGGGTACTGATGACTGCTTAAAATCCGATTTTTACCCATTTCACCCATTTCATTTTCTCTCTTCTCCCACTCCACTCCTTTCTCTCCCAAATCGAAAACCCTAAGCCCCAAAGTGGATTTTGAGCCATGTAGCTACAAGATTCAAGGTTCCAAGTGAGTTTCTTCATCTATCTTGGTTTAGGAAGCAAACCTTTAAAACCCTTTTCATTTCATCTCATCTTATCTTGAAGATTTCTTGATTTTAGGGTTCATCCAACCTATTGTCTATCTTGAAGAGTTGGAGCTTGTGATGTTTAGTTGGGGATCTAGAAGTGCTTTGGCTTGGTGGATTCGAGTTATGGTTGAGGTAATCTTCTCCTATCTTCATATATGGAAATTAGGGTTTGGGTATATGTTGAGATATTGGTGTAAAATGTTGGGGAACGATTTTGTATGGTTGAATATGAATATTTATTGGTTGGAACTTATGGATCTAGGTTTTGGGGGTTTGGCTTGAAGATGCAAACTTCTTCAAAGGAGCTTACGTTTGGAGAAATTCTGATTTAGCCTAAATCTAGCAAGGTGAGTTCAAGTTACTTTGCGAAAACTTTGTACATGCCAAAATGTTATTTTTTCCAAGTAATTGTGTGTTTTACCTGAAAATTATCAATATTGGGTTATTTGGTGGATTTTACCTTTTAAGGTATTAATTGTGGTAAATATTGTAAAACGCTACTTTTGGATATTTTGAAAAAACGTGATAATAAATCATACATGAAATGAGTTGTTGATTTATGTGATAAATGGAGTCTATTTATTATGAAAATGCATTTTGTGGATATTTGGAAATATGCATATAGTACATCATAAGATGTTTTGAAAATGTATAGGTTGAGCCCTTTTGGAAATGAGGGTTATCCCGATCCAAGGTGTTATTTCGGGTTTCGCGGATTTGAAGTATTTACTGACAACCGGTGTGTGTTGTTATACTTAATGTCATTTTATGACTTTCATGAACTATCTTTTGAGTTAGTTGAGCTTGTGGCTCGGTATTAGATTTTATTAAGTTTTGGGGGACAATTGTCCGGTTGGATAGCTCAAAGTTGAGTTTTGATCATGATTTATGTTAATTGGGGAATTGCATGTTTTGAATACATTTGTTTATCTATTTGGGGTCGTGTAATATTTTAGACCTCGCTAGCCATGGATCCATAGGCATTTGAGTTTCCCCTAGTCTCGCGGGCAAGAGGTCGAAATTGATTGAGCTCAGTGTACGAGACGTTAGTTTATTTTGTAGCACGGAATAAGGCATCGGGTTCCATGATAAGTAAGGCGTGGACCTATATGGTCGGGCGTCGTCTCATGGGCAGTAAGGTGTAATTCCATATGTGTGCTTAGCACGGGATAGGCATCGGGATCCATGATAAGTAAGGCGTGGACCTTCATGGTCGGGCGTCGTCTCATGGGCAGTAAGGTGTAATCCCTAATGTGCTGTTGTGGATTTGGTGCCCCAATGTATAGACCTGGAGTGGTTGATGTTGGGGGCTCCCTAGTCTCGCGGGCAATAGATCTGGAGTGATTGAGACCAGTTTACGAGAGTAATCCACGCGGGTGTTTTTATTGCATAGTAAGTGACCCACTTTAGTGTTCCGTCACGTGCAATGTATACGGGTCTCCCCCGTCACCGAAAGGTGTTGTTTTGGGTATTTGTTGCTACTCATGTTTTCGGTGACGTGTTATATTTATATGGATTGTTTTCCATGGTATGTAAATTGTGGTTTATATCTCATCCGTGTGTGTTGTTTTGTGTAATTGTGTTTATCCATGTTTTCGGTAACGTATCGTATTTACGAGATTTGCATTTCCACGTTATATGAGTTGTGGATTATGTTTCATCCACGTTTTGAGATGTTTTGGGATAATGGCAAATAATTATAAGTTTAATCGTTTTGAGTGTCAAATGTTATTTCACCTTTCGTTGACTTTGTGAATAAATCTATTTTTGAGAAATCATGTTATAATAATGATTTTAACATGGGAATTGTGTGAGTTGGAAAATGGGTGATTTGTATTTGAAGTAAACTCTTTTGAAGTCATGACTAAAAACTACTAACCTCCGATTTATGATTTTATATAGTCATGATAAAATGCTTGAACTCACTAGGCGTAAGCCTAACCCTTTTTATTTGTCGGCATGTGCAACATGCTCAGGTTGGGGGTAGCTCTAGCTACATTGTGAAGTGGCGAGTGCTAGTAGAGTGCACGAGAGGTGACATGATTAGTGAAGTCTTCCGCAATAGTTTGGACTAGCAATTTGTGTGGGGTTAAGTAACACCCGATTAAGTCATTTTATTGTGGGAATTATAATGTTTTAATTTCCGAGGTATTTTAAGGAATGAATTGTAGATGTGATTTCATTTATTTGGCTATTTTATTCAATTTTGAAGTTACTTGCTCGTTCTAAATTTGAGGGTGTTACACTAAATTCCGGATCCCAACTAAATTCCGGATTCCAACTCAATTCCGGATCACAACTAAATTCTGGATCCCAACTAAATTCCGGATCACAACTAATTCTGGATCTCATACCGGGACTTACCGAATCCGGATCTCATACCGGATCTCACCCAATCCGGAACCCATACTGGATCCAAATTGAACCCGAAACTAGACACCGGGACTTCGATACTGGGAATTCGATTTGCACGTCAAATTTGCTCTAAAAACTCATCTAAGTTCAATTTCTTGGTCGATTTCGTTTCAATACATGTTTATCAAGTCATTTAGATAGATTGCTATCATATATCTCATTCAATTTCAAATAAAATCATTTAGAGAAAGATGAACTCACTTGGGTTATCAAGTTCTGAACCAAAACTGCTTCCAATCTTTTCCCCAACTGATTCAATGCCTAAAAGAAATCCAGTTGCTTAATACTAACAATCTTAATAATCGATTTGAAGGAAGAACTTCGATTTCCTTACCAAACCAAAACTTGATATCGCAACCCTTACTTCTGGAATCGACTTCTGCTAATGAAATTGAGATATTTTCATAACTTAGCCGACTCAGACTTCTTATCCAAACCACTTTCAACTATTGACAAAATCACCCTCAAATTTCAAGTTTCATACATAACTTAAACTTTGGTCAAAATACAATCTCAACCCTGGAGTTTACATTTACAAATAGTCCACAAACTTAGACTAAATTACAATTCGACCCCATTCATATTAAATATAATATAATGGAAATTCAAGATGTTACATCTAGAGACCATCCATTATCTTGATCGACGGTTGAGAAATTCCTGGAATTAAATTTATTAAAAAAACAGGGAAAGGGTAGTTTGGGAATAGATTTTAAATAATTTTAATTTTAATTTTAATAATTAATTCGAATTTATCTAATTTTGGTTATATTCTCTCCTTAATTATCTCAATTATCTCCATATCTCCCTCACTCACTCTCTCATAAAATTCTGGCAACCTCCTAGAA
Source organism: Saussurea involucrata (assembly GCA_033807775.1). Classification (NCBI taxonomy): domain Eukaryota; kingdom Viridiplantae; phylum Streptophyta; class Magnoliopsida; order Asterales; family Asteraceae; genus Saussurea; species Saussurea involucrata. Next base: position 48,367,700 of record CM066315.1, read on the forward strand.
TTCCGACGACCTCCTCTCACGATCCATCCTCTCCATCCAATTCCGGCGACCTCTCCCCACTCCGGTGACTTCGACCCAATTCCGCAAACCTCCTCCTACTCCGACGACGTCCCCTAATTCCGGCGAGTTTATTATTTCGAAATTTTCAAGTTCATAATCTGTTTGTTTGAGTTTCATAAACTTTTTTTTCGAAATTTTCAAGATTTTTAAGTTAATAAATTGTTTTTTCGAAATTTTGAAGTTTCATAAGTGGTTTCATAATCTATTTGTTGGATTTTTAAGTGTCATATCTCATATGAATAATCAATTTTTTTTCGAAATAATCATATATTTTTCGAAGTTTCATATATTTTTCTACCATATGAATATTCAGATTTTTAAGTTTCATATATTTTCTCCCATATGAATAATCAGATTTTTAAATAATCATACATTTTCAAAAAAAAGTAAGTTTCATATTTTTTTCCTCTCATATGAATAATTAGATTCCACCGTTGCAAAACTATGAAATAGAGTCGTATCTCGGTTCGTCGGAGTGGGAGGAGGTCGTCGGAGTTAGATGGTGATGGTGGATCGTGAGAGAGAGAGAGAGAGAGATAATTGAGAAAATTAAGAATGTTGGGTTCTCCTTAAAATATGAATTTTCCTAAAATTACGAATTTAGGAAAAAATATCCAAATACCCTTGGTTTACAAGTTTATACCCTTGTTTTGGTTTATAAAATAAGGGACCTTTATATAGAGGAAACAAAGAAGGGGTGGAACCACATAGACCAAATCAGGACATCCGATCTCCTTTTCGCCGACAAGGACCACATCAAGAACGAAATCGCTTGCAAGGACCAAACGCCGGAGAAGATGGACACCACATATAAGGTGGAGGGCTTCGTCGAAGTAGGAGAACCACCCGTAGATGATGATGGTTACTGCTATGATTCAATGAGTTGTCAAAATAATAAAGGGCGACTGCCGACTAGAACAATTTTAGGGTTTTAAACATGAGTTGTCAAAAAAATACAAATTACCAATTTACCCTTTATTTTATTTTGGCAAATAATAGAATAATTGAATCATATTGGATCTCACGGTTATCACAAACTACACAATTCTCATTTGATTAGGCCCCTATATATATAAATGCACACATACACATAGCAAATTATACTAAAACACAAACAAACATGGTGAAAATCAAAGCCGTCGGTGAAAATCAGCTTCTAGCCTTATTTTTAAGAAAATCAAGTTGTTAAACTATTTTATGTTAGAATCTTGTGTTTTTTATGAAAAAGAAAAAAATAGAAAAAGTTCTATCGGTACTCCATCGATGAAATTTACAGCGATGGAAATTTACAACTAACGGATTACCGACGCATAGAAATGGCCAAACCAGCCCCAGCCCGGACCCGACCCGCCTAAAGCCCGGCCTGGGCCCTAGCCCGTCGGTCCCAACCGGGCCGAGTATTTGGAAGGTTTTTCAGCCCGGCCTGAAGCCCGATTACAGCCCGATCGAAGCCCGGCCCAATCCAAAGCCCGTTTTTTTAAAAATTCTAGCCGTTTTAAAACGGTAATATGACCGTTTTTTTGTTGGTATTTTTATGATTCCTAAACACTATAAATAAGATACTTGGTATATGAGGTTAGATACCAAGTTAAAAAAAGCAAAAAACACAATTCTCGCTCACAACTCTCGATTTCTCGCTATCTCGTGTTCGTTTTTCAATCTCTCAATTCTTCCATCTTTCGCTCAAAATGGCCGACAGTGATGCATCAAACGAACAAATTAGAGAAGTTCGACCGGAACTCTTCAACAATTTCAACCATGGGAGGATTAAGGGTGCGTTTGGTTTACGGGAATAGATTGGAATGGATTGGATTTGGATTTCAAAGCCATTTCAATCCCACGTTTCCATAGAATTTGGAATTGGAGGGTTTTGAAATCCTTGGATTTTTTGTTGAAATCCCATGTTTGATGGATTTTGAAATCCTTTGGTGAAGGCTGGGATTTGAAATCCAATCTGGATTGGATTTCATGAATAAAATTTAGCTATTTTTTTACTTCTCATGTTTGATGATGATGATGAGGGAGAGCATGTGAGGCATGTTTGTGAAGTACTTATATGGTTTATTGAAATCCAATCCATTCCAATCCATTCCCGTAAACCAAACGCACCCTAAGTGTATTTTCTTATAATTCAATAAATGTATTTTTTTAATGTATTGTTCAATCGAAACTATAATGAAACATATTATTAAAGTATATTTGAGCAATCCAGTTACGTATTTTTAAGTGTATCAGAATAACATTTATAAATTTTTAAAAAAAGGTTTTTTTAGTGAAGGCCTAGTTTTAGGCCTAGCCCGAAACCCGATTCTAAGGCCCGGGCTTTAAAAAACCTAAACAAGCAGGACCCTAACCCGTCAAGCCCGCCCCGCCCCGGGCCCAAAAAAAGCTTGGGCTTTTGAATAGTGACACGACCCGGTTTGGACTAAGGCCCAGCCTGGCCCGGTCATATGGCCATCTCTACTGACGCACATGTAACAAAATATTTGAAAGAAATTACAAAATAAATAATTTAAAATCCATCGATAATCCGTTAGTGAAATTTGGAAAATTGTCCATTATTCCACCGTTGAAAATACCGATGGAATCCGAGCGTCGATAATTTCTATCGGTGAAAATCAAATTTTTGATAGTTCAAGTTCAATGAAATTAGTAATTATTTGATAGCTGGTTTACAAAGAAATTAATAAATTCTAATACATAAGGGACAAAATTATAAAACAAAAGGATGCTTAAAAAGCTACGTGAAGAAAAGTAAAACTAATTTAAATATTTAATTATAAAAAAATGTGGTAAATAAAGATAATAATATAATTAATTAATTTTTCAAACTCAAACCGGGGTCTATTGTATTTATTTATTTAAATTAAGTATGTATAACGATGATGAGTTAGGGTCAATATTGTTTGGTAGGAAAAATGTATTTTTTTCTTCGTAATATAAATTCTCATCCATCAATTCCGAATTATTTGTCGGTAGGGCGGTTGGAACTTCATGGAAGAAGCCAAATAAAATTTCATTTTCAATGGTTATTATAAAATAAAAATGGAAAATGAAATAATTGTTTGAATAAAAGTAATTCATAATCATCCGGTTAAGATCGATGTTAGTTCATGTCGTTTTCAAAGCGGTATACAAAATAACTTTTCATGGAAGATATGATGTTCGTTAATTTAGATGGTTCTACCAAAGATGTATACATATATAGACAATGTAACTATTTTTTCTGTTCTTTTCTAGATTAATCATTTTAATTTTTACGGAATGTTGTGCATAATTATATTAAATATCAAACATACAACTTGCCGCGTACGTCTAGTCTTACCTTGTCCTGTTAACCCTTTATTGTACAGTTTTGTCCTGTCGAGTCCTAACCCTTTGTCTTGTCCAATTATGTTTGATATTGTTTAGTCTACATACCAAATGGTAAAAGGACATAAGGCAAACCTTTGTATGTCTAAATTGTTCTAAAAGGCTCACCATGACATCTCCATGACGCCCCGTGGTTCAAGACTTGTGTCTCACACCACGTTATACATGTGACAGACCTGGCCTAATGTGTTGTCTTTTGTAACATGATATTTGATTTTTCTTTACGTTTTTAATGTTTTATTTGCTAGTTTTGAACATATAACCTAATTTAACTTGTTTATTATCATTGATTCATGATAGTACAAAACATATGTTTTTATATATAATACTATATATGATATAAAGATTTGCTGTCATAAGTCACACTTTGATAAACGTCATGGTCTCGTCATGCCTCCTAAGGCTTGAGGCTTGGCCTCGCCACCACGTCACGCCATTTAGAACATTGGTCTCCAATGCACCATATCAACTTATTTTCACAAGTAGGATTTATGAAAGATGCATCCGCTAAAATGAGAGGGGTGCTCCAGATATTAGAAAATATAAAAAAATCAGCCAAAAACTGAAATAAGTACCTAAAAATTAACCAAAAACCCGAAAAAGTCTCTCAAAATCGATCAAAAAACTTAAAAATCCTCGAAACCAACTAAAAAACTTTAAAAATCTCTCGGAACAATGAAATTTGGCTAAAAACACACGGAACAATTTTACGGGGTCTTTAATCTATCTTAAAAATGCATCCGTTAAAAAAAATTATGAATCCGCCACTAAATCGTTAGAACTTCACTTGCCATGAATCCTTGCACAAAAACTTGAAGTTCTTTATTGTTTAAAGTAATATTTAAAGCCTAAATAATCAAGTTATAGCATGAAAAACCATGTAAACCGTTCATTCATTAGTTTATTAAATAATTGATTATTGAACAAATGCATATTTTAATTTGTATAAAAAGATTTGACCATTTACATTTTCGAAAAGATTTATATTTTTCTTAAATTTATTAATTAGTATATGTGGAAAGGGTAGTAATGTCATTAATTTGTTATATATATATAGAGACTCCGTAAAATGCAAACCTTGCATTTGTTGCACACCTTACAAACCACGATGTGCATATGTGCAGAACCAGTGTGCATATATGAACAATGTACATATGCATACGTGCAAGAATATACATATAATGGACATACATTCATATGGGATAATGCATATATGCATATCAGATTATGCATATATGCAAATTGGTTTGTAAGGAGTGCAACAAATACATGGTTTGTATTTTATTTGTACCCTATATATATATATATATAGGGGAGGTTTCTTTTACAAACCAGTACATTTGTGGAAACTCTGCAAACCACTTCTCAACCAATCATTTTAACAATTTTAATTAAAATTAAATATTAATTAATATCAAACTGGAGGGGTATGGAGGTCATTTTACAAATTCATTTTTTTATTAATATTTTTAGAATCGTTTTTAATTTGTTAATTTCCTAAATTAATGGGATTTTTTAATATCCCATCTTGAATATCAGCGTCTTCTTCATCTGGGTAGCCAAAAACATGAAATCTAAATCCTAAATTAATGGGATTTGCTAATATCATTGAATTTTGTTTACTAATAGGATGTTTGTTTGGAAATATTGATTCATGAATCCGAAAATCATGAATACTCATATTATGAACACAAAATCATGAATACTCATATTATGAACACAAAATCATGAATACTCATATTATGAACACCAATATCATTGAATCCAAAATCATGAATACTCATATTATGAACACAAAATCATGAATCCAAAAATCAGAGAAACCCAAAATCATGAATCCAAAAATCGTTAACCTTACTCCATTAAACCCAAAATCAGAGAAACCCTAAATCATTGAAACCAAAAATAAAAGAAACCCAAAATCATGAAGAGAGAGAGAGAGAGATGATAAAATCTTGAGGATCCCGTGATTTATGTACAGCGGCGGCGGTGGTGGTGCCTGTGGTGGACAGCGGCGGTGGTGGTGGTGCTTGTTGCCGGCGGCGGCGAATTTGAAGACCGATAGAGAGAGGGAAATCGAGAGATAGAGATTGCAGGTCATGAAGATGGAGGTTGTTTCTTGCTGCTGGGTTGAAATCGACGAGAGAAGAGAGTAGAGAGAGGTCTGATTCTGGAATGGGTAGAAGAGAGTAGAGAGAGGTCAGGCAGAAATCGAGAGGAAGAAGGGGGTGGGGGAATCTTCTTGTTTTGACTACAATACCCCTACTTGCCTATTTTCTTTCTGGAATTAATTGTGTTAAGGTCATTATTTACTGAATTTGCCACCGCTCAAATCTTGTACGTTGATATATTTTGATCTGATTAATGGATGGTCTATAGATGGTTTCTATAGTTTCTAAGAATGTGGTGGTTTGCAAAAAATACCACCCCTATATATATAGGGTTGAGTTCATTTGTTAACCTCCTATTTTGTGTTAACTTTATTAACCTCACCCAACCAATAGGAATCAAGTTTAGTTTGTGGTTTCAAATTATATAATAACCATTAAATAGGGGCATGGATGGAATTTCATGTTTTTGTTTTATTGCAAAGATTTATTAAGGGGGTTACAAAATCTCAAATATTCTAGTTACAAAAATATAAATCCCTTGATTCTAGCTATATTTTTTATATCTCAAATATTTGAAGTCTTTTCTATCAAATTGGTGTTTGAATTCTTATTGTTGCATCATGAACATGAGTGATCAAAGTGTGTTCAACGATGTTGAAGAAAGAGTAGACGTGGATGTTCATTTGATTGATGAACATGATGAAACACATCACGATGAAGGGGAAGATTGTTCAAACCAGATTACCGAAGCGGATAAAGGTAGAGATGAAAACATGGAATGCAAACAAAACGATTGTATGAGTAAGTTTTTCTATGTTTTATTACGATTTATTCAAAGGCGTGGTCATTGATGATAAACACTTATTCTACTAATTTATTATTCAATGTAAGCATCGTTAAATGAACATGGGTGTTGATCTGATAAAGTATTCTTTCTTCAAATTTATTATTCAATATATTCATCATCAAATGAACATGTGTGTTGGTTTTTGGAACTCAGGCATCTTATACATAAAAACAAATATTTACTGTACTCGTAAAAGCAGGTATGCCAATGAACATATGTGTTGATTTCCTAATCAATAACTTTATCTTGTTAGTTGTCAATGAACATGTGTGTATGGTTTTCCAATTGAATATTCACCACATGCACTAATTGAATATTCACAAGGACGATGCATCACTATGAACATGTGTGAAATCATTTAATTATGTCATTTTAAATATATTCTTCTTGAACGAACACGTGTGTTTGGGTATGGACATCAGAAGATACATCAAATGTGACCGCGCGCTGAACATACGGTGATCTTAGTTTATCGTCCAGCCTTGTCTGCCTCTTTGCACCTATTTCAGCTCCATCCGTTATCTCATTAGACCTAATCGGGTCTTGTACATTTGGGTCTTTCTCTTCCTGTGTCGGGCTAAACCCAAGGTTAAAACTGGGAAAATCTGCAAACGTGACCATTTTTTGCCCATTGGGTTCGCCTTCCTCGCTAACAAGGCCAATATCATCGTTGCTACCATGTCCACCAGATAATTTAATACAGCTTCGCAATTTATTTGACCCATTGTTGCAATCACCATCAAAGTTAAAATCAACTGCGATGTGTTTACCTTTTTCCAACTTTGATGTTGTAGGAACATGTGTCTCTTGTACGTTGTTATTACATGACAACCCTTGATCGTTCTCGTCGGGACCAACTTTCTGGTTTGACAACCAGTCGCATTCGGCGTGAAGCGTCGGGCTTGACCAGAATGGTGATGATGACGGCAACACACCAGGCACAAACAATTGTTTTGGTTGGATAGGTGTAACCTCTACAAACGCGACACTACCAAATGGTGTACTCGATGACGACGGTATGTCCGACGGACGAACCGGTGTGTGTGTGTGTGTTAACATTCATGTGGTCAAGCTTCTTGAATTGTTCTTCGTTAACATCCCACTTACTGATTTTAAACATGGATGCTAGCTTAACTTTCATTATGTCGAAATCTGTGTCACCTGGAAATGAAGCTATTGCATCTTCCAATAATGGATCTGCTACCCATCGGGCAAAGTCCAGTTCCGTGATTTTCTTGTCCAAAGCCTTGATGAAATCCTGGAACAAGGTATATCTTACAAGTTAAATAATTACCATGTAAAATAGTTAATTACACATACACATTATTAGAAAATGTAATTACACATTTATAAACATATATGTACATCAATCCATCGTTCAAACCAAAAGTCAGATCCCACATATTGTTACCAGACATGAAAAGTGTCTTGTTCAAAACCAATGAATAAATAATAAAATAATGTTTATTATTATGTAAAGTCACCTAAACTATTTGTTTAGCCATAACCTAAGGCTCTGTTCAGCATCTGTCGTGTGTAGTTACTAGTAAGTTGAATAAAATAATAAATGATGTGACATCAATATTACATGCTCTAAAAATGAATAGTAAGTAAGTGTTTAGTAATACCATGTAATTTCGTACTAAGCGAACATGAATGGACATGAATGAACAAGCTGCTGTTTGCCTCTAAGTGAACAATGAGAAACATATATTTGAACAAATATGAGCCTATAATTGAACCGATGTGAACAAAAAATGGAACAAGTAAGAACATGTAATTGAACAATTAGGAACAGTGGACTGAACATATGAACATAAATGATCAACTTTGGGCACAGTATGGGTTTTTGCATATGGTTGAACAATTATGAACATAGCATTGAACAAATATGAACATATGATTGAACCATTATGAGCATATGATTGAACAATTAGGAACATTGGAGTGAACATAGCATTGAACAAATATGAACATATGATTGAACCTTCATTGTGTGCTTTGTCTACACCCAATCCTGCATGGAATAAATTCAACGTTCGTGAAACGTTGCCAAATATGAACCCGTACACTAATCGAACAAAATCTAGCCTTGGCATTCGAGCAATTGTTTTTTCAACGATAGATGCTAAAAAATCATCAACTTTGTTAAATAAAAAATGTAGCCATGGTGTTTAATTATGTGTTAGATGTCGTTGCCGATCGTACATACTCGCTATCCCATATGCAACAATTTTTTGGGATGACTTCATCATCTGATCTCTAGTCTCTGACAAGAAAATCCATGAAATTGCCCTTCTTGAGCAAAGCTCAAAGCATTCCAGACAAACCAACTACTTTTTGACTCCAAAGTGCACACAAAATTTTCGCATTCCAGACAACCTTCAATAATTACAACCTACGTATGTAACAAATAAGAAAAAAATTATGCTGATAATTATAGAACATGTCCATATCAAACCAGATTTTGATAAGTAGCAGCCTTAATCCCAAAACCAAAAGTGAATCCTAATCTTGGAGCCATCACAAAAACAAAGTGCGTCAGTTTGACTTCAGATGTCAACCAGGTTTCCTTTCAACTTCAATATTACTTATGGGAATTATAGCTTCCAGAAATAAATTATCAAGCAAACAGTAACTGGATAGTACTAGTATAGTAGTATAATAATGTTTTTATAATTTGCAACAAAAGAAGGGGAGGAAAATTAATCGATCTCACCTTTAAATCTTAGAAATAGAATAGGAAGTTCAACATCCTAAAATCAAAAGGTGCAACTCCTATTTGGAACTGAGGGGTGACATTTCCCTAAACAAATCATATTATTTTGCATGTCTCTCTACCTTTATTTTCGTAAGAAATTAAACTTCAGATTTCATACTTGTATCATATGAGAAGTACTAGATTTTACTCTGAAAAACTATAGACATATTCTAATTTCTCATCCATTCCCTACAATTAAAATATCAATTAAATTCCAAGCAGACGAAAAGGTTTTTAAGCCGCAAAAGGAACCATGTTTTAACCAATGCTAAATGTCGAAATTGAAGGCCAAGAGATTGAACATGTGTGAAATCAGGATATACCTCTGTTTCCTGGCATCTTAACCTTCACCTTCACCTTCAACTTATCCTGCTTTTTTTGTTCATCTGATGTCATGCCTGTGTCCGCATCAACAGGGTTGTCCGCATTGTTTTTGAAATTCGAGAATGAGGTTTTCATGGCAATCCTCTCACTTATTCTTCTGACTGAAAGAAGAATACAAGAAAAGTTTAAGAAATAATACTACCGAACAAAACCCTAGGATTTATAAATCGAAACCCAAACCTAGAATATATGTACCTCTCATTGTAGGGTTAACACCATCTCCACCTGCAAAATCAGCCATCGATCCTAACGGCTGATTTCACCGGATTTCACTAGCCTAAATCGCACTCACCTAGCTTGCTGATTGACGCTGATTTCTTCAAATCCTGCTGAGATGTTGGTTTCCAATCCCGGTATGGTATATCGAATGCAATAAAGGGTTGATTTCACCGGATTTCACTACCCACAAAATCGCAATCGAAGAAATATGTCGATGATTGAAGAATCCAGAAGCGTATTGAGATGTCGGTTTCAAATCAGGGTTTGGAATATACTATGCGTAAATTAAGTTCTAGATATCTGTTTGAAGTAAATGAAAAAAGTAGGCCATGTAAAATTCCCAAAGTACCCTCTTCATTTGTGTTCAATAGGAAAATTAATTACAAGATTTAATTCTTAATTAATTACTAAATGGTTTTAATCTCAACCATTGATAATAAAACGAAGGGCTAAGATGAGGTTAACAAAGTTAATACAAAATGGGAGGTTAACAAATGAACCTCCCTCTCTCTCTCTCTCTCTCTATATATATATATATATATATATATATATATATATATATATATAGAGAGAGAGAGAGAGAGAGAGAGAGAGAGAGAGAGAGAGAGAGAGTTGAGATCATATGAGACCAGACTATTTTTGTGAGACCGTGAGACCAAAAAATTAAGACTAAACTTTCACAGCAAAAGACTGTGATAGTACTGTGAAGGTAAACCTTCACAATATTTTTGCTGTGAAGTTTCGCTGTTTTGCTTACCTTCACAATGAATCGTTGTGAAGTTTTAGTGTTATTTTCTGGTCTCACGGTCTCACGAAAACAAGTTGGTCCCATGTGAACCCAACCGTATATATATATATATATATATATATATATATATATATATATATATATATATATATATATATATATATATATATACACATACACACACACACACTAGATACGTACCCGCACGCGATGCGGCGCGAAGTATCTTGAATCTAAAGCCGAGAATTCGAAAAAAATAATTTTGTTTCATGTTCATATTTATTCGCTTTTAAATCGCATATCAGATGTATAAAATTAAAGGTCAATATGGTTAATTGGTCAAAAAATTTGAAAAATATTCGTTCGATAGTGGGGTCTTCAAACCCATAACATTTGTGCTCATTTTGAAGGTTTTGATGAACGGTTATAATTATATAATTTATAAAAAAGAAAAACATATTTATTTAATGTATTTTATTTTATGTATGTTGATATGATAAGCATGTAACATGAAAATTGAAAGAAGAAGCGATATAAAGTAAATTAAATAACTAATTATAATGGTATAAAATGTAATTTAAAAATAAAAAAATAATTTTATTTTTAATTATCATGTTGAACGTTGGAGGTTTTAAAGCTTTTAAACTTGTACATGATGTATTGAGATTTGTACTTCTTAAAAATTCAAGAAAAAAACGTAAATTGAATTATTTTAAAGGAGTATAATAGATAAATATAGATAAGAGCGTAAAATGTACAAATTTAAAAAAAATCTCGATACGTCATTCTTGAAAAATCTTGATACGTATTTATGATATTTCACAATATTATTAAGTTAAAAAAATATTCAATAATAAATTTATTTTGAAATTATTGACGAGAATATTGTAATATTATAATTTGTAAAAAATTGCATTTATTAATATGTTTTAGTTAAACAATGATTATGTATTTTTAATATTATACGAGTGTAAATGAAAATGAATAATGTAAGGGATATAAAACAAATTAATTTGTACATGTTCATGATATTTAATAATATGATTAAATCCAAAAATTTTCAATATTGGGTTCATTTCGAAGGTATTGACGAGACGATTACAATGGTATAATTTGTAAAAAAAGAAATGTATTTTTAATGCATTCTTGTTCGTATACGATTATTTATGTTAATATGATAAGAGTGTAAAATAAAAAAGTAAGGGATTAAAAGTAAATTGGATAACTAATTCTAAAGGTATAAAGTGTAACTTAGAAATTGAAAATTGTTTGATTTTGAGAGTAACGTAGGAGAAGGAGAATTTCTTAGTAGCTTGAGAGTTGTACATATAGCTTAAAAAGTGATACGACTTAAAATTCAACTTTAACTGCCTTTTCATGCTTATATATATATAGTATATATATATAGTATATATATATATATAAGCATGAAAAGACAACATAGCCCTTGATCATAGATATATATGTTTTATCATTGTTCAATTATATGAAATCACTTCATATCTACACATATTTTATATACATATTGTTAATGCCAAAAATCGTCCAAAAGAACAACTTAAGGTTGATGTGGACTTTTAACAACTAAAGAAACGTATCTCAAGACCAAGCAACACAATCGCAAGGAAAAAGTGAACAAGACAAGAGATTTGGTGACGCGGAAAACCCCAAAACGAGGGAAAAAACCGCGGTCGACCTGTAAGGGTCGACGATGCACTATAGTTCGCCAAACAGGGGCGAAAGTCCTTTTGTAACAAGTGTTTTGTGTACAACAGATTACAAATGAATGTAAAAATAGACTTAGTCGTGTGTAAATGACGTGTGTCGTGTGTTAATCGTGCGAAATAAGCTGCTGTCGTGCGGTTCGAACTGTTGTCGTGCGAAGGTTGCCTTAGCGGTATTCGTTCGAATGCTTTGTAGATTGTTGTGTTTTCGGTGTGTAACTGCTAAGAAAGTAGATGGAGCAGATGTAGTTCAAATTGAATCAGGTTAACTCAGATGAGATTCGATAGCTTTTGAGTGTTGAGCAGGCCTTTATATAGCTTTCGTCGGTCATTGAATGTGTCTTTATGGCTTGCTTTGTAACCGTTGTTGGGCTTTAAATGCCATTGATGACTCGTCCGTTACTGGCCGTTTGTACCATGAATGCTTGTAGACCTGCATTAATGAACAAAAGAAACGGTGTTGACTGTTAACGGTTAGTATAATCGTACGACCGTCATAAGTCTCATACGTCGGTCGTACAGAACGTACGACCAGCATAAAAACGTACGACCGAGTATACGTCAGTGAACAACTTGTAAGACCGTATCTAAAAACAAGAGTGGTCTTATGAAAGTGTTGTTCGAGTTTTCTACCATCGGTCGTGAGGTGTGATTTTTTTACCCAAACAGTTTGCCCCCAAAATTTGAATTTTAGGCGTGAAATTCGAATTTTAAATCCGACGATGTGCTTCGACACGTGTCGCGCGGGGAGTGAGTCTGGTTGAATCCCAACCTTCTTGGTCCTTTTCGGATTGGAGGAGATGATAAGGTCGTGACGCCACGACGGCGTGTCAGAGGCGAAAAAGACACTTAGAGGACAGGTGTCGTCCATCGGCATGATGCATGCGAAAAGGCGATGACAGGTGTCGACCATCCAGAGGGTCGACCTGACATGATTTTTTCCATAAATAGCACGATTCAGGGAATCGTTTCCCTGTTTACACTCACTTGTGCTTTTTAGAAAAGATCTCAGGGAGATTTGCTTACCATGGTTACGTGCGTTTTCGAGCGTTTATAAATTTAGAAGAAAGTTTTTCATACTCTTCAAGTCTTAGGAAAAAATGTCGATCGAACCAGCGAGTACCATTGACAATCAGGAGAGTTTAGGGGCTTTTAGGACTTTGTCCGGCATCCCTGATGCCATCCTAATATATTCGCCCGATCAGTTCCGACCGGCAGATTGTCTGAATGGACACTTCGTTTTGTACGAATATCCGTTTAAGGCGAGTTTTAAGTGGCCATTTTCCCCGTTAGTTAGGATGTTTTTGGGAAAGTAGCGGCTTTCGCCTGCCCAAATGATGCCTCAGTTCTGGCGAATAGTCCGTGTGATCGATAGGATCACCGAAGAATGGACGAATCCGTTCACGGTGGAGGACCTTCTGGCGTCCCATGTAGCTAAGGTGGATAACTACCACCGATATAGTTTATTCTCTAAGTTTAAGAAAGCTCAGGTCTTGGTGTTGAACACCCAAGTATACGACCGTGGTTGGAAGGCTCGGTACGTCTTTGGAAAGGCGTAGTCGCTCGAGCTTTTGAGGAGGACACGACATGGGTTACCGTCGGGTGGAACACCAACAGTAAGTCTTTCACTTGTCGTGTGCTATTATTTTTACTTTTCGAATCGTGCGTCTTTAGCTAATCGGGTGCGTCTTTTTCAGCTATCGCGTTCCCTGAGGTTAGTGCTTCCAAGGAGACGTTGGCGAAGATCGAGAAATTTGAGATGTATAATCCGGATGATAGATCTTTCTCCGTCCAGCGTAGTCTCAGGGATGAGGGTTCGGACGACGAGATCGTCGAATTGACAGGGATGGGGATCCCTGTAGGAGAAGAAGAAGAAGCAAAAGAGGAGGAAAAAGAGACAGCATGTAATTTGTCGTACGCTCTTCTAAATCGTGTCGTCTGTTTTATTTATACGACTTCCATCTTATCGTGTCTCTGCGTTTTTGTAGGTGGTCCAGGCGTCGTGCCCACCCCCGGTGTGCAGAAGAAGAAGGTTCAACTCTCGTTGGCTCGTAAGGCCAAGGAGTTGAAGCGAAAAGACCCCCCACCCCCACCGTCGGGGGTAAAGAAGTCTAAGACGGTTCTCCGGAGGGAACCTTCGTCGAAGGGTGGTGCCTCGTCCGGGGTCGCCACCGCTGAGAAGACGAAGACGCCACCAAGAGTCATCGACGCGACTCCGGTGAGTGTGGCCCCTCCCCTATTTGAAGAGGTCAGCCTTTCTCCCTCGTCGGTCGACAAGGGAAAAAGCAAGAGGACGGAGGAGTCCAGTAATGTTATGACGGTGAACTTTTCACTGCCGTCAAACTTTATGGCCGAGGAAGAGATGGATAGCAGCAAGATCTTCCCCGATCTTGAGAAATTCCTCTTGCCGTCTGTTTGGGCAAAAAATCACGTCGCTCGACCGCGACCAGAACAAGTAAGACGTATGATTAAGGACTATATCTTGTATTAAGATAAGGTCTCGACAAAGACCCAGAACACCATCGTCGTCCCTCATAAAAGGTAAGTCGAGAGTTCCTTACGACGCTCGACCATAACGTCGCCCGATCCGCACGACTATTACATAAGGACGTGCGACCTCGACCAAAGCTAACGTTCTACATGACCGTTTGTTAAGTGTTTAATGCAGGAGTAAAAGTCATTAAGGAGCAACGACTATAACTGACGCAATCATTAAAACAGTCGACGACCGTAACGGACGAAGATCATTACTCCGGCGACCGTTTCCAACCGTTAAGGCCATTAAAGGAGCATTTATGGATGAAGCTAAGGACGCGAAGACTATAAATATCAAGCTCAATCAACATTTCAAGACATCGAATCTCCGACGATTAACAACCGAAGCAATATTCAAGAACACCTGAAGTGAAGAACCATTGTTCTAAGTATCGCTTTCGACGCACGACAACAACCCTCGACCAGCAGTTCACACTTTGTTTCGTACACGACAAACACCTGTTTTTACGTTCAAACACTTGTACTTTACATTTCGAAGCATTTTCTTCATCTGTATTGTAATCGTTGTACGATCGACACCAGTATCCAAGGACATCGCCCCTGATTGGCGACCATAGTATAGCGACGACACCCACTGTCGTCCGCAGGTTTTTTCCTCGTTTGAGGTTTTTCCTGCATCATCAAATCCCTTGTTTCTTTATTTTATTTATCATCGCACGTCTCGTCGAAATATTCTTTCTTTAGTTGTTTAAGTCCACATCGACCTTAAGTTGTCCCTTTGGTGCGATTTTTGGCATTAACAGTTTGGCGCCATCCGTTGGACTACATCTAGAGAAAATCCTCGACGAACGTGCATTCTACTAATAGTTTTTGGAGTTTCTTCTATTTTCTGTTTCAGGAAAATGGCAGCCCCTGGAAATCCGCAGCAAGCCGTCGGTCAGATGTATCAGGAGCTCAAGGTTGCCAGGAATCAACTCAATGCAATGGCAGAGCAGAATCGCAGAGCAGCTAAAGAGACCGCGCAACTAAGGAATCCTTTTGGACCCCAGAATGGTCCTAGACCATTCATCCAGAATCCAGGCCCGGGACCAGGCCCGTCCACGCAGAATCAACATCCAGGTCCATTCATGCAGAATCAGCAGCCGGGTCCGTTCGTTCCGAATCCACAGTCTGGGCAGATTCCCCCTCAGCACATCCGACCACCACCCTTGAACAATGAATCCCAACCATTGCAAGGTGGCGCCCAGCCGTTTCAGAATGGATCCCAGCCGTTTTCCCAGCCGTTCCAAAGTGGTCCGCAACCTTTCCAGCAAGGATCGCAATCTTTCCAGCAGAGATCGCAACCATTTCAGCATGGACCACAATCGTTTCAGAATGGACCGCAGCAATTCCACTATGGGTCGCAGCCATATTTTGTTCCATTCAACGGGGACACCGATGGTTCGTCGCATGGTAATGGCACTAGTCCAGGGACCAATCCCTCGACAGGGGCAAATCTTGATCTTAACGATCCCGTCGCCCAGCGTTTGAAGATGTTAGAAGACCAAAATGAGCGCGTCCTGTCCTTGCTCGCCAAGTTGCCTGGGGCAGCCGTGCCTGTCGACGTCGAGCCTCGCTCGGGATATCAGGCGTCGCCCTTCATCGACGAGATGGCCACCGTCGAGGTCCCAAAGAAGTATAACATTCCTGCCTTCACTCCCAAGTATTCGGGTGTGACAGATCCAACCGAGCATGTCGCGCAGTATAAGAAGCTCATGTGGACAATCTCGATTCCACACATGTACTAGGAAGTATGCATGTGCAAGAGTTTCGGGGCGACTCTCACTGGTCCAGCTCTCCAGTGGTTGATCAATCTCTAACCCAAATCTATCGGGTCATTCGCCGAATTGGTCAACCAATTCTCCCAGCAATTCGCTAGCAGTCGTAAGATGGAAAAGTAGACTAGTGATCTGTACTATGTCGTGGAGAAGACCAATAAGTCTATTCGAAGTTATTTCAATAGATTCAATGCTGAAATGATCAGTATCTGCAATTGTGACATCAAAACTGCGATCGAAGCTTATAAGCGTGGTCTAGACGATAGTTCAGGTTTATATATCGATCTGACCAAGTATCCCCCAGAGACTTTCGAAGACGTCCGAGCTCGAACCTTAGCATATATGAGGGTCGAAGACGACACAGCCTTTCATCGCAAACACACAGACGACAAGAATCCGTTAGGTGTCAAGAAGCCAGAATTCAAGCCGAAAGCCATATCCAGAATAGAGCCAGCGCGTCAGATTTCAAACGTTCGTTTCAAGACGAAGGCAGAAGCTAAAACCGCGACTAAATTCCCCATGTACCCCAAAATCTCCTCTTATGGGTTCAAAGGGTCAGCTAAAGACTTAGTCGAAGATCTGAAGACCACCCAAGCAACCATCCGGTGGCCGAAGAAGTCTGACTTGGACGATGCTAAGAAGGATAAATCAAAGTGGTGCGACTTCCACGTCGACTATGGTCATGCGACAAATGACTGTATCGCACTCAAGAAGGAATTGGCATATCATGTTCCACAAGGTAATCTCAAAGATATTATTGATGATGTCGTTCTTCCAGCTAATAGCCACCGATCGTCAGTGCCCAAGCTTGCAAAGATCATCAATTGCATCACTAGTGGTTCAGACGTGTGTGGTCTGACGTACTCCGCAGCTAAGCGTCATGCCAGTCAAGCGCCCGACGACCGGCCTATTCCTTGTTCATCCAGACCCAAAGGAGATTTGGAACTAGAAGCCATGAAGATCGTGTTCGACCAAGTCGACCTCGGCGACTCGTACCAAAAGCATCATGACGGGTTGATCATTCAACTCATGGTCGGTAACTGTTTGACGCGTCGAGTATTGGTAGACGGGGACAGTTCAGCAAACGTCATTTTTCTCAACACTATCAAAGCCATGGGAATTGATCGCTCAGAAATCACCCAACGATCGACAACTTTGGTCGGTTTCAATGGAGAAGCGACGAGCACCTTTGGAGAGATAATTTTGCCCGTCTATGCCGGATGAGTCAATAAGCAGACTAAGTTCAGTGTTATCGACTGTGCGTCAGCCTATAACATCATTTTAGGTCGACCATGGATTCATGATATGAAAGCCATCCCTTCGACATATCATCAAATGTTGAAATTCCCTATGCCATGGGGAATCCAGGAAATCAAGAGTGAGCCGAAAGTCGCTCGTGAATGCCATAAGTCCACCTTGAAGCCGCGAAAATAGACTGTCAAGCAGTTGCAAGAGACATAACTGCAAAATCTCGACAGGTTCATCCATCTATCCCTGACTTCTTAGATAAATTGATATCTTTTCCGCAAGTCGACTATCTTGCCTTGTCGCACGAAAGCATGGTCGACGCAGACATGGACGATATTCTTCAAGATCTCTGTATCGATCTGTCATTTAAAACCCACTTTCTCCCGAGAAGAATGGGATATTAAATGACAGGGGGAAAATACCCCACTAAAAACAAAATCTGAAAAGGTATGTTCCCTATCTCTATTTCATTCCTTTCATACAATTTTTTATCACAAACGACTACTGACTTAAGCATCGATGGGTCGTTGGTTAGCCAACGACCAACCCATGACATTGTTTTATCGCAGAATCGCACGACAGTAGTCACCAAGTCTACTATACGATTTTAATTTCACATGGTCGCACGACGTAAATAATCAAGTCCATGACTCGATCGTTCTCCTGCAGGAACACATGATTCAAGTTTATCGTATCAAATCATACGATCGTAAGGTCTAACGACCCCACAATCTAAGTTCTTCAACTTAGAAAAATTTCATGTTCTAAATGAATGCTTTGATCGCATGCGCTTATGTTTGCTTATACGATATAGAAATATGAAAGTCTTATGAGTTACGTTCTAATCGTTGTATTACAATGGATGCCCAAGTCGCACGACTCTTTATACCTAATGAATTTTTACAGTCGATATTACATATGTCCATGACATGTATGAGTCAAAATAATACTCAGGTTCAATAGAAAGGTAAACTTTTTTACCTTTCATCGCTAAAGCAAAACCTACACAACGTAACATAGGTCTCTAACGACCATATCGGCTCGGATCGCCAGGCCATAGGTTTTTAAAATGACCATATCAGCTCGGAACGCCAGAACATATGTCTCTAACGACCGTATCGGCTGTGAACGCCAGATCATAGGACCACGTCGACCGAGAACATCAACCCGGCGACCTGGGTCCCTGTCTCCTTGATAGGAAAACGTTCCCTGAAAGACGGGAGCAAATAGTTTTCCAGATGAGGAAACGACGTCGTCCCGTCTAGGACACCATCGGCCGATGACCCGTCCCCCTTGTCGGCAGACGCTGGGGACAACACCTTGGACACTAGCTTCGTCACTGTCGCCGGAAGCTCCGAACTTGCTGGTGTCACGTCCATCGCGCCTGGACGGCTAGATGACGCCTTCACCTCTTTAGGTGTGACAATTCTTGACGAAATGTCAGCCCTCGAAGACTGTTCCTTCAGAACTTCGTTTTCTTCAAATATTCCCGACCCAGCTGTCGGGGCATTCTTTATCCTTTCCCGACCTCGAAGGGCATGCACAACTTGTGTCACCTTCTCTGATGATCGACACGCGTCTATGTCCTTTCGTATATCCACCCGGATCTTCGACACCTGTCCTCGACAGCTGGTAAGCATCATCGCGCGTCAGTATGACGTCACAACTTTTCAATTTCTTGTTCAGTTAAAGGCGAACCGGTCTAGTTCCACGACAACCAGGTAAGTCCCTCAACCCAGGTCACAAGTCTAAGCGTTCGACAAGCAAAATTTAAAACTTAAATTTGACATTCAATTTTCAAATTTTGGGGGCAAACTGTTTGGGCAAAAAATCACGTCGCTCGACCGCGACCAGAACAAGTAAGACGTATGATTAAGGACTATATCTTGTATTAAGATAAGGTCTCGACAAAGACCCAGAATACCATCGTCGTCCCTCATAAAAGGTAAGTTGAGAGTTCCTTACGACGCTCGACCATAACGTCGTCCGATCCGCATGACTATTACATAAGGACGTGCGACCTCGACCAAAGCTAACGTTCACCATGACCGTTTTTAAGTGTTTAATGCAGGAGTAAAAGTCATTAAGGAGCAACGACTATAACCGACACAATCATTAAAACAGCCGACGACCGTAACGGACGAAGATCATTACTCCGGCGACCGTTTCCAACCGTTAAGGCCATTAAAGGAGCATTTATGGATGAAGCTAAGGACGCGAAGACTATAAATATCAAGCTCAATCAACATTTCAAGACATCGAATCTCCGGCGATTAACAACCGAAGCAATATTCAAGAACACCTGAAGTGAAGAACCATTGTTCTAAGTATCGCTCTCGACGCACGACAACAACCCTCGACCAGCAGTTCACACTTTGTTTCGTACACGACAAACACCTGTTTTTACGTTCAAACACTTGTATTTTACATTTCGAAGCATTTTCTTCATCTGTATTGTAATCGTTGTACGATCGACACCAGTATCCAAGGACATCGCCCCTGATTGGCGACCATAGTATAGCGACGACACCCACTGTCGTCCGCAGGTTTTTTCCTCGTTTGAGGTTTTTCCTGCGTCATCAAATCCCTTGTTTCTTTATTTTATTTATCATCGCACGTCTCGTCGAAAGATTCTTTCTTTAGTTGTTTAAGTCCACATCGACCTTAAGTTGTCCCTTTGGTGCGATTTTTGGCATTAACACCGTCCTTCAAGGAGCGACTAGAGGGCGTCACGGTCGACGACATGGGATCGTACGTCGCAGGCGTTCCAAACCTCCCTCTGCCTATCTTAAGTATTTTGCCGATCCGTAGGGTTACTCTTGTTGCCATAGAGAAAATGCACAAGGCACAGGAGGAAGCCCGTGTGGCTAGGGATCAGGAGAAGCTGGCGATGGAAAAGGCCGAGTGCTATTCCACGAAGCTTGCCGAAGTCCAGGACTTTCACGCGGCGACGTTGAGCGCGAAGGAAGACCTTCAGCGTCTTATGAAGGAGACCCTTGAGAAGTCTACTGCGACTGAGGCAGATTTACGAGCGACCAAGGATTCCTTGGCCGAGAGCGAAAAATAGGTCGAGGACCTTAAGTCGCTCGTCAAGGCGAAGGAGGAGAAGATTGCATCCTTAGAGGAGCGCCTCCAGTGGTTTGAGGCTCTAACCCGTCTGAGGGTTCGAGCGGCGATCATGCGTCGCCATTTGCGAGGGTTAGACCCTATGGTCGGAGCCGAAGAGGAGGTCAGAACCTTCTTAGAGCAAGTCGGGGATGAGGATGAACTCGACCAAGAAGACAAGCTCGAAGAAGAGGACCCGACAGACGCAGCGGTCGATGTGACTGGCGACGAGGAGGTCGCTGAGGACTCTCTTCTGCCTTGACTTAGTTTACTCTAGGGCGACTATAATCGGTCGTGCCCTTTTTACTTGTAATTGAAAATATGAATACAAGTATGTCTTTGTTATACTTTTGTCGTGTATTTTACTTTGTCGCGAATGAATAAAATAAAACGACAGATAACAAAATTTAAATGGACGAGTGTAATGAACCGTGAGACGTACGGAAGACTTGTACGACTGATATATTTGCAATCGTAAAGTAATCGGGCGACTGAGGCCGAAGAAATACTCTAAGTATGGAATTAAAGTCATAAGACTTATGTCCCTAATACTTAGTTTAAAAAAAATACCTGCGATGGTCGTAAGACCTATCATAAGATTCCTTTTTTGTAGGTCTCCGAGACTTTGTTCTTCACGATGAAGATCGTAAGACTTTTGTTTAAGTCGTAGAGACTTTGGTTTCCCAGAAGACAAACCGTAAAACCTATGTCTTAGTCGCCATAGGACTTATGTTTTAAGTCGTAGAGATTCCATTTGAAGAATGACTTTTGGAAGTAATTGGGCGACTGTGTCAAACATACATCCCAAATTATAGAGTTTAAGTCATAAAACTTTGTTTTTACGACTCAATTTTGAATGCACCTGTTGTGATCATAAGATCTATGTGCTGAATCGTAAGATTCGATTCTCATCGTATGTGTCATGAATTATGGGTCCTGCAAACCTGCAAAATAAGATTCGATTCTCATCGTAGATCGTAAGACTGATGTTCGTGCGATCCTGCAAACCTGCAAAATAAGGTCCAGGGGTGGTCGTTGGTTTGACCAACGACCCTCCGATACGTAAGTCAGTAATTGTTTGTGGAAATAAATCGAAAAAAGGAAGTATAATATACTCCAGCTACGTGTGGTTGCAATCGTAGATTCGATACTTCGACCTTCGGACGTACGATCATTTGCGGATCGTTGTCGTATTTGTTTGGGTAAAATTTCACCAGTCTCGACCACGACCAAAGTAAGGAAAACATTTATTACACTTTTTCATAATAAGGTAAAATCATAATACTTTATCCCCTGATCAAAGTTGAGATCGAAAGTTATCCACCTCACGATACTCGACCATGACGTCGTCTAGCTCACACGACCGTCGTATGGAACCTCGCGACCTCGACCGGCTAACATGCGATATTTCTGTTATATTTTCACTGTTTAAATGCAGGAATCAATGTCATTAATGATCAACGGACATAACCGACAAGGACAATGATGAGCATTAAAACCAGTAGCCGTTACAACCGTTATTGTAATACCCCGGGTAAGTTCGTTAGTTAAGTTATAATCCCGTTAAATTATTTAACTCTATAATGGAAGTTTAGAGTAAATTATAAGATTAAGGGTGTTTGAGTCATTTTTGAATAGGTTAGGGTCTAAATGGTAAATATAGTTTGATAATATCTCTTTTAGGAAATCAAATATTTCATTCAGCAAAAATACTCAGATTAGTGTGTGTGTGTGTGTGTGTATGCTTTGAGAAGAAAAGAAAAACAAAGAAGGTTTTGGTGGCTAGGGATTCATTTTGGTGTACTTGGAAGAATTGTTAAGGTAAGTTCCTTTACATTTTATGTTCATAATTGCTAGTAGATAGTTTCTATCGGAGTAGAATAGTCAAATTCATGCCTGGTAGTAATTCTGTCGATTTCTGGGGTAAAAAAAGAGTAAACCGATAGAGGTTTCCGGATAGAATGAATGTGTCCGGATACTTTTGTTAATAGTGTCCGGATGAAGTTTTAAAGGTGTCCGAACGAGTCGATTATCCGGGTAAGTCTCTCTTTTTAATAGTTTCCGGTTAAAATAAGATACCGGATGGTATCCGGATTGCTTCAGTGTCCGGGTGTTATCCGGGTTGTGCATGCTATCTGGAAAGTCATGTTGTCCGGATTGTCTGTGTTGTCCGGATAGTTTGGGTTGTCCGGAAAGTTTGGGCTGATTTGGTTATTTTTGAGATTTTGATGCTTTTAAGTGTCCAGTAATACTGTGTTTTTGTTGGACTTTGGATAGAGTATAAATGAAGACTGAAAATACTATGGACTTGACTTAAGTTCGGGTTTGGGGAAGATATTTGAGGAATTAAGTTATTCTAAGTTCTTAAGACTATTAAGTAAGCCTTATGTGTTCATTTGGTAAAGAGGAGTATATATTTGATTTGTACAGATTCTGTGAATTTGAAGTGAAAGCAGAGTCGTTTTGAGAAAAGCTTGGAGAATGTTTTGATAGACTAACAGGTGAGTTTTACTTCAAAATGTTTTCAAACTGGAATACATATATGTGTGTATTGGATATGTGATTATGTGCTTATGTTTGAAATATATTATGTGGAGATGTATATTATATTTACATGAGTATTACATTATACGAGAGTGTGTTGGCCGGGCTTAGGACCGGTGGTGTTGGCTGTAATATTCGTACATCGGTGTTGGCTGTAGTTGTCGTACAGCGGAGTTAATTTATTAGTTGGCTTGCAACCAACTAATATGGCCATGGGAATGAGACAGGAAAAGTACACGATGCGTGAGTTATGATTGGTATTTATCTTTTGTGATATATATATGGTATTTGTGCAAATGGTTTTTAAAATGACAGGGATTTTCTCACTTAGACCATTAAGTCTAACCCTCATTTTGTTTTAAAATATGTATTCCAGGTCATGGAGCAAATAAGGACAAGTGATAGGAAAGATCTAGAAATTTCTTTTGAAGACTCATGAAGTGTTTTGTAACTATCATGTTCAGTAGTTGTTATGTAAAAGTTTGTACTGAAAGACTTATTTTGTTAAGCTAAGGGACCGTAAATGCAATATGATGTATCTTGTTATGTAACGACGTTATGCAATGTATGTTTGGGAATCCGGGCTGTTACAGATATCAGCAGTTTTTATGGAGTTATTCAAAGCACTCGAAGACTATAAATACAAATGCTCAATTACCATTTGCAGAGATCTCTGACATCTGGAAACATTCGAACTCTGAAAAACACTCAAAGCAAAGAAATATCTCTCTCAAAAGATCGCTCACGACGCACGACTTATTCGCACGACACTTAGTTTCTACACACGACGCGCCAGTTTTTACATTTGATACACTTGTTATTTTACATTTCAAGTCTTTCCTTCATTTGTATTGTAATCATTGTACTCTCGACACCCGAAACATAAGGATATCGTGTAACACCTAGAATTTTCGTTATATTATATTTTAATATGAATGAAGTTGATTTGTAATTAGGTTTTGAGTTTTGTACTATTTTTGCATGTATATAAATCAATGGGGTTAAAAAGTTAAGTAACCAAAGTTTGATGTTATTTCTGGAAAGTTAAAACATGAGGGTGTGTTTGGTTATTTTGGAAAGTTGGAGATATTTAAGGGGTAGGTTAGGCTGAATTGAGATATTATCTCAATTTTAGCTGTTGGAGTCGGCAAAGGTAGAGAGAAAGATAGAGAGAAATAAAAGAGAAAGAAGAGAAGGAAAAGCAAGCTTTTGGGTCTTCATTTTGGTAAGAAATTTACCATGAGTTCAGACAAAACTTGTTATAGATGTATGATTGTGAACAAATCGATTTGTTGAATTTGGTTTCCAGAATCATTGATAGAAGTATGGAATCAGATTGTGAAGAGAAGTCGGTTTATCTTCTTTAAGGTGAGTCATTCATTCTATTTGTCTAAATCCTTGTTTTCTGTCAAATTAAACATTAAGTCATGTGTATAAATTATTTTGGGACTGAAAGAAAGTATTTAAAACAAGCTAAATGGAACGGACATGGATTTGGATTGTAAAAATAGGCTGCAGGTCGAAGTTACCGGGTACAATGATAGTACCCGGTAACCTCTGTATGAAGGTTTCCGGACAACGCAAGTATACCCGGTAAGTTCTATTATTTTGTAGTTACCGGATGAGTTAGTTACCGGATAGCATCCGGATTATTGAATACCCGGTAAGTTCTAGTTACCCGGTAAGTTGTTTATACCCGGTAAGTGGTAAGTACCCGGTAAGTTTGTATGTATCCGGTAAGTTGAGTATACCCGGTAAATTCTGTGTATCAGGTAACTTTGGGTTTTGTTAATTTCTGGACAAATTGGTATTGGGAAATTGAAATACAATTCTAATAGCTTGAATATACTTACAGATGTATGGTAGTATGTTAGGCTTAAAGATTGTTTAGTTTGATACTATACGGTTGTGTAGTATGTGTAATGGATCCATAGGCACTGTTATGTATTGTAATGAGGAATATGCATAAAGTAAATTGTAATTCCCGTTGACCTAAAATAAGGAATAGGCATAAAGGAAATTGTAATTCCCATTTCGTAAAGGTGTTATGAAATGAGAAATAGGCATAAAGGAACTTGTAATTTCTATTTCATAGTGTAAAAATCGAGGAATAGGCATAAAGCAAATTGTAATTCCTGATTTCTTGGGGAAGACCAGAGATAGGCATAAAGTAACTTATAATCTCTACTTCCGGGCCAAGAAATAGGCATAAAGCAACTTGTAATTTCTTGGATAAGAGCATCAATCTAGAATCTGTAATGATTCGTAGTAGACTCTGGTTTGTGATAATATGACTTACTGAAGGTTAGTCTAATTCATGGGATGGGGCATGTTGCCGTCATTAAAGTGAGCACGTGTACGGTAAGAATGGTGGAGAACAGGTTTGTCTATATGTATTGGATATTTCCAAACTGTTAACGTTTAAATTGAATTTGAATGTTCTCACTAGGCGTAAGCCTAATTGTTCAAATTAATTTTCTTACCAGGTACAGGCTCAGGGAAGTAAAGGGGTTGTGGATCGAGAGCTTTTGGAAGTATCCAACTTGAGAGATAAGCGGAGAAGTTAGCTAATGTATTGAGGCTTTTTGATGGATTGCTTAGATAACTTAGTTAATCTAATTATAGTGGACATGATTAGATTAATAAGTTATTGGGAGAATTCAATGTTTGTAATCATGAAATCTCAGAGTTAATTCTCTTCTTATATAAAAGTTTGGAAGTTATTTTGTCATAACTTGTTACGATTTGAGGTTCAATTTAGCCCTGATTTTAGGGTGTTACAATATGGTATCAGAGCTTTAGTTTAAGTGAACTAGGTATGATAGTGAGATACATAGACTTAAGATGAGATGAATTAAGTTATGATATGTGAGAAATGGGTAGAAGTACTAAGACGGGACAGTCTTAGAGTCGACGGAAATACGTGAAATTAGTACTGTAACGATGGTAATGAGGATTCTCATGTATAGTATATTCACAATTTCAATTAGCTACTGTTATTATGAATATATTGCTACGCAAGCATGCTTATTTCTAAGTTGTTACAGTGACTAATGATCGGTAAAATACGTTTCGTGTGTTTAGATATGTGTAACCATTTCTAATGGTTATTTCTTTGTGTTATATCAGAACAATGGTGAATACACCTCCAAGGTCCTCTAATTCTTCGGAGGACAGAGTAGTAACTAATTGGGGGTTGGAGGGACAACTTGGAACGGGCGAAACTCATGAAAGTCTGCCGAGGTTACATTTTACGGGAGGAGCGGATAGTCAGGTACATAGAACGAGTACCAGTACCGCCACCCAAGAAATGCCTGAATCGACGGTGGAGTCTCGTATGATGGAAAACATGACAAGAATGATGAATACAACGATGGAAAAACAAGCCAAAATGTTTATGAAAGCACTAAATGATCGATGTTTGGAGTTACGTCGGACGGAGACTGATACTGGCGTGATAAATCAAATTCGTAACCCTGTAATAGAGACGGAAAGGAGCGTGGAAAGAGTCTGCTCGTATAAAACATTCCTAAGCTGTAAACCACCAGATTTCATCGGAGCAGATAATCCAGTAGCCTGCATGAATTGGCTAAGAGAAATGGAACAAGCTTTTCGAGCTTGTAAATGTGATGAGAAGTCAAAAGTCAGATTCGCGTCTCAAATGTTAAGAGGTAATGCGCTGAATTGGTGGAATGTAGTGACGGCTACAATAACAACTCCAGTCTTGAATGCCATGACTTGGGAGTCATTCAAGAAAAAGATCTTGGAAGAATATTGCAATGAAAAAGATGTATAGAATTTAAGAAGAGTTTCAGACTCTCAAGAAAGGTACTTCATCTGTTAGGAAGTATACAGAATCTTTCATGGAGAAGCTGAACTTAGTGGGGCATGTGGCTCCAACTGAGAAAGATAAAGTTAAAGCTTATTTGAAGGGTTTACCAGCGGATATGATGTCAAGGGTGCGGAGTTCAAAAGCTTCGACGTTGAGAGAGACGATCGAAGAAGCCAAAGTTATAGAGGAAGTGTATGCTAAGGATAAAGAAGAAAAGACACACGTGGGAGAGAAACAGAAGTGGGAAGGCCGGTCGGAGTCTTCTCAGAAATTCAAATCATTTGGAAAGAACGTTCGTTATGAGCCTCGCCGGGAACCAAATTGGTGTTCGAAATGCAGAAGTAAACATTTTGGTCAGTGTCGGATAGTCGGAAATGAGTGCTTTAAATGCGGGAAGCCTGGGCATATAGCGACAAGCTGTCCTATTCAAGGACCGATCTGTTATGAGTGCAAACAGCCCGGACATTTCCGAAGAGATTGTCCGAAGTTAAAGAAGGGCGGAGATCAAGGAAAGAAACCAGATGTTCCTAAACCAACAGGTCGGGCGTTTCATATGGCGGCGGAAGAGGCGAAGGAATCCAAGGATGTCGTTTCGGGTACATTTCTAGTAAATTCTATTCCTGCACGCATTTTGTTTGACTGTGGTGCAAATTTGTCGTTCGTGTCCAAGTCGTTCTTTTTCAAGTTAGCTATGCCTGTCACTACCTTGGATGATGCCTTAGTAATTGAGGTAGCTAATGGGGGTCAAGTCTTGGTTCGCGAAAGACTTGAGAGTTGTCTTATTTCAGTAGGAGAAACGAAATTTCCGATCGACTTGTTGTTGATGGAAATTGGAGGATTCGATGTGATTGTGGGTATGGACTGGCTGACAGTCAACTAGGCATAAATACTTTGTGCAAAGAAATTAATCCGGATTCCGATGGCTGATAAGGATGATGTACTCATCTTTGGGGAAAAGCGAAAAGGGGAAGTTCCGTTAATTTCTGTTGCTAAAGCACGTAAATGTTTGATGAAAGGATGTTCATCCTATTTAGCGTATGTTTTAGATGTAAAGTCAAAAAAGAAACAAGTGGAAGATATTAAGGTGGTACATGAATTTCCGGACGTATTTCCCGATGATCTACCAGGGCTACCGACTGAACGGAAGGTAGAGTTCCGTATTGACCTTATCCCTACATCGGCACCAATAGCGCGTGCACCGTATCATCTAGCGCCGGCCGAAATGAAAGAAATGACGACTCAACTTCAGAAGTTGTTGGATAAGGGTTTTGTTAGACCGAGTTCTTCACCTTGGGGAGCTCCAGTTTTGTTTGTTAAGAAGAAAGATGGCACCATGAGGATGTGCATTGATTATCGTGAGCTGAATAAGGTGACAATTAAGAACAAGTATCCGCATCCAAGGATTGATGATCTGTTCAATCAACTCCAAGGTGCAGGATGCTTTTCAAAGATTGATCTAAGATCGGGTTACCATCAAGTTCGAGTAAGAGATGAAGATATCCCGAAGACAGCGTTCAGAACGAGGTATGGGCATTATGAATTTCTTGTAATGCCATTTGGGTTGACTAATGCTCCAGCGGTGTTCATGGATCTGATGAACAGAGTATGTCGACCATTTTTAGATAAGTCTGTCATTGTATTCATTGATGACATACTTATTTATTCGAAGAATGAAGACGATCATGAACGCCATCTTCGTGAAGTTTTAGAAGTGTTGAGAAAAGAGAAATTGTACGCTAAGTTTTCAAAATGTGAATTTTGGTTAAAAGATGTACAATTTCTAGGGCATGTAATTACTTCGGAAGGAGTCAAAGTAGATCCAGCAAAGATCGAAGCAATAACTAACTGGGAGACACCGAAGAGCGCGTCTAAAATAAGAAGTTTTTTGGGTCTAGCAGGTTACTATCGGAGGTTTATTAAAGCCTTCTCAAAGATTGCTTCTGCTTTGACCATGTTGACTAGAAAGAATGTAAAGTTTGTTTGGACCGAAAAACAAGAGTCAACTTTCAAAACTTTACGACAGAAGTTGTGTGAAGCCCCTATTCTTGCATTACCGGAAGGAACGAAAGATTTGGTCATATATAGCGACGCATCAAAGATGGGTTTGGGGTGTGTGTTGATGCAATGTGGCAAAGTGATTGCATATGCATCAAGACAACTTAAAGAACATGAGAAGAATTACCCTACCCATGATTTGGAATTGACAGCGGTTGTGTTGGCTTTGAAACTATAGCGTCATTATCTGTATGGAACCAAGTGTACTCTCTTCACTGATCATAAGAGCTTACAACATGTCTTTGATCAGAAAGAATTAAACATGAGGCACAGGCGTTGGTTAGAATTACTTAAAGACTATGACTGTGAATTGCATTGCCATCCCGGTAAGGCAAATGTTGTAACCGATGCTTTAAGTAGAAAGGAATATAGTGGGTGTTTGAAAACGACTAATGCTAGGATTGACGTGACGTCAAGTTTGATTGGAAGAATAAAGGAGGCACAAGTGGAAGCTTTATTGGAAGGAAATCTGAAGGATGAAGTAATGAGCAAGCATCATCTTCAACTGATTGAAGATAGCCGTGGGATTAAGTTGTTCCAAGGTCGTGTTTGGGTGCCAAAGATTGAAGGAAATCGAGAGTTGATTCTCGAAGACGCTCATAAATCTAAATATTCTATACATCCTGGAAGTACTAAGATGTATAGGGATCTAAAATTGCACTATTGGTGGCCAGCTATGAAAGTAGATGTGGCACGAATAGTAGAAAAGTGCATGACATGTTCTTTAGTAAAAGCGGAACATCAAAAGCCTTACGGAAGTTTTCAATCTTTGGAAATTACGAAATGGAAATGGGACAAGATTACCATGGATTTTGTGACGAAGTTACCGAGAACGCAAAAGGGTAACGACACTATATGGGTAGTCGTGGATCGTTTGACTAAGAGTGCTCATTTTCTGGCTATGAAAGAAGCGTCACCAATAGATAAATTGGCGAAGCTGTATATTGATGAAGTGGTGTCAAGGCATGGTATACCGGTGTCCATAGTGTCAGATCGTGATAGTCGGTTTACCTCGAGGTTTTGGCAATCACTACAAGAAGAGTTGGGTACGAGGGTCAATTTAAGCACTGCTTACCATCCACAAACCGACGGGCAAAGCGAAAGAACTATTCAAACTTTGGAAGATATGCTCAGGTCGTGTGTACTAGATTTTAGAGGTAACTGGGATACGCATCTACCGTTAGTAGAATTTGCGTATAACAATAGTTACCATTCCAATATTGGAAGAGCACCTTTCGAAGCTTTGTATGGTCGGAAGTGTAGAACTCCAGTGTGTTGGTTAGAAGCCGAAGAAAAGCAGTTTGCTGGTCCGGAACTTTTGCAACAAACGACGGATAAGGTGAAGGAAATTCGGAAGCATATGAAAGCGGCTCAGTATAGACAAAAGAGTTATGCTGATCCGAAAAGAAGACCAAAAGAATTCCAAGTTAGGGAGCGCGTAATGCTTAAGGTATCCCCGTGGAAAGGTGTGATAAGGTTTGGTAAACGTAGAAAGTTGAGTCCTCGTTTTCTAGGACCTTTCACCATAACCAAGAGAATTGGATTGCAAGCATATCAGTTGGATCTTCCACCTGAATTGGAAGGAATCCACAATACTTTTCATGTTTTCTATCTTCGAAAATGCTTAACCGAAGAGACTGATGTAATTCCACTTACCGACGTAAGAGTGGATGAAAAGAGCCGTTGTGTAGAAGAACCGGAGGCGATTTTGGAAAGATCGGTTAGAAAGTTACGTAATGGTAAGGAAGTGGTTATGTTAAAGATGCAATGGAAACATCATCGAGGTTCTAATGTGACTTTAGAGTCGGAAGAGGATATGAATACTAGATATCCTCACTTGTTTACCTAGCTTTGATTTCAGGGACGAAATCATTTTCAAGTTGGGGAGTATTGTAACACCTCGAATTTTCGTTATATTATGTTTTAATATGAATGAAGTTGATTTGTAATTAGGTTTTGAGTTTTGTGCTATTTTTGCAAGTATATAAATCAATGGGGTTAAAAAGTTAAGTAACCAAAGTTTGATGTTATTTTTGGAAAGTTAAAACATGAGGGTGTGTTTGGTTATTTTGGAAAGTTGGAGATATATAAGGGGTAGGTTAGGCTGAATTGAGATATTATCTCAATTTCAGCTGTTGGAGTCGGCAAAGGCAGAGAGAAAGATAGAGAGAAAGAAAAGAGAAAAAAGAGAAGGAAAAACAAGCTTTTGGGGTCTTCATTTTGGTAAGAAATTTACCATGAGTTCAGACAAAACTTGTTATAGATGTATGGTTGTGAACAAATCGATTTTTGAATTTGGTTTCCAGAATCATTGACAGCAGTTTGGAATCAGATTGTGAAGAGAAGTGGGTTTATCTTCTTTAAGGTGAGTCATTCATTCTTTTTGTCTAAATCCTTGTTTTCTGTCAAATTAAACATTAAGACATGTGTATAAATTGTTTTGGGACTGAATGAAAGTATTTAAAACAAGCTGAATGGAACGGACATGGATTTGGATTGTAAAAATAGGCTGCAGGTCGAAGTTACCGGGTAAAATGATAGTACCTGGTAACCTCTGTATGAAGGTTTCCGGACAACGCAAGTATACCCGGTAAGTTCTATTATTTTGTAGTTATCGGATGAGTTAGTTACCGGATAGCATCCGGATTATTGAATACCCGGTAAGTTCTAGTTACCCGGTAAGTTGTTTGTACCCGGTAAGTGGTAAGTACCCGGTAAGTTTGTATGTATCCGGTAAGTTTAGTATACCCGGTAAGTTCTGTGTATCAGGTAACTTTGGGTTTTGTTAATTTCTGGACAGATTGGTATTGGGAAATTGAAATACAATTCTAATAGCTTGAATATACTTACAGATGTATGGTAGTATGTTAGGCTTAAATATTGTTTAGTTTGATACTATACGGTTGTGTAGTATGTGTAATTGATCCATAGGCACTGTTATGTATTGTAACGAGGAATAGGCATAAAGTAAATTATAATTCCCGTTGACCTGAAATGAGGAATAGGCATAAAGTAAATTGTAATTCCCATTTCGTAAAGGTGTTATGAAATGAGAAATAGGCATAAAGGAACTTGTAATTTCTATTTCATAGTGTAGAAATCGAGGAATAAGCATAAAGCAAATTGTAATTTCTGATTTCTAGGGGAAGACCAGAGATAGGCATAAAGTAACTTGTAATCTCTACTTCCGGGCCAAGAAATAGGCATAAAGCAACTTGTAATTTCTTGGATAAGAGTATCAATCTAGAATCTGTAATGATTCGTAGTAGACTCTGGTTTGTGATAATATGACTTACTGAAGGTTAGTCATATTCATGGGATAGGGCATGTTCCCGTCATTAAAGTGAGCACGTGTACGGTAAGAATGGTGGAGAACAGGTTTGTCTATAAGTATTGGATATTTCCAAACTGTTAACGTTTAAATTGAATTTGAATGTTCTCACTAGGCGTAAGCCTAATTGTTCAAATTAATTTTCTTACCAAGTACAGGCTCAGGGAAGTAAAGGGGTTGTGAACCGAGAGCTTTTGGAAGTATCCAACTGAAGAGATAAGCGGAGAAGTTAGGTAATGTCTTGAGGATTTTTTATGGATTGCTTAGATAACTTAGTTAATCTAATTATAGTGGACATGATTAGATTAATAAGTTATTGGGAGAATTCCATGTTTGTAATCATGAAACCTCGGAGTTAATTCTCTTCTAATATAAAACTTTGGAAGTTATTTTGTCATAACTTGTTACGATTTGAGGTTCAATTTAGCCCTGATTTTTGGGTGTTACATATCTCCCCTGTTTGGCGACCATAGTGCAGCGACAACCCTCATAGTTGTCCACGGGTTTTTCCTCGTTGTCATAACTTGTTACGATTTTAAGTTATCCTTCTGGACGATTTTTGGCATTAACAGTTTGGCGCCATTCGTGGGACCCCATCTAAAGAAAATATTCGACAAACGTGCGTCTTACTAACGGTTTCTTGGAGTTTCCTTTTTTTCTGTTTCAGGAAAATGGCAGCCCATGGAAATCAAGAGCAACTCATTTCCCAGATGTATCATGAGTTGGAAGTGGCGCGAAATCAAATCAATGTCATGGCTGAGCAAAGTCGAAGGGCAGCTGAGGAAATCGCGCGATTGAGGAATCCATTCGGACCGCAGAACGGTCCAAGACCATTCGTTCAGAACCCAGGTCAAGGATCGTTCGGTCAGAATCCAGGATCCGCTCCATTCGTCCATAATCCAGGTTCGGGTCCATTCGCTCAGAATCCAGGACCAGGACCGTTCGGTCAAAATCAACAGCAAGGTCAATTCATGCAGAACTAGCAGCCGGGATCGTTCATCCCAAATCCCCAGTTCGAGACAGTTCCTCCTCAGCATCTGAGGCCTCCACCCATGAATAATGGGTCCCAACCGCATTTTATTCCTTTTAATGGGGACGCCAATGGTTCGTCGTACGGAAACGGCACCAGTTCAGGAGTTAATCCTCAGACCGGTGTGAATCCTGATCCTAACGACCCCGTCGCTCAGCGGTTGAAGATGCTGGAGGACCAGAATGAGCGTGTCCTGTCCCTACTCGCAAAATTTTCAGGGGCAGCCGTGCCTGTCGATGTCGAACCTCGCTCGGGATTTCAGGCGTCGTCCTTCGTCGACACGATAGCGACCGTCGATGTCCCGAAGAAGTATATTATCCCCGCCTTCACGCCCAAGTATTCAGGGATAACCGATCTGACGGAGCACATCGCGCAGTACAAACAGTTGATGTGGACGATCTCGATCCCACATATGTATCAAGAGGTGTGCATGTGCACGAGTTTTGGCACGACTCTTACGGGACCTGCTCTCCAGTGGATGATTAACCTCAAACCCAGATCCATTGGGACGTTCGCCGAGTTAGTCAACCAGTTCTCTCAGCAATTCGCCAGTAGTCGCAAGATGGAGAAGCAGACCAGCAATTTGTATTATGCCATTCAGAAGACCGGTGAATCCATCCGGAGTTATTTCAACAGATTCAACGCAGAAATGATCAGTGTCCATAACTGTGATGTCAAGACCGCGATCGAAGCCTACAAACGTGGTCTAGACGACAGTTCGGGTCTATACACCGATCTGACCAAGTATCCCCCGGAGAATTTCGAAGACGTCCGAGCCAGAACCCTTGCTTATATGAGGGTAGAAGACGACGCTGCCTTTCGTCGAAAGCATTCTGACGACAAGAGAGCGCTTGGTGTAAAGAAGCCCGAGTTCAAGACAAAGGCAATATCCAAGTCAGAGCCTGCACGACAAATCTCGAACGTCCGATTCAAGACAAAAGCGGAATCCAAGACCACGACCAAATTTCCTCAGTACCCTAAGATATCCTCCTACGGATTCAAAGGGACTACTAAGGACTTGGACGAGGCTCTGAAGACCGTCCAGGCGACCATCCGGTGGCCAAAGAAATCCGAACAAGATGACGATAAGAAAGATAAATCGAAGTGGTGCGACTTCCACGTCGACCACGGTCATATGACAGACGACTGCATAGCTCTAAAAAAGGAGTTGGCATATCACGTCCCGAAGGGCAATCTCAAATATATCATCGACGACGTCGTTACTCCAGCTAACGACTCTCTACCGTCGACTCCCGATCATGCGAAGGTCGCCAACTGCATAACTGGCGGTTCTGACGTGTGCGGTCTGACATATTCCGCGGCCAAACGTCACGCCAGCCAGGCACCTGACGATCGGCCTATCCCGCGCTCATCTAGACCCAAAGGAGATCTGGAGTTAGAAACCATGAAAATCACGTTCAACCAAGATGACCTCGGGGACTCGTATCAGAAGCATCATGACGGGTTGATCATTCAACTCACGATTGGTAATTGTTTAACCAGGCGAGTCTTGGTCGATGGAGGCAGTTCAGCGAACGTCATCTTCTTTAATACCATCAAGGCCATGGGAATCGATCGATCGGAAATCATCCGTCGCTCGACAACCTTGGTCGGTTTCAATGGAGACGCGACGAATACCTTCAGGGAGATCATCTTGCCCGTCTATGCACGGGGAATCAATAAGCAGACGAAGTTCAACGTCATTGATTGTTCATCGGCCTATAACATCATCTTAGGTCGACCGTGGATCCATGAAATGAAAGCCGTTCCCTCGACGTATCATCAGACCATGAAGTTCCCTAAGCCGTGGGGAATCCAGGAAATCAAAAGTGAGTTGAAAGTCGCACGTGACTGCTATAAGACCACCCTGAAGCCGCAGAAGTAGGTCGTCTAGCAGTTACGGGTCGAGGAAGTCGTCCTAGACCAGGACAAGCCTGACTGGAAAGCCTTCGTAAGTTCATCTCTCGATCTCTGCCTTAAAAACAAGCTAATATCTTTCATGCAGGAACATGTCAATGGTTTTCCTGGTCGCACGGGGACACGGTCGGCATAGACCCTGGCGTCTATTCCCATAAGCTCAGTGTCGACCCATCATTTAAACCTATCGAACAAAAGCGATGGAAATTTGCTCCTGAAAAGAATAAGGTGATAAATGAGGAGGTCGACGATCTCCTCAAGACAGGAAAAATTTGAGAAGTAAAATACCCCGACTGGCTTGCTAATGTCGTGGTCGGTGGAAAGGTCTTAGTCATATCTCAGAAGTCGTGGGTAAGGGTGCCTATCGGCTCCAAACCCTCGACAATCTAGATGTCCCCCGTAGCTGGAATGCAATGCATCTGAAAAGGTATTTCTTCTAAGTCTTTTTCTTTCTTTCATATGATTTTTTTTACCACGACGATTACTGACTTAAGCATCGGAGGGTCGTTGGCTAGCCAACGACCAACCTATGACATTGTTTTATCGCAGATCGCACAACATAAGTCGCTAAGTCTACTATACGACTTTAGTCTCACAGGATCGCACGACATAAGTGATCAGGTCTATGACCTGATTATCCTTTCACAGGGACATATGATCCAAGTTCATCGTATGATCTAGCTGTATGATCATAAGGTCTAACGACCCCTCGATCTAAGTTTTTTAACTTAGAATAACTTCGTGTTCTGAATGAATGCTTCAGTTGCATGTGCTTATGTTTGCCAGGACGATTCAAAAATATAAAAGTTTTATGACTTATGTCCTAATCGTTGTATTGCAATAGATGCCCAAGTCGCACGACTTCTTGTTCATTTTATACTTAGTAAATTACACAATTAATGTTACATTTACTTATAAGACATATGAAACAAAGTGATACGCAAGGCAAATTTCATTTATCAAACCGGCAGTTACATCAGATAACTCGACCACCAACGGTCGAGCGACAAAAGCAGAATTAAAGATAAAATTTCCTAAGACAGAGGAGGATCGACAGTCGCATCCTTTCTAGAGGCCTCGCCCTTTAAGCCCTCTTCGACCTCCTCCTCGTCGACTTCTTCCTCGTTGACCTCCTTCTCATCGTCCGAGTCCAGGTCCCGCTCCGACCCGACCTTCGACAAGAAAAATGCCAACTCCTCTGACGCAGAGGCGAGAGGATTCTTGCCCGACAGGTGTCGTCGCATGATAGCCGCCCGTGTAGTGAATCGGGCAAAAGCGAAGACGAACTTAGTCTCGTCCTTCAGCTCATTCACCCCTTCCTCCAGGCTCGCCACCTTCGACTTGGAATCCTCGGCTTCTTTTTCCTTCATAGCCAAGGATTCCTTTGTCCTGTCCAGCTCCTCCCTTTGGTCGGCGATCAAAGATAGGGATTTCTTCAGACGAGAGTTCACCTCGTCCTTTGCATGACCGACGGATTCCAACTCGTTCAAGGCATCGTCGATCCGCACGGACATTCCCTCGACACGCGCCAAAGCTGACCTCTCCCTCTCCAACGCCACGTCCTCTCTCTTAAGAGCAGAAGACACTAGGCCTTCTATCCTTGTCATTTCTGCGTGCAGAGCCAGGGAAGACTGGAACGTCTGAAAAACATGAAAAACCATTATTAATAAATATTCGACAAAGTAAACTTCGATAAAATAAATCAAGTCTTGAAAGAAAGACTTACCATGAACGCCAGTCCGGCAACATGCGATCCCGCCTCCTCGATGGAGACCCCTCGAAAACGCTCCTCGAAAGATGGGAGCTGATATTTCCCCAGATGCAGAAACAATTTCGTCCCGTCTAGGACGTTGTCAGCTAAGAAGTCCGACGGCAATGTAAAGTTAACCGTCGTGACTTCCTTATCCTCGGTCGCGTGACCCTTGCCCTTGTCGGCCGTTGTACGGGTCGATGTCGCAGACGCAGGCGCCGTCTTTGTCGTCTGAAGCGCCGGGCTAACTGGCGTCGCGTCAATCGCGTCGGAAGACATCTTCATCTTCTCAAGAGTCGCGATCGCCGCCTTCGCCTTCTCAGGACTAACGACTCTCGACGAGTCGCTTACCTTCGAAGACGGTTCCCTCGGGATCGTCATCCTCCTCTTCTTTAGGACACCCGACCCAGTTGTCGGGATCCCCTTCCTCTTTTCTCTGCCCTGACGGGCCAACTCAGCTTGAGCTGCCTTCTTGGCAGCCACAGGCATCATCTTCGTCTGGGATCCTCCTGTGGAACAAGAAAAAGAAAGAACGATTAGACAATCGAAAGAAGAGAAAGACTAGGTAAAGAAAGAAGAGAGCGAAGGAACACTTACCGGTCATTTTCTCCTTTTCTTCCCTTGACTCCTCTTTCTCCTTCGCCTCTTCCTCCTCAGTCTCTTCTTCCTCCTCTTCCTCTCCCTCTTCTCGTCTCGCCTGTTGGTTTTCGACCAAGCAGACCAAGTCGTCGTCCTCGTCTACTAAATGACGTGTGACGAATGATCGATCTTCAGTGCTGATCTCCAGGAACTTCTCGATCTTGGCCTTGGAGTCGTCGTTGGGCTTCACCTTGTCGAAGTCGATATATAAAGGCGCATAAGGAAGACGATTAGTCGAAAAAGTAAATAAACAAATACAACAAAAGCACTCGACCAAAGCTAGAAACTTACCCACCATGTTCCAACCGGACCTGATCCAGTCACTTTCGGGGTCCAGCGTCGCTACCCGTACAAGTACGTACCTGGTCTTCCATTTGCGGTCGTTGACCGCAGTCTTCGATCGCCCTTATGTTTCGAAAACAGGTTGTAGCGACGGTATGTATCCTTCTTGACTTGATAAGCCGTCAACAGGTCCGTCACGTTCATCGGCGACTCCCAATTTGAGGAAAGTCGCTCGATGACCTGAATAACACACCAGAACTGGGGCATTAGCTGCCCCAGCGAGAGGTCAAACTCACACATAAACGCCTTAGCTAAAGGCGAATATGGCCATTGGAATCCTATCTTAAATGGGTACTCGTATATCACGACATACCCCTCTGGACACATCTTCGGTCGAATTTGACCGACCTTGCTCACTGTAATCCCCGCAGGGAGTTTTGTTAAACTCCTAAAGTCACCAAGATCATCTTGATCTTGAATGGTACTTCTAGGTTCTGTCGACATTGCTAATCCCGTTAACAAAGTTTGTCGGTCGGAAAACCCCAAATATCCTAGTTTTTCCTAGGTTTCCTAGCGACTGACTTACGACGCATACAAAGGGGTGAGAATCGTACCTTATATAGTCGCTCTAAGCCTCGAAATTCCTAATCGAATCGAAGATTCTTGCAGGTTTGGAAAGAATATCGACGAAGAACAGCAAGAAAATCAGGAAGAAATCTATCTCGAAAAGCGTAAAAAGGAAAAGATCCATCGCAGGTCTCTATTTATGTAAACGATGTCAGGACGAGTCACCCGATGATCGACATGTACCCTTACCTTTTCGTATGCACACACGGATCGTCGACACCTGACAATGACAGCTGCTAAGCATGATCGTGCGTCAATGTGACGTCACGATCTTATCCCCTTTTCGACTTCCCCTTTAGTTGGAATTGGACTGGTCCAGTTCCAAGGCAACTGAAGCGACTTTTGACACGTGTCATGACCCTGGACGTCCGACTAACAAAATTTAAAATTCGAATTTGCCACTCTATTTTTAAATTTTGGGGGCAAACTGTTTGGGTAAAATTTCACCAGTCTCGACCACGACCAAAGTAAGGAAAACATTTATTACACTTTTTCATAATAAGGTAAAATCATAATACTTTATCCCCTGATCAAAGTTGAGATCGAAAGTTATCCACCTCACGACACTCGACCATGACGTCGTCTAGCTCACACGACCGTCGTATGGAACCTCGCGACCTCGACCGGCTAACATGCGATATTTCTGTTATATTTTCACCGTTTAAATGCAGGAATCAATGTTATTAATGATCAACGGACATAACCGACAAGGACAATGATGAGCATTAAAACCAGTAGCCGTTACGACCGTTATCAGCAGTTTTTATGGAGTTATTCAAAGCACTCGAAGACTATAAATACAAAGGCTCAATCACCATTTGCATAGATCTCTGACATCTAGAAACATTCGAACTCTGAAGAACACTCAAAGCAAAGAATTCTCTCTCTCAAAAGATCGCTCACGACGCATGACTTATTCGCACGACACTTAGTTTCTACACACGACGCGCCAGTTTTTACATTTGATACACTTGTTATTTTACATTTCAAGTCTTTCCTTCATTTGTATTGTAATCATTGTACTCTCGACACCCGAAACATAAGGATATTGCCCCTGTTTGGCGACCATAGTGCAGCGACGACCCTCATAGTCGTCCGCGGGTTTTTTCCTCGTTGAGGTTTTTTCCGCGTCACCAAAATCTTTGTCTTATTTACGTTTTCTGTCTTTGTCGTACGGTTTGTCGAAAGATTCCCATTCTTTAGTTGTTAAGATCCACAATCAACCTTAAGTTATCCTTCTGAACGATTTTTGGCATTAACAGTATATGATCTCGGTAAGAACTCCAAATCTGCATAGAATGTTAGTCTAGATAGAAGAGATGGCCTTTCCATCCGGAATCTTGGAGTAGGCATCTGCTTCTGTCCGTTCAAAGGAATAATTTGAAAAAGACTAACAAGAAAACTTCTTGTCCTGGGGGCAGGATGTCCATTCCCTACCTTGTGAAGGTTTGTGGGATTTAAGGACGTATGTAAAACTTCAGAAGATTGGTATATCGTACCTGAGTACCGTTGACGGGCGTTACGTACCTGGTGACGTTTATCGTTCCGTCGTGGGGTCCGATTGCCCCCCGAGTCGTGAGCTATATCTATGCCCCCGATTGGTAGCTAAAAACTGTGGTGTCGTATGGGGTACAACATTCTGCCCCCTTGTGGTGACTGTAAGATGATACCCTGGATTTGCCTTTTCTAGCGTAAGGATAGATTTAGATCATATCGTGTACAGTCGACACAATGTTGGTTTCATTTTTGAGGTTTCATCGTTGCTTTATAGCAATCACGGGC
Organism: Saussurea involucrata; assembly: GCA_033807775.1. Taxonomy (NCBI): domain Eukaryota; kingdom Viridiplantae; phylum Streptophyta; class Magnoliopsida; order Asterales; family Asteraceae; genus Saussurea; species Saussurea involucrata. The sequence goes on from CM066315.1 coordinate 48,408,381, forward strand.
GGTCTTCTGCTCGCTTTTGATTTCCTGCACTCCCCATGGCATTGGAAATTTGATCGTCTAGTGATAGGTCGAGGGGACCGCTTTCATGTCGTGGATCCAGGGTCGACCAAGTATAACGTTAAACCTTGTTTGCCTGTTGACCCCTTTAGCATACACCGGAAGGATGGTTTCTCCCAGAGTGATGGTAGAGTCGCCATTGAATCCTATCAGATTCGTCGATCGACGGGTGATCTCTGATTTATCGATTCCCATAACTTTGATAGTGCTTAGGAAAATGATGTTGGCCGAACTGCCCCCATCGACCAATACTCTTTTGGTCGAGCAGTTGCCAATAGTGAGTTGGATGATCAAGCCATCGTGATGTTTTTGCCAACTGTCCTGGAGGTCGTCTTGGTCAAACGTTATCGGCATCGCCTCCAGCTCCAGTTCTTGCTTTGGTCGGGACGACCTGGGAATAGGATGATCTCCCGACGATTGACTGACGTGCCGCTTGGTTGCCGAGTAAGTTAAACCACAGACGTCTGACCCACCCGTCACACAATTGACGACTTTTTCATGGACGGGGGATGCCGGTCTTACGTTATCGACTGGTGTAGATTCTTTATTGATCAAGCCCTGCAGATGACCCTTAGGGACGATCCAGGCTAACTCCTTCTGCAAAGCAAGGAAGTTATCTGTCGTGTGACTATGTTCGCTATGGAAGTCGCACCATTTGGTCTTGTCCTTCTTGTCGTCATCTTTATTACTCTTCTTGGGCCATCGAACAGACGATTGAACGTTCCTAAGAGCGTCGACCAGCTCTTTCATCGGTCCCTTGAATCCATAAGAAGAAATCTTAGGATATTGGGAGAATCGAGGTGCATGATTGCTCTTCTTCTTATCGAACCGAACGTTCGACAATTGGCGCGATGGCTCTGACTTGACACTCGACTTGGATTTGAAATTTGGTTTCTTGATCCCGAGCGACTTTTTGTCAGTGGAATGCTTACGACGGAAGACTAAGTCGTCTTCGACCCTCATGTAAGCCAGAGTCCTAGCTCGTACGTCTTCAAAATTCTCTGGAGGATATTTTGTAAGATCGACGTACAATCTGGTAGTGTTGTCGTCAAGACCACGCTTATAGGCCTCGATGGCAGTCTTGACGTCGTAATTTCGAATGCTCGGCGTTAAAGCAATTGAAATAACTACGGATGGACTCCCCGGATTTTTGGACGACGTAGTACAGGTCGCTGGTCTGCTTCTCCATCTTGCGACTACTGGTGAACTGCTGCGAAAACTGATTGACCAACTCCGCAAAGTTGCTTATGGACTTTGGTTTGAGGTTGATCAACCACTGGAGAGCAGGACCTGTAAGAGTCGCCCCAAAGCTTTTGCACATGCACATTTCTTGATATAGTTGTGGGATTGATACTGTCCACATCAACTGTTTGTATTGTGCAATATGCTCGGTTGGATAAGTTATTCCTAAATATTTGGGCATAAAAGCAGGAATGTTATACTTCTTTGGGACGTCGACAGCAGCTATCGTGTCAACGAAAGGAGACACTTGAAATCCTGAGCGAGGCTCAACGTCGACGGGGACGGCGGCACCTGGCAGCTTTGAAAGTAGTGACAACATTTTCTCATTCTGATCTTCCAACAACCTAAGTCGCTAGGCGATGGGGTCGTTAGGGTCGGAGTTTACGCCTGTCTGAGGGTTGGCCCCCGAATTTGCAGCCGTCGTCGTACCGTTTCCGTACGAGGAATCATTGGCGTCCCCGTTGAGAGGGACGAAGTATGGTTGGGTTCCATTATGCAAAGGTGGTCTTTTTTTACAAGTAAAACTTGTCTCTATATTCAAGGGACTCACGATTGTGCAACGAAGTCTCCTATTCGGCGATATTCACATTGATTCTGGAATAACCTATCATATGCGGCCTCTGCTGCTGTTCACAAGTACAAGATGAGGATCAGCAACAGGTATTACCAGAGTATCATAGGTTATTTGACAGAGACGACGTTTAACCTTTTCCGCGGTGTGAACCTTGCGGGAAGTGTTGATACTGAGGGAGATATGGCCCTTGATGAGGGTTGTTGACAAATGGCCCCGATCCAGGATTGTTGACTGTTAATGCCAAAAATCGCACCAAAGGGACAACTTAAGGTCGATGTGGACTTTAACAACTAAAGAAAGGAATCATTCGACAAAAGCGTGCGACAAAGATAAAAATGTAAATGAGACAGATCAGTGAGAGTCGCACCGAAGCTTTTGCACATACAGACCTCCTGATACATGTGTGGGATCGAGATCGTCCACATGATCTGCTTATACTGCACGACGTGTTTTGTCAGATTAGTCACTCCCGAATACTTGGGCGTGAAGGCGGGGACGTTGTATTTCTTTGGGACCTCAACGGTCGCGATCTCATCGACGAAGGGCGATGCCTGATATCCTGATCGAGGCTTGACGTCGACGGGCACGGCTGCCCCAGGTAGCTTGGCGAGCAAAGATAGGACGCGGTCGTTCTGATCTTCTAGCACTTTCAATCGTTGGGCGACGGGGTCATTGGGGTCGAGATTTGCCCCTGCTTGCGGATTGATTCCTGAACTGGTGCCATTGCCATACGACGACCCTTTGGCGTCTCCGTTGAAAGGAACAAAATGCGGCTACGACCCATTCTGAAACGGCTGCGACCCATTCTGAAACGGCTGCGATCCATTCTGAAATGGCTGCGATCCATTCTGCATGGGTGGTGGCCTTATGTGCTGAGGAGGAACCGTCCCGAACTGGGGATTCGGATTGAACGGTCCCGGCTGCTGATTCTGCATGAACGGACGTGGATGTTGGTTCTGAGCGAACGAAGCTGATCCTGGACCTGGGTTATGCGCGAATGGTCGAGGACCATTCTGACCGAACGATCCTTGGCCTGGATTTTGAACGAATGGCCTAGGACCATTCTGAGGTCCAAAGGGATTCCTTAGCCGTGCGATCTCCTCAGCTGCTTTACGGCTTTGCTCTGCTATGGCGTTGATTTGATTTCGAGCGACTTCAAGCTCCTGGTACATCTGGGCAATGACATGCTGCTGATCTCCAGGGGCTGCCATTTTCCTGAAACATAGAACAAAGAAAACTCCAAGAAACCGTTAGTAAAACGTACGTTTGTCGAAGATTTTCTCTAGATGGGGTCCCACGGATGGCGCCAAACTGTTAATACCAAAAATCGCACCAAAGGGACAACTTAAGGTTGATGTGGACTTTAACAACTAATGAAAGAAATCGTTCGACAAAAGCGTGCGAGAAAGATAAAAATGTAAATGAGACAGATGATTTGATGACGTAGGAAAAACCTCAAAGAGGAAAAAACTTGCGGACGACAGTGGATGTCGTCGCTGCACTATGGTCGCCAATTAGGGGCGATGTCCTTGGTGTTCCGGGTGTAGATCGTACAGATATTACAATACAAATGAAGGGAAAGACTTCGAAATGTAAAGTACAAGTGTTTGAAATGTAAAAACAGTGTGCGTCGTGTGTGAAAACAATGTGTAAACTGTTGGTCGAGAGTGCAAGTCTTGCGTCGAGAGAGATCTTCTATGAATGATCTCTTTGCTTCGAATGAATATTCTTCGAGTGTTTACGTTTGCTTCTGTTGTCCAATTTTCTGTTCTATCTTTCTCCCTGTGTTATTCGATGTCCTGAAACTGAGGATTAAACTTTGGATTTATAGTCTTCGGATGCTTTTAATTGAATCATTAAGATCTTTGATGACTGCTGTAACGGTCGTCGTCTTCAATGTGGGATTAGATGCTCATAACTGATTTCGTCGGTAATAGTCGTTGCCCATTAATGACTTTGACTCCTGCATTAATCATTGAACAAACATAACAGCCGTATATCGAGTTAGTCAAGGTCGTACGGTTTTGTAGGACGGTCGTGCGGAGCGGGCGACGTCGAGGTCGAGTGTCGTGAGGAACTCTCGACTTACTTTTTATGAGGGACGACGGAGGTTTTTTGGGTCTTTGTCGGGACCTTATCTTAATACAAGATATAGCTCATAACATGTGTCTTACCTTTTCTGGTCGTGGTCGAGACATATGAAATTTTGCCCAAACATTGACGAATGGCCCTGGACCAGGATTGTTGACGAATGGCCCTGGACATGTCTGGAATTAGGGCCTCATGATAGGTGCACCCATAGGTTGGGGACCATTCTGAGTTCCAAAGGAATGGCCATTGTTGGATTCCTCAGAGAGGCAATCTCCGCGGCTGCTTTTTGATTCTGCTTGTGCAGAGCTTGTATCTCTTCGAGCCGCATTCAATTCGGACTGCATTTGAATCATGAGATCTTGATAATTGGCCATCTACCTGAAAACAACAAAAACTTTGCAAGATCGTTAGAGCGATATATGTGTTGGCTTGAGATTTTCTCTAGATGGGGTCCCACGGATGGCGTCAAACTGTTAATGCCAAAAATCGCCCAAAAGAACAACTTAAGGTTGATGTGGACTTTTAACAACTAAAGAAACGTATCTCAAGACCAAGCAACACAATCGCAAGGAAAAAGTAAATAAGACAAGAGATTTGGTGACGCGGAAAACCCCAAAACGAGGGAAAAAACCGCAGTCGGCCTGTAAGGGTCGACGGTGTACTATAGTTCGCCAAACAGGGGCGAAAGTCCTTTTGTAACAAGTGTTTTGTGTACAACAGATTACAAATGAATGTATAAAATAGACTTAGTCGTGTGTAAATGACGTGTGTCGTGTGTTAATCGTGCGAAATAAGCTGCTGTCGTGCGGTTCGAACTGTTGTCGTGCGAAGGTTGCCTTAGCGGTATTCGTTCGAATGCTTTGTAGATTGTTGTGTTTTCGGTGTGTAACTGCTAAGAAAGTAGATGGAGCAGATGTAGTTCAGATTGAATCAGGTTAATTCAGATGAGGTTCGATAGCTTTTGAGTGTTGAGCAGGCCTTTATATAGCTTTCACCGGTCATTGAATGTGTCTTTATGGCTTGCTTTGTAACCGTTATCGGGCTTTAAATGTCATTGATGACTCGTCCGTTACTGGCCGTTTGTACCATGAATGCTTGTGGACCTGCATTAATGAACAAAAGAAACGGTGTTGACTGTTAACGGTTAGTATAATCGTACGACCGTCATAAGTCTCATACGTCGGTCGTACAGAACGTACGACCAACATAAAAACGTACGACCGAGTATACGTCAGTGAACAACTTGTAAGACCGTATCTAAAAACAAGAGTGGTCTTATGAAAGTGTTGTTCGAGTTTTCTACCATCGATCGTGAGGTGTGATTTTTTTACCCAAACACATATAAATTATTGGCAAATACCCTTGATCATATATGTATGTGTATTACCAAAAGCGTTAGGTTTAAACGAAAATTTGTTAATATATTATGAGAAATGTTGACCAGTTGAATAATCACAATGAATATGTCGTAATTTATATTATACGTAATTGGAAACTGAAAACGAAATGAGTTTGTAAATTGTTATATAATGATTTGGAAAATCGAATAATTGATAAAAGAAACCGCATATTAATCAATATTTTGTTCGTAATTCACAAGACACTCGTAACAATATATGAGACATAGAGAAGTAATCTTAGTCATTCATTCAGTCAAGATCGGCTTTGATTAGTCAAAAGTTGCAGCTTTGACTGGTCAACAGTTGCGGATGTTCCAATAATAGAAGGGCAATTTCGTAATTTTTACAAAGACACGGAACGAGTTTATATATGAACCTATGTGATTCACATATGAACTATCTGTTCATATATGAATCCATGTAATTCACATATGAACTCTTTTTAACTAATTCATATATGAACATTTGTGATTCATATATGAACTAATTAATTAACTGATTCACATATGAATTCTTTTTAACTAGTTCATATATGAACTAATTAACTGATCCATAAATGAATCACAAAGATTCATATATGAATTAGTTAAAAAGAGTTCATATATGAATTACATGGGTTCATATATGAACGTATAGTTCATATGTGAATCACACAGGTTCACATATGAACTCATCTCGCGTATTTTACGAAACTACCCCTATATATTGTGCATACCACGCGAGTAATTATCTGCTACTTATCGGTCAAAGACGCCGATCTTGACATAATGAACTGCTAAGATTACTTCTCTATTTCTCATACATTTAGCATTTCTTAAATGAACATCTACCTATATATATATAGAGAGAGAGAGAGAAAGGTTCAAACGAGGAGCGCACCAAAACGTGAGAACGTGTGGAGCAATTGACAGTTATGAATCACATGTGATTGGCAGTTGTGGATCACATGTGATTCACAACTGATCTGGAGGAGCAATTGACAGTTATGAATCACATATGATTTACAACTAAAATCATTAATGATCCGCGACTTGCACGCCTCGCGAACCACCTCGCGCCACTTTTGCGCGAATTTTCGAGTTAATCCGATTTTTTAGGGTTGTAAATCATATGTGATCAGAAGCATGGGAGTGCTCCTCACGTTCTCTTAAATTGATGCGCTCCTCGTTTGAACCCGTCTCTCTCTCTCTCTCTCTCTCTCTCTCTATATATATATATATATATATATATATATATATATAGGGAAAGGTTCACTAGAGAAGTGCAAATATTTAGAGAAGTAGAGAAGTAAAAAAACACGGGTCCGTTCATATATGAACGTTCATATATAAACAGTCATATATGAACGTTCATATAACAGTCATATATGAACATTCATATATGAACGTTCATATATAAACAGTCATATATGAACGTTCATAAATGAACGTTCATATAACAGTCATATCTGAACGTTCATATATGAACGTTCATATATGACTGTTTATATATGAACGTTCATATATGAACGGACCCGTGTTTTTTTACTTCTCTACTTCTCTAAATATTTGCACTTCTCTATTGAACCTAAGGCTATCTATCTATCTATCTATATATATATATATATATATATAAACGCAAATAAAAAAGGCAACTGTAGTGTAAATTGTAGACCATGAAAATGTGACATAAAGATATTGTTGTTTAATTAATTATAGACTGATAAAATAGCAAACTTCTATATAACTAATAATGTTTCATTTGACTTTGTAGTTTAACGTTATCTTGAAGCAATGACGACCAAAATGATTCTAAAACACATCCGAATTTGTACCTCCACAAAATGTTAAATATTTCAACTAAAGATCCAATTTAAGTGTCATAAGTTCCATTTAAAATGCGAATATTTAAACACAAACAAACATCTCCATTCTAATTGCTTATTCGAAAATCAAATATTATATATATATATATATATATATATATATAGAGAGAGAGAGAGAGAGAGAGAGAGGGGGGGAATCATGCGAGAAACAAACTGATATGCAAGAATGCGAGAAATAATATGAACCACAAAATCCATTAATTAAAAAATACCATAAATAAAAAATAAAAAATAAATTTAGAGATTAGGATAACTATCATTTTAAATTAGATAAACTCTTAAAGTTTCATTATATCTTTTAGATTTATTTATATTTTAATTTCAATTAATTCATTATTTTTTTAATTAAGTTTTATGTAATAAAAAATCTGTATACACTTTTAATAAAAAAAATCACAATTTAGATCAAATATCACATATGATATCCATACTCAATTCATTATTGTTTTTCACAATTTTTTCTCTATTTTTTGGATCTTGAATTACATGTGATTAACTTAAGTTAACAAATGATTTATTACGTATCACATATGATTCACTATATATGAATTTTTGTACATATCATATTATCACATGTGATTATGCATATTATCACATGTGATTATTGTAGATATTTTAGTTAATCATATGTGATTATGTATATTTATATTAATAGATCTTTTTATGATGTAAATATCATCATATGTGATTATACGTCTTTTATATTCGAAGGTATATTATCGTATGTAATATATACAAAAATTCACATACTGGATCATATGTGATACATAACAGATAATATATTAAACGAAGTTAATCACATGTGATTAAAAACGTGGATCAAAAAATTAGATATAAAATGATGAAAAAGATAATAAATTGATGGTGGAACTCACATGTGATATTTGATGAAAATTATGATTTTTTTAATCAAAAGTGTATCTAGAAAAAAAATATAAAAGTTGATAAAAATATGAGATTATCCTAAATTTTAAAATAAAAAAAAAACAAATTTAAAAGATTTATGAGATATTTAAGGATTTATCCAATTTAAAATGATAATTATCCTAATTTTTAAAATATTTTTTATTTTTTATGTTATTTTTTAAATAATGAAGTATGTGCCTCATATTCTTTCTCGCCTTCTCGTAAATGAACTGTCTTCTCGTTTGAACTTGTCCCTATATATATATATATATATATATATATATATAGAGAGAGAGAGAGAGGTGGGTTCAAACGAGAATGACATATGTTTAAAAGAATAAAGGAATAACTCTCAACCATTCATTTTTAAAAACAATTCCAAAAATAATAATTTCCAAAAATCAGACTAAAAGGGTATTAAGGTCATTTATGCTATGGATTAATTTAGGATAGTAATGACTTTCTAAAATTCAGGGATCACAATATAGCATTCAAACCAAAATCGTATGTATCATTTTCCTTTATTCAAGCAAAATCGATTAATCCATTTCGGCAATTCATTGGCTATTCATCCAGTTAATCCAAAATCTGTTATAGAATATCACTTGTGATAATCAATAGAGAAACAACAATCACATAATATCACTTGTGATTAACAATAGAGAAACCTAAATTCTGTTATAGAGAAACCTAAAATCACATAATATCACTTGTGATTAACAATAGATAAACCTAAAATCACTTGTGATTAACCATAGAGAAACCTAAAATCCCATAATATCACATAATCCAAGCCTAAATCACTTGTGATTAACAATACAGAAACATAAAATCACTTGTGATTAACAATAGAGAAACCTAAAATAACATAATATCATAAAATCAAAAGAGAGAGACAGAGAGATCGACAGTGGTGGTGGCGCTGCAGGTGAACAGAAGAACGGGATGGAGAGAGCGTCGGCGTCTGGTGGTGGCGGCGTTCGATGGTCGAACAAGAGAGAAGAAGTAGCGGCCGGCGGTTTGCGCTTGGTTTAGATTGAGAGATGGAGAGAAATCAATATGGCGACTGTTGTTGACGGAGACGACGGCGAAGGGCGGTCGTGCGACGGGAAATCGAGAAGAGGTGTAGCAACGGCGAGCAGGTGCGGCGGTTGCAGCGACGGCGGCGAGCAGGTGCAGCGACGGCGAGCAGGTGCGGCGGCGGTTCCACAGGTCGCCGGAGACGATGCAGAGAGAAGAGAGAAAAGAGATGTCGCCTGGGGCAGGTGCCGCGGCGGCGGCGAGCAGGTGCAGCGGCGTGCATCGGCGGCGAGCAGATTGGAGAAGAAAATTGGAGAAGAAGTTTGGAGAAGAAGGTTGGAGAAGAAGATTGGAGATGAAGCATACGTATGAGAGAGGTGATCCCACAATATAAGGGATTAAATTATGTCCAAAAATAATTATCATATAAGACCAAAATACCCTTTTAACTGATTTTTTGAATAAATAATTTTGATATTTAATTTATTAAAATGATTGGATGAGAGTCATTCTTTTATTCTTTTAAACATATTTCATTCTCGTTTGATCCTCCCTCTATATATATATATATATATATATATAGAGAGAGAGAGAGAGAGACGCTAAGATATCCAGATCAATCCCTTTATCAGTCATGATTCACGGATGGATTTGAGATTAAAAGTGATCAAGAGTTCATGTTTCTTCTTACATTCCCATCTTAACTTTTCTTCTCACACGATAATTCGTGTATATATATGGTTTCGTAATTTAAGTGATTGTATATATATGTTGATGGTCAAAAACACCGTTGACGTTTCACCCTTTCGCTTATGGGACATTTTTGAGATCGAATGGATGGACAAGCATGCATGGAATGTTATTTTCCCTCGAGACTCGAAACTCCGCCCCTTTTTGAAGATCATTAGGCCATCCGTACCCCAGGTTCACAACCTGTTGAACCCTCTGCGCCACATCAGCGCCACATCAGCTTTCCACTTTGAACCCTCTTGAACCTTTTTGAACCCACAAATCCCGTACCCCAACCTTTTGAACCTCTTGAACCCACATGTCACCTCATCTAATTTTTTAATAAAAAATCATAACATTCATAAAAATAAAAATTACAAAATAAAATTAAAAATTACAAAATAAAATTACAAAATTACGAAATAAAATTAAAAATTACAAAATAAAATTAAAAATTACAAATAATAAAACATTACAAAATGAAATTACCAATCATGTTTTTGTCGAATTCTCTTTTTTCTCGCCAAAGTAGCCTTCAAAGCAGCTCCCGTAAGGTGATCGTGCGGGGCAATGAAAAACTCGAAGTCTTTTTCATATAACTTTTCCAACTCGATTTCACACTTTTGTTGTTCGACTTGGCACTTTTGTTGTTCGACTTCAAGTTTTTTCATTTTGTAATCAACCGTATCATCAATTTTACTTCTCAAGTCACTTATTTCGGTGTAAAGGCGGTTGTCGTTCGTACTACTCGTTGCTGCCTTTTTTGCCGTGTTTCTCCCGATGGGTCGTTGAAGTTGCTCAACGTCTTCATCGGAAGTTTGGGTACGTTTTGAACCCCGGGATGTATTTGTCATAGTTGGACCGTATTCCATTTTGGAGATGCTTTGAGGATATCCCAAGCTTGTTCATGGGTGAAGGCAGTTTGGTATTCATTTTCGTACCAGACGTGTGCCGCTTTTAAAATATCGGCTTCACTCGATCCGCTTGATCTACTATTACAAGTTGTTGTAGATGCCGGCGAATTGTTGTATCTTTTTGTTTAAATCTTTATATTTGGTGCTTAGTTGATGATGTGTTCTATATTTTTCACGACACATCAACTTATAAAACACCTTCTCGATGCGACCCCATAATCTATCTATATTTATATAACAATAATAATAATTATTATAATTATGATAATAATAATAATAATAATAATAATAATAATAATAATAATAATAGTACCTCCGTTTTGTGCGTTACCGACAAGGAGGTCCTCCGAAACGTCGATCCACGCCGACGCTAAAGCCACTTCATCCGCTTTAGTCCACGGTTGTCGGGCGGCTCTTTTTTCAAATTTTTTCTTTTTTTGGTTTTGCGTTGGTGACGGGCTTGGTGTTGGGCTTGGTTGTCGATCCGGGGATGATTGTTGTGTGGAGATCGTTTGTGGTGTTTCCGGAATAATCTCTTCAAGATCTATTCCGGTGTTGAAAGCGGGTGGAGGAAGTTGGAAATTTGCGGGCGCAAAACCTTGTAGTATCAAGCCTTCACGAGAAAATGGATGAATAGGACTTTGTTGAAATTGTTGGAAACCAACGTTCGGGGCAAATTGCGGAATATAAGGACGTTGTTGAAATTGTTGGAAACCAACGTTCGGGGTTTCTTGCGGTGAATCTGACCTCGTCGATCGGTTACGACGGGGTGTGGGTGGGGTGTTTGAATTCATGATGAGAGAATTTAGAGGATTGAGAGTGAAAAACGAATTGAGAGAATTTAGAGGATTGAGAGAATTGGTGTGAAAAATGGATGAGATTTGAGGTTGATTTATAGTGTTTAAATTGGAAAAAAAAATAATTCCAAAATAGCCGTTGAATATGTTACCGTTGGAATTTAAAAAAAAATTTGATTTTCTCTTCGGGTAGGAGCGGGGTGGGGAACCCGATCGCCGAGCCCGCACCCCCGAACCCGCTGAACCCGTCCATGGCGTACCCGAACCCGCGGGCATAATCTCTAAAAGTTTTTCAAAATAGGTGGTTAGGGGATGCAATCTTATCTCATTAGCTAGGCATAATCTCTAAAAGTTTTTCAAAATAGAAAATATCTCTAAAAAATTGTATTCAACTCCAACTCCTTCTCTATTTTCATTGTTAGAGTTTATATTATTGAAATATTTCTAATAAACTATTACTTTGTTCTTTAGTGAAATACAAAAAAAAAATTATATATCTTATCGTAATCATTTTTTGAAAGTTTTTCAAATTTGGTGAAACTTACACTATTTTCTCTATTTTGAAGAAAGTTTTGGAAAATTTATTGAAACAAAAGTTTATCCAAAATCTCTATTTTATTCATTTAAAAAAAAATATATGTTAGTAATTTTTATTTACTAACCACCTATACATTAATTTAACAAACAAATACACATAAATTACCAATAAAGTAATTAAATGCTAATTTCACAATATACTAATATGGAGAATTTAATTAAAATACCATAAGTTTGACATTGACTTACCAAAATACCTCATTTCTTGAAAATTTTACCAAAATACCCTAATTTTCCGCTAAAGGAGCCCGCGATCGCGGGCAGAGACCAATTGTGAAATTTTTTGTGCTTCATATTTACGCTTTCAGTCCCTGGCCCGCGATGGGAACTGAAAGTGTAAATATGAAGCACAAAAAAATTCACAATTGGTCCGTGCCCGCGATCGTGGGGTCCTTTCGTGGAAAATTAGGGTATTTTGGTAAAATTTTCAAGAAATGAGGTATTTTGGTAAGTTAATGTCAAACTTATGGTATTTTAATAAATTCCCTATAATATATAGACTTCGTGATCTCTGGTAATTAAAATGTACCGATTATATAGCGAAGAAGAATTTAGCGGTCTCCAGGATTTACTCGCCTTTTTGTAAGAACATGATTCAGATTTAAAAACATTTGATTAATTAGGTTAATTAATTATCTTGAATAAGTTTCGATAATTAATTATTTAAATAAATTCGACATCAAATTATATGTGCAAGAACTTGAAATATATATATGATAGTTCCATGAGCTGAAGTAATGGATTCAAGGTAGACGTGGAGTTGAAAGCTTTAAGGCAGTGACGACTCTTTATCAACCCCAGCTAAATGCATCAAGTACCCTACATTCAAATTAAAAGCCAAATCAGACCACACCAGCTCAACCTCTCTTAATTTCTACATAAATCTCTACAGAGAGATCTAGAGACACACACACACACATATATATATATATATACATATATTATATATACAGTGTGGTGTGTGACACATGTACATATGTATATATATGTACCGAAAAATATGACCTTTTCATATTACCTCTTTTTTTTCTTCCTTTTTAGATTCTCTAGTAGCTTTCATGCATTCAATTTCAATATACAACACCGCAGGTCTCAATCTATCTCTCCATCTTTCTCTCCCTATATATATATATATATATATATATATAGAAAGATATATATAGAACTCTATATATATCTATAATCTATATTACAACATAAAGTAATAATCAATTGACTAGTTTCTACACATCTCTTTCTTCCACTTTCAAGAAGTTTGAAAACTTGCAGCACCAACCAACAAATGAAGCAGTAGTGAGAGGTAATTGATGTGGGTGAAAAGGAATGAATCCATTCTATGAGTCATGGGAAGAAGAAGCTTTTGCAGAAGATGGTCGTGGGCCTCTTGGGGGTTTCGTATGGCCACCAAGGTCTTATTCTTGCAGCTTCTGTAGAAGAGAATTCAGATCAGCTCAAGCACTAGGTGGTCACATGAATATCCATAGGAGAGAAAGAGCTAGGCTTAAGCAATCTATCGATTCTACCACCCCACCACAAAACCCTAACCTGCAGCAGAATCTTTCCAAGTCTCCAAACCCTAGTTTCAGCTCCTCGCCTTCGTCTAGGGTTTATTTAAGAACTCTTTGTATCAATTCAGATACTAAGAGTACTTCATGTGTCTGTGAAGATCAAGTGCAGATGTTGCTACCAAGTCCTGATCATGGTGCTGTTGAAACAAATTTCATTTTAGGGTTTCATTTGGATTCTCCTCCTGGGAATGGTTCGAATATGAATAATTATCGTGGTTTTGATGATGAAGAGGTTATGAATTGCAAGCGGCAAAAGACGATTGTTATGCCGCTGATCATGGGGTCGATCGAAGAGGTTGATCTTGAGCTCAGATTAGCTACTTGAAGCTTTGTTATTTTTATGTGTTAATTAACAATTTGATCTTTTTGCAATTACTTTAATTTTGAGCTTACAATGGCAATTAATTAAGTTAGTGAATCAATCATTTGTCTTTTTATTTCATTTATTTATACAATTTTCTGTATGTATCTAACATCTATTTTGTGAGTTGTATTTTTATTATATATACTATACGGACTCCCAAAAACTTCATTGAGAGTCTGTATAGTATATATACTAGATAAGTTACAGGTAATTACAGAACAACCCTTGTACTTTATATATGTACGATAATAACTCTAACACGCCCCCTTAAACTCAAGTAGGGGAAGAATGAGCTAAATTGAGTTTGGAAACAAGATCCCGAAAACGCCCTGGAAGATGAGTTTTGGTGAAGATGTCTGCGGTCTGATCAATGGTTGAGATTGGAAGAAGTTGAACCGTCTTGCGAAGAACATGTTGACGAGTGAAATGACAGTCAATCTCGATGTGCTTTGTACGCTCATGAAAGACATCATTGTGAGCAATCTGAATAGCACTGTTGTTATCACACCACAATGGTGTTGGAGAAATTTGATGAGCACCCATATCAGATAGTAACCAGCATAGCCATACAAGTTCTTGCGTAGTGTCAGTTAAGGCTCGATACGCAGCTTCAGTACTAGACCGAGCTGTCAGAGATTGTTTCTTGCTGCGCCAGGAAATAAGAGAGTCCCCAAGGAAGAAATAATATCCGGTGGTCGAACGACGGTCTGTTATGTCTCCATCCCAGTCAACATCTGAGAATGCACGAAGCTTTAAAGACGATGTGGATGAGAAGTGAAGCCCATGAAACATTGTTCCTTTGAAGTACCGAAGGATACGAAGAACCGCGGCATAGTGATTGGAGCACGGAGCAGACATGAACTGGTTGACTATATGAACGACATATGCAAGGTCCGATCGAGTAATAGTCAGGTAGACCAGAGATCCAACTAGTTGACGCCGTGTAGGGTCCCGCAGAGGGGTTCCGGCATTGGGAGCAAGATGCAGATTTTGCTCAATAGGTGTAGATGCAACTTTGTTGTCTGTAATCCCAGCTTTGGACAACAGATCTGAAATGTACTTGGCTTGACAGAGATAGATGCCGGAAGAGTCTGACAGAACTTCAAGACCAAGGAAGTAGTGTAGCGTACCAAGATCTTTCATCTCAAAGCATGAGCTGAGAGAATGTTTGAGATGGGTGATACATGTAGAACACTGCCGGTAATGATCATATCATCAACATACAATAGGAGTAAGATAGTACCTGCATTAGGGGTCCGAGTAAACAGGCCAGAATCATAATTACTCGGAGAAAACCCCAATGAAATGACAGTATTGCTAAAATTTTCAAACCAAGCACGATGAGCTTGTTTGAGACCATAGAGGGCTTTTCGAAGTCGGCATACATGACCCTGTCGAGAGATCACCCTGTCGAGAGATCACCATTTAGAAAGGCATTCTTGGCATCCATCTAGTAAAGTGGCCACTTTTTGGTGGCAGCTATGGAGAGAAGACTACGAACCGAGGTGACCCGAGCCACAGGAGCAAACGTTTCCTCGTAATCAATGCCATATTCTTGATTGAAGCCTTTTTCCACAAGACGTGCTTTATATCGATCAATAGATCCATCAGACTTTGTTTTGATTTTGAAGACCCATTTGGAACCAATAGGTGACTTGCCCAGTGGGAGAGGTACAAACTCCCATGTATTGGCTTTGTCAAGAGCCTGAAGTTCCTAAGTCATAGCTTGCGGCCAAACAGGGTTAGAGAAAGCTTCCTTGAAGGAATTGGTTCATGGTTGGACAACAATGTAGCATAACAATGATAATCACGAAGGTGAGGAGGAACTTGTCTTACCCGGTCTGAGCGTCGTACACCCTGTAGTTGAGAAAAACTAGGATCCATAGACTCATCAGATGACTCAGAAGTAGTCCTTGGAGGTGGTGCAGATGATTGATCATGATCAGCGGGCACAGATGAGGGTGAATCGGAAGAGGGCACAGATTGAGGTGCAACGGAGGGAGGTGGACCAGATGGAGGGGTGAGTATGGGATCTAATTGGAGTGAGTCCAATGAGATAGATGTATTAGTGAAGAAGGAAGTGGAGGGGGTGGGTGTTTCCTGAAATTTGGACACCGTTGAGAAGGGAAGATGTTCTCAGAATGAGACATGACGGGATATATGTAGTCTCTTAGAGACTGGATCCCAACAACGATAACCTTTGTGTTCAATTCCATAGCCAAGAAAGCAGCATAATCGAGAACGAGGTTCGAGTTTGGTGTGTTCATGAGATTGCAGCTGAACAAAGCAGGCACAACCCCACACTTTGAGGAGTTCATATGCGGGGGAGACCCCATGGAGTACTTCATAAGGGGTCTTTTGATTGAGGATGGGAGTCGGATGTCGGTTGATGGTGTAGACAGCCGTGAAGGCAGCTTCATCCCAAAAACGTTCTGGACACTTGGCTGAGATTAATAGAGTACGTACAGTATCAAGGATGTGACGATGTTTACGTTCTGCACGACCATTTTATGGAGAGGTGCCAGGACAGGAGTACTGAGAAAGAGTACCCTGAGATTGAAGAAAAGAGAGAAGAGAAGATTCCTTGGAAAGAGTACCATAGCATTATCTGCTCGAAAAATCTTTATGGGCTTGGAAAACTGGGTTAGAATCATACGGGCAAAAGTAATATATATTTGAGGTAGCTCTGAGCGGTGTTTCATGAGATATATCCATGTAAAACGTGTGTGATCATCGATGAAAATGACAAAATATCAAGCACCTCCCATAGATGGGTGCGGTGCTGGTCCCCAGACATCAGAATGAATAAGATCAAAAGGAGAAGCAGATTTAAATTCATTAAATTGAAAAGGTAAAGCATGATGTTTGCCAAGTTGACAAGATAAACTAGAAACATTTTCAGAAGAAGTGTTTCCTAACAATCCTGAACTAGCTAACACTTTTATTCTAGCTAATGATAAATGTCCTAGGCGCGCATGCCATAGTTCAAATGAAGGAGTACTGGAAACTGAAGCAACAAAATTTGATGAACGTAAGGGAAGACGGAGGTAGACCACTTCAATCATCCGACCAACTTTACGACCTACTCCAAGAATCTGCTTGGTCTTTGGATCATGCACAACACAACCAGAAGGATGAAACAGAACAATTAGACCGACTTCCATAAGCTGAGTGATTGAAATCAGGCTCAGAGATAAGTTAGGAATATGTAGCACATCAGGTAATTGTATATTGGGGGTAGATACAGTCCCACTGAAGGATACAGGTAAACGACTATCATCAGCGGTGTTTGGGTAAAATTTCACCAGTCTCGACCACGACCAAAACAAGAAAAACATTTATTACACTTTTCCATAATGAGATACAATCATAAGCACTTTATCTTTTGACCAAAGTTGAAATCGAAAGTTACTCGCGACACTCGACCGTCGTAAGCCACCTCACGACCTCGATCGACTAACATATGACATTGCTGTTATATTTTCACTGTTTAATGCAGGATCAATGTCATTAATGACCAACGGCTAAAACCGACAAGGACAATTATGAGCATTAAACCCAGTGGTCGTTACGACCGTTATCAGGAGTTTTTATGGAATCATTCAAGACGTTCGAAGGCTATAAATACAAAGCCTCAATCATCATTTCGGAGATCTGGAATCATCTGAACTCTCAAGAACTCTCAAGAACACTCGAAGCAAATAATTCTCTCTCAAAAGATCGCTCACGATGCACGACTTACTCGCACGACACTTAGTTTCTACATACGACATACTTATTTTTACACTCGATACACTTGTTTACTTTACATTTAAAGTCTTTCCTTCATTTGTATTGTAACCTGTGTACTTTCGACACCTGAAACATAAGGATATCGCCCCTGTTTGGCGACCATAGTGCAGCGACGACATCATCACTGTCGTCCGCGGGTTTTTTTCTCAATGAGGTTTTTCCCGCGTCACCAAATCCTTTGCGTCTCATTTACATTTTTCTGTCTTCGTCGTACTGTTTGTCGAACGATTCCTATCTTTAGTTGTTAAGCTCCACAATCAACCTTAAGTTATCTTTCTGGACGATTTTTGGTATTAACAGTTTGGCGCCCATCGTGGGGCACCATCTAGAGAAAATCTTCGACAAACGTGCGTATTACTAACGGTTTCTTGGAGTTCCTTCTTTTTCTGTTTCAGGAAAATGGAAGGTAATGGAAACCCAGAGCAGGTCATCGCCCCGATGCATTGGGAGCTTGAAAATGTACGCCGTCAAATCGATGCCCTTGCTGATCAAAGTCGAAGGGCCGCCAAAGAAATCGTGCGACTGAGAAATCCATTCGGACCACAGAACGGTCCTAGACCATTCGTGCAGAATCCAGGTCCAGGATCATTCGTTCAGAATCCAGGACGAGGACCATTCGGTCAAAGTCAGCAGCAAGGTCCGTTCAGTCAGAACCAGCAGCCACGATCATTCATCCCGAATCCCCAGTTCGGACCGGTTCCTCCGCAGCATCTGAGGCCACCACCCATGCATAATGGGTCCCAGCCGTATTTCGTCCCTTTCAACGGGGACGCCAATGGCTCGTCGTACGGAAACGGCACCAGTTCAGGAGTTAATCCTCAGACCAGTGCGAATATCGATCCTAGCGACCCCGTCGCTCAGCGATTGAAAATGCTGGAGGACCAGAATGAGCGTGTCCTGTCTTTGCTCGCTAAGCTGTCGGGGGCAGCCGTACCTGTCGACGTCGAGCCTCACTCAGGATTTCAGGCGTCGCCTTTCGTCGACATGATCGCGACAGTCGACGTTCCGAAAAAATATAATATTCCCTCTTTTACGCCCAAGTATTCGGGGATAACCGATCCGACAGAGCACATCGCGCAGTATAATAAGTTAATGTGAACGGTCTCGATCCCGCATATGTATCAAGAGGTTTGCATCTGCAAGAGTTTTGGGGCGACCCTCACAGGTCCTGCCCTCCAGTGGTTGATTAACCTCAAACCTAAATCCATCGGGTCGTTCGCCGAGTTAGTCCACCAATTCTTCCAGCAATTCGCCAGCAGTCGCAAGATGGAGAAGCAGACCACCGATTTGTACTATGTCGTACAAAAGGCTGGAGAATCGATCCAAAGCTATTTCAATAGGTTCAATGCATAAATGATCAGTGTCCGTAACTACGACGTCAAGACCGCGATCGAAGCCTATAAACATGGTCTAGACGACAGTTCGGGTTTGTACACCGATTTGACCAACTATCCCCCAGAAAATTTTAAAGATGTCCGTGCCAGAACCCTAGCATATATGAGGGTGGAGGACGACGCTGCCTTTCGTCGTAAGCACACCGACAAAAGGTCGTTAAGTGTAAGGAAGCCAGAGTTCAAGACAAAGGCAGTATCCAAGCCAGAATCTGCACGACAAATCTCGGACGTCTGATTCAAGACAAAAGCGGAATCCAAGACCGCGACCAAATTTCCCCAATACCCTAGGATATCCTCCTACGGATTCAAAGGGACCACTAAGGACTTGGTCGAGGCTTGGAGGACCGTCCAAGAGACCATCCGGTGGCCGAAGAAGACTGACAAAGACGACGATAAGAAAGACAAATCGAAATGGTGCGACTTCATTGTTGACCATGGTCATGCGATAGATGATTGCAAAGCTCTTAAAAAAGAGCTAGCATATCACGTCCCGAAGGGCAATCTCAAGGATATCGTCGATAACGTCGTTACTCCAGCTAACGACGTTCGTCCACCAACCCCCGAGCATGCAAAGGTCGTCAACTGCATCACTGGTGGTTTCGACGTGTGCGGTCTGACGTATTCCGCAGCCAAACGTCACGCCAGCCAGGCACCCGACGATCGACCTATCCCGCACTCATCAAGACACAAAGGAGATCTGGAGTTAGAAGCCATGAAAATCACGTTCGACCAAGATGACCTCGGTAACTTGTATCAGAAGCATCATGACGGGTTGATCATTCAACTCACGATTGGTAATTGTTTAACCCGGTGAGTCTTGGTCGATGGAGGCAGTTCAGCGAACGTTATCTTCCTTGATACCATCAAGGCCATGGGAATCGATCAATCGGAAATCAGCCGACGCTCGACAACCTTGGTCGGTTTCAATGGAGACGCGACGAGTACCTTTAGGGAGATCACCTTGCCCGTCTATGCAGGGGGAATCAATAAGCAGACAAAGTTCAACGTCATTGATTGTTCGACGGCCTATAACATCATCTTAGGTCGACCGTGGATCCATGAAATGAAAGACGTTCCCTCGACGTATCATCAGACCATGAAGTTCCCTACGTCGTGGGGAATCCAGGAAATCAAAAGTGAGCCGAAAGTCGCCCGTGACTTCTATAAGACCACCCTGAAGCCGCAGAAGTAGGCCGTCTAGCAGTTATGGGTCGAGGAAATCGTCCTGGACCAGAACAAGCCTGACCAGAAAGCCTTCGTAGGTTCATCTCTCGATCTCTGCCTTAAAGACAAGCTAATATCTTTCTTGCAGGAGCTGATAACGCCACTTTTTGGCGTTATTTCCGGTTCTCAAACCAATGAGATTGGTTTGTATTCAAGTAAAAAGGCGTGTATTTTACGGGTTATCTAGTGATTTACACAGGTTATCCAAAAGGCGGCATTCCTTGAGAAAAGAAGCTAAAAAGAGCCCAAAACGATTCCAAACGAAGCCTAACGGGAGCCTAAAAGCCAAGCCCAAGACCCGCGACCGAACCAGGACCCGACCCGCGAACCAGAAATCGACCCAAGCAGCATTTAAGACACGCGCGACTTACCACGCGACTTGCAAGTCGCGTGGCAGGTCGCGTAACCCTCTTTTTCGCGACTTTCAGCTTTAAACTCGATTTTAGGTCATTGTTTTCGGTATCCAGATTACAGACGACGGCCAGAGCAGTCCCGGGGGCGATTTTCCGAGCCAAGTGACACCGTTTGGAGCAAAGATCGAGGATCAATCGAAGGAACGTTCAAGACGTGAAGTAGATTCAATCACGGGAAAAGGGAGTTCATCAATTCATCTTACACAGTCACCACGATCACGTTTACCATGTTTGCTTACACTATCGTCTCTCTTTCTTTTGTGTTTGAATCCCCCAACATCATGAACTAACTTTAAGATGTTGGGGGTTGGATTGAATTAGGATTGAACATATAGATGGATGACGAATGACTTTCATCAGTTTTCTTATTTAATGAATGCATGTGATTTTGTTCTTAATGCTTTTGTGAGCGTAGCTAACTTACAATTGTTTTATTGTTTTCAATTATGTTCGAGAGAATTAATTGAGATCTAGAATTAGGAATTACATGTCTAAGGTAAGAAAGGATAGAGATATATCGAGTAAGCCTTAGTCTCATAATAACCTGCGCTTAATGTGTTTTGAATTACATAGGGTGAGATCGAGAGATTAATCTTGTGCCTTTTGAGATAAACTTCATGGTAGCTTGAGAAAGCACAATGTTTTACAAATATAACTGTTGTTACTTGAGAGAGAGCAATGGTTAGATCAAGGTTGAGTATTCATCAACGGAATTAACTGGTATTTGTTTTAGTCTGATGTTCATATGTGAAAACCTAAGGATATCCAACCCTCAACTGTTTTCTCCATCTGAATTCCAAAGCTGCTTACGAGTTGTCTTGTGTTTGGTTTATTTTATTTGCTGCAATTAATTAGTTTAAAACCCATCTCCTAAATTCGACAGTTCAGTTAATAATTCTTATAGTAATTGTGATACTTAGTTCCTAGTTCCCCGTGATTCGATACTCGTACTTTCCAAGTACTATTACTTGACTTCGACCCGTACACTTGCGGTTTAGATCCACGAGGTGTTAAAACCTCGTGTCAAGTTTTTGGCGCCGTTGCCGGGGAACTAGTTGTAGCTAATAGCACTACCGTCTATAAGCATTATTAGATTGGACATTTTTTTTATTTCGTGTTTATTCCCATCACTTTCAGTTTTTGGATTATTGACTTTGCTTTCTTCTTTTCAGGTACCACTTGGTTTATGCCAAGGACGACCCGAGGAAAAGAGATCGAACAATTTGATTCGGAGATCGAAAGAACCGCTCGTCGGCTGCGTAAGGAAGCTAAAGCCAAAAGGAATCTGAAATTCGAGATGTCCGACGACGAGAGACCACCTCGCCGCAACAATCCACCACCACCTCCGGAAAGAGTTCCGATGCGGTCATTTGCCGATCCTAATGTGGCAGCCGCACGGATAGGCATTCAACCACCTACCACTGCGGCTAACTATTTCGAGATAAAGCCGAGCACCATCGTAATGGTGCAGCAAAATCAATATGGAGGAGCACCGATCGAAGATCCTCACGCTCATCTCCGGGCTTTCGAGCGCATTTGTAGCACCTTCAAGATCAACGGAATGGAGGAGAACGCAATCAAACTGAGGCTGTTCAATTTTTCATTAAAAGGTCGAGCTGAAATATGGATAGAAGGCTTACCGTCAGATCAAATTACTACTTGGGCACAGTTGAAAGCAGCCTTCCTCCAAAAGTTTTTCCCACCGAGCAGAACCGCCCAACTAATGGCGGAGATCACCCATTTTTCTCAATGGGATCAAGAAACGCTATATGAGGCGTGGGAACGTTACAAGGACATGATCAAGAAGTGTCCTCATCATGGGCTACAAGGCTGGGTCATCATCCAGACCTTCTTTAGTGGACTCCACCCAAAATTCAAAAATGATATCACTGCTGCCGCGGGTGGAGCACTAATGGACAAGTCGTATGAGGAAGCGTGCGAGCTGATTGAGAACTTGGCCGAACACAGTTTCTCCACTCCGAGATCAGCAGTAAGACGAGTTGCAAATGTCCAAGAGAGTAACGAGCTGAACGAACTGAAAGCTCAACTGGCCGTCATCACGAATCGGCTGAATGGAGGAAACCCTCAAGAACCTGATCAGGTTCAATTTGTGTCAAACCGGAACCAACCGAGAAACGATCCTTTCTCGAATACTTATAACGAGGGGTGGAAAAGGCATCCCAATCTTTCATGGAATCAGCCCGGTCAACCACAGTCAGGTAATTTTTCTAACTCTTCTAATTCTGCTCAAACTAATAATGTGTACCGTCCTCCAGGTTTTCAGCAAAGAAACGAAGGACCATCCGGGGAGAAGAAGCCGGGCCTAGAAGAGATGATGATGAAGTTCATGACGAAGATGGACAGCACAGTCGAGGGATTAGCGAGCACAATCAACACAGTCAAAACCGCCACTGATCAAAATACGGCTGCAATAAAGATCCTCGAAAGGCAAGTGGGGCAGATCTCTGAGGCCCTACAAAACCGACCTTCCGGTACTTTTCCGAGTCAACCCGAACGACAAAACCGGGAACACTGCAATGCCATCTACCTTAGAAGTGGCAAGGAGTTGACCAGAGATCCGGTAAGCAAGTCTTCACCAAAGGAAGCCGATAGAGAGAGTTCGAATGAAGAAAACGAGAAGAATGAAGAAGAGGTCGTGGTTGAAGAGAGCAAGAAACCGAAAGAGAAAGAAATCAAACCACCGGCCAAGCTGGAAAGACCAAAAGTGCCTTACCCGAGCAGATTGAAAGCGCAAAAGGATGATGTCAATTTTTCAAAATTTCTTATGTTTTCAAAAAGCTAACTATCAACATCCCTTTTGCAGATGCGCTTACACAAATTCCCTCTTACGCTAAGTTCATGAAGGAGATTATATCAAAGAAGAGGATACTTGATCACCAGGCCACCGTTGCACTCACTGAAGAGTGCAGCGCGATTTTTCAGAATAAGCTTCCCTTTAAGCTTAAAGATCCAGGGAGTTTTTCTATCCCTATTCAGATTGGGGAGTTTACTTTTAATAAGGTTTTATGTGATTTAGGGGCTAGTATTAATCTGATGCCTCTTTCTATTTTCAGGAAACTTGGCCTGGGTGAGGTAAGCCCGACATACATGACTCTGAAGCTCGCGGATAGATCAATCCGATACCCGTATGGAGTGGTCGAGGACGTGCTCATCAAAGTAGGTAAGTTCTATTTTCCCGTCGACTTCGTAGTCATAGATATAGATGAAGACGAAGAGGTCCCGTTAATTCTGGGGAGATCCTTCATGGCTACGAGCCGAGCTTTGATTGACATGGAAGAAGGCGAGATAACCTTCCGAGTCGGCGGCCAAAGCGAAATCTTCAAGATGTTCGAGAAGGCAAGAGTTGGAAGAGATGAAGGATCTGAAGCTGGTCATGGAGGGCCAAAAGTAAAAGAGTCCGCGAAGAACCGTATGTGTGGGCGATCCAATTCCGCGGATACTAAACCGAGCTGAAACCACATAGTCGTGCCACGACTTTAAATACGGCGCTGGGTGGGAGGCAACCCACCAAGGTTTGTTTTCCGTGTTATTTGCGTGCTTAGTTTTATTTCTATTTTTGAGTGTGTTTAAATAATGAAAAAGCCAAAAAAAATGGAAAAATCGAAAAAAGCCAAAAATATTTTGAAACAGGGACATACGCCGCTTTACACGCGGTTTGCATACCGCGCAGCAGGCCGCGGGACCCTCTGTTGGTTTTCTGAAACAGTAGGTTACGCGGTTTGCCACGCGACTTGAAAGTCGCGGGCTAAACCGCGTAAGTCCCTGTTCCTTCGTTTTGTTTTTCGTGCAGTTTTTATTCCTTTCCTGCTTTGTATGTTTCTTTTCCAGTATCTTGTCTTGTGCTTTGTTTTTCTTTGTTTTGTTTTGCATGTTCTCTCCGTCTCCTCCGATTGATACTCAACCAGTCAAGAATCCTCCGTCCGGGCAAAACAGGTATGTTCTAAATCTTTACGTTAATGAGTGGTGTATGATGTTTGTTTCAGTATTAGTTAAACGAGAGGCAACAAACCTAAGTTTCACTTAGGTTTGGGGTGCCTTATCTTTTTCACATCTACACACTCAATTCTTTAAACCCTGTGCAAACCTCGGTTTCACCGAGGTTTGGGGTTGGCTTTTATTGGCAAACCTAGGCCTCGACCTAGGTTTTGGGTGCCCATTTTAGAAAGTTGGAATTTCTCTTTGCTTGCTATGTAATGCCTTGCCCGTCCTTTTGATAACTGTAATAACTGCACAATGATTGAGTCGCATCACCTACGACTTTGCTTGCACATTGGGGACAATGTGTGGGTAAGGTTTGGGGTTGCCCAATCGGGCCCAAGCTCATGCACGTAGATTTCCTACATTTCTGAGTATTTAGATCACATTAGCTAAAATTTTTGTTTTGAATGATTGAGACCGACCATTGTGGGAAGAATCTTGTGATAGTGACGTGACCGTTAGAGAAGGACCGGGAAAGGACATGACTAGGGACATTAGTGGAGACCACCCGATAGTGAGCTTTGAGCCTAAAAGACGTTTTTCATTTCCAGGGATTCATACACTTAAATTCTTATACACTTTTTCGAATTCCTTGTCGTGAAATGTAGAATGATCTCGCTACATTATAGCATTGAGTAGCAAAGACGAACATCGGGATATTAGGTAAGGGTACAGTAGACCATATCGTGTGGACCTTAAGACATGATTCCAGGCATTTTGTTTCTGTTTAAACGCAGTTTGGCTATCGTTCCCTTTCACCCTTTCATGTATACCCATTAACCACTTTGCAGCCAAACACTCACCTTTTCGTTTCTAAACCCATCATTACACCCTCAGCCATGAGCCTTAGCCAACCCTATCCGAAAGTGTGTCAATCGGAAGCAGTAATGAACTTAGAGAGAAAGAGCGGAAAAGAAAGAAATCAGGCCAGTCAAGAAAGAGAAAGAGGGCCAATGTTACCCCAATCAATAAAGAGGACCAATGAAGTCCCAAAAAAAACGTAAATAAATACCGTTAGTAGAGCTGCATAATAAGTGAGTCAAAGCGACTCCAACAGTGACGAAAAAGGACCAAGTGAGCAAATGTGAAGCAACGAGAAGTTCGGAATTGCCAATGATTGACACGCCGAGGATTTTTGATCCTTTATACCCTTCGTTTCTTAACCTTAACCTTAGCCCCGTTACAACCCGTGTAAAGACCTGGATGATCTTCTGGAAAACGTGATTAGAGTCTATGACCACCTTTACCGATATTCCCTGTCTTGTTATTTGATTCCTTCTGAGATCAAAAGTTTGGACATTTGTGCGCCTTTCTTTATAGTTGTCATGTAATTACTGCGTGTTCTTGTACATAAACTCCATACACATGACAACACGAGCGATAACCTAGGTTCGAGAGCGAAACGAGAGTATCTGTGAGGTAGGGTCGAGGCGAAATGTTTTCCCTAGTATGTTCAGACTTAGTCCAACCCTGATGTGATCGGAACAGTCACGAGTTCAACTCCCAATGGAAGGTCATAGGTCAAACGAAATGAGAATTAGGCGAGAGTGAGATAGATATTCACGGGTATGGGAAATCACCGATGCATCACTTGGTACCGATTGGAAATTGTGCAGTTATTATATTTTCACTGATATGTGCTTTAATTCTGTTTTATCGCTAATTTGCTTGGGGACAAGCAACGCTCGGTTTGGGGTTGTTGATAACGCCACTTTTTGGCGTTATTTCCGGTTCTCAAACCAGTGAGATTGGCTTGTATTCAAGTAAAAAGGCGTGTATTTTACGGGTTATCTAGTGATTTACACAGGTTATCTAAAAGGCGGCATTCCTTGAGAAAAGAAGCTAAAAAGAGCCCAAAATGATTCCAACGAAGCCTAACGGGAGCCTAAAAGCCAAGCCCAAGACCCGCGACCGAACCAGGACCCGACCCGCGAACCAGAAATCGACCCAAGCAGCATTTAAGACACGCGCGACTTACCACGCGACTTGCAAGTCGCGTGGCAGGTTGCGTAACCCTCTGTTTCGCGACTTTCATCTTTAAACCCGATTTTAGGTCATTGTTTTCGGTATCCAGATTACAGACGACGACCAGAGCAGTGCCAGGGGCGATTTTCCGAGCCAAGTGACACCGTTTGGAGCAAAGATCGAGGATCAATCGAAGGAACGTTCAAGACGTGAAGTAGATTCAATCACGGGAAAAGGGAGTTCATCAATTCATCTTACACAGTCACCACGATCACGTTTACCATGTTTGCTTACACTATCGTCTCTCTTTCTTTTGTGTTTGAATCCCCCAACATCATGAACTAACTTTAAGATGTTGGGGGTTGGATTGAATTAGGATTGAACATATAGATGGATGACGAATGACTTTCATCAGTTTTCTGATTTAATGAATGCATGTGATTTTGTTCTTAATGCTTTTGTGAGCGTATCTAACTTACAATTGTTTTATTGTTTTCAATTATGTTCGATAGAATTAATTGAGATCTAGAATTAGGAATTACATGTCTAAGGTAAGAAAGGATAGAGATATACCGAGTAAGCCTTAGTCTCATAATAACCTGCGCTTAATGTGTTTTGAATTACATAGGGTGAGATCGAGAGATTAATCTTGTGCCTTTCGAGATAAACTTCATGGTAGCTTGAGAAAGCACCATGTTTTACAAATATAACTGTTGTTACTTGTGAGAGAGCAATGGTTAGATCAAGGTTGAGTATTCATCAACGGAATTAACTGGTATTTGTTTTAGTCTGATGTTCATATGTGAAAACCTAAGGATATCCAACCCTCAACTGTTTTCTCCATCTGAATTCCAAAGCTGCTTACGAGTTGTCTTGTGTTTGGTTTATTTTATTTGCTGCAATTAATTAGTTTAAAACCCATCTCCTAAATTCGACATTTCAGTTAATAATTCTTATAGTAATTGTGATACTTAGTTCCTAGTTCCCCGTGATTCGATACTCGTACTTTCCAAGTACTATTACTTGACTTCGACCCGTATACTTGCGGTTTAGATCCACGAGGTGTTAAAACCTCGTGTCAGGAGCATGCCGATTGTTTTGCCTGGTCGCACGAAGACATGGTCGACATAGACCCTGGCGTCATTTCCCATAAGCTCAATGTCGACCCGTCATTTAAACCTATCAAACAAAAGCGTCGGAATTTTGCTCTTGAAATGAATAAGGTAATAAATGATGAGGTCGACAACCTCCCCAAGACAGGGAAAATTCGAGAAGTAAAATACCCCGACTGGCTTACTAATGTCGTGGTCAATGGAAATGTCCTTATCATATCTCAGAAGTCGTGGGTAAAGGTGCCTATCGGCTCCAAACCCTCGACGATCGAGATGTCCCATGTAGCTGGAATGCAACACATCTAAAAAGGTATTTCTTCTAAACCCTTTTCTCTCATACGATTTTTATTCATCACGACGATTACTGACTTAAGCATCGGAGGGTCGTTGGTTAGCCAACTGACATTGTTTTATCGCAGGATCGCACGACATAAGGTACTAAGTCTATCACATGACATCAGTATACCTTCGCAGGGTCGCATGACATAAGTAATCGGGTCTACTATATGATTTGATTATCTTATCGCATGGACGCGTGATTCAGATTCACCACACGATTTAATTGTGCAATTGAGCCACGATCTAAGTGTTTTAACTTAGAAAATTTCATGTTCTGAATGAATGCTCTGATTGCATGTACCAATGAATGCTTACGTGGTTTAATAATATAAAAGCTTTACGACTTATGTTCTAATTGTTGTGTCATGATGGATGCCTAAGTCGCATGTCTTCTTGTTCATGTTATACTTAGTGAATTTCACCGTTGATAGTATTCGCGAAATGTATAAGACACAAGTTCAAAAGAAATGTAAGTTTCATTCATAGAATATTCGGTCACTTACATCCAAATAGCTCGACCACCAACGGTCAAGCGATAAAAAACAAAAAATAAAATCTTCTAAATCTGAGGAGGATCGTCCGTCGCATCCTTGCCCGAGGCTTCGCCCTGGAGGCCCTCGTTCGTCTCTTCTTCCTCAGCCTCCTTCTCGTCGTCTGAGTCGAGGTCCCTATCGGACCCGACAGTCGACAAGAAAAATGCCAATTCGTCCGACGCTGAGGCGAGAGGATTCTTCCCCGATAGATGCTGCCTCATTATCGTCGCCCGTGCGGTCAATCGAGCCAAGATAAAGACGGACTTAGCCTCGTCCTTCAGCTCCTTCACCTCTTTCTCCAGGCTCACCTCCTTAGACTTGGATTCCTCGGCTTCTTTTTCCTTCACAGCCAATGACTCCTTCGTCCTGTCCAGCTCCTCCCTTTGGTCAGCGATCAAGGACAGGGATTGCTTTAGGCGGTGTTTCGCCTCATCCTTCGTGCGTCCGACGGCCTCCAATTCATTCAGGGCATCGTCGAGTCGTACGGACATCCCCTCGGTACTCGCCAGAGCTGACCTCTCCCTCTCCAAGGCCGCGTTCTCCCTTACCAGAGCAGAGAACACTAAACCTTCAATCTTCGCCATTTCGGCGTGCAGAGCCAGAGAAGACTGGTGTTAATGCCAAAAATCGTCCAGAAGGATAACTTAAGGTTGATTATGGAGCTTAACAACTAAAGAATAGGAATCTAGCGACAAAGCGTGCGACAAAGACAGAAAATGTAAAAGAGACAAAGATTTTGGTGACGCGGGAAAAACCTCAACGAGGAAAAAACCCACGGACGACATTGATGATGTCGTCGCTGCACTATGATCGCCAAACAAGGGCGATATCATTTGTTCTAGGTGTCGAGAGTACAATGATTACAATACAGATGAAATAAAGACTTGAAATGTAAAAGAACAAGTGTATCAAGTGTAAGAAACAAGTGCGTCGTGTGTAGAAACTGTGTGTCGTGCGTGCAAGTCGTGCATCGTGAGCGATCTTTCGAGAGAGAATTCTTTGCTTCGAGTGTCTTTGAGTACGCAGTGTGTTATTCCAGAAATCAGTGATGCCCAAATGGTGATTTTGCCTTCGTATTTATAGTCTTCGAATGTCTTTAATGACTTCATAAAATCCCCTGGTAACGGTCGCAACAGCCACTGTTGTTAATGTTCATAATTGTCTCTGTCGGTTTCGTCCGTTGGCCATAAATGACATTGACCTTGCATTAAATGAGGAAAACATAACAGAAATGTCGCATGTTAGTCGGTCGAAGTCGTGAGCTATGTCACGACGGTCGAGGTCGACGGGTACTTTTGACTTCAGCTTTGGTCAAAGGATAAAGTGTCTATGATTTGACTTTGTTATGAGAGAAGTGCAATAAATGTTCTTAGTGTCTTGGTCGTGGTCGAGACTGGTGAAATTTTACCCAAACAGTTTGCCCCCAAAATTTAAAAAATGGAGTGGTAAATTTAAGTTTCAAAAGTTTTTAAATTTTGTTAGTCGGACGCCTAGGGTCGTGACACGTGTAAAAAATCTTTTAAGTTGCCTTGGAACTGGATCGGTCCAACCCCAACTAAAGAAGGAGTCGAAAAGGTGATAAGGTCGTGACGTCATACTGACGCACGGTCGTGCTTAACAGCTGTAAGCGCCAGGTGTCGATGATCTGTCGAGTATTCAAAAAGGCTAGGGACATGTGTCGTTCATCGGGCGACATGACCTGACACGATTTTCTACATAAATAGCGACCCTTGATGGATCTTTTTCATCTTTACGATTTCAGAGAGATTTTCCCTGATTTCTTTGATGTTCTTCGCCGAATCTTTTCAAAACTTGCATAAGATCTTCGACCTGTTTAGAGATTTCAAGGTTTTAGGCGCCTATATAAGGTACGACTCTCCAGTCTTTATATGCGTCGTAAGTCCATTGCTAGGAATCCTAGGAAGAACTGGGATATTTGGGGCTTTTCAGAGCGGCAAATTTTGTTAACGGGTTTGTCAATGTCGACAGAGCCTAGGAGCACCATTCAAGATCAAGATGCTCTTGACGAATTTAGGAATTTAGCAAAAATCCCTGCGGGGATTACTATGAGTAAGGCCTGCCAGATTAGACCGGAGATGTGCCCCAAAGGATACGTCGTGATATACGAGTATCCCTTTAGAATAGGCTTCGAGTGGCCCTAATCTCCTCTGGCGAAGTCTTTTATGTGCGAGTTTGACCTCTCGCCTGGACAACTGATGCCCCAATTCTGGAGGGTAATACAGGTCGTCGAGCGACTTACCACTCATTGGGAGTCACCGATGAACGTAAAAGACCTCTTGACCGCTTATCAGGTCAAGAAGGATCAGTACCGTCGCTATAGCTTATTTTCCAAGCATAAGGGTGATCGTACCCTGGTCTTAAAAACTGCGGTCAACGACCGTAAATGGAAGACCAGGTACGTCTTCGTGCGGGTAGCGACGCTGGATCCCGACAACGACAGGGTCAGGTCTGGGTGGAACATGGCTGGTGAGTTTTAGCTTTGGTCGAGGGTCTTTATTATGCTTACTGCTTTGTTTTTGTAACTAATCCTCTTCTCTTTGTGCTTTCAGATATAAAGTTCGACGCAGTGAAGCCTAACGACGATTCCAAGGAAAAATCGAGAAATTCCTAGAGATCAGTCCTGACGATCGATCAATCGTCACTCGACATCTAGTGCACGAGGACGACGATCTGGTGTGTTTAGGTGAAAACCGTCGTGAGAGTCGAGAGGAAGCAGAGGAAGAAGAAAAAGAAGAGGAAGACGAGTCTAAGGATACCGAGGAGACTGAGGAGGAGGATAAGAAAGAGGAGTCGAACGAAGAGGTAGAGATGACTGGTAAGTGTACCCTACTTTGTTCGACACATTCCTTCCCTTATTTCAGCGTTTTAATTTGTTCTTTCTTCTTCGTTTCACAGGAGAATCTCAACAGTCCCGGCCGAAGATGTCATCTGTGATGGCCAAGAGGGCGGCTCAGGTCGAACTGGCTCGCAAGGCGAGGGAAAAGAGGAAGGAAGCCCCGACAGCTGGGTCGAGGGTCCTAAAGAGAAAAGAGGCCCCGACAATTGGATCGGGAGTCCTAAAGAGGACGAGGACGTCTGTCCCGAGGGAACCGTCTTTGAAGACGGGCGGCTCATCGAGAGTCATCTCGCCTGAGAAGGCGAAGGCGTCGACCGCGTCTGTCGAGAAGACTTCCGCTACGGTCGGCGCGACACCCGTCGATACTACGCATCCGGCGAAATCGACGGTGTCCCCTATTTCCACGTCAAACCCCTCGTCGGCCGACAAGGGCAAGGGCGCGCAGACGGGAGAGAGAGAGGAAACGACG
Organism: Saussurea involucrata; assembly: GCA_033807775.1. NCBI lineage: Eukaryota > Viridiplantae > Streptophyta > Magnoliopsida > Asterales > Asteraceae > Saussurea > Saussurea involucrata. The sequence goes on from CM066315.1 coordinate 48,440,601, forward strand.
GTAAACTTTACGTTGCCGTCGGATTTCATGGTGGACAATGTCCTGGACGGGACGAGTTTGTTCCCCCACTTGGATAAGTTCGAGCTCCCCTCTTTCAGGGAGCGCTTCAACGGGGTCTCTATCGAGAGTGCGGGGTCTTACGTTGCCGGACTGGCGTTTATGGTAAGTCTGTCTTTCAAGATTTTGTCTTTCGTTTGACATTATCGTTGTCGTTTTCGTTGTCGTGGTCGTGTATTTTACTAACGTGTTTTCATATGTTTCAGTCTTTGTAACGTCCCAAAAATTACAATAAATTTGAACTTTTTAAAATAACATTTTATTAGAAATAAATCATAAACATTTAACTTCAAATAAACATTTTATCCAAAACCTCGTTTAGTTAGTCAACCAACTCAATTAAAGCAGTGGAAAATATAATACTTCTAAACATAGTATCTCAAAATGATAATAGAAAAAAAAAACTCTTCAACGCGCCAGTGTGTACCGTCACGCCTTACTGCCACCCGTACCTGAAACCGTAATTTATAGGGAAAGGGTAAGCACGAAGCTTAGTGAATTCAACACCACATACGATAGCAATCATATTAACACTACCCCTAACACAGGTAGATACACATAACCAAGCATGCAAGTTTAAGAACGTATCCTAAACTAACATACTCATGCAAGACAACCTATGCAGGTATCCATCGGTCTCCCCGATATCACACGATCACCGTGCACGTATCCCTCGGTCTCCCCGAGTTCCTACGTCACTCGTGTACATCCTCCTCGGTCTCCCCGAGTCCTCGGTCTCCCCGAGTTTTATACGATACCCAAGGTCCATACTAGACACGGCACGATCTAGTACACACCACATAAGATTACTAGCACACACGAGCTACGGTAATGCACGTACAATTATTATCCTACGTAGTGAGTGAACTCACCTCGATAAGCAACGCAGATACCCACAAACAGCAATACGAGTCCGCCAACTCCAACTCACTTCTTTCCACCTAAAGAAGTGTTATCAAGTGTCAGAGCGAAGACCCAACCCGAAATTACTACTATAAGTCTAAACGTACATTTTCCAGCTTTTGGTCTAAAACTACAGGTCTGTTCGAGACCTGTTTAGCCCCCCTTAAACTCATCAAACCAGAATTATTTTTCCATAAATAGAAATTCCTATGTCTTAGGTTTACAGGGACATATCGCACGCGTTCATACGAGGTCCCTACTATTTTATATGAAATTTCTAAGACAACCTATCCGAAGAGCGAATTTCGGACCAGTCTGCACTAATTGCCAAATTGGCCCTAGCTAGAGGCCGAATTGATTTTTCTGCAAAACATACTAAACATACTAGACACAATTTGGGAGATTTTGGCACTGGTTTCACCTCAATCCGAGTTTCCTAGAGTTTTCTATGGCTTTTACAAAACAGTGATAGATTTAGCCATTTTATATAAAATGATAACTTTTACTATCGGCTTAGAGTTTACGCGTTTAAGGTTTACGAACTAGGGTTTTAAGGTTAGGGTTTTAGGTAGCCAAGGCTGGACTAATCCCAGCACCACCCACTGCCACCTCCGGCAGTGGTGGTTGGTGGCGGCGGCGGCAGCCACCACCGGCGGTGGTGGTGAATCACTTTACAAACCGGCGACAGCCACCACCAACGGAAATAAACCCGACCACCCAAACTCCGTCATACACACCCACACGCAATATCTACAGCCGAGAGCCCGCCATCACAACCACCTTACTGGTGGTGCACGGCGGCCGTGCCGGCGGCAGCCACGGCTGCGTCGCCGGTGGCGGTTTCGCGGTGGTTCGCTAAGTCTTTCGACGAGACAAGAAGAGAACAAACCGACAAACTATCTCGTACTCACCCACACCTACAGCCTACGGCGGCACCAAGAACGCACGTTGCAACCACTGGATGGTGGTGCACGGCGGCTACACACCGGCAGCAAAGGCTGACGGCGGTGGTGGTTTTGTGGCTTTGACAACGATGCAAGAAAGAAACCGAGAGAAGGGAAGAAGGACACTTACCTGTCGTCGTCAACACATTAGCAACCACACGAACTCCCCCCCCCCCCCCCCCCCCTCTCTCTCTCGCTACTCCTCACTCTCGCCGCTACACGTTCTCGCAGGCAGAAACCACGGCGGCGGCGGCGCCGCTGATTTTGGAGTTGACCGGTGGTGGCAGCGATGGGGAAAAAAGAGAATGGCGGTTTTAGGATTTTTTTTTGGGTGTTCCTTGCGTGGGACGAAAGTGAAGCGAGAATGGGAGGGGGGATCGATCTTAAGGCCGATCCCATGCACTTCTTAAAAAAAATTTACATTTTCAGTCACTTACTTTTATTGTTACATCAATTCTTTCCCAATTCAATTTAGGATTTCCCAATTAAATCTCTTAACGCAAAACTAATTCCTTTTTAGTCCTTGCCGCCAAAACCCGTTAAAATTCGATTAGAGGAAAATTTTAAAATGAATAAATAAATAAACAGGAAAGAAGTCCATACCGGGACACGGGCTTTACAACTCTCCCCCGCTTGAATGAGACTTTGTCCTCGAAGTCTGCGTCCGCAAATAGCTCCGGGTAGTTCTCCCGCATCTCAACCTCGGGTTCCCAAATCCACTCGGAACCCTTTCGGTGCTGCCACTGAACTTTCACCAAGCCAATTACCTTGTTACGCGAGGTCCTCGTCTTCCTGTCAACAATGGCGATCGGCTTCTCTACGTAATTAAGCCGCTCGTCAATCTGAATATCCTCGAGAGGAATCACCGCAGTCTCATCCACTACACACTTCCGCAACTGAGACACGTGGAATGTGTTGTGGATCAAACTCAGCTCGTCCGGTAACTCTAAGCGATAAGCTACCTTTCCCACTCGAGAAATGATCTTGTAAGGTCCAATGTAACGGGGTCCTAACTTTCCCCGTTTACGAAACCGAATCACCCCTTTCCAGGGCGAAACCTTCAGCAAAACATAATCCCCCACTTGAAACTCCAAGTCTGAGCGTCTCTTGTCGGCGTAACTCTTCTGCCGACTCTGTGCGATAACCAGACGGTCCCGCACCATCTGTATCATCTCAGTCGTCTTTAGCACAATATCCGTACTCCCCAATACTCTCTGACCAACCTCGCCCCAGCAAATGGGCGTCCTGCACTTCCTACCATACAACATCTCGTACGGCGGCATGCCAATACTGGAATGAAAGCTGTTGTTGTACGAAAACTCCGCCAAAGGAAAGTACTGATCCCAACTACCTCCGAAATCAATGGCACATGCCCGAAGCATATCCTCGAGTGTCTGAATAGTCCGCTCACTCTGCCCGTCGGTCTGTGGATGAAAAGTCGTGCTAAAATGTAACCGCGTACCCATCTCCACCTGAAACTTCTCCCAAAACCGGGAGGTAAAACGGGTGTCCCTGTCCGAGACAATCGAAACTGGCACCCCGTGCCTGGCTACAATCTCTCGCACAAAAATCTCTGCGAGCTTCTCCGCCGAGGAGCTCTCCCTGATGGCCAAAAAGTGAGCACTCTTGGTCAGACGATCGACAATCACCCATATAGCATCATTCCCACGTGGAGTCCTTGGGAGTTTAGTAATGAGATCCATCGTGATCTCCTCCCATTTCCATACCGGAATCTTCAAAGGTTGCAATTTCCCATGCGGTCTCTGGTGCTCAGCCTTGACCTTCCGACAAGTCAAGCATTCTTCTACATACTTAGCGGCATCCCGCTTCATGTCGGGCCACCGATAATTCCCCCGCAGATCGCGGTACATCTTCGTAGCTCCAGGATGAATAGAAAACTTGGACTTATGCGCCTCGTCCAACAATATCTGCATGTTCCCGCCAGTGAAGGGAACCCAAATTCGACCATACCGTGTCAAAAGACCCCGACTATCATAGGCAAAATTTGGAATTTCACCCGAAACTCTCTCGCGTTTGGCATTCTCATCCAGAACTGCCACTTCCTGAGCACTACCTATCGAGTCAAGGAGAGGTGCAACCACTGTTAACCGTTGACACAAACCCCGAAGTGGCTCACCAACCGGATGTCGACTAAGTGCGTCCGCAACAACATTCCCTTTACCCGGGTGGTAAAGTATCTCACAATCATAATCCTTGACTACGTCCAGCCACCTCCTCTGATGCATATTGAGGTTTTGCTGGTCCATCAAGTATTTGAGGCTTTTATGGTCAGTGTATATCGTACACTTGACGCCATACAAGTAATGCCTCCAAATCTTGAGAGCAAACACCACTGCTCCCAACTCTAGGTCATGCGTCGGGTAGTTCGCCTCATGAGGCTTCAACTGCCTCGAAGCGTAAGCTATGACCTTACCGCGCTGCATGAGCACGGCGCCCAATCCCTGGTGAGAAGCGTCACAATATACCACCAAATCCTCCATACCCTCGGGCAAAGTCAACACCGGAGCCTCGCATAAACGTCTGCGTAGCTTCTCAAAAGCCCTTTGCTGCTCCTCACCCCAACTAAAAACCGCAGATTTCTTCGTCAATCGGGTCATAGGTAAAGCAATCTTGGAGAAATCTTGAATAAATCTCCAGTAATACCCTGCTAACCCTAGAAAACTCTGTACTTCAGTGGGAGTCTTCGGCACCTCCCACCGCATCACTGCTATAATCTTGGCCGGATCGACCATGATACCCTTCTGGTTCACGACATGCCCTAGGAATTGGACCTCCCGTAACCAGAACTCACACTTGGAGAACTTAGCATAAAGCTTCTCCCGCCTCAAAACCTCCAAAACTTCTCGCAAATGCATCTCGTGCTCTTCCTTCGACTTCGAATACACGAGAATATCGTCGATGAACACAATCACCGACCGATCCAACATCGGGCTACACACCCGGTTCATGAGGTCCATGAATGATGTTGGTGCATTGGTGAGCCCGAAAGGCATCACCACAAACTTGTAATGGCCATAACGTGTACGAAATGCCGTCTTCTCCGTATCCTCGCTCCTTACCCGCATCTGATGATACCCCGATCTCAAATCAATCTTAGAGAACCACGAGGCTCCCTGATGCTGGTCGAACGAGTCATCGATCCTTGGCAGAGGATAACGATTCTTCATCGTAAGCTTGTTCAACTCACGGTAATCTATACACATCCGTTGGGACCCGTCCTTCTTTTTCACAAACAGAATCGGGGCTCCCCACGGTGAACAACTCGGCTTGATGAACTCCTTTTCGAGAAGTTCCTGCAACTGAGTGAACAACTCCTTCATTTCCGGTGGAGCCAGACGATAAGGTGCCTTGGCCACCGGAGCCGCACCCGGAATTAAGTCAATGCGGAACTCCACCTGTCGCTCGGGAGGTATCCCCGGTAAATCATCGGGAAACACATCAGCAAACTCCTGTACAACTGGCACATCCTCCGCAGTCTTCTTCTCTTCGTCGCCGCGCGTGCCTATCACATACGCTAAATATCCTTGACCACTGTGCTGCAAGTATCTCCGAGCCCTCGCAGCCGAACATATTGCTGAGGTCCGCCTGGGCGAGTCGCCCTGAACTAGTAGTTCTCCCCCGCTTGGGGTTCGAACTCGTACTTGTTTGCGACGACAAACAATCTCCGCATCGAAAGCATCCATCCAATCCATGCCCATAATCACGCACAACTCTCGCATAGCGATCGGAATCAAATCAATCGGGAATCTCACACCAGAGATCTCCAAAGTGCACCCCAAGTACACGTCAGTAACCGTCAAGGTTCTGTCATCAGCAACCTCAACCACGAGTGGACAGCCTAACCGTCCTACACCCCGGCCCAAACGCTCACTAAAAGTGCGAGACACGAAAGAATGAGTAGCCCCACTATCAAACATCACTACTGCCGGCACCGAGTTAACTAAGAACGTACCTGTCACCACTTTAGGCGTAGCCTGTGCCTCGTCCACCTTCAGATGATGAACTCTACCTCGGGCCGCCTCGGTTCCAGCTTGACCCACTCGACCATCAGTAATACGCAAGGGGGCAGCCGCAGGAGCTCTTTGTGCCCCACCCCCATCAGCAGCCCTCAGATTCGGACAGTTGGCCTTCACATGGCCCGTCTGCTTGCAGTTGAAGCAGACCATCAGTGGTACTCTGCAATCACGACCGTAGTGTCCTACCTTGCCACACTTGAAACACTTGTCATCTCTCCTTCCATTATTATCCTTGGGCTTAAACCCATCGCTCCTTTGACTCGAACGCGAGTCCGAGAATTTTGTCTTCTTCGGAACAGACGATATCGGTGCCACGGTCTGCACCGCCTTTCTCTTCTTCGCCTGCGTCTCCAACTCAAGTTCCCGTCTCCAGGAAACCTCCATCAACACTACTACCTTATCACGAATGGCAGTAAAATCTCGGGGATCGCCTCCCCAATAGCATGCGTCACCACAGTCGCAAACATTTCACGTATATGTTGTTCCTCCTCGTGATGGCCATTCCCGGTATTTATCCCAACGATTTGTTAGCACACATAAATCCTGCTAACTACGCTCACGCTCAACTCCTCGGATTCTCCGTGACTTTCCCCGACTCGAGCACGGATCTTGTGCTTCAGATAGTAGGAGCTCTACTACTACCTTCCACACCTATCCTTACTCGTTTCGAGTCCCGTCCCGAAGTGCTCAAGTAGTTCCTTGCCGACAGTTCAACCCATATGCCCGTACCAGCATATGCAAACACTCTTCCTAGCTCCCTAGGAATTCCATCTCATCCCACTACCCTTTCTATGACGGAATCCCTACTAGTCACGACGAGTCGCCTCGCGAATGCACAGTTGCATACAGTGTGAAATCAGATAGACATTCGAATAAAAGATTCTATCCTACAATGGTTGGACTCAAACAAGAGCTGCGCAATAGAACTAAATCCAACATTCTAAGGCTATTTGGTTCCTACTGCATACAACTTATAAGGCATTCACTTAACAACCTATCAAGACTAGCATAAATTTCTACTAGCAAGCAACAACATGCAGTACAGTGTAATCAGCACCAGGAAATCTAGCATACATACTCCTATGTTCTAGAAAGCAATAAATTACACTAAGTACTCTATCTTTTCCCTTGGCATCGGCTGACTGTACACACTGCGCCTTCGGTCACCGTTTCTCAAACGTACTTTCTCTTTCTTTTATTTTCTCAAAAAAATTTGAAAGGAAAGAAAATCCCGAGCCGCAAACTTGAGTTCAAACACACCGAAATGTATTTGATTCGCTCAAGCTGTGCTCTGATACCAACTTGTAACGTCCCAAAAATTACAATAAATTTGAACTTTTTAAAATAACATTTTATTAGAAATAAATCATAAACATTTAACTTCAAATAAACATTTTATCCAAAACCTCGTTTAGTTAGTCAACCAACTCAATTAAAGAAGCGGAAAATATAATACTTCTGAACATAGTATCTCAAAATGATAATAGAAAAAAAATCTCTTCAACGCGCCAGTGTGTACCGTCACGCCTTACTGCTCCCAACTCTAGGTCATGCGTCGGGTAGTTCGCCTCATGAGGCTTCAACTGCCTCGAAGCGTAAGCTATGACCTTACCGCGCTGCATGAGCACGGCGCCCAATCCCTGGTGAGAAGCGTCACAATATACCACCAAATCCTCCATACCCTCGGGCAAAGTCAACACCGGAGCCTTGCATAAACGTCTGCGTAGCTCCTCAAAAGCCCTTTGTTGCTCCTCACCCCAACTAAAAACCGCAGATTTCTTCGTCAATCGGGTCATAGGTAAAGCAATCTTGGAGAAATCCTGAATAAATCTCCAGTAATACCCAGCTAACCCTAGAAAACTCCGTACTTCAGTGGGAGTCTTCGGCACCTCCCACCGCATCATTGCTGTAATCTTGGCCGGATCGACCATGATACCCTTCTGGTTCACGACATGCCCTAGGAATTGGACCTCCCGTAACCAGAACTCACACTTGGAGAACTTAGCATAAAGCTTCTCCCGCCTCAAAACCTCCAAAACTTCTCGCAAATGCATCTCGTGCTCTTCCTTCGACTTCGAATACACGAGAATATCGTCGATGAACACAATCACCGACCGATCCAACATCGGGCTACACACCCGGTTCATGAGGTCCATGAATGATGCTGGTGCATTGGTGAGCCCGAAAGGCATCACCACAAACTCGTAATGGCCATAACGTGTACGAAATGCCGTCTTCTCCGTATCCTCGCTCCTTACCCGCATCTGATGATATCCCGATCTCAAATCAATCTTAGAGAACCACGAGGCTCCCTGATGCTGGTCGAACGAGTCATCAATCCTTGGCAGAGGATAACGATTCTTCACCGTAAGCTTGTTCAACTCACGGTAATCTATACACATCCGTTGGGACCCGTCCTTCTTTTTCACAAACAGAATCGGGGCTCCCCACGGTGAACAACTCGGCTTGATGAACTCCTTTTCGAGAAGTTCCTGCAACTGAGTGTACAACTCCTTCATTTCCGGTGGAGCCAGGCGATAAGGTGCCTTGGCCACCGGAGCCGCACCCAGAATTAAGTCAATGCGGAACTCCACCTGTCGCTTGGGAGGTATCCCCGGTAAATCATCGGGAAGCACATCAGCAAACTCCCGTACAACTGGCACATCCTCCGCAATCTTCTTCTCTTCGTTGTCGCGCGTGCCTATTACATACGCTAAATATCCTTGACCACTGTGCTGTAAGTATCTCCGAGCCCTCGCAGCCGAACATATTGCTGAGGTCCGCCTGGGCGAGTCGCCCTGAACTAGTAGTTCTCCCCCGCTTGGGGTTCGAACTCGTACTTGTTTGCAACGACAAACAATCTCCGCATCGAAAGCATCCATCCAATCCATGCCCACAATCACGCACAACTCTCGCATAGCGATCGGAATCAAATCAATCGGGAATCTCACACCAGAGATCTCCAAAGTGCACCCCCGATACACGTCAGTAACCGTCAAGGTCCTGTCATCAGCAACCTCAACCACGAGTGGACAGCCTAACCGTCCTACACCCCGGCCCAAACGCTCACCAAAAGTGCGAGACACGAAAGAATGAGTAGCCCCGCTATCAAACATCACTACTGCAGGCACCGAGTTAACTAAGAACGTACCTGTCACCACTTTAGGCGTAGCTTGTGCCTCGTCCACCTTCAGCTGATGAACTCTACCTCGGGCCACCTCGGTTCTAGCTTGACCCACTCGACCATCAGTAATACGCAAGGGGGCAGCCGCAGGAGCTCTTTGTGCCCCACCCCCATCAGCAGCCCTCGGATTCGGACAGTTGGCCTTCACATGGCCCGTCTGCTTGCAGTTGAAGCAGACCATCAGTGGTACTCTGCAATCACGACCGTAGTGTCCTACCTTGCCACACTTGAAACACTTGTCATCTCTCCTTCCATTATTATCCTTGGGCTTAAACCCACCGCTCCTTTGACTCGAACGCGAGTCCGAGAATTTTGTCTTCTTCGGAACAGACGATATCGGTGCCACGGTCTACACCGCCTTTCTCTTCTTCGCCTGCGTCTCCAACTCAAGTTCCCGTCTCCAGGCAACCTCCATCAACACTACTACCTCATCACGAATGGCAGTAAAATCTCGGGGATCGCCTCCCTAATAGCATCCGTCACCACAGTCGCAAACATTTCACGTATATGTTGTTCCTCCTCGTGATGGCCATTCCCAGTATTTATCCCAACGAGTTGTTAGCACACATAAATCTAGCTAACTACGCTCACGCTCAACTCCTCGGATTCTCCGTGACTTTCCCCGACTCGAGCACGGATCCTGTGCTTCAGATAGTAGGAGCTCTACTACTACCTTCCACACCTATCCTTACTCGTTTCGAGTCCCGTCCCGAAGTGCCCAAGTAGTTCCTTGCCGACAGTTTAACCCATATGCCCGTACCAGCATATGCAAACACTCTTCCTAGCTCACTAGGAATTCCATCTCATCCCACTACCCTTGCTATGACGGAATCCCTACTAGTCACGACGAGTCGCCTCGTGAATGCACAGTTGGATACAATGTGAAATCAGATAGACATTCGAATAAAAGATTCTATCCTACAACGGTTGGACTCAAACAAGAGCTGCGCAATAGAACTAAATCCAACATTCTAAGGCTATTTGGTTCCTACTGCATACAACTTATAAGGCATTCACTTAACAACCTATCAAGACTAGCATAAATTTCTACTAGCAAGCAACAACATGCAGTACAGTGTAATCAGCACCAGGAAATCTAGCATACATACTCCTATGTTCTAGAAAGCAATAAATTACACTAAGTACTCTATCTTTTCCCTTGGCATCGGCTGACTGTACACACTGCGCCTTCGGTCACCATTTCTCAAACGTACTTTCTCTTTCTTTTATTTTCTCAAAAAAATTTGAAAGGAAAGAAAATCCCGAGCCGCAAACTTGAGTTCAAACACACCGAAATGTATTTGATTCGCTCAAGCTGTGCTCTGATACCAACTTGTAACGTCCCAAAAATTACAATAAATTTGAACTTTTTAAAATAACATTTTATTAGAAATAAATCATAAACATTTAACTTCAAATAAACATTTTATCCAAAACCTCGTTTAGTTAGTCAACCAACTCAATTAAAGCAGCGGAAAATATAATACTTCTGAACATAGTATCTCAAAATGATAATAGAAAAAAAATCTCTTCAACGCGCCAGTGTGTACCGTCACGCCTTACTGCCACCCGTACCTGAAACCGTAATTTATAGGGAAAGGGTAAGCACGAAGCTTAGTGAATTCAACACCACATACGATAGCAATCATATTAACACTACCCTTAACACAGGTAGATACACATAACCAAGCATGCAAGTTTAAGAACGCATCCTAAACTAACATACTCATGCAAGACAACCTAAGCAGGTATCCATCGGTCTCCCCGATATCACACGATCACCGTGCACGTATCCCTCGGTCTCCCCGAGTTCCTACGTCACTCGTGTACATCCTCCTCGGTCTCCCCGAGTCCTCGGTCTCCCCGAGTTTTATACGATACCCAAGGTCCATACTAGACACGACACGATCTAGTACCACACCACATAAGATTACTAGCACACACGATCTACGGTAATGCACGTACAATTATTATCCTACGTAGTGAGTGAACTCACCTCGATAAGCAACGCAGATATCCACAAACAGCAATACGAGTCCGCCAACTCCAACTCACTTCTTTCCACCTAAAGAAGTGTTATCAAGTGTCAGAGCGAAGACCCAACCCGAAATTACTACTATAAGTCTAAACGTACATTTTCCAGCTTTTGGTCTAAAACTACAGGATTGTTCGAGACCTGTTTATCCCACCTTAAACTCATCAAACCAGAATTATTTTTCAATAAATAGAAAGTCCTATGTCTTAGGTTTCCAGGGACATATCGTACGCGTTCATACGAGGTCCCTACTATTTTATATGAAATTTCTAAGACAAGCTATCCGAACAGCGAATTTCGGACCAATCTGCACTAATTGCCAAATTTGCCCTAGCTAGAGGCCGAAATGATTTTTCTTCAAAACATACGAAACATACTAGACACAATTTGGGAGATTTTGGCACTGGTTTCACCTCAATCCGAGTTTCCTAGATTTTTCTATGGCTTTACAAAACAGTGATAGATTTAGCCATTTTACATAAAATGATAACTTTTACTATCGGCTTAGAGTTTACGCGTTTAAGGTTTACGAACTAGGGTTTTAAGGTTAGGGTTTTAGGTAGCCAAGGCTGGACTAATCCCAGAACCACCCATTGCCACCTCCGGCAGTGGTGGTCAGCGGCGGCGGCGGCGGCAGCCACCACCGGCGGTGGTGGTGAATCACTTTACAAATCCGGCGAGACCAACGGAAATAAACCCGACCACCCAAACTCCGTCATACACACCCACATGCAATATCTACAGCCGAGAGCCCGCCATCACAACCACCTTACTGGTGGTGCACGGCGGTCGTGCCGGCGGCGGCCACGGCTGCGTCGCCGGTGGCGGTTTCGCGGGGGTTCGCTAAGTCTTTCGATGAGACAAGAAGAGAACAAACCGACAAACTATCTCGTACCCACCCACACCCACAGCCTACGGCGGCACCAAGAACGCACGTTGCAGCCACCGGATGGTGGTGCACGGCGGCTACACACCGGCAACCAAGGCTGACGGCGGTGGTGGTTTTGTGGCTTTGACAACGATGCAAGAAAGAAACCGAGAGAAGGGAAGAAGGACACTTACCTGTCGTCTTCAACACAGTAGCAACCACACGAACTCCGCCCCCCCCCCCCCTCTCTTTCTCTCTCGCTACTCCTCACTCTCGCCGCTACACGTTCTCGCCGGCAGAAACCACGACGGTGGCGGCGCCGGTGATTTTGGAGTTGACCGGCGGTGGCAGCGATGGGGAAAAAAGGGAATGGCGGTTTTAGGATTTTTTTTGGGTGTTCCTTGCGTGGGACGAAAGTGAAGCGAGAATGGGAGGGGGGTCGGTCTTAAGGCCGATCCCATGCACTTCTTAAAAAAATTACATTTTCAGTCCCTTACTTTTATTGTTACATCAATTCTTTCCCAATTCAATTTAGGATTTCCCAATTAAATCTCTTAACGCAAAACTAATTCCTTTTTAGTCCTTGCCGCCAAAACCCGTTAAAATTCGATTAGAGGAAAATTTTAAAATGAATAAATAAATAAACAGGAAAGAAGTCCATGTCCTCGAGTGTCTGAATAGTCCGCTCACTCTGCCTGTCGGTCTGTGGATGAAAACTCGTGCTAAAATGTAACCGCGTACCCATCTCCACCTGAAACCTCTCCCAAAACCGGGAGGTAAAACGGGTGTCCTTGTCCGAGACAATCGAAACTGGCACCCCGTGCCTGGCTACAATCTCTCGCACGAAAATCTTTGCGAGCTTCTCCGCCGAGGAGCTCTCCCTGATGGCCAAAAAGTGAGCACTCTTGGTCAGACGATCGACAATCACCCATATAGCATCATTCCCACGTGGAGTCCTTGGGAGTTTAGTAATGAGATCCATCGTGATCTCCTCCCATTTCCATACCGGAATCTTCAAAGGTTGCAATTTCCCATGCGGTCTCTGGTGCTCAGCCTTGACCTTCCGACAAGTCAAGCATTCTTCTACATACTTAGCGGCATCCAGCTTCATGTCGGGCCACCGATAATTCCCCCGCAGATCGCGGTACATCTTCGTAGCTCCAGGATGAATAGAAAACTTGGACTTATGTGCCTCGTCCAACAATATCTGCCTGTTCCCGCCAGTGAAGGGAACCCAAATTCGACCATACCGTGTCAAAAGACCCCGACTATCACGGGAAAAATTTGGAATTTCACCCGAAACTCTCTCGCGTTTGGCATTCTCGTCCAGAACTGCCACTTCCTGAGCACTACCTATCGAGTCAAGGAGAGGTGCAACCACTGTTAACCGTTGACACAAACCCCGAAGTGGCTCACCAACCGGATATCGACTAAGTGCGTCCGCAACAACATTCGCTTTACCCGGGTGGTAAAGTATCTCACAATCATAATCCTTGACTACGTCCAGCCACCTCCTCTGATGCATATTGAGGTTTTGCTGGTCCATCAAGTATTTGAGGCTTTTATGGTCAGTGTATATCGTACACTTGACGCCATACAAGTAATGCCTCCAAATCATGAGAGCAAACACCACTGCTCCCAACTCTAGGTCATGCGTCGGGTAGTTCGCCTCATGAGGCTTCAACTGCCTCGAAGCGTAAGCTATGACCTTACCGCGCTGCATGAGCACGGCGCCCAATCCCTGGTGAGAAGCGTTACAATATACCACCAAATCCTCCATACCCTTGGGCAAAGTCAACACCGGAGCCTTGCATAAACGTCTGCGTAGCTCCTCAAAAGCCCTTTGCTGCTCCTCACCCCAACTAAAAACCGCAGATTTCTTCGTCAATCGGGTCATAGGTAAAGCAATCTTGGAGAAATCCTGAATAAATCTCCAGTAATACCCTGCTAACCCTAGAAAACTCCGTACTTCAGTGGTAGTCTTCGGCACCTCCCACCGCATCATTGCTGTAATCTTGGCCGGATCGACCATGATACCCTTCTGGTTCACGACATGCCCTAGGAATTGGACCTCCCGTAACCAGAACTCACACTTGGAGAACTTAGCATAAAGCTTCTCCCGCCTCAAAACCTCCAAAACTTCTCGCAAATGCATCTCGTGCTCTTCCTTCGACTTCGAATACACGAGAATATCGTCGATGAACACAATCACCGACCGATCCAACATCGGGCTACACACCCGGTTCATGAGGTCCATGAATGATGCTGGTGCATTGGTGAGCCCGAAAGGCATCACCACAAACTCGTAATGGCCATAACGTGTACGAAATGCCGTCTTCTCCGTATCCTCGCTCCTTACCCGCATCTGATGATACCCCGATCTCAAATCAATCTTAGAGAACCACGAGGCTCCCTGATGCTGGTCGAACGAGTCATCAATCCTTGGCAGAGGATAACGATTCTTCACCGTAAGCTTGTTCAACTCACGGTAATCTATACACATCCGTTGGGACCCGTCCTTCTTTTTCACAAACAGAATCGGGGCTCCCCACGGTGAACAACTCGGCTTGATGAACTCCTTTTTGAGAAGTTCCTGCAACTGAGTGTACAACTCCTTCATTTCCGGTGGAGCCAGGCGATAAGGTGCCTTGGCCACCGGAGCCGCACCCAGAATTAAGTCAATGCGGAACTCCATCTGTCGCTTGGGAGGTATCCCCGGTAAATCATCGGGAAGCACATCATCAAACTCCCGTACAACTGGCACATCCTCCGCAATCTTCTTCTCTTCGTTGCCGCGCGTGCCTATTACATACGCTAAATATCCTTGACCACTGTGCTGCAAGTATCTCCGAGCCCTCGCAGCCGAACATATTGCTGAGGTCCGCCTGGGCGAGTCGCCCTGAACTAGTAGTTCTCCCCCGCTTGGGGTTCGAACTCGTACTTGTTTGCGACGACAAACAATCTCCGCATCGAAAGCATCCATCCAATCCATGCCCACAATCACGCACAACTCTCGCATAGCGATCGGAATCAAATCAATCGGGAATCTCACACCAGAGATCTCCAAAGTGCACCCCCGATACACGTCAGTAACCGTCAAGGTCCTGTCATCAGCAACCTCAACCACGAGTGGACAGCCTAACCGTCCTACACCCCGGCCCAAACGCTCACCAAAAGTGCGAGACACGAAAGAATGAGTAGCCCCGCTATCAAACATCACTACTGCAGGCACCGAGTTAACTAAGAACGTACCTGTCACCACTTTAGGCGTAGCCTGTGCCTCGTCCACCTTCAGCTGATGAACTCTAACTCGGGCCGCCTCGGTTCTAGCTTGACCCACTCGACCATCAGTAATACGCAAGGGGGCAACCGCAGGAGCTCTTTGTGCCCCACCCCCATCAGCAGCCCTCGGATTCGGACAGTTGGCCTTCACATGGCCCGTCTGCTTGCAGTTGAAGCAGACCATCAGTGGTACTCTGCAATCACGACCGTAGTGTCCTATCTTGCCACACTTGAAACACTTGTCATCTCTCTTTCCATTATTATCCTTGGGCTTAAACCCACCGCTCCTTTGACTCGAACGCGAGTCCGAGAATTTTGTCTTCTTCAGAACAGACGATATCGGTGCCACGGTCTACACCGCCTTTCTCTTCTTCGCCTGCGTCTCCAACTCAAGTTCCCGTCTCCAGGCAACCTCCATCAACACTACTACCTCATCACGAATGGCAGTAAAATCTCGGGGATCGCCTCCCTAATAGCATCCGTCACCACAGTCGCAAACATTTCACGTATATGTTGTTCCTCCTCGTGATGGCCATTCCCGGTATTTATCCCAACGATTTGTTAGCACACATAAATCTAGCTAACTACGCTCACGCTCAACTCCTCGGATTCTCCGTGACTTTCCCCGACTCGAGCACGGATCTTGTGCTTCAGATAGTAGGAGCTCTACTACTACCTTCCACACCTATCCTTACTCGTTTCGAGTCCCGTCCCGAAGTGCCCAAGTAGTTCCTTGCCGACAGGTCAACCCATATGCCCGTACCAGCATATGCAAACACTCTTCCTAGCTCACTAGGAATTCCATCTCATCCCACTACCCTTGCTATGACGGAATCCCTACTAGTCACGACGAGTCGCCTCGTGAATGCACAGTTGGATACAATGTGAAATCAGATAGACATTCGAATAAAAGATTCTATCCTACAACGGTTGGACTCAAACAAGAGCTGCGCAATAGAACTAAATCCAACATTCTAAGGCTATTTGGTTCCTACTGCATACAATTTATAAGGCATTCACTTAACAACCTATCAAGACTAGCATAAATTTCTACTAGCAAGCAACAACATGCAGTACAGTGTAATCAGCACCAGGAAATCTAGCATACATACTCCTATGTTCTAGAAAGCAATAAATTACACTAAGTACTCTATCTTTTCCCTTGGCATCGGCTGACTGTACACACTGCGCCTTCGGTCACCATTTCTCAAACGTACTGTTGATCCAAACCCTCAGTGATTTGATAATGACCCTATCTTAAATACTTAGTGAAAATTGTAAGTAAACAATATGTATCAGAGTTTCACTATCGCTGATAAGTACTAAGATCTTACAGTACTGCTGATAGGAACTCTCGCACTTTTAGATTAAACATTCAGCGAACACTGTTCACCATATCGCTGAGTCTGTTCAGTCCTTATGGTGATCGCTGATAAGTTAGTTGTTTACTTATGATCCCTGAAGACAAGATTCACGTCAACAAAGGTTCTACGCTGAAGTCGAAGATCAAGCTCAAGAACCAGCGACAAGTCTCCTAATGAACTGATGCGGATCAGCGAAGACTCAGATTTGTCCACTCAACGTGAAGTATCAAGTACAAGACTTCAGCTATCGCTGAACTTTATCATTCGCTGAATAGTAAATGATAATCGCTGAATCAACGAAAGCTGATCATGAAGTCCTCCGTACAAAGTACTTTTGTCTTAACCTCCCTTGCACGCCACCGTACGAAATGTCAGAAAAGAACCTCCGAAAATCTGAAATCGTACAACCACTCTAATACTACACTGTTCATTCATGCGGCTACTAAGGTTGTCAAACAAAGGTCAATGACATGCAACCAATCCGCTGATGACACGTGTAAAGTGTATACTGAATTGCATTAAATGCATGCAGTATATAAAGAGATGAACTCACTTCATTTGAAGTAACTTGCTAACTCTGGACAAGTTCAAATCTCTCTCAAGATAGGATTTTATTAGTAATCTCCATATCTTTCTTAGTGCAAGAAACCTTAGTGTTCCAACTTGTTTAGATTTAGGTTTATCCTTAATCTTGTTTCCGCAACAAGCTGTAAATTGTTAATGATTTATCAATAAACAATTTAGAAAAGTAAAATAGTGTGTTTGTATTCAACCCCCCCCCCCCCCCCCTTCTACAAACTTGTTTAAGCCTTTCGGGACCAACAAGTGGTATCAGAGCAGATTTGTTTAAACTCATAAACAAGATCTAATCTAAGAATTTTCTCTTCCTAGGTATTATCTGAAAATGGCCATCTCAAACACTCACTATATAGACAATGGTTCTCTTGCAAAACCCCCTAGATTTTCCAGAGATAACTTCAACTTATGGAAAAATAGGATGACACTCTTCTTAGAAGGTGTAGACCCTACTATACCTTACTATCTTGAAAACGGTCCACACATCCCTGTAACGATTGATCCTGCCGTTCCAGCCACTGCAACTAGAGCTGCTATTCCAGAAAGGCTGATTCCAAAGGAAATCCATCATTGGACCGATGAAGACAAGAAGAAAGTGGCTATAGATACAAAAGCCAGATCCATACTATCCATGGCCCTTCCTGACGAAGTCTACCATTCCGTCATGAACCTGAAATCCTCAAAAGCCATGTGGGACACAATATGTGTTCAGTATGAAGGAACGTCTGAAGTCCAGGATTCAAGAAAGATCAACCTGGTAAGACAATACGAAAGTTTCATCTCTGGTAAGAATGAAACTCCCTCTGAAGTACATCAACGTTTTAATTGCTTAATTATAGATCTTAAAACGGTTGGTAAGGAATATTCTAACTTTGAAGTTCTGACAAAGTTTTTAGAATGTTTACCTGAAAGCTGGGACAATTATTCCATGTGTCTCAAGCTGTCAAAAGATCTAAGATCAATGACACTTGCTACCTTATATGGCACATTGCTGAATCATGAGCAATCTAGCCATCTTAAGAAGAATCTTGTAAAAGATTCCAAAAGCACCCCTGTTGCTTTAATCTCAGAGGAACCTTCTACTCAGCGACCCGTGGTCACTATCATTGAGTTAGAAAGTAACTCTGAAAGGTCATCAGATTCTGATTCTTCAGATGATGAATCCTTGGCTCTCCTAACTAAAAAGTTCAGGAGATTCTCCAAGAAGAAAATGTTTAGAAAGAACAAAACTCTTTCTATAGCTGACAAGCCTAAGTCATCAGCTTTTGTTGATAAGGCTACTGCTACTTGTTTTAACTGCGAAAAGACAGGTCATTTCGCTAACGAGTGCAGGTCAAAGAAAATCATGAGACCTTCAGCTTTTACAAAGAAATCCTTTGTTCCAAGGAATAAAGACGACAAATACTTAAAGCTGAAGGAGAAGTATGCAAAGCTGAAAAGCTTTAAGAAGAAAGGAAAAGGCCTGATGGCTGACTATGATTGGGCTGCTTCTGATGAAGAAGCCTCATCATCTGATTCTGAAGATGATGAAGCAAATCACTGTCTCATGGCCAAGATTGAAGAAGAGGAAGAAAGTTCAGACATTCCCTCCACTTCAACATCTGCCATTCAGGTATCACCTTCCTTCTTTACCAATATTGTAAATATTGATGAAGCTGATAGTCTCCGTAAAATCGAACTACTGACTAGAAGTTTATACGAAGCCATGAACGGCAAAGCTGTGGTTGAAAACCAAAATCTTGATCTCGCTGAAAAGCTTAAAAATTGCCACCTTCAAATAGAAAAGCTTTCTAAATTTGAAGAAGATTTTAAAGATCAAGTCCATTTAAATCAGCTAGTAAAAATCGAACGAGCGGAAGCTATCGCTGCATTAAAAGCTGAACAAGCTACTGTTGAAGGATGGTGTAATTCTTCAACAAAGATCACTGAGATAATTAAGGCTCAGATTCCTCTGAGTGATAAACGTGGTTTGGGTTATAAATATGATACTCCAATACCAACCACTGAACGTTCAATGCTTAAATTTGGAACGTTCGTATCCTCAGTAGCTGACACTTCTTCATCTCAGTACTCCTCGTCGGTTACACCAATCCCTGAGGAAACTCCTACCTCCTCAAAAGGCAAGGAGAAAATGGTTTATTCAAAACCTACCTCTGTCTCTAAAGATAAAGGTAAAGGAATTGTAATTTATCAAAATCCTCAGAAGGGTACTTTAGTACCTAAGCTGAATGCTTCCAAAGCCTTAGTGATTCATTCATCTGGTTCTAGAAATCAGACCTCTGGATCAGTTCAGCGACCTACTCCTAGACTCAGAGTAGATGTCCTTGGTAAGAAATCTGAAGAACTGAATGTTCGTCCTATTTCAAAAACCAATAGTGTACTTGGTGCTGGCACTTCTAATTCCAAATTAAAAGCTCAGCACTCAAGTGGTCCTAGAACTAATTTTAGTTATAGGAAATGTTATCACTGTGGACTTACCGATCATATTGCAAGTAAGTGTCCCACAGCCACCAAAGCTGATAAGATAGCTAAGGTGAAGATAGCACCCAAGAAGACCAAACCAGTTGCAAGTTAGGTCAAGGTGACTCCTACCGCTGAGGTCAAGAAATTGACCAAAGTGAAGAAAGACAAAGCTGAATCTTCAAATGCTGCGAAGACTGCTGAACCCATTCCAACCTCTTCCACTGACAAACACGTATACATGACGAAGTGGGTACCCAAGCAAAACTAATCTTCTTCTGTATTGCAGGTTAAGAAGGGTATCTGGTATCTCGATAGCGGATGCTCTAGACACATGACTGGAAAGAAAAGCCTGCTCGCTGAATACAAGGAAGAGAAGGGTCCCTCTGTGACTTTCGGTGGAAATGGAAAAGGACACACCCGAGGGTATGGTGTACTTTCAAATGGTACAACATCCTTCAGAAGAGTCGCATATGTTGAAGGGCTGAAGCATAATCTTCTGAGCATCAGTCAGCTTTGCGACATGGATAACAAAGTGATTTTCACCAAGGAATCCTGCTTTGTCTCTGACAAAAAGGAGAAGATAGCTCTCAGCGGTTATCGTTTGGAAAATGTTTACGTTATAAACATGGACTCAACAACCACTGAGAACTCCTGTTTCTTCTCAAAGGCATCTTCTGATGTCAACTGGCTATGGCACAAGAGGCTTTCACATCTCAACTTCAAGACACTGAATACTCTTTCATCCAAAGAGTTAGTCACTGGTCTACCTCAACATTCATACGCCAAAGAATCCTTATGCTCAGCGTGTGAAAAAGGGAAGCAGACCAAGGCAAGCTTTAAGTCCAAGCAAGTTTCCTCAGTGTCATCTCCTCTTCAACTACTCCATATGGATTTGTTTGGCCCCGTTAACAAACAATCCATCGCTGGAAAGAAATATACGCTGGTCATAGTTGATGAATTCTCTCGTTACACATGGGTAATGTTTCTCCGTTCTAAGAGTGACACCCCTGAAGAACTCATCACCTTTGTTCGAAAGATGGAAACTCTGAACAATATGATTGTTCGCTCAATAAGGAGTGATCATGGAACTGAATTCAAAAACAGTTCTCTTGATTCCTTCCTTGAAAGCAAGGGTATTTCTCACAACCTTTCGTCAGTGAGAACACCACAACAAAACGGAGTCGCTGAAAGAAGAAATAGAACAATTATTGAAGCTGCACGTTCAATGCTCAGCGATTCTCACCTGCCTACTCAGTTTTGGGCAGAAGCTGTCAACACGGCTTGTTTTACGCAAAACAGGTCG
Organism: Saussurea involucrata; assembly: GCA_033807775.1. NCBI lineage: Eukaryota > Viridiplantae > Streptophyta > Magnoliopsida > Asterales > Asteraceae > Saussurea > Saussurea involucrata. Next base: position 48,461,617 of record CM066315.1, read on the forward strand.
CTGATAGTCAAAAGATTCAAAAAGACAGCCTATGAACTTTTTCATGGGAGAAAGCCTTCAATCAGCTTTCTTCACATCTTTGGTTGTCAGTGTTTCATACTGAACAACAGAGATGCCCTTGGAAAGTTTGATCCTAAGGCTGATGATGGAATCTTTCTTGGATACTCCTCAGTTTCCAAAGCCTTCAGAGTCTTCAACCGAAGAAGACAAACTGTAGAAGAAACTATTCACGTCACGTTTGACGAATCCCGTTCAGCGAACTCTAAACCGAACGCTGATACAGAAGAACTGAATCAATGGATGTTTTCTCATCTTGGTGATTCAGAAGATGTTCCCACTACTCATACTCATACAACTGAAAATGATGGTCCTACTATCATTCCCAATATGCAGAATAGTGAAGCTGAAACATCTTGGGTCTCAGCTGTTCCTATAAACACTATACCCGCAGTTGATCCAAATGTCTCAGAAATTCCATCTATTTCTCAGCAATCAGTGAATGAAGTGACAAATGCAAGCATTCCTCTCTTAGCTGATTATCCAGAAGTAGCTGAAGCCTCATCTTCAGTTTCTCCAGTTCAGACTGAGTCAGCGACGCATGCTCCGGCTCAGCGATGGACTGTAAATCACCCAATCGATCAAATTCTTGGTGATCCCAACGCTGGTATTCAGACTCGTAGAAGTGCAGGTAATATTTGTTTATTTGTTAACTTTATTTCTCTAACTGAACCAAAGAAAATAGATGATGCCCTCAGAGATCCAAACTGGGTCAGCGCTATGCAAGAAGAGCTGACTGAATTCGAAAGAAACAAAGTTTGGAAACTTGTTCGGAGACCAACTGACAAAACAGTGATAGGCACTAAGTGGGTCTATCGAAACAAGTTGGACGAACATGGTACTGTAACTCGCAACAAAGCTCGTCTTGTTGCTCAGGGATACAGACAAGAGGAAGGTATAGATTATGACGAAACCTTTGCTCCAGTAGCAAGACTTGAATCTATTCGTCTTTTCTTAGCATATGTTGTACACAAAAACTTCACTGTACATCAAATGGATGTTAAGTCAGCGTTTCTAAATGGAAAGCTGAATGAAGAAGTTTATGTGGAACAACCTCCAGGATTCTCAGATCCTAAGCGTCCAGGTTATGTTTATAAGCTGGATAAGGCACTTTATGGCTTGAAGCAAGCTCCTCGTGCATGGTATGACACTCTTTCTACTTATCTCCACCTTGAAAATTTTGAGAGAGGTAAGATTGACAAAACTTTGTTTTTTAGAAAAATAAAAGGTCATATCATTTTAGTTCAAATATATGTTGATGACATTATATTTGGTTCTACTAACCCTGAGCTTTGTACTCGTTTCGCTGATAGAATGAAAGATGAATATAAAATGAGTATGATGGGTGAACTAACATATTTCCTTGGTCTTCAGATTAAGCAAACTGAAAAAGGAACTTTTATAAATCAGGGAAAGTATGTTAAAGATATGCTGAAGAAATTCGACTTAACTGAAAGTTCAGCTATGAAAACCCCTATGGCACCACCGCTGATACTTGATAAGGACACAAAGGGTGTTCCTGTCAATGTCACGCTGTACCGTGGGATGATCGGCTCACTACTATATCTTACAGCTAGCCGACCCGATATTATGTTTGCAACATGTCTGTGCGCACGATATCAAGCTGAACCTAAGATATCTCATATGAAAGCTGTAAAGCGAATCTTTCGATATCTTAAGGGTACAACGAATCTAGGTCTTTGGTATCCCAAAGATTCAGGATTCGATCTAACCGCCTATTCAGACAGTGATTTTGCAGGTTGCAAAATGGATAGGAAAAGCACCACAGGAGGATGTCAGCTCCTGGGTGGAAAGCTGGTAAGTTGGACAAGTAAGAAGCAAAACTCAGTGTCCACTTCCACAGCTGAAGTTGAGTATGTAGCCGCTGGAAGCTGCTGTTCTCAAGTCTTGTGGATGAGAAATCAACTACTAGACTATGATCTTCAGCTCTCCAAAATTCCAATCTATTGCGACAGCACAAGTGCCATCGCTATAGCAAACAATCCAGTGCTACACTCAAAGACAAAACACATAGAAATCAGATATCATTTTATCAGAGATCATGTGATGAATGGTGATATAGAACTTCATTTTATCCCAACTGATTATCAGTTAGCTGATTTGTTTACCAAACCTCTTGATGAGACAAGATTCAACTTTCTCATCAGCGAGCTTGGAATGCTGAACTTTGAAGGATAAATCTTCAGCGGTTCACATTTAATCAGCGATACGTTTATACATTCTTGTATAGGCTCTGGATAAAATAAACTTGTACAATCCATTTCATCATCTTCTCTCTGAATAAATTGGGTTAAACTGATATCAAGGTATGTTTTCTCTGACAAAACGCATGAAAATGCAAGATTTCAAATTCTTTCATCGCTGAATATCTCTTCCTTAACAGCGATATTTTGAAATTTCTTAAAACCCTCACTGATATTTCTATTCAGTGCTTCATATTTTCCAAAGAGTCCCTGAGTTTTTCTTTCAAAACCTCAGAGACAACGAAAGAATGTGAAAGGACAGTTGTGACGTCATTGCAACGGATAACACCAGGCACGCTCTTTTTCTGACACACGTTTGCACGTTTCGTTGTCTATCCAATCAAATGCAAACACGTGTCCGTGTCATGATGAAAAACTTTCCCGCTCAAGTTTTTCTCTCTCTACTCTCTTCCTATATAAACACTCTCAAAGTTTATATTTGTCTTTTACGCGAGTCAATCTTTCTCCGCAAGAAAAGAACACTGTTGCATTTTGTGCTCTCAATCTTCAAGAACTGTTCATCATCTTCTTCTTCGAACTCAAGGTTAATATGTTCTTATCTATTATCAAATGCGAATAACTTGTTTTCGATCTTATCTTTGTTTTACACAAGATCAAACAAAAGAACTCAAAAATAAAATCATTTTCTTTCATGGTTTTATAAACACAACCATTTCATGGTTGTTCTTCAAGTTTTAAATCTAAAATCTTAAACTTGTTCTTCTTTCGTATCCATTTTTTTTAAACTGGAATACAAGGCTTATAGGTGTTATATTCGTTTTTTTTTTTAAAAAACAAGAAAAACCCTAATCTTCATTAAGACTTTTTGTCTGAATGAAATGGACAAAATTCGAAAAATCTTAATGAAATTTTCTTTCCACATTAAGATATTTCTTATTTGTTAACATCTTTGGTTGAACTGATAATACAGTGAAATGGCAACTTCAAAGCTGAATGTTACCGCTGAGTCCATCTCCGCTGATTCTGAGGAACTGGAAATCACCAAAGCTCCTCAGGTTAAGTTTGAGCTGGATCAACTAGACTGGACAAAGGCAAACAACCTCTCAGCGCTTCTCGAGTTTCCTCCTCGGAAGCAAGTATCCCATCTAGACGACGCTGTAAATTTTTTGAAGAATAGCCCCATCTACACAGCACTGACAATCACACCTCCTGCCAGTCAGCGTCTATTATCCCAATTCTGGTACTCTGCCAGACACACCGACCTACCCTCAGCCAAAGATCCATCTAAAACCATCGACTGCATACTCAGCGATACTGAGTATGGCACCATCAAGATAACCCCCGCAATAATCCGCAAAGCTCTGAAATTCCCTAACGCTACCTCAGAAAATCCTTTCATTCCATTTCCTGACCACAAGAAGCACGCTGACAGGGAAGAAATCATTGCTTTCCTTGATGCGATGGGTTACATCTGGGAGACTGGAAGAGACAAGCTACCTGAGAAGAAGCTGACGCTGATAAAGAAATCCAAGATGCCCAGCGAGATGAACTTCATCTTCGCTCACCTGATCAGCTGCATGACAGCGAAATCCGGATCTTCTGATCAAGCCGCTCAACCTCAGCAGGCCATGGGTTACGCACTGCTGAAAGGTCTCAACATTGACTGGGCCTCCATCATCTATGAAGACCTCATTCAACGTGTTGATTCTGCCGCTGACCGACCAGCATGGGTTCCTTACCCACGATTCATCAGCGCCATCTTTCAATATGGCCTGAAGGACAGCTATCCTGAAGAGGGTGATCTGAAACTCTCTCAGATTGGCCCTAAAGTTCTCGACTTCAAGCCTGTCGCCAACGAGGTACGTCTCTCTACCCTTCTCACTCTACTTAATTCTCCGCTTTCTGTGGCTCCTTCAGCGACTATACCCCTCGCTGACTCCCAGGCCACAAAATCCATTCCTTCTAAGAAAAGGAAACAATCTCTTACCCCTCTTGATTCCAAAAGGATCAAGAAAACCAAGGAGCAACCCCAGCAACTCCATGCTGAAGACTCCTCAGCTCATTCTGAAGAGCTGAAGGAAAGTTCCGTGGTACGCTCTGCCACACCAATTCAAGCCATCCCTTCTAAACCTACTTCAGCGTCCCTAAACGCTGAGGTTAGAACTTTGGAATCTACCCAACCTTCTTCAGTCTCTCAAAAGACTGATGAAGTACTTCTCAGCGAATCCAACGCTGAACTTGCAACCCAACCCCAATTTTTATCCTTCGCTCCTCCCTCTATTTCTTTGGACACACCTCCAGTTAAAGCTGGAGATGCCATCATTCAAGAAGCCGTTGAAGCTTCTCAGCGAATGACGAAGAAAGGACCTGCAGAGATCTCCATCCCTCACGGAACTTTTGAGGGAGATATGGAACACTATGGAGGGACTCGAAACTTTGATGAGTTCGTCAACGCTCCTGCAGGTACAGATCCCACCTTAAACACTGTAACTAAACCTGAAACTTCTGAGCTTTCCTTTGTTCACAAGTACTTATATGTTACAGGTCCTTATTTGGGAGACATCAACCAGTCTCTGAAGTCTATGGAGATGAAACTTACGGATCTCACCACCGGTCTATCAAATAACTCTACAGCTGTAACAAACGCTGGAGAGAATCTGACGAAGCTGACTACTGTGATGGAAAAGAAGGCCTCCTCTGATGACATCAAAGACCTTGATAAAACTCTCGCCGAATTTGCCAAAGTGCTCTCCGACATCTACACTGACTACACCAACCTCAAATCATCAGTTTCCACCATTTCCAGCGAGGTTACAACGCTGAAGAAATCGGTTGGTACACTCGAAGGTGATATGTCAGTGGTCAAGACCGACTTGGGCTCAGTGAAGACCGATCTTAGTTCTGTCAAGACAATGATCGAGACGCTGGTGAACAAGGCAAATAATCCAGCTCCTGCTCCGGCCCCTGCACCTATTTTGGACTCATTCACCGCAGAGGATCGCCAAGAGCTGAAGAAAATCACGCCTGCTATTTCTGGCCTAGAAGACAGAATAGCTAAGCTTGAAGGTTGTGTGAAAGTCTCTGGCCCAGAAGACAGAGACAACACCAATGCTGAGTCTACCCATTCCTCCCCCGCCTATCATGAGAAAGAGGGGGAGAAGAGCGCTGAACAGGAGAAGAGCGCTGAAGATCAAAATAAGAGCGCTGAAGACCTTTCCCATGATGAATCTATCAGGGGAGAGGGTAATGAAGATCGGATTACTGGACCTCAGGGAGATGAAAACCCTAAGGGAACCGAGAACCTCGCCTCTGTATCTGAGGGGGAGCAACTCGAAGAAGATGCTGAGGAATCCGAAGCAGAAGAAGACGAAGACATCGACATCCCTGAAGCTGAACCATCCTCCTCTCCAAGGAACGATGATGATGATGATGAAGATGACGATGATTTCTTTGTTGTCAAACCTGCTCCTCGAACCAAAGCTCTTAAAGGTATTTCAATAAAAGAACCTTCAGGGGAGAAGACAAAGACAAAGCACTCAGCCTCTGGCGCTGAGAAAAGCAAAGACAAAGGCATCGCTGAAGATGATAATCTGGCGATCCTACTTGCAAAGACGATTTGTCAGGTACACTAAACTTATTTTTCCTTCCCTGATCATCTCTGAACAATCAGTTATCCATTCCACAAACACCATACACATCCACATTTTTTTCTATCTTTTCTACCCAAGTTCTTCTACCCAGTTCTTATTTGTAAGATCGCTGCGTTTCAGCTAGTCCTCTCCCCTGTTTGAGGATATCGCTGAAAGATCTTCTATTGCGACTTCACCAATAATTCCAGCTACCGCTGAAGACATAATCCCAGTCTTAGATTTAATCTCTGAGACTGATGAATCAGAAGAACAACCTCTCTCGCACAGAAATAGACCTTCCTCAGTTCCTCAAAAGAGGAGAGAAGAAATGATAAAGCGATTCGAGGATCAGTGAATCATCCTAAGGCGCGATCAACTACCTTCAGTTCCTCCTAAGTTCAGAATCTCTAAAGCTGAATACCAGGATCATCTCAGAGCTGAACGCCTCATCGCTGAAAGGAAGGAAGCTGAAGATAAAGACAGAGAATACGCCATCAAGCTCACTCAAGAATCTATCAAAGACCCCAAGCTGAAGCGTATTCCCATTCAAATCCAACGAAAGCTTTGGGAACAAGCCCAGAAGATCGTGGAAAAGAAAGCTGAAGTTTCTCAGACCACCCTGATCTGGTGTAAAGAGAAAATCCACTTCAGATATCGTCCAGCGAAGATCAACAAGGTATTCATCTCTGGAAGAACCTCCATCGGAGTACCTATTGTTGACATCAAACTGTTCAGAGAAGATGACTCATCTGAAACCTTTCGTGCTGACACTGTAAAAAGGTATGGTCTCTCTGAATGGCTGGAGATGAGGTTAGCTATCCAACCATCAAAATCTAAGTACAAGGATCATTTCGAAAAGCTGATAAACAGACAGATCGATTTGATATCTTCTTGTGTGGATATTCCTCATGTTCCTGATCTAAAGCCGAAAAGAAAAAGGGGCTCACCAAAGAAGAAACGTCAAGATTCAAACTCAGGTCCTGTCATACGAAATGAAACTGGAATTGGTTTCTCTCGCGCTGAAGTACTTGGTCCTGATCCTGATCTATCTGCCCTTGACATCTCTTTGCCACCATGTGAACTTTTCGTCCCTGGTAAAGTCATCAGTAATCCTTATGGAATATTCTTTCTTGACTACGACGGACGTAAATGCTTTCAACGGATCGCTGAGCTTCCAATCACTCCAATCGAACAACTCAAAGATCTCATCTACTGGTGCGACTTCAGAAAAGACATTCAGGCACGACACCTAAAACCCTTGATTTTTGAAGCTGCTCTGAAGCTAAAGAATAAAGGAGAAAAGGTTCCTGACTGGATGATTCCAACTGAAAAGACAACCCTTGATGAACTTCTCATTAAGGAAGAACCCTTTGAAGGCTGACAACAATCACCACTTTCTCTATTGTATCAGTCATCCTTCAATACTTGTAATTTATTTCGCTTGTACTTGTAATCTTTCTTATTCATATTGTAACCTGATTCAAAGATTTAAAGAAAGATTTCAGCGAATGTACTTTACTCCATCAGTACTGAAAAGATCCCAGAAAACAGTAAAAGGGACAAATATTTTATGAGTTCTTTTTATCCTTATGTTTTCATTAAATAGCAATTTTCTTTGTTGCTATGTCATAATCAAATAGGGGGAGATTGTTGATCCAAACCCTCAGTGATTTGATAACGACCCTATCTTAAATACTTAGTGAAAATTGTAAGTAAACAATATGTATCAGAGTTTCACTATCGCTGATAAGTACTAAGATCTTACAGTACTGCTGATAGGAACTCTCGCACTTTTAGATTAAACATTCAGCGAACACTGTTCACCATATCGCTGAGTCTGTTTAGTCCTTATGGTGATCGCTGATAAGTTAGTTGTTTACTTATGATCCCTGAAGACAAGATTCACGTCAACAAAGGTTCTACGCTGAAGTCGAAGATCAAGCTCAAGAACCAGCGACAAGTCTCCTAATGAACTGATGCGGATCAGCGAAGACTCAGATTTGTCCACTCAACGTGAAGTATCAAGTACAAGACTTCAGCTATCGCTGAACTTTATCATTCGCTGAATAGTAAATGATAATCGCTGAATCAACGAAAGCTGATCATGAAGTCCTCCGTACAAAGTACTTTTGTCTTAACCTCCCTTGCACGCCACCGTACGAAATGTCAGAAAAGAACCTCCGAAAATCTGAAATCGTACAACCACTCTAATACTACACTGTTCATTCATGCGGCTACTAAGGTTGTCAAACAAAGGTCAATGACATGCAACCAATCCGCTGATGACACGTGTAAAGTGTATACTGAATTGCATTAAATGCATGCAGTATATAAAGAGATGAACTCACTTCATTTGAAGTAACTTGCTAACTCTGGACAAGTTCAAATCTCTCTCAAGATAGGATTTTATTAGTAATCTCCATATCTTTCTTAGTGCAAGAAACCTTAGTGTTCCAACTTGTTTAGATTTAGGTTTATCCTTAATCTTGTTTCCGCAACAAGCTGTAAATTGTTAATGATTTATCAATAAACAATTTAGAAAAGTAAAATAGTGTGTTTGTATTCAACCCCCCCCCCCCTTCTACAAACTTGTTTAAGCCTTTCGGGACCAACACGTACTTTCTCTTTCTTTTATTTTCTCAAAAATTTTGAAAGGAAAGAAAATCCCGAGCCGCAAACTTGAGTTCAAACACACCTAAATGTATTTGATTCGCTCAAGCTGTGCTCTGATACCAACTTGTAACGTCCCAAAAATTACAATAAATTTGAACTTTTTAAAATAACATTTTATTAGAAATAAATCATAAACATTTAACTTCAAATAAACATTTTATCCAAAACCTCGTTTAGTTAGTCAACCAACTCAATTAAAGCAGCGGAAAATATAATACTTCTGAACATAGTATTTCAAAATGATAATAGAAAAAAAATCTCTTCAACGCGCCAGTGTGTACCGTCACGCCTTAATGCCACCCGTACCTGAAACCGTAATTTATAGGGAAAGGGTAAGCACGAAGCTTAGTGAATTCAACACCACATACAATAGCCATCATATTAACACTACCCCTAACACAGGTATATGATAACTTTTACCATTTTACATTGATTTAGCCATTTTACATAAAATGATAACTTTTACTATCGTCTTAGAGTTTACGCGTTTAAGGTTTACGAACTAGGGTTTTAAGGTTAGGGTTTTAGGTAGCCAAGGCTGGACTAATCCCAGCACCACCCACTGCCACCTCCGGCAGTGGTGGTCAGCGGCGGCGGCGGCAGCCACCACCGGCGGTGGTGGTGAATCACTTTACAAATCCGGCGAGACCAACGGAAATAAACCCGACCACCCAAACTCCGTCATACACACCCACACGCAATATCTACAGCCAAGAGCCCGCCATCACAACCACCTTACTGGTGGTGCATGGCGGTCGTGCCGACAGCGGCCACGGCTACGTCGCCGGTGGCGGTTTCGCGGTGGTTCGCTAAGTCTTTCGACGAGACAAGAAGAGAACAAACCGACAAACTATCTCGTACCCACCCACACCCACAGCCTACGGCGGCACCAAGAACGCACGTTGCTGCCACCGGATGGTGGTGCACGGCGGCTACACACCGGCAGCCAAGGCTGACGGCGGTGGTGGTTTTGTGGCTTTGACAACGATGCAAGAAAGAAACCGAGAGAAGGGAAGAAGGACACTTACCTGTCGTCGTCAACACAGTAGCAACCACACGAACTCCGCCCCCTCTCTCTCTCTCTCTCTCTCGCTACTCCTCACTCTCGCCGCTACACGTTCTCGCCGGCAGAAACCACGACGGCGGCGGCGCCGGTGATTTTGGAGTTGACCGGCGGTGGCAGCGATGGGGAAAAAAGGGAATGGCGGTTTTAGGGTTTTTTTTTGGGGTGTTCCTTGCGTGGGACGAAAGTGAAGCGAGAATGGGAGGGGGGTCGGTCTTAAGGCCGATCCCATGCACTTCTTAAAAAAAATTACATTTCCAGTCCCTTACTTTTATTGTTACATCAGTTCTTTCCCAATTCAATTTAGGATTTCCCAATTAAATCTCTTAACGCAAAACTAATTCCTTTTTAGTCCTTGCCGCCAAAACCCTTTAAAATTCGATTAGAGGAAAATTTTAAAATGAATAAATAAATAAACAGGAAAGAAGTCCATACCGGGACACGGGCTTTACAGTCTTCCTTGGCCCTGCATGCCGAGACGATGAAGATTGAGGGTCTAGTGTCCTCTGCTATTAAGAGAGAGGATGCGGCGTTGGCGAGGGAGAAGTCCGCTCTGGCGCGTGCTGAGGACATGTCGATACGACTCGACGATGCCTTGAATGAGCTGGAAGCCGTCGGACATGTGAGGGACGACGTGAACTCTCGTCTTAAGCAATCCTTCTCTGTGATTGCCTATCAAAGAGAGGAGCTGGACAGGAGGCAGGCGTCTTTGGACATGAAGGAGAAGGAGGTCGAGGAGTCCAAGTCCAAGGTGGCGGACCTGGAGAAGGAGGTGAGAGATCTTAAGGAAGAGGCTGCGTCGACCTTTGCCCTTGCTCGCTTGATAGCTTGGGCGGCGATCATGCGACACCATGATAATGTTAATGCCAAAAATCGCACCAAAGGGACAACTTAAGGTCGATTTGGACTTTAACAACTAAAGAAAGGAATCATTCGACAAAAGCGTGCGACCAAGACAAAAATGTAAACGAGACAGAGAATTTGATGACGCAGGAAAAACCTCAACGAGGAAAAAACCTGCGGACGATAGTGGATGTCGTCGCTGCACTATGGTCGCCAATCAGGGGCGATGTCCTTGGTGTTCCAGGTGTCGATCGTACAGAGATTACAATACAAATGAAGGAAAGACTTCGAAATATAAAGTTCCAAGTGTTTTCTAATGTAAAACAGTGTGCGTCGTATGTTTAAAATGTGTGTCGAGTGCTGATGTCGTGCGTCGAGAGCGATTCTTCTGTGAGCGATTTATATGCTTCAAGTGTTCTTCGGAGTTCAAGTGCTTGGGTCTGATGTTCTGCCTTGTATCTGTATTCCTCTCTGTGTTCTTCGATGTCCCCTGAACTAAGGATTGAGCTTGGAATTTATAGTCTTTGGGCACTTTAATTGGATCATTAAGGACTTTGATAGCTGTCGTAATGGTCGGTGTCTTTAATGCTGGAATTGATGTTCTTTAATTGATTCTTTCGGTTATAGCCGTTGTCCATCAATGGTGTTGACTCCTGCATTAAACACTGAACAAAACATAACAGTCGTATAGCGCGTTAGTCGGTCGAGGTCGCATGGTTTTTATGCGACGGTCGTGTGAGCTAGGCGACGTTGAGGTCGAGTGTCGTGAGGAACTCTCGACTTACCTTTTAGGGGGGACGACAGAGATTTTTTGGGTCTTTGTCGGGGCCTTATCTTAATACAAGGTATAGTTCATAACATGTGTCTTACCTTTTTTGGTCGTGGTCGAGACTGGTGATTTTTTGCCCAAACAGTTTGCCCCCAAAATTTGAAAGTAGGATGGCAAATTCGAATTTTAAATTTTGCTTGTCGGGTGCCCAGGATCGTGACACGTGTTGAGAGTTACCTTGGTTGTCCTGGAACTGGATTGGTTCGATTCTAACTGAATGAGAAGTCGAAGAGGAAACGAGGTTGTGACGTCATACCGACGCACGATGGTGCTTACCAGCTATCTTTGACAGGTGTCGATGATCCGCGCGGTCATATGAAAGGACGAGGGTACGTGGCGATCATCAGAAGGGACTCGACCTGACCCGATTTCTTGTATAAATAGAGACCTTGACGGATCCATTCCTTGTTACGCTTTCGAAGAGTTTATTCAGAGAGAGGTTTTGCCTTGATTTCCTTACCATTCTTCGTCCAATCTTTCCTGAACTCGTGAGAATCTTCGACTTGGTTAAGATTGTTCAAGGTCAAGAGCGCTTACATAAGGTACGATTTCTGTCGATTTCTTTGAGTTTGTTAGAAATGTCGATAGATCCTGAAAGTACCATTCAAGAACAATCGAGCCTTGATGAGCTTAGAAGCCTAGCAAAAATCCCTGCATGGGTTGAATTGATCAGCCCAGGTCAGATTCGATCGAACGAATGTCCCGAGGGGTATATTGAGATATACGAGTACTCCTTTAAGATAGGTTTCGAATGGCCTTACTCGCCACTCTCTAAGGCTCTTATGCTAGAATTCAATTTAGCACCAGGTCAGCTAATGCCCCAATTCTGGCGAGTCGTACAAGTGATCGAGCGTGTTACTAAGAAATGGGATACTCCCATGAATGTACGCGATCTCCTCTTGGCTTATCAAGCCAAGAAGGATGGGTGTCATCGCTGTAGCTTATATTCTAGGTATAAGGGCGATCGTGCTTTGGTCTTACAGACCGCTGTCAACGATCGCAAATGGAAGACTCGGTATGTTTTCATGCGTAAGTCGACCCTTGACTCCGAGAGTGATTAGATTAGGACCGGACGGAATACGTCGGGTGAGCTTTGCAAATTCCTTGTCGTACGTCGTTTGTGAATTTTACCTGATTTCTAACTTGCTTTTTGTATGTTAACAGCCATTAAGTTTGAAGACGTGAAGCCTTACGCTAATTCTCAATCAAAGATCGACGCGTTCTTAGAGTTCAGCACTGGGGAACGGTCGTTTGTTGTACGACAATTGGTGGACGACGACGAGGATTTAGTATACTTAGGAGAAAATCAAGGGGAGAAACGTGAGGAGGAAGAGGGGGAAGAAGAGGAGTCGAAAGAGGAAAGAGAGATGACTCGTAAGCGTACCTTCTTATTTCTTTCTGTTGTTAATTCGAATCTTCTTCCCTTGTGATTTTTATAATTTTTACTCTTCTGTGGTTTCCAGGGGAGTCTCAACCACGGATGCCGAGTGTCTCTGCTAAAAGAGCAGATGAACTCGAACTTGCTCGTAAGGGCAGGGAGCAGAGGCAGAAGCTCATGTCCACCGGTCCAGATGTTCCGAAGAAGACGAGGACGACGATCCCGAGGGAACCGTCTTCGGGGGTTCACGACTCGTCTAGAGTCGTTACGCCTGAGAAGGCGAAGGTCGCATCGCCCAAGAAGTCGTCTTCTGATGCGATTGCTGCGACACCTATTAGTTTTGCGCCTCCGGCGGAAACAGCGAAGTCCCCGTCAGCCACGTCGGATCCTTTGTCGGCCGGCAAGGGCAGGGATCTGCCGACAGGAGGGGCTAAGGTCACGACGGTTAATTTTACATTGCCGTCGGACTTTATGGCCAGTAGTGTCCTGGATCGGACGAACCTATTTCCTCACCTGGGGAAATATCTGCTTCCTTCTTTCAGGGAGCGTTTCGTGGGGTTTCCTATCGAGGAGACGGGAGCTCATGTCGTCGGGCTGGCTTTCATGGTAAGTCTTTCTTTCAAGACTTGATTCGTTTGCCGTTGTCATTGTCGTTGTCAGTGTCGTTTGTTCGTTGTTCGTTGTCGTATATTTATTTACAATATTTGTTTTATGATTTTGTAGGCATTCCAAGCTTCCCTAGCTTTGCGGGGTGAGACAATGAAGATAAAGGATCTAATGTCTGATGCGCAAGGGAGGGAGAACGCGGCGTTGGATAGGGCGAAGGTCGCCGCAGAACGCGAAGAGGTTCTGTTAAAACGCCTCGATGACGCCGGGAAACACTTAGAGGTCGTCAGTCGAGTGAAGGATGATGTCAATCATCGTCTGACGCAGTCCTTATCCATGATCGCCGACCAGAGGGAGGAGATAGAAAAGATCAAAGAATCCCAGGCTGCAGCTATAAAGGAAGCTGAGGATTCCAAGTCCAGGGTAGAGGGTCTGGAGAAAGACGTGCAAGATGCTAAGGACGAGGGTAAGTCCGTTTTTGCCATATCTCGCCTGACTGCTAGGGCAGCGATTATGAGGCGCCATCTGTTGGGGAAGGACCCTCTTGCTTCGGCGTCGGAAGAGCTCGATATTTATTTGAAGGGCGTCGGGTCGGTGAGAGACCTTGATTCGGATGACGAGAAGGACATCGAGGAGGAGATGGTAGACGAAGGTCTTCAGGGCGGGACCTCAGGCAAGGATGCGACTGATGCTCCTCCTCAAGTTTAGAAATTTTTGTTTTTATTGATCGACCGTTGTAATCGACCGTTTTTTGATGAATGAAACTTAGACTTCTGCTTGAACTTGCGATTTTATAAATACAATGTTAATTGTAAGTTTCACTAAGTAAAGAATAACCAAGAAATCATGCGACTTAGGCATCATTGCAACACAATAACTGGAACGTAAGCCATAAGACTTTTTAAATTGTGTATATAAACATAAGCACATGCGATCAAAACATACATTCAGGGTGTGAAAAAAAAAATTAAGTCAAGAAACTTAGATTATAAGATCGTTAGACCATGCGATCGTACGACCAAGTCGTGCGGTGGACTTGAATCGTGTGTCCCTGTAGAAGGATGATCAAGTCATAGACCTGATCGTTTATGTCGTGCGACCTTGCGAAATTGTGCTGGTGTCGTGCGACAGTCTCAGTGACTTATGTCGTGCGATTCTGCGATAAAACATTGTCGGAGGTTGGTCGTTGGCTAACCAACGACCCTCCGATGCTTAAGTTAGTAACCGTCGTTGTGAAAAATCGTATGAAAAAATAGAAAAGGGGTTGACGTACCTTTTCAGACGCATCGTGCTCCAACTACGTAGGACGTCTTGATTATTGCTACCATCTTGCCCCCTTGTGGCGATTTTAGGACGATACACTAAATGTCGTCGTGAGTCGCCACAATAGAAAGTCTATTTTCACGGCTTCAAAGTGGTCTTATAGCAATCACGAGCGACTTTTGGCTCACTTTTGATCTCCTGGATTCCCCACGGCGTAGGGAACTTCAGGGTCTGATGATATGTCGAAGGAACGACTTTCATTTCATGGATCCATGGTCGACCTAAGATGATGTTATAGGTGGACGCACAGTCGATGACGCTGAACTTGGTCTGCTTGTTGATTCCTCCGGCATAGACGGGCAAGATAATATCTCCAAATGTGCTCGTCGCTTCTCCATTGAAACCAACCAAGGTCGTCGAACGTCGGGTGATTTCCGAACGATCGATTCCCATGGCCTTGATGGTGTTAAGAAAAATGAAATTCGCTGAGCTGCCCCCATCGATCAAGACTCGTCGGGTTAAACAATTACCAATCGTGAGTTGAATAATCAACCCGTCGTGGTGCTTCTGATACGAATCACCGAGGTCGTCTTGGTCGAATATGATCTTCATAGCTTCTAACTCCAAATCTCCTTTGGGCCTTGATGAACGCGGAATAGGCCGATCGTCAGGTGCTTGACTGGCATGACGCTTGGCTGCAGAATATGTCAGACCACAGACGTCTGAACCGCCGGTGATGCAATTGACAACCTTTGCATGCTCGGGGGTTGACGGTCGATGGTCGCTAGTTGGAGTAACGACATCATCGATGATATCTTTGAGATTTCCTTTTGGGACATGATACGCTAGCTCCTTTCTGAGAGTTATGCAATCATCCGTCGCATGACCATGGTCGACATGAAAGTCGCACCACTTAGACTTATCTTTCTTAGCGTCGTCCTGATCGGACTTCTTAGGCCATCGAATGGTCACCTGGGTGGTCTTCAGAGCTTCGACCAAATCCTTAGTGGACCCTTTGAATCTGTAAGAGGATATCTTGGGGTACTGAGGAAACTTGGTCGAGGTATTAGCCTCTGCTTTTGTCTTGAATCGGACGTTCGAGATATGACGCGTGGGCTCTATTTTTGAAATCGCTTTCGTCTTGAACTCTGGCTTCTTTTCACCTAACGACCTATTGTCGTCGGTATGCTTGCGACGAAAGGCAACGTCATCTTCTACCCTCATATACGATAGGGTGCGAGCTCGGACGTCTTCAAAATTCTCGGAGGATATTTGGTTAGATCAGTATACAAACCTGAGCTATCATCCAGACCACGCTTATAAGCTTCGATTACAGTCTTGACGTCGCAATTGCGAATACTGATCATCTCTACATTGAATCTATTGAAATAACTTCGGATAGACTCATTGGTTTTCTGCACGACATAATATAGGTCACTAGTCTGCTTCTCCATCTTGCGACTGCTGGCGAATTGCTGAGAGAATTGGTTGACCAATTCAGCGAACGACCCGATGGACTTGGGTTTGAGATTGATCAACCATTGGAGAGCAGGACCGGTGAGAGTCGTACCGAAGCTCTTGCACATACAGACCTCCTGATACATGTGTGGGATCGAGATTGTCCACATGAGCTGCTTGTATTGCGCGACGTGCTCTGTCGGATCAATCACTCCCGAATACTTGGGCGTGAAGGTGGGGACGTTGTACTTCTTCGGGATCTCAACGGTCGCGATCTCATCGATAAAGGGCGACGCCTGAAATCCTGATCGGGGCTCGACGTCGACGGGAACGGCTGCCCTAGGTAGCTTGGCGAGCAAAGATAGGACATGCTCGTTCTGATCTTCTAGCATTTTCAATCGCTGGGCGACGGGGTCATTGGGGTCGAGATTTGCCCCTGCTTGCGGATTGACTCCTGAACTGGTGCCATTGCCTTGCGACGAGCCATTGGCGTCTCCGTTGAAAGGAACAAAATACGGCTGCGACCCATTCTGAAACGGCTGTGACCCATTCGGAAATGGCTGCGATCCATTCTAAAATGACTGCGACCCATTCGGAAATGGATGCGATCCATTCGGAAATGGCTGCGATCCATTCTGCATGGGTGGTGGCCTTATATGCTGAGGAGGAACCGTCCCGAACTGGGGATTTGGATTGAACGGACCCGGCTGCTGGTTCTGCATGAACGGACCTGGATCCTGATTCTGAGCGAACGGACCTGATTCTAGACCTGGATTATGCACGAATAGTCGAGGACCGTTCTGTCCGAACGATCCTTGGCCTGGATTCTGAACGAATGGCCTAGGACCATTCTGAGGTCCAGAAGAATTTTTTAATCGTGCGATCTCCTCAGCTGCTCTGTGACTTTGCTCTGCCATGGCGTTGATTTGATTTCGAGCGACTTCAAGCTCCTGGTACATCTGGGCAATGACATGCTGCTGATTTCCAGGGGCTGCCATTTTCCTGAAACAGAGAACAAAGAAAACTCCAAGAAACCGTTAGTAAGACCCACGCTCGTCGAAGATTTTCTCTAGATGAGGTCCCATGGATGGCGCCAAACTGTTAATGCCAAAAATCGCACCAAAGGGATAACTTAAGGTCGATGTGGACTTTAACAACTAAAGAAAGGAATCGTTCGACAAAACCGTGCGACCAAGACAAAAATGTAAACGAGACAGAGAATTTGATGACGCGGGAAAAACCTCAACGAGGAAAAAACCTGCGGACGACAGTGGATGTCGTCGCTGCACTATGGTCGCCAATCAGGGGCGATGTCCTTGGTGTTCCAGGTGTCGATCGTACAGAGATTACAATACAAATGAAGGAAAGACTTCGAAATGTAAAGTTACAAGTGTTTTCTAATGTAAAACAATGTGCGTCGTGTGTTTAAACTGTGTGTCAAGTGCTGATGTCGTGCGTCGAGAGCGATTCTTCTGTGAGCGATTTATGTGCTTCAAGTGTTCTTCGGAGTTCAAGTGCTTGTGTCTGATGTTCTGCCTTGTATCTGTATTCCTCTATGTGTTCTTCGATGTCCCCTGAACTGAGGATTGAGCTTGGAATTTATAGTCTTTGGGCACTTTAATTGGATCATTAAGGACTTTGATAGTTGTCGTAACGGTCGGTGTCTTTAATGCTGGAATTGATGTTCTTTAATTGATTCTTTCGGTTATAGCCGTTGTCCATCAATGGTGTTGACTCCTGCATTAAACACTGAACAAAACATAACAGTCGTATAGCGCGTTAGTCGGTCGAGGTCGCATGGTTTTTATGCGACGGTCGTGTGAGCTACGCGACGTCGAGGTCGAGTGTCGTGATGAACTCTCGACTTACCTTTTAGGGGGGACGACGGAGATTTTTTGGGTCTTTGTTGGGGCCTTATCTTAATACAAGGTATAGTTCATAACATGTGTCTTACCTTTCTTGGTCGTGGTCGAGACTGGTGATTTTTTGCCCAAACCGATAACGCCACTTTTTGGCGTTATTTTTAGTCTACAAACCAATGAGATTGGCTCGTGTTCTAGCAAAAAGGCGGAATTTTATGGTTTATCGAATGAAATGTGCAGGTAATTTAAAAGGAGGCAATCATCGAGAAAAGAAGCAGAAAAGAGCCTAAAAGAGAGCCAAAACGAAGCCCAATGGAAGCCCGAGATCCAAGCCCAAGACCCGTGCCCGAACCAGGACCCAGACACATTTAGGAAACCACGCGGTTTGTTGCGCGGTTTGCAAGCCACGGGACAAGTGGCGTAAGTCTCTTTTTGTTTGCTATATTTTGTGTTTTCCGGAATTTAGGTCATCACTTCTCGACGTGCGACGGTAGGCTGCTCGGGGGCGACTTTCAGAGGTTTTTAACAGACTTTTGAGCCACGATAGAGGATCGGTTGAGGAGAAGTCCACCACGCGAAGTGAATTAGAGCCGAGAGAAGGGAGTTCACCATTACATTCATCACGTTCACGATCACTATGTTTACACACACGATTTCTCTTCCTTTT
Source organism: Saussurea involucrata (assembly GCA_033807775.1). Classification (NCBI taxonomy): domain Eukaryota; kingdom Viridiplantae; phylum Streptophyta; class Magnoliopsida; order Asterales; family Asteraceae; genus Saussurea; species Saussurea involucrata. The sequence goes on from CM066315.1 coordinate 48,480,170, forward strand.
CTTATGTTTTTATCCACCACCAACATGAACTAAACTTTATATGTTGGGGGTTGGTTTGAATTTGGTTTAAGCTTATGAATAGATGATTTGAGACTTTTATCAGTTTTTCCTAATTAATGAAGCATGTAATTTGAGTTTTTAATGCTTTTGTGAGTTTGGCCAACTTCCAATTGTTTTGTTTGTTTTCAGTTAAGTTCGAGAGAATTAATTGTTAACTAGAACTAGAATTTGCATGCCTAAGGTGAGAAATTGGATAGAGATATACCAAGTAAGCCTTAGTCATATTAAAATCTTGTGTTTAATGTGTTTTGAATCCCATAGGTTGAGATCGAGAGATAAAACTTATACTTTCAAAATAAAATCCGTGGTTGTTTGAGAAAGAACCACGGTGATTTTAGAGATTGGGTATTCATTAAGGGAATAGCTGATAATTGTTTTGAGTGAGGTGTTTATATGTGAAAACCTTAGGATTTTCAACCCTCAACTGTTTTCTCTATCCAAAGTTTCCTCAAGTTGTCTACTGTCTCGTTTGTGATTTACTTACTTGAAATTAATTAGTTAAATATCCACAACTCAAAATTGCGACCGTTCAGTTAATAGATCTAATAGTCATTGTGATACTTAGTTCCTAGTTCCCTGTGTTCGATACTCGTACTTTGTACTATTACTTGATTTCGACACCGTACACTTGCGGTTAGATTTAGGGGGGTGTAAACCCGCCTATCAAGTTTTTGGCGTCGTTGTCGGTGAACTAGTTGCAACAAATAGCACTACCAGCTATAAGCGCTATTACATTGAATATTTTTATTTTTGTTATTTTATTTCATCACTTTCAGTTTCTGGATTGCTAATTTTGCCTACTTTCCGTTTCAGGTACTACTTGGTTTATGCCAAGGAAAACCCGAGGAAAAGGAATTGAACCGATCGATCCGGAGATCAAAAGGACCGCCCGTCAGATACGAAAAGCATCCAAGGCTCAAAGGCAATTGAAGATGGGCGACGAAGCTCCTCCTGAGAGACGTCCTATGCGGTCGTTTGCCGATCCAAATGTGGCAGCCGCATGCATAGGCATCCAAGCGCCCACCACTGCGGCAAATTATTTCGAGATAAAACCGAGTACCATCGTTATGGTACAGCAGAATCAGTTTGGGGGAGCGCCAACTGAAGACCCCCATACACACCTCCGGGCATTTGAACGGATCTGCAACACTTTCAAGATCAATGGGGTGAACGAGGATGCCATCAAATTGAGACTGTTCAGCTTTTCTCTCAAAGGTAGAGCTGAAATGTGGATAGAAGGCCTACCATCGGATCAGATCACTACATGGGCAGACCTGAAAGCTGCGTTCCTCCATAAATTCTTCTCACCTGGAAGAACCGCTCAACTGATGGCCGACATTACCCACTTCGCTCAATGGGACCAAGAGACTCTATACGAGGCATGAGAGCGATATAAGGACATGTTGAAAAAGTGTTCGCATCATGGGTTACACGGCTGGGTAATTATCCAAACGTTCTTTGGAGGACTTCACTTACAGTTCAAGAATGACATCACTGCTGCAGCGGGTGGAGCTCTCATGAATAAGACATGAAAAAGCAGTCGATTTGATCGAGAACTTAGCCGAACATAGTTATGCCACTCCACGATCTTCTATCAGACGGGTAGCTAGTGTTCAAGAATCGGATGAGCTAAAGGTAATAAAAGCTCAACTAGATGCTATCACAAACTACTTGAAAGGAGGCAATCCAGAAGTGTTCCCCGCTTCACAAGAACCTGAACAGGTTCAGTTTCTACAAAACCGGAACAACCAACCTAGGAACGATCCTTTCTCGAACACATATAATGAGGGGTGGAAGAAACAGCCTAACCTTTCATGGAGTCAACCCATCCAGCAACAATACGGTAATTCTTCTAACCATTCTAATTCTTCTCAATCTAACAATGTTTACCGTCCTCCAGGTTTCAATCAAAGGAAATTCGACGAAGGACCATCCGTAGAGAAGACATCGGGGTTAGAGGATATGATGATGAAGTTCATGACCAAGATGGATAGCACAGTTGAAGGATTGGCAAGCACGGTGAGTACAGTAAAAGTAGCAACTGAACAAAACACCGCCTCCATCAAGCTCCTTGAAAGACAAGTGGGGAAAATCTCTGAAGCTTTACAAAACCAAGCCCCCGGAACATTCCCTGGTCAGACTGAAAGGAAACCAAGAGAAGAATGCAATGACATCCATCTGAGGAGCGGGGCGAAATTGATAAAAGACTTGACTCATGAGCCAGTTATCGATAAACCCGAAAGTGAGCATGTGGAGACGGAGATGGTCAAGGAGGCGAATGTTGGGCTGAAGGATGATTTTTCTAGTGATATGGTTGATCAAGGGAAGCCGAAGGAAAAAAAAGTGACACCTTCATCAAAGCCGGTAGTCAACCCGTATGTGCCACCGCTACCGTTTCCGAATCGGGTAAAGGCACATAAGGATGTGGAACAGTTCAAGAAATTTCTTGACATCTTCAAGAAGCTGCACATCAACATTCCATTTGCAGAAGCACTTGCCCAAATGCCAACATACCTCAAGTTCATGAAGGACATCTTATCCAAGAAGAGGGCAATAGAACACCAATCTACCATTGCACTTACTGAAGAGTGCAGTGCGACCATTCAGAACAAGGTTCCCCCGAAGCTTCAAGATCCAGGGAGTTTTTCTATACCTATACAAATTGGGAATCTTTGTTTTGATAGGGTGTTATGTGATTTAGGAGCAAGTATTAATTTAATGCATCTATCTGTTTTCAGAAAACTCGGACTTGGGGAAGTGCAACCAACGAATGTTACCCTCCAACTCGCTGATAGATCGATCAAATACCCATATGGAGTGATAGAAGACGTGCTGATTAAAGTTGACAAGTTCTACTTTCCGATGGACTTCTTGGTGCTGGATATTGATGAAGATAAAGAGGTCCCGTTGATATTCGGAAGACCCTTTCTGGCCACGAGCAAAGCACTGATCGACATGGAAGAAGGCGAGATGACCTTGAGGGTTGGCGGCGAAAAGATAAAGTTCAAGATGTTCGATAGTGTACGAGGTCAAGTTGAGGAGGAACCTGGTAATCACGGAAAGCTGAAGGAGTGATCAGAAGGAAGGTCGATCCACGACCGAAACCAAGGCGCTGGGTGGGAGGCAACCCACCGAGGTTTGCGTTCTTTTTTAATTTATGTTTTTGTGTGATTTTATTTACAAAAAAATAAAAAAAATAAAAATAGGGAACAGAGACTTACGCGGCTTCAAGCCGCACGCCAAGCCGCACAACTCTCTGTTGGTTTTTGAGAAACAGGCACTTACGCGGGTTGCCACGCGGTTTCGGGCCGCGGCCCAAGCCGCGCGGCTCCCCTAACGCGTATAGGATGTTTCTCGTGCAGTGTTTTCTCCCGTTCTTGCTCTGTGTTTCTCGTTTTCTTTGCTTTCTTTCGTCTTTTGCTTTGATTTCTTTTGTTTATACATTCTCCCTCCATCTTCTCCAATGTCTCCCACTGGTCGCTCCAACTTTTCAAGAGAATCTCCTACGTCCGGTCAAACAGGTATGTTCTAACTTTGTATGATTAACGAGTGGTGTATGGTGCTTTGTTTCATTATTAGTTAAACGAGATGCAACAAACCTAAGTTTCACTTAGGTTTGGGGTGCCTTACTTTTCAACATCTACACATTCACTTTTACTCCTGTGCAAACCTCGGTTTTACCGAGGTTTGGGGTTGGCTTTATTTGACAAACCTAGGCCACGACCTTGGTTTGGGGTATCCATATTTTGAAAACTTTGGGCTAGCTCTTTGATGTTTCGTGTTAATACTATGTCTTTCCTGTATGATAACTGCAATAACCGCACAACGATACTTGTTCATTTTGTATTGCCTGCACCGACACCTACACATTGGGGACAATGTGTAGGTAAGGTTTGGGGTTGCCCAATCGGCCCACATACATGCACGTAGATTTCCTGCACTTCTGAATGTTTAGATCATAGTAGCTAAATTTTTGTTTTGGATGATTGAAACCGACCATTGTAGGAAGAATCTTGTGATAGTAACGTAACCATTATGGAAGGACCATGAAAAGACATGACTAGGGACATTAGTGGAGACCACCCAATAGAGAGATTTGAGCCTAAATGACGCCTTTCATTTCGAGGGATTCAAACACCTAATTCGTATACACTTTTTTGAATTCCTTGTCGTGATTATAGAATGATCTCGCTATAATATTGCATTGAGTAGCAAAGACGACCATCGGGATGATTCCAGGCATTGTGTGCACTTTAACCCGTTTTTGTCTAACGTACCTTTTGACCCATTATGTGTGCACCCAAAACCACCTTTGTAGCCAAACACTCACCACTTGTTCATTTCAGACCCACCATTAAACCCTAGCCAAAAGCCTTAGCCAACCTTTATCCGAAAGTGTGTCAATCAGAAGCAGTACAGGCCAGTCATAAAAAATAGCTAGAAAAGAGGGCCAATGCAGCCCCAATCAAATAAAGAAGGCCAATGATGCCCCACACAAAAAAAAGATATATAAAATAAAATAAAAATACAATTAGTTAGATAGTATCTACAACAGATAATAAGAGAGTCAAAGCGACTCCAGCAATGACAAAGAGGGCCAAATAATAGTAAATGAAGTCAAGAAGTTCATAACTGCTAAAAATTGAGACACCAAGGATTTTTGATCCGTTTACCCTTCGTTTCTTAGCCATGACCTTAGCCCCGTTACAACCCTTGTAAAGACCTGGATGATCTTATGGAAAATGTGATTAGGGTATACGACCACCTTTACTGATAGTCCCTGTCTTGCTACTTGATTCCTTTCTGAGATCAACTTTTTGGACATTTATGCGTCTTTCATTAGAGTTGTCATGTAATTTTCGAGTATTCTTGTACATAACTTCCTTATACATGACAACATGTTCGACAACCTAGGTTCGAGGGAAATGAAAGTATCCCGTGAGGTAGGGTCGAGGCGAAATGTTTTCCCTAGTATGTTTGGACCTAGTACAACCCTAATGTAATCGGAGCAGTCACGAGTTCAACTCACAATGGAAGGCCATAAATCAACCAGAATAAGGATGAGGCGAGTGTGAGATAGGCATTCACGGGTAAGGGAAATCACCAGTGCATTACGTGGTACCGATTGAGAGTTGTGCAGTTTTTATTTCACTGATATATATATGCTTTTATACTATTTTTATCGCTAATTTGCTTGAGGACAAGCAACGCTCGGTTTGGGATTGTTGATAACGCCACTTTTTGGCGTTATTTTCAGTCTACAAACCAATGAGATTGACTTGTGTTCTAGCAAAAAGGCGGAATTTATGGTTTATCGAGTGAAATGTGCAGGTAATCTAAAAGGAGGCAATCATCGAGAAAAGAAGAAGAAAAGAGCCTAAAAGAGAGCCAAAACGAAGCCCAACGGAAGCCCGAGATCCAAGCCCAAGACCCGTGCCCGAACCAGGACCCAGATGTAACGTCCCAAAAATTACAATAAATTTGAACTTTTAAAAATAACATTTTATTTAAATAAACCATAAGTGTTTGAATCCAAATAACCGTTTATACAAATCTCGTTTAGTTAAAATAACCAAACCAATCACCACAGCGGAAAAAGTAAATAGTTCTAAACATAATGTCTCAAAGTAAAAATGATGAGAGTCTCCACAACGCGCGCCAGTGTGTACCGTCACGCCTTACTGCCACTCGTACCTGAAACAGTAATTTATAGGGAAAGAGTAAGCACGAAGCTTAGGGAAATCAAACACATGCGTACAATATCAACCATATCGATACCACCCCTATCAGCAGATAGATATAACAACCACACAAACAATTTAATAATACAAGCACACTCATGCAAGAACCCCTCCGCATGTACCATTCGGTCTCCCTGAATTCATACAATACTCGTATATGCATCCCTCGGTCTCCCCGAGTTCATCCCTCTGCATGTACCATTCGGTCTCCCCGAATTCATACAACGCTCGTGTACGCATCCCTCGGTCTCCCCGATTTCATACCACAACCGTGTACGTACTCCTCGGTCTCCCCGAGATTTATACCACACCCAATACCTTATACTAGACACTACTCGGCCTAGTATTACACACAAACAACCCAGCTCTCACACATGAACTACAGCAATGCGCATACAATCTCTATCCTACGAAGTGAGTGAACTCACCTCAGAAAGCAATGTAGAACTTCACGAACAGCGACACGAACCCGCCAACTCCAACTCACCTCTTTCCACCTAAAGAAGTGTTATTAAGTGTTAAAGTGAAGTCCCAACCAGAAAATACAACTATAAGCCCAAACGTGCATTTCCCGGTTTTTGGTCTAAAACTACAGGTATGTCCGTGACCTGTTTAGCCCCCCTTACACCCATCAAACCAAGAATATTATTCCATAAATAGAAATTTCTATGTCTTAGGTTTCCAGGGACATATCGCACGCGTTCATTCGAGGTTCCTACTATTTTATATGCATTTTACAAAACAGACTACCCGAACAGTGAAATCCGGACCAGTCTGTACTAAATGCTAAATTGGCCCTAGATAGAGGCCGAACTGATTTTTCTACAAAACATAAGAAAAATACTAGACTCAAATTGGAAGATTTGAGCACTGGTTTCACCTCAATCCGAGCTTCCTAGGATAAACTAAGGATTTTACAAAACAGGGATAAAACGAGCATTTTTCACATAAAATGATAACTTAGTTTTCGATTCGGGTTTAGAGTTTGGCCAATACGGTTAGGGTGATAGGTTACTAAGGGCTGGACTAAACTAAGCACCACCCACTGTCACCTCCGGCAGTGGTGGTCGACGGCGGCGGCGGCGGCAGCAGCCACCACCTACGGTGATGGTGGCGGTTTGGTTACAACATCCGACGAGGCCATCGAGTTAACCCGACCACCTAACCTGGTCACACACCACTCCCGCGCATACCTACTATCGTAACCCTACCATTACAACCGCCGTACTGGTGGTGCACGGCGGCCATGCCGGTGGCAGCCAAGACTGGGCGACGGTGGTGGTTTTGTGGCTTCTACAACTATACACGAAAGAAACCGAAAGGAGAGGAGAAGAAACCTTACCTCTCGGTCAGAAACGCAGCAGCAACAAGATACACGACAGCTCCTTCTCTTTCCCTCGCTCTCTCGCTCTTCTCCTTCTCGCCGGCAGCCGCTAGCGGCGGCGGTGCTGGTGGTTTTTGGGGTGGTCGACGGCAGCAGCAAGAAGGGAATGGTGGGGAGGTGTTTAGGGTTTTTGGGGTGTTTCCTTGCGTGAGAACAATAAAACAAGAGGGAGGGGAAGGTCGGTCCGTTATGGGCCGAACCATGCAACACAAAAAGAAAAATACACTTTAGTCCCTCTCAATCCAACACTTTGCAAAAACGATTCAAGTTTCACCCTATTTAACAATTTGGTCAATCCCGTTAATCCCGTCAAATAAACATTATTTAGAGAAAACCTTAAACGAAATAAAAATAATATCCATACCGGGACACGGGCTTTACAACTCTCCCCCTCTTGAATTAGACTTCGTCCTCGAAGTCTTTATCTACGAACAGCTCTGGGTAGTTCTTCCGCATCTCAACCTCGGGTTCCCAAGTCCACTCGGAACCCTTTCGGTGCTGCCACTGGACTTTCGTCAAGCCTATTACCTTGTTACGCAAGGCCTTCGTCTTCCTCTCAATAATGGCGATCGGCTTCTCTATGTAATTAAGCCGCTCGTCAATCTGAATATCCTTGAGGGGAATCACCGCAGACTCATCCGCCACATACTTCCGCAACTGAGACGCGTGGAATGTGTTGTGGATCAAACTCAGCTCGTCCGGTAACTCTAAGCGATAAGTTACCTTTCCCACTCGAGCAATGATCTTGTAAGGCCCAATGTAACGGGGTCCTAACTTTCTCCCTTTACTAAACCGAATCACCCCCTTCCAGGGCGAAACTTTCAGCAAAACATAATCCCCCACTTGAAACTCCAAGTCCCCTCTTGAAACTCCACGCTCACTCTGCCCGTCAGTCTGTGGATGAAAAGCCGTGCTAAAATGTAACCGCATACCCATCTCCACCTGAAACCTCTCCCAAAACCGGGAGTTCAAACGAGTGTCCCTGTCAGAGACAATCGAAACTGGCACCCCGTGCCTGGCTACAATCTCTCGCACGAAAATCTCTGCGAGCTTCTCCGCCGAGGAGCTCTCCCTGATGGCCAAAAAGTGAGCACTCTTGGTCAGACGATCGACGATCACCCAAATGGCATCGTTCCCACGTGGAGTCTTTGGGAGTTTAGTAATGAGATCCATCGTGATCTGCTCCCTTTTCCACACCGGAATCTCTAAAGGCTGCAACTTCCCATGCGGCCGCTGATGCTCAGCCTTGACTTTCCGACAAGTCAAGCATACCTCTACACACTTGGCGACATCCCGCTTCATGTCGGGCCACCAATAATTCTCCTGCAGGTCGCGGTACATCTTCGTAGCTCCGGGATGAATCGAAAGCTTGGACTTATGCGCCTCGTCCCACAATATATGTCTGTTCCCGCCAGTGAAGGGAACCCAAACTCGACCATATCGTGTCAATAAACCCCGACTATCACGGACAAAATTCGGAATTTCACCCGAAACTCTCTCGCGTTTGGCATTCTCGTCCAGAACTGCCACTTCCTGAGCACTACCTATCGACTCAAGGAGAGGTGCAACCACTGTCAACCGCTGACACAAACCCTGAAGTGGCTCACCAACCGGATGTCGACTAAGTGCGTCCGCAACAACATTCGCTTTACCCGGGTGGTAAAGTATCTCACAATCATAGTCTTTAACTACGTCAATCCACCTCCTCTGACGCATATTGAGGTTTTGCTGGTCCATCAAGTAATTGAGGCTTTTATGGTCAGTGTATATCTTACACTTGACGCCATACAAGTAATGCCTCCAAATCTTAAGTGCAAACACCACTGCTCCCAAGTCTAGGTCATGTGTCGGGTATTTCGCCTCATGAGGCTTCAACTGCCTCGAAGCGTAAGCTATGACCTTACCCCGCTGCATGAGCACAACACCCAAACCATGGTGAGAAGCGTCACAATACGCTACCAGATCCTCCATACCCTCGGGCAAAGTCAACACCGGAGCCTCACATAAACGTCTGCGTAGCTCCTCAAAAGCCCTCTGTTTCTCTTCACCCCAACTAAAAGTCACAGATTTCTTCGTCAATCGGGTCATAGGTAAGGCAATCTTGGAGAAATCCTGAATGAATCTCTGGTAATACCCTGCTAACCCAAGAAAACTCCGTACTTCAGTGGGAGTCTTTGGCACTTCCCACCGCATCACTGCCGTAATCTTGGCCGGATCGACCATAATACCCTTTTGGTTCACGACATGTCCTAGGAATTGGACCTCCCGTAACCAGAACTCACACTTGGAGAACTTAGCATAAAGCTTTTCCCGCCTCAAAACCTCCAAAACTTCTCGCAAATGCGTCTTGTGCTCTTCCTTCGACTTTGAATACACGAGAATATCGTCGATGGACACAATCACCGACCGATCCAGCATCGGGCTACACACCCTATTCATGAGGTCCATGAATGATGCTGGTGCATTGGTGAGCCCGAAAGGCATCACCACAAACTCGTAATGGCCATAGCGTGTACGAAATGCCGTCTTCCCCGTATCCTCACTCCTCACCCGCATCTGATGAATACCCCGATCTCAAGTCAATCTTAGAGAACCACGAGGCTCCCTGAAGCTGGTCGAACAAGTCGTAGATCCTTGGCAGAGGATAACGATTCTTCACCGTAAGCTTATTCAACTCACGGTAATCTATACACATCCGCTGGGACCCGTCCTTCTTCTTCACAAACAGAATCGGGGCTCCCCACGGTGAACAACTCGGCTTGATGAACTCCTTTTCGAGAAGTTCCTGCAACTGAGTGTACAACTCCTTCCTTTCCGGTGGAGCAAGGCGATAAGGTGCCTTGGCCACCGGAGCCGCACCCGGAATTAAGTCAATGCGGAACTCCACCTGTCGCTCGGGAGGTATCCCCGGTAAATCATCGGGAAACACATCAGCAAACTCCCGTACAACTGGCACATCCTCCGTAGTCTTCTTCTCTTCGTCGCCGCGCGTGTCTATCACATACGCTTAATATCCTTGACCGCTGTACTGCAAGTATCTCCGAGCCCTCGCAGCCGAACATATTGCTGAGGTACGCCTGGGTGAGTCGCCCTGAACTAGCAGTTCTCCCCCGCTTGGGGTTCGAACTCGCACTTGTTTGCGACGACAAACAATCTCCGCATCGAAATCATCCATCCAATCCATGCCCACAATCACGCACAACTCCCGCATAGCGATCGGAATCAAATAAATAGGGAATCTCACACCAGAGATCTCCAAAGTGCACCCCCGATACACGTCAATAACCGTCAAGGTCATGTCATCAGCAACCTCAACCACCAGTGGACAACCTAACTGTCCTACAACTCGGCCCAAACACTCACTAGAAGTGTGAGACACGAACGAATGAGTAGCCCCACTATCAAACATCACCACAGCAGGCACCGAGTTAACTAAGAACGTACCTGTCACCACTTTAGGCGTAGCCTGTGCCTCGTCTATCTTCAGCTGATGAACTCTACCTCGGGCCACCTGGGTTCCAGCTTGACCCACTCGACCATCAGTAATACGCAAGGGGGCAGCCGCAAGAGCTCTTTGTGCCCCACCCCCATCAGCAGCCCTCGGATTCGGACAGTTGGCCTTCACGTGGCCCGTCTGCTTGCAGTTGAAGCAGACCATCAGTGGTACTCTGCAACCACGACCGTAGTGTCCCACTTGGCCGTACTTGAACCATTTATCCACTCTCCTTCCGCTACTATCCCTGGGTTTGAATCCACTGTTCCTTTGACTTGAGCGCGAGTCCGAAAACTTCGTCTTCTTCGAAACAGCCGTTATCGGTGCCACGGTCTGCACCGCCTTCCTCTTCTTGGCCTGCGTCTCCAACTCAAGTTCCCGTCTTCGGGCAGCCTCCAACAACACTACCACCTCATCACGAATGGCAGTACTAATTTCGGGGATCTCCTCCCCAATAGTATGCGTCACCTCAGCCGTAAACATCTCACGTATCTGCTCGGCAGTGACTCCAGCACCAGCATCTGGATTAGCATTTGTTGTTCCTCCCCGTGATGGCCATTCTCGATAATTATCTCAACGAGTTATTAGCACACAATAAGCCCTGCTAACTATACTCACGCTCAACTCCTCGGATTCCTCGTGACTTTCCCCGACTCGAGCACGGATCCTGTGCCTCAGATAGTAGGAGCTCTACTACTACCTTCCACACCTATCCTTACTCGTTTCGAATCCCGTCCCGAAGTGCCCATGTAGTTCTTGGCCGACAGTTACACCCATATGCCCGTACCAGCATATGTAAACACTCTTCCTAGCTCACTAGGAAATTCACCTCATCCCACTACCCTTGCTATGACGAAATCCCCGCTACTCATGACGAGTCGCCTCGCGAATGCACAGTTGCGTACAGTGTGAAATCAAATAGACATTCGAATAAAAGATTCTATCCTACAACGGTTGGACTCAAACAAGAGCTGCGCAATAGAACTAAATCCGTCATTCTAAGGCTATATGGTTCCTACTGTATACAACTCATAAGGCATTCACTTAACCACCTATCAGGACTAGCATAAATTCCTACTAGCAAGTAACAAACATGCAGTACAGTGTAATAAGCACCAAGCAATCTAGCATACATACTCCTATGTTTTAGAAAGCAATAAATTACACTAAGTACTTCACCTTTTCCCTTGGCATCGGCTGACTGTACACATTGTGCCTCCGGTCACCGTTTCTCAAACGCACTTTTCCTTTCTTTTATTTCTCAAAAAATTTTAAAAAGGAAAAGATAATCCTGAGCCGCAAACTTGAGTTCAAACACACCGAAATGTGTTTGATTCGCTCAAGCTGTGCTCTGATACCAACTTGAAACGTCCCAAAAATTACAATAAATTTGAACTTTTAAAAATAACATTTTATTTAAATAAACCATAAGTGTTTGAATCCAAATAACCGTTTATACAAATCTCGTTTAGTTAAAATAACCAAACCAATCACCACAGCGGAAAAAGTAAATAGTTCTAAACATAATGTCTCAAAGTAAAAATGATGAGAGTCTCCACAACGCGCGCCAGTGTGTACCGTCACGCCTTACTGCCACTCGTACCTGACACAGTAATTTATAGGGAAAGAGTAAGCACGAAGCTTAGGGAAATCAAACACATGCGTGCAATATCAACCATATCGATACCACCCCTATCAGCAGATAGATATAACAACCACACAAGCAATTTAATAATACAAGCACACTCATGCAAGAACCCCTCCGCATGTACCATTCGGTCTCCCCGAACTCATACAATACTCGTATATGCATCCCTCGGTCTCCCCGAGTTCATCCCTCTGCATGTACCATTCGGTCTCCCCGAATTCATACAACGCTCGTGTACGCATCCCTCGGTCTCCCCGATTTCATACCACAACCGTGTACGTACTCCTCGGTCTCCCTGAGTCCTCGGTCTCCCCGAGATTTATACGACACCCAAGACCTTATACTAGACACTACTCGGCCTAGTATTACACACAAACAACACAGATCTCACACATGAACTATAGCAATGCGCATACAATCTCTATCCTACGCAGTGAGTGAACTCACCTCAGAAAGCAATGTAGAACTTCACGAACAGCGACACGAACCCGCCAACTCCAACTCACCTCTTTCCACCTAAAGAAGTGTTATTAAGTGTTAAAGTGAAGTCCCAACCAGAAAATACAACTATAAGCCCAAACGTTCATTTCCCGGTTTTTGGTCTAAAACTACAGGTCTGTTCGTGACCTGTTTAGCCCCCTTTACACCCATCAAACCAGGAATATTATTCCATAAATAGAAATTTCTATGTCTTAGGTTTCCAGGGACATATCGCACGCGTTCATACGAGGTTCCTACTATTTTATATGCATTTTACAAAACAGACTACCCGAATAGTGAAATCCGGACCAGTCTGTACTAAATGCTAATTTGGCCCTAGCTAGAGGCCAAATTGATTTTTCTACAAAACATAAGAAACTTACTAGACTCAAATTGGGAGATTCTAGCAGAGCTTCCTATAATAAACTACGGATTTTACAAAACAGGGATAAAACGAGCATTTTTCACATAAAATGATAACTTAGTTTTCGATTCGGGTTTAGAGTTTGGCCAATACGGTTAGGGTGATAGGTTACTAAGGGCTGGACTAAACTAAGCACCACCCACTTCCACCTCCGGCAGTGGTGGTCGACGGCGGCGGCGGCGACAGCAGCCACCACCTACGGTGATGGTGGCGGTTTGGTTACAACATCCGACGAGGCCATCGAGTTAACCCGACCACCTAACCTGGTCACACACCACTCCCGCGCATACCTACTGTCGCAACCCTACCATTACAACCACCGTACTGGTGGTACACGGCAGCCATGCCAGCGGCAGCCAAGGCTGGGCGGCGGTGGTGGTTTTGTGGCTTCTACAACGATACACGAAAGAAACCGAAAGGAGAGAAGAAGAAACCTTACCTCTCGGTCAGAAACGCAGCAGCAACAAGATACACGACAGCTCCTTCTCTTTCTCTCGCTCTATTGCTCTTCTCCTTCTCGCCGGCAGCCGCTGGCGGCGGCGGTGCTGGTGGTTTTTGGGGTGGTCGACGGTAGCAGCAAGAAGGGAATGGTGGGGAGGTGTTTAGGGTTTTTGGGGTGTTTCCTTGCGTGAGAACAATAAAACGAGAGGGAGGGGAAGGTCGGTCCCTTATGGGCCGAACCATGCAACACAAAAAGAAAAATACACTTTAGTCCCTCTCAATCCAACACTTTGCAAAAACGATTCAAGTTTCACCCTATTTAACAATTTGGTCAATCCCGTTAATCCCGTCAAATAAACATTATTTAGAGAAAACCTTAAACGAAATAAAAAGAATATCCATACCGGGACACGGGCTTTACACCAGACCTGACCCAGATACATTTAGGAAACTGCGCGGTTTGTTGCGCGGTTTGCAAGCCATGGGACAAGTGGCGTAAGTCTCTGTTTGTTTGCTATATTTTGTATTTTCCGGAATTTAGGTCATCACTTCTCGACGTACGACGGTAGGCTACTCGGGGGCGACTTTCAGAGGTTTTTCACAGACTTTTGAGCAACGATAGAGGATCGGTTGAGGAGAAGTCCACCACGTGAAGCGGATTAGAGCCGAGAAAAGGGAGTTCACCATTACATTCATCACGTTCACGATCACTATGTTTACACACACGATTTCTCTTCCTTTTCTTATGTTTTTATCCACCACCAACATGAACTAAACTTTATATGTTGGGGGTTGGTTTGAAATTGGTTTAAGCTTATGAATAGATGATTTGAGACTTTTATCAGTTTTTCCTAATTAATGAAGCATGTAATTTGAGTTTTTAATGCTTTTGTGAGTTTGGCCAACTTCCAATTGTTTTGTTTGTTTTCAGTTATGTTCGAGAGAATTAATTGTTAACTAGAACTAGAATTTGCATGCCTAAGGTGAGAAATTGGATAGAGATATACCAAGTAAGCCTTAGTCCTATTAAAATCTTGCGTTTAATGTGTTTTGAATCCCATAGGTTGAGATCGAGAGATAAAACTTATACTTTCAAAATAAAATCTGTGGTTGCTTGAGAAAGAACCACGGTGATTTTAGAGATTGGGTATTCATTAAGGGAATAGCTGATAATTGTTTTGAGTCAGGTGTTTATATGTGAAAACCTTAGGATTTCCAACCCTCAACTGTTTTCTCTATCCAAAGTTTCCTCAAGTTGTCTACTGTCTCGTTTGTGATTTACTTACTTGCAATTAATTAGTTAAATATCCACAACTCAAAATTGCGACCGTTCAATAGATCTTATAGTCATTGTGATACTTAGTTCCTAGTTCCCTGTGTTCGATACTCGTACTTTTGTACTATTACTTGATTTCGACACCGTACACTTGCGGTTAGATTTAGGGGGGGTGTAAACGCGCCTATCACAACAGCTGTCAGGGAAGAATCCCCTCGCGTCTACAACTGAGGAACTAGCCTTTTTTCTAGCCAAGGTCGGGACCGACAGGGATCTCGACTCTGACGATGAGAAAGAGGCTAAGGAAGAAGAGGTTGTGGACGAGGGCCTCCAAGGTGAAGCTTCGGGCAAGGATGTTGCCGACGCTCCTTCTAATCCTTAGAAAATTTTTATCTTTGTTTTCGAGTATTCGACCGTTGGTGGTCGAGCCGTTTAGATGTAATCGTATATTTCATGAATGAAATTTTACCTTTTCGTCGAACTCATGTATTATTTTGATTTACACATGTCGTAGATAGATATAACATCAACTGTGAAACTCGTTAAGTATAGAACAAACAAAGAATCGTGCGACTTAGGCATCCATTGTAATTACAAAGACTAGCACACAAGTTCATGCGATCCAAGCATTCACTCAGAACAAGAAATTTGTCTAATTCAAGAACCTTAGATCATGGGTCGCTAGACCAGATGATCGTACGACTAGATCGTGCGACGAAACTTGAGTCACGTGCCCCTGTGATAAAATAATCAAGTCATGGATTTGAACACTTATGTCATGCGACCTTGCAAGATTTAAAGTCGTGTAGTAGACTTTGCAATCTTATGTCGTGCGATCTGCGATAAGACAATGTTAGAGGTTGGTCGTTGGCTAACCAACGACCCTCCGATGCTTAAGTTAGTAATCGTCGTAATAAAAAATCGTATGAAAAATGGAAAAGGACTTAGAAAACACACCTTTCCGGGCGTGTTGCATTATAGTTATGTGAGAAACCTCGGTTGTCGAGGGTTGGGAGTCGACGGACATCTTTACCCATGACTTTTCTGCGGCTTCAAGGTGGTCTTATAGCAATCATGGGTGACTTTCGGCTCACTTTTGACCTCCTGAACCCCCCACGGCGTAGGGAACTTCATGATCTGGTGATACGTCGAGGGGACGACTATCATTTCATGGATCCACGGTCGACCTAAGAAGATGTTATAGGCCGACGAGCAATCAATAACGCTGAACTTGGTCTGCTTGTTGATTCCTCTAGCATAGACAGGCAAGATGATCTCTCCAAAGGTACTTGTCGCTTCTCCATTGAAACCGACCAAGGTTGTCGAACGTCGGGTGATTTCCGATCGATCGATTCCCATGGCCTTGATGGTGTCAAGGAAGATGACGTTCGCTGAACTGCGTCCATCGACCAAGACTCATCGGGTTAAACAATTACCAATCGTGAGTTGAATGATCAACCCGTCATGATGCTTCTGATACGAGTCGTCGAGGTCGTCCTGGTCGAACGTGATTTTCATAGCTTCCAATTCCATATCTCCTTTGGGTCTGGATGAATGCGAGATAGGTCGATCGTCTGGTGCTTGGCTGGCGTGACGTTTGGCTGCGGAGTAGGTTAGACCGCACACGTCGAAACCACCAGTGATGCAATTGACGACCTTTGAATGCTCGGGGGTTGGCGGTCGATTGTCGTTACCCGGAGTAACGACATCATCGATGATATCCTTGAGATTGCCCTTCGGGACGTGATATGCTAGCTCCTTTTTGAGAGCTATGCAATCATCTGTCGCATGACCATGGTCGACATGGAAGTCGCACCACTTCGATTTATCTTTCTTGGTGTCATGTTGGTCAGACATCTTTGGCCACCGGATGGTCGCCTGGGCGGTCTTCAGTGCCTCGACCAAGTCCTTAGTGGTCCCTTTGAATCCGTAGGAGGATATCTTAGGGTACTGAGGGAATTTGGTTGTGGTCTTGAACTCCGCTTTTGTCTTGAATCGGACGTTTGAGATTTGTCGCGCGGGCTCTGGCTTGGATACGGCCTTCGTCTTGAACTCTGGCTTCCTTACACTCAATGATCTTTTGTCATCGGTGTGTTTGCGACGAAAGGCAGCGTCGTCCTCTACCCTCATATACGCTAAGGTTCGGGCTCGTACGTCTTCGAAATTCTCTGAGGGATACTTGGTCAAATCAGTATATAAACCCGAACTGTCGTCCAGACCACGTTTGTAATCTTCGATCGCAGTCTTGACATCACAGTTGCGGACACTGATCATCTCTGCGTTGAATCTATTGAAGTAGCTTCGAATGGACTCATTGGCTTTCTGCACGACATAATACAGGTCGATGGTCTGCTTCTCCATCTTGCGACTGCTGGCGAACTGCTGAGAGAATTGGTTGACTAACTCAGCGAACGACCCGATGGATTTGGGTTTGAGATTAATCAACCACTGTAGGGCAGGACCTGTGAGAGTCGCCCCAAAACTCTTGCACATGCATACTTCTTGATACATGTGTGGGATCGAGACCGTCCACATGAGCTGCTTATACTGTGCGATGTGCTCCGTCGGGTCGGTCACCCCCCGAATACTTGGGCGTGAAGGCGGGTATGTTATACTTCTTTGGGACGTCGACGGTCGCGATCTTGTCGATGAAAGGCGACGCCTGATACCCCAAACGAGGTTCGACGTCGATGGGTACGGCTGCCCCTGGCAGCTTAGCGAGCAAAGACAGGACGCGTTCGTTCTGATCTTCTAGCATTTTCAACCGCTGGGCGACGGGGTCATTAGGATCGGGATTTGCACCTGCCAATGGATCAACTCCCGAACTAGTGCCATTATCGTACGATGAGCCATTGGCGTCCCCGGTGAAAGGAACAAAATATGGCTGCGACCTATTCTGAAACGGCTGAGACCCATTTTGAAATGGCTGAGACCCATTCTGGAATGGCTGAGACGCATTCTGGAATGGCTGAGACCCATTCTGCAAGGGTGGTGGCCTTATATACTGAGGGGGAATCGTTCCGAGCTGTGGATTTTGGTTGAACGTCCCCTGCTGTTGGTTATGCATGAATGGACCTGGTCCTAGATTACGGACGAACGAAGCCGAACCAGGGTTATGGATGAATGGAGTGGATCCTGAATTCTGACTGAACGATCCTTGACCTGGATTCTGGACGAATGGTCTTGGACCGTTCGGCTGTCCGAAGGGATTCCTCAGCCGCACGATTTCCTTAGCTGCTCTTCGACTTTGCTCAGCCATGGCATTGATTTGTTTTCGTGCAACTTCCAACTCCTGGTACATCTGGGTAATGACTTTCTCTGGATTTCCAGGGGCTGCCATTTTCCTAAAACAGAAAACAGAGGAAACTACAAGAAACCGTTAGTAAGACGCACGTTTGTCGAAGATTTTCTCTAGATGGGGCCCCACGGTGGGCGCCAAACTGTTAATGCCAAAAATCGTCCAGAAGGATAACTTAAGGTTGATTGTGGAGCTTAACAACTAAAGAATAGGAATCTAGCGACAAAGCGTGCGACAAAGACAGAAAATGTAAAAAAGACAAAGATTTTGGTGACGCGGGAAAAACCTCAACGAGGAAAAAACCCGCGGACGACAATGATGATGTCGTCGCTGCACTATGATCGCCAAACAGGGGTGATATCCTTTGTTCCAGGTGTCGAGAGTACAATGATTACAATACAGATGAAATAAAGACTTGAAATGTAAAAGAACAAGTGTATCAAGTGTAAGAAACAAGTGTGTCGTGTGTAGAAACATTGTGTCGTGCGTGCAAGTCGTGTGTCGTGAGCGATCTTTCGAGAGAGAATTCTTTGCTTCGAGTGTCTTTGAGTACGCAGTGTGTGATTCCAGAAATCAGTGATGCCCAAATGGTGATTTTGCCTTCGTATTTATAGTCTTCGAACGTCTTTAATGACTTCATAAAATCCCCTGGTAACGGTCGTAACGGCCACTGTTGTTAATGTTCATAATTGTCTCTGTCGGTTTCGTCTGTTGGCCATAAATGACATTGACCCTGCATTAAATAAGGAAAACATAACAGAAATGTCGCATGTTAGTCGGTCGAAGTCGTGAGCTATGTCACGATGGTCGAGGTCGAGGGGTACTTTTGACTTCAGCTTTGGTCAAAGGACAAAGTGTCTATGATTTGACTTTGTTATGAGAGAAGTGCAATAAATGTTCTTAGTGTCTTGGTCGTGGTCGATAGTGGTGAAATTTTACCCAAACAACTGGAACGTCTGAAAAGCGCAAGAACATGTTAAGTAAACACTCCATAAAAATTTAAACGACAAAGGATGAACGAGTCTTGAAAGAAAGACTTACCAAGAACGCCAGTCCGACAATATGTGATCCCGTCTCCTCGACGGAGACCCCTTGGAAACGCTCCTTGAAAGACGGGAGTTGGTACTTCCCCAGATGGGGGAAAAGTTTTGTCCCGTCTAGGACGTTGTCGACCATAAAGTCCGACGACAACGTAAAGTTGACCGTCGTGACCTCAGCCTCTCCGGTCGCATGACCCTTGCCCCTATCGGCCGATGAAGGGATCGATGCTGCGGACGGAGATACCACCGATTTCTCCGGAGGCGCAGAATCGACAGGTGTTGCGTCGATCGCATCAGAAGACGTCCTCGTCTTCTCAGCAGATGCAATCGACACCTTCGCCTTCTCAGGCGTGGCGACTCCATACGAGCCGCCCGTCTTCGAAGATGGTTCCCTCGAGACAGACATCTTCGTCCTCTTCAGGACTCCCGACCCAGTTGTCGGGGCCTCTTTCCTCTTCTCCCTCGCCTTGCGAGCCAATTCAGCTTGAGCCGCCTTCTTAGACATTGCAGACGTCGCTTTCGGCTAAGATTCTCCTGTAAAGTAAAAAAAGGAAGAACAGTTAAGCAACTGAAGTAGTGGAAAGAGTAAGCCGAGCAGAGTAGGGTACACCTACCAGTCATATCTACATCCTCCTCTTTCTCCTCTTCCTCCTATGTCTTCTCTTCCTCCTCCTATTCCTCTCGACTCTCCTGACGATTCTCACCCAATAAGACTAAGTCGTTGTCTTCGTCTATCAGATGACGTGTGACGAACGATCGATCGTCGGTGCTGATCTCTAGAAACTTCTCAATCTTGGCCTTGGATTCGTCGTTGGGCTTCACCTTGTCGAAGTTGATATCTGAAGGCGCATAAGGGAGACGATTAGTCAAAAAGTAAATAAACAAATACAATAAAAGTGCTCAACCAAAGCTAGAAACTCACCCGCCATATTCCAGCCGGACCTGATCCAATCGCTCTCGGGGTCCAGCGTCGCTACCCGCACAAGTGCGTACCTGGTCTTCCATTTGCGGTCGTTGACCGCATTTTTCAGAACCAAGGTATGATCGCCCTTGTGTTTCGAAAACAGGCTGTAGCGACGGTATGTATCCTTCTTGACCTGATAAGCCGTCAGCAGGTCTGTCACGTTCATCGGCGACTCCCAATTCGAGGTAAGTCGCTCGATGTCCTGGATAACACGCCAAAACTGGGGCATTAGTTGCCCCGGCGACAGGTCAAACTCACACATAAACGCCTTAGCTAAAGGCGAATATGGCCATTGGAATCCTATCTTAAATGGGTACTTGTATATCACGACATACCTCTCTGGACACATCTCCGGTCGAATTTGACCGGCCTTGCTCACTGTAATCCCCGTAGGGATTTTGGCTAAACTTCTAAGGTAGTCGAGATCATCTTGACCTCGAATGGTACTTCTGGGTTCGGTCGACATCGCTAAACCTGTTAACCAAATTTGTCTATCTGAAAAGCCCCAGATATCCCAGTTTTTCCTAGGTTTCCTCGCAATTGACTTACGACGCATGCAAAGACTAAGAGGTCGTACCTTATATAGGCGCTCTAAAACCTCGAATTACCTAATCGGTTCGAAGATTTTGCAGGTTTGGAAGTGATTCGCTGAAGAATGGCAAGAAATCTCTTTCTAAACTCTCTGAAAAGCGTAAAAAGGAAAAGATCCACCGTGGGTCACTATTTATGTAAACGATCGTGTCAGGTCAAGCCTTCTGATGATCGACACGTGCCCATGTCTACTCGAATGCACGAATGGATCGGCGACACCTGACTTTTACAGCTGTTAGCCATGATCGCACGTCAGCATGACGTCACAATCTTATCCCCTTTTCGACTTCCCCTTTTGTTGGAATTGGACCGATCCAGTTCCAAGGCAACTGAAGAGACTTTCGACACGTGTCACGACCCTAGACGTCCGACTGAAATTTAAAATTTGAATTTGCCACTCTATTTTTAAATTTTAGGGGCAAACTGTTTGGGTAAAATTTCACCAGTCTCGACCACGACCAAAACAAGGAAAACATTTATTACACTTTTCTATAATGAGATACAATCATAAGCACTTTATCTTTTGACCAAAGTTGAAATCGAAAGTTACTCGCGACACTCGACCGTCGTAAGCCACCTCATGACCTCGACCGACTAACATATGACATTGTTGTTATATTTTCACTGTTTAATGCAGGATCAATGTCATTAATGACCAACGGCTATAACCGACAAGGACAATTATGAGCATTAAACCCAGTGGCCGTTACGACCGTTATCAGGAGTTTTTATGGAATCATTCAAGACGTTCGAAGGCTATAAATACAAAGCCTCAATCATCATTTCGGAGATCTGGAATCATCTGAACTCTCAAGAACACTCGAAGCAAAGAATTCTCTTTCAAAAGATCGCTCACGACGCACGACTTACTCTCACGACACTTAGTTTCTACACATGACGCACTTATTTTTACACTCGATACACTTGTTTACTTTACATTTAAAGTCTTTCCTTCATTTGTATTGTAATCTGTGTACTCTTGACACCTGAAACATAAGGATATCGCCCATGTTTGGCGACCATAGTGCAACGACGACATCATCACTGTCGTCCGCGGGTTTTTTCCTCGATGAGGTTTTTCCCGCGTCACCAAATCTCTTGCGTCTCATTTACATTTTTCTGTCTTCGTCGTACTGTTTGTCGAACGATTCCTATCTTTCGTTGTTAAGCTCCACAATCAACCTTAAGTTATCCTTCTGGACGATTTTTGGCATTAACAAGCGGTACGAACTGATGAGAACATTCTGGAGGTTTGCTTAGAGACAAACCCGTCAGCCTTAGGTGTCATGTGATTACAACATCCATAGTCAAATAGCCAAGGGGTACCTGATGCAGAGGTATTGCACTGAGAATTCATACCCATAGAACTTGTCATGAGTTGCTCCATAAGCTCTTAGTTTCGGCGCATGAGTTCCATAAGATCAGGCGATGAGTTGCAGGCGTAGGGGTATCCTGAGTGATGGATCCAACAACAGATTGAGAGAGAAACTGTTGTTTCTGATTACCTGAGTTCCTTGGATGCTTTGGACAATCAGACCCATAGTGTCGTGGATGTGTGATCCCACACCAACGACATTTTCGTACTGGGCAGTTGAGGAGAAGGTGAGATGTAGAGTGACAAAACGTGCATTCACTATTGTTCCCTTTTCCTGCAGATTTAGACTGATCATTGTTATGCCACTTACCTTTTGGCTTTCCTGAGCTCGAAGTATAGAGCACAGTATCTGAGGGCAGAGGAAGACGCTGTTGGAGGCGAGTTTCTTCACTGAGTAGTTCCGTGATAGCCTCTTCAAGAGTAGGTAATGGGTGCATGTGTAGTAGCGAGGCTCGAACATTCTCAAAACGATCAGTAAGTCCCATCAGTATAGTGATCAAATGCAGTTGGCTGAAATAGGCTGTAAAATGCCAAGCTGTGACATCAAAGATTTGAGGTGCACCCAAGCTCAAGTGATCTCTAAGAGCTTGCATCTCAGAGATGTAAGAGTTAATGGACTGATCAGGGAGTTGCCTCTTGGTTTGAAAAGTAGTCCACAGCTGGTACTGATGTGATAGGCCTGTAGAAGTGTACCTTTTGGCAAGGAAATCCCAGAGTCCTTTAGTCGTTGTATACCCAAGAAATTGTTGGTTGATTTCAGCAGTTGTGGAAGCATTTATGAATCCCAGAATGCGAGCATTCATGATATCCCAATCATTCATGCGTTTTGCAAAATCAGTTGCACTTTCATTTTCGTCTTGAACGGGCATTTTAGAAGTACCAATGACATAGGTATATAGTCCGTGAGATTTGAGAAGAATAGACATGTGATGATGCCATAGAATGTAGTTGTTTCCCATTGAGAACAACTGAGATAGGATTGGAGTGCATTGAATTGAGAGCCATCTAACTGATTAGGAGTTTCCTATAGTGGTGATCCGGAACAAACAATATAAGCAGGAACTGTAAATGAGAGTTCCGGAGTTAACAAGATTCAGAATTAGCAATTTGGAAAAGAGATACGGAATAAAGTGACCCGGTATGAAGAGCCGGAATTGAGATCCGGATGTTATGTTCCAGAATTGGGAACCGAAAAGGAGAGTTCCAGAAAAAGGGTGTTCCGAAATTAGGTACTGTAAAGAGGGTGTTCCAGAATTAAGTACCGGAAAATGATCTGGAGTTCAGGAGGTTCCGGAATTTGGAAGACAGGATCGGTATCGAGATGATCCGGAGTTCAGGAGGTTCCGGAAGTTGGAGTATTCCGGATTAGGGTATCTGGACGAACAAAAATTCCGGAAGTTTGAACCGCGAAAACAGGGTTTGAGAACAATGTTCCGGGGTTTAGCGATACGGCAAAACGAAACAGAAATCGAATAAGGAAGAAAAGGCAAAGGAAAGACGAGCAATCAGAAGAATAAATGAGACATACCTAAAGCTCTGATACCATGTTAGAAATGATGTAGGAATCAATCTATGAACGAACGAATTAGAGAGTCGAGAGAGAGATGTGGCTGAAGACTGCAGCAGTTTTTCATATAATAAGAGAACGATTACAAGAGATTGGTTCACCTAATAATGATACATAAGTAACCTATATATACTAGATAAGTTACAGGTAATTACAGAACAACCCTTGTACTTTACATATGTACGATAATAACTCTAACAATTCTATTGTGAATGCTCTTAGTTTGTACATGCATATGTACAAAAGTGTTCCCATATCGGCTTGACTTTGAGCATTATTCCGTCAATGCCTATTTTGGATACTTACCTAAGGAGTTTCCATATATTGCCACATGATGTATATCGATCAGAGTCAACTGTAAAGACTCACGACACTCTAGGGTAACCTGTACTCATCTAACCCACTCACGACACTCTAAGACAATCTATGAGCATCTAGCCTCCGTTGGAGAGGGCATGCTAGAGTTTTGTATTAGCTAGACTTTGAACATTAAGTTCCATTTCCATTTCGGTTCATTTTTGTATGCTCGGGAGATCAAGAAATGAACTTTGGAATATAGTTACATAGAAATTCAACAAGAAGCTTTCCGGTTGAAATGGTGTTCGCCCTATTAGGTCAAGCTGGTAAGATCTAACCTCCTTTCTCCAAAAGTTATATAGAAGAGAGTAATATAATGGGGCTTCATATATTTTCTAAAAAAATACTACAGATAAAATTACCAAATAAAATAATCTTCAATTTCTTAGACATTAATATGGTTTATCATCAAACAAAACCTCCCCTAATATTTTTTATGATTGATAACATCTTCTTGGATATGTGGAACAAAAAATTACATTCTACCTTCGACATATTATTGACTTCAAAATGAGATTTTCCCGATGCTTATACATGCACGCAAGTGTATATATATCATATATGTATACACATACACATATAGAGAAAGGATAATGCGAGAAGTTAAACATTATGCGAGAAGGCGAAAAGTGTGATATCATATATGATTACACGGCGTGTGTGTATTTAATCATATATGATTAAACGTCTATCTATTGTCAATGTAACATGTGATTAATCATATATGATTAAGCTAGTGTATCATATATGATATCACACTTCTCGCCTTCTTGCATAAGGTTTAGCTTCTCGTTTGAACCTACCCCTACACGTATACATATACATATATGTATGTTTAACGGTCCAAAACATCATTTAAATGTTGTTAAGTTTTTTTAAAGGTAGCCCAGTAAAAATACAAAGATAAATGCCCCATAAACAAAGGAACTAGGAGATGCCGTAAAAAATATATGAGGGACCAGCAACGAAGAAACCATAATCAAAGACGACCAAGACACAAAATATAATCATCGATATTTGAGTCGATTTATTTATTGAAAAATATTAAATTGATCAGAACTATTACAAACATAAAATATCAAAATGTTCAAGTGAGATAAATTAAAACTAAAAAATATATGGTGTCGGTATTGTTAAGATTTTTCCATATTCGACATGTTATTTGTCCGCCATTAAAAAAATCGACCTAGTCTTTCAAATCCCCTCCTTTTTTTTATTTTCACATGTCTTATATAATTATATGCATATATATATACACCATGTCAACCTAATTTTATCTTCAAATAAACATGTTGTACAAATCCTAACTTTGAGAATTGCATGTTATTTAAAGCATTTTAAAGAAAAACCACACTATTTTTTTATTTTCAATATGGTCATAGATAAAGGTTCAAACGAGAACGCTAACTATTTAAAAAAAACGAGAACAACAAATCATATGTAAAATCACATGTGATTTTACATCAACGGAAACAAAATAGATGCAAGCGACTTTGGCTGCTACTTAAGTCGCGAGACAAAGTCGTGTGAACACTACAAAGGAAAAGGGCTTTAGAGAAGGAATTTTCAGAGAAGCTTTTGGAAGTGTATCTAAAAATATGATTTTTGAGTGAAGTTTTTTTAGAGTGGTGAAAAGCTTCTCTAAAGGCTTTAGAGAAGCTTTTAAGGCTTTCAAATACAAAATAAAAGCTTCTCTAAATATCACTTTTCTTGTAGTGGAATCATATATGATTTTGTACGTGAATCATGTATGATTTTGTATATCAACGATCGTTCGCGTGTTTTCTTAAATAGTTAGCGTTCTCGTTTGAACCCACCTCTTTGGTCATGTAACAATAACTTTAAGAATGTAATGCAAAATATTATGTTACATCATCATGTAGTATTGTATGAATTTTATTGATGATAAATTAATCTTTTATTAGTTAATTTGTTGAGTTGTAATTTTAACCTCTTTTATGCCTTAAATTAAATTTGAGTGAAGTTTCAGAATATCCGACGGTATATACATTTTGCGTTACAATGCTAAAATTGCTACTATTATTAATATATATAAGTTTAACGTGAAAAATAGTGCCCATGGATTTTATTATAACAAATTTATAGGTTTTAGATGTATACATGGACAATATCTGCTTTTCATAATACTAGTAGTGTACCCGCACGATGCAGCGCGGTGAATCACAATTCTAAAACATTAGTTTAATCCTGAATCATGTTTCTTTATCACTTTCGATTTTATTTAATGGGTTTGCATGGTTAATTTGCAAGTCAACTAATATATAAAGTTGAAGGTTAATATGGTGTGTTAGCTAGATCGAATGGAAAAATAATTGCACACGTATTGGGCTTCTAAACCCATATACCCAGAACTCATTACAAAACTTGAAATTATTGACTGAACAAAGAAATACAATCATTTGTAAATAATGTTCATCCGCATATCCAGAATGTTGTCCAGTTTTGAGCGACTTGTCAAGCTCCATTGAAGTCCACACGAACACTTGTCAAGCTCCATTGAAAATGTACATCGTTTAGCGATGAAAAGTCATCAACATCATACGGAAAGTCAACTTTCTACAAGTTTATTATACTAATCAGATTCTATTTGAAATATATAAATATATACTTATATTAAATAAAAAAATATCAGACAACATGCATATATATTTAAAAGATAATAGCAAGTTGAAAGAAAATAAATAAACAAATATTAAATAACTAAAAGATGGTTTTACTCTAAGAGATAATTAATAAACTATAACACAAGGGTGGTGGCGTGTTGGCAAGGGCTTGGGGGATGTGGTGGAATATCCCATCCACCCCGGGTTCGAGTCCAGACGTCAGCATTCTGTGGCCAGGCTTAGTCTCAGACGGCCGCTTTGTTTGTTTGTTTCCAAATTGTCAAGGATGTAGTTTAATGAACAAAAACACCAATCCTAATTTTTAGTTTAACGTGTTGCATTAAAGCAGTTGGTAGCAGGAAGAAACAAGAAAGAAGTTTTGTATGAAGCTATCCAAACAGACTTTGTATCAGAGGAGACATGAAATAAGAGGGAAGAAGGGATCGAGGGAAGAAAGCAAGGCGTACAATGTCTCTTCTCGGTAGTTACCAGGTTTTAAAACCCTTTGTATCATACACTTGTACATTGTGCTCTTTAACTTGTAATTAAGAGTTTTTCTGATTTTATGCACAAAATACTTGTACACCATGCATGAAAATTTGTCTTTAAGAGTTTTGACCAAAACCAATATTAAGGTAGTAATAGATAATAGATATATATATATATATATATATATATATATATATATATATATATATATATGCCTGGACATGTTAAGCCAAACAATCAGCAACCACTGTAGAAACAGAAACAACAAATGAAATCAACTTCAAGTACACCATGGCAACATGTGTAGATGTAAACACATTTATTAGTTTATAGGAAGTTCGTATAGACTATTTCATCATGAATTTGAAGAACATAATGATCTTACAACGATTCATCTGACATCTAACTTCTCTTTTCAATTTACTATGACAGTTCTCATACACTTCTGACATTTTTAAATTCTCAGCATAGCATTATCAGGTTGTACATGTTGCTTCATAATCTGTAATTAAGAGATTTTAAGACTAAATGCATAAAATAGTAGTATCCAATGCATTGTGAGTTGTTTTTAAGAGTTTGGGGGTCAAATGCATTATAAAGTAGTATAGATATAGATATATAGTTTGATTAATGTGTTTAAACCATGGGGTTCCTTTTGCACCATGCATATCAGTTCCACTTCTACAACTTAATTAACTGTATGTATAATGTGAGTGGATTTCATGGTGGACTCCCCCTATTAATGTAGTCTAATGAAGAAATTTTTAAAACATCTATTGGTTTTGAACCTTGAAAGAAAATCAGAAACAAAGAAGTAGCAAAGACGATAAACAATTTCTACCAATAGATAAAACCAAAAGTCAAAAACGAAGTTCTTCAATCTTATATTGTCTTTTACCTCTAAAGCTTATCATGTAGGAATTTACAATATGCAGCAATTGATTTGTTATATCTACCAATGCGCTAGAATCCTAAAAAAATTCTTGCAAGGATGTTAGAATAAAACAAACAATAAAAACACATCTAGTGTTCAAGTTCTTTGCCTCGTAATCGATGAAAAGCAAAACATGAAATCCTATGTGCACAATGTGTTTGAGTAAAGCAAGATTAAAGAAAGCAATAAAGGCATTTCCTCAAACACCATATGTTACACATTGAGGACAGATTGAAGAAAGCAGGAAAACCAAAAATCGGACAACCAAAATTGATTTTTGGTCAATCTTGTTGGGTTCAGTTTCAACCCAAAATCGGACAACCAAAATCGAAACTTCAACAAAGAAATCAAAATCAAAGAGAGCCAATCCAAAATCAGAAACAAAAAAATGGATTTTTTGGTTGATCTTATTGGGTTCTTCATCAAAATCAAAATTGAAGCTTCAACCCAAACCAAAATCGATTAAACCAAAATCGGACAGCCAAAAACAAGCGTGTAGGAATCTAACCTGAGAAGAAGAAACCCTGGATTTTTGCCTCAACCGGAAGGATAAAATGTATATGTTAAATAATACATAAAAAGCATCAAAAAACGAATACAAGGAGATGGACATAATGGTCACGTAGAGGTCTTAAAAAAATCGTATGTGTTTGGAATTTCCATTACCAACAAGCTTCTTAAGTAATGCACTTAACATTTTTCAAGACAATTTGAGGAATCTGTTGGTCACAATTAAACAGGTCAAATCAAAGCTTAACAAGCTTTTTAGTAAGAATTATAATATTAACAATTGCAAACCAATAATTTAAACCAACAAAAACTGTGTATCGGTAATGTAGTAACATTAGTAGATCGAAAAGTGAGAATGATAACCCCTTGAAGCTCTCGTATACAATATCAATTTTTCACCGGGGATGTAAAGAAGAAATTGCTAATTTTACTGTGTAAAGGAAAAACAGTAAACTTACAAATGGAGATATTATGCAGGCATTGAAAAAATCCATTGCACAAATAAGAAAATTATTGAGAAAACCTAGAAAAATGGTCTGTAATGGAAAGAGGTCTTACCTTCACAACCTTAGCAACTCTCTTCCCTTGGAGATGTTATACCAGAAGTCAGAAACAAACCAGAACCTATAAATTATGCGATGCAAAGCAAAACTAAAAAACCAAAACCTAGAAAGTTTGCGATGCAAACAAACTGTGAAAACCAGAGCACAAAAAATCGAAATCGTGAATCGATTCTTCAAGAAACCCAAAACCAATCGAAACCGTGAAAGGATAAGCCATTCAATGCGTACCTGATACTCTGATAGAGTGTATGCGAAGAGGCAGAAATTAAAGCCCTGCAAAATGGCAGAACCCAAATCGTGAAAAGAAAAAAAAAATCAACGAAAGCAAAAAACGATTCTTCAAAGAAACCAATCGAAAACAATTCTTCAAAGAAACCAACCAAAAACCAATCGATGCTTACCTAATACAGTGTATGCGAAGATGCACAATTTGAATCGCGAATCTCTTCAAAGAAACCAAAAACCATTCGACGAACAAAGAACACAAAACGACTAAAATAAACACATCAAATGGATCAAAATCCCAAACTTGATCCACCTAATTAGTGAATATTTGAAAGCACAAGACTAAATCGCAATTAAAATCGTTACATACCTCCAGAAATTTGTAGGGGGTTTGAAGAAGCTGTGGAGAAATCAAAACTTAGGGTCGCATATATATGCAATTTGGGTCGTCGTCTTGGGAGCCAGGTTTGAGAAATTTGATTTCTCAAATCTTCTATTTTAGCGATTAAAGCAGTTGGTAGCAGGAAGAAACAGGAAAAAAGTTTTGTATGAAGCTATCCAAACAGACTTTGTATCAGAGGAGACATGAAATAAGAGGGAAGAAGGGATCAAGGGAAGAAAGCAAGGCGTACAGTGTCTCTTCTCGGTAGTTACCAGGTTTTAAAACCCTTTGTATCATACACTTGTACATTGTGCTCTTTAACTTGTAATTAAGAGTTTTTCTGATTTTATGCACAAAATACTTGTACACCATGCATGAAAATTTGTCTTTAAGAGTTTTGACCAAAACCAATATTAAGGTAGTAATAAATATATACATGAGCACACTAGCACCGTAATAAAATGTGCATGTTATATATATGCGTTCAAAAAAATGTACATGTCATAGCCTTATAGGTAGGGGTGCTCGAACATGATTCTATCTCTCTCTCTCTCTCTATCTATATCTATATCTATACTTCTATACTACTTTATTAAAAGAATAGTAGACATTGACAGTTTTTTTCAACAGGCCGTTTTTCAACATTCAGTTTTTATCTTCTCCCCTTTCTCTTCCCCACGATCTCCTGTTTCTCTCCTAATCAATAATGAAGTCTGTCATTTTTCAAATCAACGAGCATCCCTCCTACCTCTTCACTATGTCCTCAAGAAACCCTACTCCATCTTTTACTAGGATACTCTACCTCCTTGATTGGATTCCACTTTCCAGGTTATGTTTTATTTATTTTTTTTGTTTATTTAATTTGGTTGTTGTTCTTGGGGCTTAATTTTGGTTTTGGTTGTCTAGGGATTTCAGTTTCGATCTGAGAAGAAAAATGGGAGCAGAAAGGTGCCTCTTCACTTCCTTTTTCCGGCGAGATGTCAGAAAGGTGCTTGATGCTTTCTTCTCCTATTTGTTCGATTTATTATTTCTTTTTTGTTACTGGTTAGGTATGGTTTGTATAACAATGGTGTTGATGTTACAGATTGCTTGTTAACCCACCACCAAAAACTACAATCAACGGTCCGGCAGATTGAGGTTTATCGTCAACGATGCTCTCTGTATGTATTTATGCCTTCTTTATCGATTTCTTGTTAGGGTTTTTGTTTTTTGTTCTGAATTTTTGGATGTTGATTTGCAGATTTCAAGTATAATGGGTCGGATTCTGTTTTGGAGGTTAACAATGGCAATGATGATAATTGCAACACGACAAACCCTATCACCACCCTCGTCGGCGGCGATTCTTACGTCCTGAACCGTTCAAGGCCTTTTTACTTCATCAGTGGTAACAAATCCAACTGTGATCAAGGTCAGAAGTTAACTGTTGTCGTTATCTCGCCTAAAAATAAGTCGTCACCACCGCCGGCAGACTCTATCATCACCGGCTGGTATTCCGGCGTCTTCTCCAGGTGCCCAGTTGTTTCATATTGTTGATTAACTGATTTTAGATATTGGATGTAATGTAAGCATATTGTTGATCACCAAAATTGGATGTAAACTTCTTGGTTTAAATTGCTCTTTTCCAATTTAAAATTGTGGGATTCTAGCATATTCATGGTCACTAATTCCAGATGAAATTGCAACTTTTTGGGTGTTTTGTGTTGTCTGTACACCAGTCTTCTTTAGCAAGAAATGAAATTATTAAATGCCTTAAAGGAAACAACATTTTTCTAACATATAACTAAGTTTGTGGGTTTTATACAGTTCTTGATGACGAATATGGTTTGCATGCAACACTTTTTGCAATTTGCCTGCAAATTTTGGATCTTTTTAGGCTTTATTGACTATTTCGTTATCTTAATTCTTTATATTTCCAGTTTTCCACTAATATGTGTGATTTTTTCTCTAATTTGTTTAAACTAAAAATAAGTATTTCGATAAGCCAGTCATGTTAGGTAAAGACCAGATAAACAATGTAAAAATACCTAAAAGGACAATGTTGAATACGGAGCTTTTTCAATAAGCTCAGATAAGCCAAACATGGTCTTATGAATCCCAATAGTATATTTTTAGCAAGAGACGTAAAAGGATGTTGCAAGTGTTGTCTTTTTTACTATAATATGCTTCATTTGCGTCTCCATATCATATGTCACAAGCTATCAGACGGCAGGTGATGTTGCACGAGTTGATGAGCGGTTGGCTGTAGCAAGAGCATTTGCAGACAAGAGCTTAAAAGAACACCTGAGTTCCGAACCAGACGTGTTCGTGGAAATGATAGGGAAATGATAGATGACGATACTGAATTCATAATATTGGCAAGCGATGGCGTGTGGAAGGTGGTCTTTCTTTCTTAAATTTCAGGAACTTCATTTTATAACAATGTCTGTATCTATATCTTAATCCATACAGACAACTTAATCCATATGGAACTTATAAAAAACAACAACAACGAAACAACCCTTTAATCTTTGTGTTGTTGGCAATGGCAGGTTTTATCAAGTCTGGAAGTTGTAGATTGCATAAAGAATGTGAAGGATGCAAGGGCAGCTGCAAAGCAATTGACTGAAGAGGCACTAACAAGGAAGAGCACTGATGACATTTCTTGCATTGTTGTAAGATTCCAATAATCCCTATATCTCTATTCAGACATTTGAAATATTGCATATGAGGTTGGCTATTTTTGTGTGTGTATTTTTCAGTTTAGAGTTGTTTTGTATCATATTTATATTTATAAAAAAGGTTGCATTTTAAACCACAATGCAATGTGGAGAGAGTGCTTATCGTAAACAAAAGCATGCAAAATGTTTCTTTTACTTGTTTTCTTATATAATTTTCACACTTGTAATTTGAGAAAAATTACAGCTAAAAACTTTGGTGGGTGATTTCGGATTTGATATCAATTTGTTATTATTATTATTATAATGTTAAAGATGTTTTTTTGGTGTTTTTTAGTGTGTGGTTGGAGTTGGTACATAAACACCAAAAGAGTCTTCCCACTTTAGCATGTGAGAGCTGGGTTTTCTAGATAAAGGAGATAGGCGATGTTATTAAAAAGATGCAGAATACGAAGAAGAAAGCTTGTGATGGTAACAATGGTGGTGGTGAAGCTCTGAAGCAGAAAGAGAGGCACATCGTTTCTTGGTCTCAGGAGGTTCAGTTTAATCTTTCTTGATTCATTTGTATTCTTTTTTGTGATTATTGTTGTGGGTTATGATCTTTATGTTAATCATGGATTGTTTGGGCTTGAGGAGGATGATATATTAAGATAGCAAATCGGTATCCATGGAACTGACAAGTATGATTCCTTTTCCTTCAGTTTCTCATATTTTATTAATTGATCACATTAAAATTGATGAAATTGATGGGTGCTATCTGCAGTTGGACAATTATTGCATCAAAGTTCAAGTATAAAACCACCACATAATGCAGAAGAAGGTAGGTTACCAAGTATTCGAAAAGAGTCATATTTGTGTATTTATGCTATTTTTTGTTTCTCCTGATCCTGTCTGTTGACATTTCTTTTATACTATTGCTAATATTGGATTTTGGTACAACTTTATAAATGCAGATGGTTCACTTATTTGAATTCTGATTTCAAGAAAGGAGGATGGTCACCGGAGGAAGACATGCTCTTATGTGAGGTAAAGTTACAAAAAACCCCTTGGTGGTTTGTAGTTCTTTTCATAAATCATCATTTGTATCCGAGTTATTGAAACGCAAATGAAAATACATAGACCGATATAACTATAGGCCTCTGAAAGTTGATTATAATATACATATTGCACGAAAGAGACCATCCTATGCTACAATATTTTTCTGGGATGGATCCAAGATCACTTCAACATGGTGCTGAAGAGGCAAAGTAATATGATATCAAAAGATGGTATGCAGGCCTAGAGGATATTTGGCAACAGATGGACGGAGATAGCAAAAGTCGTTTCAGGCAGGTAAAGATTTCTCTTTGATTGTTGGTTTTGTATTGAAGAAACTTAAAATACAAGTAACAAGTAAGTTGTTCAGTTTTCCATATATGAAAAGTGAAACAGGACAGACAATGCTGTGAAGAATCGGTTCTCCACCTTGTGTAAGAAGAGAGCAAAACATGAAGCATTAGCAAAAGAGAAAAATGTTTCCTACATCATTGCAAACAACAAAAGAACCATGTTCCACGATGGACAAAAGATAGACACTTCAATGCCTCCTATCAAGATTCGGTATGCTTGATGTAGAATTTCTCTTTCTCTCCCACACATATTATATATATAGAGGGAGGTGTAGGAAAAACCTTAAAAAATTGAAAATGAGGAACACTATGGTAGCCCTTCATCTCGGTTGTATGCATTTGTGCATACAAGTAAATTAAAATTGTTTTTTATGATGATGCATCTGATCCACGTAATACATACTTCCTTCGATACAAGGGAAAGATTTCGCACAAAGTTATTTGTCTTAAAGCTACATGAGTTTGACAAGTTTTTTATTTAGTAAGTTGTTGAGTTGTTACCTGTTTACCTCTTAAAGGAAAAGTTATTAACGATATTTTGCTAATTATGTGTTTGGTCAGATACAATTATAGCTCGAATGAAAGCATTTTTTTCTAGACGGTGGATGCTCTTGAGGTATTTACTGCTTCACTAATTAAGTGCAATCACATGTTATATTTAAATTTGCATTTTACATAAAATTATTATTCGCTTTATTCTTTTAGTGACATTTGTAATGGAGCTTCAAGGTGTAATTTGAAACTATAATGTTGCTTGTTTTTTCATGCATGCAGGCGAAGCACTACCAATGAATTCAACAACTAAAAACCTGATCAACTAGGGCGGATCTTGCAGTGACATTAGTGAGTTACTGAGCCAACAAATCAAATGTTATACTGGGTTTTGTAGGCTTTATCTTCATTATTTGGTTTGTTTTTTATATTATGATTATGCCCTTATGCTCATGTTATAGCATTCAAGGCACTGGAAGTTTGAAAAATGGATTATATGATGATTGGTGAGGTATGCACTTATTTGTAAAAGATTTGTTGTTTCATGATTACATTGTTTTTTTGTTTTCTGCGGATTTTTGGGTTGTTGGAGGTTTTTTGGGGCTGATCAGTTTATAGTTTGGAATTTTAGTTGTTGGATTTGATCTTTTTTGACGATCGCATCAGATTCCAAATTGGAGGTTGGTTTGCCTTTTTGAGCTGGTATGTAACTTATATGGGCATGATGGACAATGGTTGCTATGTTTCTTTGGTCATGGATGATGAATATTTTTCAGGTGAGTTAGACATTTGTTTATTGTTTCTTCCAAAGTTTTTCTTA
The DNA here is from genome assembly GCA_033807775.1 of Saussurea involucrata. Lineage (NCBI taxonomy): Eukaryota > Viridiplantae > Streptophyta > Magnoliopsida > Asterales > Asteraceae > Saussurea > Saussurea involucrata. The sequence continues at coordinate 48,515,390 of CM066315.1, forward strand.
GGTAATCAAGTTTTTCTTGGGGAAATCTAATATATCTTATTTTGTGTAATGCATTTAAAAACTGCAAAATGCTACTTTGGTTTTGTAAAAATAATAGATGAAAATTTTAATCCATAACTGAATGAATCGTAATGGAGTTTACACCCCGTTGCATTGCGCGGGTAAGTTACTAGTATATATATATATATATATATATATATATATATATATATATATATATATATATATATATATATATATATATATATATATATATATGTGTGTGTGTGTGTGTGTGTGTGTGTGTGTGTGTGTGTGTGTTTGTTGGGGGGAAGGATTATACGAGAATACGAGATGCTCGTCAACTTACGGTAAATTATCAATGTGACCAAGGTTGCGTCAAAAGTTGTGCGTGCAATAGGGGTGCTCACGGGTTGGGTTGAAAACATTTCAACAACCTAACCCAATGTTGGCGGTTTGAAAAAAAAAATCAACCCAACTCAACCAAACAAAAGTGCAACCCAACCCAACCTGTTAGGGTTGGTCGGTTTGATCGGGTTGTGTTTAAACAAGGTAAAACAATAATGAAAACATAAAAATAAGAAAATATTCGTTTGAAATACGATCAATGATCACTCAAGATAATATATGAGTTCATCAAATAGCTTAGTTAAGTATTACATATAATTTTCCAATAATGTCATCTTATGAGTTCCATTGTTCGTTATTATCGAGTTGTTTTTGGTAACTTGTACATATTAAAGAGAAATACAAATAATTTTAAAGAAATCGCTAAAAGGTGTATCGGGTTATTGGGTTGGTCGGGTTACTTTGGGCCTAACCCAATATCAACCGAATCGATTTTCATGGTCCCTTAGCACCCGTATACTATTATGACATCCACATCTTTTCTTAAATTATTATTCAGGGGCGGATCCATTTAGGACCGAACGAGGTTCCATGCACCCGCTTATTTGATTACCGTAAAAGAAAAAAATGTAAGCGCCTTGAAGGTACACTCGCTTGATCTTGAGGATGCCCTTAAATATTTTAAAACTAAACTTCTAACAAAAATAAGCAATTAATTGGATGGTCGAATTGAAGCTCCCAATTTAAGGAGACTTGGGGTCCGATTCCCACCTGTAGCATGTTTTTATTTACTTTTTGTTAACAACTAGATAGTCAATAACTCATCTTCTTAACACTACTAGATAATTGACTTTCACCGACGACATTTACCGGCAGACTAATGTCGTCGGTAATGTTTGGCGAAACTACGCATATCCACGGAATGAAGACTTGTGATGAATATAAAATCGGTTGGCAATCCGTCTATGAAAATTCACATTTTGACGGATTACCAAACGATTGAATATTATTTCATTTTATTTTTTTTAAATAAATTTCGGATGAAGTATCGAATGATTAATATTTATTTTTATTTTTCTAAAAAATAGGATTTCATGTGACCATCGGTGATTTGTCGCAAATCACTGACGGATTAATATTTATTTTTATTTTTCTTAAAAGGATTCCATGTGACCGTTGGTGATCTGTCAGAAATCACCAACGGCTTGGGGTCATCTGTCGGTAATTTGGGACGGATCACCGACGGCTCTTTTATATTTTTTTGTTTCTCCTAATTTTTTTGACCCGTGTGATATTTTACGGGTACTATTTTGTATAATTTGATTTATATGTGTATATGTGGATATTTTTATATGTACGCATATATATATATATATAGAGAGAGAGAGACTTGAGATCATGTGAGACCATGCTATTTCCGTGAGACCGTGAGACCACGAAATTAACACTAAACCTTCACAGCAAAAAACTTTGAAGGTACTGTGATGGTAAACCTTCACAGTGTTTTTGCTGTGAAGGTTCCTTGTTTTTTTTCCTTCACAATGAATCACTATGAAGGTTTAGTGTTTATTTTGTGGTCTCACGGTCTCACAATAACATGTTGGTCTCACGTGAACCCAACCCTATATATATATATATATATATATATATGGGCCCTTAATGGGAGAACTGATTATTTTGTGTTAACTGTAAGAACCAATTTCAGCCACATATTAAGCAATAAATTAGGAAACTATTATTTGGTAATTTTGTTTGAAATTTAAATAAAAGGACATTTTAGGTATTTTAAAAAAATCTCCTCTCTCCTCTCTCCTCTCTCCTCTAACCAGCGTACACCATCAATTAATCACAGTGGGATACCAAAAAAAACCAAGAATCACAGCGTGATACCCAAAAAAATTCGAACCGTAAGACACAAACCATCAATGAATCACAGTGTGATACCCAAAAAAGTTTAACCGTAAGACATAAATCAACCATGAATCACGGTGTGATACCAGAATTTTTTTTATTATAAGACAAAAACCAACAATGAATCATATTCAGAAGATTTTCTAGCTATAAGGCACAACACGTGCAACAATGAATCACACTGTGATACCAAAATAATTTATAACAGTAAGATACAAAACAACCATGTGATACCAAGATTGAGATCCCAAAATCAAAATCAATGAAAACTCATGTTGTGATACATTGTGATACCCATCATAAAACAACGAAAATAAATATTTTGCTACACATTGTGATACACTCTAAATACACATTTATGATGCATAACGATATCTAAACAAGAAAAGTCCTTTAAAACCTCATATATGAATAAAAAAAATCTAAAATTTTTGGATTTAGGAAACCAAATCTGTATCGTGGTCATCATCTTTCAGATCTGAGATGGTAGAGGGAAGAGAATTGGTTCGGAAAAATCCTAAACTAACAGCTTCGTTTCCCCTTCATCGACTTGTACCGCAAACGACAGATCTGTACCGAAAACATCCATTCTTCCCTGTTTCCAAACTGATGAGACCACCATATTCTTCGTCCCATCTATGTCGGAGACCTCCAAATCTCAAACCATGAAGAAGAGGGTTAGGGTACGGTGTATTCTTCATCCCCATCCACGTCGATGACCTCCATATCTCTAACCAAGAAGATACTTATTGTATGAGAGTCAGTAAAGGGTGAAATTATGAGTAAAGTAAGATATGGGGTCGTAAGAGGGTAAGAGGGAAGGTCTGAGAAAAGTGGGGAGAGAAAGGTGGGTTTAGGGTTATGAGCTGTTAGTTTTTTTATTACTAGAATACCCTTTATGATTATTTAAAAAATAATATAAAATATCTTAAATGTGTGGTCCATATTGGATCTCACGGTTATCACAAACTAATTAGTTCTCATTTGATTAAGCCCCTATATATATATATAGGGGTAGTTTCATTTGCAAACCATCCTAATTTTGTAAACCGTGTAACCCGTCGATTTCATTGGTTAAGTTAATTAAATTCTTTCATGAAATAGTTTAAATTTGATAAAATTGTTTCATATAATTATTTTCTTAATGAAATTGTTTCATGTATTTGTGTTTCATTAAATTAATCCATACACTAACATGGAATGCATAACGGATCTGTCCATTACCGACGGATTTCCGACGGAATATTCCATCGAAAATTAGGCTTTGTTTTGTAGTGTACTGGTTTCATATATAGTATTTCATTAAATGCATACACTAACATAGAATGCATAATGTTTCATAAAAGTATACCACTTTCATATGATACATCGCATGAACCATTATATGCAAACATCTGCTCAAAAAATTGAACAAAATCAGGTAAATCCATTTAGAGAATCACCATGAGAATCCAAATGCAATGGGAAATGAATGGTTTAGATGAGGGTTGGACGGAGTTGTAACATTTTACTGAGTTATTAAATAACAGTTAGTATATATATATATATATATATATGACGATAATCAAATGAGAACCACAAATATGTTACAAACACGTGAGAACCAATATAAAAATATATTTTTACATGATTTTTTTCATCAAAACCTATGATTTAAGATGTTCTACATATGTTTGTGTTCACTTGTGAAAAGATTATATGTGGAAAAAAATGGATTCACCTAGTGAAATGAAAAATACACGTAAAAAATAATCACGCAGTGAAACAAATCCATGTGAAACTATTATATTATGAAACAAATACATGTGAAGTAAAATATCTTAAATCCTAGCATTTGATGAAAAAATATCATTTAAGAAAATATTTTTATATCGACTTTCATGGGTTTGTAACATTTTTGTGGTCTCATTTGATTTAACCATATATATATATATATATATGTGTGTGTGTATGATGGAGGATACATAATTTTCAAACTCTACGCAATACATATATATATATATATATATGTGTGTGTGTGTGTGTGTGTGTCAATGTGTGTGTGTGTAGAGGAAGAATCATGGATCATGCGAGAAGTTAAACATTATGCGAGAATGCGAGAAGTGTGATATCATATATGATTACACGGCATGTGGGTGTGTTTAATCATATATAATTAAACGTCTATGTATTGCCAATGTAACATGTGTTTAATCATATATGATTAAGCTTGTGTATCATATATGATATCACACTTCTCGCCTTCTCGCATAAAGTTTAGCTTCTCGTTTGAACCTACCCTACGTGTGTATGTATGATGGAGGATACATAATTTTCAAACTCTACGCAATACATCCAAAAACGTCTAGCATATTCATACCAACCCTGAATTATAGATCCACTACCATACAATTGATTTTGTACCACAAAAATACTATATTCAAATAATCGGTATTCAATTAATTAATCAATAATAACCATTCCACATCATGTAATTAGCATCATTGTCTACATCTATTTGATTAGTTAATTTCTTATTCCATCTAAAATAACTATTCATTTGTCAAAATCAATGTTCTAAGGACATCCACAATCATTAAGCTTTTATGAAAGACTTTAGAATAATAAAAAAATAAAAAAATATGTGGGACCCACCAAAGACTTGAAAGACTTGAGACTTCCCTTCACATACATAACTTCAAAGACTTGAGAAAGCTAAAGCCTTTGAGAAGTAAACCCATCATCAAGTCTTTACTCCAATGATCAAGTCATTCTCAAGCCATTCTCCAAGTCATTAAATCAACCATTGGAGATGCTCTAAAAAACTCGTAACACAGTCGTCATGGCGCGTCATGACACCAAGGCTTGTGTCTCACGCCACGTTAAGTTTGTGGCACGCCATGGCCTAATGCGCAGTTTTCGTAATGCGATATTTGATTTTTCTTTACGTTTTTAATGTCTTATTTGCATGTTTTTTAATATATAACCTGATCTTACTTGCTTACTATTATTGACTCATTGAGTAATACTACAAAACACATGTTTTTATATATGAATTAGAAATTGACGTCATAAGTCACGCCTTGAAAACCCCATGGCTTCGTCGTGACTCCTAAGGCTTGGGGTTTGCCCTTGCCGCCACGCCACGCCTCACGCCATTTAGAACCTTGGTCAAAATGCTATATTAATTCATCCTAGCTAGAGTAACAAACATAATTGTTTAAACAAGTTGTGACAAGAATATATTTTTTGAAAAGACAACATAATTTAAAAAAACGAACAATACAAAGCAAAGACAGAAACCTTCAACAAAAATAATTGCAAGATGCAGTTAAAAGGGGGCGAAAAAGCATCGTTAAGCAGCAGTCAAGCACCCAAAATACGACCAAACAACGCAAAACAAAGCAGAGAGCCAAGGAACAGCACAAAAACAAAAGACTAAGAGCCAGACCCGAAGCAAAAGCGAGCGAAGAAACCACCAAAGTGGTTACATGGAGAAAGACAACATGTTTGGAATATTATTTTTTTTATAGGCAAAGGCACTTTTATTACCACTAAAAACGCACCAATACAACTGAAACAAAGGATACCAAAACAAGAGTCGAACTGAACGATTAACCAAACAACAACCCCTAAGATGGTTTGCCAGGAGCAAACCAGTTTACCACACTACCCAACACAAAACAAAAGAAACTCCACGAAGGTGATGGACACGAATCACAAGTACTAGACTTGAACCGCCAGTCAAGCAACTCCCAAAGGGGTCGAACTCAAAGCATCATGATCACGAACATCACAGTAGATCCGCAGGGTTCGAAGTCCAAGCCACCCACTCCTCCTACCTGCCCTGAATCCTTCTTTCAACCCACTCGAAACTTCGAAGTTGGAAATCCAAGAACAAATCTTTCAACTTACGTTTTTCCTCCTTGAAGAGAATTTGATTCCGGTGTGACCAAATTAAGTATAAGAAGGACCACACTATGGTTGTTTGAATTTCCAGCAGCAGAGAATTACTTTCCGAGCGAGAATCTTGATCTAAAATGTCATTAAGCGTACTAATCCCGTCTTTTGTGACGTTCCACCATTTGAAAACTTCCTGCCATACGATGTTAACCTCTTGACACCTTACCAAAGCATGTTCCATCGATTCTACCTCAATTCCACATCTTGGACAAGTAAAGAGTGAAGGTCCATTCCCATCTTATCTAATACTCAATGGCACGAAACTCTCCCTAGTCTAGCCCTCCAAACAAAAATGCCAATTTTCTTTGGCACCAACTTTGATCATTTAGTCTCCCCATAATTCTCCCCATTTGCCACCATTCTCTCTTCAATTACATTTTTGAGACTTTGTACCGAGAACACACCATCTTCATGTAACCACCATTTAGTTTGATCTGCTCTACCCATTCTTGGTTGACGTCCTTGCATGAAGTTTTGGAGTTCTTCTAGTTCACCCAATTCCCTACCTCTCGGTTCTCTCCTCCACCCCCACTTCCATACCCAATTTTCTCCTATCCATTCCCATATTTCCGCTACCTTAGCCTCCTTAATTACTAGTTTCTAATTGGAACAATCTTTTGAATCTCTCCCCCAACTCCTTATTTTTGGTCCATTTATCTACCCACATTCGTGTTTCTTGTCCATCCCCTACCCCTTCCCGAACGATGAGACAAAATCTAGTCCCACCTTCTCCAAGTCTTGACCTATTCTAATGATGTTCGACCAAACCGTATTACTCCCCATACTCCCGTTTGATTTCCCCTTAAATCCACCCTCGACCCCATATATGCTTTTTATCACCTTAACCCAAAACGCCTCTTTTTCGGTTGCAAACCTCCACCACCATTTACCCAATAAGCTCCCAACATTTAGACCACCTTTCTTGAAATCTCTCAAAATCCTTTCCCACTTTACCTATACCATTCCATATTTTTCATTTGTCCCCTTAACATCCTCCCAAATAAACCGACTCCTCACCCTCTCTAACTCACTAATCACTCCTTTTGGGGCCCGAAACAACGCGAAGTAATACATAGATAAACTTCCAAGAACCGCTTTTACCAAGGTTAATCTTCCTACGAATGAAATTAATTTCGATTTCCATGATGCTAGCTTGTTGTTCACCTTTTCCATCAATGTTTTCCAACTGTCAATTTTTCTCATATTTGCACCGATCGGGAGCCCAAGGTATGAGAACGGTACTAAATCGGTACCACATCCCAACCCTCTAGCCCACGATTGAACCTCGTCTTCTTCAACTCCAACCCCGTACAACTTGCTTTTTCTCATATTGATTTTTAGACCCGAAACCACATAAAAGCATTTTAGAATCTTCATTAGATTTTTGAGGTTATTGATACTCCATTTGCCAAAAAAATTGCATCGTCGGCATATGGAAGGTGTGACACTACCACTTCCTCGGTTCCAACTTTTATACCTTCATACACGCCTTTCGTCTTTGCTTTCGACACTAGGATATGAAGACTTTCCGCCACTATCAAGAACAATAACGGTGCTAATGGGACTCCTTGTCTTAGACCTTTTTCCAACTTGATTTCCTTTGTTGGTGGGCCATTAACAATTACCGAAATAATCAATGACGACAAGCACGCCTTTCTCCATTTGCACCATCTAACACCAAAACCCATGGCTTCCATTGTATTTTTTAGAAAGGTCCATTCCACACTGTCATAAGCATTCTCGAAATCCACCTTGAAAATGAGGCCTTTCTTTTTTGTTCTTCGTAAGAAATCCACCGTTTCATTTGCAATGAGTACCGTATCGAGGATGTATCGGCCTTTTAAGAAAGCAGTTTGGGCTTCGCTGACAATCTTTCCCATGACCACTTTCACTCTTTCCGCCAACACTTTTGAGAGACATTTATAAAACACACCAATTAAACTAATCGGACGAAACTCCCCAAGGCCAGTCAGGTTTAAGTTTTCAGAATCAGTGTTAAAAATGACGTTTTGCAACCACCACTAATTTCAGTCTATTCCCAGAATCGTAGCAAGGCCTTCATCAGATATGTTTTTATGATTTCCCAAAACGTTTTTACAAAAGTGAATGTAAATCCGTCTGGCCCTGGGGATTTGTTGCTTCCATAGCTTTTTACCGCCTCCCAAACCTCTTTTTCCGAAAACGTTCTTTCAAGGATATTCGCGTCCTCTTTGAACAATTTCTTGAAATTGTTACTCCTTATTCTTGGACCACCCTGATTTTGTGCCGAAAACTTACTTTTAAAAAATTCGAAGACAATTTTTTATCTTCTTCGGATCTTCCGTCCAAACCGAGTTGATGTTCAAACGTCAAATATTGTTTTTCCTTTCTCTTTTCTTTATTGCCGCATGGAAGTACTTCGAGTTCTCGTCTCGTTCCTCAATCCACTTAATCTTTGCTTTTTGTCTTTCCATTTCAATTTTCTTTTTCTCCGCTTCCATCTATGATTTATGAGCTTCCAACCAACTTCTTCTCTCACCCTCATCTAGAATCCTTGTTTCGGCGAGTATTTCCATTTTTTTGCTTCTTCCTTGCTTCGCTCCAAATTTTTTTCCAACTCGCTAAGACCGTCAATTACTCCTTTTCTTCAAGGCTTTTTTTACATTCTTTAATTTATCTCTAAACATACAATATGTGGTTTTTGAAGTCACCTTGTTACTTCCAACTAGAGGTGGCCAAAAGTCGGGTTCGGGCCGGGTCGGGGGACAACCCGGTTCTGCACAGTAACCGTGCGAACCGGGTCAGGTGAGAACCGGGTCGGGTCGGGCCGGGTTTAAACCGAAATCCCCTGACCCGTTTACTTGTATGTAGAACCGGTTTCGGGAAAACCGGGCCGGGCCGGGCCAAGAACCGGGTCGGAGTAGGGCCGGAAATTTTTTTGTTTTTTAACTGCTTTCTTTGTATAATAATTAATTACTAAACTTTAACAAAGAAAAATTGGATTGGAATCATTGGATAAGTAATGCGAAATGAGAATTGTATGCGTTTTTTGCGAGAAACGAATATAACGAGAGCCGAGAAATGAGAATTGTAAGCGTTTTTTGCGTTTTGTAAGCAATGTAAGGTGGTGATGACCTCCATAACACCCCTAGTATTTATATGGGGTTTGGAGGGTGTTTTTTGAGGCAAAAAACGGTCACAAGGGGTTACAAACGGCTATATAACGGCTCTATTTTTTTGAAAAAAATCGGGTCGGGCCGGGTCGGGCCACGAACCGGGTCACGAACCGGTCCCGGGTCGGGCCGGGTCGGGCCGAGGAAATTCCTATATACGCGAACCGGTCCCGGCTCTCGGGCTTGAAACCGGTTCTTGACCGGGTCGGGCCAGAACCGGTTCTTGGCCGGTTTCGGTTCGGGTCAGCCCGTCGGGTCGGGTCGGGTCGGGTCAGTTTGGCCACCTCTACTTCCAAACAACATGTTTGGATTATTAACCCATGACTCCCATTTTATGGATCCCTTTACTCTTTTTTATTAAACTTTATTGTAAGTATTTGATTTACAAATATTATCTTAAATTTGTTATTTATAATGTTACAAGTAAATGTTCATTTAACATTTTGAAAAGTGTGAATTATACCGGTGGTCCCAGTGGTTTGCTCAAATTTTGGATTTACTCCCTAAAATAAACTATCTACACCGGTGGTCCATAACTTTTCATTTTCATAACACTTATGGTCCCTTCACTTAACGATGCTAGTTATCAACCATTAAGAAAGACTAATCGATCTTTGAACAAACTATATGGACCAAAATATGTGGTTTTGGGTACCGGTATCTTTGTCCAATCTTAGACAAAGAGAATATTAAGCACTCTTAAAACATGGCCCCCACTAGGTGGTTTATTAGATTTCCTTTTTTTCAAAATGTCTCCAAATGCTACAAAAGAATTATCTTACTAAACCAAATTCAAGTTCCTATTATATATGATGTAATAACTTGTGGAAAAAAGTACAAAGCTTAAATCAAACCTTTATTAAAAATATTGTATTAACAGGGTCGTTCCTGATATTTTGGGGGCCCTGTACGAAAACTAAATTATTTTTTTCTGCATTTGTCTTGTAATAAATTGACCGATAACTTATTTTTGAATTTTATCAAATTGTGACACTAAATTTTAATTTTTAAGTTATTATGCTAGTTTGGATTCATAATTTATAATTGATATAAAAATGATCAACCATAACGATAATTACAAAATCCATATCTACAAGAATGTATCGTCATTAAAAATCAATGTATTAAATATTAAAAGTGTGCCAAAAAACATACGGAAAAAAAATCAACAAATACTAAAAACTCTAAATTATGATAAATATTAAAAGAAAAGTATAAGATAAATCATTAAAAAAACACTAAAAAACTGAAGTTTTTCAAAACATATCTATCAGCTATTCACAATTTTTTTAACATTGACAATCTAAATTTAAAGTCTTTATGGAAATTACATTCAATTCTGAATAACTATTTTATTTTAACAATTCCAACATTATTTATATTACTAAAATATTTTATAAATTTATTATCTCAAAACACATTAATTTAATCATATAACTAATTTAGTTATTATAATAAAAAGACATTAAAAACAATTATATAATTAATGTAATTATTATAGTAAAAAGAGCAATTAAAAAAATTTATATTTAAATCATCCTTAAAAACTAAAATAAAATAAAAAACTGTTAAAAAGTTTTTATATATAATCCAATAATCCATTGCAAAATATGATTTATAATAAGACAAAGCTGCGTTTTGTTTTTAAATGAAAACAAAATTAATCACAAAATTAAATTAAAATTTAAGGAAGAGGATCGAACCCGGAATGAAATGTTGCATTAACATCGATATGGAAGGCTCTTGCCATTGAGCTAGAGCAGTTTTGCTTAAAATATTGCGTTAAATAATTTATATAACATTATTATAAATAAAAAAATAAAAAATTATTCGGAGGTCTTGTGCGGTAGAACCACTCCGCACACCCAGGGGCGGACCTACACTTCCCGGGGGGTGGGGGGTGGGTGGGGGGGGGTCACGGGCACCCGCTCAACCTCGTTGCGTAAAGGCGGAAAAAAAACGTTACGTTAGGTGCACCCGCTTAACTACAGGGGGTGCTCCAACATATATGGTGTTTTCAAGGGTTAAAAGTGCACATTGATGTAAAATTTAAAAAAACCCGTTGAAATGGACATGGGAGTGGATTGGAATGTGGGCCCCACAATTAAAAAAAAGAAAAAAAATTTAATTTTGTTGAAGAGAAAAGCGAATAGAACACAATAGAATGGACAGAATGAATCGTAATTCTCATTAATCATAAGCCCTTTTAATAGGGATGGTTTACAAAGAGATAATCATGAGATACCAAGTTCTAATCTAACTCTAATGTGTATATCTCTATCTCTATCTCTATCTCTAACTCTAACTTTATCATTATCGTCTTATACTTTGACGATGGCACATTTATCCTACAACACTCCCCTTGTGCCGAGTCAAAGGAGTGAAGGTGCACAATTGTTGCCTCGTTAAAACCTTACGCCAAAATAAAAACCGAGTGGGAAAAATAAAAATATGACGAAGGAAAGAGTACAACGCACTAGCTTATTTCCAATACATAGACTTTTACTTTAGTCTAATTCTCTCTTAGATTTGTACATTAATCATGAGAGTTAAGAAAACATGATGGTATATAAAATGTTGCCTCACTAAAACCTTACACCAAGGAACAAAACCCAATGGGAAAAATAAAACCTTGGTTGAAGGAAAGAGCACAACATACCAATATTACATATATAGTAGACTCCCCCTTTTGTCTACCACTCCCCCTGATTCGTGCATTAATCAAAGGAGGTTTAAAACATTTCCATTGTAATATTTTCTACATGTTTCCCAAATATGGTTTTACGTATTGATTTGGTAAACAAACATGTCACATTTTCCTCGCATCTTATTCAGTTCACTTGAATCTTGAGGATAATTGATTATATGAAAACTTAAGCAAAGTATGCTTTGTGTTATAACCCTTGATATATCTTACTTTCATTTCTTCGATACATGATGCATTATTTCCATATAAGCAAGTTGTATAGTGGTTAAACTCAAAATTACCAGTTCCTCTTATATGTGTAATGATAGTCCTTAACCATATACACTCTTAAATAGTCTCATGGAGAGTAAGATTGTTGATAATATAAGACGATAGTTATTAAGGGTTTGCTTAGTTTACTTCCAAGCAATCGGCATGTTCCATATGATAATTCCTTATCCAGTTTGGGAACACCCTTTATATGAGTCAAACATATACATAATATCAACAAATATATACCAATGCATTGTTTGGTGTTTTTCTATAAGAGCCAGTACTTTTGCCGCTCACAATCTAAGTAGGTATTGAAGTTTCATTATCAATCCATTTATCGTAGGGAAATTATAAGTCCACGTCAATGGTGCCAAAAGATTAATTTGAAATCATTCCAATGACGTTGCGTTGGCGCTGAGTTAAATCTAGCTGACAAGTTCAGTGAGAAGTACAATATACAGTCAAGTGTATTATGTTGAGTACAATAATGCGCCTATTGTACTTAGGTATGGAATTCCAGCTCCTAACACCTCTTCGTCCTCATCCTTTAGACGGAATGGATCTTTCCTTATATCCAACACTTTGACCGATCATAGGAGTGCTAATCGGATGCGCTTTGTCCATATCAGGTCGCCTGATCATTTTCTAGACATATGCGGATCGGTGGATTAATATTCCACAAACTCGGTGTCGTAGCTCAAGTATCTGGACAAAACCAAGTTTTCCCACGATCTTTCATCTCAAATTCAGATTTCAAGTAGCTTGTGTTTTCTCTTATTTCATCAAGAGTGTCTATTATGTTCATAACATCGACATATAGAGCTACTATGAAAATGTGGGACTTGTTTTCTTATATAAATACGCAAGGGCACAGTTCATCGTTTTTATTTATCGTTTCCCAATCAAGTATTCACTCAGGCGGGTATACCACGTCCGCATAGATTGCTTTAATCTATAAAGTGAGTGTTTTATATTTATTGTAATCGCATTTCATAGTTTAAAGTTACTTGATGCCATCAAGCACTTTTATATCTCTGGATTTAGATCCCCATAGAGATATGTAGTAACTACATCCTTGAGCTGCAATTTCCAGTCCTTCGGAAACTACTTGGCTAATTTAATTAGCAGAACGTTGTCCATCACAAGAGAGTAAGTCTTATTGTGGTCAATCCAGTGCGTTGTGAGAAACCTTGCGCCAAAGGAGAGCCTTATATATTATGACTTAATTATTCTCATTACGCTTCCCTGACAAATGATTTATCTATGTCCTACAGGCTTTACACTTGGTCGGTTAGCACTACCGAACCAAATACCTGTTCATTTATCAAATAATTATCCTGGATTGCTTCTTTTCATTTAGGCCAATTTGCTCTTTGTTGACATTCTTCAACTGAGCATGGTTCGATGACATCGTGCTCTGTTATCTCATAAGCAACGGTATATGCAAATATATCATCATTGAGTATGTATGATCTGTCCATCGACTCATATTCATTTGAGATTTCTTTGATCTCTGGAATCAGTATTAACTTCGGAGCGTCCTCCAGTAATGATTCATAGACATAGATTTAATTAGAGATAATCTCATGTATTGATGATATATGGTTGTGCCTTACTCTTCTCTTCCTTTAGATGAGTATCTATCGAACCAAGTAGCTTCCCCCATTTCCTTTTGGGAGCTACGGCCTCAACCACACCTCCACCATGTGTGATTGCAACGTACTTCCAGCGACGTTGTGCCCTTGTTTGGGGACTTTTGACCTTGCGAGTATATTTGCAGCTCGTATATGTGATCTTGTCACTTCTAGATAATATTAAACGTATCAGGTATCGAGTCTGATTCGTTTGACTTCAACTTTACGTTGTGAAGTTTTTGGGGATCAAAATGAGACACAATTGAAAATATTCAATGGCACTTCCTGTCGTTCCCATGGAAAATCCTTTTTCCTATCTCCCCCTAACGACAGGAAGGTTGTCTCATCAAAGTGACAACCCGCAAATCTAGCGGTAAAGGGATCACTCGTCAAGGGTTCTAATTAGCGGATAATTGTTGGGGGTTCATATCCAACATTTGATGACTCGTCTTTAAGACCCATTTTGGTACACTGTGGGGGAGTAATTGGCACATATACAACACAACCAAACATACGTAAATGTAAAACATCAGGCTTATATCAAGTTACCAACTGGTACGCACAAGATTGGTTGGCTGGTTGTGGGTCTAAACACGAATAAGTAAAGTTGCATGTAATATTGCATTACCCCATGCAGATGTGGATAAATTGGTGCGCATAACCAATGCCCTAGCTACCATCTATATTCTTTTGATGACAACTTTTATCATTTTACGAGACCATTTTATGTATACATATGCGGTACAAATGCAATAATCATCAAATCATTATGATGTAAATTCTCCAACATTCTAAGTCATGTAGACTTGATAAGAAAAAAAAACAGGTGGTGAGTCCTTAAACGTATAATTAATGTAAGAGTGCAACATTTCATGTGGACTATAATACGACACGTGTTCATCGTGTCAAAACCAGAACCATAAAGTACTTTAATGGCCCGCATTCTGGATGTTTATGTCCATAAATATCACCTTGTATTCGTTGTAAGAATGAAATATTTTTTATATTATGTCCTTAGCTTTAGGATGGTCTCATTCCTGTTTTGGCTAAGGATCAGGGTATAAAAGTTCTAGGTATTAGAGAGGGTATATTATGATGGTGGTGTTGCTTCTTGTGCAGTAGAAGTCAACAGTTGCAATTTGGTTAATTCCCTCGTTTTGTCTTTCACTCGAAAGAGAATGTATCTAAGTGTATTTTGCAATACATGGATCACTATGTCATGACCATGGTGTCCCACGTGGTCATGCTGAAACATATATGTGTCATTATCCCAAAGTTCTTTATTGGTGACAAAATATGATTTAATGACATAGATAATCCATTAAATTGATACATTAAATTCTCTAATATACGTTGCTTTCATATCATTAGTGTTGATCCAAACCCTCAGTGATTTGATAATGACCCTCTCTTAACACTTAGTGAAAATTGTAAGTAAATGATATGTATTAGAGTTTCACTATCGCTGATAAGTACTAAGACTGTTTCAGTACCGCTGATAGTAACTCTCGCTCTTTAAAGTTAAATAGTCAGCGAGCTGAGCCTGAGCCTGTTCAGTCTATGAGATGATCGCTGACAAGTTAGGTGTTTACTTATGATCCCTGAAGACAAGTTTCACGTCAACATATGTTCTACGTCGAAGTCGAAGATCAAGCTCAAGAACCAGCGACAAGTCTACTAATGAACTGATGCGGATATCAGCGAAGCCAAGATTTGTCCACTCAACGTGAAGTATCAAGTAGAAGACTTCAACAGTCGCTGAACTTTATCATTCGCTGATAAAGAACTGTTTCAACGAAAGCTGATCATGAAGTCTCCTTACAAAGTACTATTGTCTTACCTCCCTTGCACGTCTCCGTACGAACTGTCAGAACGGACATCCTTTTTGTCTATAATCGTACAACAACTCTGATTCTACACTATGCACCATGCGGCTACTAAGGTTGTCTACAAAGGTCAATGACATGCAACCACTCAGCTACTGCCACGTGTAAAGCAATACTGCCATGCATTAAATGCATGCAGTATATAAGAAGAACCCTACTTCAGAAATGAAGTATGCTCGGACCATCTTCTTCTTTCTATCTGTGTGTTAGGTTATTATTCGTAATTTCCTTATCTCCTTCTAGTGCAAGAAACTTAGTGTTCTTAACTTGTTTAGATTAGGTTAATCCTTAATCTTGTTCCGCAACAAGTTGTAAATTGTCTTGATTTATCAATAAACAATTTAGAAAAGTAAAAATCGTGTGTTTGTATTCAACCCCCCCCCCCCCTTCTACAAACTTGTATAACCCTTCGGGACCAACAAGTGGTATCAGAGCAGATTTGTTTAATCTCATAAACAAGATCTGATCTATACTAAGATTTCTCTTCCTTGCTATTTCTGAAAATGGCCACCAACACAAACACTAATTATATTGACAATGGTTCTCTTGCAAAACCCCCTAGATTCTCCAGAGATAATTTTAATCTATGGAAAAATAGGATGATTCTCTTCTTAGAAGGTGTAGACCCTACTATGCCTTACTATCTTGAAAACGGCCCATATATTCTTATAAGAATTGATCCTGCAGTTCCAACTGCTGAGAATAGACCTGCTATTCCAGAAAGGCTGATTCCGAAGGAAATTCATATGTGGACTGAAAGAAAGTGGCTATCGACACCATTCCGTCATGAACCTGAAAACCTCAAAAGCTATGTGGGACACAATCTGTGTTCAGTATGAAGGTACTTCTGAAGTCCAGGACTCTCGAAAGATCAATCTGGTAAGACAGTAAGAAAGCTTCATTTGTGGTAAGAATGAAACACTCTCTGAAGTACACCAACGTTTTAACTGCTTAATAATAGATCTGAAAACTGTTGGTAAGGAATATTCTAACTTTGAAGTACTGAAAAAGTTCTTAGAATTTTTACCTGAAAGTTGGGACAGTTATTCAATGTGTCTCAAGCTGTCAAAAGATCTTAGATCCATGACTCTTTCTACCTTATATGGCACGATGCTGAATCATAAGCAATCGAGTCATCTTAAGAAGAATCTTGTAAAAGATTCCAAAAGCACCCATGTTGCTTTACTCTCAGAGTTACCTTCCACTCAGCGATCTACGATCACTGTCACTGAGTTGGAAACTAACTCTGAACGTTCATCAGACTCTGACGCTTCAGATGATGATGAAACTCTGGCATTCCTGGCTAATAAGTTCAGGAGATTTGCTAGAAAGAGTAATTTCAAGAAGAACAAACCTCTTGCTATTACTGACAAGCCAAGATCATCAAACCTTGTTGATAAGGCTACTGCCACTTGCTATAACTGTGAAAAGATAGGACATTTTGCTAGCGAGTGCAGGTCAAAGAAAGTCTCTAGACCCTCAGCTTTTCCCAAGAAAAACATTACTCACAGGACTAGAGATGAAAAATACAAAAAGCTGAAAGAAATGTATTCAAAGCTGAAAACCATTAAGAAGAAAGGCAAAGGCCTTATGGCTGACTATGATTGGGTTGCCTCTGACGAAGAAGAATCATCTGACTCTGAAGATGATGATGAAGCCAATCTATGTCTCATGGCCAAACTTGAAGATGAGGAAGAAAATTCTGACATTCCCTCTACTTCAACCTCTGCTACTAAGGTATCACCTTCCTTCTTTACCAATATTTTAAATATTGATGAAGCTGATAGTCTTCAAAAGATCGATCTCCTGACTAGAAGTTTATACGAAGCCATGAATGGAAAAACTGTTGTTGAAAATCAAAACCTTGATCTCGCTGAACAGCTTAAAAGTTGTCACCTTCAAATACAAAATCTTTCTAAAATTGAAGAAGATTTTAAAGATCAAGTTCACCTAAATCAGCTAGTCAAAATCGAGCGCGAAGAAGCTATAGCTGCATTAAAAGCTGAAAAAGCTACTGTTGATGGATGGTATAATTCCTCAACAAATATCACTGAGATAATTAAGTCTCAGATTCCTCTGAGTGATAAGCGTGGTCTTGGTTACAAAGCTGACACTCTATAACCAACCACTGACCGTTCCATGCTTAAGTTTGGAATGTTCGTATCCTCTATCCCTGACACTTTCTCATCTCAGTGTTCCTCTTCTAAACCGCCTATCCCTGAGGAAATCTCTACCTTAACTTCTAAAGGTAAAGAAAAAGTTGTTTATCCAAAACCTACCTCAGTCATTAAAAACAAAGGTAATGGAATTGTTTTTAATCAAAATCCTCAGAAGGGTACCTTTGTACCAAAGCTGAATGCTTCTAAAGCTTTAGTGACTTATCCCTCTGGTTCAAAGAATAAGATCCCTGGATTTATTCAGCGTGGATCTATTCAGCGATCCACTCCTAGAATCAAAGTGGATACTATTGGTAAGACATCCGAAGAACTGAATGTTCCTCCTATTTCAAATACCAAAAGTTTACTTGGTACTGGTCCTTCTAATTCAAAATCAAAAGCTCAGCATGCAAATGGTCCTAGAACTACTTTTAGTTATAGGAAATGTTATCATTGTGGACTTACCAATCATATTGCTAGTAAGTTCCCCACAGCCACCCAAGCTGAAAAGATAGCTAAGGTGAAGATCATTGCCCCCAAGGCAAAGAAGACCACTGAGGTTAAGAAATTAACCAAAGTGAAGACTGACAAAGCTGAATCTTCAAATGCTGCGAAGACTGCTGAACCTTCCACCTCCTCTTCTACCCCCACTGACAAGTGTGTACACATGGTTAAGTGGGTACCCAAGACAAACTAATCTTCCCTTGTAATGCTGGTTAAGAAGGGTATCTGGTATCTCGATAGAGGATGCTCTAGACACATGACTGGTAAGAAGAACCTGCTCACTGAGTACAAAGAAGAGAAGGGTCCCTCTGTAACTTTCGGTGGAAATGGAAAAGGACATACCCGAGGGTTTGGTGTACTCTCTAATGGTACAACAACCTTCAGAAGAGTCGCATATGTTGAAGGGCTGAAGCATAATCTTCTAAGCATCAGTCAGCTTTGCGACATGGATAATAAAGTTATCTTTACTAAGGAATCCTGCTTTGTCGCTGACAAAAAGGAGAAGATAGCTCTCAGCGGTTATCGTTTGGAAAATGTTTATGTAATAAACATGGACTCAACAACCACTGAGAACTCCTGTTTCTTCTCAAAAGCCTCATCTGATGTCAACTGGTTATGGCATAAGAGGCTCTCTCATCTAAACTTCAAGACACTGAACACTCTTTCTTCTAAAGAGTTAGTCACTGGTCTACCTCAACACTCATACGCCAAAGAGTCCTTATGTTCAGCGTGTGAGAAAGGCAAGCAGACCAAAGCAAGCTTTAAGTCTAAACAAGTTTCCTCAGTGTCATCTCCTCTACAACTTCTCCATATGGATTTGTTTGGCCCTGTTAACAAACAATCCATCGCTGGAAAGAAATATACGCTGGTCATAGTTGATGAATTCTCTCGCTATACATGGGTAATGTTTCTCCGTTCAAAGAGTGACACACCTGAAGAACTCATCACCTATGTCAGGAAAATGGAAGTCCTGAACAACTTGACCGTTCGCTCAATAAGGAGTGATCATGGGACTGAATTCAAAAGCAGTTCTCTTGATTCCTTCTTTGAGAGTAAGGGTATTTCTCACAACTTTTCTTCAGTGAGAACACCGCAACAAAATGGAGTCGCTGAAAGAAGAAATAGAACTATTATTGAAGCTGCACGTTCAATGCTCAGCGATTCTCACCTGCCTACTCAGTTTTGGGCAGAAGCTGTCAACACTGCTTGTTTTACGCAAAACAGGTCGCTGATAGTCAAAAGATTTAATAAAACAACCTATGAACTTTTTCATGGGAGAAAGCCTTCAATTAGCTTTCTTCACATCTTTGGATGTCAGTGTTTCATACTGAACAACAGAGATGCCCTTGGAAAGTTTGATCCTAAGGCTGATGATGGAATTTTTCTTGGATACTCCTCAGTCTCCAAAGCCTTCAGAGTCTTCAATCTAAGAAGACAAACTGTTGAAGAAACTATTCACGTCACCTTTGACGAATCCCGTTCAGCGAATTCTCGACCTTCTGCTGATACTGAAGAACTGAATCAATGGATGTTTTCTCATCTTGGTGATTCAGAAGATATTCCCACTCCTCATACTCATACCGTTGAAGATGATGGTCCTACTATCATCCCAAACATGCAGGATAGTGAAGATGAAACTTCATGGGTCTCAGATGTTCCTCTAAACACTATGCCTGCTTCTGAACCAAATGTCTCAGACATTCCATCTACTTCTCAGCAATCAGTGAATGTGATGACATCTGCACCTACTCCTCTCTTGGCTGATATTCCAGAAGTTGCTGAAGCTTCATCTTCAGCTCCTCCAGTTCAATTTGAGTCAGCGGTTCATGCTCCGGCTCAGCGATGGACTGTCAATCACCCAATTGATCAAATTCTTAGTGATCCAAACGCTAGTGTTCAGACTCGACGAATTGCAGGTAATATTTGTTTATTTGTTAACTTTATTTCTCTGATTGAACCAAAGAAAATAGATCATGCCGTCAAAGATCCAAACTGGGTCAGCGCCATGCAAGAAGAGCTGACTGAATTCGAAAGAAACAAAGTTTGGAATCTTGTTCGAAGACCAACTGACAAGACAGTGATAGGCACTAAATGGGTCTATTGAAACAAGTTGGACGAACATGGAACTGTAACCCGCAACAAGTCTCGACTTGTTGCTCAGGGATACAGACAAGAGGAAGGTATAGACTACGACGAAACATTTGCTCCAGTAGCAAGACTATAATCTATTCGTCTATTCTTAGCCTACGTTGTACACAAAGACTTCAAAGCATTTCTCAATGGAAAGCTGAATAAAGAAGTCTATGTGGAACAACCTCCAGGATTCTCAGATCCTAAGCATCTAGGTTATGTTTATAAACTAGATAAGGCACTTTATGGCTTAAAGCAAGCTCCACGTGCATGGTATGACACTCTATCCTCTTATCTCCTAATTAAAAATTTTGAGCGAGGTAAAATCGACAAAACTCTATTTTTTAGAATAGTGAAAGGCCATATCATTCTTGTTCAGATATATGTTGATGACATTATATTTGGTTCTACTAACCATGACCTTTGTACTCGTTTCGCTGATAGAATGAAAGAAGAGTATAAAATGAGTATGCTGGGTGAGCTAACATATTTCCTTGGTATTAAGATAAAACAGAATGAAAAAGGAACTTTCATTAATCAGGGAAAGTATGTTAAAGATATGCTGAAGAAATTCGATTTAACTCAGAGTTCAGCTATGAAAACCTCTATGGCACCACCGCTGACACTAAACAAGGATTCAAATGGAATACATGTTAATGTCACGCTGTACCGTGGGATGATCGGCTCTCTCTTGTATCTTACAGCTAGCCGACCCGATATTATGTATGCAACCTGTTTGTGTGCACGATATCAAGCTGAACCTAAGGAATCTCATATGATCGCTGTAAAGCGAATCTTTCATTACCTTAAGGGTACTATGAACCTAGGTCTTTGGTATCCCAAAGATTCAGGGTTTGATCTAATCGCCTATTCAGATAGTGATTTTGCAGGTTGCAAATTGGATAGGAAAAGCACCACGGGAGGCTGTCAGCTCCTGGGTGGAAAGCTGGTGAGTTGGACAAGTAAAAAGCAAAACTCAGTGTCCACCTCAACTGCTGAAGCTGAGTATGTAGCCGCTGGAAGCTGTTGTTCTCAGGTATTTTGGATGAGAAATCAACTACTAGACTATGACCTTCAGCTCTCGAAAATTCCAATCTATTGCGACAGCACAAGTGCCATCGCTATAGCCAACAATCCAGTACTACACTCAAAGACCAAACATATCGAAATCAGGTATCATTTTATCAGAGATCATGTGATGAATGGTGATATAGAACTTCATTTTATTCCAACTGACTATCAGTTAGCTGATATGTTCACCAAACCTCTTGATGAGACAAGATTCAACTTTCTCATCAGCGAGCTTGGAATGCTGAACTTTGAAGAATAAAATCTTCAGTGGTTCACATTTGATCAGCGATCGGATAAAACCAACTTATATAACCCATTCTATCATCTTCTCTCTGAACAAAGTTGATTTGCTGATATCAAGGTATGTTCTCTCTTTACTTGCTGACATTCGCATGTAAATGAAAGATTTCAAAAAAAATCACATCGTTGAATATCTCTTCCTTAACAGCGATACTTTGAAATTTCTAAAACTAACACTGACATTTCTATTCAGTGCTTCATGTTTTTCAAAATAGTCCCTGAGCTTTCAAAACCTCAGAGACATCCTAAAATATGAAAGGACGTTTGTGACATCATCACAACGGATAAACCCTGGCACGTTCTTTTTCTGACACACGTTTGCACGTTTCGTTTACCATCCAATCAAATGCAAACACGTGTCCGTGTCATGATGAAAAACTTTCCCGCTCTAGTTTTTCTCTCTCTCAAATCTCCCTATATAAACTATTTCGAGTTTATATTTTTCCTTTACGCGAACAATACTTCTCCTCAAAGAAAGAAAAGATTTACTGTTGCTTATTGAACTCGAGTTTTTCCAGAAAACTGTTCATCTTCTTCTTCGACAACCAGGTTAATATTCTCATTATTTACCTGTTTTAACTTGTTTCTGATCTTCTTGTTGCTTATAACAGATCAAACAAAAGAAACCTTTCTAAAATGAAATCATTTCTTTCATGGTTTTATGAACACAACCTTTTCATGGTTGTTCTTCAAGTTTAAAACTCAAAATCTTAAACTTGTTCTTCATTCGTTTTTTTCCAGAATCCTTATCTAAAGGAAAATGGAAAACAAGACTTTTACTGGGTTTGCATTTCTTTTTCAAAACAAGAAAACCCTAATCTTCATTAAGACATTTTTGTCTGAATGAAATGGACAAAATTCGAAAAACATCTTATTGGAAAATCTTTCCACATTAAGACTGTATTTTTTATGATTCATGGTTGATATGATAAACAGAAATGGCATCTTCTACTGCTGCTCCTACCGCTGAGAAATCTCCTGCTACGGAGAAACTGAATCTACCAAAGGCTCCTCAGGTCAAATTCACGCTTGAGAAAGTAGACTTCTCAAAATCCAACAATCTCTATGCATTTTTCGATTTTCCTCCGAAGAAGCAAGTCAAACATCTGGATGATGCTGTGAACTTTCTCCAAACCTGCTGCCTATTCAAATCCTTAACCTTCATACCCCCTGCCCATAAATTTCTTCTATCTCAATTTTGGTATACTGCTAGACACACTCAGGTTCCTTCTTCAAAGGATCCTAAGAAACTCCTTGATGTCATTCTCTGTGACACCAAATTTGGCACAACCAAAATCAACCCTGCCATTATAAGGAAAGCACTCAGCCTACCCACTGCCACCAAAGAAAAACCCTTTGTCTCTCTACCAAACCACAAAAACCATGCTGATAGGGAAGCCATCACTGCATTCTTTGATGCAATGGGTTACGCATGGGACACAGGGAGGGACAAGGAGATTGAGAAGAAACTAACCCTCATCAAGAAATCCAAAATGCCAAGCGAGATGAACTTCATCTTTGCACAACTGATAAGTTGCATGACAGCGAAGAGTGGCTCCTCTGATCAAGTTGCTCAACCTCAGCAAGCAATGGGCTATGCATTGCTGAAAGGTCTACATATTGACTGGGCCTCAATCATCTATGACGATCTTGCGTTCAGAGTAGATATGGCCGATAGATCTTCATGGGTTCCTTATCCCAGATTCATCAGCGCCATCTTTCAACTTGGACTTGGGGACAAATACCCAAAAAAGGGTGATTTGAGACTCTCTCAGGTTGGCCCTAAGGTGCTCGACTTCAAACCGCTGGCAAATGAGGTACATCTTACTACTCTTTTATCTATTCTTAATCCTCCTTCTTCTACTTCTGCGGCTCATTCAATGGAAATCCCCACCGCTGATACCCAAGCTGCACCCTCCACTCCTTCTCGAAAAAGGAAACAATCTACTTCCCAACTTGGTTCCAAAAGAATCAAGAAAACCAAGGAGCAACCCCCCCCCCCCCCCCCCAGCATTCACATGCTGAAGACTCTACAACTCATCTTGAAGAGCTGATGGATAGTTCAGTGGTACGCTCTGCCACAGCTGATCAATCCACCCCTTCCATCCCAGCTTCAGCGTCTCTAAACGCTGAAGTTATAAACTTGGAACTGAACCCACCTCCTTCAGCCTCTCTAGAGACTGAAGTGATTTTCAGCGAACCCAACGCTGAACCTCACACCCAACCCACTTTCTCAACCATCATTCCTCCCACCTCTCTTTTGGTCACTCAATCTCTTCCCCTATTCTCCTCAACAAACATCTTCCTCAGCGACACTACTGCTGAACATCTTCAGAGGATGATAGAACAAAACACAGGACCTGCAGGTACTTCTAGTCGTCAAGGAACTATTGAAGACGACTATGAAACTTTCTCAGGGTTACGAGGCTTCGACAACTTCACCAACCCGCCTGCAGGTATACACATTATCCCAAGCACTTCTTTCTCTCAACCCCAAACTTCTGAGCTTTCCTCTGTTCATAAGTTAATAACTGTTTCAGGTCCTAATTTGGGGGATATCAACACCTCCCTGAAGGCCCTGGAAACAAAGATGGAATCATACAACACCATTCTCTCCACCAACTCTTCAGCGGTTACAGACGCTGGAGAAAACCTCAAGAAGCTAACCGAGGTTGTTGACAAGAAAGCCTCCAAAGCTGATATGGAGAAGGTAGATGGTATCATTGCAACTTTTGCTACCACCCTCGCTGAAACTTGCTCAAACGTCAACAATCTCAACCTCACCAACACCACCCTCGCAACAAACTTCACCACTCTGTCCAATGAAGTCACATCATTGAAGACAGAGGTTGGTACTCTTAAGGGTGAGGTTACGACGGTCAAAGATCTACTTCAGCAGATACTCAATCGCCTGGATGCTCTAAAGTCTCACTTTACTCAAGCCGATAGAGAAGATCTTCGGAAACTCGCCCCTGCTATATCTGGCCTTGAAGACAGATTAGCAGCGGTTGAACTTTGTATGGGAATCACTGGCCAAGAAGACAGTGATCCTCATACTACTGCTGCTGCTGGTGTTGCTGATATTCCTCTTGCCTCCCCTCCTCATAATGTGGAAGAGGGGGAGAAGAGAGCTGAAGACCTTCCCCATAATGATGAGGGGGAGAAGAAAAATGAAACTGCTGCTTCTACTTCACAACCTCAGGGAGTTGAAAACCCTGAGGGAACCGAGAAACTTCCCTCTGATTCTGAGGGGGAGCAACTCGAAGAGCAACACAAAGAAGCCGTTGCTGATGTGACTGTACCTTACGCTAATGAGGTCGAGTCTGAAGAAGAAAAAGAAGCTAAAGACGAAGAACCCATCGATATCGATGATGAAGAACCATCATCATCCCCTAAAGATGATGATGATGACGATGATGACGATGACTTCTTTTTCGTTGAGCCCAAGAAGGCCCCTGAGAAAGGGATTTCGATAAACGAACCATCATGGGAGAAGACAAAGCCTGCAGCATCTGAAGTTGATCAAGGCAAAAACAAAGGCCTCGCTGCAGAAGGCAATCTGGCTATCCTTCAGATTAAGCCAGCTTGTCAGGTACAATATCTTCTATTCCCTTATACTGCATCCCTCCTCTATCCCTTCTCAATATCAATCCTCCTCTCCATAAAACCTCTATACACTTAACTCTATTCTTTTCTCTTTCTTCCTAACTTTTCTTACTTAAACGATCGCTGTGTTTCAGCTAGTCCTCTCCCCTGTTTGAGGATCCCGCTGAAGCTCCTACAACTACACCAATAATCCCCGTCTTGGATTTAACCACTGAGACGGATGAACCTGAAGAACAGCTGCTCTCTCACAAAAACATGCCTTCCTTGGCTCCTCAAAAGCTAAGTGAAGAGGATCAAGAAAAGAGAGATGCAATGATCAAACAGCTTGAAGATCAGCGAATCATTCTTCCTCGTGACAAAATCCCTGCTCCCACAAAGTTCAGGATATCAAGGAAAGAATACGACGATCATTTAAGAGCTGAAAGATTACTCGCCGAAAAGAAGGAAGCTGAAGAAAAAGATAAGGCTCTCGCCATCCAGCTTGTCCAACAATCGGTGAAAGACCCTGCGCTGAAAAGAACTCCCATTGATGTCCAACGTCAGCTATGGGATGATGCCCAAATGATCGTTGAAGAAAAGACTAAGGTATCTGATTCGACTTTGGAATGGTGTAAAGAAATGCTGAACTATCGATCTCGACCATCCAAAATCATCAAGGTAAATATCAGAGGAAAAACGTTTGTAGACGTTCCTGTTGTTGAAGTTGAAGTATTCAGAGAAGACAAAACCAAACAAACCTTCTACGCTACTTCATTAGAGAAGTTTGGTTTCTCTGAATGGTTGGAAATGAAATTAGCCATTCAGCGATCTCGCTCAAAGTTCAAGAGCCATGTCGAGAAAATTTTAAATTCTCAGGTCGACTTGGTTTCTTCTGTTGTGGATATTCCTCCTTCCACTATTCTTCCACCTCAACAAAGAAGGGCCTCTGCATAGAAAAAGAAAACCTCAGACTCAGGTCCTCCTATACGGAATGAAACAGGTATAAGTTTCTCACGCGAAGAAGTACTTGGTCGTGACCCTGACCTCTCAGTACTTGACACCTCCATGCCTCCTGGTGAAACTTTCATCCCTGGAAAAGTCGTAAGTGAACCCTATGGCATCTTCTTTTTTGACTGCTATGGACAACAACACTTTCAACGCATATCTGAGCTTCCAATCACGCCCATCGAACAGCTCAGAGACCTAATATACTGGTGTGAAGTCAGACGCGACATTCAGGCACGTCACCTCAAGCCCCTGATCTTTGAAGAAGCAAAGAACAAAAAGGATCAAGGTGTAACGGTCCCTGACTGGATGATTCCCACATCAAAGACCCTTGATGAACTTCTCATTAAGGAAGAACCTTTTGACGGATAGGATCGCCTTGTAATTCTTTCTATCCTTATCTGTCTACATCTTTTGTACTTGTAATTTTATTTGTTGTACTTGTAATTTTTCCACTTCCCTCTGTAATCTTTACGAAGTTTAAAGAAAAATTTCAGCGAATGTACTTTACTCCATCAGTACTGAAAAGATCCCAGAAAATAGTAAAAGGGACAAATATTTTATGAGTTCTTTTTATCCTTATGTTTTCATTAAATAGCAATTTTCTCTGTTGTTATGTCATAATCAAATAGGGGGAGATTGTTGATCCAAACCCTCAGTGGTTTTATAATGACCCTCTCTTAACACTTAGTGAAAATTGAAAGTAAATGATATGTATTAGAGTTTCACTATCGCTGATAAGTACTAAGACTGTTTCAGTACCACTGATAATAACTCTCGCTCTTTAAAGTTAAATAGTCAGCGAACTCTGTTCATCGAGTAGCTCTGAGCCTGTTCAGTCTATGAGATGATCGCTGACAAGTTAGGTGTTTACTTATGATCCCTGAAGACAAGTTTCACGTCAACATATGTTCTACGTTGAAGTCGAAGATCAAGCTCAAGAACCAGCGACAAGTCTACTAATGAACTGATGCGGATATCAGCGAAGCCAAGATTTGTCCACTCAACGTTAAGTATCAAGTAGAAGACTTTAGCAATCGCTGAACTTTATCATTCGATGATAAAGAACTGTTTCAACGAAAGCTGATCATGAAGTCTCCTTACAAAGTACTATTGTCTTACCTCCCTTGCACGTCTCCGTACGAACTGTCAGAACGAACATCCTTTTTGTCTATAATCGTACAACAACTCTGATTCTACATTGTGCACCATGCGGCTACTAAGGTTGTCTACAAAGGCCAATGACATGCAACCACTCAGCTGCTGCCACATGTAAAGCAATACTGCCATGCATTAAATGCATGCAGTATATAAGAAGAACCCTACTTCAGAAATGAAGTGTGCTCGGGCCATCTTCTTTTTTTTATCTGTGTGTTAGGTTATTATTCGTAATTTCCTTATCTCCTTCTAGTGCAAGAAACTTAGTGTTTTTTACATTGTTTAGATTAGGTTAATCCTTAATCTTGTTCCGCAACAAGTTGTAAATTGTCTTGATTTATCAATAAACAATTTAGAAAAGTAAAAATCGTGTGTTTGTATTCAACCCCCCCCCCCCCCCCCCCCCTTCTACAAACTTGTATAACCCTTCGGGACCAACAGTTAGAGTTGATGTACATATACCCATTTCCATTCTTATAATATGATTTTCCATTGGTACGAATATCTTAACAAGGTTTCTATTAATATAGTGCTTTAGTGATTGATCTTGTGTCATTAAGCAACAAGTGACAGTCCATCGTCTAAGTGTTTGGAGGAATTAAAAATTATTAATTCAATGAATAACAATCTATTTCTTATGATTGTATGATATGTCACAAAAACAATCAAGTTCTCCTTGATACATTCCTACATGGAACGAAGAACATTTAGAGTTTTGCATTTGTTCTTTTATGTGTTCATTTACATCTCTAATGGTTATAAACACATGTGTATATATGCAAATGCGATTAATTTGATAGTTAAAGTGTATTCAAGTAAACTTATACTTAATCAATCTTAGATATGACATAGTTAATTTGTTCCATTTTCTATTAGGAGTTCGTTCCCGACTCTTTCCATTAATTTGACCCTTTCCACAACCTTGTCCATATGGTACATATTTAGCATATGTGTGTGGATTAATATGTTCAACTCACTATCCTTTGGAGTTCTTTCCACCTCCAACTCTTGCCTTATTAACCCCAAAATTTTCTTTATCCGGGTATGTCTAGCGTTGTTAAAAAAAACATTGCTACAACTCTTAACCACTTGCATTAAGTTAATGAGTTTGTTAAAGGTTATATTGCAGCTTATACTGTTTCATTAGTATGATTGGTGATATAGGAAAGATGAAAAGATGTTATGATTCGCATAATCTTTTGTGAGTTCCTTGCCACAAAGATTGAGATGCATTTTGAGACATGACATTTCTTTGTCAAAATCAGTTACCTTCTTGTAATCAAGTAAGTAGGTTTCTTTCCACTGTATGATTAGTTTGAGAAGTATATAGTACTGAATATTCCCGAATTTCCTTTTTGGGACTACACACGGTTCATGGGGGTTTCTAGTTATTCTCTCTGAAGGTTGTGACTGATGTATCGTCTCAAAAATTTTAAAGTATTTAATTGTATCTTAACATCTAGTGTTTTTTTAGGGTCAAAATGGTTCGATGACTTTTGCGTATTTTCTTGTGTTTTTCCGAACCTATCTTATGGTAATCAAGTACTTTTGATTCAAAGATGTCTTAGAGAATGGAGAACATATTATTTTCTAAAATAGTGAATTATGGTTTATACTTATTATGTCATGCATGAAATTTCATTATCATAATAATATTGAATTTTTGTACTCTTACATTTTATTGATAATATTTCATCAATATTTCAATTTGCGAATAAAAATCACTCA
The DNA here is from genome assembly GCA_033807775.1 of Saussurea involucrata. Classification (NCBI taxonomy): domain Eukaryota; kingdom Viridiplantae; phylum Streptophyta; class Magnoliopsida; order Asterales; family Asteraceae; genus Saussurea; species Saussurea involucrata. The sequence goes on from CM066315.1 coordinate 48,544,859, forward strand.
ATCTATTGGATCTCCAGATAGTAGGGGAATCACATGGATTTCTTAAGTCCCTATAAACCTTAGGGCTATTTACACTCGTTTGACAAAATCCAAATCGATATCTTGCGATTTAATTAATTTGAATATAACATTGTTAATTATAAAGCTTTTGGCAGGAGGCCGAAAAGAATAAGGGTTTGGCATATTAAGCCAATTTTAATGTTTTAATATCTTAATAGTATTTTTAGAGATTTTGCCATTAGACAAATCAATATTAGTTTTGGCATAAAGTTAAATTCAAAATTTTAACATCTTAATTGTGTTTATGGATCTTTAGGTAAAATACCAAATATAAGGGGTTGGAAGTGTAACTTCCAAAAGTTATTTATAAGATTGAAATTAATGAGTAGGAACTCATGATCAAGATAAGTATTTGAAAATATTTTAACATTTTCATATTATTTTTGGAGATTTTAATAAATTACCAAAAGTTATGAGAGTTGGAAGTGTAACTTCCAAAAGTTAATTATAAGATTATAAATTATAATTAAAATAAACATTTAAATATTAATATAAACAAATAATAAATATATAAATAAATAAATAATTGCTATTGTGAATTAAATGGATAAGCATTTAAACGACTAAGATAAATATTTAAAACTAATCATCTAAATATGCGAATATTGTAATCTAATTTGATAAGCATTAATACATAATAATAATAATAATAACAATAGTTCAAAAGGATAAGTATTATATCTCCAAAGATTTACCAAATTAATTGATTATACATAAATAAATAACAATAATCAAAAAGTATAAAAAAAACTATCATACGATTGCGATTAAATAAAATTCAACCGAACGTAAATTAGTTTAATATCCTATTTTGCCACTATAATCAATATTTAATAAATAAATTATGCATCTAACAATTTATAAAAAAAAACTTATGATTAAGGATATATTGCAATTTATGCTTATGTTAATTATATGTCGTTTTTATGTACACAATAAAAACAAAGTAGAGAAATAAATTAACAATAACTAAACATACACAATAGATCCATAATCAAATTAATTAACTAAGCATGCTCAATAAAGATTATAATTATGAAAGATAACAATTCAACAAAATAAATGATAATTAACAAGTAGAAGTTAACATATCGATAGTCCAAAAAGAATTAAGTTACATTCATTCAAAAAGTTTGGCAACAATTGTTATAAGCAAAACTATATAATTAGATGATCTAATTCACTTTCATACTAATATTCGAAATTAAAGAAATGCAAAAATCGACAAAATATATCATGTGAAAAACAATAGTTAATTGATTTTTTTTGTTCACACTCTGTGTGAATGTGTAATCCATCTTTTTTTTTAACTTATTTATACGGATAAAAAAAACTCAAAACAAAACCATATAATGTGCTTTAATTTATAATTAACATGAAATCACATATGAACGCATACAACGTAACATGTTTATAAATACAAAGATGAAGACATAGAGATGCTTACTTGAATTGAGGTCAGACAATGGATCAAGTAGTTCTTTGGTGGCGGACGATAGAGACAATGAATTCTAAGCTTACGTGTTGATAACGTGTTGAAGAGAAAAGCGAATAGAACACAATAGAATGGACAGAATGAATCGTAATTCTCATTAATCATAAGCCCTTTAAATAGGGATGGTTTACAAAGAGATAATCATGAGATACCAAGTTCTAATCTAACTCTAATGTGTATATCTCTATCTCTATTTCTATCTCTAACTTTATCATTATCGTCTTATACTTTGACGATGGCATATTTATCCTACAACAAATTTAAACTTGTCTTCTTGTGCACGTGATATTGGAAAGAGGCAAAAAAGAAGAAGCAGCAGGGGTTTCAATGTTCAGACTTCAGACTCAGTTCGGTTCTCTCCTCCTCCCTTGCCTCACTGTTTGCCACCTCAAAAAATTGATCCACCGGCGGTTTTATTAATTTTCTACAGTAGTGCTGCCAATCACTCTCAAATCATCCAATATTGTGTTTATTTCTCACTTGAACTCTTTTAAGGTTTTCGTTTTTCAAACCCTAACTTTGTCATTTTGCCCTAAATTTGATATTAATTATTTAGTTTACTTGTTTATTAGTTTATAGTTTATATTTGCCCTAGATTAACTAAATTTGCTATTAATTATTTACTTTATTTCATTGTTATTTGTTTCAATTGTTTGTCATTTTTGCCCTAAATTTGATATTAGTGTAAATGTTTAATGTTTATTGACTAGTGTTCGTATGGAGAGATATTTAAAAAGAACACGTCCATCGGACTCCGATGCAAATACCCAAACGGCAACCGGCCCAACTAGAAATGCTTCCACAAATGCTTCAAATGCACGCTCAAATGATACACCAAGAACAAGTACCCCAATTACAAATGATACAACAAGGACCGTAGGAGTGGATAATCTTCCATGGGATCCATCTGAGCGACCAAATATTTTGAATTATGACCCTAATCAAAGAGATGAAATAAGACGAAAATATTGGCTTAGAGGACTTTGCCAACCACGCGGCCATATCTTTCCAACTAAAAAAATAGGGTCTAAACTAAGACGTTTTGTTACAACGTGGTTTGATGAGTTTCGATGGGTAGAGTATAGCGTGAAAACGGACAAAGCCTATTGTTTATGTTGTTATTTGTTTAGGGATGAGAACCCACATTTTGGTAGTGATGCATTTGTCTCAAACGGGTTTAATAATTGGGCTAAAAAGGAAAGGTTGTTATTGCACGTTGGTGAAGTTAACAGTTTCCACAACCGAGCACAAAGGAAATGTGAAGCTTTGGTTCAACAAAAACAATCTATTGTTGTTGCCTTTCACAAATAAACCGAAAAAGAGAGAATTGAATACAGAATGCGATTGAAAGCATCAATAGGTTGTTGTAGATTGTTGCTTAAATTTGGTTTACCATTTCGTGGCCACGATGAGTCCGAGATATCTTTGAATCAAGGAATTTTCAGAGGTCAGTTAGAATTCCTTGGTGATGCAAATGAGACGGTTCGAAAAGTGATACTAGACAATGCTCCACGGAATTGTCAATTGACCTCTCCAATGCACGGCCCTAATTGTATATTATAAAAAATGGCTAAATGTATGAAATATATAATAATGTACTTTTACAGAAAAAAAAGTTATTATAACATTTTACTTCGGTTTTTTTTATTATTATAATATTATACTTTTAAATTATTTTTTATAAAAATAGGTTGTTAGTTTATATGTTTATTTAAACTAAAAAAACAAAAAATTAAAATAAAAGAATATCGAAAGAATTTATCGAAACAGAGCTACGAGTTTACCCAAGGTTCTTTGCAGATTCCATGGCGTTGTTGCGGACATGCATTGTCGTCATTACTTTTTTGAGTTTTATTTAATTCTGCAGAATATCATAAACAAATTCATAAATCAATCAAACTATCTCACATAGAATAGAAATCAATGTAAGGGTGTTTGGGATTGTTTATTTAACGAGTTTATTAACTTATTTTGTTTTGTTATAGTTGATAAGCAGTTTTAAGTGTTTAGATGAGAGGGGGGAAAACTGTTTATAGCTTTTTGTCACCACTGATATGGAGTTTTTCATAAGTCTTTCTGTTCTAACTTATTAACTTATTTGAAACAACTTATCACATTTTTTATTATTTTACATGTATAAGCAATCTCATACACATCCTAAAAACAACTTATTAGTTTATTACGTTTTGGTACCACCATAAACTAATCCAAACATTTTTTATAAAACTCCAATTTAACTGTTAGAACCAAAGGTTAAGCGAGAAGAAATTCACAAATATATGTATATGTTTGTGTGCAAATTTCTTAAAACGAATCAACAAATCCCCAACGTATATGTGTATATGTAATATATATATATATATATATATATATATATATATATATATATATATATATATATATATCGAAATTCTTATCAAAAGGAGAAGAACGACTAACTTGGAATCGACGTTTTCGTGACAATCAGATAGAGGCCTGCAACGCAGTGTCCTTAAACAGAATTTCACCCCTACTCGTGCGTAGTCCGAGCGGTCGTTTAGAGGATACAACTATCTATTCGCGTTCTTGCACGGGAACGAGAATCTGTCGAGCTTCCTTATGTGTTCATGGATCGTTTTAGAGAGAAAACCAGAGAAAAAGGGGATAAAAGATGATGATTTTTGTACCTGAAATTTGGAGGGAAAGTAGGGTATTTATAGGTTAATGGTCGCGCTGCCCACTGTTTGCCTCGATCGATGAATCTCGACCCTAAGGCCCAAGGCCCAATCATTGGCATTTAATATATATATATATATATATATATATATATATATAGAGAGAGAGAGAGAGAGAGGTTCAGGGAAAAACCTCAAAAAAATGAAAAACTGAAGAACGCCCTAATAGCCCTTCATCTACAAGGTATGCACTTGTGCATACAAGTAAGTTAAATTGGTTTTTTGGTTTTATGCACAAGTGCATCATGCATTTGTCCATATATGCACGTGTGCATGTTACAAATTACTTGTATGCACAAGTGCATACCGTCCAGATGGAGGGCTACCAAAGTGTTCCTTAGTTTTCCGTTTTTTTAAGGTTTTCCCTTGAACCTGGCCATATATATATATATATATATATATATATATATATATATATATATATATAGGCTGGGTATCAAATACAAACCAACTAGTTTGTACAAACTCGTACAAACCATACATAGCTTCATGATTTTGTAAATTTGGCTTCATGAATGTATATATATATATTTTGGCTTCATGAATATATAATTTGGCTTCATGAATATATCATTTGGCATTTTTAACTAATTTTTTTACAAAAATACCCTAAAATACCCTTATTTTTGTAAAAAAATTAGTTAAAAATGTCAAATGATATATTCATGAAGCCAAATTATATATTCATGAAGCCAAAATATATATATATACATTCATGAAGCCAAATTTACAAAATCATGAAGCTAGGTATGGTTTGTACGAGTTTGTACAAACTAGTTGGTTTGTACCCGATACCACCCCTATATATATATATATATATATATATATATATAGGGGGGCCATTCAAGGAATAACTAATTAGTTTGTGGTAACTGTAAGAACCAGTGTGAGCCACATATTAAGCTATATATTAGGAAATTATTAATTTTGGAAATTTTGTTTGAAATTTAGATAAAAGGGCATTTTAGGTATTTTTAAAATCTCCTCTTTCTGATATATCGATTATCAATGATATCACAAGTGATACCAGTTGTGATGCCATTGTGATACCCTGAAACAACGATGCAGACCTTCAATATCCAAAATACATGCTAAGAATAAATGTGATAGCACTGTGATACCAGTTGTGATGCCATTGTGATACCCTAAAACAACGATGCAGACCTTCAATATCCAAAATACATACTAAGAACAAATGTGATAACACTGTGATACCAAAAATACATACAAAAAACAAATGTAATACACAAAATACATACAAAATACAAACATCTATCCTCAATGTGATACCCAACAATACATAGAAAACACACACCTTTATCCTCAGTGTGATACCCAGAATACATACAAGAACAAGTGTGATATCACTGTGATACCCACTATTATTCCATTGTGGTACCCAAAACCAAAATTCGTTTTTTTACAGATGAAGGAGCGGTGTCAGGCGGTAATAAGCTGCAGAGAGAGAAAGAAATCGAGAAGTGTTTGGAGAAACGGCGGCGTGTGGTTGAAAACGAGTGAATAGCAGCGGCGGTTCTGTGTGTGATTTCAGGAGTGATATCCGCTGTGGTCTTCGGCGGCTGCTGATGGTGGCGCCTGGTTTTCACGATGAGGAGAAGTGAAAGAACCGCGGTGTGGTTCCCGATGGCAGACGAAGATCAAGAGAGGAGGGTGGCTGGAGGAAATCGATAGGAGAACCAAGGCGGTTCCCTGTGGAGACGAACGAGCAGAGCAGAGCGATGGTGGCGGCTGAGGTTGTCGATGGTGGCAGGCGGCGATTAGGGTTGATGGCGGCGGTTCTGGTAGTCGAACGAGAGAAAAGAGAGAAGGGAGAAGATGGCGGCGGTTGCAGGGGTTCAAACGAGGGAGAAGAAAGTGGCGGCGGTTGTTGAACGGAGAATCGAGATGAGAGGCGGAGATGGAGGGCGCCGGCAACCGGCGGCGGTTCGCCGGCGACAGATGGTGGCTGGTGGCGATGGGAAGGTGAAAGGGGTGGGATGAAAAGTGAAATTAGGGTTTCCCTTGTTTTTCAAAACACTCTATATTAAAACACATATAAGTACGAGTTGTCAAAATAAATCAAATTACCAATTTGCCCTTATTTTTATTTTTGGAAGTAATATTAATTATTTTAAATGAGTGGCTAATATTGGTTCTTACAGTTACCACAAACTAATTAGTTCTTATTTGATTAAGCCCCTATATATATATATATATATATATATATGTGTCAAAGAGAGCCGACCAAGAACACCACATTCCAAGCCCAAACAATTAAATGATTCATTTAATGCTCTATGGTTGAAGTTTATTAGGTGTTCCAAATATTGCTTTGGCTCCTATGTGGGACAAGGTTTCTCATAATATTCACTAAATCCCAACAATACCCCACATTTTCTATTCAAACACCAACAATACCCCACATTCGAATAGAAAATAAGTAATTCAAGAAAGAAGTTTTCTATTCTATGAAATAAGATATGACATACATTTGAAAAGGTGTCTTTTGGACTTGAACCTTTCATAATGAGTACAAATCGGATCTACTTTGTGGGTAGTGAGCAAGGTATTTGTAACACCCTCAAAATCGGAAAGAGCAACTAACTTTAATTTCGATAAAATAACCAAAAGAGGATAAAATCCTTTCTACAAACCATCCTTGAAAAAATACCTCAAATTTTAAACATCACAAATTCCACAATTAATAACTCAAGACGAGTGTTACTTAACACAATTACAAGTTGCTAATCCCAAATAAGTGCGGAAGACTTCAATAAGCAAAATCACTTATCGTGCACTCTACTAGCACTCATCACTTCACAGTGTAGCTAAAGCTATTCCCAACCTGAACCTGTTGCACATGCCGACAAATAAAAAGGTTAGGCTAACGCCTAGTGAGTTCAAGAGTTTACATCATGAGCAAATAATTTGATAGACCAAAAGATTCAACTTAATTCATGATTTCCAAAAATAGGTTTGTATAAAATACACCGACAACCCAATTTCCAAACGTACACAATTTATGTGAGGAAAACTTCTAATGAAAATCATTTCTCAGCAATGGACTCAAATCCAAAACTCACTCAAGAAGTAAATAAATAATAAATTCCCAAATAATCATCAATGCGAATAATACTCCAATAGTGGAAAACATCCAAATAAGGATGAGACATAAAATACCCTCCATCAATCATGAAAAAGCAATCCATACGCATATAATACGACACCGACAACGCGGATAAATAAAATACCCGAAAACAACACCCTTCGGTGACGGGGGAGACCCGATTTCATCGAACGTGGAGAACACACAAGTTAAACCACAATTATAAAATACAAGCATGTTTCATGGATGGGAAAACATATGACATCAACCATATCCAGGTCTCTAGTCAATTGTAGACATCAATCCAAACCGGATCTTTAGTCTATTGTGACATCAATCCAAACCGGATCTTTAGTCAAGTGAGGCATCAACCCAAACCGAATCTCTAGCCTAGTGAGACATCAACCCCAAACCAGATGTTTAGTCCACGGAGACATCAACCCAAACCGGATCTCTAGTCTATTGAGGCATCAACCCAAACTGGATCTCTAGCCTAAAACCACCAAGTTCAACCCGACCGGATCTTTACCTTGGAATCCCACCATTCAAAACAAGCTTACTTAATCTAGAAACTTATACATGACCCCAAAAGAATAACCAATGCATTCAAATCATGTAATTCTCAAATACGCTGCAATTCATGCAAAACATAACCCAAGACCACGTCGAGCTTATCAAAACCAGGCAAATGCCCTCAAGACCCAACAGAGTCCAAAACCGAGCCATAAGCTCAAAAGATCCGATGATCGTTTATCAAAAGTCAATTCATGCAAATGAAGTGTATGTAACCCACATCATGCAAACACATGCTCTGAGGCATGATTATCTCAAAACCCCTTCATTGCCACTTTCCCAATGAAGTCAAACCATACATGCATATATATATATATATATATATATATATATATATATATATATATGTGTGTGTGTGTGTGTGTGTGTGTGTGTGTACGTATACTCAAATCCTCTATAATCATCAATGGTCTTCACATATAAGACAAAACATTCAAAGAGGCACATACTCGAATAAAACGCAAATAAGTGCATAACACATCCACGACTCCACCTCTAGCTACTAAAATCGGCAAACACTCAAAAGACTCATTTGAGTATAAATCAAGCCCTTAAAGGCAAAATAAACGTTTGGCTAAATACGTGTTGCCCACACGGTTACGTAAATCAAAATACATCGTTACCCAAAACCTTTACCCTTTTAAATTCCAATTGGCCTTCGGCCCAAAATAAAAGGTTTACAACTCTCAAAATATTAATAAGGTCGAGATTGACCCAAATCCCCAACTCACACATTCACACTTTCAAAACGTAACATGTCATAACTATTGCATAACCTTAACAAACACTATAAGTGTATTTTGACCAAACAACCTTCACTTACGCAATAAATTAACAAAAACACTTTCACTCGTGATTTATTTATCAATCACTCAAAATCCCCAAATGTGGGTGTTTTACAAGATTTGTAAAGCTCAACACTTTGATTAATCAAAACCCACTAAATAACTCAACAAGTGATAATTTTATATAAAGCACACAAATACTTTAAAATAAACTTTTTGGCATGTACAACGTTTTCACAAATCAACTTGAACTCACATTGCTAGATTTAGGCTAAATCTAGATTTTTCCCAAACGTAAGCTTCTTTGAAGAATCATGAGTCCTCAAGCCAAATCCTCCAAAACCTAGATCCATAATTTTCCAACCATCAATATCCAGATCCAACCATGTAGAATCATTCACCAAACATTTTACATCAACATCCCAACTTATACCAAAACCCTAATTTTCATAGATGAAGAAAAGAAGATTTCCTTAACCAAGCATAACCAAAATCACACCAATAATACCCAAAATGGAAGAGAAGGTGAAAACAACAAAACCCTAACTTTTGGGTAGAGAGAGATTACCTTCATCATTAGAATCCTCAAAGTAAAAGCTCCTAGTCTCCCACATAAGCTTCAAGCTTCCATATCTTCAACAATGGTGGAAATGGGTTTGGTTTTAGTGGAGAAGATGAAGAAGAGGAGGAAGGGTTTGTGATTTCTTAGGAGAAAATCGGTTTAGAGAGAGAGAAAATTGAGTTGGGTTTTTGAAATGAAGTAAGGGAAGAGAGAGGGGAAAGGTCTTAGAATCAAACAAAATATCTCATCAGACACCATGCGGACGTCCGACTGGTGCCTCACACGGACGTCCGGCCTCGACCTGACCGACACCCCCAAATTTCCCGTGTTGCTTCCGCGGAAGATCCCTGGACTTCCGCATTGACACGGACGTCCGGCCTAGTGCCCATGCGGACGTCTACAAGCCCAAAATCCAATTTTTCTAAAAATTTAGGGTGTTACAGTCTTGAACTAACCACGTTGTTTAGTAAATTGAGACAATAAGTATCACATACATCATATCTACCACATAGTGTAACTCTTACGGTTGTGTTCATTTCGGTCTTGAACGTATCCTTTCTTTATGAGATTCTTAGAGAACGTAGCCATCTCGATCCTCATAGATGCGACCACATATCAATCTCACATAGGTAATGCTAATCAAGAAGATTCCGTATTGTTCCATTATCAAGGCTATTAGCATTATTAAGAATTAATATTCAACCCTTAAACATCAACGGAAACACACAAAAATTATCATAAGAATGAGCGTACCTGTTTGTTATCTTGCTTCTTGAGTTTCCCCAACTAGTTTGCCTATTGAACCTAGACCATGGGATCTCCAGTGTTGCTAGGTTAGGTTTCCGTCGAGTAATAACTCATTGAGTTGGCTTTAAGCCCATCCCCCTCGATGTGTATATGACTTGCTCTCTATTTAGCCCATTCGTCAAATGATCGACTATGCTTTCCTTTGACTTCACATAATCTATTGATATGATACCATTCTTTATCAAGTCACGAATAGTGTTATGACGACGCCTTATGTGCCTTGATTTACCATTGTATATCTGATTCTTTGCTCTTGTGAGAGCTGCCACACTATCACAATGTATACAAATTGCGGGTACTGGTTTTAGCCACAAGGGAATACCTTCTAGGAAGCTTTTAAGTCATTCTTCTTCTTCAGCCGCTTTGTCCAAAGCCACAAATTTTGCTTCCATTGTTGATCGTGTATTCACCGTTTGTTTGGATGATTTCCAAGACACTGATGCTCCACCAAGTGTAAAGACATACCCACTTGTGGACTTACTTTCTGAGTTGTTGGAAATCCAATTGGCGTCACAATATCCTTCCAAAACAGGAGGATATTTTGTGTAATTAAATCCATAGTTCAATGTATGTTTGAGATATCGAAGCACTCTTACTAGTGCAAACCAATTATCTCTTCCAGGATTGTGTGAATAGCGACTAAGTCTACACACCGAGTATGCTAGATCAGGTCTATTATAATTCATAATATACATCAAGCTTCCGAGTACTTGAGTATATTCTAATTGAGAGACAATATCTCCTTAATTTTTCTTCAATTGACTAGATGGATCAAACGGAGTGACCACTGGTCTGTCATCATAGTGTCCAAATTCCGGAGAACTTTCTCAATATAGTGGGATTGAGATAGGATGTATCCATTAGAACTTTTTGAATTCTAATACCAAGGATATCGTCAGCTATTCCCATATCTTTCATATCAAAAGAGGAATGTAGCATCTTCTTGGTTTGATTAATAACATCCAAGTTGGTTCCCATGATAAGTATATCGTCAATATACAAAAATATAATAACATACGCGTTTTTGCATTGTTTAACATATACACATTTGTCACATTCATTGATTAGGAAGCCGTTTGATAACAAGGTGTTATCAAACTTCTCATGCCATTGCTTCGGTGCTTGTTTAAGTCCATAGAAGGACTTCACCAATTTGCAGACCTTGTGTTCTTGACCTTTGACAACAAACCCTTCTGGTTGTTGCATATAGATCTCTTCATCTAATTCGCCATTTAAGAATGCAGTTTTCACATCCATTTGGTGAATCTCCAAATTGTGAATCGTTGCTATTGCTATCAAAGTCCTGATGGACGTTATTCTAGTAACCGGTGAATAGGTATCAAAGAAATCTTGACATTCCTTTTGACGATGCCCTTTGGCTACTAATCTAGCCTTGTATTTTTCTATGGCACCATCAGGTCTAAGTTTCCTTTTAAAGATCCATTTATGACCAATGGGTTTGTGTCCCGGAGGTAGATCAACCAATTACCAAGTATTATTTTGAATGATTGAGTCTATCTTACTATTGATAGCCTCTTCCCAATCAAGGTTCTAAATAGCGTGAGGCGTGGCGTGGCGGCGAGGCCAAGCCTCAAGCCTTAGATGCCACGGCGAGGCCACAACGTTTATCAAGACGTGACTTATGGTGGCAAATATCTATACTTATATAATATTATATATAAAAACATATGTTTTGTACTATTACTCGATGATTCAATGATAATAAACAAGTTAAATTAGTTTATATATTAAAAACTATAAAATAGAACATTAAAAACGTAAACAAAAATCAAATATCGCGTCACGGAAAACTGCACATTAGGTCATGACGTGCCATATGCATAACGTGGCGTGAGACACAAGTCTTAAGCCACAGCGCGCCATGGCGGCTGTTGCGACGAGCCTTTTAGAACAGTGTTCCCAATTAGGTGCCTCCGAAGATTCCATGGCTGCCTTATAGGATAAAGGTTCACCCTCCACATTGAAGGTCATATAGTCGGGTCCAAGGTCTTTGGCTATTCTTTCTCGTTTGCTTCTTCTAGGTTCCATTTCTTGTTGAACCTTAGAAGCTCTATCTTGAATGTCTTTATTACATTGATCTAATTCATCATGACTTGTTTCCTCATAAGTTCTTTTCCTTGGATTAGAGGTTTGACCCTCTCAAAGAATTCTGCTTCAGCAGATTCTAATATTGTATTAACACTTATGTCATCTACATTAGACTTGTGAACTAGAAACCTATAGGCCGCACTATTCTTGGCGGGACCAAGATTAATGCAGTCTATGGTTTTGGGTCCAAGTTTTGTCCTTTTAGGCAAAGGAACTTGAACTTTCGCCAAGCAACCCCACACTTTCATTCTTTTGAAGGTGGGTAACCTTCCTTTCCAAGTTCGTATGGACATTTATTTCTCTTTTTGTGAGGGATCCTATTCAATATCATGTTAGCCGTGAGGCAAGCCTCGCCCCAAAAGCTATGTGGCGCTCCCGATGTTATCAACATTGAGTTGATCATATTTTTCAATGTCCGGTTTTTCCTTTTGGCTACTCCATTCTGTTGAGGAGTATAGGGAGCCTTTGTTTGATGTACAATACCATGAGAGGAGCAAAATTCAGCAAAGTCATTTGACTCATATTCTCCTCCTCTATCGGATCTTAAGATTTTCATCCGTTTATCAAGTTGGTTCTCAACTTCGGCTTTATAGGTCTTAAACATATTTAAAGCCTCATCTTTGGTATTGATAAGATACACATAGCAAAATTTTCTGCAATCATCAATAAATGATATGTAATAGTTCTTCCCTCCACGTGTTAGAGTTGCTTTATAGTCACACAAGTCACTATGAATTAGACCAAGTACTTGATTATTCTTCTCAACGGATTTATGTGGATGACTAGAGAATTTAGATTCTATACAGATTTCACACTTTGTTTTCTTGTTCATTGAATAAGATGGTAACATGCCAAGTTTCGTCATTCTTTACAAACAACGGAAGTTGACATGTCCAAGTCGAGAATACCATAAGGTAGAAGACTCAATCATGTACATGGAAGACGAGCTAGAGCCCGTTGTTTTATTATCAATATTTACATTGTTATGTACAGAGCTTATCTTGAAGAGTCCCTCACTAAGGTAACCCTTTCCAACATACAATCGACCCTTAGTAATTACAAACTTGTCAGATTCAAACACCACCTTGAATCCCTTATTGCTTAACATAGGACCAGAAATTAAGTTTTTCCTAATGTCAGGCACATGAAGCACGTTTGTAAGAACATGGTCCTTCCCGGAAGTGAGCTTTAGTAACACTTTCCCTTTTCCTTCCACCTTCGCAGTTGAGGCATTCCCCATAGACATCGGTTCTTCATCACTAATTTTCTGATAGGTTGCAAAAGAGCTTTTGGAGTTGCAAATGTGTCTAGTGGCTCCGGTATCAAGCCACCAATCCATCGTGTTGGTCACCAGATTTTCTTCTATTACTCCAATGAATTGTGTTTCAGAATCAGCCATGTTTGCTTGGTGGGAAGGACCAGCACCTCCACCACCGTTTCCACCACCATGATCTCTCTTGTGTCTACAATCTTTAGCCCTGTGGTCGGGCTTTCCACACACCCAACATCTTAGGATATGTGGTTTCTTGAAGTTCTTCCTTTGTGGGGCAAGAGAGTTGTTAAAAGATGGCTTTGGGGCAACACCTTTGCACTTAAACTTCTGAAACTTTCCCTTTGATGTGCTTGCAGCCACTATGTTTGCATTGGGCTCAAGGGAACTTGCATCAGCCTTGTCGGTAAGCCTGTTATCCTCCTCAACTCGGAGTTTAAGGACAAGCTCAAAGCTCATATCATCAGTTAAGTGTTTAAGATATAATTTGAAGTTCTTCCATGAAGGAGGCACTTCTCAATTATAGACCCAACCAACAAGTTAGAGTTCAGTCCCATACCTTCCACTTCCAACTCGTGAGTGATGACTTGGAGTTCCTCTACTTGTTTGATGATTGACTTAGAGTCAGTCATCTTGTAGTGTAGGAATTTTCCTACCACAAATCGTTTGGAGCAAGCAACTTCGGTTTTGTATTTTCTCTCCAATGAATCCCAAATTTCCCTCGCGGTTTTAAAAGTCGAATATATATCATAAAGGGAATCATCGAGAGCGTTGAGTATGTAATTTCTACAATTATACTCGTTGCTTCTCCAAGTTTCCACCGCTTTCTCAGATTGTTTCGTTTGAGCGGCGGTCGAAACATTTTGTCCAAGACTCACGGGCGGATTTGTGGGCTTGTCATCCGAAAGAACGTTGGAGACATGAAGAGTTGTTAAATAAAACAACATATTCTGTTGCCATCGTCTAAAATCTGTCCCCTGGAATTTTTCCGGCTTTTCCACATGGTTCTTTATCATGTATGAAGGATCCATCACAAAATTTAGTTTAAGATTGTTAGAACCAAAGGTTAAGCGAGAAGAAATTCACAAATATATGTATATGTTTGTGTGCAAATTTCTTAAAACGAATCAACAAATCTACAACGTATATGTGTATATGTAAATATATATATATATATATATATATATATATATATCGAAATTCTTATCAAAAAGGAGAAGAACGACTGACTTGGAATCGACGTTTTCGTGATAATCAGATAGAGGCCTGCAACGCAGTGTCCTTAAACAGAATTTCGCCCCTACTCATGCGTAGTCCGAGCGTCCGTTTAGAGGATACAACTATCTATTCGCGTTCTTGCACGAGAACGAGAATCTGTCGAGTTTCCTTATGCGTTCATGGATCGTTTTAGAGAGAAAATCAGAGAAAAGGGGGATGAAAGATGATGATTTTCGTATCTGAAATCTGGAGGGAAAGTAGGGTATTTATAGGTAGGGGTGTGCATCGGGCAGGTCGGGCGGGTTCGGGTGGACAAATCGAAAACCCGGTCGGATTTCGGATATGAAAATCAAGACCCGAACTTTAGGTTTCGGCTTTCGGATTGCTTCGTGTTCGAGTTGGTCGGGTTTCGGGTTAATGTCGGTCGGGTTCGGAGATTATTATAATACAAAAAGTATATATATAAATTGAATCGATTTTGAGGATGAATTCAATCAAACGAGATATTGATGGAATCGAAAATAAGTTTAAAATTTTAAAAACATTTCGACCGACTATAATTTACGATTTTCTAAAGATAATTAGATAAATAAGTATAGAGTAAATTGCATTTTTGGTCCATGTGGTATGTTGATTTTCTCACTTTTGGTCCCCATAAAATTTTTATTGCAAGAAAAACCCTGTGGTATGCAAAAGTGCTCGATTTTGGTCCCTCAGACTAACTCTGTTAAATCCTCTTCCGTTAAACCCCATCATGTGCCTTGCACATGAGGGTATATTGGTCATTTTACTTACCTTTTTGTTTTTCACTAAAACCTACAAACTATAAGGACTAAAAATGTAATTCACTAATAATAATGAATGTAGCTGTGCTTATAAGATTCTCTCCATTTCTCTCTCTCTCCACCCCCCCAATAATTCGCACTATAACTTGAAGCTTCACTTGAAATAAAAAATGGCGATTTCCGATTCTTCTTCATCAACCATCTCCATCGCCGACGGTTCCATCTTTTCTCCCTCTCAAGTTCGACGTTCAAGGGTGAGATCGATGTGGAGATCGATGGAGTTACAGACGGTTCCATCTTTCTCCCTCTCAGGGCCAACGGTTCCATCTGTTTCCGATCTGTCGCCTCTTCCCCTCTTCGTCTCCGGCCATACCCTTCTCGTCGCTGCTAAAATCTCATGTTCTCTCTTCTCTCTCTTCTCTCTTATCCCCCCTTTTCTCCCTTATCCCTTCTCCTCTTTCAAGCACATGCCCTAACAGTGAACCCTCGCTGCTGTTGGGAGGGATACGGTTTCTTCGATAACGGAGGTCGTCAACGGGGTGTGGGTTGTGGGAAGAAATAAAATTGTGATGGTAGTTACGGATGATGATCAAAGCAAGCAATAGGGGGAGGGTTTTGATCGGAGCAAGCAATGGTTTTCAAAGCCCTAAACCAGGTCCAACTTTGATTTTAGGAATATCAATTTTGGATTTTGATTTTAGGAATTTCAGTTTAGGGTTTTGATATTAGGGATTTCAGTTTATAATTTTGATTTAGGTTATAAATTTGGCAGTTTTGTATCAGATAAGGTTTGATATAAATTTGTTTGGAAAAAAGTTGTTTACATATTTGATTGTATAAAATTGATGTTTGTATAAATTTCATTTGGGTTGTTGATTTTTCTTCTTCCAAATATAGGTAAAGGTTGTGTTGTCTTATGTTTATGTGATATTTGTGTGTTCGTGATAGCTGGAAAAGTTGGTCGGAGAAGATGACCAGAAAAATTGGCCGAAAAAATTAGCCGGAGAAGTGACCTAAGCAATTTAAGTAAAAGGAAATTACATTTTTGGCCCTGTGGTTTTTTTTTCTTTAGTGAAAAACAGGAATAAAATAAAAGGACTAAAATGCCCTCATGTGACTTGCACATGAGGGGCTTTAACAGAGGCAACCTAACGGTGTTAGTCTTGAGGGACCAAAATCGAGCACTTTTGCATACAACAGGGTTTTTTTACAATAAAAATTTTCTAGGGACCAAAAGTGAGAAAAACAACATACCACAAGACCAAAAATGCAATTTACTCATAAATATATTTATATAATATCTAAAATATATATGTATATTATTTCGGCTTTTCGGACGGGTCGGGTGGCCAAAGATCAAACCATACCCGAACCCAAATATTTCCCCAAAAGTCGGGTTTCGGATTTTCGAATTTCGGGTATTGCAAAAACACCTTATTTTCGATTCGGGTTATTCGGCTTTTGCACACCCGTATTTATAGGTTAATGGCCTCAACCGAAACAAACTGTTAGAAATTGCTCCAGAGTCCCGCGCCATCGAGACCCCAAGAGCCCCAAGGCCCAATCTTTGACATTTAATATATATATATATATATATATATATATGTGTCAAAGAGAACCCACCAAGAACACCACATTCCAAGCCTAAGCAATTAAATGATTCATTTAATGATCTATGGTTGGAGTTTATCAGGTGTTCTAGTTATTGCATTGGCTGCTATATGGGACAAGGTTTCTCATAATCTTCACTAAATCCGAACAATACACCACTTTAAATTGATAAACACTTTTATAGAAAGCATAAATTGTTTTAAATAAGCAATCCCAAACACCCTTAAATTTAATGTACAGGGAGAAATGTGTTTCTATTTACGAAAAATTGCTTTTAGTTTTCTTATTAAAATATTATTAAATTATGTACATCATATATTTATTTTGAATAAATAAATAAATAATACTCCTATTATTTTTTTGAAGATAAATGAAATATTATTATAATTTAGTTTGTAGACATTACAATAAAATGGGTATTCTTTAAAATGTATACTTAGTATAATACTTAACGAAATTTAAGTCTGTGGAATCAAAAACCGACGTTTAATCTAAGTTGTTACGATTAAATTAAATGATGTTACAAATTCTATATACGAAGTTGAATAATCTAATAAAACACAAAATAGATCATCTGATTAACATTTTTGTATGATAATTTTAGAAATAGGATATTCTCAAAAGTGTGTTATAAAAATGTTAATAAAACGATCCACATTATCACCTAACATATTACATTCTCCAACTTCGTAAATATAGTTTTATGTCATCTAACTTCACCTTGTTATTGTAACGTCTTTATATAAATAATTCTTAATCCTAGAAACTTAAAATCCTATTAAGTATTCTATTAAAATGACCCAAAATGATTAAACGTTCAACGAAACCAATGTTTATTCTTTATTTGAACGTGTCTATTAGTTACTTTTACTGAATTCAAATGTGAAACTTGAAGAAAGTTGTATGTATGCAATAACAAGTTGTGAATTTTAAAAATAAAATTTTTAGGAAAATGCGGTAAATACCATATAAAGATTATTATGACATTAAGAATCAAAATCAAATTATTAGTTTTACTAAAATGATTATAGTTATGAGTCTGAAAACAACAACTCATTACCCTTTTATCAAAAATTGATTATTTTACTCCTAAAGATAAATTAAAATTGATGATTGCTAACAATAATCAAATATACAACATATTCAAATATTCTCTACTGTTATAAGCCTATAAGGTGAAATAGTTAAATTTTAATGGAGAAAATAATTTTAAAGGTTGGACTGGACTGTACTCGGTCAGGCCCATGTGAATTGTGATAATGACCCGACCCGACCCGAAAGTTAAATTGTTAAGCTTAAAGAAGGTAGACCCCATCCTTTGAGGGGCCCCTTCGTATCAGTCTTACAATTATTACGGGCATCCCATTGGCAGAGGAAGAGTGTCCGGCTTGAACATGTGACCTCACACATATCAAGGCCGGTTTTTTTTGGCATTTTTAGGCTTCCTAAACACTATAAATAAGATCATTGGTGTATGGGATTAGATACCAAGTTACATATTAATTTCATATTATATAAATATGTTTATATATAAACAAACGTAAACGAACATAAACAAATGAACATAAATGAACGAAAGTAATCAAACGAACATAAATGAACGAACGAGACCGGTGTCCATGCTCGTTCAATTAACTAAACAAACAAAAAATGTGTTCATGTTCGTTCATTTATTAAATACACGAATATAAACAAACATCCCGTCGAACGGTTCGTTGAACGTTCGGTTCGTTTACAGCCCTATTTATTATCGGATAAACATATAATAAACGACGTTTCAAGAGAGATGAATTTTTTATTATTCCGACAATTAAAATCATTAAAATTGAACGTTTAGAAGAAAAAAAAGTTATTCTATTAAATATTTTAATATTGTAATTTTAAAAAAATGATTAGAACATATTTGTAATGAAAAAATGTTTACGAATCCCGCTCAAATCTGTTACACTCACCAGGAATACACGAGGCACAAATGGCTTGTGAATTGAAAATAACATGATGATGTTTAGACGGTTTACGATTTTCAAAAAAAAAAAGCTTACTTTGTCACTCTAAACCCTAAGCCTTGCTATAAGATACACCCTATCCCCTAGTTTCAATCACTGCCAACTTTCATCATTATCTCTAGTTTCAATACATCACTATGTTTCAGCCACTTGCTTTGAACAGTGTGAAACATGCTTTTATCAGGCGAACACCCTAACGTGAAGCATTCAATAAGTAGGCTGAATCAGCCTGTGAGACAACCCTTCACATATGCCTTTGGCGATGGGATCACTCCGGAGACAATGGCGTTTATAGAGTATTCTGATATCTACTCAATGATCGAGGCTATTAGAGTGCTGGGTGGCTTGTTTGAAAAACTTTCTGAGAGTTACAAATATAAAAAAGCTATTAAAGGTAACTCAGCTTCTGATAACGACGATGTTCCTTCTACAACTCCTGAAGTTCCTCCTCCTACAGCTCCTGATCTTCCTCCTTTTCAATCCACTTGTATTGATGTGTGAATCCAGCCATACACCATTACAGATTTTCTGAATTGGGGCATATTTTCATAGCCTACACCCCTGGAATGACTCCACGGGATATAAGGCTTAAACGTGAAGGGATCACATAATCGTATCTGGGAATAGGTTCATTAAGAGCATCCTTGATGATAATATAGGTTATTATGGAGTAATCAGTTTACCTAAGGGTGTTCCTCGTGATGAAACGTTTTTCGTTCGGATGAAAAACGACTATCTCAAGGTGGTATACGATGGGGATAAAAAGTTGTTCCAGATGATCAACGAGGACGATCCAGAGAAAGATGGAGATGAAATTGATTTTGGTGATTTTCAGGGCAAAAAGTTTTAGGTTCCTATTTTTGCTTTTAATAATGATCATGTTTTGCTTTCCATTTCAATTCTAGTTATTCATCCTTTTCCCTTTAGTGTTCATGAATGGTGTGGCTACGATAGTTGTTAAATTGATTTTGGTGATTTTCAGGGCAAACAATTTATTTAGCTTTGTTTACTTATTTCTTTGCAGATAACTCCATCTTTCCTACCCAAGGCCCAATTTTTGACATATATATACCCATCAAGAACACCACATTACAAGCCCAAGCAATTAAATTATTCATTTAATACTCTATGATTGGAGTTTATTAGGTGTTCTAATTATTGCCTTGGCTCCTATGTGGAACAAGGTTTCTCATAATCTTCACTAAATCCCAACAATACACCATTTAAATTGATAAACACTTTTATACAATCCCAAACACCCCTTAAATTCAATGTATATGGAGAAAAGTATTTCTATTTCTAAAAATTTGCTTTTAATTTTCTTATTAAAATATTATTAAATTATGACTTCATATATTTATTTTGAATAAATAAATAAATAATACTCCTATTATTTTTTTGAAGATAAATGAAATATTATTATAATTTAGTTTGTGTACATTACAATAAAATGAGTATTATTTAAAATGTATATGTATCTTAGTATAATACTTAACAGGATTTTAAGTCTATGGAATCAATAACCGACGTTTAATCTAAGTTGTTACGATGAAATTAAATGATGTAAAAAATTCTATATACGAAGTTGAATAATCTAATAAAACACAAAATAGATCATCTGATTAACATTTTTGAATGATAATTTTAGAAATACGATATTCTCAAAAGTGTGTTATAAAAATGTTTTCCTGCCATGGAAGATGGGGGAGCTCTCTCTGTTTCTATGGAGTTGTTTTCTTTTCACAAACCTAGAAAAAAGATAAGATCACATGACGCTGATCTTACCTTGATTGTTGGAATAGGTGACCTCGGAATTATTATTTCAAACTATAATCAGGTAAATCTAATTCCTTCAATTTATTTTTCAATTTAGTTCACATTGATATTTAGGGTTTATATTGCAACTTACAAGGGATATAAGGCTTAAACGTGAAGGGGATCACATAATCGTATCTGGGAATAGGTTTATTGAGAGCATCCTTGATGATAATATACATTATTATGGAGTAATCAGTTTACCTAAGGGTGTTCCTCATGATGAAACGTTTTTCATTCGGATGAAAAACGGCTCTCTCAAGGTGGTATACGATGGGGATAGAAAGCTGTTCCAGATGATCAACGAGGACGATCCCGAGAAAGATGAAGATGAAATTGATTTTGGTGATTTTCAGGTCAAAAAACTTTAGGTTCCTATTTTTGCTTTTAATAATGATCATGTTTTGCTTTCCATTTCAATTCTAGTTATTCATCATTTTCCCTTTAGTATTCATGAATGCATGAACGATTGGTGTGGCTACGATAGTTGTTACTTATCCTCTTTTATGTTTTATTGGCATTTTTGTGCTCACTGGTCCTCTAGTTTCTTACCAAAAGATAAAATGATGGTGATCAGTTTGAATCTCTTAGATGGACTTTAATTTCTTCATTATAAAAGTGCTACATGATACAAATGCCTTTCATGAATTAGCTGAAAATATTCTTCTATTATTGAACTGTTTTTATGTTTGAAATACATATGAGAGTGAAGATATGGATTTATCATCAGTGATACTGTTGGGTGATGGAGTGGCAATCCTCAATCGACTTTGGTGCCATTCGAAGTTTTACAGTGCTTAATAGAACATCACAATGTCATTTTCACAGATGCAAATGAGACTGTTTGGAGGTGACTGACCACCTTTTGCTCATATGACTTAGGGGCTGTTTGTTTACCTCTTAATGGTTCCATTAAGAGGCAACATCTGAATCGCTAAGAGGTAAATCTTGTTTGGCAAAAAAAATGTCTGCCTCTTAATGGTTCTAAAACCCTCTGAATGATTTAGCATCCTAGGCCTCCCTTAACCATTCAGCACCCTGATTTCATTCTAAACAATTACCAAACAACCATATTTCATTTTGCACTATATCGTAAAAGTCTCTTAATCATTCTGACCACTTAATCATTCTGCACTAAACCATTCAGCAACTACCAAACAGCCCCTTAGAGTTATCTCAATTAGTATTAGTTGTTGTCTTTCACACTGCCCCTCTCATTCGTTCACCCACTCTCATTCAACTCAAATTCACCTAGGTAGAAGATTGTTGGAGGTTTCCAGGTAACCTGCTTAACTTTGTAACAGACACATGGTTTTTATCATTTTCATCATTTCATGTCACTACCGGCTCGTAATATTGTGTTCACTAAAGTCTTATTTTTTTCAGCTTGCTCATTGTCTTAACAGTTTTTTCAGCTTGCTCAATGTCTTATTTAGTTTTAAAGATGCACGTTTCTTTTGTAGTTTCATATACTATTTTTTAGTACTGTTAAAGTTGAAATTTCATTTCGAATATAGATCGGGCAAAAAAAAGTTGATTACCGGCAACCCTAACCGGCCCCACACGGAACCTGCCTCCAAGGACATCAATGTGAGGGGCCATTTTTTGGCTCACTCAGCGGCTAAGGCTAATGGAGGGGTCTGGATCGAACCCAGAACCTGTTATGTATTGGGCAAAGTCACCTCAGGGGCGGACCCAGAATTTTTTTCAAACGGTGGCACCATTTGACTATAAAAAACAAATATAGAGATATTTTTCATAAAATTAATATTGGTTTGGTGGTTAGTCCCTTGCTTATTAAACTGGAGGTCTCAAGTTCGAGTCTTGGTATTGTAATTTTTTTAGAAACAATAAATATGAGATTAAAAGCTAAAAACTACAAAAATGGGTCTAACAAGACTTTAAGTATAATAAAAGCCTTCTAAACCAACTCTATCAAGGGAAACTTGTGTCCTTACTGCAGTTTCAAAATATATATGGTGGCACAAAACAAATTGATACGGTTGCACCTTTCACGAACCTAGTTTTTTTTACCTTACGGCGGAGAAACAATACGGTGGCACGTGCCACCGTATGCCATAACCTAGGCAGGGCCGGTCCTGAGATTTCGGATGCCCATGGCGAAAGACAAAAAAAAGGCCCCTATATTACGAGAACGAAAAACAATTTAACGGGGTTTGGAACCTAGTCAAGCTAGGCGGCTCATCCCCACGCCGGGCCTTTATTAAAAGAAACAAAAATAGTACAACGAGGGGGACATAAACCAAAACCCCGTATAATAGAACATAAAATACATTACTTAAAACGATGCCTTCGTGCATTTTTCGAAGCAAAAGTATCAGTTATTTTATCATAGTTAACATCCGCTAAAAACTTACTCTCAATACTCAAAATTGCTAACCCGTTCATCGAAATGGAAATAATTCTCTTGAACTAAAATCTATCTGGTTAGCAGGCTAATATAATTTCAGAACTGCTACTCATACTACCTCTGTTCCAAATTTTCGAGATGTATTTTGACTTTTTCAGTCAAAAGGGTTATTTTTCTAATCCAGATTGTGCTCTTAATTCCAAAATTGCAGCAAATTTTATGGTATTCCATTTTATGACTTCCCATCGTATTCTTGTTCATCTCTAGATCTGAATAAATATCTATCAATTTTGGTCACCAGAAGTGAAATATTTGACCACAAAGATCTGAATTGTTAGCGTGATTGCAACATATAACAGCAGCATAGTATCAACTTCTTATCTTTCTTTGAATTGCATATACACTCTATTATCTAAATCTAGGTCTGCCTATACCATTAATCATGCAAAATATTTCATAAAATTCAGACAAGTCCATAGGTAAGTAAAAAATAAACAAGAAAAGGGGAGGATAATACTTACCATATGGAAAGTGCATCCACAGCAGCTTCAGCATTCTTCATATACCCAGCAAAGAGCACTAACGCCATAAAATACCACGTTTCCAAGCTGCAGTTGATGCACAATTTTCGACAAATTATTGCAGTAGAATAATTAAGATCAAATTACATATGAAGCATTAACGACTTGCAAAATAATTGGTAAAGTTGAATTGGATATCGAATCGTTTATGATGAGATTTTATAAGTTTCTTATTTCCAAAAACCACATCCAAATTTTGAAGTGAATCTGAGAAATTTTTTAATGGTAATTCGTTTTTGTAACGCCAAGCAATCTCAGTCGAATCACATGATGATGAACAAATTGGGGATCCATCCACTTAATTACTCATTTCCATTAGATTTCTTCTTTCATATCAATTCAAGTTGTGATGATTTGAAAATATATGTACACGAGATCGATTAAAAGAAAAACATATGAACATATGAAATCAGATAAACGTATGGAATAGAATTTACTAGGGATAAAAAAATATCTTACCAAAGCATAACAGCTGATGCGAGAGATAACCTAGGGCAGCAACGAATCGGAATCAACGACTCTCGATTTCTGATTTGATTTAGGGCAGCACCGCACCGCAGCAACTAGTCGTTCTCGATTTCAATCGGCCGCATAATCAAACTTGTAAAATGATCTTGGGCCCCAAAATTGATACATATATATAAAGAGCCTATTTTTTGGTGAGGCCCCTGTTGGACCTGGGGCCCATGGCTCAAGCCACATTTGCCATGGGCCAGGGCCGGCCCTGAACCTAGGTCCGCCCATGAGTCACCTCACCCCTTTGCCAACTGAGCTACACGCCAGAGGCCATTTTGAATATAGATGTTTTGTTCCTTTCTAGTTTGAAGCCAATAAAAGGTCCCGCCTAAATCGGTGAGACCAGACCATTTTTTTTATTTGTGTTCCGGTTTGACCGGTCTAGTCATTTACGGCCAAACCGTCCAGTTTGAAAATTTTACTAAACTTCCATTGCAGTTTCATTTGTGGTTTGAAGGGTTAAATCATCCAAACCAATCCGCCAACAGCCCTAGCTAAGCTAAAGATTTGTAGTAGAAATTATATAGGGTCTTTTGTTCATTGTATTTTTATGTTTCGTTTCTAATAATTGTATTCATCGTAAATTTATTACGGCTATATTTAGTAAAATATAAATAGACAATATATCAGATTAATTCAAGCTTATTGGAATATTACATTAATAAAAAACCTTGCCTAGTGGTTAGCATCACCGCGAAATCCTTGTGTTCGCCGTAGTTAGATTGAGAGGCGAAGGGGTGGTCTTCTATGTTCATTAGGGTGCGTTTGGTACACAGGACAGAACAGAACAGGGATCATTGTCCCATGTTTGGCAGGACTTTTATGTGGAACAGACAGGAACAGGGTGGAACAGGCATGTTCCACCCCCACCCCATGGAACAAGCTGGAACAGACTTATGTTTGCCCAATATAACCTCAAAATAAAATCTAATACTCTTCTAAAACATCAAATACACGTTCTATTTTATATTTTATTCATTTTATTTATTGTATTTTATCTAATGTTATATGTTATGTTCTGTCCAGTTCCATCTACCAAACATTGAACAGTTGTTCTGTCATGTTCTGTCCTGTCCCATCCTATTTTGTTCTATCCTGTCGCGTACCAAACGCACCCTTAGAGAATGAACCATGTTCAAGAAGATTAGGGAAATTCTTCAAAAAGGGAGATATGTATGTAAAGAACTACAATCGTGTAAAGAAGTGTTGTTTTTACACGGTTTTACGAAATTGAATAAGTGTAATATACCTCATTCGAAAAAACTGCATAAGATTGTCACATTTACACGGGGTAGAAGACAACCATGTCAAATAATATGTTGTTTTAACGCGTCATTATTATTGTTATAGGGTCTAATTCCATTATAATTTACATTTAAATTTAGAAATTGTTAACAATAAATAGGACTTGTTAAGAATTTATTTAGTACTTTTATAGTTTTATTAAGTTTGGGTGGATTTGTTATGTATAATCTATCTTCAGACTCTAAAGGAGATTAAAATTGAAATTGATGTTGGTTCTGTTAATCATACATAGACCTACATAAGGAAGTTTCTGATATAAAGTTTAAATGGTTATAGAGAATTTTCTTGAAAACTTACGTATTCTTTTAATTGTTAGTGGTTATGTACTTATGTATTGTTTTTCACATTTGCATTTTGTTGGTCATAACTTGATTGAATACCGAAAGCACATGTATCAAAAAAGAACTTTGTATAAAACCAAATAAATAAGGAGGGTTGTGTTCAAAACTCTAGTTTTCTTACCTAAAAATCATGAAATAGCATGATAGCATCATCAAGAATCATCAGAGAAGATTCAAGAACCTTCCATTTGTCTCCCACCCGCTTGCGTTTTTGCAAAACCTCGTCTCCTAGGGTCTTTCCTTTAAGCACCCGAAGAATCTGCAACAAGTATGGGTGCATTTCAGGGCATATATTCATAGATGAAGAAGATAAACAGAAAGGGAAATTGAAGAGTATTCATACATCTTTTGCCTGTTCAAGCTCATTGAGAAGCCGAAGTTTTAAATTCAGGGCAGCATGATACATGTCATCTAAAATTTGTTCCCAAAGAGAAGACCTATTCAATTTCCACAACAAAATATCCGACTTCTGAGCTTCATTTCCGAGTCTCTGAAAGATACCAAAACCATTAATGAAAAAGATGTAACAAACAGCCAAGCACGAGATTTGATCCAAAAACGTAGCATTTGGTGCAGTTACAACTTCGGAAAATGGAAATGTACCAAAATCAAATAAATAATGAGATGATATGAATTTTCTTATCAAGATGCATCTATTCTGAAGAAGCACAAAAATACAGAGCTAGAGAATTCATAAGCGAGTACCTCCATATGCAAGAAATCATCTTTCCATAGCTGAAAAAGAATCTTCAGGGCATCTTTCTTTTCAACAAATGTGGTGCTCGATATCTACAAATAGGTAAAACAAGAGATGACTAAATATTCAAGTTGGTCCCTTGTAAATGCATTTTTTTCACAAAAATATTCTTTGGCCATGAGTAGATACTAAGGGGGCGTTTGGTTTGCAGAATGGAGTTTGATGGAATTGCAATCCATCGAAGGAATTTGACTTTGAAATAATTGGAATGGAATTTGACCATGAGTTTGGTTGGTAGGAATTCAATTCCTTCAGCCAAGGAATGATGAATTCATTAATTCAATGGAGTTAAAAGGATTCCATTATTTTGATTATGTTAACCAAACAAAGGAATTGGAATTTGGTCAAAGGAATTTGTCATCCCAATTCCATCAAATTTCTTCGAATTCCGCGAACCAAACAACCCCTAAGAGCCTAAAATTGCATAGCATCTGATTTCACCGATGAAAGAACATTATTGAATCATGCATGCATTAGTTTAGATGGATTGGATTGCACCCTAGGCTAAGTGGATAAAGTTTGCAAGGGCCTATTGACTATTATACCCTTTATTAGTAAATAGGGCAAACTTTATCTCAAGATTACAGTACCTTATCAGTCTCGTATAGCCTTTCAGCTTCTGATAGTAACCTGAATATCCTATAAGCTTCCCTTCCATATTTTTTCAGCACAATGGATTCAACCTCTTGGACTTGAGCCTGATCAATGATTTTCTTCAAGTCAACGCTATACGTTTCATCTATTCCAAGTGTGGGGAGTTCACAACCCAATTGGACAAGGGATGCTCTAACACGCTCTAATGTCAAACTCCGACCTTCTTCACTTTTCATTGCTTCTTCAAAGATGGTATTCATGGGAAGGGGAACTGTGGATCAGAAGTCAGACAGAAACATGAGAAACCACTAAAAATGTGAGAAACGGGAGGTTTAATACGCTGAAATTGGATTGTCAACCAAGTGAACTTTCAGACAAAACAAATAATAGGGGTGTCAGTGTAAGGATCACAAGGAATAGTAGATAGCAGTAATTGTAGAAGAGAAAAATCAAACCTGTTTTTTCCATTTTCACTTTAGTTTCTTCTCTTCTACTTGCCTCAAGAACTGCACTTAAAACGATGCCAGCTACACTATCCATGTGTGTTGTCACATGGGAAACACAAGACTGTAGACCACATGTATAAGCACAAAATATTAATGCGCCGAAATGAAGAGCCATATAATTATGAAGATTAATGAATTCAACAATGTTATCTCATCAATTGGTGCCAATCATGTATTTGTTGTTTATGTTCACTTGGATATCGACACAAACTGCAGAAAACAACCTTATGCCGAAGACGTCGTACGAATTCCTCAAAATTGACGCGCCAAAGTATTCCTTTATTTGGTTTGGGTTCCAAACAATCTTGCTTGCGCTGTGAAATACAATGTGTCACTATGCATTATTGTCAAGAGACTCGGAATAACATAACATAAATCAAAGCAAGAACGAAAATAAAAAGTAAAAAAGCCGCAGATGGACCTTTTGCCCAACAATTTCTGTAGGAGGATTTTTTTTGCTATCGTCATCAAGGGCGCCATTGCTCCATGTATCTTCTTCAACTAAAAATCTTACTGATTCCATGGGAGCTGCAGCCGCTAATGCACGTGCCTCTAAGGTTTGCGGTGCATCACCCATCTGAGAAAAGCAATATTTGAGGCTATTTAATCATATGTGTAATGAAAATATTCCTATTTAACTTGATTATCACTTGGAACTACACGGGAACAGCTAGAATTGGTTTTATACAAAAGGAAATAAAGATAAAGCAACAATTGGCTAATTCAGTTGGAGATAGTAGTTACCTTGGACCTAGCAGTTCGTTTCTTTGTAGGAGCATCTGCTTCCTCTGGTGCAAGAAATGGTTCATGAGCAGGGCATCTTTCAATATAGCGGGCCCGAGCCAATTTATTGATGTTTTCATGTAAGACATTATTAGCAGTGCTATCTTCTGCATGGAATGAATAGATTTCAGCATTAGTGTTCAACTCAGATTGGCAATCTAAAAAAGATGATAAACGGCTATCTCAAAAGTGTCTCAAGTTGGCCATATCAAATCAAAATTAAAGCGAAAGATATTTTAAGGGGACTAACCTCCACTAGTCGCGATAGCCCTATGCTTATCTTTATGCCTATCCATAATCTGATCCAACGATAACCTACCATGTTGAAGCAATCCTTCAAAAAGCTCCATGCACTGCAAGAAACAAACAAGTAACAATGAAGAAGGAATTTCTAAAGCATTGATGCAAAGACCAAACCCATCCAACTTACTTCTTGTCCAAATTCATCTGACACAATCGCTAAAAACTTAGGAAACCTCATATGGTGGATGATATTGTCATGCAAGGCCATATATTGGGTTACAATCTTTGGCGTTTCCCCAAATTCACCTGCACAGACATATTTGTCATTCATTGTACACAGTACACGTTAATTTTGTTCTTGTCAAAAGAGGTAAATTTCTTATACTTGTCCATCAAATGATAATAGGTACCAATTCTTTAGAACATCCTATCAAAAATCTTAAAACGTGAATCGGGATATACGGTCTAAAAGTAATAAACAAAAAAGTTGATTAAAAAGGGAACCTGGTTGTTGAGTAGTGAAGGATTGAACGCAATTATGCTGAATTAACACAAGTAAAGCGTTTCCAACTTTATCTTTACAGAGCTCCGTGCATCTTACTACTTGCGCCGCCGATAGTGTTCCTTTGCGTAGAAGACATTCGCATACTTTCTGCAAATATATGTGAATAAAACGTACTTGAAGATAATTTTGTTGGAAAATACTAATAAAAAAGTTGACGATATTAGGTAGGATAGGAACATACAGAGACAATGTCACCAAAATAAGTGGAGATGAGATGCACTGCGAGTTTAATCCCATGCGGCGACACCATCCTCGGCGTTTCTGGCAAAATCATCACCAATTTAAGAACATAACTAATAATTATACCAAAAAATGCAACAAAAAAGTTCAAAATTCAGACCCAATATAAGTAAAATCAAACCTGGTAGGATTCTAAAATCGTACATAAACACACAGATTTGGCCATTAAACAAGAAGCAAAAGAATTACCCCAAAAACTATCAAGAAGTTCAAAATCAAACAAAGTTCAAATTAAAAATGATGGATTCAATAACATCCTAACATAAACAAATTTCAATACAACAAAAATATTCTATATGATAAACCCAATAATTTGCAACAACAAAAAAAATATGCCACATATGCATTCAAGAATGCACACATTAAACCGAAAAAATTAATTAACCAAGCTTGAAGGGAAAGGGGAATACCGAGTCAGAAGAGGGGTGAGGATTCCTAGTTCAAACAATCATGAGTGATGATTGGTTCAAACGATCTAGATGAAAGACAATATCCAGAAAGAGCGTAACCAAAATTTGGATTTAGCGATGGTAATTTAAAGTCGAGCTACAAGCACTGGGGCCAAATTTTTTGCAATCAACATGTGCAACCAAGGAGCAAATTGCATAGCTATACCAACATGTGTTTAAAACTAACATGTACAATTTCCTATTGCTAAAACACAAATGTTTGTACTTTTTGCAGTCAACATGTGTAGCCAAGAAGCAATTTGCATAACTATACCAATATGTGCAACCAAAAATTTGTTCAAAACAATCTACATGTACAATTTCCTATTGCTAAAACAATAATGTTTGCATCTCCTTTATATAATTATTGATTTCCATAAGAACAAATTAGCTATTGATTGCTCCATGGACCCTTGATATATTCCATATTCATCATGGCAAAACACCACAATTATATGTCTGTGAGTGCTGATTACCTGTCTTAATGGATTCCCCTTTTGTTTTTCACGTGAAAATAGGTACTTTCCTTTTTACTTTACTAATCAACTTGCTTATTCAATCAATGTCTACTGACGCCAAATGTAGTAATATGAAATCCATCCTTTTGAAACAAAACAATCAAGAATGCCCCCATAAGAAAACAATCAATATGAGAAACTTAACACTTTCAAACAAATATATCAACGATTTCAAGTTTTCAACAGCAAAAACATCTCAACGATTTCAAGTTTTCAACAATTTTTGTTACATATTTAAACAAATATCTCAACGACTGCAAATTTCATCCTAACATAAGCGACGAGGGACTAACAGTATACCCTAAGAAATAAATTGATGGACTAAATCAACGTAAACTTAAATCTTGACTTACCGAGAGCGAGAGGTGAAAATTTCTGAATTTGGTTTCGAACAATCGCTGAATCGCAAACACGGGTTCCGTCCTCCAAGAGAATGTACGTACAGTCACAATCTCACACACATGCTCTGCGACGAACTGACGTAGAATCGCTAACTGGACTTCTGGTCGTCGGTGTGTGGACTATCACCGCCAACGGTGGGCTATTTTTTTTTAATTTTCAAATGAGATTTTTTTTTAAAAGAAATGATTGCATCACGATCGTGGTTTGGCAAGTCATCACCCGATCAGGAGAACAATCCTATCATTAAACTTTCGACCGTTACAGAAAACTTTAATACAAAACGAAATGAAACTCTGAAAAACACTGTAACATTTCGGACAAGATAAAAAACGAAAGTGGCTCGTAGTCAAGTGAGCCGCTTCGTTAGCTTGTCTATCCACCGCATGGATCGAGATAATCTCCCGACGAACCTGAACTTCCCGAGGAAAGGCAAGGCCCCTGCAGTTCCAACTGGAGGCGATCAATGAATTGATTCCTCTTCTTTTTTGCAAAATCACAGCCTGAAGGTAAGGAGAAACAGTGGGAAGGTGCCACCTTTCTTTGACGATTTCCTCCTTTTTGAAAGTGGATATTGTAACACCCTCAAATTTGGAAAGAGCAACTAATTTAAAATTTTCGATATTACATCCGAAACAATAGGTAAAATACCTCCAATTACAAACAATGGTTATCTCCAAGTAATACATACTACACAAGTCTCATTACCAAGACTAAACCCACTTCGGACATCACCTAATCCAAATACAAGTGCTACTTCCCAAGGGTAAATGCGAAAAACATAACTTAAGCTATTCACCTCTCGTGCACATTACTAGCACTCGCCACTTCACAATGTAGCTAGAGCTACCTCAACCTGAGCCTGTTGCACATGCCGACAAATAAAAAGGGTTAGGCTTACGCCTAGTGAGTTCAAGCATTTTATCATGACTATATAAAATCATAAATCGGAAGTTAGTAGTTATAGTCATGATTTAAATAAATCTTTAAATGAAAGCTTGCGACAAAGACGATCATTTCCAAAAAGATTTCTCAAACGGCATAAACGACTCACTTTCCAACACACTCAAAATCCATGGAAAACCATTTCCGAAAAGTGTAAAGCATTTTCCAATATGAGTTACAAATCCTAATTCACCCAATTACGTGAATAATTCTAGTTTAGGCAAAACTTTCAAATACGGTTGACAAATCATACTCAACCCATAAAACATGGAAACCATCCATTCAAATATAACCTTTATTAAAACATAATACGAAGCTAAACTCACGCAAACGTAAAATGTATTAAAAATCCCAATACCAGTTAAAACATTCAATAAGAATGTAACATAAATCCGTCCATCAATCCTGGAAAAACAATCCCTATACAGGTAATATAACCTCAACAATGTGAATAGATAAAATACCCGAAATCAACACCCTTCGGTGACGGGGGAGACCCGATCTCATCGAATGTGGCAACCACATAAATTAAACCACAATTAAATAAATACAAGTAAGCTTCTTGGATGTGGAAAACAGATGACATCAACCATACTAGGTCTTTAGTCAATCATCGGCATCAATCATACTAGATCTTTAGCCCATCTTAGACATCAACCATACTAGGTCTTTAGTCCGTCTTTGGCATCAACCATACTAGGTCTTTAGCCCCTCTTAGACATCAACCATACTAGGTCTTTAGTCCATTTAAACCACCAAGTTCAACCATACTAGGTCTTTACCTTGGCAAACCCACCATCCAAAACAAGCTTACTTAACTTAAAAACTTATACATGACCTCAAAAGAATAACCAATGCATTCAAATCATGTAAGCCTCAAATATGATGTAACTCATGCAATGTAAACCCCAAGCCCACGTCGAGCTTATTAAAAACCGGGCGAATGCCCCCAAGACTCAATTGAGCCCAAAACTGAGCCCTCTGCTCAAATATCTAATGATCATTTATTGACGTCAAATCATGCAAATAAAAATGCAATTAAGCATATAACACATCCTAGACTCCACCCTGAGCATGTAAAATATCAACAACGTGCAATAATATGCAACACGGTGCAATAAAATCGACCCGTAAATAAGACTCCACATCGAGCCATTTAAACCGGACAAATGTCCCAAGACTAACTCAAAGTCAAACCGAGCAAAGTGCTCCAAGCTTGCTAGACCCATAATGTCGGTCAAAAACGCGTTTAAACATTGTTTAGGCAAGCTATACTACAAATTCATCATTAACCCCAAAACTCTTTACGGGTTAAACAAAAAGGGTTTTCTCAAAGGACTCACACCCTTATAATTCTCAAAATGACACATAACACTTAAAAGTGTATTTCCCAATTGGTTTTCAAAATCATTTACACATATATGATTAAACCATCAATTAAACCTCATTTTGAGCAAATAATCTTTTAAATACAATTTATGGTTTCTAACCATCCAAACATCCAAAAGCCCCAAATATGGGTGTTTTACACATTTATGAAGATAAACACTTCAAAAGAGTTAAATCAATCAAATAACTCAACCACATATATTTTCAATTAAAACACACACATATTTGTAAAATATTCATTTTGGCATGTACAACATTTTCGCAAAGTAACTTGAACTCACCTTGCTAGATTTAAGCTAAATCTAGAGTTCTCCAAACGTATGCTCCTTTGATGAAGTTTGCATCCTCAAGCCAAAACTTCAAAAACCTAGATTTATGAAATCCCAACCATCAATATCACAATCCAACCATAAGGAATCATTCCCTAACCATAAAACATCAAAACCCCCAATTTACCAAACCCTAGTTCTTGTAGATGAATAAAACCATATTTCCTTAACCCATCATCACCAAAATCGACCCACAACATCACAAGATAGAAAGAAGATGAAATCAACCATCATAACAACTATTGGGTAAGGAAATATTACCTCAACCATTGAAATCTTCCACAAACGAGCTCCTAGAATCCACAAAAACTCCAAGCTTCCAAGATGATCAACAATAGAGGAAGAGGGTTTGATTTGGTGAAGTAAAGAGGAAGGAGAAGGGAGGGGATGGTGTTCTTGAGAGAAATCGGCTGAGGGAGAGAGTTGAGTCGAGATAGAGATGTAAAATGAAGAAGAAAGAATGAGAAAAGGATTTAAAGCCCCTGGAGCCCGACGGCGATTGTGACAGATGATAGTGACATGGTCACTATCGCCGGGGCATAGTCGCTCACCCCAAACCCACCCGCGGTACACTTCTAGCGAGAGTGACAGGGCGATAGTGACATGATCACAATCTCCGGGGCACAATCGCTCAAGCCCTTCCCACTCGCGGTACACTTCCAGCGATAGTGACACGACGATAGTGACAATGTCACAATCGTTGGGCACTATAGCTCGGGGTGTACCGAAACTCGTTTTGGCCATAACTTCCTCGTTCTAGCTCCGTTTTCGCTCCGGAAAGAACCGTTGGACTCGTATTCGAATTTCCCATCCAACAAGACAATAAAATCTAGGATTTAGCTCCAAATCCTATTTTCCATATTTTTCTTAAAAGATCGATTCCTCACCGAATCGAAGTTGTACTTATCCGAAAATCACGGGTGTTACAGATATGGTCCACTTTACTTTCTTGATTTTTCCTATCTGCTGATCTTGCCAAGTAACCGAAATGAAATTATTTTTCTTACTTTGGTTGCAGGGGTATCGGAATTTCCAACGTTTCCGGTATTTTCACATTTTTGCTACCCTTAACATTACCATGTACTCTCCAGATGCTTTGACAATTTCACCATAGGTGTCGTCGTAAAAGTCGGTGGCGATGGTCGGGAGATCTTCCATTTTATCACCGATAAACGTCGTTATGGTCGTCGGAGTGTAGCCGAACGACTTCTTCTCAGATATGAGAGTCACAGAGGGATTTAAATCCACATGGGGATTTAGAAGTTGAAACTTCTATAAACCGAAGCTCGTTGATGTTGGAGAACTCACCGGAGGTAGGTTTAATTTTGAGATCTGAAAGAGACAAGGAGAGAGAGTCCCAACGGCAGTAGGCAGCGGCGGCAGCGGAAGCGTAGCAGCGGCATCGGAAGCGTAGCAGCAGCAGCGGCAGTCGGTGTAGCAGCAGCGGCAGCGGCAATCGGCGTAGCAGCAGCAGCGACAATCGGCGTAGCAGCAGCAGCGGCAGGCAGCGGCGGCGACTCTGGCAGGCAGCGACAGCGGCGACTCTCTCTCTCTCACTTTCAAATGAGATTATTTACCAATTAACTTCTTTAATCATTTATTACAATTTTGAAACAATCAAAACTTATATACAAAAATAATATTAAAAAGTTTAAACAAAAATCACTATTATAACTTTGATAAAAAAAATTAATAAAAATTATTATTTTATTTATAAACTTTGATAAAAATTTAGAATTTATGGAAAAGAGAATAATAATAAACTGATCCAAAATGCAATTGAATTTAAGGGATAAATTATTTAATTCCTAGTTCAAACAATCAACACGTTTTAAGATATATATGTCGATTTTAATGTTCTAATTTATTTTAATGTGTGGGTTTGAGAAAACGGTGAAAGTTTTTTTTATAAATTTGTTTAAAGAATGACGTTTTCTGAGAAGTTAATGATTTGAGGATTTGAAAGTGGTTAGAGATAAGGATTAATTAATAAGAGTCCACGATTTAAGGATTTGAATGTTGTTAGAGATAAGTATTAATCAATAATTAGCATTAAAAGTGGTACATAAAGCTTCATTAGTTGTTTTTAAGATATTTTAAGAAATTAGCATTAAATAGCAGTACATGAAGCATGAACAACTTAGCAAGTTGGAAGGATGCGATAAAGAAGGTGGAGAACAAGTTGGCAACATGGAAGGTAAGATTGATATCTTTCGGCAGTCGGCTAACCTTGGTAAGATCGGTACTTAGTAGTCTATCATAGGCATGGGAATGAGACCCGCCCCAATGGGGAACCCGGTGTACTCGCCCCGACAGGGATGGGGATTCCCCGCAAAATCGGGGAACGGGGATGGGGATGGGGATGGGGACGGGGATCCCCGAAAGTTAAAAACCGGGGATGGGGACGGGGCCGGGTAACGTGGTCCCTGCCCCGCCCCGTCCCCGAATATTAAATATATTCTATATGTTTATTATTAATTATATTATTTATACATAATTGGATTCAATATCTTTTAGATTTAGAAATATTATTTTGACATTTCTTTTTGTATACATTTTTTTATTTGTTTTACATTTTTAGATAAAAGAACGTTGAAAGCTATATGTATAACGTTGATTAAACGGTTTCGTATAATGTTGTTACTTTGTCCACATATGATTATTTGATACTCTATAAAAGCAAATTTTTAAAAATACGTGAGATTTAAACATGAACCATTTATCGATCGAGTGTGGTATTTAATATATTTGATTTAAAACATCTTATATTAACAGGAAAAAAATCACTGATTCCCCGTTGGGGATCCCCGTTCCCCGTCGGGGATGAGGATGGGGATATGATCATTTTCCCCGGTGGGGATGGGGATGGAGATTAGAATCGGGGATGGGGATTGAGGTCCCCGCCCCATTCTCATGCCTAGTCTATCATTGTACGATTTCTTGCTTTTTCGTGCCCTGAGAGGAGTGATTAGTGAGCTTGAGAGGTTGAGATGTCGTTTCTTTTGGGGGGAGGGGGTAATGGGTCAAACACAAAGAGGGGTATGGCTTAGGTAAAATGGGAGAGGGTGGTAAGGAACTTCAAAATAGGGGGTCTAAACGTCAAATTGGGCTCTTTGGGGTAAATGGTGGTGGAGGTTTGCCAAGGAACTACTCTATGGGTAAAAGTAATTAAAAGTTTGTACGGGAAGGAAGGGGGGAATGGGGTGGTGAATAGGGGGGTAGGTCGGCTTGGAGACATATAATTAGAGTAGGCAAGGAATTGGATAAAGTGGGGATCAACTTCGTAGCTCATTTTGGAAGAGAAGTTGGGAGTGGAGAGGATACAAGTTTTTGGAGGGATAGGTGGGTGGGAAATGAGGTGCTAGGAGAGAGATTCAAGAGACTATTCCAACTTGATGCAAGGAAGGAGGACTCGATAGCCGGCAAGGGGGGATGGGTAGATATCTGGTACTTGGGAGTGGGTGTGGAGGTGGAGAAGGGAGCCGAGAGGAAGGGAGGTGGGGGAGTTGGGAGAGTTAAAGGAGTTGCTTCATAATTGGAGCCCGAAGGTTAACATCTTGATCAAATCAAATGGGTAGGGGGAGAGGAGTTCTTGGTCCAAGACTTTAAGGCCATAATCGATGAGAGGATGGCGGTGTTGGGGGACAATTATGAAGAAACATTGTGGTCGAAAGCGGTTTCGTGTATCTTCTTGTGGAAGGCAAAATTAGGAAGGATTCCATGTAGGGAGGTTTTGGGTAGAATGGAGATTGACTTAGATTCGACGTTATGTCCGAGGTGTGAGAAAGAGGTAGAAACGGTAGACCATGCGTTGGTGACTTGTCAAGAGGTTGCCAATGTGTGCCAAAGGATTCGACATTGGTGGAACTTCAATGATGGAACCTTTCATCGTTACAAGAACTTTTAGAGCCAAGTCAAAATTCGACAACAATCGGAGCACGAGGTAAAGTTTGGAGTGTGATGTACTTAATTTGGGCACATCGAAACCAAATTGTGTTAAAAATGATAAGAGGAAGCTGAAAGACAAGTTCATGGAGATGCAGCGCATTTGTTTTGAATGGATTGGGAAACGCAGTTGCTCCATTAAGCTGGACTGGGCAAAGTGGATGGTTGATTCAGCGGATTATTCGTAACTGTCCGTGTGTATCAGAAGCAGAAGGCTACAAAGGTAAATACGCCTGATCGTGGAAAGGACTCGAAGTTGGTGTTGGATATAGTGTCTAGAGTCATTAACTATTGGTAATATTTCTAATAATAGCAGGGTCCTTTTGGGTTGCCCTTAAGACCCAAAATAAACAATCAGAAGAATTAAAGGGAGTTAAAGCAATTAGTTCAATTGATGATAAGCTGCAATATAATTAATTAGATTAATTATATAAAGTGTTGGTTCTATATGTTCAAGAATGATTATAAAATGATATTACCTGTAATATATGATCGTATAGGGTCACACCGAACAACAAGTAGACACCGAATTGATATTTATAAGAATTTGATTCTTGATAAATATTAATTAATTCTTAAAAATATTAATAAATATGATTTATAATATTTGATGCAAATAATAATTTTGGTAAAATAAAATAATACATATGATGGATTTATTTTATAACTAAAAAGGAAAGGAGGGACTTGAGGAGATAATTTAAGATACTTAAACTATGATTTTAAACATCTTAAAAGGGGAAGGGTTTGTTGTGTAATATTGCATGGATTCTTATTGGACCATTTTTGTGGTCCAATAGAAATGGTCCTAGCTTTATTATACTTGGCAATTTTCAAGAGAGATTTTTAAGACAACACAACTCACAAAGCACTCTCCCTCCCCTCTCTTCTCATTCACGGCCGAAACACACACAAGTGTGTGTGTGTGTGTTTTGGTGTTCTTCTCTTTCAAATCCTATGGTAGTGATTGTTAGAGTTCTTGCATCAAGATAGAAGAAGAACTAGCATTCTTGAAGGTGTCATTTGCTTGTGGTGGATACCGCTAGATGAGCTCTTTTTGGGTTCTACATTCATCACCAACATCCAACCTCCCGAGAGGATTCAAAGTCTTCAAAGGTTGTAATCTTGAACTCTCTTGGTATGTTTCTCTTTTATATTTTCTTGCATGTAACAAGATCCTTGGTGGGAATAAAATGGTTTTATGTTTTGTTTCAAAAGTGTTTTTGCTTCCGTTGCGTAAAATATTTTACCTCTTATGGTTTTTGAAACCGGTTTTTGAACATAAAATCCCAACAAGTGGTATCAGAGCCTATGTTATAATGCATCATTAGATAAAAAGGTTTTATTTGGATAAAACTTGGTTTTTGGAAGCCATGGATAAAATTTCATTTTATATGAAAAGTTCATACATGGCTTTTAGGCAACTTGTTTGTTTGTTTGTTTTTTTATATATTTTATGTAACAAAATTTCAACATGCATTTTTGTTACATAAAAGTTGCCTAACAAAAACAAAGTGTTGTTTTATGTTATTTATGAGTAATATGTTCATAAACAAGCCATGGACCAATGTGTTGGTTGTTGTGTTGTTTCTTTTAAATTTGTTATAATTTTTATTATTATTCATGTTGATTTGTAATAGTAAATAGGTTTTATTATTTCATGTTTCTTTGGTTCATTTTGTAAGTATTAGATTAGTTGTTAGAACTAGTTTTTTATTTTATAAAATGTAACAAGAAGAAGGCCAACATGGAGCTTGAAGATGGAGCTTGATGTCTTGATTGCATAGAGATGCTAAAGCAAGTGGGAGCTTGAAGTTTTTTTTATTTTTTTATTTTGTCCCTTAGGAATGGACTTGGCATTTCTTGTTTTGGCTCACAAGAAATGTCATTAGAAATGGCTTTGTTTTATGCACATTCTTTTGCATGTTTATGGTTGATTATGTTCTTTTTGACGTGTTAAAATATAGGATATTGTATGCTAGTAAAGAACATAAAATTGGTTCAAACGCGCTTAATTAAAATTGTTTAAAGTTGAAGCGACAAATTTTAAAATTAGATTTTAAATGAACCAAGTTTAAAATAGAGATTTTATATCAACCAATATTTAAAATGGAGATTTTAAAACAATGACATGCAAATTGGTTCAAATAAGTTTTATATAAAATTGTTTATTTAAAAACGACGTAACTTTAAAAATTGGATTTTTAATTGAACCAAATTATTTAAAATGAAGATTTTAAATTTATTCATTTTGATGAAAATTTCTTTTTCTTAAAAAGAAGTACCTTGATTATTGGATGCATGCAATAATATGGTACTATGGTTTTTAAGACAAAAATTGAGATTTTGAGTTTTATAATAGGAGTTTAAATAGAGATTTTGAAATTCATATAAATTCATAATCTAAAAATAAAAGTGTTTTATTAAAAGACTATAAATGGTTCTTGTTATGATCATTAGTTGGTAAAATAGAGATTTTATTAAATAGGAACCATTTGATGAGTAGTAAGATTTTATTTAAATACCATGTATTATTGAATGCATGCAAAATCACATGATACTAAAATGTTTACAAAACTAGAATTGTAATACATCTAAAATCCATTTTTATAAACGCAAGTCATATGCCGTCCTTTTGAGAAACACTCAATACGTCACTATGACACCCTTGTGGGATAAAGGTCACCCAACTACTTGGATTGTCTTGAGATGGATGAGGTGATTCTTATGTCTTTGTGGGATAAAGGTCACCTAACCGCATGGATGTGAGTTTCACATGTTGTTTCAAGTAGGATGACTTGATTGGGAATCTTTTGTGATAAAGGTCACCTAAGCATTAGAAACCCAAGGCACAGATGGGATCAAACATGCCAATTAACAAACAAGTTGTTAAGGATCCCATAACGCTAGGAATTACATTCGATGTAATCGATAAACGTTATCTACCTTGTTGGATTAAATGGACGGGATAAATGTCACCTAACCGTTTCATTTATTTTGCAACGTTGGATCCTAGATTTTATGCAAATTAATGTTTTTAGAAAACGAAAGGGTAATTAATTTGCTTAATAAATAATATTGAAAATACTATATTAACCTTGTTAAAATTTTGTAGATGGCAAACACTACGATTGACTCATCCCTAAAAGCTTATCTTGACCTTGAAAAGTTAACCCCTCAAAATTTCCGAAGTTGGTTTTCGAGATTGAGATTGATTCTCCGACATAAACGCAAGTTATATATGCTACTCAAACCTCTTCCTGAAGAACCTCCTTTTACATCCATAGAAGCTCATGAGGCTTGGTCGAAGCATAATGATGATTCGATCGAAATAGCAAGCCTTATGCTTGATACTATGGATCCAGTCTTATGAGAAGACATAGAATGGCGTTCATATACGGCATATGAAATGGTAGAAGAATTGGAATGGCTTTACAAAAGACATAGTTTCTCTGAATACCTGAAAACTCTTCAGGCACTTCAGAATACTAAGATGGAGGAGGGCCAAGATGTTTCCACCCATGTTCAAAGGATAAGGATAATTCTTGAAGAATTAGACAAGCTTGATCGTCCTTATCCTGAAGAGATGGCCATAAATGTGATTCTTAAATCATTGACCCCAAAATTTGATGCTTTTAAGAAAAGGTTGGCCCTCAAAGTTTTTTTCAATCTCTCAGCTGCATACGATGCTAGAGACATTTGATAAGAATCTTTCTACGGAAGTATTTACATGTGGTATATGTGGTTACTTTGGTCACGGAAGAGAGAATTGTCATCTGGAGGTTTTTCTAACGAAGAAACGTTCTTCAGGTATCTGATGGTTAGATAGAACTATTTACCTCTCTAATTTTACACTTGAGTATTTGATACTAAGTGCAAAACTCACCCTTGTAATATGTTACAGATGATCGAGAAAGGTAGATGACTGAATGACAAGCGAAATGGTGATTCAAATAAGCAAGGAGGCAGGAATGCAAACCAAGCTTATAGGAGATTTTATTTTTGAAACCATTTGGCTTGTATAATTAAAATATTTGTTTCGAACAATATTTGAATTTAGTTTGACTAAACTATTATTCAGTTACATGTTTATTGATTCACTTAACCGTTTTAAAACGATCATATTCATAATCAAAATGAATTATTCTATTCCGAGAACTAGTCTTCTTAATAGAATAATAAAGTGAATCTCAAACATAGTTCTATACAAAAGCCATGAGAGTCAAATATGATTTGAATCATATCTACACATGAAATAGTTAACTTAATCAAGTATTCTTTGAACGCATGTCTAAATTTTCAAAACTGTGGTATTTTGAAACTAAATATAATTTTTTTTACGCGATCTTGATAAGTTGAAAATAGCTTCTTTTTAGAAAAAGGAGGAAAAGGTTTTGTTAGAATTGATACATGTTGATGTATATGGTCTCTCAAAACCAAGTCTAGATATGGTGATAGATAATACCTTCACTGACGATTTCAATTGTTGAAGTTTATGGAACATAAAGATGAAGCATTTGATGTAATTCAAGTTATTTCAAAGTGAAGATTAAGAAAACAACTCAGCAGGACCATTAAAGTCTTTTCTAATATATGAGGATAGTAACTAAACCAAGAACTCTTGGATCATCATAGAAATTGTGTGCATCCGAAAGGATGAACCGAACCTTATTAAATATGGTTTGCTCTATGAGTAGAAGTACTATTCCTATATCAATTCGGAATTCTGCCCTAGTTAAAGTAAACCGTACTTTTTGACACCAACCAAAAGGTAGACAAGACACCTTATGAGATTTCGTATGAAAGTCCTTTCGTCCTTAGTCTTAGTTGAAGGTGTGGGTTAATGAAGCTCATGTAAGACAATAAGCTTCAAGTAAACTCAACCCAATATCTACCAAATGCATATATTGTAGAATATACTATAAATTGTTTTATATACCGATTCTACAATCCCACAAACCATAAAATTGTTTATTGTCCCAAAGCCAAGTTCTTAGAAAGCAAGTTTTTAATGGGCAAGGCAAATGGAAGATTTAAGGAACTTGAAGGGAATCAAGAACCTCATAACCTAATGCACTTATTGGTTGGCACTAGTTATCAAACAAAGGTTGTTGAAACTGAACAATTTGATTGATCAAAACTTAGTAAAAACACCAAGTGTTCGCAAATCTAGTAGAATCATTCAGAAACTCGAGAAATATCGATTTCCCATGAAGAATGGCGTATGATAGGTTTCTAGCAAGCCCATCAACTACTAAAGTGCTATGTCAGATTCTGAATCT
This sequence comes from Saussurea involucrata, assembly GCA_033807775.1. NCBI lineage: Eukaryota > Viridiplantae > Streptophyta > Magnoliopsida > Asterales > Asteraceae > Saussurea > Saussurea involucrata. The sequence continues at coordinate 48,587,833 of CM066315.1, forward strand.
GGTAAGTGGCTTAGAGTCATGAACACTGAGATACAATCCATTCATGGATCAGTACAAGTATCCCAAAGCAGAAGTCTTCATTTTGACAGGAAAATTAAAAGTTTAATTTTCATCAAAATATAAAATGACTCATGCATTTACTAAAACTAGTGGGAGCGCAGTAAAATTCCTAATCTTGTATGTGCAAGACATACTAGTATTTGGAAATTAACTTTCCGACTTAGCAAAACATCATGTTTTTGCTCGGGCAGTATTTCCTTAATAAAGGACTTAGAAAAGGCTAATTTTATTCTTGAAATAGAGATCATTAAAGATTGGATCAAGACGACTGATAAGTTTAAGTCAAAGTGCAAAGTAGACATGATCTTGAAAGGTTCAAGATGCAAGGCTCTAAAGGTAGTTTCTTGCAAGTATGATAACACATCATTTTGAACATATCTCAATGTTCTAGCATAAAGGCTGAACTAGATAAAATGATTGGTGTTCCATATGCTTCGGCAATTGGATCTATCATATATGTCATGACATGCACTAGATCGAATGTATCATAATGCTTTACAGCATTAGAAGGAGATACCAACAAAATACGAGGGAATGTCATTGGATGATTGCATAGAACAATTTAAGGTACTTATGAAGAACCAAGGAAGTGTTCTTTAACTGAGGGATGGAAGAAGATCATAGCAAAATGCTGCACTAATGATAGCTTCCATAAAGATTGAGAAGGTTCTCAATCACAAAAGGGAAATGTCTTCATTGTGAATGAAGAACTAGTTCGTTTTGAAAAGGTTCAAGGCGAAGGTAAAAGTTGCATAATACACTACAAAATAAGAAACATTGTTGCTTTAGAGGCCGCAAAAGAAAGATGCTTGGATGAAAGAGTTCATTGAAAAGCTAGGTAGATGCCTCCCATTCAGGATCATCTAGAAATCCTTTGTGAGAATGTGGGTGCCATTACGCAAGCTAAAGGACCCTATCTCACATTAGAGTACCAAGTATCTACTCCAGACATTTAACTATATTTAGAATAAAGTTAAAAATGGAGATGTTAGTGTTCACAGAGTTTACACAAATCAAGTTTCTGGATGAACCCATTCATGAAGCTCCTTATATAAGCTAAACTTGAAGGGTCATGTTTGAGCTTTAGGACTTCGTTATTCTAGTGATGGGATGTGATTTGAATTTAGTATTTGGATATTGGAACAGGTTAAGCAACAAGTATAGTATTTAGTTAGATATATAGGATATGATCTTTTCATACTCGTTGTGTTCTATATTAGCATGTTTAAATCCTTGAATAAATTAGTTATTCAAAAATGTCCATAGTCGATCATAGTTGTGGGAGCAACTATGAAGTAAGACTAATATGAATTGGATTGGTTGACTTTTAAGAGTAAAAGTGGCAAAGTGTTGCAACCAAGTTCATAGGTACGTGTTAGGGAACAAGTATTGGACCTGACCCGCTTCAAGATCACTTCATGGATCGTAGTCACAAGTGATTCTTGAATAAAGGTAGTATCTTTGTATCCTTCGACCTGAGATACATATTTGGGACTCAAATGTAGGGAGTGTTATGCTTTGATATGGTTAACCGTTGTTCTTGAAAAAGGCAGCTATAAAGGCCATTATTGGGCATGGCATGAACTGCATGAGAGGCGTATGTAGTCAAGATGGGATTTGTTTCTCTAAATATGTTAAGAGTGAGACATCTAAGGCGCCTTACCAAAAGTTGAACAATAGATGAGAATGATAGTGATCCATGTCTCATGTTCAACATGATGTCCAAACAAAGGGATAACTAATACCACACCTAATACATCAATTGAAGCTATGAGCTCGTGGTAATTGGATGTTGTTGAATGGCACTTACAGTCATACGTTGCTGGGGGCAGTGAGATGTTGCTAGACGTCCACCACTGTCTATATTATTCTATAATACAATCTTGAGCAAGTGGGAGATTGTTGGTTCTATATGCTCAAGAATGATTATAAAATGATATTACCGGTAATATATGATCCTATAGGGTCACACCGAACAACAAGTAGACACCGAATTGATATTTATAAGAATTTGATTCTTGATAAATATTAATTAATTCTTAAAAATATTAATAAATATGATTTATAATATTTGATGCAAATAATAATTTTGGTAAAATAAAATAATACATATGATGGATTTATTTTATAGCTAAAAAGGAAAGGATGGACTTGAGTAGATAATTTAAGATACTTAAACTATGATTTTAAACATCTTAAAAGGGGAAGGGTTTGTTGTGTAATATTGCATGGATTCTTATTGGATCATTTTTGTGGTCCAATAGAAATGGCCCTAGCTTTATTATACTTGGCAATTTTCAAGAGAGATTTTTAAGACAACACAACTCACAAAGCACTCTCCCTCCTCTCTCTTCTCATTCACGGCCGAAACACACACAAGTGTGTGTGTGTGTGTTTTGGTGTTCTTCTCTTTCAAATCCTATGGTAGTGATTGTTAGAGTTCTTGCATCAAGATAGAAGAAGAACTAGCATTCTTGAAGGTGTCATTTGCTTGTGGTGGATACCGCTAGAGGAGCTCTTTTTGGGTTCTACATTCATCACCAACATCCAACCTCCCGAGAGGATTCAAAGTCTTCAAAGGTTGTAATCTTGAATTCTCTTGGTATGTTGCTCTTTTATCTTTTCTTGCATGTAACAAGATCCTTGGTGGGAATAAAATGGTTTTATGTTTTGTTTCAAAAGTGTTTTTGCTTTCGTTGCGTAAAATATTTTACCTCTTATGGTTTTTGAAACCGGTTTTTGAACATAAAATCCCAACATAAAGTGCAGGGACTAATTGGTTAAAATAGTTTTAACAAGCTTATCGGTTCAAGGGGGCTAAGTGTAAAATAGAGGGTTATAAATAAACTGCTAGGGGTTAAACCCTAATGAGTTTTTTCAATCTCTCTTGGAGCCGTCGATCTCCCTTCTCCCTCTCCCAAAATCGTAAACCCTAATTTAGGGTTTAGTGATTAAGCATCTTCTTGTTGTTGGTATTTTGGTGTTCTTAAGTGTGAGCCACTAGAGGGATTCATACTATTGGCCCTTGACATCCAAGAAGCGAGATCAAATGTTTGATTCATCATTGTGGTTTTCGACAATCGCAATAAACAAGTAAGTGTTCTTGATTCAATCTTTTGTAGTTAATTATCTAGAACGCATGTATTCATATAGGTTGATAGCTTGTATAACCATTGATGATAAAAATTAAAATATGCTTCCGTTGCCTATATCATGTGGTTGTATGTTTACTCAAAACCTTACAGTGGTATCAGAGCCAGGTTCTTAGATATTATCTCAAAAGTGTTTCAATTTGATTTGCAAAACTGTTTATGTTGGATTAGGGTTTTCGAAATTTAGGGTTTTGAGGCTACAAAATCGATTTCAAATTTTTGTGGCCATTGGATTGCTTAATCCCTAAGTTAGGGTTTCATGGTCATAACCTCAAAACATAATTTTTGGAAACTAATTTTTTACTTGCATAAAAGGTTTGTATTATTAGCGATTAAGTTTTATCGAAATCCCTAAAAGGTATAGGGTAGTCTTTTTTTATGCAATGTTATACCCTAATTGTTTTTGGCTAGTTTCCTAACTTGCCTAAAACACAACAATAAACAATTTTGGCAAATATTGAATAGATAATCTTACATATTATCTTATATAAATATATTTAGGTTGAATAAGATTGTAAGATAAACATTAACATTATTTATATAGTGAATATAAATTGTATGTCAAATATTTACATTAATTATTAGCATGTGTCCTCACATGGTTAATTGGAATTAATTAGATAATTATAATTTTAAATTGTTTAAAATTCCATTCAATCTTATCTTATATAAATATATTTAAGTTGAATAATATTGTAAGATAAACATTAACATTATTTATATATAGTGAATATAAATTGTATGTCATACACCCTTAACTAATTCATCGAATACCAAAAACATTCTGACTATACCCAATTTCAGCTTTTCATACGGATAACCAAGTTGATAACTATAGCTATATCATTAATTCGAAAATTCTAAAACATAACATTTAAGATTGCTAGACTACCAACTCACTTCCTAATATATATACTCCTCGCAATGCAATGCCTATAATATAAAAGAAACACTAACATACTATACTCTTAAGCACAACATATTAAGACTTAAATAGCATATCACTTATAACACTATCATCGAAGAGAATCACCAATCTAAACGATAATCCAAAATCACACTCATTACTCCTCATGTCAACTAGAGATCCATTTAGAAAGGAAAATAACTCGACCATTACACTTCGGTTACACAATTCATATATCCTCTCCTAATCTCTAGAGTAATAACATAAAAACTTGATAAAGTAGGATGAAAGGTTGTACTAAAATTCAAACGTGTGCCCCAGGCTTTATGTAAACCTTTCCAACATCGAGATGTAAAGTGTGGGTCTCGATCGGAGGTAAACGATACAGGAGCGCCATGGAGACGTACAATTTCACGTTGGAATACTTCTGCCAGTTTATCGATCGACCACGATTGTCGGATAGGAAGAAAATAAGCCGATTTCCTCAGTCGGTCAACCACTACTCTAATTTCATTAAGTCTTAAGGTTGTGCGGGGTAGTCCGATTGCGTAATCCATATTTATGTTTTCCCATTTCTATATTGGAACGTTCAATTATTAGAGAAGACCACCTGAACGTTTTATGCTCACTTTTAACTTGCTGACAAATGAGACAACGAGCTACAAATTTAGCGATATCTCGATTCATTCCAACCTACCAGAAATGGGTCTTCAGGTCACGATACATTTTTGTTGTGCCCGGGTGAACGGAAAACATAGAATTATGAGCTTATGTCAAAATTAGATCTTTAAGCTCCGAGTTATTCAGAACACAAAGACGATCCCGAAACCATAACACATGATCATCATCGATTCTAAACTCCGAATTAACATTCTTTTGAGCATGTTGGAAGTTTGCCTACAATTCACTATTGTCTTGTTGGCTTCTTTAATCCGAGAGATTAGAGTCGACTCTACCGTTAGACTAGATAGAATTTCCGTTTGTGAACTCGGATAGATTTCTAGACCGAATCATTTGATCTCCAAAGTCAACTCTTTAGAAATAATTAAAGAAGAAACTTGCCCCACAGCTTTACGACTTAAAGCATCGGCGACTACATTAGCCTTGACTGGATGATACTGTATCTGAACATCATAATCTTTTAGAAGTTCGAGCCATCTTCGCTGACGCATATTTAACTCTTTTGTTTAGTAAATATGTATTTAAGGTTCTTGTGGTCGGTGAAAATTTCACATGTCTCACCGTACAAATAATGACGCCAAATCTTGAGTGCGAAGATAACCGCAACCAATTCGAGATCGTGAGTCGGATAATTGACCTCATAAGGCTTTAATTGACGTAGCATATGCGACCACTTTTTCGTTTTGCATAAGAACACATCCGTGACCTTCCATTGAAGCATCGCTGTAAACTTGAAACCCGCTAGTGCCAGACGACAATACAAGAACAGGTGCGGTAACTAATCGATGCTTTAGTTCCTCGAAACTAGATTCTTGTTCGGAATCCCAATTGAATTTGAATCCTTTTTAGAGTAATCGGGTTAATGGTAGAGATATTTTAGAGAAACCTTCGACGAATCATCTGTAATAACCCACCAGACCCAGAAAACCACGAACTTCAGACACGTTCGTAGGTCGGGGCCATTTAGTGACGGTTTCAAAAAAAATTGTTGGATCAACTTTGACACCTTCGGCGGAGATTACGTGCCCGAGGAAAGACACTTGATCAAGCCAAAACTCACATTTGGAACATTTTGCATACAACTTTTCTGTTCGAAGAGTTTCCAAAACGATGTGAAGATGTTGATTATATTACTCTCTTGACTGTGAGTATATCAAGATATCATCGATAAACACGATAACAAAGTCGTTGAGATAATATTTGAAAACCCGATTCATAAGATCCATAAAGACCGATGGAGCATTAGTTAGACCGAAAGGCATTACCATGAATTCATAGTGCCTGTAACGAGTTTTGAATGCGGTTTTTGGAATATCACAGTCTCGGATACGAAGTTGATGGTACCCGGACCGAAGATCAATCTTGGAAAAATACCGTGCCCTTTGTAATTGGTCGAACAAATCATCGATTCTCGGCAACAGATACTTGTTACGGATTGTTACTTTATTAAACTCCCGATAATCGATACAAAGACGCATCGTACCGTCTTTCTTTTTGACAAAGAGAACCGGAGCGCCCCCCAGAGAAAAAACACTGGATCGAATAAAACCTTTCTTCAACAGATCATCGAGTTGAGTTTTGAGCTCCTTCATTTCAGTTGAAACCATTTGTTAGGGAGCCTTGAAAATAGGAGAAGCTCCTGATACAAGATCGATGGTGAATTCGACTTCCAAGACTAGTGGTATACCCGGTAAATCGTCGGGAAATACATCAGGATATTCATAAATAACAGGTACGGATGCAGAAGTAGGGGATACTTGTTCAGGATCCTGTAACGAGGCTAGAAAACCTTCGTTGCTTTACCAAGTATACTAATTCATGGTAATAGAGACTAGAGTACTAACATCTTCTTTTGGAGTATCTTATCAATATCCCCAAACAATATTTGTTTGGCGTTACAGCCTATAATTTCGCGGTGGTGTGACAACCGGTCCACACCTAGGTCAAAGGGGGACATATGCATTGGAAGTAAAGTGACCTACGTATACAATTCCTAATAAGCCACGAACAATTGGAAATTCTAGTTATCACATAGATTTCACCACCCATAGGGGTAGATATCATTGTTGACATTTCGGTAATTATAATTAAATTCTAGTCTACCCGTTCTTATGTCTACCCAATCCTCACATGTCAAGCCTAATAAATCTACAAGTCGAAACCTATGCTCTGATACCACATTTGTAACATCCCCCGTCCGCGTGTTATGGAAGAACGATGTCACTAACGGGACTTAACACAATCACAAAATTAATTCAGAGCAACTAATAAACTTCAGATACATGATTTACAACCCAAAATATTAGGTCACAAAAAGTATTATAAACTTATAACACTTATATGTTAAGACGAGTCTAAAAACTCCAAAACTTCACGCTCGATCTCAAGTCCCGTCCCCATCAATGTCACTTGGAACCTGCCGTGTCAGAAAACAAGAAACACGGTGTCAGAAAACAAGAAACACGGCTGAGCATGGGCTCAGTGAATGGATTGTAATATAAATTCAGAAACAATAATAATAACATCAATAACAAGCGGAAGACTTAAAAATTCAACTGAAGAGTGTTTTATAAAACTCAAGTCGGTAATTCGTTTAATTCAAAGAGATGTTCAGTAATACTCGAAAGCAAGAATTTCAATAACGGTTCACAATTTAACTTCAAAACATAACATAAATCAATTCCGTCAACTCCTGTTCAAGTGTTCGTGGGGTGGCCAACCCACACGAACTATTGGGCCGGCGTGCGGGCACACACACCCGAGTCCCCCGTGAATTTAACCACGGTCACATGTTCTGTGGGTAAAAATTCTCTAGGATCGATCCATCCGCCCTGGAGCCAACAAAGTCGGCCTAGTCCACAGAGTCAGATTCACAGAAGCCACTATCGGCTTGACTCTAGTGGACCGAGTTCACCTGCAGGACGCCATGATTACAAAGCCGCCATAGAAGGCATCCCAAATAATGTGCCCATTAATTGGGTTGTTCTGAAATCATCAAAAATCAAACATATGCCACTTACCCGAATGGCGTTCATAAAATCAAGTTCAATATAGTTCACAAGTTCAATATAGTTCACAAGTTCATAATCACTTTCATATAAGACACGTTTTAATAAAACGTCAAAAGATTCAAACAAATGATTCAATAAACCAACATCAATGTTTTACGATAAAACATTCATAATTCATATATATCTATATATATTATTGACCACGTTCATGTGATCAATCATAAGGCGGTGAACCACCTTTAGGAAGGTTCAACTACAACAAATAGTTGCCCACGAGTCAAAGGAAGTGAAATCCATACCTTAACCGTAATTGAGATGTAACGCACGATCAAACGAGGTTCACGACGGAGATTTAACTTGATTTCGTGCCTAAATAAAACATAATCTGTTATTACTTTCCCGACATAAAACTCACACTATAATTATTCTAATACTGTATTTCGGTTCTAATGGTATCCAAGCAACTTAAATTTCAAAACGAACAGCCCGATACACATTTCGAACTAAACTCGTCACATAGGCGGAACTGCATTTTGACAGCTCTTACACCTCTTCTATTCGACCATTTTTCTCATACTTAGAGACCAAAACAGATTATAAGATCTAAACGAAAATTGTTCTCTGACCTCTTATGGTTCTATTCGAATTGGAATCACCCCGTTTGGAGCATCGGTTGATTTTATACGAATTTTATAAAAACACAGGAACTGTCCCGAGTACACACTGATCAGTCCCAAAAACATGTTGTTTTGAGCCACTTAAATTCAAAACTGGGTTTTAGGCCCTTCATAAGAATTGTAGAACACACTGAGGACCTTTCACCTGTAAAATTTGAGCTCTATCGGACTTACGGTTTGTGAGTTATGTGCTGTCAAAGTATGGACCTGCACATACCGTAACGTCCGATTTCCAAACTTTTCCCGATTCACTTTTACGATCCAAACTTCAATTTTTACTCAATAAAACCCATTCTAAATATAAGCTAACATACTAAACATCAAAATAGAGCTTAATGATTAATCTCTTTAGCTTAATCATGAAATTTTATTCTCTTAGACAATTAACCGAACACTTGGTGAGCAACTAACCATATAACCACAAAATTCACCATTTTGATTATAAACTTTACTCTTTTTAGTCCTACTTCATTTTTGACCAAACAAAACATTTCTAAACAAGTATATCATCATAATTTTGCAATATTATACCATAATCTAACTTAAACACAATTAGAACTCAATCTCAAGAATACACAAAAACTTAACAAAACATGGAGAAAATTATACCTCCACGAAGGATTTGAGGAGAGGGTTCCGAATATGTAATTGTATCTTTGATTCCTTCAACGAATTGGAAGAATTTTTAGAGAGAAGAAGAGTTTAGAGAGAGAGACATGAGGTATGGTGATGGCGGTGGGTAAACAGGGAACGTAAGATATGTAGTTTACTCTTAAATTTAGATTTTGACAATATATATATATTTATTAGTTAATTAATTTTGTTTTTAATATTAAAAAACTTTAGCTAATTGACAAATTTAACCCTCAACTATAATTGATTGACATTTAAGTAGGATACATTTTGGAGACGTTAAAGTACACGTTTTTAAAGCGGGGTATTACAGGTTTTTAAAACGCCCTGCGTTACCATACTCACCGCCTCTTGTGTGGACTAGTGGAATTACCGAAAAGGTTTGATAGGTCAATGTGACAAGTTAAAAGTATTAACTATGAAGTATAAAAACAAAATCCAGTTTTAGATATACTAAGAAATGTGAAAGTCTTATGCTACCCATGAAAAGAACACACATATTCTTATACTTTGTTAACGGAGCGTGTGCAGTTTGCCGGCACGTTAATGTGAAACTATAGTCGAAAATGATGTGGCACTCGTGATTCTCAAGCGTACTTGAGCCGAGGGGTCCATGTGTTCTTGCATGGTTGATTCACCATCTAGTTTGTGATCCTCGGCATCCCAGTCACAAATAGAAGATAAGCATAGTCGAGATTAACATGCCATTGACATAAGTCGGTGAATCTCAAAAGAACTAGGAGTTTCATAGTGAATGAAATTAACAAATAGAATTTGTTTACCTAAATAACTTTGTGATGTGATTACGGCATCCCTTTTCACATCATAGAGTAAAATATGGATCCTAACCTTGTTAAATAATTTTGGATAATTGTTTTTAAAGGTTAAATTTCAAACTAACTAAAATAAAACTATATCTACAGATGGCTGAAAATATTCCTCCTCCTACTCACTCAACATCCAACCTTACGTTACTCTCTATTCTAAGTAAAGATAAGCTGACTGGGCCAAATTACTTGGATTGGATTCGTGCCTTGAGAATTGCCTTGAGGTACGAAGACAAATAGTATTTGCTCGACGAGGATCTTCCTATACTTAATGATGATGCAAGCCCTGAAGCAGTAACTGAATACAATAAGCAATTCGCAGAATCCACAAAAGTCGCGTGTCTCATGTTGGCGTCCATGTCCCCGGAACTTCAAAAGAGTTTCGAGAACATGGGGGCGTTTGAACTAAATGAGCAGCTTCGTGAAATGTTTCAGGAGCAAGCGAGGCAAGAAAGGTTCCAAGTCGTAAAATCGCTTATGGAATGTAAGCAACAGGACGGTGCCCCTGTATGTGCGCATGTGCAAAAGATGAAAGCGTACATTGACAGGTTAGGCAATCTAGGTGTCGATTTCCCAAGAGAGCTTGCCATTGACATGGGGCTAAACTCTCTTAGTGGGGCATATAAACAGTTCATAGTGAACTTCAATATGAACAATATGGACAAGACCTTGATGGAACTTCATGGCATGTTGAGATCTGCTGAAGCAAGTATGGGTAAGACCCAAATTGCTCACTCAACTGCTCCCGTCCTGGCCATTAGGGAAGGTGGCTGTAAGAAGAAGAAAGTTTATCATCCCAAAGGGAAGGGAAAGGCTAAAGTTGTTCCTCGCAACAAAGGCTTTAAGAGAAAAACTGATTCTTCTGACATACCACCCATAAGTGACCCTAAAGAGGCCATATGCTTTTACTGTCAAGAAAGGGGCCATTGGAAGAGAAGCTGCCCAAAATATCTGGAGGACTTGAAAATGAACAAGGTCAAAGGGTGTGGCACCTCAGGTGTTTTTACAATTGAACTCCATAGTACTTCGATTTCTAACTCTTGGGTCCTTGATATGGGATGTGGTACTCACGTTTGCTCTAATTTCCAGGGACTAAAGGGAAGTAGAACGTTGAAGCATGGGGAGCTGAATCTGATCATGGGAAACAGGATGACTGCCACTGTTACCAAGATTGGAGATTTTGAGCTCATGCTTAGTAGTGGTTTTTCAATAAAGTTATTAGATTGTTGCTACTCGCCAGAAATGGCTCGAAACATTATTTCTTTTCATGCATTGTACAAGGATGGTTTTGAATTTCAATTTGATAATAATAATGGTTGCATTTTGGTTTATAAACATGGTTGTTTTTATTTTAAAGCCTCTCCTTGTAATGGTGTGTATGAAAGTGTGATTTGTGTTGGTAGAAATAATAATAACTTAACTCTAAATGTTGGTTCCTCCAATAGTGAATTGGATAAATCGTTGTTATGGCATCATCGTCTTGGCCACATAAACAAGAAACGCATCGCCAAGCTCCAATCGGATGGGATCTTGGAACCATTTGGCTTAAAGTCGGATGGAGAATGCGAGTCTTGCTTACTTGGCAAGATGACAAAAGCACCTTTCAAAGGAAAAATGGAAAGGGGTAAGCATCTGTTGGACTTAATCCACACAGATGTATGTGGACCGTTCAGATCTGCCACGAGAAACGGTGAGAGATACTTTGTTACCTTTACTGACGATTTCAGTAGATATGGATTTATCTATTTGATGAAAAACAAGTCGGACACCTTTGAAGTGTTCAAAGGATTCAAAAACGAAGTAGAAAACCAACTGGGCAAGAAGATCAAGATGCTCCGGTCCGACAGGGGTGGAGAATACTTGAGTCATGAATTCTACGACTATCTAAGGGATTGTGGAATAGTTCCGCAATTATCTCCTCCCAGAACACCACAACTCAATGGTGTTGCTGAGAGAAGAAATCGAACGCTACTTGATATGGTTCGGTCCATGATGAGTCGTGCTACACTTCCAATATCGTTCTGGGGTTATGCCTTAGAAACTGCAGCTCATATCTTAAACCTCATTCCAACTAAGAAGGTTGCAAAGACACCTCTGAAGTGTGGACTGGGACTCGTCCCTCGTTAGCACATATAAAGGTCTGGGGTTGTGAAGTCTTCGTTCGGCGCGAAACTAACGACAAGCTAGAACCTAGAGCAGAGAAGTGTCGGTTCATTGGTTATCCCTACAAATCCTTTGGATATATATTTTACAAACCTTCTGAGAACAAAGTATTTGTACCTAGAAGGGGAGTCTTCCAAGAAAGGGAGCTCATTTCCAAAGAGGATAGTGGGAGCAGTATTGATCTTGAAGAAATTCAAGAAACAACCAATGATGAACCTATAGTTGACACTAGCCCTCAACATGAGGTTGAACCACCTGTTAAGGAAACCGACATACCTCCACCACCTCTTCGCAGAACTAGTAGAGATAGTAGAGCTAATCAATCTCTTGATTTTTATTATGGTTTTCATATTACAAAGGAAGGAGATACACTAGTCAATGATAAAACATTTGATAGTGCGGATGAGCCATCCAACTACAAGGAAGCGATGGCAGGCCCTGAGGCTGCCAAGTGGAAAGAGGCCATGGAGAGCGAGATTCAATCTATGTACGATAACCAAGTTTGGAAATTGGTTGATCATGCACCAGGTCGCAAGACAGTTGGGTGTAAGTGGATCTTCAAAAAGAAGATCGACATAGATGGGAATGTGCACACATTCAAGGCTAGACTGGTTGCGAAAGGTTACACTCAAACTCAAGGGATTGATTATGATGAAACCTTCTCACCAGTAGCAAAGATTAAGTCTATCAGGATATTACTTGCCATAGCTGCATTTCATGACTATGAAATATGGCAAATGGATGTAAAAACCGCTTTCCTCAATGGGAAACTTGATGAGGATGTGTATATGGCACAACCTGAAGGTTTTGTACATACCGAATATCCAGATAAGGTGTGTAAGCTTGAAAGATCCATTTATGGACTTAAACAAGCATCTTGTAGCTGGAATCTTTGTTTTCATGAAAAGGTCAAGGAGTTTGGATTTTCTCGAAGCGAAGATGAGTCCTGCGTATATGTTAAGGCTAGTGAGAGTAATGTTGTATTTCTAGTCTTGTATGTTGATGACATACTACTCATAGGAAACGATATTCCGATGTTGCAAGATGTAAAGGTCTGGCTCGGAAAATGTTTCGCTATGAAAGATTTGGGAAATGCAGCATACATACTTGAAATAAGAATTTATCGAGATAGAACCAAGCCTTTAATTGGACTTAGGCAAAGTACATACTTGGATAAGATATTGAAGAAATTCAATATGAGTGAATCCAAGAAAGGGTATTTGCCCATGCAACATGGCATAAGATTGAGTAAAGATCAATGTCCCAGCACTAGTAAAGAACTGGACAGAATGAGTCGAATTCCATATGCATCTACTATAGGATCGATCATGTATGCCATGACATGTATGCCTATCAAGTTTTTGGCGCCAAAAACTTGATAGACGGGTTTACACCCCCCTAAATCTAACCGCAAGTGTACGGGTCGAATCAAGTAATAGTACTGAAAGTACGAGTATCGAACACAGGGAACTAGGAACTAAGTATCACAATGACTATAAGATCTATTAACTGAACGGTCGCAATTTTGAGTTGTTGGTATGACTTAATTAATTCCAAGTAAACAAATCACAAACGGGACAGTAAACAACTTAGGAAACTTTGATAGAGAACACAGTTGAGGGTTGGAAATCCTAAGGTTTTCACGTACAAACATTTGACTTACAACAATTACCAGTTATTCCCTTTAATGAATACCCAATCTCTAAAACCACCGTTGTTCTTTCTCAAGCAACAACGTGTTTTATTTTGAAAGCACAAGTTTTATCTCTCGATCTCAACCTATGACACTCAAAACACGTTAAAAGCAAAATTTAAGCGGGAGTAAGGTTTACTTGGTATATCTCTATCCAATTTCTCACCTTAGGCATGCAAATTCTAGTTCTAGTTAACAATTAATTCTCTCAAACTTAACTGAAAACAACAAAACAATTGGAAGTTGGCCAAACTCACAAAAGCATTAAAACCCAAATCACATGCTTCGTTAAATAGGAAAAACTGATAAAAGTCTCAAATCATCTGTTCATAAGTTTAAACCAAATTCAATCCAACCCCCAACATCTAAAGATTAGTTCATGTTGGTGGTGGATAAAAACACAAGAAAAAGAGGAGAAATAGTGTGTGCAAACATAATGATCGTGGACGTGATAAATGTAATGGTTAACTCCCTTCTCTCGGCTCTAATCCAATTCTCGTCGTGAACTCCTCCTCAATCGGTCCTCTATCATGGCTCCAAAAGATGCAAAAAGTCTCTGAAAATCGCCCCCAAGCTGCTGCCAGTCGTCGTGTGCGAGATTCTGACCTAATTCCGGAAAATCGCAAGGTATAGAGCTGAAACAGGGACTTATGTGGTTTGTCCCTTTACTTGCAAACCGCGGGACAAACCGCGCGGTTTTCCTGATGTGCCTGGGTCAATGATGGGTCATGGATCTGGGTCCTGGTTCGGACACGGGTCTTGGGCTTGGATCTTGGGCTTCCGTTGGCTTCGTTTTGTACTCGTTTTTAGGCTCTTTTCCGCTTCTTTTCTCGATGTTTGTCTTCCTTCGGATTGCCTGCACATTTTACTAGATAAACCATAAAATCCCACCTTTTTGCTAGAACACAAGCCGATCTCATTGGTTTGAGAGCTGAAAATAACGCCAAAAAGTGGCGTTATCAACAACCCCAAACCGAGTGTTGCTTGTCCTCAAGCAAATTAGCGATAAAATAGAATAAAAGCACACATCAGTGAAATAATAACTGGACAACTCCCAATCGGTACCACGTAATGCACTGGTGATTTCCCATACCCGTGAATGCCTATCTCACTCTCGCCTCATCCTTATTCTGTTTGATCTAAGGCCTTCCATTGCGAGTTGAACTCGTGACTGCTCCGATTACATTAAGGTCGTACTAGGTCCAAACATACTAGGGAAAGAATTTCGCCTCGACCCTACCTCACGGGATACTCTCATTTCACTCGAACCTAGGTTGTCGCACATGTTGTCATGTATAAGGAAGTTATGTACAAGAATACTCAATAATCACATGACAACTCTAATGAAAGACGCACAATTGTCCAAAAAGTTGATCTCAGAAAGGAATTAAGTAGCAAGACAGGGAATATCGGTAAAGGTGGTTGTATACTCTAATCACGTTTTCCAGAAGATCATCCAGGTCTTTACAAGGGTTGTAATGGGGTTAAGGTCATGGCTAAGAAACGAAGGGTAAACGGATCAAAAATCCTCGGTGTGTCAACCGTTAGCAGTTCTGAACTTCTTGACTTCACTTTCTATCACTTGGCCCTCTTTGTCACTACTGGAGTCGCTTTGACTCTCTTATTTTCTATTGTAGTTATTATCTAACTAGCTAATTTTTTTTTTAAAAAAAATTATGGGGCATCATTGGCCCTCTTTTCTAACTTTTGGGTTAAGAATGACCCAATTTATTCTCATAACTGGCTTGTACTGCTTCTGATTGACACACTTTCGGATAAGGGTTGGCTAAGGCTTTTGGTTTGGGTTTAATGGTGGGTTCGAAATGAATAGGGTGAGTGTTTGGCTGCAAACTGGGTTATGGAAACACACAAAAGGGGTCAAAAGGAACTATAGATAAAAATGGGTTAAACAAAATACACACAATGCCTGGAATCATATCTCAAGGTCCACACGATATGGTCTACTATACCCTTACCCAACATTCTGATGGTCGTCTTTGCTACTCAATGCAATATTATAGCGAGATCACTCTATAATCACGACAAGGAATTCGAAAAAGTGTATAAGAATTTCGTGTTTAAATCCCTCGAAATGAAGTACGTCTTTTAGGCTCAAATCTCGCTATTGGGTGGTC
The DNA here is from genome assembly GCA_033807775.1 of Saussurea involucrata. Classification (NCBI taxonomy): domain Eukaryota; kingdom Viridiplantae; phylum Streptophyta; class Magnoliopsida; order Asterales; family Asteraceae; genus Saussurea; species Saussurea involucrata. Next base: position 48,603,772 of record CM066315.1, read on the forward strand.
TCCACTAATGTCCCTAGTCATGTCTTTCCCCGGTCTTTCCCTAATGGTCACGTCACTATCACAAGATTCTCCCCACGATGGTCGGTCTCAATCATCCAAAACAAAAATTTAACTACTATGATCTAAACATTCAGGAGTGCGGGAAATCTACGTGCATAACGTGGGCCCTATTGGGCAACCCCAAACCTTACCCACACATTGTCCCCAATGTGCAAGTATCGGTGCAGGCGATACACAGATGTGATACATATCATTGTGCAGTTATTACAGGTATCAGACAGGCAAGACACAATATTCACACGATACATCAAAGAGCTAGCCTAAAGTTTTTCAAATGTGGCCACCCCAAACCTAGGTCGTGGCCTAGGTTTGCCAACTAAAACCAACCCCAAACCTCGGTAAAACCGAGGTTTGCACAGGATTAAAATTGAGTGTGTAGATGTTGAAAAGTGAGGCACCCCAAACCTAAGTGAAACTTAGGTTTATTGCATCTCGTTTAACTCAAAATGAACAAAACATCATACACCACTCGTTACATACAGAGTTAGAACATACCTGGGTGCCCGGACGGAAGAGATTTTCTTGACAGATTTGAGCGAATGGTCAGAGAAGATGGGGAGAGAAGACAAAAACAAAAGAAATCAAAGCAAAAGATAAAAAACGCAAAGAAAATTGAAAACCCAAAGCAAGAAAGGAACAAAAAATGTACGAAAAACAATCAAAAGCATCAGGGGAACCCCCCCGGTTTTGGTCGCGGTTTGGAAGTCACGGGATAAACCGCGCAACATTTTGTTTCGCAAAACAAACAGAGGCTCCTGCGATTTTGGCCGCGGTTTGTAAACCGCGTAGGAACCCGCGTAAGTCTCTGTTCCCCAAAGTTTTTTTTAATTAAAATCACTCCAACGCATAAATTAAAAACAAACACGCAAACCTCGGTGGGTTGCCTCCCACCCAGCGCCGTAGTTAAAGTCGTGGCACGACTATGTGGCTCTCAACTTGGCTTGGTATTCGCAGAATTGACTCGCCCACACTTACGGTCTTCCGCAGTTTCTTCCACAACTAGTTTTCCTTGATCATCGGACTCCTCTTCACTTCTATCTCTTACCCTCTCGAACATCTTGAATGTTACCCTTTCGCCGCCAACCCTCAATGTCATCTCACCTTCTTCCATGTCGATCAGTGTTCTACTCGTGGCCAGAAAGGATCTTCCCAATATCAGCGGGACCTCTATATCTTCATCAATGTCTAGCACCACGAAGTCCACTGGGAAGTAGAACTTGTCAACTTTGATGAGCACATCCTCTATCACTCCATATGGATACACCATTGATCTGTCTGCGAGTTGGAGTGTCATATTTGTTGGCTTCACTTCCCCCAAGCCAAGTTTCCTGAAAACAGATAAAGGCATTAGATTAATACTTGCTCCTAAATCGCATAACACTTTATCAAAACAAAGATTCCCAATTTGAGTAGGGATCGAAAAACTCCCTGGATCCTTAAGCTTCGGGGGAAGCTTGTTCTGAATGATCGCGCTGCACTCCTCAGTAAGTGCAACTGTCGCGTGCTCCTCAATCTTCCTTTTGTTAGAAAGGATGTCTTTCAAGAATCTCGCATATGAGGGCATTTGTGCCAAAGCTTCTGCAAAAGGAATGTTAATATGTAACTTTTTAAATACATCAAGAAATTTAGAAAAATTAACATCATCCTTATGCGATTTAAGTTGGTTTGGATAAGGCACTCTTGGAGTTGCCGGCTTGACCGGTGGTTGCTTTAGCTTCTTCTCTTCACTCTTCTTGTTCTCTTCAATCACAATGTCTTCATCAACCTCCAGCTCATTTACTTCTATGATCTCTACCTCTTGCTTTTTGGGCTCGGTTTCCTTTGATGATGGTTCTCTTGTGGGCTCCTTGATCAGCTCCTTGCCACTTCTCAGATAAATGGCTTTGCACTCTTCCCGGTTTTTCCTCTCGGTTTGACTTGGGAATGTCCCGGGAGCTCGGTTTTGTAAAGCTTCGGAAATCTGCCCCACTTGTCTTTCAAGGAGCTTGATGGAAGCGGTGTTCTGATCAGTTGCTGCCTTGACTGTGTTAACCGTGCTTGCTAACTCTTCCACGGTGTTATCCATCTTGGTCATTAACTTCATCATCATATCCTCTAACCCTGGTTTCTTCTCTACGGATGGTCCTTCGTCAAATTTCCTTTGATTGAAACCTGGAGGACGATAAACATTGTTAGCATTAGAAGAATTGGAAAAATTAGAATGGTTACCTTGTTGCTGGACGGGTTGCCCTTGTGGTTGACTCCATGAGAAATTAGGGTGTCACTTCCACCCCTCATTATAGGTATTTGAGAAAGGGTCGTTCCTCGGCTGGTTATTCCGGTTCTGTAAAAACTGAACTTGTTCGGGTTCATCCGGACTACCTCCTTTCAGATAGTTCGTGATCGCAGCTAGTTGAGCTTTTATTTCCTTCAATTCATCCGATTCTTGAACACTCGCAACTCTTCTCACGGCTGATCTTGGAGTAGAAAACTGTGTTCGGCCAGATTATCAATCAACTCGCATGCTTCCTCATAAGACTTATCCATTAGGGCTCCTCCCGATGCAGCTGTGATGTCGTTTTTGAACTGCGGGTGAAGTCCACTGAAGAATGTTTGGATAATAACCCAACCTTGCAACCCATGATGAGGGCACTTCTTGATCATATATTTGTACCTCTCCCAAGCTTCATATAACGTCTCTTGATCCCATTGAGCAAAATGGGTGATTTCCGCCATAAGTTGCGCGGTTCTGCTTGGTGGGAAGAATTTATGAAGAAAAGCGGCTTTCAGTTGCGCCCAGGTGGTGATCGAGTCTGGTTGGATACTTTCCGTCCAAGTTTCGGCTCTTCCCTTGAGTGAAAAGCTGAACAGCCTCAGTTTAATTGCATCCTCGCTCATCCCATTGATCTTAAACGTGTTACAAATCCTCTCAAATGCACGGAGATGTGCATGAGGATCTTCTGTCGGCGCTCCTCCATACTTATTTTGTTGTACCATCACGATGGTACTCGGTTTAAGCTCAAAATAGTTTGCCCCAGTGGTGGGCGCTTGGATGCCTATGCGTGCGGCTGCCACGTTCGGGTCGGCAAACGATCGCATAGGGCGTCTCTCAGGAGGTGGTGTAGGTGGGTCATTGCGAGGAGGAGCTTCGTCGCCCATCTTCAATTGCCTTTTAACTTTTGATTCTTTGAGTAATCGATGGGCGGTTCTTTCAATTTCTGGATCGAGTGGTTCGATTCCTTCCCTTCGGGTTTTCCTTGGCATAAACCAGTTAGTACCTGAAACGGAAAGTAAACAAAATTAGCAATCCAAAAACTGAAAGTGATGAAATAAAATAACAAAATAAAAAAAATGTTCAATGTAATAGTGCTTATAGCTGGTAGTGCTATCAGTTGCAACTAGTTCCCCGACAACGGCGCCAAAAACTTGATAGGCGGGTATGCACCCACCTAAATCTAACCGCAAGTGTACGGGTCAAAATCAAGTAATAGTACAAAAGTACGAGTATCGAACACAGGGAACTAGGAACTAAGTATCACAATGACTATAAGTTCTATTAACTGAACGGTCGCAAATTGAGTTGTTGGTATGATATAATTGATTGCAAGAAAACAGATCACAAACGGGACAGTAAACAACTTAGGAAACTTTGATTGAGAAAACAGTTGAGGGCTGGAAATCCTAAGGTTTTCACGTACAAACAATTGACTCAAAACAATTACCAGTTATTCCGTATAATGAATACCCAATCTCTAAAAATCACCGTTGTTCTCTCTCAAGCAACAACGGGTTTTATTTCGAAAACACAAGTTTTATCTCTCGATCTCAACTTATGAAATTCAAAACACATTAAAAGCAAGATTTAACGGGACTAAGGCTTACTTGGTATATCTCTATCCAATTTCTCACCTTAGGCATGCAATTTCTAGTTCTAGTTACAATTAATTCTCTCGAACTTAATTGGAAACAAACAAAACAATTGAAAGTTGGCCAAACTCACAAAGGCATTAAAAACTCAAATCACATGCTTCATTAAATTAAGAAAAACTGATAAAAGGTTCAAATCACATGTTTATAAGCTTAAACCAAATTCATTCCAACCCCCAACATCTAAAGATTAGTTCATGTTGGTGGTGGATAAAAACATAAGAAAAGGAAGAGAAATCGTGTGTGCAAACATAATGATCGTGGATGTGATGAATGTAATGGTGGACTCCCTTCTCTCGGCTCTAATCCGATTATCTTCGTTAACTCCTCCTCAATCGATCCTCTATCGTGGCTCCAAAAGCTCCGAAAAAACTATGAAAATCGCCCCAAAGTCGTCTCCCGTCGTCGTGTGAGAAGTCTGACCTAAAATCCGGAAAACACCAAGATTTATTGCTAAAACAGGGACTTATGTGTCTGGATCAGGTTCTGGGTCAGGTTCGGGTCCTGGTTCGGGCACGGGTCTTGGGCTTGGATCTCGGGCTTCCGTTAGGCTTCGTTATGGCTCTTTTTTGGACTCTTTTTTGCTTCTTTTCTCGATGATTGCCGTCTTTTAGATTACCTGTACATTTCACTCGATAAACCATAAAATTCCGCCTTTTTGCTAGAATACAAACCAATCTCATTGGTTTGAGAGCTGAAAATAACGCCAAAAAGTGGCGTTATCAGCTTTCGTCACGGAATTTGCGTGTGTTTGGAAAATGGGCGTTGGTTTACTTTACTCAAATCCTTTTTCAGAAAATCATGATTTACGTTGAAACCTTTTGTCTAACAAATTATTTGATCATGATGTAAACTCTTCAACTCACTAGGCGTTAGCCTAACCTTTTTATTTGTCGGCATGTGCAACAGGTTCAGGTTGGGAATAGCTTTAGCTACACAGGGAAGTGATGAGTGTTAGTAGAGTGCGAGAAGTGAATTGCTTGGTGAAGTCTTCCGCATTTATTTGGGATTAGCAACTTGTATTGTGTTAGGTAACACCCGTCTTAAGTTGTTAATTGTAGAAGTCGTGATGTTTAATTTTTGAGGTATTTTCAAGGATGGTTTGTAGAAAGGATTTTATCCTATTTTGGTTATTTTATTGGAATTAAAGTTAGTTGCTCTTTCCAAATTTGAGGGTGTTACAAGTTGGTATCAGAGCATAAGTTTGAGAGAATTGGGTGTTGATTGTTGGATACCTAGACTCAAACTAGCGTTGTTTTAAGTAAATGAGAGCGAGATTGCACCATTAGGCACTCTAAGATAGGATATTCGGAAGTTGTTGGGGTCACTAGAAATGAGAACTCACGTCAAGAGTAGCAAGGATGGTCATGTACGGTACGTTCAGAATTGCACCTGGCCAGTGTGATGGTGAACCTACCAGTTACATGAGAGTACTTGAACGACTCTAGCGTGATGACCGTTGGGGTAGTGAAGGAGTTCTAAGCGAGTAGTCGTTAGAAGAGGTTGACGATTTTAGCATTTGCCATTTGGAGTGGCGGTAAGCATGGTGATTGCATTAAGTGGACCGTTCTGGTCGAAATTGATGGTCGGATTGGAGCCATAGGCTTATTGAATTGACCTTGATTCGAGAAGAAATGTGGGTTTAGTCGATGTGACTTTCCATTTTGCGTTAAGATGTGTGAGTATCCGGATGACAATAGTGTGATCGGAGTAATTGGAGGAATGTGACCTGGACGTTGAGTGCCGACAAAATGCATGCACGAAATTTATTTTGCTCTTAAAATAAATTACATCGATTATTTCTTGTGTTTCGAATCGTCGTACGGACGGTACTACTAAATCTTGGAAAATGTTTGACATGCACAAGATTTTAAACCATGATTTTGGAACATGCATGAAATTATTTTAAAACAAGCAGTATTAAACATGGTCGATACCTACTTTATTCTTTGTGGTTGTCCACTACTAATTTCGGATATTGTGATATCCATATTTTTGATGTCGTTTATGGTTTTGGATAAGTAACCGCGACTTACGACTTTAACATTGGATCTCCTCCACATATGTTAAGGCCTGGACGGAGAGTTACATTCCCTTGTGTCGGTGTTGAGCTTTAAGGGGAATTTTGATTTTTACGAGTCTTGATGAAGAGGTGTGGTTTTATTTTGTGTTGTAACAAAAAGGAGATTCTGGAATCATAAAGATTTGGTCATGACATTGTTTTATGTGATTTGACTAATGAAAATGAAAACTTTGGCACCATTTAATTGATTGGATGCCGTTAAGTTCCATCGAGTTTTATGGAAGTTTTGTGGAGTATGATGGAGTTTCGTTTTAAGACGTTTTGCGGTGCATGGGTGACACTTTGTCATGTGCATACTTGAATGATTGCGTGCGTTAATATATGGGTTTGAGTGAGTATTGCGTCTCATACGAATTTTGTTGAAAAATGTGATTCATGCTGTATTGCACCAAAAGAGTGGTTTTGGAGTTTTAATGCCACATGGCTGCTCCTTTGAGAATCGTGGTAGCATGTTTTGTTGCAACTTGCTAAGTGTGCGAATTGATTTATATGTGGCGTGAGTAATGCATATAGGAGCATCATGATAGTACATCTCTAATGTTATGTTTTATGCACTCTCGTTTGCTGGCATTTTTGATGTTCTTACTCGCAAATGCACTATATTTATATATTGACATGAATAGTTTTGTAGCCACTATTTTGGGGCGTTAATGCACATCGCTTGTGCGGGTTAAGGTTTGAAGTTGATTTGAATCATTTTGTGTGTCAATCAAATTATGTGTATGTATTGTTTTCCGAAGTTTTGAGAAAAACACATTGAGGTGTGCAAGTCTGGTCAAAAGATTTTGTTTCCTTGTCATTATATGAATGAAGGAGAAATTTTGAAAGTTTGATTTAATGAATCTCTACTTGAAAATTTAGTATTGACTATCTAGTATGTGTTATACTATTTCAGAGTAACTACTAAGAAAGTGTTACAAAATGGCATGCATAATTTGGATTTGAAGTTCCTTTTCGATGTTTAAACCGATATTTCCAAGTGATGAAAGCACCTTGTTATTCGATTTAAAAACTGGGAAATGACCCAAATCATGTCGTGTTTTAACCAAGGTGTGTATATGAATTGTTTCTCTATGAACAAACTGACACATGCGAAGTTGCTAAGGAATTACAGTTCATATCGTTTTATGGTTAAAAAGAGAAATTTGGAAACTGATGTCGTGTAAATCCTTCTTTTGAAGTTCATATAAACATGTTGTTGAACACTATTTTAATGTCGGAAATTACTTTGCGTGTTTGGCATAAGTAAATCCGTGATGGGACCCTAGCGGTTCATTTTAAAAGTTGTTGAATACGTTTTTGTGTTTCGTTAGTAACCTGGTTTGGGATGCAATAGTTTTCAAAATGATTTTTCATATGCGGGATGAGTGTGTCCATGTTTGCGCATCTATCGGATAGGTAGTAGTAAATTTTTATGCGTATGTTATATTGATATAAAACTCTTTGTGTTGAAAAATCTAGTGAAAACTTTATTGGCATATTTGTTGAGTCTGTCACTTGAAAACCTTGAACTCATTAGGCTTGGTGAGGTTGAGCAACCCCAGTTAAGAGGTGAGGGCGTGTAGAACCTTTAAGGGAAAGATTGGGTTTCTAACGCATGTATTATCGTGAGTTGTATGGTATCACTTGCGGGGCCGAATTATTTCGTATGAACAACTGAAAGGTGGGACTTGCGGTGTCTTCTGATAGTGCTTGTGGTAACCGTTCACTTCGGCAACCTTGTTGCGGGTTTGTCAGTTTTGTATAAAGGTCGTGTAGGACCCTTTAGATCGTGGGGGATGACCTTGGGATTGTAAGGATGTTCGAGGGATGAAACTCGTGTGTGGAGCCCTGGGATGGCTCGAGTTTAGTGGTGTGACTAGGTGTCAACTTTTAAGGTTCGAGGTCAATAACCAGTAGTGTAATTGGAAGGTGTGACCAATTCTTATAAATTGTCGTATCGGCTGTGATGATCTTAAGAAGTTCGATTGTAGTAAATAGATTTAGCGTGATGACTCTCCTGGTGTGGTAGAAGAATCTGTCGATCGGATGATTGGTGATTAGGCGTAACTTTTGGAGATTGTATAATCGACGGGTCAGTGACGACCATCGGTATTGGAGTCTAATGGGACTCGTTAGAGATTAGTGCCAGTTCGGCAGCAGGAACCTTGGAAATTGGAGGTTTGTTGGTTTTAGATGAGAGCAGACCTTAGGCTAATTGGAGAAAATTTAAGAGTGCATAGACACAGACTAATTTTGAGTCTGGATCCGCCATTGGGGAAGTATGGAATACCTGAGGTTGAGAGACAACCGAATCCATGCGGTTAGAAATTACTCTTGCAAGTTGAACATACATTCGGATGTGAGGGTAACGTATATGGGTTGACCTTGGCTGTAAGGGAACTAGATTTCGAGGATGAAATCTCTTTAAGGTTGGGAGGATTGTAACACCCCAATTTTTGGAAGATATCGGTCTTTTATGATAAATAAGAAAAATAGGATTTTTGGATTGAATCCTATATTTTATGGTCTTGTTGGATGGAGAATTCAAATACGAATCCAACGAGCCTTTCCGGAGCGAAAACAGAGCTAAAACGAAGAAGTTATGACCAAAACAATGATCGGGAAATAAATCGGGAAACCAGGGTCATGTGGATGTCCGCATGGTGCTCGTGGATGTCCGCATGGTGTGGAAGTCCGCGAATGCTTCCGCGGAAGCAGCAGAAAGTTGGTCGGGTGCTCGTGGACGTCCGCATACTCCACGCGGACGTCCGCATCGCGTCTGATGAGCATAAATGTGAGATTTTAGCCCTAAACTTCATTTCCTCATATCTCTCTCATTTCAACTCCGATTTTGATGATTCAAGTTGCCATGGTTCCGTTTTTGAGAGCTCTTCAAGGATCTAGAAAGAGTTTGGATGTTTATTGGAAGATTCAAGAGCATTTGGTGGTGGTAAGCTTCTCATTTCTCACTCCCAAACTCCATATCTTCTCTCCCAAATCATTTCCTCTTCTCCCCCTCAAACCCTAACTGATTTTAGGGATTTTCATGGAGATTAAAGTGTTCCTTCTCCATCATATGTTAGTGGTTTCATCTATTGATGCAAAAGCAAGTTTTCATCTCCAACACTAGAGATTTTTTGGGTTTTCTAGGTTTTCATCAAAACCTAAGTGGTAAGTTCACTTCCTCCATTTACAAGCTTCATTATGAGTTATAAATGTTCCATTGATGATCTCCTAGTGTTTTGTTTCCCCAATTTCGGTTTGAATGATTTTGGGGAAGTTAGGTTAATATTGGGGTTTTGGTCAAAATGGAGATTTTTATATAAGATGTTTGGGGAATGGTTTTAAAGTGGTTAAATATGAATATTCATGGTTGGAAATATATGGATCTAGGTTTTTGGAAGATTTGGCTTAAGGATTCGTGTTGCATCAAAGGAGCTTACGTTTGGGGAAAATCTAGATTTAGCCTAAATCTAGCAAGGTGAGTTCAAGTTGATTTGTGAAAACGTTGTACATGCCAAAATGTTCATTTTAAAGTATTTATGTGCTTTATATAAAATTATCAATTGTTGAGCAAATTGGTGGGTTTTGATTAATCAAAGTGTTGAACTTTACAAATCTTGTAAAACACCCACATTTGGGGATTTTGGTCAATCTCGACCTTATGAATGTTTTTAGAGGAGTAAACCTTTTGTTTGGGCCGAAGGCCAATTGAGAATTTAAAAGGCAAAGAGTTTGGGTAACGATGTATTTGGTTTACGTAATCGTGTGGGCAAAACGTATTTAGCCAAACGTTTATTTTGCCTTCAAGGGCTTGTTTTCTACTCAAATGGGTCTTTTGAGCGTTTGCCGGTTTTAGTAGCTCGAGGTGGAGCCTTGGATGTGTTATGTGCTTAATTGCGTTTTATTTGAGTATGTGCCTCTTTGAGTGTTTGACCTTATATGTGAAGACCGTTTGATGATTTTGTATTCTTAGTACCTTTGGGTCTAACGAACTATGGCGGATTATATGCATTGTTGAATTATAAAAGATTGGCGTATACGTACACACACACACACACACACATATATATATATATATATATATATATATGATTTGACTTCATTAGGAAAGTGGTGATGAAGGGGTTGTGAGATAATCATGCGTCGGAGCATGTGTTTGCATGATGTGGGTTAGATGCACTTCATTTGCATGAGTTGATTTTGATAAACGATCATTAGATCTTTTGAGTTGATGGCTCGAATTTGGACTCTGTTGGGTCTTGAGGGCGTTGCTCGGTTTTGATAAGTTCGACGTGGGCTTGGGTTATGTTTTGCATAAATTGCATTGTATTTGAGAATTACATGATTTGAATGCATTGGTTATTCTTTTGAGGTCATGTATAAGTTTCTAATTTAAGTAAGATTGTTTTGGATGGTGGGATTCCAAGGTAAAGATCCAGTCGGGTTGAACTTGGTGGTTTTAAAGACTAAAGATCCGGTTTGGATTGATGTCTCTGTGGACTAAAGACCCGGTTTAGGTTGATGTCGCACTAGGCTAAAGACCCGGTTTGGGTTGATGCCTCACTTGACTAAAGATCCGGTTTGGATTGATGTCGACTAAAGATCCGGTTTGGATTGATGTCTCACTAGGCTAGAGATTCGGTCTGGGTTGATGTCTCAATAGACTAAAGACTCGGTTTGGGTTGATGTCTAAAACTGACTAGAGACCGGGATATGGTTGATGTCATGTGTTTTCCCATCCATGAAGCTTACTTGTGTTTATTAATTGTGGTTTAACTTGTGTTTACGCCACATTCGATGGAATCAGGTCTCCCCCGTCACTGAATGGTGTTGTTTTGGGTATTTTGTTTATCCATGTGTCGGCATCGTTTTATACGTGTAGGGATGGTTCTTCCCATGAATTATGAGTGGCGTTTTATGCCTCATCCTTGGTTGGACGTTTTCGAATATTGGAGTTTTATTCGCAATAATGTTATATTGAGGTTTTAATAATTATTTACATCTTGAGTGAGTTTTGGATTTGAGTCTATTGCTGGGAAATGATTTTCATTGGAAGCTTTCGTCACGGAATTTGCGTGCGTTTGGAAAATGGGTGTTGGTGTACTTTAATCAAATCCTTTTTCGAAAAATCATGATTTACGTTGAAACCTTTTGTCTAACAAATTATTTGATCATGATGTAAACTCTTGAACTCACTAGGCGTTAGCCTAACCTTTTTATTTGTCGGCATGTGCAACAGGTTCAGGTTGGGAATAACTTTAGCTACACAGGGAATTGATGAGTGCTAGTAGAGTACGATAAGTGAATTGCTTAGTGAAGTCTTCCGCATTTATTTGGGATTAGCAACTTGTATTGTGTTAGGTAACACCCGTCTTGAGTTGTTAATTGTAGAAGTCGTGATGTTTAATTTTTGAGGTATTTTCAAGGATGATTTGTAGAAAGGATTTTATCCTATTTTGGTTATTTTATTGAAATTAAAGTTAGTTGCTCTTTCCAAATTTGAGGGTGTTACAAATACACACAATTTTCACTAATTTAATTCTTTATTTATTTAAAAAATCAAGAATTACACATAGAACACTTAGATTGTTGCGGGAAATATATTCTAACAATCTTCGTATTTCCCGCAACAATCTATGTGTTCTATGCGTAATTCTTGATTTTATAAATCAATAAAGAATTAAATTAGTGAAAAATTTGTGTATTGTGTTACCCCCCCCCCCTCTTAGAATACCTATTTTTGTTCTTATTAGCCATCTAGGACTAACAATTTTCATAAGGTTCCTAACATTCAAGAGGCTCAAGAGGCTCCACTTACCGAAGAAAATCACATCATCGGCGTATTGTAAATGAGTCACCTCAACTTCATCGTTACCGACTTTGACCCCTTCGAACAAACCTTTTTCTTTTGCCTCCATCATTAGAACATTTAGTCCTTCCGCCACTACTAAAAAAAGAAAAGGTGCAAGTGGATCGCCTTGCCTAAGCCCCCTTTCCATCTTGAACTATTTGGTTGGTGAACCGTTTACTAACACCGACACCGTGGATGATTCAAGACATGTCAATATCCACTTACACCATTTCCAACCAAATCCCATTGCCTTCATAGTGTCAATCAAGAAGGCCCATTCGACACTATCATAGGCATTTTCAAAGTCGACTTTGAATACCATACCTTTGCCTCTTGATTTTCGGATATCCTACACCACTTTGTTAGCCACCAACACCCCGTCCAAGATGTACCTCCCTTTTAAGAAGGCCGATTGGGTTTCCCCGATTATCTTCCCCATCACTCTTTTCATCATTTCCGTCATTACTTTCGCAAGAATTTTATAGAAGACCCCGATTAGGCTAATCGGTCTAAAAATCGTTTAAGCCAATCGGGTTTGGAATCTTAGGGATTAGAGTTAAAAAGGAAGCATTGCAACCCCCGCTAATTTTTTTCCGGTTCCCAAAAATACATAACCACCTTCAAAATGTCACTTTTTATTATCCCCCATTTTTTTTATGAAGGTGAAAGTAAACCCATCCGGCCCGGGGGACTTGTTGCTCCCGCATGCTTTTATTGCCTCCCAAATCTCCTCTTCCGAAAATGGCCTTTCCAAACTCTCCACTTCTTCACTTGATAATCTTTTAACCTTTTCACTTTTCAAAATCAGCCCTTTGCTCCTTTGTGATGAATTTTTTTTCTTGAAGAACTCGTACACACTTTGTTTTATTACCTCCGGATCCTCCAACCATGTAGCATTGACCTTCAACCCCCGGATGCCGTTGACTTATTTTCTTTTTTATGGTATTATGGAACAGCTTCGAATTTTCATCCCCCTCTATGCTTCATTTGATTTTAGCTTTTTGCGTTGCAATCTCCACTTTCTTTTTCTCCGCCTCCAACCAAGATGTCTGAGCTTCTAACCATCTTTTCCTCTCCAATTCATCTAAGCTTCTTACTTCCATAATCGTTTCCATTTTTCGAACCTCATCCTTGTACCATTCAATCTCCCATTCCAAGTTGCTATGTCTTCCAAAACTAAAGGCTTTCAATGCGGTTTTCACATTCTTCAATTTGTCTCTTAAGATGCAATATGGGAAGGTGGACGTGACCTCCTTACTCCAAGCCTCACTTACCACCTTTTCCACCCCAAGAGCTTCCAAACAAATGTCGAAAAGTTTAAAGGGCTTGGGTCCAAAGTCACGGTTATTTTCAAAGAATAATTGGATGGTGGTCCGACCACTTCCTTTCCAACACTTTCGCTCCCAAATTCGATCAAGCCGCATAGAATTCATTAGAAACCAAGAAACGATCAAATTTACTATGTTTAATCCCATCATCGCTAACCCTTGTAAATTTTTGTCCCTCCAATGGAATGTCCACCAACCGGCTATTTCGGATGAAATTATTGAAGTCTTCACCCCTTTAGCGTTAGTGACCGAATTCAACCGTTCATGCTCTCCTCTTACATTGTTAAAATCTCCAAACACGCACCACTTTACCTCTTCTTTATTGCATAGTTGCTCAATACTTTCCCATAATAAAAGTCTCTCTTTTTTATCTATAGGGCCATATACATTAACGAAACCCAAAAGACCGAGAACCCCTACCCACTTCCCAACCACCGCTATAAAATTTCTTTCCGCCAAAAAATACTCGCAAACAAAATCTTTTTTATCCCAAATCAATAATAACCCCTCCCCCAGAGCTTCCCGACGCCTCCGATTGAACAAAATCCCCATCATCAAATCCCCAAAGCTTAACCACATCCACCTCACTCCATGGTTTTGTTTTGGTTTCTTGAATGCCGATCATTTTTAAAATTTCGTTTACACGTAGATTACGAATCCACACCCTTTTCTCTAATCCACCCAAACCTCTAATATTTATTGACACAATCTTCATTCACAATCAAAATACGATCAAACTACACGTACCTTTAGTGTTTTCTGTTTCTCCCCTTAATATGGGCGTTGTCCTCATTTCCTTTTTCCCACGATAGTCCAAATTTGGACCCGAACTCTTGCGTACCTTCTGAGTTCTCCAAGCCTTTCCATTCACCGGATAAAGTCTTCAGATCATCTTTACTGTTCCCCTCACAAGCCTTCTTTTTCCCTTTATCCATCGAGCATGTTTCTGCAGTTTTAGTTGCACGCTTCTGTGCATTTTTCTGGGCACTGGATCTGGCCATCTGTTTAATCAGATGGAAACTCACCTTACCGCTGCCAAGTCCCAATCCCTTCGATTTCTGTTTTTCGTTGGCTCTCCCACCCTTTACCTTTCCACCCGCTATATTCGCCATCAGTGTCTCCTCACTGCTGATCGGAATTTCAGATTGATTTATCGCTGTGTTGCCATCGCCATACTCGTCCTTTTCTTCTGTGTACGCTCTCATGTCCGACTTGTTTTCGTCCCAGGTCACGTTCCCTATAAGTTTTTCAATTTCTTTTTTATTACCTACTGGGCTTTTTTGAATTGGGCCATCCTTCTTCCCATCTTTTTTACAAGACTCCTCTGTTGGGTCAACTTCCCCTCCCACCTTTCACCCATGATCAATATTCAGCCCAATTACTTGGGCCTTTTGACATTTCTTCTTTATACATCCATCATTTATTTCCAGTTTTTCTTTTTCACCCTTCTTATTTTTTTTTCTAAGCCAACTTCCTGTTCATCTCCCAAGAATTCTACTCCCCTTCCTCCATTCAATGGAGACCGATTTGTCTCCTCGATGCTTAAGAGCTGATCATTGTGTTTTTTTTGCGTCTTTTGGCCTCCCTCACCCATGACCGTCGCCGTTGAAAAGTTTCCGGTGGTTTCCGGTACCGCTGCACCTTCCTTCCGACTGCCCATATCTCCTATTTCGTCCCCCATCTCTTTGATTACTTCGATACCATCGTCTTTTGGCCCCCGATTGCCCTCTAACCAACTTTCCTCTACAAACCACTCCTCGTCCCCGTCGTCTGCCTCAGTCCATTCCGAGGGGATTGACGAGTCGTCATCCCCGTCGTCACTGGCCCCATCGATATTCTCAAGGAGAGTCGTATGCGCCGCGTCTTCTTCCACAATCCAAATCATGTAGTATAGATTATCTACTTTTATGCTACTGAGTTCGTCTATGTGAGTCCTGATTGACGTCGCAACTAGCACTTGCACACATTCTTGTGATGAGTAGCTTTCCCACTCACAGTTGGAGATCTCCAAAATGGTTCCCCATCTCGACGCTATTTTACTGAAAATTTATTTGCTCCATGCGTGAAGAGGAACGCCAAACACCTTTAACCATACTAACCTTTCGGATGAACAGTACCCTACCGTCCACCTTCTCAATCCCTTTACCCAATAGTGCATCCCATGTGATTTGCTGTTGAGGATATTCGTAAGCGTTTCTTCTTGTTCAAATTGTAGTAGTACGTTCCTTCCCACCATCAACTTCAATGCGCATTCTACCAAGTTCTCCGATTTACATAAGGCGCGGATCGCCTCCAGATTCTCCATTGCGACTACATTCCCGATCAGGCATTTCCTCAACTTCTTACTTGAATCTTATTTGGTCTCCCACGTCAAGATTTCCTCACTTATCGGTTTGACTTCTGTTGCTTTTTCCTTGGTTTGTTTCATCTCCTTTACCACCTCGCTATAGGTTTTCATAGTCGGTTGCTTCTGAATTTTCTTTCAATCTTATGATCATATTCCTCCGGTTTAAACGTACTCCTCCTAATCCCACTTCTAGAATCGTTGCTGCTTCTATTAGCCAAAAAGGCCCTTAGTTTAAAGGTACCTATCCAAACCCCATTCAACCTTCTTTCCATCTCCTTTGCATCGTAAACGTCTTTATATCTCACAAAACCAAATTTCTTCCCGTTCATCATCCTTTTACGAGCCATGTACAGGTCTCCGACAGCACCGTACCTTTTAAACACTCTCCAAAGTTCCGGGACTCCCCACGTTCCATGTTCTGCCGCTGTAGAATCTCTTTCTTTCCCTTGCCCCCTCAGACACTCTCCCTCCTCTGATCCTCTCTCGCTCTCTCTCACCTCTCTCGCCATTTTTACAATATAACTAATAC
Source organism: Saussurea involucrata (assembly GCA_033807775.1). Taxonomy (NCBI): domain Eukaryota; kingdom Viridiplantae; phylum Streptophyta; class Magnoliopsida; order Asterales; family Asteraceae; genus Saussurea; species Saussurea involucrata. The sequence goes on from CM066315.1 coordinate 48,619,861, forward strand.
TAATATTACTAAAATAAAATAATTGCTGAAGTCACCATGTAATTTTATAGATATTTAGCCTCTTTTAGTATTTTATTTTAGAAAAGAACATATCATAATACGTTTTTTTAGATAAAGCAATATAAAAACTAGTTGCCACATAAGGACAAGAGTTATTATAACAATACTATAATTTAATAACAACCTACGCTATGAGGAACTAACCAAACATTTCTCAATTCTCAATTCTCAATTCTCAATTCTCAATTCTCAATTCTCAATTCTCAAATTTGATGGAAATTTGAAGCCCTAATTTGGAGACCTGCATCAGTGGCCAACCACACCCATAGGCCATAACCAAAAGAGGATATTGTTTCTTTCCCGCGTTCACTACAATTACAATACCCCCACACTTTCGCATACTTTTCTTCACCGCCGCAACAAAACCCTTCTTTCTTCCAAATGCATATTCTCACACTTTATCCCTTTAATTTTCTTGATCCAAATACCATCTGTAAAACCCAATATGATTCGTCATCTACTTCCTTATTCTCTTGCTAGTATCTTCCATAACCATCACAGATAATGTTTTCCCTTCCACGATTCACATTACTTGGATTCTCCGTCAATCATATATTAATGGTATGAATCTTTAGTTTCTGGAATGTGAAATTGATATTGGTTCTGTTAATCATACATACACCCACATAGGGAAGTTTCTGATATAGAGTTTGAATGGTTATAGAGAAATTTCTTCAAAACTTTCCAACCTATATCTTTTATCAAGTTTGAAAGTAGCTTTTTGTTTGACATCCAAAGTCAACTATTTTGTTGGGAATACTGATAATAGATTACAACACTATTTTGCTATTTTAGGCTGTTGATTATGTTAGTTGTATGTGGAAGGGAAAGCAAACAAGTGGGTAATTGATTTGGGGGCATATCATGTAATTTTGATGAGATTGAGAACAACTATGCACCACCTGAGTTTGAAATGGCCTTGCAAATATGGTTGATAGAAATTTGAGAAAATATTAACCTGCAAAGTAAAGTATAAAGTTGAATGGGCAGAATGTTTTATTTAAAAAAAAACATTCATGAATATAGGACTTGTCTCTTCAAAAATCAAATACAGTTCATATGTATTAACATCATGACATATAATCATGCTTCATATCATATGCATACTTGATTATAATGCATTCATGACTTAATAATATGGGGCTTCCAATGCCATTACTTCTTTATAGACTTTTAGTTACTTTTTGTCAATTATTAGATTTGTTCAATCAGCTGTGCTTTTGTTGTTGTGGTCTTGATGTAGGGTTTTACCAACTTGGCCTTGCTTGTCATTGTTGATGTTACATTTGGACATGAAGACCTACCAGACTTGCTTGTTGACTGGACTGGAGTGAGCCTACTGAATTAGCGTCACAGCCATTTAGGTATTTTTGAAACATTTATTCAGACGTTGAGGGTTTATATTTTGTCGATTGTAAGAAGATATTATAGATTCTTTTTGACCATTTGTTATGATTTGTATAGAGTAGCTTGGTTTTATTTCTCAACATCTCATATTGCATGTTATGTGCTTATATTTAAAATCAATTTGGTGTTTATATTAAAATTCATATCATGTTGGTTGATGATATTGTGATTATTTGAGATGACTCGAAGAACACTAGGAAATTTTATTCAATTTCTTTCTCCAAACGGAAGCCTGTGGGGGAGCCTTCTGTGCCTCATGATTCAGAATCTTGAATTGGTAAAAAAATGTGAGTTAAATATTCTTTGAGTTTTCTTTATGGGATGGGCCACTTTTATTGGTCCAAAATGACTAAGAAAGGCCCTTATGATTATTATCTTCGTTACATTGCCAACTTAAAATATTTAATCACCTACTCATTGATAGTTCATAAACAAATTTGGGGGCAGATCATTTTTCTACCCTAATCGCCCCTATTATTCGTTCCCCCACTCTCATTCAACTTAAATTCACCTAGGAAGACGATTGTTGGAGGCTTCCAGGTAACCTGCTTAACTTTGTAACAGACACTTGATACCTATATATACCAAATGTGTAGATGAGAATTTAATTCGATCACTTTGTTCTTAATTTTATTATTTCATTCGGGAATTAACGTTTGATGCTTTTGTAATCTACATTATTGTTGAATCACAGCGTATCTTTCTACAAGCCATACATTAAATATTGCATTCAGATTTTCTCTAATCTTATGATTCATTTCATGTTTCAAAAATTGGGGGTTTTGATCTTTGATTGTGATACGATCTAACAATAAGTTGTGCAGATATACATATCAAACCTTCTAGTTTCTTTTTATGGTCATTTGCATTTATAATCTGGTAATAGATTAACTTTTTTAATTTTAAATTTTGCCTGCATTGATGTTCATTTTGAACTATCAAATAGAATTGCTCTTGAAACCAGTTCTGTGTGTTTCAGTCGTATCTGCCAACAGATTCTGTGTTATTTGGGACTCGAAGATGAATTCCCATCATTCATTGGAACTTGCTCTCAGGGACATTCTTCACGTGGTGAATCCCACACAAGATGACTGGAATAAACGATTTCAAATTATTAATGATCTTCGAGCCGTTGTCCAAACTTTGGAAATTCTTAGAGGTAACTACTTATATCTCATCATATGGCTACTTGATTTTCAGAAATTGAAGTTGAACTTTGTAAATAAGAGCATGGTTTAGTAGCTCATGAGTTGTGACTTTATTTGTTCAAACAGGTGCGACAGTGGAACCGTTTGGTTCATTTGTGTCTAACCTCTTTTCAAAATGGGGGGATTTAGATGTATCCGTTGAGTTACCAAATGGTTCATACATTTCTGCTGCTGGGAAAAAGTTCAAGCAAACTTTACTATTAGACATACTAAAAGCTCTAAAAAGAAAAGGTATGTTTCAAGTTCCGGATTTTGTTTATTGCCCTTTCATATAATATTACATAAATTTGGTTTCCAGGGTACTACTTTATGTATTTGTGTTCATAAGCTTTTCACAATCATCTATGAGAGCTTCACAAGGTTTTTATCATTTTCATAATATTGTGCTCACTTGATCATTAGAAAGTGAAAGGAAGGAGATGTCTACATATATTTATTAAATCATTAGTGGTTTGTTTATAAATATCAGTATTTTGATATTATTGATAATATTCATTCACAGGTGGATTCCATGGGATAAAATATATTTCCCATGCAAGAGTGCCGATCTTGAAATGTGATAGCAACAAAGACAACATCTCTTGTGATATATCTATCAACAATTTGAGCGGCCAAATGAAGTCTAAAGTGTTGTTTTGGATAAATGAGATTGACGGCCGTTTTCGTGATATGGTTTTGCTTGTATGTTCTTTCTCACCGACTATAAGTGATACTGCAAAGAAGAACGTTCTCTATACTGACGACCAATGATTGTGTGCAGGTTAAAGAATGGGCGAAGGCGCATGGTATCAATGATCCTAAAAGTGGAACGTTAAATTCTTATTCCCTAAGCTTACTTGTAGTATTCCATTTTCAGGTGAGTTTTAGCATTTTTTATACAGATAGTGATATGATTTTCATAATTTTTAGTTTTTACCAAGTGTTCTCTCATCTCTGTTGCAATGAAACCATTGTTCTTGCAAAACTGCAACAAAAAAACATGGCACTTTACAAGAATGAGCGATTTTGTGTTTTTATTTTATTTTGTGAACATACTTCTATCTGATTTCTTGCAGACTTGCACACCTGCTATTCTACCTCCGCTTAGCGAAATTTATCCTGGGAACATGGTTGCTGAACTTACAGGTAGTATTTTTATACATGTTTGAAACGCTAAATGCATATTTTCTTCATTTGGATATGGTCTAAAGGCCCACGCAAACTATCAGCAATATTTGATTTTGTTAGGCTTTATTGTTATATTCAATTGAGATTTATAAGCACTGTTCTAAAAAATTCGCCGGCCGCCATGGCGCCCCATTGCACCAAGGCTTGTGTCTCACGCCACGTTAAGCCTGTGGCACGCCATGGCCTAGTGCACAGTTTTCGTAATGTGATATTTGATTTTCCTTTATGTTTTAATGTCTTACTTGCAAGTTTTTGTATATATAACCTAATTTAACGCACTTACTACTTTTGGCTCATTGAGTAACACTATAAAACATATGTTTTATGTATATAATATTATATATGAATTAGAAATTTGACGTCATAAGTCACACCTTGAAAACGCCATGGCTTCGCCATGGCTCCTAAGGCTTGAGGCTTGGCCTCGCCGCCACGCCTCACGCCATTTATAACCTTGTTTATAAGAAACCACAACAATTAAGATATGTTATAAGAATGCAACATGATACTTGTTTTTTCTTATATTTGCTCAAGATTCTAATATATTTTGCAAAACCTTCACGGAAACAGTCTCTCGAATGATCTGCGGATGATTTACCCTCACCAGACTCTACTCTTGGTTATGTTTTCTTGTGTTTGCTTCTGTCTGTGTGATTTTTTTGTCTGTCTATTGGAACGTTGTTTGCTTATTTCTCACCCATTTTCATATTTCAAGTTTTCTATATTTTTATGTTCACATTTTATTTATTTTTTGAGCAAATTTTGTTCTTTTTTTCCGAACTTTGCATAAGTCGGGAAACAACCACTCTACTTTTTAGGGTAGAGGTCACGTCTCCATACCCACACCCCCCCTCCCCCCCCCAAAAAAAAAGAGAGAAGAAAAAGAAGACACGTATGTTTGGTTTAGACTTTACTCTTGTGGCATTTAGTAGGTTTGTTTGGTTTTGGCTCGTGTATAAAACTTGAACATCAAGAACCATGTACAAAGTGGGTGGAACATAGGTATAATGCAACAATACTTTGTGAAACAGGTGTAAGAGCTGTTGCAGAGAAAAACATCGAAGACATCTGTAGTCTGAACATAAACAGGATTAGATCAGATAGGTCAAGAAGAATTAACAGAAGCTCTTTGCCTGAGCTTTTTGTGACATTTCTTGCAAAGGTAAGTTTATTGTTATTATTATTGCTCAGTGTAACGATTACTGGTTTAGGGATTTTGAATGAAATCCAATCAACCATAAGCAAATGTGAAAAATGTTATTTCACATCGAGCTATAAAAGATGAAGATATATTGTGTTACAATATCAATATTTGGTAGCCTACTTATAATGACAATATTTGGTAGAGTTGGTCTTGCTTTACCACCTTCGACTAACAAGTGAACCCCCCAAATTTCAATTTATTTATGCGGTGGTAACAGTTCTTTATCATTTTGTTAATTTTAGACATTAATGGGTGTATTTTGTGGGGTTTCTTTATCAGTTTCGTGACATCAGTTTGAGGGCCTCGACACAAGGGATTAGTCCATATAATGGACAATGGGAAGACATTGATACAAACATGATCTGGCAACCCAAAACTTATGCACTATTTGTACTGCCTCTCTCTCTCTCTCTCTCTCTCTCTCTCTCTCTCTCATACACGTATATAGGTGAAGGTTTCAAATGATAATTATAAATATTTTGAGAACCGGTATATGTATATACAGGCATTGATGCATCTACACTATCAACATATGTATTCTGTCAATGAGTATATTCATCAATGCATATCCTGATATCAACTATGTATGCAAGTATATATGCATTGATGCATATACTCGTTGAAGTTGATATAGTGTATATGTACCAATGCACATCTACTATGCATGCAAGTATATAAGCATTGATGCATATACTGGTTTTCAAAATATTTATGGTTCTTATTTGATCTTTTACCGTGTGTGTGTAATAATAATGATGAGCTGATTTTTGGTGGTTATAGATCGAGGATCCATTTGAGCAACCAATGAATTGTGCAAGGGCTGTTGGGCACCGAAACCTTGTGAAGATTGCACAAGCATTTGAAAGTAGCCATGGGATACTGACCTCTGCCAACCAAAACCACCACCCACTTGCGCTTTTAGTGAGGCCTGAAGTATTGAGCATCATTTCTAGATCTCAACTCGGTAATCCTCTAAGAATTCATCCACAGCTTCTTCACAGAAACCCCATTGCCAATGGCATTGGGAATGGCAGTGGCAGGGGCCTAATTGGGGCTCATCCACAGCCGTACAGAAACAGCAGTAACAATGGTGGTAATCAACACCTGAATAGGAACGGTGGTGGTCCACGTGCACCCACACAAGTACAACAACAATATATGCATCAAACCAACAGGGTGAATCAGAGGGGAAATCAAAGTCATGTTCAGTTGGTTCCGAATGGGGTGAATGAGAGCATTGGGAGACCTTCGTCTTCTCAAACTCAGCAGCAGCAGCAGATATGGAGGCCAAGATCTGAGAAATGACTAGGTTTTGGTTTGGTTTGGTTTGAGTTTTGAGGCACACAGACTTGTTAATGGAAGAGGAGGGCTGTTTGCTTGTTGGGAAGAGATTTGTAATGACTTGTTCATGTTTATGTGCAATTTCAGGACTAAATATACAAGACACATCCAATATCTTTAAAGTGATTCTCGATACAAATCTAGTTTTAAAGATATGCATGTTTGTTTGCAATCTCCCAAAGAACTATGTATATTAAGGCATGCACAAATTCATAACAATTTTTTTCAAATAATTATAAAATAAAAACCAACCATTTCATGTATTTTTCACAATGAATATCTTGCAATGATATGCATTTTCGTCATGAATATCCATCGTAACATTTATGATAAATAAGACATGAATAGATGTTTTCCATGTTCTCAAATTATTTATGGTTCTCATATGAACCTATCCTGTCTCTCACAAATATATTAAACAGTTGTATCACGACAAAGTTTGCGTACATCTTATCCTCATACCCTATCTCTATCGGGTTCGTTGGGTTTGGTTTATGAATTAGTTGTACCCATGTTGATGAAACATCCTGTTTTACAAACTTGTACACAGATCTTTTTCTTCACAATTTAAAGCAGGCAGGAAAAACAAATAACATCAAACCTCGCAGTTTCTAAATGTGAAAGTGAATTGGAATGTTTCAAGTCGAAAATCTTCAACATAATTTAAATTTACAAAAAAACTAGCAACCACTACTAAAAGTTGTACATGTACCTATAGAAACTGTAAAAACCAAAGGGGGGAAAGAATGAAAGAAAAAACATTTCTTTTATCTATATGAACAGCAGGGAGTTTGCTCTTGAATTAATTAGCGGAGGCGTTTATCACATGTCAGGATTCTATAACTTGCATGAGGCCCCTCAGCTGTATCTCGTAGCATTACGTGCCAACCAATGGCCTTCGCGATCTCTTGAAGTTCATCTATCACCATAATAGAATCACGAATGTACACTCGTCCCCCAGGTCTTAAAATTCTGTTCATCTCAAGCATGATGCTAGACATGTTGCATCTGATATCAAACCACAACAGAAACACTAATTACACAAAAACCATTTTATCCCCATTATGTATATCCAGAATTCTAAAGAATTAACACATGGTTTTCTATCCTACTTATAGCAAACATATAAGCCCTAATCTTTAAAGAGGGAAGATACCTTTTTTGCTCAATTGAGAAAAGACCTGCCGCATGCAAGAAATCATAGGTTCTTGGGTAAGTGTCAAATGGTTCGCACCTGTAAATAATGCAGATATACATTTAGGGTTGATCAAAATGGGAACGGAAAAAAGTAACGATGATTAGGAAGAATGTGATTAGTACCAGTCATGCATAACTCCTAGAAGCCCACGATCGTAAATGACGGGTAAGGTGTTTGGACCACTAACAGGAACAACATTCATAACCCAGCAATCTAGTTCATTATCAATCAAGGCTGCTGCAAATCTGCCAGAGACCGAGTGAACTTAGAGAGAGCAATAAAGGAAAAATAAGTATATATTTATGGGATGATGGAATAAAATAATACCCTCCGAAGCTGGCTCTCATGTCCATAACATTTCTGAGTTTGAATTTTTTCCAGTGTAAAGAGCGCACGTAACTATCTATTATTTCTTTCCAGTATTTTGATTCTGCTTTAAAGAGATCCTTTCTAGATACATAGGCATCAAGTTTTATGCTTTGGAGCCTCTCAGGAGCATTATGCAGTCTTGCGGGCCATGTGCTGATATTTGCTCCAGATCCGTCCTCAGGCAGTGGAGTAAGACATGGCTTCAAATCAACATACCTAACATGACAACAACTTAATATAATTAGTTTTTATTTAAATATTATATCTATCAAAAAAGTGAGAGCAGGGAACTTCCCAGCACTATAACAAAATCAGCTTTATAGGATGCCAAATGTGTCTAAATGTCTTAATAGACTGTTTTACAATATTTACGTTTATAGGATTAAGCAATCGTGTTTCCTATGTAAAGGTGTTACAAATGAATAGCAATTTACCAAACATTGTCAGGGTCATCCTCCTTATCACATAATTGTGGTTGGGTCCCCGGAACACGGCTTAAATAGCAACTGTTGTCAAGGGGTTTCTGCCATATTGCAATGTACCCCTCCTTCTTGACAAGATTCCAACATAGACGATTCGTGAGGTTGATCATCACTGAGAAAAATATATAAAAATGGCATTATGTAAACAGATATATCATCATCACACTGGCAAAGGTACCCAAGAGACCAGCTAGCAAATAAGTTCTAGAACTTAAACCATTCTAACAGCAAATGATAATGTTACCATCCCATTGTTCTTCTAAGAGTGCTTCATGCTTGTAAACTGGTTGTGCTGCCCACACAAAATAGCCTCCTGCCCTAAGCAATCTGTTGACCTCAAGCAGCAAAATCCCATCTACATAACACATGTACAAAATTGACAAAAATTATATTTTGTTTAAGAATCTTAAAGGTAATTAGGTGATCAATGATTATCATGTTATGAAGAAAACAAACAAAAAGGACAGCCATATAACATAACTCCTTGGTCTTCTTAGAAACCAAAAAATAACAATCAATCACCATGAAGGCTTACCATCGCGAGTCCAATTAACTCTACATCTTGAGCAATGAATTAAATCAAAAGCCTGGCTTGGATAAAGCAGCCGTTTTGTTGCAAAAGCTGCTACCATTGCAGGCACGCCACGCTCCAGTGCAAACTGAATCTGGTTTTCGTGTACATCTTTCGGAGCTACAGACAAAGTGAGTACATTCCGGGAAGTTAAATAGGCACCAAAACTTGCCACACCACATCCAACATCCAATACGACCCGGGTTTGGCGTCCAAATGCAATGGCTGGAATCATCTACCATGACCAAAACCAGACCATCAACTACAAACTTGTAAAACAGTTAATTTGAGAAGTATAAGAAGCAACATCAGTAAAATTCCGTTTAAGCTCATACCTTTGAAATCTGATCCAAGTACTGATCTGCCCCATGTATGAACTGTGTGCCCCCTCCAGGAAACCTGAATTTATCCTTGTATACAGTAATCCAATTTTGACCACCCTTATATTCAGCTAGTTGTGCATGTGGAACATTGCTATACCACACCTGTGTTAAGTGCAAAACAGGTAACCATAAACAATGAGGGCCAATTATGCCGCTAATGTCCAATGAATAACATTCCTAAACAAGTAACCATAAACAATGAGGGCTAATTATGCCCAATGAATAACATTCCTTACACCATCACTGATTATAGTTTTAAGTTTACGGATCAAGATTGCTTTATAACCACGCATTTGTGTGTGTCCATATCCATGGATAGTGATAAGCTCGGTTGAAAGCCAATTACAAATTATGAAAAGATGTTCTGGTTTCACCATTCTGTTTACAATCCAAAATTAACATATAAACAGAACAAGATAATGCTTAATCTAATTGTACCTCATCACGACTTCTTGGCCAAGGAATCGGAGCTTTGTAACCCTTGGGCCTTGGCACCAAGCAGGTCAATCCTTTATCTTTCTCCGGGCAATGGCGCTCAAACTTTTCCCCTTTCTCCGTAGATTTCAATCCTTTGATGGCCTCCACATTATCCATACAAGGTATATACTCCCTCATACTAGTTGGACACATTGCAAACTTCCGAACCCTAACATTAACCCTAACCCCTACATTATCACCTTCCACCACTTCCGTTTCATTATTCCAATCCTCCATCACACTCGGATCAAATTCTCCGACCTCAAAATCATTCTTCATCACCCCATTCTCATCCACTAACCCTAGCCTTTGCACTGCCGGCTGTGGTGGCGGTGGAGGAGGTGGTGGCGGCGGCGGAGGCGACTGAGAAAGCAGAGATGACTGCTGAATCGGAGCTAATGCATGATCATCTCGGATTTCTGCTTCCTTGGTATTGTTAATTAAGGAAACGATATCGAAGGTTTTATTGTAATTTGGGGAAATTGAGATCGAAGGGGTTTTGGCATTTTCGTTTGAGTTAGAATTAAAGAAGATAACTTTTTGATAATTATCGTCGGACCAGTGTTTACCAAAGTAGAAGAAAGCTAGAGCTACAAAGAGGAATCCAGCAGATTTTACCAGAGTTGAAGATTTTAGCAGATCAAAAGGCTTCATCTTTGCTACCGCATTACCTGATCAAATCCCTTCTATTTCTCTGATCTGTTGTGCATACACATACACTCTACAATTCAACAACCTCTGTGCGTATTTTCACCACCGTTAAAGAATAGAACCAGAGCTTCAACTGTCAACTGTGTCAGCTATAGGAGTGTGCACACATGTGTATGTGTGTGTGATTGAAGGGTTCAAGAAGAAGAAGAAGAACGGAGAATGATTACGTCATTATTCTCGGATGCCGATGGGAAGTGTACACTTAGGACCCTAAACTTTTTCCTAAAAGCATTTTAGACCTTGAAAAGTATAACTTCATACAAATCTTCATGTTTGATGTTTTTTTGCTTTATATGTTCATCCAATTATTCGGACCCATGTGCATACTAAACACATCCTTATTCTTATTCGTTGTCACGTGAATTTTGTTAAAAATAGGCACCGGCCTATTGGATAAGTTTGGACAAATGTTTAATGGTTGAAATCCAATGGATTTAGGTGGATTTGATCCAATCATCCACTGAATGTTGAATTTTCTCATTTGATCCAATCTAGGTTACATTGGACATCCGATCTGATCCAATCCATTTGATGATTTTATCGGATTTGTATCATTCATTGCATGTTACTATTGGTTATCCATTAGAACGGGTTAAATCATCCAATATTTTGATACATTTTTTATCCAACTAATTAGTTTTTTCAACCAGTTATTTGCATAAAATTTGATTTTCTTTCACTTTTCTAAATCGCTTATATTGAGGGAAGCCCCCCCCCCCCCGAGTCAAAGGGAGAGCTTCTGCGCCTCTCTCCATTTTGTTAATTTATTAAAAACTACTACATATAAATATCAACTAAAAACAATATCATAAATGTTAATGATTATATATAGTTAATAATTTGATGATAATTGGAAGATCACTAGATTGGATCGATTCGGTTATATTGTGTTTTGTATTGCTATAGAAGAAATGAGTAATCCAATTAAATGTCGATTAGATCACGGTAGATCGATTCTAATTGAACTGATTGATTTAAATTGGATCGAATGACTTTTTACGAACCCTTAAATTTGATAATAGAGGCCTTTTTGGTATCCTTTTTAAACTTAGAAACGAATTTGAGCTTTATGCACAAGTTCAAAGGCCAATATGCATATTCCTTAAATTGTATAAATGAGTTGCGAATGAATAGAAATGTTTTTGCAATTTTGTGCGATTTACTTAAAACTCGCGGGGGATTAGTAGATGATGGTAATATGACAATCGAGGAGCAAGTTGCAATATTTATAAATATATTAGCACACCACACTAAGAATAGGACTATCCAAGTTAGGTTCTATAGGTCAGGGGAAACAATAATCTGGTATGTTCATCGAGTGTTGCGTGCGTTATTGCATTTGGAAGATGTGTTGCTTGTCAAACCAACTTCTATAGAAGATGGTTGTATGTATTCACGATGTAAATGGTTTAAGGTAATTATTATAACAATTTTAATACAATTCATAATAATTATAACACTTTCAATATACTTTTTTAGCTAAACCTTTTCTTTTTGTATAGGGTTGTCTAGGAGCAATAGATGGAACTTATATTGAAGTAACTGTACCAGAGTCTGATAAACCAAGGTATCGAACAAGAAAGGGACATATTGCGACCAATGTGTTAGGTGTGTGCACTCGTGATTTGAAATTTGTATACGTTTTAGCTGGGTGGGAAGGCTCGACTACCGACTCTAGAGTTCTACGAGATGCAGGTACTAGACAAAATGGGTTGAAAGTCTCACCCGGTAACTACTACTTGGCCGATGCAGGATATATCAATGGGGAAGGTTTTTTGGCACCATATAGGAGCACTAGGTATCATTTACGAGAATGGGAAGACGTCAGTCGTTTAACATGAAGCACTCACATGCTAGAAATATTATTGAGAGGTGTGTTGGCATCATGAAGAAACGTTGGGCTATATTACGAAGTCCTTCTTTCTATCCGATAAGCTATCAAGGGAGAATGATTTTAGCGTGTGTTTTGTTACATAACTTTATTAGGACATACATGACCATTGATCGACATGAAAATTCAACAATCACTACTGAAGATATGCCTATTGGGGAAGACCCTTCTTTACCATCCGAGTTCATTGATGTTGTTGAGGAAAGTGATGAGTGGTCTCAGTAGAGAGATGATTTAGCGCAAGAGATGTTTGAATCTTGGATGTTAAACCGTAATAGTTGAGATAATTGTTTTTATTTGTAATGGACTGGTGTTTGTATCTTGTTTTATTTGTAATGGATTGGTGTTTGTAATCTTGTTTTATTTGTAATGGATTGGTGTTTGTATCTTGTTTTATTTGTAATGGATTAGTGTTTGTAATCATATTCGTTTGTGTTGGCATTTGTTATTGTTTTGTAGAACTGTAAAAAATGGCAGACCGTCGTGGGTGGACAACGGATGAGGAGGACTTGTTGATCGCAATTCTTCAAGACATTGTCATCAATAGTGGGAGATGTGACAATGGAAGCTTTAGGTCGGGTACGTATGAGGGTGTTGTCCTAAAGATGCGTGAAAGAATTCCCGGTATTAGCATAACGGCAAAGCACATACAAAACAAAATAAAGCGACCGAAAGATAAATATTCCGCTGCTTATGACATGCTAAATACGAGCGGATTTGGGTGGAATGACCCAAATCAATGTGTGACCGTCGAAGCTCCCGAGAGTTTGGAGGAGTATTTAAAGGTAATAACTTTTTTTTTATTAATTATCTAAAGGTAATAACTTTTTTTAGTTTTTTATTAATTATTTGTTTGTTTATTGTCGTAGAAACACCCTAACAAGAACTACACGGCTAATAAGCCATTCCCGGCTTATGGACGGTTGAAGTTGGTGTTCGGGAAAGATCGTGCAACGGGAAACATGGCTGAATCCGCTACAGACGCATTAGAGAATATGAATGAGGAAAATGATGATGATTTTGAGACTGAAGTTAATGTTTCTCCCGCTCCAAGTCCTTCCAATGCAACTTCTCACGCATCCCTTTCAAAAGAAGGAGAAGGAACAAGTAAGAAGAGAAAAAGGAAAACCGAGTTAAACAAGCTAGTGAAAGAAACAAAGGATGAAATACATGAGCAACCATCCAAATGAAGAAATTGGTTACCATCATCTCGGATTCTTCACCTAATATGGATGGCTTAAGCAACGAGATGATGGGACTTGGACTTGGTATGATGGAGATAATTCGAATGGGTAAGTACTTTGGGGACAAACCATCCCAATATCGTTTTTGGAAGAGTTTGGACAATGCTATGAAGCTAGAATTTGTGAAGTCCGTTTACGACGAGGACAAGTAATAGTATTAGAATATGATGAAAACAATTTTGTCTTGGAATGTTTAAATTATTTTTGGTAAACTTGAATGTTTAAATCTTGGATGATGGTATTTTTGTGTGGAAAGATTTTGGTACAATTGTTACGTTTGAAAGGTTTTAAATTACGTACGTATTTACAATTGTTGTGTTAGAATATTTATAAATCATGTATATATATTTAAAAAAATAGCGTAAATATTATAGATAAAGTTATTTAAATATACTTTGGTTGATCTGTGTCATTTATAATCATTATATGATATAAAATAACATTAAACATCACTTAAGGGCAATCTGGTCATTTTAACAGTTCCATCCTGTCCTGTCCAGCTTACCAAACGCAAAACAGACAATTAGTCCTGTCCTGTTCTAGTCGTACCAAACGTAGGGCAGACAATTAGTCATGTCATGTCATGTCATGTCCTGTCCTGTCCCGTCCCGTCCCGTCCCGTCTGCGTACCAAACGCTACCTAAATGAATATCAATTAACTGGACCAAGTCATTGTCTCGAAAATCCGAAGCCAATAATTTTGTTCAATAGTTTATTTAAAATATAAAAATCAAATCAAGATCTTTAAGAAAAAAAATACATTTTGATTATAACAAATTTTTTATTTTAGAAATTTTAATATTTATAATTTATTAACTTATTGTTAAACAATTTTATTTTATTGATGAGAATAAATAAAAATTAATTTATCTCTCCTTCAATTATAGAATTCTTTAATGTTAAAGTTTTTTTAGAGAATAATATGAAAAGATTGTTGAAACAAAATAGAGAACAATGTTGCTCTTAATAATAATAAAAATGATAATTTTATCTATCTCATAATTAAAAATAGAATTAAATGATAAATACGATTGTTATTTAGTTGGTGAAGTCGGGTTTTTAGGTTTTCAACTCTTTAAGCTACTCGATAACCAAAGCAAATTAAGTTCAGGCTATTCAGTTCGATAAATAACTAAACTAAATAAAAGATCATACTTTTTCGTTGGACACTTGTCTCTAACCACTTTCCCAAATTTATTGGTCATTGAATTCAATATATAATTGTATCACAAATTTATAATCGACAATTGAAACACCCTGAAAATCACAATAAATTTAAACCTTAAGTTATCAGAGTTCATCACTATAAAATCAAACTTTCGTTTACACCAAAGAATTCACGATGAGTTTCAAACCTATACAAGTTCATCATAATTACCAGATAGTCTAATCCCTGATCAACACGCAAATCCAAAAGCATAACTCTGGCATTCCTTGACACTCATCCCTTTGAATCCCTTCCCGGGCTAATACCTGGTAAGAAAATTTAAGTTAAACGATTAGGCTTACGCCTAGTGAGAACATACAATTTTCAATTCAAAATCTTTATGAGCTTTGAAAACCGACTTTGTAAACAAAGAATACCAATTAACCTGATCACAATCTTTCTTACCGTACACATAACATCTTTCGATGACGGGAATCATACCCGATTCCATGAGAATGACAAACACTAAGTAGGTCATAGTGTCATGTTCCAGAGCGGCACTACGAATCCCACAGATTCTAGATCGTTGCTCATGTCAAGAAATTACAATTAGCGCACTGTCTATATCTTGAAGTTGAAGTAGAAA
Source organism: Saussurea involucrata (assembly GCA_033807775.1). NCBI lineage: Eukaryota > Viridiplantae > Streptophyta > Magnoliopsida > Asterales > Asteraceae > Saussurea > Saussurea involucrata. The sequence continues at coordinate 48,635,367 of CM066315.1, forward strand.
ATTACCATTAAGCGCCCGGCCTATCCCTTACCTTCCAACAGAAATCGGGAATTACGATTAGCGCCCCGCCTATTCCACGATTTCACATCATAATACGAAATGAGAATTACCATTAAGCGCCCAACATATTCCTCATTTCAATCAATTGGGATTACCATTAAGCGCCCGACCTATTCCACGTTCATCACTGTTTGGGTAAAATTTCACCAGTCTCGACCACGACCAAGATAGGGAAAACATTTATTACACTTTTTTGTAATAGGGTAAAATCAGAATACTTTATCCCCTGATCAAAGTTGAAATCGAAGGTTATCCACCTCACGACACTCGACCATGACGTCGTCTAGCTCACATGACCGTCGTATGGAACCTTGCGACCTCAACCGACTAACATGCGATATTTTTGTTATATTTTCACTGTTTAAATGCAGGAATCAATGTCATTAATGATCAACGGACATAACCGATAAGGACAATGATGAGCATTAAAACCAGTTGCCGTTACGACCATTATCAACAGTTTTATGGAGTTATTCAAAGCACTCGAAGACTATAAATACAAAGGCTCAATCACCATTTGCTTATCTCACATCTGGAAACAACGAGACTCTCAAGAACACTCGAGGCAAAGAGTTCTCTCTCAAAAGATCGCTCACGACGCACGACTTACACGCACGACGCATAGTCTTTACACACGATTCACTTGTTTTCCACGCACGATACACTTGTTACTTTACATTTAAAGTATTTCTTTCATTTGTATTGTAATCTCTGTACTCTCGATACCTGAAACATAAGGACATCGCCCTTGTTTGGCGACCATAGTGCAGCGACGACCCCCAAAGTCGTCCGTGGGTTTTTTCCTCGTTGAGGGTTTTCCCGCGTCACCAAAATCTTTGTCTTATTTACTTTTTATGTCTTCGTCGTACGCTTTGTCGAAAGATTCCCATTCTTTAGTTGTTAAGCTCCACAATCAACCTTAAGTTATCCTTCTGGACGATTTTTGGCATTAACAGTTTGGCGCCCACCGTGAGGCCCCATCTAGAGAAAATCTTCGACGAACGTGCGTCTTACTAACGGTTTCTTGGAGTTTTTTTTTTCTATTTCAGGAAAATGGCAGCCCATGGAAATTAAGAGCAACTCATCGCCCAGATGTATCAAGAGTTGGAAGCTGCTCGAAATCAAATCAACGTCCTTGCTGATCAAAGTCGAAGGGTGTTAATGTCAAAAATCGCACCAAAGGGACAACTTAAGGTCGATGTGGACTTTAACAACTAAAGAAAGGAATCGTTCGACAAAGGCGTGCGACAAAGACAAAAATGTAAATGAGACAGAGGATTTGATGACGCAGGAAAAACCTCAACGAGGAAAAAACCTGCGGACGACTGTGGAAGTCATCGTTGCACTATGGTCGCCAATCAGGGGCGATGTCCTTGGTGTTCCGGGTGTCGATCGTACAGAGATTACAATACAAATGAAGGTAAAGACTTCGAAATGTAAAGTACAAGTGTTTGAAATGTAAAAACAATGTGCGTCGTGTGTGAAAACAATATGTGAACTGTTGGTCGAGAGTGAATGTCTTGCGTCGAGAGCGATCTTCTATGAATGATCTCTTTGCTTCGAATGGATATTCTTCGAGTGTTTGCGTTTGCTTCTGTTGTTCGATGCTCTTGTTCTATCTCTCTCCCTGTGTTATTCGATGTTCTGAAACTGAGGATTGAACTTGGGATTTATAGTCTTCGGATGATGTTAATTGAATCATTAAGATCTTTGATGATTGTTGTAACGGTCGTCAGTTGTAACTCTTCATAATTGCTCTTCGTCGGTTATGACCGTTGCCCATTAATGACTTTGACTCCTGCATTAATCACTGAACAAATATAACAGTCGTATAACGCGTTAGTCAAGGTCGTACGGTTTTGTGCGACGGTCGTGCGAAGTAGGCGACGTCGAGGTCGAGTGTCGTGAGGAACTCTCGACCTACCTTTTAGGAGGGACGACAGAGGTTTTTTAGGTCTTTGTCGGGACCTTATCTTAATACAAGATATAGCTCATAACATGTCTCTTACATTTTTCTGGTCGTGGTCGAGACCTGTGAAATTTTGCCCAAACAGTTTGCCCCCAAAATTTGAAAGTAGGATGGAAAATTCGAATTTTAAATTTTGCTTGTCGGGTGTTCAGGGTCTTGTGTTGAAAAATACCTTGGTTGTCTCGGAACCGGATTGATCCGATTCTAATTGAACGAGAATTTGAAGAGAAAAATGGGATTGTGACGTCCTACTGACGCACGATTTTGCTTACCAGCTGTCATTTTAGAAATGTCGACGGAGCCTAGAGGTAGTATTACAAATGAAGATGATCTAGATGACTTCAGAAGTCTATCGAAAATTCCCATGGGGATTACTGTAAGCAAGGATGGCGGGGTTCGACCAGAGATGTGTCCCGAGGGGTATGTCGCGATATACGAGTACCTGTTTAAGATGGGCTTCCACTGGCCGTATTCGCCTCTGGCCAAGGCATTTCTGTGTGAGTTTGACCTGTCTCCAAGGCAACTGATGCCCCAGTTTTAGCGAGTCATTCTAGTCATCGAGCGACTTACTTCGCACTGGAAGTGGCGTATAAAGTCACGAGCGATCAATATCGTCGTTATAATTTACTTTCAAGGCTTAAAGGTAATCGTACCTTAGTTTTGAACACTGCTGTCAATGATCGCAAATGGAGGACGAGGTATGTACTTGTGCGGGTGGCGATGCTGGATATGGACAGTGATTGGATTAGATCCGTAGATACTGCACAACTGGCGACGGTGTCTCATACTGCGCAACCGGTGACGATGTCTCATACTGCACAACCGGCGACGATGTCTCATACTGCGCAACCGGAGACGATGTCTTCTATATCCTCGTCGACCCTTTCGTCAGCCGCCAGGGGCAAGGGTGTAAAGACGGGAGAGGATGAGGAGGAAGTCATGATGATCAACTTTACGTTGTCGACGATCCTCCTGACTAACTATGTCCTTGACGGGACGAAGTCATTTCCGTATCTGGGGAAATATCAGCTCTTATCTTTCAAGTAGCGTTTTCAAGGGACCTCTATCGAAGATATGGGATCGCGAGAAGGAGATTGAGGAGGAGGAAGGTCTCCAGGGTGATGCGTCAAGCAGGGACGCGACCGACGCTCCCCCTTTGCCTTAGGAAATGTCTTTGTCATTTGTTGTTTCTTTTGCTGCTCGACTGTCAGTGGTCGAGTTATTTTGAATGTAAATGACAAACTATTCAGGGAATGAAATTTAAATTTCCGTCGTACTCGTGTTTTGTATATTCAGTAAGTAAATAACATGTCAATTATGAAATTTACTGAGTATAATATAATAGAAATCATGCGACTTAGGCATCACAATAACTGGAATGTAAGCCAATAGACTTTTAAATCGTGTATATAAATATAAGCACATGCGACTAAAGCATACATTCGGAGTATGAATTTTTTTTTCTAAGTCAAGAAACTTAGATCATGAGATTGCTAGACCTCGCGATCGTACGACTAAGTCGTGCGATTAATTCGAATCGTGTGCCCCTGTAGAAGAATGATCAAGTCATAGACCTGATCGTTTATGTCGTGCGACCTTGCGAAACTAGAGTCGTTTGATTATTGTCGTGCGATTCTGCGGAATACACAATGTCAGAGGTTGGTCGTTGGTTGACCAACGACCCTCCGATGCTTAAGTCAGTAACCGTCGTTGTTAAAAAATCGTATGAAAAAATAGAAAAGGGTTTAGAAGACGTACCTTTTCTGACGCATCGTGCCTAACTACGTGGGACGTCTTGATTATTGCTACCATCTTGTCCCCTTGTGGCGATTCTAAGACGATACACTAAATGTCGTCGTGAGTCGCCACAATAGAAGGTCTATTTTCGCGGCTTCAGAGTGGTTTTATAGCAATCACGAGCGACTTTCGGCTCATTTTTTATCTCCTGGATTCCCCACGGCGTAGGGAACTTCAGAGTCTAATGATACGTCGAGGGAATGACCTTCATCTCATGGATCCATGGTCGGCCTAAGATGATGTTATAGGCCGACACACAGTCGATGACGCTGAACTTGGTCTGTTTGTTGATTCCTCCGGCGTAGACTGGCAAGACGATATCTCCATAGGTGCTCGTCGCTTCTCCATTGAAACCGACCAAAGTTGTCGAACGTCGGGTGATTTCCGAGCGACCAATTCCCATGGCCTTGATGGTGTCAAGGAAGACGACGTTCGCTGAACTGCCCCCATCGACCAAGACTTGTCGAGTTAAACAATTACCAACCGTGAGTTGAATGATCAACCCGTCATGATGTTTCTGGTACGAGTCGCCGAGGTTGTCTTGGTCGAATATGATTTTCATAGCTTCCAACTCCAAATCTCCTTTAGGCCTTGATGAACACGGAATAGGCCGATCGTCAGGCGCTTGACTGGCGTGACGTTTGGCCGCGAAGTACGTCAGACCACACACATCGGAACCACCAGTGATACAATTGATGACTTTCGCATGCTCGAGGGTTGGCGGTCGAACGTCGTTAGTTGAGGTAACGACGTCGTCGATGATGTCTTTTAAATTGCCCTTCGGGATGTGATACGCCAGCTCCTTTTTGAGAGCTATGCAATCATCTGTCGCGTGACCATGGTCGACATGAAAGTCGCACCATTTAGATTTATCTTTCTTAGCGTCGTCCTGATCGGACTTCTTTGGCCATCGAATAGTTGCCTGGGTGGTCTTCAGAGCTTCGACCAAATCTTTAGTGGATCCTTTGAATCCATAAGAGAATATATTGGGGTACTGAGGAAACTTGGTCGCGGTCTTAGCCTCTGCTTTCGTCTTGAATCGGACGTTCGAGATCTGGCGCGTGGGCTCTATTTTGGAAATTGCTTTTGTCTTGAACTCGGGATTTTTCACACCTAACGACCTTTTGTCATCGGTATGTTTGCGACAAAAGGCAGCATCGTCCTCTACTCTCATGTACGCTAGGGTTCAAGCTCGGACGTCTTTAAAATTCTCTGGAGGATACTTGGTCAGGTCAGTGTATAACCCAAAGCTGTCGTCCAGACCACGCTTATAAGCTTCAATTGCAGTCTTGACGTCACAATTGCGAATGCTGATCATCTCCGCGTTGAATCGATTGAAATAACTGCAGATAGACTCGCTGGTCTTCTGCACGACATAATACAGGTCATTGGTCTGCTTCTCCATCTTGCGACTGCTGGCGAATTGCTGGGAGAATTGGTTGACCAATTCAGTGAACGACCCGATGGACTTGGGTTTGAGATTGATCAACCATTGGAGAGCAGGACCGGTGAGAGTCGCATCGAAGCTTTTGCACATACAGACCTCCTGATACATGTGTGGGATCGAGATCATCCACATGAGCTGCTTATACTGCGCGACGTGCTCTATTGGATCGGTCACTCACGAATACTTGGGCGTAAAGGCGGGGACGTTGTACTTCTTCGGGACCTCGACAGTCGCGATCTCATCGATGAAGGTTGACGCCTGAAATCCTGATCGAGGTTCGACATCAACGGGCACGGCTGCCCCAGGTAGCTTGGCGAGCAAAGATAGGACGCGCTCGTTCTGATCTTCTAGCATTTTCAATCGCTGGGCGACGGGGTCACTGGGGTCGAGATTTGCCCCTGCTTGCGGATTGATTCCTGAACTGGTGCCATTGCCATGCGACGAGCCATTGGCGTATCCGTTGAAAGGAACAGAATACGGATGTGACCCATTCTGAAACGGCTGCGACCCATTCTGAAATGGCTGCGATCCATTCTGAAATGGCTACGATCCATTCTGAAATGGCTGCGACCCATTTTGCATGGGTGGTGGCCTTATGTGCTGAGGAGGAACCGTCCCGAACTGGGGATTTGGATTGAATGGTCCTGGTTGCTGGTTCTGCATGAACGGACCTGGATGCTAATTCTGAGCGAACGGACCTGTTCCTGGACCTGGATTATGCGCGAATGGTTGAGGACCATTTTGACCGAACGATCCTTGGCCTGGATTCTGAACGAATGGCCTAGGACCATTCTGAGGTCCAAAGGGAATCCTTAGTCGTGCGATCTCCTCAGCTGCTCTGCGACGTTGTTCCGCCATGGCGTTGATTTGATTTCGAGCGACTTCAAGCTCCTGGTACATCTGGGCAATGACATGCTGCTGATCTCCAGGGACTGCCATTTTCCTAAAACAGAGAACAAAGAAAGCTCCAAGAAACCGTTAGTAAAACGCACGTTTATCGAAGATTTTCTCTAGATGGGGTCCCACGGATGGCGCCACACTGTTAATGCCAAATATCGTACCAAAGGGACAACTTAAGGTCGATGTGGACTTTAACAACTAAAGAAAGGAATCGTTCGACAAAGGCGTGCGACAAAGACAAAAATGTAAATGAGACAGAGGATTTGATGACGCAGGAAAAACCTCAACGAGGAAAAAACCTGCGGACGACTGTGGAAGTCATCGTTGCACTATGGTCGCCAATCAGGGGCGATGTCCTTGGTGTTCCGGGTGTCGATCGTACAGAGATTACAATACAAATGAAGGGAAAGACTTCGAAATGTAAAGTACAAGCGTTTGAAATGTAAAAACAATGTGCATCGTGTGTGAAAACAATATGTGAACTGTTGGTCGAGAGTGAATGTCTTGCGTCGAGAGCGATCTTCTATGAATGATCTCTTTGCTTTGAATGAATATTCTTCGAGTGTTTGCGTTTGCTTCTGTTGTTCGATGCTCTTGTTCTATCTCTCTCCCTGTGTTATTCGATGTTCTGAAACTGAGGATTGAACTTGGGATTTATAGTCTTCGGATGATGTTAATTGAATCATTAAGATCTTTGATGATTGTTGTAACGGTCGTCAGTTGTAACTCTTCATAATTGCTCTTCGTCGGTTATGACCGTTGCCCATTAATGACTTTGACTCCTGCATTAATCACTGAACAAATATAACAGTCGTATAACGCGTTAGTCAAGGTCGTACGGTTTTGTGCGACGGTCGTGCGAAGTAGGCGACGTCGAGGTCGAGTGTCGTGAGGAACTCTCGACTTACCTTTTAAGAGGGACGACGGAGGTTTTTTAGGTCTTTGTCGGGACCTTATCTTAATACAAGATATAGCTCATAACATGTGTCTTACCTTTTTCTGGTCGTGGTCGAGACCTCTTCGTCGGTTATGACCGTTGCCCATTAATGACTTTGACTCCTGCATTAATCACTGAACAAATATAACAGTCGTATAACAGTCGTATAACGCGTTTCCCATTAATGACTTTGACTCCTGCATTAATCGCTGAGGAAATCGCGCGACTGAGAAGTCAAAATCCGAATGGATCGTTCAGACCGCAGAACGGTCCTAGACCATTCGTTCAGAATCCCGGTCCAGGATCGTTCGGTCAGAATCCAGGGTCCGCTCCGTTCATCCAGAATCCGGGATCAGGTCCATTCGTTCAAAACCTAGGACCAGGACCGTTCGGTCAGAGTCAGCAGCCAGGCCCATTCATGCAGAATCAGCAGCCGGGATCGTTCATCCCAAATCCCAGTTCGGGACGATTCCTCGTCAGCATCTGAGGCCACCACCCATGAACAATGGCTCATCGTACGGCAATGGCACCAGTCCGGGAGTTAACCCTCAAGCAGGAGTAAATCCTGATCCTAATGACCCTGTCACTCAGCGATCGAAAATGCTAGAAGATCAGAACGAGCGTGTCCTATCTTTGCTCACTAAGCTACCTGGGGCAGCCATGCCTGTCGATGTTGAGCCTCGTTCAGGATTTCAGGCATCGACTTTCGTCGACAAGATCTCGACAGTCGATGTCCCGAAGAAATATAATATCCCCTCTTTCACTCCCAAATATACGGGGATAACCGATCTGACGGAGCACACCGCGCAGTATAGGCAGTTGATGTGGACGGTCTCAATCCCACACATGTACCAAGAAGTTTGCATGTGCAAGAGTTTTGGGGCGACCCTCACAGGTCATGCCCTCCAATGGTTGATTAATCTCAAACCCAAATCTATCGGGTCGTTCGCTGAGTTAGTCAACTAGTTCTCCCAGCAATTCGCCAGTAGTCGCAAGATGGAGAAGCAGACCAACGACTTGTATTATGTCGTTCAGAAGGCCGGTGAATCTATTCGAAGCTACTTCAATAGGTTCAACGCGGAGATGATCAGTGTCCGCAACTGTGACGTCAAGACCGCGATCGAATCCTACAAACGTGGTCTAGACGACAGTTCGAGTTTATACACTGATCTGACCAAGTATCCCCCAGAGAAGTTCGAAGATGTCCGAGCCAGAACCCTAGCGTATATGAGGGTAGAAGACGACGCTGCCTTTCGTCGTAAGCATACCGACGACAAAAGGTCGTTAAGTGTAAGGAAGCCAGAGTTCAAGACAAAGGCAGTATCCAAGCCAGAGTCTGTGCGACAAATCTCGAACGTCCGATTTAAGACAAAAGCGGAGTTCAAGACCGCGACCAAATTTCCGCAGTACCCTAAGATATCCTCCTACGGATTCAAAGGGACTACTAAAGACTTGGTCGAGGCTCTGAAGACCGTCCATGCGACCATTCGATGGCCAAAGAAGTCCGACCAAGATGACGGTCTAAAAGATAAATCGAAGTGGTGTGACTTCCACGTCGACCATGACCATTCGACGGACGATTGTATAGCTCTTAAAAAAGGGCTAGCATATCACGTCCCGAAGGGTAATCTCAAGGACATCATCGATGACGTCGTTACTCCAACTAGCGACGCTCGACCGCCAACCCCCGAGCATGCAAAGGTCGTCAACTGCATCACTGGTGGTTTCGACGTGTGCGGCCTGACGTATTCCGCAACCAAACGTCACGCCAGCCAGGCACCTGACGATCGACCTATCCCGCGCTCATCAAGACCCAAAGGAGATCTGGAGTTAGAAGCCATGAAAATCATGTTCGACCAAGACGACCTCGGTGACTCGTATCAGAAGCATCATGACGGGTTGATCATTCAACTCACGATTGGTAATTGTTTAACCCGACGAGTCTTGGTCGATGGAGGCAGTTCAACGAACGTCATCTTCCTTGATACCATCAAGGCCATGGGAATCGATCGATCGGAAATCACCCGACACTCGACAACCTTGGTCGGTTTCAATGGAGACGCGACGAGTACCTTTGGAGAGATCACCTTGCCTGTCTATGCCGGAGGAATCAACAAGCAGACCAAGTTCAACGTCATTGATTGCTCGTCGGCCTATAACATCATCTTAGGCCGATCATGGATCCATGAAATGAAAGTCGTTCCCTCGACGTACCATCAGACCATGAAGTTCCCTACGCCGTGGGGAATCCAGGAGATCAAAAGTGAGCCAAAAGTCGCCAGTGACTGCCATAAGACCACCCTGAAGCCGTAGAAGTAGGTCGTCTAGCAGTTACGGGTCGAGGAAGTCGTCCTGGACCAGAGCAAGCCTGACCAGAAATCCTTCGTAAGTTCGTCTCTCGATCCCTGCCTTAAAAACAAGCTAATATCATTCTTGCAGGAACATGCCGATTGTTTTGCCTGGTCGCACGAAGACATGGTCGGCATAGACCATGGCGTCGTTTCCCATAATCTCAATGTCGACCCGTCATTTAAACCTATCAAACAAAAGCAGCATAAATTTTCTCCTGAGAAGAATAAGGTAATAAATGACGAGGTCGACAACTGTTAATGCCAAAAATCGCACCAAAGGGACAACTTAAGGTCGATGTGGACTTAAACAACTAAAGAAAGAATCTTTCGACGAGACGTGCGGCGATAAATAAAATAAAGAAACAAGGGATTTGATGACGCAGGAAAAACCTCAAACGAGGAAAAAACCTGCGGACGACAGTGGGTGTCGTCGCTGCACTATGGTCGCCAATCAGGGACGATGTCCTTGGATACTGGTGTCGATCGTACAGTGATTACAATACAGATGAAGAAAATGCTTTGAAATGTAAAGTACAAGTGTTTGAACGTAAAAACAGGTGTTTATCGTGTACAAAACAAAGTGTGAACTGCTGGTCGAGGGCTGTTGTCGTGCGTCGAGAGCGATACTTAGAATAATGGTTCTTCACTTCAGGTGTTCTTGAATATTGCTTCGGTTGTTAATCGCCGGATATTCGATGTCTTGAAATGTTGATTGAGCTTGATATTTATAGTCTTCGCGTCCTTATCTTCATCCATAAATGCTCCTTTAATGGCCTTAACGATTGGAAACGGTCGCCGGAGTAATGATCTTCGTCCGTTACGGTCGCCGACTGTTTAATGATTGCATCGGTTATAGTCGTTGCTCCTTAATGACTTTTACTCCTGCATTAAACACTTAACAAACGGTCATGGTGAACGTTAGCTTTGGTCGAGGTCGCACGTCCTTATGTAATAGTCGTGCGGATCAGGCGATGCTATGGTCGAGCGTCGTAAGGAACTCTCGACTTACCTTTTATGAGGGACGACGATGGTGTTCTGGGTATTTGTCGAGACCTTATCTTAATACAAGATATAGTCCTTAATCATACGTCTTACTTGTTTTGGTCGCGGTCGAGCGACATGATTTTTTGCCCAAACAGTTTGCCCCCAAAATTTGAAAGAAGGATGGCAAATTCGAGTTTAAATTTTGCTTGTCGAACGCTTAGACTTGTGACTTGGGTTGAGGGACTTACCTGGTTATCGTGGAACTAGACCGGTTCGCCTTTAACTGAACGAGAAGTTGAAAAGTTATGACGTCATACTGACGCACGATGATGCTTACTAGCTGTCGAGGACAGGTGTCGAAGATCTGTGAGGGTATGCGAAAAGATCGGGGACGCGTGGAAATCATCCAGGGATTCGATTTGATGCGATTGTTTGCAAAGTGGGATCCACCTATGACCCTGAATGATTTCTGGTTGGCTTATCATGTTAAAAGAGACAAGAATTGGCGTTACAGTCTGTATTCCAAGTTTAAGGGTGATCGTACCCTGGTTTTAAATACTGCGGTCAACGACCGTGGATGGAAGAAGAGGTACGTATTCGTGCGTACTGACTCGCTTGACATCAATAGCAAATGGATTCGTCCTGACTGGAACATGGGAGGTATGCTTTTTTGATATATGTCACTGTTTGGTTCTTCCGCTTTCTATTTACTCATTGCTTTTTGTCGTCTTCAGAGATTCAGTACGATGCCTTGCACCCGAACGAAGGTTCTCGAGCCAAGGTCGACAGATTCCTGAGTTATAGTACTGATGATCAATCTTTCGTCACGTGGCAACCGGCGGGCGAGGACGAGGATGCGATGGGAGATTCTAAAGAAGAGGGAGAGGAGGATGAGAGGGAAGAAGCGACTGGTAAACGTACCGTAGTTTTTATTTAACTTTGTTTACTCTATCCGCCTGACGCTTCATGTATTTCCTGATCAGTGCCGACCAAGAGGAAATCGGTCTCTAGGGCAAAAGGGGAGTAGGTTATGCGTGCCCTTCGGGGTGAAAATGTTTCGACAGCTAGGTCGAGCGAAAAGAGAACCCGGAGGACAGTCCTGAGGGAACCTTCATCTAGGGTTGATAACTCACCGGGAGTTGTTCTGCCTAAGGAGGCGAGGGCATCATCTAGCCGTTTTGGCGTAACGGACGCGACACCAGCAAGTTCTGCGCTTCCGGCGACGGTGACAAAGCCGATGTCCAAAGTGTCGATCCCAACGTCTGCTGACAGGGGCGAGGGATCATCGGCCGAAGTTATGACGGTCAATTTTACATTGCCGTCTGACTTTATGGCGGATGGTGTCCTAGACGGGACGACGTCGTTCCCTCATCTGGGGAAGTATTTGCTCCCGTCTTTCGGGGAGCGTTTTCGTGGAGTTCCGGCCGAAGAGATTGGATCTCAAGTTGCCAGTCTGGCGTTCACGGTGAGTGTCAATCTTTCATGACTTGTCTCGTTCGTTTAGTCATCTAATATTTTCTTGTGTTATTTTTCAGACATTCCAGTCGTCTTTGGCATTACACGCTGGGATGTCGAAAGTTGAAGGGTTGATGGCGTCTGCCCTTGAAAGAGAAGCTGTGGCGTTGGAGAGAGAGAAGGCGGCTTTAGATAGGGAGAGGTTTTCCTTGGCGCGTGCTGACGAGCTAGCCATCCAGCTTTTCGATGCTCAGTATGAACTGCAGGGGATTCGTGCGGGAGGAGTGGCAGATGAAGGTCCTCGGGTCGGGACTTCGAGCAGGGATACGACCGATGTTCCCCCTGCCGTCTAGAATTTTCCTTTCCTTGTTTGTTTTGCCATTCGACTAATCAGGGATCGAGTATGTATATAATGGTTTACTTAATGCATATATCTTTTGCTTATGCTTTATTCGAATCACATTTGATTATAAAGTCGAACATAAGATACATATGAAATCATGCGACTAAGGCGCTCATTGTAATACGATAATAAGAACGTAAAAAAAATAAAAACACGCGATTAAAGCATCCATTCAGGGTATAAAAGCTAAGAAACTTAGATGTAAGTTATTTAGGCTTTGCGATTGTACGACGAGATCGTACGAGGAATTTGCGTTGTATGCCCCTGTGGAGGGATGGTCAGGGAAGAAAATCCTGATTGTTTATGTCATGCGATTCTGCGAATTTAAAGTCATCTAGTAGACTTAATGATTACTGCCGTGCGATTCTGCGATAATCTGTCGTGCGATTCTGCGATAAAATGATGTCGGGGGTTGGTCGTTGGCTAGCCAATGACCCTCCGATGCTTAAGTCAGTAAACGTTTTGTGAGAAAAAATCGTATGAAAAAGAGTTAGAGAACGTACCATTTCAGACTCTCTCTATTTGCCCCCTGTCATTTATTACCTTATTCTTTTTGGGAGGAAAAGATAGGTTTTAAATGACAGAATGACACGGAGAAATATTGTCCTGCGTTGACTATGTTGTCGTGCGACCGGGCACCATAGTAGACTTATCTCTGTGAAAAAGATATTAATTTAGGGATAGAGGAACGAACCTGTCGAGAGCCCGATCTTGTGACTTTGGTTTATTTTCGCGGCTTCAAGGTAGACTTGTAGCACTCACGAGCGACTTTTGGCTCACTCTTAATCTCCTGGATTCCCCATGGCGTAGGGAATTTCAACATTTGATGATACGTCGAGGGAACGGCTTTCATATCATGGATCCATGGTCGTCCTAAGATGATGTTATAGGCCGACGCACAATCGATGACACTGAACTTGGTCTGGTTGTTGACTCCTCCGGCGTAGACGGGAAAGATTATCTCTCCGAAGGTGCTCGTCGCTTCTCCATTGAAACCGACCAAAGTCGTCGAACGTCGGGTGATTTCCGAGCGATCGATTCCCATGGCTTTGATGGTGTTGAGAAAAATAACATTTGCTGAGCTGCCCCCGTCGATCAAGACTCGACGCGTTAAACAGTTACCGACCGTGATCTGAATGATCAACCCGTCGTGATGCTTCTGATACGAGTCGCCAAGGTCGACGTGGTCGACCACAATCTTCATGACTTCTAGCTCCAAATCTCCTTTGGGTCTAGACGAGCGAGGAATAGGGCGATCATCGGGCGCCTGACTGGCATGACGCTTGGCCGCTAAATACGTCAGACCACACACATCTGAACCACCGATGATGCAATTGACGACCTTCGCATGCTCGAGGGTCGTCGTTCGATGTCCGTTAGCTGAAATAGCGACATCGTCGATGATATCTTTGAGATTTCCTTTCGGAAAATGATATGCTAGTTCCTTCTTCAATGCGATACAGTCGTCTGTCGCATGACCATGATCGGCATGGAAGTCGCACCACTTTGATTTGTCTTTCTTAGCATCATCCAGGTCGGACTTCTTTGGCCATCGAATGGTAGCTTGAGCGGTCTTCAGAGCTCCGACTAAGTCCTTTGCAGATCCTTTGAATCCGTAAGAGGATATCTTGGGGTACTGAGTGAACTTAGTCGCGGTCTTGGCCTCTGCTTTCGTCTTGAAACGAACATTTGAAATTTGGCGCGCTGGCTCTATTCTGGAAACAACCTTTGTCTTGAACTCTGGCTTTCTGACGCCTAACGACTTCTTGTCGTCAGTGTGCTTGCGACGAAAGGCGGCATCATCTTCGACCCTCATATATGCTAAGGTTCGAGCTCGGACGTCTTCGAAAGTCTCTGGGGGATACTGTTAATGCCAAAAATCGCACCAAAGGGACAACTTAAGGTCGATGTGGACTTAATCAACTAAAGAAAGGATCTTTCGACGAGACGTGCGACGAGGGAAAAAATAAACGAGACAAGGGATTTGATGACGCAGGAAAAACCTCAAACGAGGAAAAAACCTGCGGACGACAGTGGGTGTCGTCGCTGCACTATGGTCGCCAATCAGGGGCGATGTCCTTGGTACTAGCGTCGGTCGTACGATGATTACAATACAAATGAAGGAAATACTTTGAAATGTAAAGTACAAGTGTTTGAATGTAGAAATAGGTGTTTATCGTGTGTGAATACAAAGTGTAATCAACTGTAGGTCAAGGTCTGTTGTCGTGCGTCGAGAGCGATACTTGAGCTTTCCTTCGAGTGTTCTTGAGTTCGCTGTAAGGTTCTGGCTTTCATTACTTGATCTCCAGAGTTTGAATGTTCTTTGCTATGAGTTTGGATGATTTTCTCTGCTGTTTGGTGATGTTTGCTGATGTATACTGGATGCTAACTGATGTCCCTTGAAATGAGGCTTTAGCTTGTCTTTTATAGTCTTCGTGTCATTAATTAGCTCCATTAATGATTTGATCAACGAATACAACGGCTGGAAACGGTCGCCGGAGTGATTATCCATAATGCTCTTCGTCCGTTACGGCTACTTGCTGTTAATGGCTTTGACTCCTGCATTAAATACTTAACAAACGTAACAGTCAAGGTTAACGTTAGCTTTGGTCGAAGGTGCAATGATCTTACGCGATGGTCGTACGGGACGGGCGATACTATGGTCGAGCGTCATGGGAGACGTACGACTTACCTTTTACGGGAGACGACGAATGTTTTCTGGGTTCTTGTCGAGACCTTATCTTAATACAAGATTTGGATTATAACGTGCGTCTTACCGGCTCTGGTCGTGGTCGTACGACGTGATTTTTTGCCCGAACAGTTTGCCCCCAAAATTTGAAAATTGAATGTCAAATTTAAGTTTTAAATTTTGTCAATCAGACGCATAGGAAATAAGACAAGAGTTAGAAATTACCTCAATCGCCTTGGATCTAGACTGGTCCGTTTCTAACTGAACGAGAAGTTGAAAAGGGAACGAGGTCGTGACGTCATACTGACACACGATGATGCTTACCAGCTGTCGAGGACAGGTGTCGAAGATCCGAGCGGATATACGAAAGGACACGGACGCGGGGAAATCATCCAGGGATTCGACTTGATGCGATCGTTTGTATAAATAAAGATCACGACGGATCTTTTCTTGCTATACTTCTGAAGTGTTTATTTGGGAAGATATTTCGCCTTGATTCCTTTCCATTCTTCGTCCGAACTTACTCGAATCGTTGTAAATCTTCAAACCGCAGTTGAGAGCGTTTATATAAGACCTTGTTCTGTCCTTTGATTCACAATGTCGACGGAGCCTGCTAGTCTTATCATGAATCACATAGACTTAGATGCTTTTAGGAGTTTAGCAAAAATTCCTGCAAATGTAGAGTTGCGGTATCCGGGGATTGTTCGTTCTAAGGATTGCCCCGAGGGATATCTCGTTTTGTATGAGTATCCTTTTAAGATAGGGTTTCAACGGCCGTTTTCTGGTTTAGCCAAGTCGTTCATGCAGGATTTCGATGTGTCGCCGGGACAATTGATGCCCCAACTTTGGCGAGTTTTGCTGGTTATTGAGCGAGCGTCCGCGAAATTGGAGTCTCCTATGATCATGAATGATTTCTTGGCGGCGTACCAAGTTAAAAAGGATAAGAACTGGCGTTATAGTCCTTATTCTAAGTTCAAGGGTGATCGTGCCTTGGTTTTGGGAACTGGTGTCAATGATCGTGGGTGGAAGTCGAGGTATGTATTTGTTCTTACCGAGTCGTTGGATTCCAGCAGCGATTGGATGCGGTCAGACTGGAATGAGACAGGTATGCTTCGTTTGTTTATGAGTTTTATTTATTTTTATGACTTCTGTTTATCATTCTCCTCTTGTCGCCTTCAGAGATTCGGTTTGACGAAGTGAGACCGACTGCGGATTCCCAGGCTAAGATCAACAAGTTCTTGAGTCTTAGCGTTGATGACCGATCTTTCGTTTCGTGGCAATCGGCGGACGAGGACGAGGATGAAGACGTGACAGAAGAAGGAGATGAAGACGTACAGGAAGAGGCGACTGGTAAGTGTACCATAGTTTATTTTATTTCGTTTATTCTATCTGTCTGACGCTTCATGTATTTCCTGATCAGTGCCGATCGAGAGGAAATCAGTCTCTAGGGCGAGAGGGAAGCAGGTTATGCGTGCCCTTCGGGGTGAAAATGTTTCGACAGCTGGGTCGAGCGAAAAGAGAACCCGAAGACATTCCTGAGGGAACCGTCGTCGAGGGTTGATAACTCACCGGGAGTTGTTTTGCCTAAGAAGGCGAGGGCGTCATCTAGCCGTCTTGGCGTGATGGACGCCACACCAGCAAGTTCTGCGCCTCTGGCGACGGTGACGAAACCGGTGTCTCAAGTGTCGATCCCAATGTCTGCCGACAGGGGCGAGGGATCATCGGCCGAAGTTATGACGGTCAATTTTACATTGCCGTCTGACTTTATGGCGGATGGTGTTCTAGACGGGACGACGTCGTTTCCTCATCTGGGGAAGTATTTGCTCCCGTATTTCGGGGAGCGTTTTCACGGAGTTCCGGCCGGAGAGATGAGATCTCGAGTTGCCAGTCTGGCGTTCACGGTGAGTGTCAATCTTTCATGACTTGTGTAATCTTTGTCGAATGTTCTTGAATGCACCTTTTATTTTTCACAGACGTTCCAGTCTTCCTTGGCGTTACATGCTGAGACGTCAAGAGTTGAAGATCTGGTGGCGTCTGCTCTTGAGAGGGAGGCTGCAGCGTTGGAAAGGGAGAGAGCGGCTTTAGATAGGGAGAAGTTGGCCATGGCGCGTGCCGATGAGCTGGCCGTCCAACTTTTCGATGCTCAATATGAATTGCAGGAGATTCGTGCGGTAGGAGTGGCAGATGGAGGCCCTCAGGCCGGGACTTCAAGCGTGGATACGACCAATGTTCCTGCTGTCGTCTAGAATTTTTTCTTTCCTTGTTGTTTTTGCCACTTGACCTATCGGGGGTTGAGTATGTATATGATGGTTTATTTAATGAATATATATCTTTTGCTTATGCTTTATTCGAATCACGTTTGATTATAAAGTCGAACATAAGATACATATGAAATCATGCGACTAAGGCACTCATTGTAATACGATGACCAGAACGTAAAACAAATATAAAAACACGCGATTATAGCATTTTCTAAGTTAAGAGACTTAAGGGTAAAATCGTTTAGACTCTGTGATCGTACGACCAGATTGTACAGTGAGTTTGTATCGTATGCCCCTATGGAGGGATGATCAAGTCACAGACCTGATCATGTATGTCGTGCGTCCCTGCGAATTTAAAGTCATATAGTAGACTTAGTGATTTTTGTCGTGCGATCCTGCGATAAAATGATGTCGAGGGTTGGTCGTTGGCTCACCAACGACCCTCCGATGCTTAAGTCAGTAGACGTTTTGTGAGAAAAAATCGTATGAGAAAGAGCTAGAGAACGTACCATTTCAGACTCTCTCTATTTGCCCCCTGTCATTTATTACCGTATCCTTTTTGGGAGGAAAAGATAGGTTTTAAATGACAGAATGACACAGAGAAATATTGTCATGCTGTCGATTATGTTGTCGTGCGACGAGGCACCATAGTAGATTTATCCCTATGGAAAAGATATTAATTTAGGGATAGAAGAAACAAACCCGTCGAGAGCCTGATCTTGTGACTTTAGTTTATTTTCGCGGCTTCAAGGTAGACTTGTAGCACTCACGAGCGACTTTTGGCTCACTCTTGATCTCCTGGATTCCGCATGGCGTCGAGAATTTCAACATTTGATGATACGTCGAAGGAACATCTTTCATATCATGGATCCATGGTCGTCCTAAGATGATGTTATAGGCCGACGCACAATCGATGACACTGAACTTGGTCTGCTTGTTGACTCCTCCGACGTAGACGGGAAAGATTATCTCTCCAAAGGTGCTCGTCGCTTCTCCATTGAAACCGACCAAAGTTGTCGAACGTCGGGTGATTTCTGAGCGATCAATTCCCATGGCTTTGATAGTGTTGAGAAAATTGACATTTGCTGAGCTGCCCCCGTCGATCAAGACTCGACGCGTTAGGCAATTATCGACTGTGAGCTGAATGATTAACCCGTCATGATGCTTCTGATACGAGTCGCCCAGGTCGACGTGGTCGAACACAATCTTTATAGCTTCTAGCTCCAAATCTCCTTTGGGTCTAGACGAGCGAGGAATAGGCCGATCATCGGGCGCCTGACTGGCATGACGCTTGGCCGCTGAATACGTCAGACCACACACATCTGAACCACCGGTGATGCAATTGACGACTTTCGCGTGCTCGGGGGTCGACGGTCGATGGCTATTAGCTGGAACAGCGACATCGTCGATGATGTCCTTAAGATTTCCTTTCGAGAAATGATATGCTAATTCCTTCTTCAATGTGATACAATCGTCTGTCGCATGACCATGATCGGCATGGAAGTCGCACCATTTTGATTTGTCTTTCTTAGCTTCGTCCAGGTCGGACTTCTTTGGCCATCGAATGGTAGCTTGAGCGGTCTTCAGAGCTTCGACTAAGTCCTTTGCAGATCCTTTGAATCCGTAAGAGGATATCTTGGGGTACTGAGTGAACTTAGTCGTGGTCCTGTCCTCTGCTTTTGTCTTGAAACGAACATTTGAAATTTGGCGCGCTGGCTCTATTCTGGAAACAGCCTTTGTCTTGAACTCTGGCTTTCTGACGCCTAACGACTTCTTGTCGTCAGTGTGCTTGCGACGAAAGGCGGCATCATCTTCTACCCTCATATATGCTAAGGTTCGAGCTCGGACGTCTTCGAAATTCTCTGGGGGATATTTGGTCAGGTCGGTGTATAGACCTGAACTATCGTCCAGACCACGCTTATAGGCTTCAATCGCGGTTTTGACGTCGCAATTGCGGATGCTGATCATTTTGGCATTGAATCTATTGAAATAACTTCGAATAGACTCAATAGCTTTCTGCATGATGTAATATAGGTCGCTGGTCTGCTTCTCCATCTTACGACTGCTGGCGAATTGCTGGGAGAACTGATTAACCAACTCAGCAAACGACCCGATAGACTTGGTTTTAGATTGATTAACCATTGGAGAGCTGGACCAGTGAGAGTTGCTCCGAAACTCTTACACATGCATACTTCCTGGTACATAAATGGGATCGAGATTGTCCACATGAGCTGCTTGTACTGCGCGACGTGCTCAGTCGGATCAGTCACACCAGAATATTTGGGAGTGAAGGCAGGAATGTTATACTTCTTTGGGACCTCGACGGTGGCGATCTCGTCGATGAAGGGCGACGCTTGATACCCCGAGCGAGGCTCGACGTCGACAGGCACGGCTGCCCCAGGCAACTTGGCGAGCAAGGACATGACGCGCTCATTTTGGTCTTCTAACATCTTCAAACGCTGGGCGACGGGATCGTTAAGATCAGGATTTGCCCCTGTCGAGGGATTGGTCCCTGGACTAGTGCCATTACCATGTGACGAACCATTGGTATCCCCGTTGAACGGGACAAAATATGGCTGCGACCCATAGTGGAATTGCTGCGGTCCATTCTGAAACGGCTGCGATCCTTGCGGGAAAGGCTGCGATCCATCGTGGAGTGGCTGAGATCCACCTTGAGGTCCATTCTGAAATGGCTGCTGAAATGGTTGCGACCCTTGTAATGGCTGAGACCCATTATTCACGGGTGGTGGCCTTATGTGCTGAGGAGGAACTGTCCCAAACTGAGGATTTGGGTTGAACGGCCCTGGCTGTTGATTCTGCATGAACGGGCCTGGATGCTGATTCTGCGCGGATGACCCTGGATTCGGGACAAATGGTCTAGGGCCATTCTGGTCGAACGATCTTGGAATTGGGTTCTGCACGAATGGCCTAGGACCATTTTGAGGCCCAAGAGGATTTCTTAACCGCGCGATCTCCTCAGCTGCTCTGCGATTCTGCTCTGCCATTGCATTGAGCTGATTCCTGGCGACTTCGAGCTCCTGATACATCTGAGCAACAGCTTGCTGCGGATTTCCAGGGGATGCCATTATTCCTGTAATAGAGAGCAGAAAAAAAACTCCAAGAAACTGTTAGTAGGGTGCACGTTCGTCGAGGATTTTCTCTAGATGAGGTCCCACGGATGGCGCCAAACTGTTAATGCTAAAAATCGCACCAAAGGGACAACTTAAGGTCGATGTGGACTTAATCAACTAAAGAAAGGATCTTTCGACGAGACGTGCGACGAGGGAAAAAATAAACGAGACAAGGGATTTGATGACGCAGGAAAAACCTCAAACGAGGAAAAAACCTACGGACGACAGTGGGTGTCGTCGCTGCACTATGGTCGCCAATCAGGGGCGATGTCCTTGGTACTGGCGTCGGTCGTACGATGATTACAATACAAATGAAGGAAATACTTCGAAATGTAAAGTACAAGTAATTGAATGTAAAAACAAGTGTTTGTCGTGTGTGAATACAAAGTGTAATCAACTGTAGGTCGAGGTCTGTTGTCGTGCATCGAGAGCGATACTTGAGCTTTCCTTCGAGTGTTCTTGAGTTCGCTGTAAGGTTCTGGCTTTCAGTACTTGATCTCCAGAGTTTGAATGTTTTTTGCTATGAGTTTGGATGATTTTCTCTGCTGTTTGGTGATGTTTGCTGATGTATACTGGATGCTAACTGATGTCCCTTGAAATGAGGCTTTAGCTTGTCTTTTATAGTCTTTGCGTCATTAATTAGCTCCATTAATGATTTGATCAACGGATACAACGGCTGGAAACGGTCGCCGGAGTGATTATCCATAATGCTCTTCGTCCGTTACGGCTACTTGCTGTTAATGGCTTTGACTCCTGCATTAAATACTTAACAAACGTAACAATCAAGGTTAACGTTAGATTTGGTCGAAGGTGCAATGATCTACGCGATGGTCGTATGGGACGGGCGATACTATGGTCGAGCGTCATGGGAGACGTACGACTTACCTTTTACGGGAGACGACGGATGTTTTCTGGGTTCTTGTCGAGACCTTATCTTAATACAAGATTTGGATTATAACGTGCGTCTTACCGGCTCTGGTCGTGGTCATACGACATGATTTTTTGCCCAAACAGATACTTGGTCAGATCGATATATAGACCTGAACTATCGTCTAGACCACGCTTATAAGCTTCGATCGCAGTTTTGATGTCACAATTGAGGATACTGATCATTTCGGCATTGAATCTATTTAAATAACTTCGAATAGACTCATTGGTCTTCTGCACGACATAGTACAGATCACTAGTCTGTTTTTCCATCTTACGACTGCTGGCGAATTGACGGGAGAATTGGTTGACCAATTCGGCGAACGACCTGATAGATTTGGGTTTGAGATTGATCAACCACTGGAGAGCTGGACCAGTAAGAGTCGCCCCGAAACTCTTGCACATTCATACTTCCTGGTACATGTGTGGAATCGAGATCGTCCACATGAGCTGCTTATACTGCGCGACATGCTCGGTTGGATCGGTCACACCCGAATACTTGGGAGTGAAGGCAGGAATGTTATACTTCTTTGGGACCTCGACGGTGGCGATCTCATCGATGAAGGGCGACGCCTGATACCCCGAGCGAGGCTCGACGTCGACAGGCACGGCTGCCCCAAGCAACTTGGCGAGCAAGGACAGGACGCGCTCATTTTGGTCTTCTAACATCTTCAAACGCTGGGTGACGGGATCGTTAAGATCAGGATTTGCCCCTGTCGAGGGATTGGTCCCTGGACTAGTGCCATTACCATGCGACGAACCATTGGTGTCCCCGTTGAACAGGACAAAATATGGCTGCGACCCATAGTGGAATTGCTGCGGTCCATTTTGAAACGATTGTGGTCCCTGCTGAAATGACTGCGATCTCTGCTGGAAAGATTGCGATCCTTGCTGGAAAGGTTGCGAACCACTTTGGAACGGCTGAGAAACCGGCTGGGATCCATTCTGAAACGGCTGGGCGCCACCTTGCAATGGTTGGGATCCGTTGTTCAAGGGTGGTGGTCGGATGTGCTGAGGGGGAATCTGCCCAGACTGGGGATTCGGAATGAACGGACCCGGCTGCTGATTCTACATGAATGGACCTGGATGCTGATTCTGTTCGGACGGGCCTGGTTCCGGACCTGGATTCTGGATGAATGGTCTAGGACCATTCTGGGGTCCAAAAGGATTCCTTAGCCACGCGATCTCTTCAGCTGCTCTGCGATTCTGCTCTGCCATTGCATTGAGTTGATTCCTGGCAACCTCGAGCTCCTGATACATCTGAGCGACGACTTGCTGCGGATTTCCAGGGGCTGCCATTTTCCTGCAACAGAAAATAGAAGAAACTCCAAGAAACTATTAGTAGAATGCACGTTCGTCGAGGATTTTCTCTAGATGTAGTCCCACGGATGGCGCCAAACTGTTAATGCCAAAAATCGCACCAAAGGGATAACTTAAGGTCGATGTGGACTTAAACAACTAAAGAAAGAATATTTCGACGATACGTGCGGCGATAAATAAAATAAAGAAACAAGGGATTTGATGACGCAGAAAAAACCTCAAACGAGGAAAAAACCTGCGGACGACAGTGGGTGTCGTCGCTGCACTATGGTCGCCAATCAGGGGCGATGTCCTTGGATACTGGTGTCGATCGTACAGTGATTACAATACAGATGAAGAAAATGCTTCGAAATGTAAAGTACAAGTGTTTGAACGTAAAAACAGGTGTTTGTCGTGTATGAAACAAAGTGTGAACTGCTGGTCGAGGGCTGTTGTCGTGCGTCGAGAGCGATACTTAGAATAATGGTTCTTCACTTCAGGTGTTCTTGAATATTGCTTCGGTTGTTAATCGCCGGATATTCGATGTCTTGAAATGCTGATTGAGCTTGATATTTATAGTTTTCGCGTCCTTAGCTTCATCCATAAATGCTCCTTTAATGGCCTTAACGGTTGGAAACGGTCGCCGGAGTAATGATCTTCATCCGTTACGGTCGCCGGTTGTTTAATGATTGCGTCGGTTATAGTCGTTGCTCCTTAATGACTTTTACTCCTGCATTAAACACTTAACAAACGGTCATGGTGAACGTTAGCTTTGGTCGAGGTTGCACGTCCTTATGTAATAGTCGTGCGGATCGGGCGACGCTATGGTCGAGCGTCGTAAGGAACTCTCGACTTACCTTTTATGAGGGACGACGATGGTGTTCTGGGTCTTTGTCGAGACCTTATCTTAATACAAGATATAGTCCTTAATCATACGTCTTACTTGTTCTGGTCGCGGTCGAGCGACGTGAGTTTTTGCCCAAACAACAACCTCCTCAAGACAGGGAAATTTCGAGAAGAAAAATACCCCGACTGATTTGCTAATGTCGTGGTTAGTGGAAAGGTCCTTATCGTATCTCAGAAGTCGTGGGTAAAGGTGCCTATCGGCTCCAAACCCTCGACAATCGAGATATCCCACGTAGCTGGAATACAACACATCTGAAAAGGTATTTCTTCTATGTCTTTTTCCTTCTTTCATATGATTTTTATCCATCATAACGATTACTGACTTAAGCATCGGAGGGTCGTTGGTTAGCCAACGACCAACCGCTGACATCGTTTTATCGCAGGATTGCACGACATCAGTTGCTAAGTCCACTATACGACTTTAGTATCGCAGGATCGCACGACATAAGTTACTAACTCTATCATATGATTTTAGTAAAATCACATGATATAAACAATCAGTTATGTTAGATGACTCGATTGTATGACTATAGGAACACATGACTCAAGTTCATCGTACGATCTAGTTGTACGTTCATAAGGTCTAACGACCCCACGATCTAAGTTCTTTAACTTAGAAGAATTTCATGTTCTAAATGAATGCTTTGATCGCATGTGCTTATGTTTGCCAACACGATTTAAATGTATAAAAGTCTTATGACTTGTATGCTAGTCGTTGTATCACAATGGATGCCTAAGTCGCATGATTTCTTGTTCATTCTGTACTTAGTGAATTTTGCAATTGATATTATACCTGTCCACGACACGTATGAGTCGAAATAATACATGAGTTCAACAGAAAAGTGAGTTTCATTCATGAAATAATCAATGTTTGGACAAAAAATCACACCCTCGACCGACTTGAGAAATTCCCTCGACATGACCCATGACCAAGAATACCCATTATTACCATATCCCCGACAAATGATAGTTTACTATTAAAAGACATCCTGTGTCAATAGTCACTCAGGATAGTGACTTTACATCTCATGATCGCTCGACACGCATCGCATGTTACACGTGTCGCATGTTACATGTCTCAAGTCAAACGTTACTAGTCTTACGTCACCAGTCTCATGTCGCCAGTTACGACCCGTCGGTCTTACGTCAACAGTCTCCTGTCGTCGATCTTATATCGTTCTGGTCCTATGACATCATCATCTTGGTCTTACGACCAAATGGTCTTACGACATTTTCATCCTAGTCTTGCGACATTTCCATAAGACCATTCTTATATTAAGATAAGGTCTTAAAAGACATTTACAGCCATATACATGGTCTTGTATTTCGGCAACGGTCGTATGCTCCATAAGACCGACGTTCTGAACTTAAGATAATCTTACGATTACACTAACCACTCATGGTCAACAACCGTTTCTTTTGTTCATTAATGCATGTCTACGGGCATTTATGGCACAACGACCAGTAACGGACGAATCATCAATGATATTAATGGCCCGATAGTGGTTACAAAACCAATCATCAATGACATTCAGAGCCCGACAGCGGTTACAAAGTGCGCCATAAAGGCACCATTAATGGCCAATGGAAGCTATAAAAGAGCCTATGCTGCAACCAATTCGGATTCATTCCAATTTTCTCCATCGACTTCCTTAGCAACTCTACACCAGAAACACAGTAATTCACAAGACATTAGCACGAATACCGCAAAAGCATCTTCGCACGACAACAGTACAAACCGCACGACATGCATACTTTTTCGCACGATTTACGCACGACAAACGTCATTTACACATGACACATGTCATTTACACACGACACACGTCATTTACACACGACACACGTCATTTACACACGACTAAGTTTTTATTTACATTTATTTGTAATCCGTTGTACACAAATCATCTGTAATACAAGGACTTTTGCCCCTGTTTGGCGACTATAGTGCACCGTCGACTCTCATGAGTCAACCGTGGTTTTTACCCTCGTTCTGGGGTTTTCCGCGTCACCAAATCTCCTGTCTCTTTTACTTTTTCCTCGCGATTGTGTTGTTTGGCTTGAGATACATTTATTTAGATGTTTAATAGCCGTTTTTTTTGTTCATGGTCAACAGCCGTTTCTTTTGTTCATTAATGCAGGTCTACGGGTGTTAATGACAAAAATCGTCCAGAATGATAACTTAAGGTTGATTGTGGAGCTTAACAACTAAAGAAAAGAATCTAGCGACAAATCGTGCGACAAAGACAGAAAACGTAAAAGAGACAGAGATTTTGGTGACGCGGGAAAAACCTCAACAAGGAAAAAACCCGCGAACGACTTTGGGGGTCGTCGTTGCACTATGATCGCCAAACAGGGGCGATGTTCTTTGTTCCGGGTGTCGATCGTACAGAGATTACAATACAGATGAAAGGAAATACTTTAAATGTAAAGTAACAAGTGTTTCGAATGTAAAAACGAGTGTGTCGTGTGTAAAAACTATATGTCGTGCATGAAAGTTATGCGTCGAGCGTGGGAGTCGTGCGTCGAGAGAGAACTATTGAGAGAGGTTTCTTTGCTTCGAGTGTTCTTCGGAAAGCCGATATCTCTAAATGGGATTGTAATCTTCATATTTATAGTCTTTGTGGCTTTAATTGACCATCATAATTGTAGGAGTAACGATCGCAACGGTCACTGCTGTAAATGCCCATAATTACTTCTGTCGGTTACGTCTGTTGGCCATAAAGGATATTGACCCTGCATTGAGTGAGAAAAACATAACAGAAATGTCGCATGTTAGTCGGTCGAAGTCGTGAGCTATGTCACGACGGTCGAGGTCGAGAGGTACTTTTGTCTCCAGCTTTGGTTAAAGGATAAAGTGTCTATTGTAATAACCGAGTATGTTATTGGTTTATTTAATTTTATAATTTTAGTTTTAAAGTGAGTTTGGGGTTAGTTTTATGGAGTTATAAGTTAAGGGGTAGACTTTAATTCTTATATAGAAGTTTGGGGGCATGTTTTGACAATTAAAAGGAGTGTGGGGTTTGTTGGGTAAAAATGAAGATATTAATCTCCATCCACCGCCTCTTTTTGTCCCATAAGAGGTGAGGTGTCCCTCATTATACTTCCATGTGGAGAAGTATCTTGTGTAGATATTTTTAGAAAAACACCTTTTGTGTGTGTGGGTTTTTTGTATACGGCAAGAGAGAGAGATAGAGAATTTAGAGAGATTTGAGAAAGCAAGTTAAAGAAGAAGAAAGGATTACTTCAGCTGGGTTTTTAGGAATCAAATCAAGAGAACAAAGGTAAACAATTCATCCTTTTATGTTTATTAGTTTCCTAAAGTTTACTAAAAGGTTTAGAAGTGGGTTTTGATGATTTATGGATGTTTTGGGAAAAATAAGTTTATGGATGGTTTCTATTTATGGTCTTAAACATAGCTGCAAAATATCAGAAACGTTCATGGTTAAAATTGATTTCTGGGTAGGAAATTTAATGAACAGATCGAGGTTTCCGGACAAGTTTTGATAGTGTCCGGAAGTCCCTCATTGGTGGTGTCCGGTAGTCTTGTTGAAGGTGTCCAGTAATTTCTATGGCTAGTGCCCGGACGAACAAGTATCCGGTAAGTATCTCTTTTCTATAGTTTCCGGACGATTTATGTTACCGGGTGGTATCCGGGTTACTTTGGTGTCCGGATGTCGTCCGGATTATTGATGTTGTCCGGAAAGCTATGTTGTCCAGAAAGTCATGCTGTCCGGATTGGTCTTGTTGTCCGGATAGTTCTGTAGTATCCGGAAACCTTAGCTGTTTGGTCACTTTTGAGGATTTAAGTTATCTAGAGTCCTTAGCTTAGTAAGTCTTATGCATCCGATTGGTAAAGAAGTGTTTGTATTTAATCTGTTTCAGATTCTGATAATTTTGGATAAAAGTTCGTATAGCTTGGAGAAAAGGCTTGGAAGGGTTATTGATAAGCGATCAGGTGAGTTTTACTTTAAAACGTTTTCAAACTGGAATACATATATATAAATATATATATGAGATGGATATGTGATAGATGGTGTGATTATGTGTTTACGTTTAAGATGGATATGTGGTTGGAATGCGATAACGTTTTTATAAATGAAAATATGATATATTGAGATATATATTTTATTTATATGAGCATTACACTACACGAGTATACGTTAGCCGAACTAATAGTCGGCGGAGTTTTGGCTGTAATAGTCGTAAGACGGTGTTGGCTATAATTGTAGTACGGTGGAGTAATTGATTAGTTGGCTTGCAACCAACTAATATGGCCAAGGGAAATGAGGAAAGGTACACGGTGCACGAGTCTTGCTTGGTATTTATATTATATGTGGTATATTTGTGTTTTACAAAATGATTTCTAAACTGACAGGGATTATCTCACTAGACCGTTTGGTCTAACCCTCATTTTGTTTTCAAAAATATGTATTCCAGGTCGAGGATATTTTATTAGCAAATGGAAGAATAAAGTGTAGGATGCGGTTGATAGCTGGCGAAGATTAGGAAATACTGATGTTTTGTATTGTGTAGTTTTGAGACTATGGGACCGTACGTGACTTATTATGTATTTTCTTTTATGAATGTAACGATGTTATGCAATATATGTTATTTGAAGCATGTTTGGGAAACCGGGTCGTTACAGATGGTATCAAAGCCCTAGTTTAAGGGATTTAGGTATTAGTATCCGTACCTAGACTTAAACTGCATGTGAAGTAGGATGTCCCTAATAATTTTAGAACCCTGGGAATGTTAAATATAAAAAGGTAGAACGAACATCATGTAAGGTAATTTCAAGTTACACCTGGCCAGTGTAATTGTGAACTTATAAGTACATGTTTGAACTGGAATACCTTGTTATATTGGGTATGTGCTTATGTGTATATTAATCTTGTTGAATCAACAGAGTGGCAAGTCGGTCTCGACGTATGGATAAAGATGAAGACAAGTATATTTCTATAAACTCTACACGTGCTAAAGTGCTATTTTGACTTCGGTGCAAACCGATTCTTTTGTGTTTGTAATTTTTATTATCTGCATTAGAAAAGTATTTGATAATTGTGTTAAGAGATATAGATGGGTGTAAGTTCAATGTAGTAGTGGGAGTTAAGTATCAGTACCTTTTCGTTTGACCGAATTCCGGGACGGAATTCTTTTAAGGGGGAGATGTTGTAATAACCGAGTATGTTATTGGTTTATTTAATTTTAGTTTTAAAGTGAGTTTGTGGTTAGTTTTATGGAGTTATAAGTTAAGGGGTAGACTTTAATTTTTATATAGAAGTTTGGGGGCATGTTTTGACAATTAAAAGGAGTGTGGGGTTTGTTGGGTAAAAATGAAGATATTAATCTCCATCCACCGCCTCTTTTTATCCCATAAGAGGTGAGGTGTCCCTCATTATACTTCCAGGTGGAGAAGTATCTTGTGTAGATATTTTTAGAAAAAGACCTTATGTGTGTGTAGGTTTTTTGTATACGGCAAGAGAGAGAGATAGAGAATTTAGAGAGATTTGAGAAAGCAAGTTAAAGAAGAAGAAAGGATTACTTCAGCTGGGTTTTTAGGAATCAAATCAAGAGAACAAATTGTTAGATCTGAAGTTTTGTCAATAAACCAAGTGTTGAAGATCTGATAAGAAGGTTCAGAAGTTCTGAGAAGAAGAGTCAGAGATCTGAGAAGAAGAGTCAGAGATCTGAGAAAGAGAAGTCAGAAGTTCTGAGAAGCGTGATCAGAAGAATGTTCAGAAGTTCTGAACTACCTGTTCAGAACTTATGACGAGTTTCGTTACTTAGTAATGTGTAAACTAATTAGGACACGTGTTTTGTTCTTATTAGTCTTTCTTATTTGTACTGTAGCTTTAATATATCCGTTGCAGTATAAATAGAGTGGTTAGCACTACGTTGCTAACTGATTGATTTTCCCATATTACTTGTATTCATTCCTTGTAATCTTTGAGGTTATCTCTCTCTTAGATCTGTAATTCTGTGCATCATTGAATACAATTGGGCTTGATCATACAATTTCTCAATTACTTCTTTCTATATTGATTGTAAGAATAGATCCTGCACTTTCAATTGGTATCAGAGCCAATCAACAAACAAATTCGTTCAAGATTGTGATTGCGAAGATCGATTGATCAATTTCTTGAAGATTTCTTGATTCATTCAAAATTCGATTCCGCTGCTAGGGCTAGTTCTTGAATTCTTAGCAATTCTTGAATTACCTGCTACTTTTCGATCAAGAAAATCGAATTTGTCTTTCTGTTGAATTTTCTTACAATCATGTCTTCTAAAGAATATCTAGCCATGGGATCCGAAACCAAACCGCCTGTTCTTATACCAGAAGAGTATCAGCAATGGAAAACTCGTATGATCCAATTCCTTGACAACATCGATGAAAATCTTATGATTTCTATTCGAGAAGGTCTAATCGAAGTATATATCGATGTCGCCGCAACCCCTGCTACAGAGACAACTCCAGAAATTCCAGCGACCAGAGTAAAGAAGAATTATTCCCAATACACTGCTGAACAGAAAAATAGGCATGCTATTGACAAAAGAGCAATTACTTTGATGACTTTGGCTGTCCCGAATGAGGTTCTTAACAGGATTGACAGTGGATCATCAGCTAAAGAAATGTGGGACGAATTGGAAAGGCAAATGTTAGGAACTGTGAGATCTATTCAGGCAAAGTTAAATCAAAGCATAAATGCTTATGAAAGGTTCAAAGCAAAAGAGTCAGAAAGTTTGACACAGACATACAGTAAATTTTGCACTATTCTAAATGACTTGAGAAGAAATGGACTGAAGAAAACAAAATCAGAAATAAATTACAAATTTCTGAACAGTCTAAATTCAGAATGGTCATCATTTGCCATAAGTCTGCAAATGAACAAGAATATGTGTGAAGAAGACTTAAATGATTTGTTCTGTGTTCTTAATCAACATGAAGACTCTGTCAAGTTAGTTGTGGAAGAAAAGAAAAATGTTGCTGATCAGTTAGCATTCTTATCAAAATCCAAAGCAATCAAAGCAACCAAAAAGACTGCATATCTATCAGAAATACCGAGTCTGGAGGAATCTGACAAAGAAGAAGGATCAGAAGATGATGAAGATATCAAGATAATGGCTGAAAAGCTAGCTTTGCTGACAAATACTTTCAACAAAAGGTATGGGAAGGGCAGATTTCAAGGAAATTATAAGAGAGTTGGAAGTTCAGATTATAAGAAGAAAGATGACAGAGAAGAAAATAAGATTGAAAAGAGAATAGAGAGAAGTGAAGAAAACAAGGAAGAGAAGGAAGAGAGAAAAGAAAAGAATCTGTGTTTCAAGTGTGGAAAATCTGGCCATTATGCCAAGGATTGCAGAGTTAAAGTTGTGAAAGATTATGAATACTACACCAAGAAGGCTCAGCTTGCAAAGAAGAGAGATGACGAGAGTGCGCTATTGGCTGAACAGGAGAATTGGCTGTACTACACTTCTGATGAAGATGATCATATCAACTTTCCACAGATGCGAAGCTATATGGCAAAAATGAGGAATGAGGATGATTCTGATTTTGAAGATGCTGATTCTGAGTCATCTGCTGAGGTACATTCTTCACTTGAATTAGAGTTAATGACACAGATTGGTGAAATGAAAACTGAATTTGCTAATCTAAGAAAACAGATAAAAGGAGAAAGAACTTTGGTTAACAAATTCAGAATTGAAAAAGAAGTAATAAAAGAACAATATGAAGAATCTGAGGCTGAGAAACAGAAAGTTAAAGATGAAAATTCTGAATTGATGAAAAGGCTTTCTGAACTAAAAGTTGAGTTTTCAAAAATAAAGGATGAAAAAGGTGATTTACAAATAAAATTTGATATGTTATTTGAAGAAAGAAAGAATTTATACACCAAAATCAAAGAATTGGAAGATTTGAATTTGAAAAGAGGTCAGACTCAGCAAACATTAAATCTTTTATTAAGCAATGTTAAAGATACAAGATTTTACAATCCAAAGAAGGGATTGGGATTGGAAGAAAATGTCATTTTAAAAAGAGCTCCAATACTTCAAGTTTCTAAGCCAAAAATCCCAGAAATTGTTGAAGTTTTCATAAGACCTGCTAGTTCTATAACAAGTTCTGACAATTTGCAAAGACCAAACTCTAAAAAGTCAGATGAGACAATTTCTGAGTCTAAAACAGAAAAGTCAGTTGGTTCAGAAGAAAAGGTTAAGAAAGAAGTTTCTAAACCAACAGATGAAAAGCCAAGATACAATGATACTAAATTCAAGTATGATTCCTTAAATGTCAGCTACAAAAATAAACAACCAAGTTTTTCATATCATGACATTGAGAGCATATTTGATACAAGTAAAAATTCTGAAACAGTCAATCAGAAGTCTGAAACTTCTAGTCAGGATTCTGAACTTTGTAATCAGAATTCTGAGTCTAAAGATCAGACATCTGAGTCTGTAAATCAGAACTCTGACTCAGGTAGTCAGAAGTCTGATTCAACTGGATTTTCTGAAACAAAATCAGATGAATTTTTGCAACTTGAAAAGAGATTTAATCTTGTGAGTCAAGAACTTGAGGATTTAAGGAAAGCTTATGATGAACTTGAAAATGATTTCTGTGAGGTGGATATTAAACTTGAAGAAGCTTTGAAAGAAAAGAATATTTTTATTCAGAAAATAACAGAGCTTGAAAAACTGAAGACTGAGTATGATCTTTTTAAAATTAATGCTTCAAGAGAAAATGATAAATTCTTTAATGAATCAAGTACATATGAAAAAGGTGAATCATCTAATTCTTCTAACAAAAAGAACTTGAATTTTTCAGAAAAAGAAGAAAGCAAAAGGAAAGATGATCTTGCAAAGTTGAATGATCTGAAAAGGGAACTTGAGAAGCTTAGAATGAAATCTACTTCTGAACTAAACGCTAGAAATTCTTGTAATAAGGGCAATTGTACTCTGAACAGTATAAATAAAAATGAAATGATCTATGTTTCAGATTTATTGTCACTTGCAAAGAAAAATCTTGTTTGTGTTAGATGTAAAAATGATTCATTCCAATATTCTCACAAATGTAAAAAAGAAAAATCTTGTTTGTTTGACAATGCCACGTATTTCATTTAAATCCTTTGTGGTATTTCACATGTGTTGACTCCGTTATAACATTGATTTCGCTTTTCCGTTAAACCTTTCAACTTCGCGGATTTTAGATAGGTCTTAAAATCCCTATTTCAAATTTCTTTCAAATTCCAGAGCGAAACGTGAGATACGAATCAAATCCAGAGTTCTTTGAATCTGTTTTCTTCTTAAATCATGTCTGAAATACGAAGAAGTGGTCCAATTTCTCTACATTCTACAAAATCGATAATGGATTCATCCGATTCGGAAAATGATGAAGTACAAAATAGAGTTGCAGAGGAAGGGGCAATAAGAAATGATGAAGAAGATGAACAAATGGATGAATCTGAAGGAAATGCGGATGAGGTAAACGTTAATATTGAACATGATCAGAGTGCTGCAGGTTCTATTATGTCAGATAGATCTATTCTAGTGGAAAGAGTTGTTCCTGAGAGTGAATGGTTGAAATTATCTGAAAATAACTGTGTTATATTGTTTGAGGAAAGTCGTTTTAAGCCTGAACACAGAATTATCATGGAGTTATTCAAACATCATCCGTACAGAAAATGGTTTACAAGAAGTAAAAATGTGCCTGTTCAGTACATACAACAATGGTGGAAATATCTTAGGTTAGAAGATAATAAGTTTGTGTCTGAAATTGGAGGAGTGACATTTGTCTTATCTATCTCTGCACTAAGAGAAATGCTGAATCTACCAGAGAAAGATGATGTACAAAGAAGAACAGATTTTGAGGATTTACCCCTAACAGAGGAATTAATAGCAGAGTTTATGAAGTTGGGATACAATGAAGGATTGAGGACTCTCAGTTTGTTCAGAAGAAACAAATTACCACCTATTTGGGCTTGCTTCTTTCATGTGGTAAATAAATGTTTGTCAGGGAAAAATAGTTCTGCTGATCAAGGTTCTAAACAAATTCTTCAGATATTTCAAGGTTTAGTGAAGAATAGGCATTATGACTATACTTTAATACTTTGGGAAGATATGAAGAATACATTTGAGAAGAATCAGAAAGCAATTCAGAAGAAGACAAAGGATGCTCCACTGACATACATTCCCTACATAAGGTACTGGCAAATTGTTATTTGGTATGCCATGCAGGAAAACAGAACAATCTCAAGAAGAACAAATGAAGAGCATGGTCCTACATTTTATTTGGGTAAGATGACCTCAGTAACAAGACTTGAAAATTATCCCAATCATAAACTGTTGCCAAAATCACTTAGGAATTATATTCCAAGGGAGAGTGAGATTTTAAAAGCTTATTGCACCTCTATGGGAATTGAATTACCTCAAATCCCTGCCCAAGAGGACCAACCTGAGAAGAGAGGTGAGGGGTCTAGTCGAATTAGAGAGGGGGAGGATGTTCAGATGGGTGAACATTCTGAGAGACCTGAGAGGGAAAATTCTGAGAGCTTGGTTAGATTTGGTGAGGAAAAACAAAATGAGAGTGATGAGGATGAGAGATTGTCAACAGAGGTTCAAACAGAAAGAGATGCCTCTGAACCAGCTAATCTTGACCAGGTAACCACACATGCTATTGGTTCACATCTCTTGGTGTCCAATATTGAAACAAACACCATGGACCTAGTGGTGGATCTTGAACAACCCATCCATACCCACTCAGAAGCATTTCAACATGCCACTGTTTCACACAAATCCGGGGAACCATCCCAAACTCATTTGGAGGGAGGTGATAAATCCCAACTTATTTTTCAACACATTGAGTCTGAATATCACAGTCCTATTCATATTGAGCCTGAAATTCCTTTTGACACTTGCACAGATCAGGAATTTCGTACTCCTGAAACAACATTCATAGACATGCCTAATGTTGGGTGTCGAGGATTGGATGGAAGTCCTGGTGAGGTGAACATTACAAAAGCCTCATTCAAACGTGCATCTGTTGTACAAGATGACTGTGTGTTATCTACAGGCCATGAGCTCTCTGGGCACATGAAAACTGGACCATCTGTTGGTTCAGGTTCACTGTTAGAAACTTCTGAATTTGAAAAGATTCAGAAACAAAACAAGGAGATGGGGGAAAAAGTAGAAAATTTGGAGAAGAGGATGGAGGATCTGAATGATGAGGTATCAGATTTGAAAGATGTGTTGGAGAAAAAGTTAACTTCTGTTGAAACCAAGGTAGATGATGTAACGAAATCCTTGGATTCTCACAAAAAGGAGATCATGGATATAATGTCTGGTTTTCAAAAAGATATGTTGAAACAAATGCAAGATATGCAGGATTCTATACTGAAAGCACTGAGTGTATCACTGGCTTCTACTTCAAAGCCTCTTGATCCTGTTCCTATTGCAGAAGCTGAAGCTGAAGGTACTTCTAATCAGAACTTAAAAAGAAAGTTTGATGATAATGAGCCTCATGATCATCAAAAGGGGGAGAAAAGACAAAGGTTAAGTTCTGATGATGACATTGGCATAGAAGATTTTGAGATAGCAGACATGCACTTAGCCAATACAAAAAGTTCAGAAGATCAGACACAGGAAAATTTAAAGAAGATGATTCAGATAGTACAGCTTGACAGTTCAGATACAGAAGAAATGGAGTTGGGAAGTATTGATAATAATGAATCAGATAAAACAGAGGAATTGAACTTGGATACTGAGATGGAAGGAAACTCAGATGAAACTGTAGCTATTGAGGAATCTGATTTGAGAATAGAAGAAATAGTGGAAAGTACAGTGGTAAACAGGTGTACAGATATTGTGGTTTATAACAGTGAAAGGGCAATGGAGTCTGAATCAGAAGAAAGGAGGTTGAATGAAGAATTGATCAGAAGAATGCATAATGAAGTAGTCAGAGCTTTGAGTGTTCAGAAAATTCATAAAGGGATAAAAGTAATAAGACCTATTGATCTGATGGGTGAAGAAGACAGAACTGTTGATTATTCTCAGAATTTTAAGCATGAGTTCAGATATAACTATGCTGATGAGATGAACACAGAAGAAGAATATGAGAAACTAGAAGATTACTTCATGCCTTCTGAGTATGTATTCAGAAAACCAATTGAGATTTCCAAGATTAACTTACAGACGTTAGAAGAACCCATATGTGATTTCATCCTGGAACTAAGTGATGTACCTTTGGCCAGACAATTTCATGATGATATTTTTCCTGAGGAAATGTATGAAAACCTCTACCACTCAGAAGGAGAATATGAGTTTTTAGAGAGTAATGTTGATGGTTTCATGGATGAAAGAGCTCAGATGGTTTACACAGAAGCTTCAAACAGATTCAGAATTCCTGACTCAAGACTGCATATTCAGAAAAGAATTGAGAAAGTTCTAATGTTTCAAGAAGAAGAATTCAGTGGTTTAATGTTTGTTAGAATGGAAGTGTTGAAAGAGAAAAATACAAAAGTTGCCATGTCCAGTTTTGATTTCCACAGACTAACACTTGATGATCAGATCTTTCTAGTCAAATTCTTCTCTGGTACTGAAGAAGCCTTGATGGAAATTGAATGCAGAAGACTTCTGGGTATCTATGTCAGAAACATGTACTTATATGATTTTCAACTAGCCATTGAAGGAAGAAAAGAGAAGTGCAATCTGAGGTCTCCAACAAATATTGCAGGATTTGATGTGTGTACAAAAGGATTCGTAAATGAAGGAATGGAATCTGAAGGGTTTGCATATAAAGTTCAAGAGAGACTTGAAATGTTCAAACTGAAAGAACTGGTAAAATATAGTGATGCAACTCTGAGTTGGTTACTGATTGAAATGGAAGTAAGTGCTAAAACTGAAAGAGAGAACTTAAAGAAAAGGTGTGTAAACTCTATGAATAGAAGGTTGAATCTCAGAAGAAAGATCAGAAGTTGTGGTGAATGGTTGCTATCTGAAGTTAATCCCAAGAAGATGTTACATAGTGATTTTGTGTTCCCTGCTGAGTATGAAGTGAATGAAATTTTGTCAGATGAAGTTGAAGAAGTTCAGGACACAACACCTCAGAATGTGCAGATAACTAATATTGACCAAGCTGAACAGTCTGAACCCAAAGAAGATGAAATATTCATTGATCTGAATGGATACTTTCTTGAATTTGATCTGCCTGAGTTTTTCAAACCAAAAGAAGTACAATTCTTGGATGTGTATTATGATAGGTCTAAGGAGACTCAGATCTGGTTGGCTGAAAAATCAAGATGTCTTGGCAAAACAAAGCAAGCCGTTTACTCAGATTTTCTAATCACTGGAATCAGAGAATTGAAGGTTAAGAAATTCAGAAAGATGGAGTACTTATCCTTTGAAGTTCTGAGAGAAGATGGCAAGGTTTATTATTTTACTGATGCAGATTTTGAGAAACTGTCAGTGGTTGACTTCTACAGATTACACAGCTTTCTATGTTTTAAAGAGTCAAGTAAAGACAGAAATGAAAGGAAGGCAAGAAGTGTGGTGATTGAGGCCATGTTCTATATCTTAAGGTGGCATTGCTATACAGATTTCCAAATAGCTCTGTATTTGCAAAAGTCATGTGTTTATCTGGCAAATCCCAATACAGATCATGAGCAGAAAAAAGTGTTAAAGACTGGAAGTGTTCACAAGTATCCAGATTTGGGAGTATTTTTGAAGAACAAAAGTGGAAAGATCTTCTTCAGAGCAAAGGAAACTGCAAAATATTGTTCTGGAACTTTAAGGATCATAAAGCACAATTTGGAGAAAAAGATGCTGAAAGTAAAGGAAGCAAACATAACTCAAGAAGCAATAAATCAGCAAGTTGAAGTTATTCAAGAAATTATTGACAAGATTGATAAGAGGCTTAATCTGAGGAATGTGCTACTTCAGAAAATTGTTCCTGCTCTGAAAGAATTAGATGATGCAAAGTTTAAGTTTATTTGACAAAAAGGGGGAGATTGTTAGATCTGAAGTTTTGTCAATAAACCAAGTGTTGAAGATCTGATAAGAAGGTTCAGAAGTTCTGAGAAGAAGAGTCAGAGATCTGAGAAGAAGAGTCAGAGATCTGAGAAAGAGAAGTCAGAAGTTCTGAGAAGCGTGATCAGAAGAATGTTCAGAAGTTCTGAACTACCTGTTCAGAACTTATGACGAGTTTCGTTACTTAGTAATGTGTAAACTAATTAGGACACGTGTTTTGTTCTTATTAGTCTTTCTTATTTGTACTGTAGCTTTAATATATCCGTTGCAGTATAAATAGAGTGGTTAGCACTACGTTGCTAACTGATTGATTTTCCCATATTACTTGTATTCATTCCTTGTAATCTTTGAGGTTATCTCTCTCTTAGATCTGTAATTCTGTGCATCATTGAATACAATTGGGCTTGATCATACAATTTCTCAATTACTTCTTTCTATATTGATTGTAAGAATAGATCCTGCACTTTCACAAAGGTAAACAATTCATCCTTTTATGTTTATTAGTTTCCTAAAGTTTACTAAAAGGTTTAGAAGTGGGTTTTGATGATTTATGGATGTTTTGGGAAAAATAAGTTTATAGATGGTTTCCATTTATGGTCTTAAACATAGCTGCAAAATATCAGAAACGTTCATGGTTAAAATCGATTTCTGGGTAGGAAATTTAATGAACAGATCGAGGTTTCTGGACAAGTTTTGATAGTGTCCGGAAGTCCCTCATTGGTGGTGTCCGGTAGTCTTGTTGAAGGTGTCCGGTAATTTCTATGGCTAGTGGCCGGACGAACAAGTATCCGGTAAGTATCTCTTTTCTATAGTTTCCGGATGATTTATGTTACCGGGTGGTATCCGGGTTACTTTGGTGTCCGGATGTCGTCCGGATTATTGATGTTGTCCGGAAAGCTATGTTGTCCGGAAAGTCATGCTGTCCGGATTGGTCTTGTTGTCCGGATAGTTCTGTAGTATCCGGAAACCTTAGCTGTTTGGTCACTTTTAAGGATTTAAGTTATCTAGAGTCCTTAGCTTAGTAAGTCTTATGCATCCGATTGGTAAAGAAGTGTTTGTATTTAATCTGTTTCAGATTCTGATAATTTTTGGTAAAATATCGTATAGCTTGGAGAAAAGGCTTGGAAGGGTTATTGATAAGCGATCAGGTGAGTTTTACTTTAAAAACGTTTTCAAACTGGAATACATATATATAAATATATATATGAGATGGATATGTGATAGATGGTGTGATTATGTGTTTACGTTTAAGATGGATATGTGGTTGGAATGTGATAACGTTTTTATAAATGAAAATATGATATATTGAGATATATATTTTATTTATATGAGCATTACACTACACGAGTATACGTTAGCCGAACTAATAGTCGGCGGAGTTTTGGCTGTAATAGTCGTACGGCGGTGTTGGTTGTAATTGTCGTACGATGGAGTAATTGATTAGTTGGTTTGCAACCAACTAATATGGCCAAGGGAAATGAGGAAAGGTACACGGTGCACGAGTCTTGCTTGGTATTTATATTATATGTGGTATATTTGTGTTTTACAAAATGATTTCTAAACTGACAGGGATTATCTCACTAGACCGTTTGGTCTAACCCTCATTTTGATTTCAAAAATATGTATTCCAGGTCGAGGATCTTTTATTAGCAAAGGGAAGAATAAAGTGTAGGATGCGGTTGATAGCTGACGAAGATTAGGAAATACTGATGTTTTGTATTGTGTAGTTTTGAGACTATGGGACCGTACGTGACTTATTATGTATTTTCTTTTATGAATGTAACGATGTTATGCAATATATGTTATTTGAAGCATGTTTGGGAAACCGGGTCGTTACATCTATGATTTGACTTTGTTACGAGGGTTGTGCGATAAATGTTCTTAGTATCTTGGTCGTGGTCGAGACTGGTGATTTTTTCCCCAAACAACGGGCATTTATGGCACAACGACCAGTAACGGACGAATCATCAATGGTATTAATGGCCCGATAGTGGTTACAAAACCAATCATCAATGACATTCAGAGCCCGACAGCGGTTACAAAGTGCGCCATAAAGGCACCATTAATGGCCAACGTGACTTATTATGTATTTTCTTTTAAGAATGTAACGATGTTATGCAATATATGTTATTTGAAGCATGTTTGGGAAACCGGGTCGTTACATCTATGATTTGACTTTGTTACGAGGGTTGTGCGATAAATGTTCTTAGTATCTTGGTCGTGGTCGAGACTGGTGATTTTTTCCCCAAACAACGGGCATTTATGGCACAACGACCAGTAACGGACGAATCATCAATGGTATTAATGGCCCGATATTGGTTACAAAACCAATCATCAATGACATTCAGAGCCCGACAGCGGTTACAAAGTGCGCCATAAAGGCACCATTAATGGCCAACGGAAGCTATAAAAGAGCCTATGCTGAAACCAATTCGGATTCATTCCAATTTTCTCCATCGACTTCCTTAGCAACTCTACACTAGAAACACAGTAATTCACAAGACATTCGCACGAATACCGCAAAAGCATCTTCGCACGACAGCAGTACAAACGCACGACAAGCATACTTTTTCGCACGATTTACGCACGACACACGTCATTTACACACGACTAAGTTTTTATTTACATTTATTTGTAATCTATTGTACACAAATCATCTGTAACACAAGGACTTTCGCCCCTGTTTGGCGACTATAGTGCACCGTCGACTCTCATGAGTCGACCGCGGTTTTTTCCTTCGTTCTGGGGTTTTCCGCGTCACCAAATCTCTTGTCTCTTTTACCTTTTCCTCGTGATTGTGTTGTTTGTCTTGAGATACATTTCTTTAGATGTTTAAAGTCCACATCAACCTTAAATTGTTCTTTTATGCGATTTTTGGCATTAACAATCAATTACACCCAAGTAATTCAACCACCAACGGTCGAGCGAGAAAAGCAAAGTTAAAGATAAAATTTCCTAAGGCAGAGGAGGATCGACAACCGCATCCTTGCCAGAAGCCTCACCCTTTGAGCCCTCATCGACTTCCTCATCGTCGGCCTCCTTCTCGTCATCCGAGTCGAGATCTCTTTCAGTCCCGACATCGCTCAGAAAGAAGGCAAGTTCATCCGACGCCAAGGCCAGAGGGTTCTTGCCCGATAGGTGTCGTCGCATGATTGCCGCTCGTGCGGTCAATCGAGCCAAGGCAAACACGGACTTAGCTGCGTCCTTCATCTCTTTCACCTCTTCTTCCAAGCTCACCACCTTGGACTTGGAGTCCTCAGCTTCTTTTCTCTTCATAGCCAAGGACTCCTTCGTCCTGTCCAGCTCCTCCCTTTGGTCGGCGATCAAAGACATGGATTGCTTCAGACGAGAGTTCACCTCGTCCTTTGCATGTCCGATAGTTTCCAACTCGTTCAGAGCATCGTCGAGTCGCACCGACATACCCTCGGCACGTGCCAGAGCGGACTTTTCCCTCTCCAACGCCGCGTCCTCTCTTTTAAGGGCAGAAGATACTAGGCCTTCTATCCTTGTCGTTTCGGCATGCAGAGCCAGGGAAGACTGGAACGTCTGAAAAACATGAAAAGCGTTGTTAGTAGATATTCGACAAAGTAAACATCGATAAAATAAAACAAGTCTTGAAAGAAAGACTTACCATGAACGCTAGTCCGGCAACATGCGATCCCGCATCCTCGACGGAGACCCCTCGAAAACGCTCCTCGAAAGATGGGAGCTGATATTTCCCCAGATGCGGAAACAATTTCGTCCCGTCTAGGACGTTGTCAACTAAGAAGTCCGACGACAATGTAAAGTTAACCGTCATGACTTCCTTATCCTCGGTCGCATGACCCTTGCCCTTGTCGGCCGCTGTACGGGTCGATGTCGTAGATGCATGCGTCGTCTTTGTCGCCTGAAGTGCCGGGCTGACTGGCGTCGCGTCAATCGCGTCGGAAGACACCTTCGTCTTCTCAAGAGTCACGATCGCCGCGATCGCCTTCTCAGGACTAACGACTCTCGACGAGTCGCTTACCTTCAAAGACGGTTCCCTCAGGATCATCATCCTCGTCTTCTTTAGGACACCTGACCCAGTTGTCGGGATCACCTTCCTCTTTTCTCTGCCCTGACGGGCCAGCTCAGCTTGAGCTGCCTTCTTGGCCGCCGCAGGTGTCACCTTCGCCTGAAATCCTCCTGTAAGGCAAGAAAAAGAAAGAACGATTAAACGATCGAAAGAAGAGAAAGACTAGGTCGAGCAAAAAGAAAGCAAAGGAACACTTACCGGTCATTTCTTCCTTTTCTTCCCTCGACCCTTCTCTCTCCTTCTCCTTTTTCTCCTCTTCTTCCTCCGTCTCCTCTTCCTCCTCTTCTCCCTCTCCTTCCTCTCGTGCCGCCTGTTGTTTTTCACACAAGTAAACCAAGTCGTCGTCCTCGTCTACCAAATGACGTGTGACGAACGATCGGTCGTCAGGACTGATCTCCAAGAACTTCTCGATTTTGGTCTTGGAATCATCGCTGGGCTTCACCTTGTCGAAGTTGATGTCTGAAGGCACATAAGGGAGAAGATTAGTCGAAGAAGAAATAAATAAGTATAGTAAAAACGCTCGACCAAAGCTAAAACTCACCCATCATGTTCCAACCGTACTTGATCCAGTCACTGTCAGGGTCCAGCGTCGCTACCCGCACGAATGCATACCTGGTCTTCCATTTGCGGTTGTTGACCGCAATTTTTAGAACCAAGGTACGATCGCCCTTGTGCTTTGAGAATAGACTGTAGCGACGGTATGTATCCATCTTGACCTGATAAGCCGTCAAGATGTCCTTCACAATCAGCGGCAACTCCCAATTCACGGTAAGTCGCTCGATGACCTGTATGACGCGCCAGAATTGGGGCATCAGTTGCCCCGAAGACAAGTCAAATTCGCACATAAACGCCTTGGCTAGAGGCGAATATGGCCAATGGAATCCTATCTTGAAAGGGTATTTGTATATCACGACATACCCCTCTGGACACATCTCCGGTCAAATCTGACCGACCTTGCTCACTGTAATCCCCGCAGGGATCTTTGCTAAACTTCTGAGGTCGTCGAGATCATCCTGAGTTCAAATGGTACTTTTGGATTCTGTCGACATCGCTAATCCCGTTAACCAAGTGTTTGGGTAAAAATCCACCAGCCTCGACCATGACCAAGACGTTAAGGACATTTATCACACTTCTCTCGTAGCAGAGTTAAATCATCAACACTTTGTCCTTGGACCGAAGCCATAGTCGAAAGTACCTCTCGACACTCGACCGACGTGTGGAAATACACGACCTCGACTGACTAACATGCGACATTTCTGTTATATTTTCATCGTTTAATGCAGGTCAAACTCCATTTATGATCAACGACTATAACCGACGAGGTAAGTTATGAGCATTTAAGTCAGCAAACCGTTACGACAGTTACATGAATCATTCAACAACCCAATTAAAGCACTCGAAGACTATAAATACAAAGACAAAGCTATCATTTGCAGATCACCTATCTCCACCGAACTCAAGAATCACACTGCGTAGTCAAGAACATCCAAAGCAAAGAACTTTCTCTCAAGTGATCGCTCTCGACGCACGACTTACACTCTCGACCAGCAGTTTTAGCACACGACACACTTGTTTTACACTCGATACACTTGTTATTTTTACATTTCAAATCATTTGTATTGTAATCATTGTACGATCGACACCTGAAACAAAGGACATCGCCCCTGTTTGGCGATCATAGTGCAACGACGACTTCCACAGTCGTCCGCGGGTTTTTTCCTCGTTAAGGTTTTTCCCGCGTCATCAAAATCTCTGTCTCTTTACAATTTTTTGTTCTTGTCGCACACTTTGTCGTAAGATTCCTTTCTTTATTTGTTAAGCTCCACAATCAACCTTAAGTTATCCTTCTGGACGATTTTTGGCATTAACAGTTTGGCGCCCACCGTGGGGCCCCATCTAGAGAAAATCCTTCGACAAACGTGCGTCCTACTAACGGTTTCTTGTAGTCTCTTTTGTTTTCTGTTTCAGGAAAATGGCAGCCCCTGGAAATCAAGAGCATGTCATTACCCAGATGTATCAGGAGTTAGAAGTTGTGCGGAATCAAATCAATGCCATGGCTGAGCAAAGTCGAAGAGCAGCTGAGGAAATCGCGCAGCTAAGAAATCCCTTCGGACCTCAGAGCGGTCCTAGACAATTCGTTCAGAATCCGGGTCAAGGATCGCACGGGCAAAATCCAGGGTCCGCTCCTTTCATGCAGAATCCAAGACCAGGACCATTCGGTGAAAATCAGCAGCCAGGTCCATTCATGCAAAATCAGCAACCGGGGGCGTTCAATCCAAATCCCCAGTTCGGGACGGTTCCTCCTCAGCATCTGAGACCGCCACCCATGAATAATGGATCGTAGCCGTTTCCGAATGGATCGCAGCCGTTTGATAATGGGTCGCAGCCATATTCAATCCCTTTCAACGGGGACGCCAATGGTTCGTCGTATGGCAATGGCACTAGTTCAGGAATCGACCCTCTAGCAGGTACAAATCCCGATCCTAGTGACCCCGTCACCCAGCGGTTGAAAATGCTAGAAGATCAGAACGAGCGTGTCCTGTCCCTGCTCGCTAAGCTACC
This sequence comes from Saussurea involucrata, assembly GCA_033807775.1. NCBI lineage: Eukaryota > Viridiplantae > Streptophyta > Magnoliopsida > Asterales > Asteraceae > Saussurea > Saussurea involucrata. The sequence goes on from CM066315.1 coordinate 48,679,509, forward strand.
TGGGACAGCCGTACCATCGACGTCGAACCTCGCTCAGGATTCCAAGCGTCGCCTTTCATCGACAAGATTGCGACGATTGACGTCCTGAAGAAATTCAACATCCCCGCCTTCACACCCAAGTATTCGGGGGTGACCGATCCGACGGAGCACATCGCGCAGTATAAGCAGCTCATATGGACGGTCTCGATCCCACACATGTATAAAGAAGTATGCATGTGCAAGAGTTTTGGGGCAACTCTCACTGGTCCTGCCCTTCAATGGTTGATCAATCTCAAACCCAAATCCATCGGGTCGTTCGCTGAGTTGGTCAATCAATTCTCCCAGCAGTTCGCCAGCAGTCGCAAGATGGAGAAGCAGATCAGTGACCTGTATTATGTCGTGCAGAAAGCTAATGAGTCTATTCGAAGCTATTTCAATAGGTTCAATGCATAGATGATCAATGTCCGCAATTGTGACGTCAAGACCGCGATCGAAGTTTACAAGCGTGGTATGGACGACAGTTCAGGTTTGTGTACTGATTTGACCAAGTATCCCCTAGAGAATTTCGAAGATGTTCGAGCTCGAACCCTAGCGTATATGAGGGTAGAGGACGATGCTGCCTTTCGTCGCAAGCATACCGACGACAAGAGGTCGTTAGGTGTGAAGAAGCCAGAGTTCAAGACAAAGGCAGTATCCAGGCCAGAGCCCACGCGCCAAATCTCGAACGTCCGGTTCAAGACAAAAGCGGAAGCCAAGACCACGACCAAATTCCCTCAGTACCCCAAGATATCCTCCTATGGATTCATAGGGTCCACTAAGGACTTGGTTGAAGCGCTAAAAACCGCCCAGGCAACCATCCGTTGGCCAAAGAAATCCGATCAGGACGACGCCAAGAAAGATAAGTCGAAGTGGTGCGACTTCCATGTAGACCATGGTCATATGACAGATGATTACATAGCTCTCAAGAAGGAGCTAGCATATCATGTCCCGAAAGGAAACCTCAAGGATATCATTGACGACGTCGTTACTCCAGCTAGCAACGTTCGACCGCCAACTCCCGAGCATGCTAAGGTCTTCAATTGCATCACTGGTGGTTCCGATGTATGCGGTTTGACGTATTCCGCAGCCAAACGTCACGCCAGTCAAGCGCCTAATGATCGGCCTATCCTGCATTCATCGAGACCAAAAGAAGATCTAGAACTAGAAGCTATGAAGATCACTTTCGACCAAGACGACCTCGGCGACTCGTATCAGAAACATCATGATGGGTTGATCATTCAACTCACGATTGGTAATTGTTTGACCCGACGAGTCTTGGTCGATGGAGGCAGTTCAGCGAACGTTATCTTCCTTGATACCATTAAGGCCATGGGAATCGACCGATCGGAAATCACCCGATGCTCGACGATCTTGGTCGGTTTCAATGGGGAAGCGACAAGTACCTTTGGAGAGATCATCTTTCCAGTCTATGCCGGAGGAATCAACAAACAGACCAAGTTCAACGTTATCGATTGTGCGTCGGCCTATAACATCATCTTAGGTCGACCATGGATCCATGAAATGAAAGCCGTTCCCTCGACGTATCACCAGATCATGAAGTTCCCTACGCCGTGGGGAATCCAGGAGATAAAAAGTGAGCCAAAAGTCGCTCGTGATTGCTATAAGACCACTCTGAAGCCGCGGAAATAGACCGTCTATTGTGGCGACTCACGACGACATATCCTAGATTTCGTATATCGTCTTAAAATCGCCACAAGGGGGCAAGATGGTATCAATAATCAAGACGTCCCACGTAGTTGGGACGCGACGCATCAGAAAAGGTACGTCTTCTAAGCCCTTTTCTATTTTTTTCATACGATTTTTCACAGCGACAAATACTGACTTAAGCATCGGAGGGTCGTTGGTTAGCCAACGACCAACCTCTGACATCGTTTTAACGCAGGATCGCACGATATTAGTTACTAAGTCTTCTATACGACTTTAATCTCGCAAGGTCGCACGACATAAATGATCAAGTCTGTGACTTGCTTATTCTGTCACAGGGACACACGATCCAAGAACATCATACAATTTAATTATACTATCGTAATACTCAACAGTCACCTGATCTAAGTTTCTGGACTTAGAAAATTTTGTATGTTCTGTATGAGCACATCGATTACATATGTTTTCTAATGCGATTTGAACACATGACTTATATCTTAATCGTTATATCGCAATGAATGCCTTAGTCGCATATACTTATTCTTGCCAATGTGATCTCAAAGTACGAAAACCTTACGACTTGTGTGCCAGTCTTTGTAATTGCAATAGATGCCTAAGTTGCACGATTCCTTGTTTACGTAGCGAATTCTACAAGTTAATACTATACTTGTTAGCAAGTCGTATGGATTGAAACAATGTGTGAAATGTAAACAAAAGAGTAAACTTCATTCGAAAAACATACGATTACATCTCGACCACCAACGGTCGAACATTCAAAACTAAGACAAAAGCAAAAAACTCTCTAGGGATTAGAAGGAACGTCGACAGCATCTTTGCCCGGAGCTCCATCCTGGAGACCCTCGTCTACAACCTCGTCCACAACTTCTTCTTCCTCGGCCTCTTTTTCGTCATCAGAGTCGAGATCTCTCTCAGTCCCGACTTTAGACATAAAGAAGGCCAGCTCCTCAGTCGCGGATGCAAGGGGATCCTTTCCCGACAGATGTTGCCGCATGATCGCTGCCCTAGCTGTCAAACGAGCGAGGGCAATGGTCGACGCAGCCCCTTCCTTAAGCCCCTTCACCTCCTTTTCCAAGGCCGCCACCTTAGACTTTGATCCCTCGATCTCTTTCTCCTTCGTATCCAAGGATGCTTGCATCCTGTCCAGCTCCTCTCTCTGATTTGCAATCACAGAGAAGGACTCCTTCAGACGAAAATTCACGTCATCCCTCGCATGACTGACTGCTTCTAGCTGGTCCAAGACATCGTTAAGTTTTACCGACATCTCTTCAACACGTGCCAGGGCAGACTTCTCCCTCGCCAACATCGCATCCTCCTTCTTAATGGCAGAAGACACTAGACCTTCCATCTTTACCGTCTCGGCTGCAGGGCCAATGAAGACTGAAACGTCTGAAGTACATATAAAAACACGTTAAACAACGACAATGACACCGACCAACGATAAACAAAGTATTGAGAGATAGACTTACCATAAACGCCATTCCGGCGACGTAAGCCCCCGAGCTCTCGATAGAGCATCCGTTGAAACGTTCCCTGAAAGAGGGGAGCTGAAATTTGTCCAAATGGGGGAACAAACTCGTCCCGTCCAGAACGTTGTCCACCATGAAATCTGCCGGCAATGTAAAGTTCACCGTCATTTCCTCTCCGAAGCCCGTTCGTGCACCCTTGCCCTTGTCGGCCGACGCGGGACCTGACGCGACAGTAGGAGACCCCGTCGATTTCGCCGGATGCGCAGGATCGACGGGTGTCGTGTCGACTGTGTCGGAAGTCTTCTCGACAGACATGGCCGACACCTTCGCCTTCTTAGGCGATACGACTCTCGCTGAGTCGCCCGTCTTCAAAGACGGTTCCTTCCAGACGGACGTCCTCGTCCTCTTGAGGATTCCCGACCCAGTTGTCGGAGCCTCTTTTCTCTTAAAAACCTCCGACCCAGCTGTCGGGGCCTCCTTCCTTCTCTCCTGCGCCTTCCGAGCCAATTTGGCCTGATCCGCCCTTTTAACCATCGCCGATGACATCTTCGGCCGTGGCGGTTGGGATTCCGGTTGGAATTCCGGTCGGGATTCTTGTCAGGGTTCCTTATGGGATTCCTTTTGGGATTCTTGTTGAGATTCTCCTATGAAACGAAAGAAGAAGGACAGTTAGGCGACCAAAACAATGGAAGAGGCATATCAAATGAAGAAAGGTATACTTACCAGTCATCTCTACCTCTATCGACTCTTCCTCCTTCCTTTCTTCCTCAGTCTCCTCTTCCTCTTTCTCTTCTTCTTTCTCTTCTTCTTCCTCTTCTTCCTTTCGACTCCTCCACAACCTGTCGCTCAGGAAAACCACGTCGCCGTCTTCGTCGATCAAATGATGTGTGACGAACGATCGATCGTCAGCATGAATCTCCAAGAACTTTTCGATTTTGTTCTCGGAATCGTCACCAGGATTTACGGCGTCAAAATTAATATCTGAAAATGCGGAGAGGGGAGATTAGTCAATAAACGGAGCAATAAAGGTGAAAACATAAAAGATGCTCGACTAAAGCTAAAGTCTCACCCGCCATGTTCCATCCGGACCTAATCCAGTCACTGTCGGGGTCTAGCGTCGCTACCCGCACAAAAACGTATCTAGTCTTCTATTTGCGATCATTGACCGCAGTTTTTAGGACTAGAGTACGATCGCCCTTGTGCTTTGAGTATAAGCTGTAACGACGATACATGTCCCCCTTGACCTCGTAAGCGGTCAAGAGGTGTTTTACATTCATCGGCGACTCCCAATGCAAAGTAAGTCACTCGATGACCAGAATCATACCCCAGAACTGGGGCATCAGTTGCCCTGGAGACAGGTCAAATTCGCACATAAACGCCTTAGCTAAAGGCGAATATGGCCAACGGAACCCTATTTTGAAAGGGTACTAGTATATTACGACGTACCCCTCGGTGCACATCTCCGGCCGAATCTGACCGGCCTTGCTTACTGCGATCCCCACAGGGATTTTCGCCAGATTCCTAAAACTATCAAGATCATCTTGATCCTGAATGGCGCTCCTAGGCTCCGTCGACATCGATAAACCAGTTAACAAGATTTGACGCTCCGAAAAGCCCCATATATCCCAGTTCTTCCTAGGTTTCCTAGCGATTGACTTACGACGCATACAAAGACAGGAGAATCGTATCTTATATAGTCGCTCTAAAGAAACCTCGAATCTCTAAACAAGTCAAAGATCTCTCGCAAGTTTGGAAAAGATTCGGTGAAGAAACAGCAAGAATCGAAAAAAAAAATCTCTCCTAAAAACCTCTGAAATCGAAAAAGGAAAAGACCCGTCGAAGGATTCTATTTATGAAAACGATCATGTCAGTTCGAGTCACCCGATGATCGACACGTGCCCCTGCCTTTTCAAATGCTCGACAGATTGTCGACACCTGGCGTTTACAGCTGTTTTGCACGATTATGCGTCAGCGTGACGTCACGATTATATCCCCTTTTCGACTTCCCATTCGGTTAGAGTTGGACCGATCCAATTCCAAGGCAACTGAAAGGATTTGTTACACGCGTCACTGGCAAAATTTTAAAAACTTTTGAAATTTGAATTTGTCACTCCACTTTTTCAAATTTTGGGGGCAAACTGTTTGGGTAAAAATCCACCAGCCTCGACCATGACCAAGACGTTAAGGACATTTATCACACTTCTCTCGTAATAGAGTTAAATCATCAACACTTTGTCCTTGGACCGAAGCCATAGTCGAAAGTACCTCTCGACACTCGACCGACGTGTGGAAATACACGACCTCGACTGACTAACATGCGACATTTCTGTTATGTTTTCATCGTTTAATGCAGGTTAAACTCCATTTATGATTAACGGCTATAACCGACGAGGTAAGTTATGAGCATTTAAGTCAGCAAACCGTTACGACAGTTACATGAAGCATTCATCGAATCAGTTAAAGCACTCGAAGACTATAAATACAAAGACAAAGCTATCATTTGCAGATCACCCATCTCCATCGAACTCAAGAATCACACTGCGTACTCAAGAACATCCGAAGCAAAGAACTTTCTCTCAAGTGATCGCTCTCGACGCACGACTTACACTCTCGACCAGCAGTTTTAGCACACGACACACTTGTTTTACACTCGATACACTTGTTTTAGCACGACTTACGCCCCTGTTTGGCGATCATAGTGCAGCGACGACTTCCACAATCGTCCGCGGGTTTTTTCCTCGTTGAGGTTTTTCCCGCGTCATCAAAATCTCTGTCTCTTTACAATTTTTTGTTCTTGTCGCACGCTTTGTCGCAAGATTCCTTTCTTTAGTTGTTAAGCTCCACAATCAACCTTAAGTTATCCTTTTGGACAATTTTTGGCATTAACACCGATTAAGCTCCCAGTTTTTCCTAGGCTTTCTAGCAATGGACTTACGACGCATACAAAGACTGAAGAGTCATACCTTATATAGGCGCTCTAAAAACCTCGAAATTCCTAATGGAATCGAAGATTCTTGCAGGTTTGGAAAGGATTGGACGAAGAACAACAAGAAATCGGGAAAGAATCTCACTCTTAAAACTCTCTGCAAACGTAAAATGGAAAAGATCCACCAAGGGTCGCTATTTATGTAAACGATCGTGTCAGGTCGAGTCCCTCGATGATCGACACGTACCCTTACCTTTTCGTATGCACGCACGGATCGTCGACACTTGGCGATGACAACTGCTAAGCATGATTGTGCGTCAGCGTGACGTCACGATCTTATCCCCTTTTTCGACTTCCTCTTTAGTTAGAATTGGACCGATCCAGTTCCAAGGCAACTGAAGTGACTTTTGACACGTGTCACGACCGTAGACGTCCGACTGACAAAATTTAAAATTCAAATTTGCCACTCTATTTTTAAATTTTAGGGGGCAAACTGTTTGGGTAAAATTTCACCAGTCTCGACCACGACCAAGATAGGGAAAACATTTATTACACTTTTTTGTAATAGGGTAAAATCATAATACTTTATCCCCCGATCAAAGTTGAAATCGAAGGTTATCCACCTCACGACACTCGACCATGACGTCGTCTAGCTCACATGACCGTCGTATGGAACCTTGCGACCTCGACCGACTAACATGCGATATTTCTGTTATATTTTCACTGTTTAAATGCAGGAATCAATGTCATTAATGATCAACGGACATAACCGACAAGGACAATGATGAGCATTAAAACCAGTAGCCGTTACGACCATTATCAGCAGTTTTTATGGAGTTATTGAAAGCACTCGAGGACTATAAATACAAAGGCTCAATCACCATTTGCTCATCTCACATCTGGAAACAACGAGACTCTCAAGAACACTCGAGGCAAAGAGTTCTCTCTCAAAAGATCGCTCACGACGCACGACTTACACGCACAACACATAGTCTTTACACACGATTCACTTGTTTTACACGCACGATACACTTGTTACTTTACATTTAAAGTCTTTCTTTCATTTGTATTGTAATCTCTGTACTCTCGACACCTGAAACATAAGGACATCGCCCCTGTTTGGCGACCATAGTGCAGCGACGACCCCCAAAGTCGTCCGCGGGTTTTTTCCTTGTTGAGGTTTTTCCCGCGTCACCAAAATCTTTGTCTTATTTACTTTTTCTGTCTTCGTCGTACGCTTTGTCGAAAGATTCCCATTCTTTAGTTGTTAAGCTCCACAATCAACCTTAAGTTATCCTTCTGGACGATTTTTGGCATTAACAATCACATCATAACACTAAATGGGAATTACCATTAGATCCTGGCCTATTCCGTATTTATCAAATCAACGGGAATTACCATTAAGAGCCCAACCTATTCCACGTGATTACATAATACTAGTGCCTATGGATCCATTACACTTACTAGCATACGTGCATATTTACTCGAATACACAAACATTTCATATTATATTCTCAAAGCTGAGAATTCCAAATAATATCATATCCTTATTCTCAATTGTCCCTTTTCGGCGACTTAGCACGGGGAAACCTATATCCGGACTGTTCGAAAACTCGTACAAAAAAGTATTCGGACTCAAAATCCGAAACCATCTAGAATCAGTACCAAGTCTGGAACTGTCCGGAACCAGGATTTAAATTGAGACCGGAACTTAGATCGAACCCGGATCCCAAATCGGATCTCAACGAAACCTGATCCCTAACTGGATCCCACATCGGATCTCAACGAGACCGGATCCCACATCGAATCCCACACCGGATCCCACTCCAGATCTCACACCGGATCCCACACCGGATCCCACTCCGGATCTTAACGAGACCGGATCCCACACCGGATCCCACTCCGGATCTCACACCGGATCCCACATCGGATCCCATTCCGGATCCCACACCGGATCCCACTCCGGATCTCAACGAGACCGGATCCCACACCGGATCCCACTCCGGATCCCACACCGGATCCCACTCCGGATCTCAACGAGACCGGATCCCACACCGGATCCCACTCTGGATCTCACACCGGATCCCACACCGGATCTCAACGAGACCGGATCCCACACCGGATCCCACTCTGGATCTCACACCGGATCCCACTCCGGATCTCAACGAGACCGGATCTTCCATCTGTACGTCAATTTTACTCTAAAAGCTCATCTAAATTCAATTTCTTAGTCCCTTCCATCTTAATACATATTTACCAAGTGATTCAGATAGTTTGCTACCAAATATAACATTCAATTTCAATTGAAATCATTTAGAAGAAGATGAACTTACCTGATACAAATTCAAAATCGATGGAAGCCAAAAATCATAACTCCAACTCGATTCCAGACCACCAACACAAATCAATAACCTAAAAGAATCAGATTATTTATGATTATCACTTCTCACGAAACCAATTGGAGAGATTGATTGAATTTCTTACCTAAAGTGAGCAGCGAGATTGAGTTTCCTTCTCTGCTTTCTCCAAACCGACTCCAAAATAGAAAATGAGGTAAACCTCACTCTTAGACCGACTGTCTTTCTTATACAAATTCAATTTTCCTCAAAATACCAAATCAACCCTGAAGTTGCATTTTACAATTAGCCCAACACTTTGACTAATTACTCTTTCAACCCCTTTATCAAAATATAACTTAACTTTGACTATGTAAAATTTAAGACGTTACAACAATCGAATAATATCAAACTAAAAACATTATCTAGCAAAATTGTTTTCTGGTGAAAAGATTATATCTTCGAGGTATTAAACATCAAGAAAAAAAATACATATTATAAAATAGAAAAACATTATTATATAGAAAATGATCTAGCATCAAACAAAAAAACTATCTAACATGAAATTACATAAACCAATAATAGTGTAATGTTTGGGTAAAATATCACCAGTCTCGACCACGACCAAGATAGGGAAAACATTTATTTTACTTTTTTATAACAAGGTAAAATCATAATACTTTATCCCCTGATCAAAGTTGAAATCGAAAGTTATCCACCTCACGACACTCGACCAGGATGTCGTCTAGCTCATACGACCGTCGTATGGAACCTTGCGACCTCGACCGACTAACGTACGATATTTCTGTTACGTTTTCAGTGTTTTAATGCAGGAATCAATGTCATTAAATGATCAACGGCTATAACCGACAAAGGCCATTAACAGCATTTAACTCGACGTCAGTTACAACCGTTACACGAAGCATTTATGGAGTTATTCAAAGCGCCCAAAGACTATAAATACCAAGCTCAATCATCATTTTAGGGGGGACGATCAGACATCTGGAATCAACTGCACTCTCAAGAACACTTGAAGCAAAGAACTCTCTCTCGAAGAATCGCTCTCGACGCACGACATTCACACACGACACACATCTTTTACACACGACGCACTTGTTTTTACATTTGATACACTTGTTACTTTACATTTGAAGTATTTCCTTTTCATCTGTATTGTAATCACTGTACGATCGACACCTGAAACATAAGGATATCGCCCCTGTTTGGCGATCATAGTGCAGGGACGACCTCCAAAGTCGTCCGTGGGTTTTTTCCTCGTTGAGGTTTTTCCCGCGTCACCAAAATATCTGTCTCATTTACGTTTTTTGCCTTTGTCGTACGCTTTGTCGAAAGATTCCTGTTCTTTAGTTGTTAAGCTCCACAATCAACCTTAAGTTATCCTTCTGGACGATTTTTGGTATTAACAGTTTGGCGCCCACCGTGGGGCCCTATCTAGAGAAAATCTTCGGCAAACGTGCGTCTTACTAACGGTTTCTTGGAGTTTTCTCTTTTTTCTGTTTCAGGAAAATAGCAGTCCCTGGAAATCAAGAGCACCTCATTGCTTAGATGTACCAGGAGTTGGAAGTTGCGCGAAATCAAATCCATGTCATGGCTGAGCAAAGTCGAAGGGCAGCAGAAGAAATTGCGCGGCTGAGGAATCCATTCGGACCGCAGAACGGTCCAAGGCCATTCGTTCAGAACCCAGGTCAGGGATCGTTCGGTCAGAATCTACGATCCGCTCCATTCATCCATAATCCAGGATCCGCTCCATTCGTCCATAATCCAGGTCCAGGTCCATTCGTTAATAACCCTGGACCAGGACCGTTCGGTCAGAATCAACAGCAAAGTCAATTCATGCAAAACCAGCAGCCAGGATCGTTCATCCCGAATCCCCAGTTCGGGACAGTTCCTCCTCAGCATATAAGACCTTCCCCCATGAATAATGGGTCCCAGCCATATTTTGTCCCTTTCAACGGGGACGCCAATGGCTCGTCGTACGGAAATGGCACCAGTTCAGGAGTTAATCCACAAACTGGTGCGAATCCCAATCCTAACGACCCCGTCGCACAGCGGTTGAAGATGCTAGAAGATCAGAATGAACGTGTCATGTCCCTAAACGCTAAGTTGCCAGGGGCAGCCGTGCCTGTCGATGTCGAGCCTCGATCGGGATACCAGGCATCGCCCTTCATCGACACGATCGCGACAGTCGACGTCTCGAAGAAGTATAATATCCCCTCTTTTACTCCCAAGTATTCGGGGATAACCGATCCAATAGAGCACATCGTGCAATATAAGCAGCTAATGTGGACGGTCTCGATCCCACATATGTATCAAGAAGTCTGTATATGCAAGAGTTTCGGGGCAACCCTCACAAGTACTGCCCTCCAGTGGTTGATTAACCTCAAACCCAAATCCATCGGGTCGTTCGTTGAGTTAGTCAACCAGTTCTCCCAGCAATTCGCCAGCAGTCGCAAGATGGAGAAGCAAACCAGCGATTTGTACTATGTCGTACAACAAGCTAGAGAGTCGATCCAGAGTTATTTTAATAGGTTCAACGCGGAGATGATCAGTGTCCGCAACTGTGACGTCAAACCGCGACCGAAGCCTACAAGCGTGGTCTAGACGACAGTTCGGGTTTATACACCGATCTGACCAAGTATCCCCTAGAGAATTTCGAAGATATCCGAGCCAGAACCCTCACTTATATGAGGGTAGAAGACGACGCTGCTTTCATCGTAAGCACACCGACGACAAAAGGTCGTTAGGTGTAAGGAAGCTAGAGTTCAAGATGAAGGCGGTATCCAAGCTCGAGCCTGCGCGACAAATCTCAAACGTCCAATTCAAGACAAAAGCGGAATCTAAGGCTGCGACCAAATTTCCTCAGTACCCTAAGATATCCTCCTACGGATTCAAAGGGACTACTAAGGACTTGGTCGAGGCTCTGAAGACCGTCCAAGCGACCATCCGGTGGCCAAAGAAGTCCGACCGAGACGACGGTAAGAAAGACAAATCTAAATGGTGTGACTTCCATATCGACCATGGTCATACAACATATGATTGCATAGCTCTCAAAAAGGAGCTAGCATATCACGTCCCGAAGGGCAATCTCAGGAGTATCATCGACGACGTCATTACTTCAGCTAACGACGCTCGACCACCGACTCCTGATCATGCGAAGGTCGTCAACTGCATAACTGGTGGTTCCGACGTATGCGGTCTGACATATTCTGCGGCCAAACGTCACGCCAGCCAAGCACCAGACGATCGGCCTATCCCGCGCTCATCAAGACCCAAAGTAGATCTGGAGTTAGAAGCCATGAAGATTTCATTCAACCAAGACGACCTCAGAGATTCGTATCGCAAACATCATGACGGGTTGATCATTCAACTCACGATTGGTAACTGTTTAACCCGACGAGTCTTGGTCGACGGAGGCAGCTCAGCGAACGTCATCTCTCTGGATACCATCAAGGCCATGGGAATCGATCGATCAGAAATCATCCGACGCTCGACAACTTTGGTCGGTTTCAATGGAGACGCGATGAGTACCTATGGAGAGATCACTTTGTCTGTCTATGCTGGAGGAATCAATAAACAAACGAAGTTCAACGTCATCGACTGTGTGTCAGCCTATAATATCATCTTAGGTCGACCGTGGATCCATGACATGAAAGCCGTTCCCTCGACGTATCATCAGACCATGAAGTTCCCTACACCAAGGGGAGTCCAAGAAATCAAAAGTGAGCCGAAAGTCGCCCGTGAATGTTATAAGACCACCCTAAAACCACGGAAGTAGCCCGTCTAACAGTTACGGGTCGAGGAAATCATCCTGGACCAGAGCAAGACTCACCAAAAGGTCTTGACAGGTTCGTCTCTCTATCCCTACCTTAAAGACAAGCTAATGTCTTTCTTGCATGAACATGCCCATTGTTTTTCCTAGTCGCACGAAAACAAGAAATTTACTCCTGAAAGGAATAAGCAGAAAGGTCCTAGTCGTATCTCAGAAGTCGTGGGTAAAGGTGGCTATCGGCTCCAAACCCTCGACAATCGAGATATCCCACGTAGCTGGAATGCAATACATCTGAAAAGGTATTTCTTCTAAGTCATTTTTCTTTCTTTCATATGAGTTTTTTACCTCGATGATTACTGACTTAAGCATCGGAGAGTCGTTGGCTAGCCAACGACCAACCTATGACATTGTTTTATCTCAGATCGCACGACATCAGTTGCTAAGTCTACTATACGACTTTAGTTTTGCAGGATCGCACGACACAAATGATCAAGTCTATGACTTGATTATACTATCATAGGGACACACGATCAAAGTTCATCGTTTGTATTAATGCCAAAAATCGTCCAAAAGGATAACTTAAGGTTGATTGTGGAATTTAACAACTAAAGAAAGGAATCTTTCGACAAAGCATGCGAAAAAGACAGAAATGTAAATGAGACAAATAATTTGGTGACGCGGGAAAAACCTCAACGAGGCAAAAACCCGCGGACGACTGCGGAAGTCGTCGCTGCACTATGGTCGCCAAACAGGGGCGATATCCTTATGTTTCAGGTGTCGATCGTACAGAGATTACAATACAAATGAAAGAAAGACTTTGAAATGGAAAGTAACAAGTGTTTCGAATGTAAAAGCAATGTGCGTCGCGTGTAAAAATGAAGTGTCATGCGTAGATGTCGTGCGTCGAGAGCGATTCTTCGAGAGAGAATTCTTTGCTTCGAGTGTTCTTCTGAGTTTAACTGATTGTGTGTGTCCTTAAATGATGATTGAACCTTCGCTTTTATAGTCTTCGGATATTTTAATTGGTTCCGTGAATGCTTCATGTAACAGTTGTAACGGACATCGACTTTAATTTTGTTAATGGCCTTTGTCGGTTATAGCCGTTGGTCATCAATGATATTGATTCCTGCATTAATCACTGAAAAAACGTAACTGTAATATTGCATGTTAGTTGGTCGAAGTCACATGGTTCTATGCGACGGTCGTGTGTACTGGACGTCATCTTGGTCGAGTGTCGTGAGGTGAGTAACTTTCGATTTCAATTTTAATCAGGGGATAAAGTACTATGACTTTACCTTACTAGGGAAAAGGGATGTAAGTGTTTTCCGTACCTTGGTCGTGGTCGATCCTGGTGAAATTTTACCCAAACAGTTTGCCCCCAAAATTTGAAAATAGAATGGCAAATTCAAATTTTAAATTTTGTTAGTCGGACGCCTTGGATTGTGACACGTGTCGTAAGTTACCTTGGTTGTCTTGGAACCGGATCGGTCCAATTCTAACTAAAGAGGAAGTCGAAAAAGAGGATATGATCGTGACGTCACACTGACGCACGATTATTGCCAGGTGTCGGCGATCCGTGTGGTCATACGAAAAGACAAGGGCATGTGTCGATCATCGAGGGACTCGACCTGCACGATCGTTTACATAAATAGAGACCACGATGGATCTTTTCCTATTTACGATTTCAGAGAGTTTTAAGCAGAGATTTCTTCTTGATTTCCTTGCCATTCTTCGTTCGATCTTTTCTAAACCTGCAAGAATCTCTGAATCAGTTAGGATTTTTCGAGGTCTAGAGCGCCTATATAAGGTACGACTTCTTTAATCTTTTTATGTCCATTTAGAAATGTCGATGGAACCCGAAAGCTCTATTCGAGAACAGTCGGATCTCGATGATCTTAGAAGTTTAGCAAAAATCTCTGCAGGGGTTAAATTAATCCGCGCAGGTTAGACTCGACCAAATAAATGTCCCGAGGGGTATATCGTGATATACGAATATCCCTTTAATATAGGTTTCGAATGGCCCTACTCGCCTCTGGCTAAGGCTTTTATGCTAGAATTTGACTTAGCACCAAGCCAACTAATGCCCCAATTTTGGCGAGTCGTACAAGTGATCGAGCGCCTCACTGAAAAATGGGAATCTCCCATGAATGTACGCGACCTCCTCTTGCTTACCAAGTCAAGAAAGACGGATGTCATCGCTGTAGTTTATACTCTAGGTATAAGGGCGATCGTACCTTGGTCCTAAAGACTGCTGTAAACGATCGTAAATGGAAGACCAGGTACGCATTCGTACGTAAGTCGACTCTCGACTCTGAGAGCGACTGGATTAGGGCCGGCTGGAATATATCGGGTAAGCTTTTTCTAGCTTTTTGTCATACATCGTATGTTACTTTTTTACTTCTGACTTGTCTTCTGTGTATCAACAGAAATTAAATTTGAGGACGTAAATCCCTACGCTAACTCTCAAGCAAAGGTCGACGCGTTCTTGGAGTTCAGTGTCGTTGAACGATCGTTCGTCGTACGACAATTGGTGGACGACGACGACTTGGTGTATTTAGGAGATAATCGAGGAGAGAAGCGTGTGGAGGAGGAAGAAGAGAAAATAGAGGAATAAGCAGAAGAGTCAAGAGAAGAAGAAGAGATGACTGGTAAGTGTACCTTTATTTTCCTTTCTGTTCGACCTCGATATTTCTTTCTTATGTTTATCGTATGACGCTTTTCTTTCCTTTGTTTCTAGGAGAATCTCAGCCAAAGGTGCCAATTGTCTCTGCTAAGAGAGCAGCTCAACTTGAGTTTGCCCGTAAGGGCAAAGAAAAGAGGCAAAGGACCTCGACCACTGGTCCTGAGGTTCCGAAGAAGGTGAGGACGACGATCCCGAGGGAACCGTCTTTAGGGGTTGACGACTCATCGAGAGTCGTTACGCCTGAGAAGGCGAAGGTCGCATCGCCTATGAAGACGTCTTCTAGCGCGATTGTTGCGACACCTATCAGTTCGGCGCCTCCGGCGAAAACAGCGAAGTCCCCATCCGCCACGTCGAACCCTTCGTCGGCCGGCAAGGGCAAGGATCACTCGACGGGAGGGGATAAGGTCACGACGGTCAACTTTACGTTGCCGTCGGACTTTATGGTTGATAATGTCCTAGACGGGACAAATTTGTTCCCTCATCTGGGGAAATATCTGCTCCCTTCTTTCAAGGAGCGTTTTGAGGGGTTCTCTATCGAGGAAATGGGATCTCATGTCGCCGGGCTGGCGTTCATGGTAAGTCTATCTTTCAAGACTTTGTTTTTCGTTTGTCGTTGTCGCATGTTTACTAACAATGCTTATTTTATGTTTCTATAGGCGTTCTAGTCCTCCTTGGCCTTGCGTGCCGAGACGGCAAAAATAAAGGGTCTAGTGTATGCCGCTCATGAGAGGGGGAACGCGGCGTTGGAGAGGGCGAACGTCACCGTAGAGCATGAAGAGGCTATGTCAAAACGTCTCGACGATGCTCTAAAGGAGTTAGAGGTTGTCAGACGTGCAAATGATGAAGCCAACCATCACCTGACGCAGTCCTTGTCCATGATTGCCGATCAGAGGGAGGAGATGGACAAAATTAAGGAATCCTTGGCTGCGACCGCAAAGGAAGCCGAGGATTCCAAATCCAGAGTGACGGGGCTGGAGAAAGAGGTGAAGGACCTCAAGGACGAGGCTAAGTCCATTTTTGCTTTGGCTCGTCTGACTGCTAGGGCGGCGATTATGAGGCGACATCTGTTTGGGAAGGATCCTCTTGCCTCGGCGTCGGAGGAGCTTGCCGTCTATTTAAAGGATGTCGGCTCTACGAGAGATCTCGATTCAGATGACGAGAAGGATGTCGAGGAGGAGGAGATAGACGAGGGTCTTCAGGGCGAAACGTCGGGCAAGGATACGACTGATGTCCCTCCTCAAACTTAATTTTTTTATCTTTGTTTTGACTGATCGACCGTTGGGGGTCGAGTCTTTTTAATGTAATTGTATTTAAGCACGAATGAAATTTCTTTCGAACGTAAGATTTTTTCACTGTCCATTACAAGCAATCGTCGAGTATAATATATATCGTATGAAAATACTCGTAAATCATATATAACCGCAGATACGTCCGGCAAAGGCTTTTTATTGAAAGATAACAACTAAAACACAAGTCGTGTAAGCAAACATGTATACATGCGTTTAATGCATACATTCAGAACATGAGATTTTTCTAAGTTAGAACACTTAGATCGCGGGTCGATTGTACAATTAAATCATGCAATGAACCTAAATCACGTATCAAATCGTGTAGTTGACCCGACTACTTATGTTATGCGATCTTGCGAAAGTCATGCGATAGAATTATATCGCGCGGTCCTATGATAAAATATTGTCAGAGGTTGGTCGTTAGCTAACCAACGACCCTCCGATGCTTAAGTCAGTTACCGTCGAGGTGAATAAAAAAAATCGTATGAGAGAAAAAGGGTTTAAAAGAAATACCTTTTTAGGTGTGTTGCATTCCAGCTACGTGGGATGTCTTGATTGTCGAGGGTCTGGAGCCGATAGGCACCTTTACCCACGACTTCGGAGATACGATAAGGACCCTCCCACTTAATGGAAAGTTTACCTGCATTTGGAACACTCGCCGGAGGACGTAGTCGCCTTCTTGAAAGACTTTGATTTTGACATTCTTATTGAAATATCGCTCGACCGCTTGCTTCTGTGATGCCATTCTTATCAAGGCTAATTCTCTAAGCTATTCGAGGGCGTCGAGGTCATAACTTAAATCGACCAGGTTGTGATCGACAGAAGTATGCCTCGACGTTGGGAGTTGGACCTTGACCGGCAGGACTGCTTCGCAACCGTAGACTAGAGAGATAGGGGTTTATCCTGTGGACGTGCGTGGTGTCGTGCGATTTTCCCACAGGACTGAAGGGAGTTCCTCGACCCATTTTCCCTTTGCAACTTTTAACCTTTTCTTGATCGAAGCAATAATGGTCTTATTGCTTGATTCAACAAGTCCGTTTGCTTGGGGATATCTGGGGGTCGAGGTCGTCAGCTTGATGCTTCTATCTTCACAAAACTGTCGGGTCCTGTCGCTTATGAACTGGGATCCATTGTCGCAGACAATTTCGGATGGAATCCCAAACCTGCATATGATGTTAGTCTGGATGAAAGAAACGACTTCTTTGTCCCTAACTTGGGAAAATGCAACCGCTTCGACTCATTTGGAAAAATAATCTATAAGTACAAGGAGGAATACCTTTTGTCATGGGGCGGGTGGTAGCTTGCCGACAATATCCATTCCCCACCTCATAAAGGGCCATGGGATAAGCGTCGAGTGCAAAGGTTCAGAAGGTTTATGAGACATACCTGAATGTCGTTGACAGGGATCACAGTTCTGGACATACCTGATGGCGTCTTGTCGCAGTGTTGGCCAAAAATATCCTTGTCGAGAGATACGATTAGCCAAACTGCGACCTCCTGAGTGATTGCCACACTCTCCATCGTGCATATCTTGAAGGATTTTCTGAACTTGACTTTTGCTGATAACGCATCTTAGATTTAAGCCTGTCGATGATCGTTGATAGAGCCTATTTCCGATTATGACATACTTGGACGCCTTGAATCTGATATTCCGAGCTTCCATCCTGTCTTCCGGGAGTTGGTCGTGCATAAGGAAATTTCGGATGTCGCACGACCAATCATCTTCTTGGTCTTCGATCTGGATAACTTTAACGTTTTCGATGGACGATGTCGCTAGATGGATCATGGGGATAGTGTCGAATATTGGTTCGACCAAAGCAGACCCAAGGTTTGCTAAAGCGTCGGCCTGAGTATTCTGGTCCCTTGGAATCTGTTCAATAGAAAAAGATTTAAATTTTTCGGATTTTTCTTTTGCTTCCTTGAGGTATGCTGTCATTTTTGAATCTTTGGCCGCGAATTCTCCATTCATTTGGTTCACGACCAGGAGAGAATCGCTTTTGACATGTAGCACGGTTGCCCCCGAGTCATGGGCCATATTCATTCCCATGATCAGGTCTTCGTACTCAGCTTCGTTGTTGGTGGCTTTGAAGTCACATCGGACTGAATATACCATTTTGCCCCCTGTGGCGACTTTAAGACGATGCCTAGTCTTGAACCTCTAACGTTGGATGATCCATCGACATGTAAAATCCAAGGCACGTCGTCGTGAGTCGCCACAGTTGACACTTCGAGCTCTGCTTCTTTCTCCAATTCAGGGCTGAAATCAGCAATAAAATCTGCCAAGGCTTGCGATTTGATCGCGGTCCTGGGCTTGAAATCGATGTCGTAACTGCTGAGATATATGCTCCATTTTGCTAAACGACCTGTCAACTCAGGTTTCCTCAAGACGGAATTAAGAGGAAAGTTAGTCACGACAGTAATAGGATGCGATTCAAAGTAGTGTCGCAATTTTTTAGCAGCTGTAACTAGCGACAAGAGAAATTTTTCCATAGAGGAATACCTGGTTTCTGCGTCCAAGAGAGATTTACTTACATAGTAGATCGGCAGTTGCTGCTTTTCATCTTCTCGTGTTAGGATGGCACTTACTGCATTAGGACTAACAGCCAAACATTGCTGCAGACCTCATGATCATGAGGTTTCGACAACAAAGGAGGCGACGTCATGTACTCTTTAAGTTTTTGTAATGCCTGCTCATGACCATCGGTCCAATCGAAGCCCCTATTTTTCCTAAGGACATTGTAAAACAGATGGCATTTATCTGAGGATCGAGAGATGAACCTGTTCAAAGCTGCCACCCGACCAGTGAGCCTTTGGACCTCTTTGAAATTTCTCGGAGATTTGATTTCGATAATAGCTTTGATCTGTTCGGGGTTGGCTTCGATACCTCGACGAGTGACCATGTAGCCTAAGAACTTTCCAGCACTGACACCAAAGGAACATTTCGTCGGGTTGAGCTTCATGCTATATTTCCGAAGGATATCGAACGACTGCCTCAGATGCTCGACGTGGTCGACCGCTTGCTTCGATTTGACGAGCATGTCGTCGATATACACTTCCATCATGTCGCCGAGATGATTTTTGAACATTTTATTCACTAGGCGCTGGTAGGTAGATCCTGTGTTTTTTAGTCCCAAAGGCATAACCTTATAACAGTAAATACCTCGGTCTGTCATGACTGCGGTTTTCTCCTGGTTCTCGACGTGCATTAGGATTTGGTTATATCCGGAGTAGGCATCCATGAACGTTAATAGTTCATGCCCAGCTGTCGCGTCGACCATGGCATCGATATGCGACAATGGAAAAGGATATTTTGGACAAGCTTTATTGAGATCTGTGAAGTCGATACAGGCCCTCCATTTGCCATTTTTCTTCGCCACGACCACGACATTAGCAAGCCTGTCGGGGTACTTTACTTCTTGAATTTTCCCTGTCTTGAGGAAGTTATCGACCTCGTCATTTATCACCCTATTCCTTCCAGGAGAAAATTTTCGTCGTTTTTGCTTGATAGGTTTAAACGACGGATCGATATTGAGCTTGTGGGAAATGACGCCAGGGTCTATGCCGACCATATCCTCGTGCGACCAGGCAAAACAATCGGCATATTCCTGCAAAAAAGATATTAGCTTTATCCTGAGGCAGGGATTGAGGGATGATCCTATAAAGACTTTTTGTTCAGGCTTGCTTTGGTCTAGGATGACTTCTTCCAGGCGATAATTGTTGACTGCTTCAGGAGCATCCTGTGTATTCTCAAGCTTCCCATGCATCTGGGCATTTGTTGGTCCCAAAGGGTTATACAAGTTTGTAGAAGGGGGGGTTGAATACAAACACACAAATTTTACTTTTCTAAATTGTTTATTGATAAATCATTAACAATTTACAGCTTGTTGCGGAAACAAGATTAAGGATAAATCCTAAATCTAAACAAGTTGGAACACTAAGTTTCTTGCACTAAGAAGGAGAAGGAAATTACTACTAATAACCTATCTCAAGATAAGAAAGATGAACTTGTCCAGAGTTAGCAAGTTACTTCAAAATGAAGTGAGTTCATCTTATATACTGCATGCATTTAATGCATTGCAGTTTTCACTTTACACGTGGCAGCAACTGAGTGGTTGCATGTCATTGACCTTTGTTGACAACCTTAGTAGCCGCATGTTTGAACAGTGTAGTATCAGAGTGGTTGTACGATTTCAGACAATAAGGAGGTTCTTTTTCTGACATATCGTACGGAGACGTGCAAGGGTGGATAAGACAAAAGTACTTTGTACGGAGGACTTCATGATCAACTTTTCGTTGATTCAGCGATCTATCATTCTATATCAGCGAATGATAGAGTTCAGCGATAGCTGAAGTCTTGTACTTGATACTTCACGTTGAGTGGACAAATCTGAGTCTTCGCTGATCCGCATCAGTTCATTAGGAGACTTGTCGCTGGTTCTTGAGCTTGATCTTCGACTTCAGCGTAGAACCTATGTTAACGTGAAACTTGTCTTCAGAGATCATAAGTAAACAACTAACTTATCAGCGATCACCATAAGTACTGAACAGACTCAGAATATTATGGTGAACAGTTTCGCTGAATGTTTAATCTAAAAGGCGAGAGTTCCTATCAGCGGTACTGTAAGATCTTAGTACTTATCAACGATAGTGAAACTCTGATACATATTGTTTACTCACAGTTTTCACTAAGTATATAAGAGAGGGTCATTATCAAATCACTGAGGGTTTGGATCAACAATCTCCCCCTATTTGATTATGACATAGCAATAGAGAAAATTGCTATTTAATGAAAACATTAGGATAAAAAGAACTCAAAAAATATTTGTCCCTTTTACTGTTTTCTGGGATCTTTTCTGTACTGATGTAGTAAAGTACGTTCGCTGAAAATTTTCTTTAAACTTTGTAAAGATTACAGAGGGAAGTGGAAAAATTACAAGTACAGCGAATAAAATTACAAGTACAAAAGACGCAGACAGATAAGGATTGAAAGAATTACAAGGCGATCCTATCCGTCAAAAGGTTCTTCCTTAATGAGTTGTTCATCAAGGGTCATTGATGTGGGAATCATCCAGTTAGGGACATCTACTCCTTGATTCTTTTTCTTCAGAGCTTCTTCAAAAATCAAGGGCTTCAGGTGTCTAGCTCTAATGTCGCGTCTGACTTCACACCAGTATATGAGATCTCTGAGTTGTTCGATGGGAGCGATGTGGAGCTCAGAGATACGTTGAAAGTGATAGTTTCCATCACAGTCTAGAAAGAATATACCATAAGGATCACTTACAACTGTGCCAGGAATGAAAGTTTCTCCAGGTGGTAGGGAGGTGTCAAGCGCTGAGAGATCAGCATCAGGGCCAAGAACTTCAGCACGAGAGAAACCAATACCTGTTTCATTTCTTATAGAAGGACCTGAGTCTGAGACTTTCTTTTCCTTAGCAGATACTTTTCTTTGTTGAGGAGGAAGAAGAGTGGAAGGAGGAATATCCACAACAGAAGAAACCAGGTCGATCTGTTTGTTTAAGATCTTCTCGACATGGCTTTTGAACTTTGAGCGCGATCCCTGAATGGCTAATTTCGTTTCTAACCATTCAGAGAGGCCAAACTTTTCTAAGGTAGCAACATAGAAGGTTTGCTTGGTCTTGTCTTCTCTGTAGACATCAACTTCAACTACAGGAACGTCTGAGTACAATCTTCCTCTGATGTTTACTTTGATGATTTTGGATGGTCGAGATCGATAGTTCAGCATTTGTTTAGACCATTCCAAAGTCGTATCAGAGACCTTAGTCTTTTCTCTAACGATCTTTTGAGCATCATCCCATAGCTGTCGTTGAACATCAATGGGAGCTCTTTTCAGCTTGGGGTCTTTTATTGATCGTTTAGTAAGCTGGATGGCGTATTCTCTGTCTCTTTCTTCAGTTTCCTTTCTTTCAGCGATCAAGCGTTCAGCTCTGAGGTGTTCCTTGTATTCCTTTTGGGAAATTCTGAACTTTGGAGGAACGGAAGGAAGTTGATCACGCTTCAGAATGATTCGCTGATCTTCGAGTCTCTTGATCATTTCATCTCTCTTTTCTTGTTCCTCTTCACTTAGCTTTTAAGGAGCTAAGGAAGGTCTGTTTTTGTGAGAGAGCATCTGTTCTTTAGGTTCATCAGTCTCAGAGATCAAATCCAAGACTGGGATTATTTCTTCAGCGTTGGGAGCTGGGATTATTGTTGGTGAAGTCACAGCTGTAGGAACTTCAGCGATATCCTCAAACAGGGGAGATGACTAGCTGAAACACAGCGATCTTACAAGTAAGAACATGGGTAGAACAGAGATAGAGAAAGAATGGGATAGTGTATATAGGTTTGTGGAAAGTAGAACTGAAAAAGTGTATAGAGGAGGGATGTGGAGTAAGGAGCTAGTGTACCTGACAAACCGGCTTTTTAAGTAAGATCGTCAGATTTTCATCTTCAGCAACACCTTTTCCTTTGCGTTTGTCAGCTTCAGATGCTGATGGCTTTGTCTTTGTCCGCTCCCCTGAAGGTTTATTTATCTTGATCCCTTTAAGAGCTATGGTCCTCTGAGCAGGCTTGACGATAAAAGAGTCATCATCATCATCATCATTCTTTGGAGAAGAGGATGGTTCATCATCAGACAAGTCGATGGCTTCTTCATCTTCAGCTTCAGTCTCAGATTCTTCAGCTTCTTCTTCGAGTTGCTCCCCCTCAGATACAGAGGCGAGCTTCTCGGTTCCCTCAGGGTGTTCATCTTCCTGAGGTCCAGCGACTGTTTCAGTTGTCTTCTCACCTTCTTCAGTAAAGGTGAGGTCTTCAGTCTTCTCTCCCCTGATAGATTCATCATGGGAAAGGTCTTCAGCGCTCTTGGAAAGGTTTTCAGCGCTCTTCTCCCCCTCTTTTTCATGATGAGTCGGGGAGGAATGTGACGATTCAGCAGCTATGGTTCTTTCCCTGTCTTCTTGGCCAGGGATCCCCACACAGATTTCAATCGCTGATAATCTGTTTCCTAGACCAGAAATACCAGAATTGATCTTCACGAGTTCAGCACGATCCGCCGCAGTAAAATGCTCAGGAGCAGGGGCAGGGGCAGGTGCAGGGGCGGTCGTGTTGGTCAGGATCTGCTGCAACAAAGTCTGAATAGAAGTGATGTCATTCTTCATCGTATTGACATCGATCTTCACAGAACTCATGTCAGTTTTTACTGAAGTGACATCAGCCTTTACAGCAGACATATCACCTTCGAGTGTACCAACCGATGTCTTCAGCGTTGTGACCTCGCTGGACATGGTGTCAACTGATTTCTTTATGTCGAGGTTGTCTGTGTAGATATCAGAGAGAACTTTGGCGAAGTCGGTGAGTGATTTGTCAACCTTCTCCAAGTCAGCTTTGGAGGCATTCTTTTCGACCTCAGTTGTCAGCTTTGTGAGATTCTCTCCAGCGTTTGTTACAGCTGAAGAGTTGCCAGAAAGAGTAGATGTGAGACCTGTCAGCTTCGTCTCTATAGTCTTCAGAGAAGCGTTGATATCTCCCAAATTAGGACCTGTAACATATAAGAACTTGTGACCAGAGAAAAGCTCAGAAGTTTGGGGTTCAGTTACAGTGTTTAGGGTTTGTTGTATACCTGCAGGAGGATTGATGAATTCATCAAAATCTCGATGTCCTGAGAAAAGTTCCATATCGTCAGCGAGAGAACGTTGACGTATGGTCATCTCTGCAGGTCCTATGCCCGTCACTCCTTGAAGATTATGATCTTTAGCTTCTGGAGGAATGACTGGTGCTTCAGTGATAACTGAAGTCGAGTCCAATTGAATAGAGGGAGAAGCGAAGGGTAAGAATGGAGGTTGGGTGCGGAGTTTAGCGTTGGATTCGCTGAGAATCGATTCATCAGTCTTTTGAGAGACTGAAGGAGGTTAGGTAGATTCCAAGTTTGTAACCTCAGCGTTTAGAGACACTGAAGTTGGGATAGAGTGGGTGGCTTGTTCAGCTGTGGCAGAGAGTACCACTGAGCTTTCCTTCAGCTCAACAAAAGGAGCTTAGGAGTCTTTAGCAATAGATTGCTGGGGTTGCTCCTTGGTTTTCTTAGTTCTTTTGGAACCAAGTTGGGTGTCAGTGTGTTTCCTTTTAAGAGAAGGAATGGATGTTGCAGCTGGGGTATCATCGGTGGGTTTGTCCACTGAAGGAGCTGCAGAAGTAGAAGAAGTAGGGTTTAGAAGAGTTAAGAGTGTAGAAAGACGTACCTCATTTTCCACCGGTTTGAAGTCGAGTACCTTAGGAACAACCTGAGAGAGTTTCAGGTCACCCTCTGTTGGGTAGCTGTCCTTCAGGCCTTTTTGGAATACGGCGCTGATGAAACGAGGATAGGGAACCCATGGAGATCTGTCAGCGACGGAGTCCACTCTGAATACCAGGTCATCGTAGATGATCGATGCCCAGTCTATATGTAGACCTTTCAGCAATGCATATCCCATTGCTTGCTGAGGCTGAGCGGCTTGGTCAGAGGAGCCGGACTTGGCAGTCATGCAGCTGATTAATTGGGCGAAGATGAAATTCATCTCACTGGGCATTTTGGATTTCTTGATGAGGGTCAGCTTCTTCTCGGGCTTCTTGTCCCTTCCAGTTTCCCATACATAGCCCATTGCATCGAAGAATGCAATGATGGCTTCCCTGTCTGAGTTTTTCTTGTGGTCAGGGAGGGGAACAAAGGGGTTTTCCTTGGTTGCGATGGGAAGGCTGAGGGCTTTGCGAATAATGGCAGGGGTGATCTTCATGGTGCCATAGTCAGTATCGCAGAGGATGCAGTCAATAGATTTTGAGGGGTCTTTGGCTGAAGGTAGCTGAGAGTGTCTGGCAGAGTACCAGAATTGGGATAACAAAAGCTGATGTGCAGGAGGTGTTATGATCAGGGCTGTGGAGATGGAACAGTTCTTCAGGAATTTCACAGCATCATCTAGATGTGTGACTTGCTTTCGAGGAGGAAACTCGAGAAGCGCATAGAGGTTATTTACCTTGGTCCAATCCAGTTTGTCAAGAGAGAACTTGACCTGAGGAGCCTTGAGGATTTCCACTTCCTCAGCAGAATCAGTAGCGGTATTCTCAGCGATGTTGTTCTTGGTAATGTCAGTAGATGCCATTCTGTATTATCAGTTCAACCAAAGATTAACAAATAAGAATAATCTTAATGTGGAAAGATTTTTCCAATAAGATGGTTCGAATTTTGTCCATTTCATTCAGACAATAATGTATTAATGAAGATTAGGGTTTTTCTTGTTTTTGAAAAACGAAATGCAAACCCAAAAAAATCTTGTTTTCCAGTTTCCTTTAAAGATTGGGATTCTGGAAAAACGTATGAAGAACAAGTTTATGATCTTAAATTTTAAACTTGAAGAACAACCATGAAAGGTTGTGTTCATAAAGCATGAAAGAAATGATTTCATTTTAAAAAGGTTCTTTTGTTTGATCTTGTGAAAACAAAGAGAAGATCATTAACAAGTTGAAGAAACAGGTAAAATAAAAGAATTATTAACCTGGTTCGTTGAAGAAGATGAAGTTCTTGAAAAATTCGAGAGCACAAATGCAACAGTGATTTTTTTTAGCTTGGAGAAGAAGTTCGCGTAAAAGAAAAATATAAACCCAGAACGAGTTTATATAGAGATTAGAGAGAGAGAAAATCTTGAGCGGGAAAAGATTTTCATCATGACACGGACACGTGTTTGCATTTGATTGGCGAGTAAATGAAACGTGCAAACGTGTGTCAGAAAGAAGAACGTGCCGGGGCTTATCCGTTGTAATGACGTCACAACTGTCCTTTCATATTCTTGGATGTCTCTGAGGTTTTGAAAACTCAGGGACACTTTTGAAAACATGAAGCACTGAATAGAAATATCAGTGTTGGATTTAGAAATTTCAAAGTATCGCTGATAAGGAAGAGATATTCAGCGATGTAATTTATTTTGAAATCTTGCATTTACATGCGATTTTTAGAGAGAGAAAACATACCTTGATATCAGCGAATCAAGTTTATTCAGAGAGAATATGATAGAATGGGTTATACAAGTTGGTTTTATCCTGTCGCTGATCAAATGTGAACCGCTGAAGATTTTATTCTTCAAAGTTCAGCATTCCAAGCTCGCTGATGAGAAAGTTGAACCTTGTTTCATCAAGAGGTTTGGTGAACAGATCAGCTAACTGATAATCAGTTGGGATGAAGTGAAGTTCTATATCACCATTCATCACATGATCTCTGATAAAGTGATACCTGATTTCGATGTGTTTTGTCTTTGAGTGTAGCACTGGATTATTTGCTATAGCGATGGCACTTGTGCTGTCGCAATAGATTGGAATATTTGAGAGCTGAAGGTCATAGTCCAGTAATTGATTTCTCATCCACAAGACTTGAGAACAACAGCTTCCAGCGGCTACATACTCAGCTTCAGCCGTGGAGGTGGACACTGAGTTTTGCTTTTTACTTGTCCAACTTACCAGCTTTCCACCCAGGAGCTGACATCCTCCTGTGGTGCTTTTCCTATCCATTCTGCAACCTGCAAAATCACTATCTGAATAGGTGATTAGATCGAATCCTGAGTCTTTGGGATACCAAAGACCTAGATTCGCTGTACCCTTAAGATATCGAAAATTTCGCTTTACAGCTTTCATATGAGATATCTTAGGTTCAACTTGATATCGTGCACACAAACATGTTGCATACATAATATCGGGTCGGCTAGCTGTAAGATACAAAAGAGAGCCGATCATCCCACGGTACAGCGTGACATTAACAGGAATACCCTTAGTATCCTTATCATGTGTCAGCGGTGGTGCCATAGGGGTTTTCATAGCTGAACTTTCAGTTAAATCGAATTTCTTCAGCATATCTTTAACATACTTTCCCTGATTAATGAAAGTTCCCTTTTCATTTTGTTTTATCTGAAGACCAAGGAAATATGTTAGTTCACCCATCATGCTCATCTTATACTCATCTTTCATTCTATCAGCGAAGCGAGTACAAAGATCAGGGTTAGTAGAACCAAATATAATGTCATCAACATATATTTGAACAAGAATGATATGACCTTTTACTTTCCTGAAAAATAGAGTCTTGTCGATTTTACCTCGCTCAAATTTTTCAATATGGAGATAAGTAGAAAGAGTGTCATACCATGCACGTGGAGCTTGCTTTAAGCCATAGAGTGTCTTATCCAGTTTATAAACATAACCTGGACGCTTAGGATCTGAGAATCCTGGAGGTTGTTCCACATAGACTTCTTCATTCAGCTTTCCATTTAGAAACGCCGACTTAACATCCATCTGATATACTTTGAAGTCTTTGTGTACAGCATACGCTAAGAATAGACGAATAGATTCTAGTCTTGCTACTGGAGCAAATGTTTCGTCATAATCTATGCCTTCCTCTTGTCTGTATCCCTGAGCAACAAGACGAACCTTGTTGCGGGTAACTGTTCCATGTTCGTCCAACTTGTTTCGATAGACCCATTTAGTGCCTATCACTGTTTTGTCAGTTGGTCTTCGAACAAGTTTCCAAACTTTGTTTCTTTCGAATTCAGTCAGCTCTTCTTGCATGGCGCTGACCCAGTTTGGATCATTGAGGGCATCATCTACTTTCTTTGGTTCAGTTAGATAAATAAAATTAACAAATAAACAAATATTACCTGCACTTCGTCGAGTCTGAATACCAGCGTTTGGATCACCAAGAATTTGATCAATTGGATGATTTACAGTCCATCGCTGAGCCGGAGCATGAGACGCTGACTCAACCTGAACTGGAGGAACTGAAGATGAAGCTTCAGCGACGTCTGGAGTATCAGCCAAGAGAGGAATGGATGCAGTTGTTATTATATTCACTGATTGCTGAGAAGTAGATGGAATGTCTGAGATATTGGGTTCAGAAGCAGGTATAGTGTTTATAGGAACAGCTGAGACCCATGATGTTTCAGCTTCACTATTCTGCATATTTGGAATGATAGTAGGACCATCGTCTTCAACTGTATGAGCACGAGGAATGGGAATATCTTCTGAATCACCAAGATGATAAAACATCCATTGATTCAGTTCTTCAGTACCAGCGGACGGTTTAGAGTTCGCTGAACGGGATTCGTCAAACGTGACGTGAATTGTTTCTTCAACAGATTGTCTTCTTCGATTGAAGACTCTGACGGCTTTGGAGACTGAGGAGTATCCAAGAAAGATTCCATCATCAGCCTTAGGATCAAACTTTCCAAGGGCATCTCTGTTGTTCAGTATAAAACACTGACATCCAAAGATGTGAAGAAAGCTGATTGAGGGCTTTCTCCCATGAAAAAGTTTATAAGCTGTTTTATTGAATCTTTTGACTATCAGCGACCTGTTTTGCGTAAAACAAGCGGTGTTGACAGCTTCTGCCCAAAACTGAGTAGGCAGTTGAGAATCGCTGAGCATTGAACGTGCAACTTCAATAATTGTTCTATTTCTTCTTTCAGCGACTCCATTTTGTTGCGGTGTTCTCACTGAAGAAAAGTTGTGAGAAATACCCTTACTCTCAAAGAAGGAATCAAGAGAACTGTTTTTGAATTCAGTCCCATGATCACTCCTTATTGAGCGAACGGTCAAATTGTTCAGGGTTTCCATCTTCCGAACAAAGGTGATGAGTTCTTCAGGGGTGTCACTCTTGGAACGGATAAACATAACCCATGTATAACGAGAGAATTCATCAACTATGACCAGTGTATATTTCTTTCCAGCGATGGATTGTTTGTTAACAGGGCCAAACAAATCCATATGGAGTAGTTGTAGAGGAGATGACACTGAGGAGACTTGCTTTGACTTATTGCTTTGGTCTGCTTCCCTTTTTCACACGCTGAACATAAAGACTCTTTGGCGTATGAGTGTTGAGGTAGACCAGTGACTAACTCTTTTGAAGAAAGAGTGTTCAGTGTCTTGAAATTCAGATGAGAGAGCCTCTTATGCCATAGCCAGTTGACATCAGATGAGGCTTTTGAGAAGAAACAGGAGTTCTCAGTGGTTGTTGAGTCCATGTTTATTACATAAACATTTTCCAAACGATAACCGCTGAGAGCTATCTTCTCCTTTTTGTCAGTGACAAAGCAGGATTCCTTAGTAAAGATTACTTTGTTATCCTTGTCGCAAAGCTGACTGATGCTTAATAGATTATGCTTCAGCCCTTCAACATATGCGACTCTTCTGAAGGTGGTTGTACCATTAGAGAGTACACCAAACCCTCGGGTATGTCCTTTTCCATTTCCACTGAAAGTCACAGAGGGACCCTTCTCTTCCTTGTATTCAGCGAGCAGGCTTTTCTTTCCAGTCATGTGTCTAGAGCATCCGCTATCGAGATACCAGATACCCTTCTTAACCTGCATCACAAAGGAAGATTAGTTTTTCTTGGGTACCCACTTAACCATGTGTACACGTTTGTCAGTGGAAGTAGTTGGGATGGAAGGTTCAGCAATCTTCGCAGCATTTGAAGATTCAGCTTTGTCAGTCTTCACTTTGGTTAATTTCTTAACCTCAGTGGTCTTCTTTGCCTTGGGGGCAATCTTCACCTTAGCTATCTTTTCAGCTTTGGTGGCTGTGGGGCACTTACTAGCAATATGATCAGTAAGTCCACAGTGATAACATTTCCTATAACTAAAAGTAGTTCTAGGACTATTTGAATGTTGAGCTTTTGATTTAGAATTAGAAGGACCAGCACCAAATAAGCTTTTGGCTTTTGAAATGGGAGGAACATTTAGTTCTTCAGATTTCTGACCAAGGACATCCACTCTGAGTCTAGGAGTAGATCGCTGAATAAACCCACGTTGAGTAGATCCAGAGATCTGATTCCTTGATCCAGAGGAATAAATCACTAAAGCTTTAGAAGCATTCAGCTTTGGTACAAAGGTACCCTTTTGAGGATTTTGGTTCAACGCAATTCCTTTACCTTTATCTTTAGGGACAGAGGTAGGTTTTGGATAAGCCATTTTCTCTTTACCTTTTGAAGAGGTAGAAATTTCCTCAGGGATAGTTGGTCTGGACGAGGAACACTGAGAGGATGAAGTGTCAGTGACTGAGGATACGAAAGTTCCAAATAAGAGCATGGAACGATCAGTGGTTGATTCTTGAGTTTCATATTTGTAACTAAGACCACGTTTATCACTCAGGGGTATCTGAGACTTAATTATCTCAGTGATCTTTGTTGAAGAATTACACCATCCTTCAATAGTAGCTTTTTCAGCTTTCAAAGCAGCTATAGCTTCTGCTCGTTCGATTTTGACTAGCTGATTTAAATGCACTTGATCTTTAAAATCTTCTTCAATTTTAGAAATCTTTTCTATTTGAAGGTGACAGTTTTTAAGCTGTTCAGCGAGATCAAGGTTTTGATTTTCAACTATTGTTTTGCCATTCATGGCTTCATATAAACTTCTAGTCAAGAGATCGATTTTACGTAGACTATCAGCTTCATCAATATTTGCAATATTTGTAAAGAAGGAAGGTGATACCTGAATTGCAGAGGTTGAAGTAGAGGGAATGTCTGAACTTTCTTCCTCATCTTCAATCTTTCCCATAAGACAGAGATTGGCTTCATCATCTTCAGAGTCAGATGATGATTCTTCTTCTTCAGAGGCAGCCCAATCGTAAACCATCAGGCGTTTGCCTTTCTTCTTGAAGCTTTTCAGCTTTGCATATTTTTCTTTCAGCTTAGCATATTTGTCATCTTTATTCCTGGGAATAAAGGATTTCTTGGGAAACACTGAGTTTCTCGATACTTTCTTAGACCTGCACTCGTTAGCGAAATGTCCAATCTTTTCGCAGTTAAAACAAGTAGCAGTAGCCTTATCAACAGTAGCTGATGATCTTGGCTTATCAGTTATAGAAAGGGGTTTGTTCTTTCTGAACATTTTCTTTTTGGCGAATCTCCTGAACTTTTTAGTTAGGAGAGCCAAAGATTCATCATCATCTGAAGAGTCAGAATCTGATGACCTTTCACAGTTACTCTCTAACTCAGTGATAGTGACCGAGGGTCGCTGAGTAGAGGGTTCTTCTGAGATTAAAGCAACAGGGGTGCTTTTGGAATCTTTCACAAGATTCTTCTTAAGATGGCTTGATTGCTCATGATTCAGCATCGTGCCATATAAGGTAGCCAGGGTCATTGATCTTAGATCCTTTGACAGCTTGAGACACATAGAATAACTGTCCCAGCTTTCAGGTAAACATTCTAGAAACTTTGTCAGCACTTCAAAGTTAGAATATTCCTTACCAACAGTTTTTAGATCTATTATTAAGCAATTAAAACGTTGGTGAACTTCAGAGAGAGTCTCATTCTTACCACAAATGAAACTTTCATACTGTTTTACCAGGTTAATCTTTCGAGAGTCCTGGACTTCAGCAGTACCTTCATACTGAACACATATTGTGTCCCACATGGCTTTTGAGGATTTCAGGTTCATGACGGAATGGTAGACTTCGTCAGGAAGAGCCATGGATAGTATGGATCTGGCTTTTGTGTCGATAGCCACTTTCTTCTTATCTTCGTCAGTCCACGTATGAACTTCTTTGGGTACCAGCCTTTCTGGAATAGCAGGTCTATTCTCAGCGGCGGGTACTGCGGCATCAATTCTAACAGGAATAAATGGGCCGTTTTCAAGATAGTAAGGCATAGTCGGGTCTACACCTTCTAGGAAGAGAGTCGTCCTATTTTGCATAGATTAAAATTATCTCTGGAGAATCTAAGGGGTTTTGCAAGAGAACCATTGTCTATATAGTTTGTGTTTGTGTTGGTAGCCATTTTCAGAAATAGCAAGGAAGAGAAATCTTAGTATAGATTAGATCTTGTTTATGAGATTAAACAAATCTGCTCTGATACCACTTGTTGGTCCCGAAGGGTTATACAAGTTTGTAGAAGGGGGGGTTGAATACAAACACACAAATTTTACTTTCTAAACTGTTTATTGATAAATCATTAACAATTTACAGCTTGTTGCGGAAACAAGATTAAGGATAAATCCTAAATCTAAACAAGTTGGAACACTAAGTTTCTTGCACTAAGAAGGAGAAGGAAATTACTAATAATAACCTATCTCAAGATAAGAATGATGAACTTGTCCAGAGTTAGCAAGTTACTTCAAAATGAAGTGAGTTCATCTTCTTATATACTGCATGCATTTAATGCATTGCAGTTTTCACTTTACATGTGGCAGCAGCTGAATGGTTGCATGTCATTGACCTTTGTTGACAACCTTAGTAGCCGCATGTTTGAACAGTGTAGTATCAGAGTGGTTGTACGATTTCAGACAATAAGGAGGTTCTTTTTCTGACATATCGTCCGGAGACGTGCAAGGGTGGATAAGACAAAAGTACTTTGTACGGAGGACTTCATGATCAGCTTTTCGTTGATTCAGCGATCTATCATTCTATATCAGCGAATGATAGAGTTCAGTGATAGCTGAAGTCTTGTACTTGATACTTCACGTTGAGTGGACAAATCTGAGTCTTCGCTGATCCGCATCAGTTCATTAGGAGACTTGTCACTGGTTCTTGAGCTTGATCTTCGACTTCAGCGTATAACCTATGTTAACGTGAAACTTGTCTTCAGAGATCATAAGTATACAACTAACTTATCAGCGATCACCATAAGTACTGAACAGACTCAGAATATTATGGTGAACAGTTTCGCTGAATGTTTAATCTAAAAGGCGAGAGTTCCTATCAGCGGTACTGTAAGATCTTAGTACTTATCAGCGATAGTGAAACTCTGATACATATTGTTTACTCACAATTTTCACTAAGTATATAAGAGAGGGTCATTATCAAATCACTGAGGGTTTGGATCAACAGCATTGATCTGCTCTGGGATCTCCTCATCTGCCATTTTGCTGAAACAGAAAAGAGGTGTTTGGGCAAAATTTCACCAGTCTCGACCACGACCAAGGTAAGGAAAACACTTATTCCTTTTTTATAACGAAGGTAAAATCATAGTACTTTCTCTCACGTTTAAAGATAAAATCGACAGTCTTTTACCTCACGACACTCGACCTCGACGTCGCCTAGTTCACATGACCGTCGCATAAAACCATGCGACCTCGACCAACTAACGCGCTATATGACTGTTATGTTTGTTCAATGTTTAATGCAGGAGTCAACACCATTAATGGAAAACGGCTATAACCGACGAAGTCAGTTAAGAACATCTAATCCCGCATTAAAGACATCGACCGTTACGGCAGTTACCAAAGTCCTTAATGATCCAATTAAAGTGCCCGAAGACTATAAATATCAAGGGGAATCATCATTTCAGGAGACGGAACACAGATACAACAGAGAATACAGACACAAGCACTCGAACTCCGAAGAACACTTGAAGCACAGAAATCGCTCACAGAAGAATCACTCTCGACGCACGACATCAGCATACGACACTTCACTTTTACACACGACGCACACTGTTTTACATTATAAAACACTTGTTACTTAACATTTTTGAAGTCTTTCCTTCATTTGTATTGTAATCTTTGTACGATCGACACCTGAAACACAAGGACATCGCCCTTGTTTGGCGACCATAGTGCAGCGGCGACTTCCACAGTCGTCCGCGGGTTTTTTTCCTCGTTGAGGTTTTTCCCGCGTCACCAAAATCTCTGTCTCATTTATATTTTCGTCTTTGTCGCACGCTTTTGTCGAATGATTCCTTTCTTTAGTTGTTAAAGTCCACATCGACCTTAAGTTGTACTTTGGTGCGATTTTTGGCATTAACAGTTTGGCGCCATCCGTGGGACCTCATCTAGAGAAAATCTTCGACGAATGTGCGTCTTACTAACGGTTTCTTGTAGCCCTTCTGTTCTCTGTTTCAGGAAAATGGCGAATAGTGGAAACCCAGAACCAACCGCCATCCCATCGCGTGAGGGGATCGAAAATGCACAAGATGCTCCTATAGCAGTCAACGATTATCGCCTGGAGGAAGTCATCCTCGATCAAAGCAAGCCTGAGCAAAAAATCTTTATCGGATCATCCCTCAGTCCCTGTCTCAGGGAAAAGTTAATATCTTTTTTGCAGGAATATGCTGACTGTTTTGCATGGTCGTATGAAGATATGGTTGGCATAGATCCTGATGTCATCTCCCACAAGCTCAATGTCGACCCATCGTTCAAACCTGTCAAACAGAAGCGAAGGAAGTTTGCTCCTGAAAGGATTAAGGTGATAAATGACGAAGTCGACAACCTTCTCAAAACAGGGAAGATTCGAGAAGTGAAGTACCCCGATTGGCTGGCTAACGTCGTGGTTGTCGCGAAGAAAAATGGCAAATAGAGAGTCTGTATCGACTTCACAGACCTCAATAAAGCTTGTCCAAAAGATCCCTTTCCACTACCTCACATCAATTCCATGGTCGACGCGACAGCGGGGCATGAATTACTGACGTTCATGGATGCCTATTCCGGATATAATCAAATCCTAATGCACGCCGAGGACCAAGAAAAAACCGCATTTATGACAGACCGAGGTATTTATTGTTATAAGGTTATGCCTTTCGTACTAAAAAATGCAGGATCTACTTACCAGCGCCTGGTGAACAAGATGTTCAAAAACCATCTTGGCGACACGATGGAGGTATATATCGACGATGTGTTGGTCAAATCGAAGCAAGCCATCGACCACGTCGAGCATCTGAGGCAATCGTTCGACATCCTTCGGGAATACAGCATGAAGCTTAACCCGACGAAATGTTCCTTCGGTGTCAGCGCTGGGAAGTTCCTGGGCTACATGGTCACTCGTCGAGGAATCGAGGCTAATCCAGACCAGATAAAAGCGATTATCGAAATAAAATCTCCTAGAAATTTCAAGGAGGTCCAAAAGCTCACTGGTCGAGTAGCAGCGCTGAACAGGTTTATCTCTCGATCCTCAGATAAATGCCATCTGTTTTACAATGTCCTCAGGAAAAATAGAGGCTTCGACTGGACCGACGACCATGAGAGGGCATTGCAAAAACTTAAAGAGTACATGACGTCGCCTCCCTTATTGTCGAAACCTCGCGATCATGAAGTCTTGCAACTATATCTGGCTGTTAGTCCAAACGCGGTAAGTGTCGTCCTAACACGAGAAGATGAAAAGCAACAACTGCCAATCTACTATGTAAGTAAATCTCTTCTGGACGCAGAAACCAGTCTATCTTAAGAAAACCTGAGTTGACAGGTCGCCTAGCGAAATGGAGTATATATCTCACAACAGTTACGACATCGATTTCAAACCCAGGACCGCGAACAAATCACAAGCCTTGGCAGACTTCATCGCTGATTTCAGCCCTGAACTGGAGAGTGAAGCAGAACTCGAAGTGTCAGTTGTGGCGACTCACGACGACACGCCTTGGATCTTACATGTCGACGGTTCATCGAACGTTAGAGGTTCAGGACAGGCGTCGTCTTGAAGTCGCCACAGGGGGGAAAGATGGTATATTCGATCCGGTGCGATTTCAAAACCACCAATAACGAAGCTGAATACGAGGCCCTGATCATAGGAATGAATATGGCCTACGACTCGAGGACAACCGCATTACACGTCAAAAGCGATTCTCTCCTGGTGGTAAACCAGATCAATGGAGAATTAGCGGCCAAAGATTCAAAAATGACAGCGTACTTAAAGGTAGCAAAAGAAAAATCTGAAAAATTTAAATCCTTTTCTATCGAACAAATCCCGAGAGACCAGAATACTCAGGCCGACGCTTTAGCAAATCTCGGGTCTGCTTTGGTCGAACCTATATTCGACGCTATTCCCATGATCCATCTGGCGACATCGTCCATCGAAAACATCGATGTCACCCAAATCAAAGAGGAAGAAGAAGATTGGTCGTGCAACATCCGAAATTTCCTCGCGCACGACCAACATCCAAAAGACAAGATGGAAGCCCGGAAGATCAGATTCAAGGCATCTAAATATGTCATAGTTGGGGATAAGCTCTATCGACGATCATCAATAGGTTTAAACCTAAGATGCGTCATTAGCAAGAGACAGGCCCAGAAAATCCTTCAAGATATGCACGACGGTGAACGTGGAAATCATTCAGGCGGTCGCAGTTTGGCTAATCGTATCTCTCGACAAGGGTATTTTTGGCCAACACTGCGGCAAGACGCCGTCCAGTATGTCCAGAACTGTGATCCTTGTCAATGACACTCAGGTATGTCACATAAACCCTCTGAACCCTTGCACTTGACGCTTATCCCATGGCCCTTCATGAGATGGGGAATGGATATTGTCGGCAAGCTACCCCCGGCCCCGGGACAAAAGGTATTCCTCCTTGTACTCACTGATTATTTTTCCAAATGGGTTGAGGCGGCTTCTTTTTCCCAAGTAAGGGACAAAGAAGTCATCGCTTTTATCCAGACTAACATCATATACAAATTTGGGATTCCATCCGAAATCGTCTGTGACAACGAATCCCAATTCATAAGCGACAGGACCCAACAATTCTGCGAAGACAGGAGCATCAAGCTGACGACCTAGACCCCCAGATATCCTCAAGCCAACGGACTCGCCGAGTCAAGCAATAAGACCATTGTAGCTTCGATCAAGAAAAGGCTAAAAGCTGCAAAGGGAAGATGGGTCGAAGAACTCCCTTCAGTCCTGTGGGCAAATCGCACGACGCCACGCACGTCCACAGGTCAAACCCCTTTCTCTCTCGTCTATGGTTGCGAAGCAGTCTTGCCGATCGAAGTCCAGCTCCCAACCTCGAGGCATACTTCCGTCGACCATAACCTGGTTGATTTAAGTTATGACCTCGACGCCCTCGAAGAGCTCAGAGAATCAGCCTTGATCAGAATGGCGTCACAGAAACAAGCAGTCGAGCGAAATTTCAATAAACACGCCAAAGCCAAAATCTTTCAAGAAGGCGACTACATCCTCCGTCGAGTGTTCCAAAACACTCAAGAGCTCAATGCAGGGAAGCTTTCCATTAAATGGGAAGGTCCTTACCGCATCTTCGAAGTCATCGGTAAGGGAGCCTATCGGCTCCAGACCCTAAACAATCAAGAAATTCCGCGTAGTTGGAATGCAACGCACCTAAAAAAGTATTTCTTTTGAACTCACTTTCCTCTTATACAAATTTCTATTCATATCGATAAATTACTGACTTAAACAGCGGAGGGTCGTTGATTAGCCAAACGACCGACCTTTGACAAAATTCTATCGCAGGAACATACGACATAAGTGCCCAAGTATAGGATTTGATCGTTTTATCACAAGGGCACATGATCCAAGTTTCAGCGTACGATCTAGTTACACGATCGCAAAGTCTAAACGGCCCCTCGACCTAAGTTTCTGAACTTAGAAAACTTTGTACACATCGATGACGTATATTCGAGTTTATCAATGAAATTCAAATAATTTATGTTTTCATCGTCATATTGCAATGAATGCCTAAGTCGCATGATTCTTCGCTCATTATATACTTGGCGAATTTTACATTTATCTACGGCATATGTAAATCATGATAAAAGCGCGAGTTCAACAAAAGGATGAACTTCATTTACGAGACAAACGGTTACATACGAACGACCGACGGTCGAGTATTCGAAAACAAAAATACAGTCAAGACTCATTACATGCCAATAACTCGACCACCAATGGGTGAGCATGAAAAACATAGTTCGTAAAACCAAAAATAGGGAAGTGTGTCGAACGCATACTCAGCCCGAAGTCTCGACCCTTGAATCCTCGACGCACGTTAAGGAGCTTATGCAAGGATCAAACGAGTATGACAGGGTTGTCTCCCAACATTTTGCCGCGACATGTGATAAAGAAGAGTCCACAGTATTTTGAGAATGTGACTCTTAAGATTAATGTTAAAAGTTGGAGGAAGGAATATGACGCTCTCGACGATCGACTTCCGGTCCAACGACTTCTTTGTCTTCGCATATCGAATGAGCAGAGATCGAAGCATCTGTAAAAACGAATATGTCAAACTAAGAAAAACATCGAAAACATGAGTTTTGAAAGAAAAACTTAAAACGAACGCCTGTATGGCCATATGCAGTCCCGTTTTTACGATGGAGACCCCTCGAAAACGCTCCTCAAAAGATAGGAGCTGATATTTCCCGGATGCGGAAGTGACTCCGTCCCGACAAGGACACAGTCAATCAGGAAGACCGACGGCAGCATAGAGCTGATCGTTATAACGTCCTCCTCACCCTCTCCCTTCTTTTCACCCTTGCCCTCGTCGGCTGATGAAGGGGTTGACGTGGCTACAGAGGACATCGTCGCCAGTTGCGCAGGATCTACGAATGTCGCGTCTATCGCAATCAATACCTTCACCAACTCATACAGAATAACTCTCAATGGGTCATCGACCTTTGGAGACTTGAGAAAGATTGAAAAAAATATATCTTATATAGATGCTCAAAAGTTTCGAAAGATTTTCAGCAAGTTAGAAATCCTAACAATTTTGGAACAACAAGAAACTTTTCGAAGGCCACAAAAGAAAACGATCCATTCTGATATCTATTTATGCAAAAGATCATGTCAATACAAGTCTCTTGATGACCAGCACGCGTTCCCTCGTCCCTTAGATCATCGACACCTATCAAAGACAGCTAGTAAGCAACATCGTGCGTCAGTATGACGTCACGATCCCGTTTCCTTTTCGACTCCTCGTTCAGTTAGAATTGGACTAACCCAATTCCAAAATAACTCTCAACACGTGTCACGATCCCGAACACCCGACAAGCAAAATTTAAAATTCGAATTTGCCATCCTACTTTCAAATTTTGGGGGCAAACTGTTTGGGCAAAATTTCACCAGTCTCGACCACGACCAAGGTAAGGAAAACACTTATTCCTTTTTCTTATAACGAAGATAAAATCATAGTACTTTCTCTCACGATTAAAGATAAAATCGATAGTCTTTTACCTCACGACACTCGACCTCGACGTCGCCTAGTTCACACGACCGTCGCATAAAACCATGCGACCTCGACCAACTAACGCGCTATACGACTGTTATGTTTGTTCAATGTTTAATGCAGGAGTCAACACCATTAATGGACAACGGCTATAACCGACGAAGTCAGTTAAGAACATCTAATCCCGCATTAAAGACATCGATCGTTATGGCAGTTACCAAAGTCCTTAATGATCCAATTAAAGTGCCCGAAGACTATAAATATCAAGGAGAATCATCATTTCAGGAGACGGAACACAGATACAACAGAGAATACAGACACAAGCACTCGAACTCCGAAGAACACTTGAAGCACAGAAATCGCTCACAGAAGAATCGTTCTCGACGAACGACATCAGCACACGACACTTCACTTTTACACACGACGCACACTGTTTTACATTATAAAACACTTGTTACTTAACATTTTTGAAGTCTTTCCTTCATTTGTATTGTAATCTCTGTACGATCGACACCAGAAACACAAGGACATCTCCCCTGTTTGGCGACCATAGTGTAGCGATGACTTCCACAGTCGTCCACGAGTTTTTTTCCTCGTTGAGGTTTTTCCCGCGTCACAAAAATCTCTGTCTCATTTATATTTTCGTCTTTGTCGCACGCTTTTGTCGAATGATTCCTTTCTTTAGTTGTTAAAGTCCACATCGACCTTAAGTTGTACTTTGGTGCGATTTTTGGCATTAACAAGTGGGAACTCCAAGAAACCGTTAGTAAAGCGCACGTTTGTCGAGGATTTTCTCTAGATATGGTCCCACGGATGGCGCCAAACTGTTAATGCCAAAAATCGTACAATAGGATAACTTAAGGTTGATTGTGGAATTTAACAACTAAAGAAAGGAATCTTTCGACAAAGCATGCGAAAAAGACAGAAATGTAAATGAGACAAAGAATTTGGTGACGCGGGAAAAACCTCAACGAGGAAAAAACCCGCAGACGACTGCGGAAGTCGTCGCTGCACTATGGTCGCCAAACAGGGGCGATATCCTTACGTTTCAGGTGTCGATCGTACAGAGATTACAATACAAATGAAAGAAAGACTTTGAAATGGAAAGTAACAAGTGTTTCGAATGTAAAAGCAATGTGCGTCGCGTGTAAAAATGAAGTGTCGTGCGTAGATGTCGTGCGTCGAGAGCGATTCTTCGAGAGAGAATTCTTTGCTTCGAGTGTTCTTCTGAGTTCAGTTGATTGTGTGTGTCCTTAAATGATGATTGAACCTTCACTTTTATAGTCTTCGGGTGTTTTAATTGGTTCCATGAATGCTTCATGTAACAGTTGTAACAGACATCGACTTTAATGCTGTTAATGGCCTTTGTCGGTTATAGCCGTTGGTCATCAATGATATTGATTCCTGCATTAGTCACTGAAAAATGTAACAGTAATATTGCACGTTAGTTGGTCGAAGTCGCATGGTTCTATGCGACGGTCGTGTGTACTGGACGTCGTCTTGGTCGAGTGTCGTGAGGTGAGTAACTTTCGATTTCAATTTTAATCAGGGGATAAAGTACTATGATTTTACCTTACTAGGGAAAAGGGAAGTAAGTGTTTTCTGTACCTTGGTCGTGGTCGAGACTGGTGAAATTTTACCCAAACAATATGATCTAGTTGTATGATCGTAAGGTCTAGCGACCCCTCGATCTAAGTTCCTAACTTAGAAGAATATCTTGTTCTGAATGAATGCTTTGATCGCATGTATTTACGTTTGCTTATACGAATTAAAAGTACAAAAGTCTTACGACTTATGTTATAATCGTTGTTGTTAGGACACTGAAGTTGTCCTTAATATTAGAAAGTTTTGTAAAACAATAGCTTTGTTAATGGGCTTATGCTTAAACAGTGTAACAAGTGATGTAGACTATAAATAGGACATGTAATGTAGTTTGTAATAACAAGTTTCATAATTCAAGATGTAGTTCTCTAATCACATTGTGTTCTCTCTAGTTTAGATTTACTTTTCTAATAAAGTTTCTACATCTTCTTGTTACTAGTTCTTGGATTGTTGAAGATCATAGACCTAACAGTTGTATTACAGTGGATGCCTAAGTCGCACGTCTTCTTGCTCATTTTTTAATGAATTTGATGATTGATATCGTATTTGCTTACGAAATGTAATGATACACAAGTTCAAAGGAAAGATAAATTCATTTATCAAAGTATCGATTACATTAGACGACTCGACCACCAACGGTCGAGCGGTAAAAGCTAAATTAAGAAAAATCTTCTAAGTCTGGGGAGGAGCGTCGGTCGCATCCTTGCCCGAGGCCTCGCCCTTAGAGCCTTCGTCCACCTCCTCCTCCTCGTCAACATCCT
Organism: Saussurea involucrata; assembly: GCA_033807775.1. NCBI lineage: Eukaryota > Viridiplantae > Streptophyta > Magnoliopsida > Asterales > Asteraceae > Saussurea > Saussurea involucrata. Next base: position 48,720,933 of record CM066315.1, read on the forward strand.
TCTCATCATCTGAGTCGAGGTCTCTTGCAGATCCAACTTCGCTCAGGTAGAGGGCAAGCTCTTCCGACACCGAGGCGAGAGGATTTTTCCCCGACAGGTGTCGTCGCAAGATCGCCGCTCGCGCGGTAAAATGAGCAAAAGCGAAGATAGACTTAACCTCGTTCTTCAGCCCATCGACCTCCTTCTCTAGGCTCGCCACCTTGGACTTAGACTCCTCGGCTTCTTTTTCCTTCGTAGCCAAGGACTCCTTCATCCTGTCCAATTCCTCCCTGTGGTCGTAGATCAAAGACAGGGACTGCTTTAGACGAGAGTTCACCTCATCCCTCGCATGTCCGACAGCCTCCAATTCGTCCAGTGCATCGTCGAGTCGTACCGACAAGCCCTCGGCGCGCGTGTAACAACCCAATTCCCAGATACACAACAGATCACATAATGTAACATAACATTGATATGACAAATGAAACATCATATTACAAGTACGGTCCCGTAGTCTTCTACAATCAGAAAAAGCCATTCTACTACAAACTTTATACTAAATACATACATAACATTTAATTATTATAATACAACTGCTAAACATGCTAAAATCTTCATCATGCATTCCTTCACAAAAGCTATCCATCGATTACTCTAATCATTTGCCCTTACTCGATCCACCACCTGGAATACATATTTTTAAAACAAAATGAGGGTTAGACCTAAGGGTCTAAGTGAGAAAATCCCTGTTAGTTTGAAATCATTTATATAAACCTTAATTATATAAATCACACAGCACGATCAAATATATCAATTTGAACTCACACATCATATACCTTCCCTTCTCATTCCTCCTGGCCATATTAGTTGGTTACAAGCCAACTAATAAATTTACAACGCTGTACAACATCTACAGCCAAACAACGCTATACGGATTCTAAAGACAAACACACCGGTCCTAAGCCCGGCCAACGTATTATAACACATTATAATACTCATGTAAATATAATACCTCAATATATTATAATTCACATATATCGCACATATAGACATATAATCACCAATTATCACATTCCCAAACCATACGTATATGTATTCCAGTAAAAATATTTTTAAAGTAAAACTCACCTGTTTTGATTATTACACAGCTCGCAATCTCCTTTCAAAATGGTCTTATCTCTTATCACGACTCCACAGAATCTGAAACAATTTAAGATACATACACCGCTTTACTAGCCAAACATATAAAGTCTACCAGTTCCTGTTCTCAACTGTACCACTAAACTTAGCAAACTACCGGGACTACACAGAGTACCGGGACTTCGCAGTACCGGGACTCCTTGGTACCGGGACTTCGCAGTACCGGGACTCCTTGGTACCGGGAGTCTCAATCACCGGGAGTTAACAATACCGGTAGTTCACTATACCGGGAGTTCACTATACCGGGAGTTCACTATACCGGGACTCCACCGGGAGTCCTCAAGAACACAGTCGGTTTCCACTTACCCAGAAATCGATTGAAATCTAATCAAGACGCGAAATTAGAAATTCTAAACCGATAGATATCTTCTATTCGTGATTACAAATACATACTGTAAATAAACTTACCTCAAAATCGTTTCTAACCAAGCCAATTGAAGTCCTAACCGCACTTTTCTTCCTCTGCTTCTTCTCGTCTCAAAACACACACTCACACACTGATTTTTCTGCTGAATGAAATATCTGAAGTCTAACATGATAATATCAACTCCAAAATACCAATTGGACCTTGAACTATTTACTAAATATCTAAACACCCTTTAACTTATAAATTCACCTAAACTTACCCTGGGTATTACATCATCTCCCCCTTAAAAGAATTCCGTCCCGGAATCCAGTTAAGCAAAAAGATGAGGGTATTTGGCTCTCATTTCCGATTCGTATTCCCACGTAGCATCCTGACCTCTATGATGCCTCCATTGAACCTTCACTTGCTTGATTTCCTTATTCTGCAGCACTTTGACTTTATGATCAACTATAGCTTCCGGTTCTTCCACATAATTCAATCTTTCATCTACTTGTATCTCTGGTAGGGAGACTGACTGATCTGGAGTAACCAAACACTTTCGGAAGTTCGATACGTGAAATGCATTATGGATCCTGCTCAATTCCGGTGGAAGATGTAATCGGTAAGCTACTTCACCGATCCTTTCTGTAATTGCAAACGGTCCGATATACCTTGGTCTAAGTTTACTTTGTCTCCCAAATCGGATGACTCCCTTCCATGGCGAAACTTTTAACATTACGAAATCCCAACTTGAAATTCCAATGGCTTTCGGCTTCGGTCAGCGTAGCTCTTCTGTTTATCTTGAGCCACTTTCAATCTTTCTCTAATTTGAGTAACCTTATCGGCAGTTAATTGAACTATTTCTGGCCCCGCTAACTGTTTCTCTCCCACTTCGTTCCAACATAGAGGCGTTCAGCATTTCCTACCATACAGTACTTCAAAAGGTGCCGCTTGTATGCTGGAATGATAACTGTTGTTATATGCAAACTCGATCAACGGTAAGTGCTTATCCCATGATCCCCCAAAATCAACAATGTAAGCCTGGAGCATATCTTCTAAGGTCTGAATCGTTCGTTCACTCTGCCCATCTGTTTGGGGATGATACGCCGTACTTAATTTTATCTGAGTCCCCATTTCCCTTTGAAAACTTCTCCAGAATCTTGAAGTAAAACGACTATCACGATCAGAAATAATCGAGATTGGAACCCCATGCCGAGTTACTATTTCGTCAATGTACAGCTTAGCTAATCGTTCGATCGAATCGGTTTCGTTTATCGGTAGAAAATGTGAAGACTTTGTCAATCTATCGACGATCACCCAAATAGAATCAAATCCTTTCGGAGTTCTTGGTAGCTTCGTGATGAAATATGTGGTAATCTGCTCCCACTTCCATATAGGTATTTCTAGCCGTTGTAGTTGACCAAATGGCTTTTGGTGTTCGATCTTCACTTTCTTACAAGTATCACATATTTCCACATACTGAGCAGTTCCTCTTTTTATCCCTGGCCACCAATAGAATTGTTTAAGGTCTTTATACATCTTGTTTGTACCTGGGTGAATAGAGAAACGAGATTGATGAGCTTCTTGTAAAACACGATCACGTAACCCACCCAAACGAGGTACCCACACTCTACTTCCCAGACACAATAACCCACGATCATCTTTTACTAGCAATGATGACATCCCCGCTAACCGTTCTGATTTCAGATGTTCATCTTGATAAGCCTCCACTTGACACTTCTGCAATTCGTCAAATATGTTGGGTAGGAGTTCAGTTCGTAGCGAAATAACTTTTATTGTTCCACCCCTTTCTTGACGACTCAATGCATCAGCTACCATATTTGCCTTTCCCGGGTGATAAAGGATTTCACAGTCGTAATCATTCAGCAATTCTAGCCATCTTCTTTGTCTCATATTTAGTTCCCTCTGGTCAAAGAGATGTTGGAGACTCTTATGATCGGTATAAATCTGACATTTGGAACCATACAGATAATGTCTCCAAATCTTTAACGCGAAGACGACTGCTGCAAGCTCCATGTCGTGCGTAGGATACTGTCTTTCATGATCTTTTAATTGACGAGAAGCATAAGCAATAACCTTTCCACGCTGCATAAGTACACATCCCAACCCCAGTTTTGACGCATCACTATAAACAACAAAGTCTTCCGAACCTTCAGGTAGTGATAGAATCGACGCGCTGCACAGTTTCTCTTTCAATATCCGGAATGCCTCGTCTTGTTCTGCTTTCCATTCAAACTTCAGGTTCTTCCGGGTCAGCTTAGTTAAAGGCGTTGCGATACGAGAGAAGTCTTTTATGAATTTCCGATAGTAGCCGGCTAAACCCAGAAAACTACGTACTTCGGTTGGCGTCCTCGGAGGTTCCCACTTTTCAATCGCTTCCACTTTCATTGGATCAACTTGAATACCTTCTTCGGAAACTACATGCCCCAGAAACTGAACTTCTCGTAACCAAAATTCACATTTCGAGAATTTAGCGTACAATTTCTCCTTCTTTAATAGTTCCAGAATTAAACGAAGATGTTGCGCATGTTCTTCTTTGGATCGGGAGTAGATAAGTATATCATCGATAAATACAATAACAAATTTATCGAGATACGGCTTACATACCCGATTCATTAAATCCATAAAGGCAGCTGGAGCATTCGTCAGCCCGAACGGCATCACTAAGAATTCGTGATGTCCATACCTTGTTCGAAAAGCAGTCTTTAGGACGTCTTCTTCTCTAACTTTCAACTGGTGATAACCGGATCTCAGATCAATCTTGGAGAAATAGCAAGCTCCAACTAACTGATCGAAGAGGTCATCAATTCTGGGTAACGGATACTTGTTCTTGATCGTGCGCTTATTCAATTCTCGGTAGTCGATGCACATCCTCATCGAACCATCCTTCTTTTTCACAAATAACACTGGTGCTCCCCACGGCGAAGAACTAGGTCTGATGAAGCCTTTATCGGATAGGTCTTGTAGTTATGCCATCATCTCTTTCATCTCTGGGGGTGCCAGACAATAGGGTGCACGGGCTACAGGAGTGGCTCCAGGAATCAGGTCTATACCGAACTCTACTTGTCTAACGGGCGGAAGACTATTCAAGTCTTCGGGGAATACTTCAGGGAATTCACTAACAATAGGAATATCTTCCATCCTATTCTTTTCTGGCTTAATATCTATCACGTAAGCCAAGTAACTCTGACAACCCTTATTCACACACTTACGGGCTTTTATCATAGATATAAGGCTAGACTGATGATTCCTACGATCACCATAAATCACTGCTGGTCGTTTATCAGGTAATACAACATTTATTAACTTCTTATCACAAACTATGTTAGCCTGATTCTCAGCTAACCAATCCATCCCAACTACCACATCAAACTCTATCAAAGTTATCGGAAACAATTGTATCGGCACTCCACACCCCTCTATATTTATCACACATCCATCAAATACTTCTTTAACTGACACTTGATTATCATTTGTCGTATCTACTGATAGAGCATGTTCTAGCATTTTAGGTTTCAAACACAGGCAAGCAGCAAATGCAGGAGACACAAATGATCGGTTTGCACCAGAATCAAATAACACCTTAGCACGTGTAGAGTTTATTAAAAATGTACCTGTGACCACATCCGGAGTTTCCTCCGCTTCTTTCTCGGTCATTTGAAATGCACGACCTCTGGTTACTGGCGGTTCCAGTCTTGGTATTACTGGTTTAACAATCGTTGGCCTGCCCGATGACCCACCTTGTTGTATCCTCCCCCGCGGACAGTCCGACTGAAGGTGATCCGGAGAATTGCATAAGAAACATAACCGCGTTACCTTACAATCTTTAATGACGTGTCCGGTCTTCCCACACTTATAACACGCTCGTAAATCACCTTGGCAATTTCCTTGGTGGACACGGTTGCACTTCTGACATGGTCTTTCCGCCGGTCGAAATGGCGGACGGCTATCATACCTCTGAAATCGGGACTTCTTCGGATCGTGTTGTGGTCTTTCCCACTTTCTCTTCCCGATACTTTTATCGCCAGCATCCCTTCTAATATCTCTTTCAACATTCTCCACGGCATCAACTGCAGATGAGAAGGTATCTGGTCCTTTTGCAGTCACTAGCCTTCTGACTTCTGAGTTCAGCCCAAAGATAAACCTTTCCGTCTTCATCGTCTCCGTAGCAATGTAGTATTCTGCGAACCGAGACTTTTCCAGAAAGCTAGCAGTGTAGTCTCGAACGGATAAGTTTCCTTGTTGTAAGTTCATAAATTCCCCTTCCAGTTGTTTGACGGCTGCTTGGGGACAAAATTGTTTCCCGTAGGCTATCACAAATTCTTCCCAAGAGAGGGTAGAATAAACATCAGATCCTTTAGAATGAATAAAAGATTCCCACTAATACAAAGCATCCCCTTTTAACATTGCTGCCCCGTACAATACCCTATCTTCATCCGCACACTTGCTTGTCTTGAAAATAACTTCTATTTCCTTCATCCATCTCATTGCTTTCACGGGATCCCTGTCTCCTGAGTAGGTCGGAGGTCTACAGCTTAAAAACATTTTGTAGTCGTACCTCCTTTGTATTGGTACAACAGTTGGTGTAATTGGCATTTCATCTTCTGGCCCGGGATCCGGTGTTTCAGCTTCATTGTGACGACTTTGATCAAACATTGCTTGTATACTAGTTTGCAGTCTTCCCATTTCTGCCATCAAGTCATCCCTTGTAACAAACTCTGTACCTCGTGGCTGAGCTCTGCCCCCTGTTCGACCTCAAGTTCTGCCCCCGGTTCTGCCTCCAGTTCTGCCTCCCCTTTCCCTTGTTCCTATCGGCGGATTCGTACTATTTGGATTTCTTCCTCCTCCTCGATTCGAATTTCGTGTACCGCTTGCCATTCTATAGATTTAAACAAGGTTAATATACACATAAGCACATACCCCATTAAACAAGGTATTCCAGTTCATACATGTACCTGTAAGATCACAATTACACTGGACAGGTGTAATATGAAATTACCTTACATGATGTTCCTTCTACCTTTTATACTTAATATCCCAAGGTTCTACAATAATAGGGACATCCTACTTCACATGCAGTTTAAGTTTAGGTACAGATACAAATACCTAAATCACTTAAACTAGGGATCTGATACCATTTGTAACAACCCAATTCCCATATACACAACAGATCACATAATGTAACATAACATTGATATGACAAACGAAACATCATATTACAAGTACGGTCCCGTAGTCTTCTACAATCAGAAAACGCCATTCTACTACAAACTTTATACTAAATACATACATAACATTTAATTATTATAATACAACTGCTAAACATGCTAAAATCTTCATCATGCATTCCTTCACAAAAGCTATCTATCGATTACTCTAATCATTTGCCCTTACTCGATCCACCACCTGGAATACATATTTTTAAAACAAAATGAGGGTTAGACCTAAGGGTCTAAGTGAGAAAATCCCTGTTAGTTTGAAATCATTTATATAAACCTTAATTATATAAATCACACAACACGATCAAATATATCAATTTGAACTCACACATCATATACCTTCCCTTCTCATTCCTCCTGGCCATATTAGTTGGTTGCAAGCCAACTAATAAATTTACAACGATGTACAACATCTACAGCCAAACAACGCTATACGGATTCTATAGCCAAACACACCGGTCCTAAGCCCGGCCAACGTATTATAACACATTATAATACTCATGTAAATATAATACCTCAATATATTATAATTCACATATATCGCACATAGACATATAATCACCAATTATCACATTCCCAAACCATACGTATATGTATTCCAGTAAAAAAAATTTAAAGTAAAACTCACCTGTTTTGATTATTACACAGCTCGCAATCTCCTTTCAAAATGGTCTTATCTCTTATCATGACTCCACAGAATCTGAAACAATTTAAGATACATACACCGCTTTACTAGCCAAACATATAAAGTCTACCAGTTCCTGTTCTCAACTGTACCACTAAACTTAGCAAACTACCGGGACTACACAGAGTACCGGGACTTCGCAGTACCGGGACTCCTTGGTACCGGGAGTCTCAATCACCGGGAGTTAACAATACCGGGAGTTCACTATACCAGGAGTTCACTATACCGGGACTCCACCGGGAGTCCTCAAGAACACAGTCGGTTTCCACTTACCCAGAAATCGATTGAAATCTAATCAAGACGCGAAATTAGAAATTCTAAACCGATAGATATCTTCTATTCGTGATTACAAATACATACTGTAAAGAAACTTACCTCAAAATCGTTTCCAACCAAGCCAATTGAAGTCCTAACCGCACTTTTCTTCCTCTGCTTCTTCTCGTCTCAAAACACACACTCACACACTGATTTTTCTGCTGAATGAAATATCTGAAGTCTAACATGATAATATCAACTCCAAAATACCAATTGGACCTTGAACTATTTACTAAATACCTAAACACCCTTTAACTTATAAATTCACCTAAACTTACCTTGGGTATTACAGCGCGCTAGGGCTGACTTCTCTCTCACCAACGCCACGTCTTCTCTCTTAAGGGCAGAATACACGAGACCTTCAATCTTCCTTGTCTCGGCGTGCAGGTCCAAAGAAGACTAAAACGTCTGAAAAAACGTAAGACACATGTTAGTAAATATTTGACAAAGTTAAACAACGTTAAAACAAAACAAGTCTTGAAAGAAAGACCTACCATGAACGCCAGTCCGGCAACATGCGCTCCCGTATCCTCGACGGAGACCCCTCGAAAACGCTCCTCGAAAGATGGGAGCTGATACTTCCCCAGATGCGAGAACAATTTCGTCCCGTCCAGGACGTTGTCGGCTAAGAAGTCCGACGACAATGTAAAATTAACCGTCGTGACCTCCTTATCCTTGATCGCATGACCCTTGCCCTTGTCGGCCGCTTTATGGGTCGACGTCGCAGACGCAGGCATCGTCTTTGTCGCCTGAAGCGTCGGATCATCCAACGTCGCGTCGGAAGACATCTTCGTCTTCTCAGAAGCCGTGATCGCCGCCTTCGCCTTCTCAGGACTAACGACTCTCGACGAGTCGCTTACCTTCGAAGACGGTTCCCTCAGGACCGTCGTCCTCGTCCTCTTTAGGACCCCCGACCCAGTTGTTGGGGCCTCCTTTCTCTTTAGGACTCCTGGTACGTGCGAAATATGTGAATTAATCGCAGTGGGTTGCAAACTATCCACAGTGGGAAGTGCAAGTGTACACTGTCCACTATGATCGTCACAGCAAGTAATAGTTGGTAAAATACCAGAATCCCTTGGGATGTTTAGCCTAACATTACTGAAATAAAGAAAGTAAAAGATGAAGATTTGCACATAAGTAAATTAAAAGAGACTTGAATTAAAACCGCAGTGGGGAACGAAGGTACGTCACTGCCACAGATTACTCGAAACTACAATTACTCTAAGAAATTAAATACTGGAATTTAAAGAACTACTTCAGTAAATGAAAGCTAAAAAAACTAGAACTTAAACTCACACCAAATGTGGTAGTTGAGAGATTCTTGGATGAAATTAATGAACTCCAATGCTTCCTTTTATACTAAAGGAAAGATTTGGGTTTTACACCAAAATGGGTTGTCTAGGGAATAAGGACTGAAGTGGAGGGACATAAAATTCAGCTTGATCATGCAACACTTCTATCCATCATCTTGAAGCTTTTTTACCCATAGGACCCTTCACCTTTCACAAAAGTCAACTTTAAAGTACCATGGGTTTGATTAATTTATTCATCTTGCCATACTTTTAGGAACATGTTTGCATTATTTTATTCTCATGCTTTCTGCCACTGAATCTTCTATTCCCAGCATTATCTTTCAAGCTAAGATTTAAATTTGTTTTGTCTTCTTCTCTGCTCGAAAGTGGGATCTGGAGTGGGGACTTCGCACGTCACTTTAAGAAAATCGTGAAACAGCAACAAAACTCCACCAAATAATTCATTAATAATATGGTTTACTCTTTTTGCTCATTTTCATGAATATTACCAAGAATGGGGGTTTTGAGAAGTGAAATGGCTAAATTTTGACAAAATAAAATAAAAATAAAAGGAAATAATAACTCTAGAAATAGAGTTATCACAACCTCAAACTTAAACCATTACTTGTCCCCAAGTAATAAAAAGAAAGAAAAATAAAAATAATGCATTTGAACTTTCAGGGACTTACCGACTTCTCACTTTGAATGAATGCTGATCTCCCTCTTTAGATACTTTTCGTTTCCAAAATAGAAGCTTCACTTTTGTACTTGACGAAATCTTTCCCTTGTTCACATTTGATCAATAGGACTTTCTTGGGTTCGAAAGGTTTGTGGCTTTGAATGTTTTTCCCAAGGGCTTTGTAGTAACTACTTCCAAACATGGACCGAGAATCTCATTTTGAGATTTTTTTATTTCCAAAATTGAGTGTTTAGTATTTTGCATGGGTAAGCACGTACACTTTCAGGCTTTATTTGGGTATGGCTATTTTTGTGAGAGTGGGTATTCTGATGGTCCAGAATAGGCACACCATCTTTTTCTGAGAGTGAGCACTTTGATGTTCCAGAAAAGGCACACCATCAATCTTTTGCAGTGACACTCTGATTTTTCTTCTATTTTTGTGTTTTTTTTAGGGGGGTATATCTTACCCACCTCAAACTTATGACTTCACAGTGTCCCCACTGTGGAAAGACTGGAAGTCACTCTGGAAGTACCCTACCTCAAACTTAAAATTGCACAGTGTCCCCACTGTGACTAGGAAATTGATGCGCAATAGGTGGTTGGGGGTGCAAAAAGGTCTTGTTTGAATGCAATAATGGCCTATATCAGTTCATTGTGACAAGTTGAGATTCGTACTTACAAAAGGGACCTTTTAAGTCGGAAATCGAAAGTTGTACCTTGAAATGGAAATGGGATCAAACAACCATGCAAACAAGAAGTGAGTTAGTACCCAAAAGTACCTGCTTAACAGCAGGATTTTCATGCATCATTAAACCAACATAACAAAGTAGCAAATATTGTCAAGTGCCTAGCCATAGGCAAAAATACCAAATAGATAGAAAATTAAAATTGTTTTGGAGCATCAAGAGGTAACCATAATACTAACAAACCTATGGGGTAGGAGTTGCTTGCGGTGAACTGTCGGCAGAGTCTTCATTGAAAGCGTCCTCACTGTCGTTGCTGGGGCAAATACCTTCGGGGAAAATAGGGAGTTGTGCGTGCAACTCGGGATCAGCACCTTGTAGCATTTGGTTCACGACCACATCCCTATCCGTCGTATACATCCAAAACGACTCTGTGGCCCGGTTCATATGCCTCTGCTCTGCTTCCATCAGGTCTTCGCGGTATGTGAGCTTCTGCAATTCAGTTAGAATTTTGGCCAAGAGGTCGCTGGTGTTTCCTGCAGTGGGCTATTGGAGTGAGGTACCAGTGGACCTCACTGTAGGGTGTGCATCAGCAGGCTCTTCGCGGGGAGCAGTGATTGTTCTCCCCATCTTCTTGACTGTGGCCACGCTGATGTTATTCATGGATTCCAGCCACTTGTCCTCCTGAGCAGTAGGTACTCCAGCAGCAATTAGTAATGAAGTAATAAGACAAGGGAGAGGCAATATTACCTTCTTTCGGGTGCAATCTTGGTGGATGGCCCCGTGCATTACAATTCCCAGGTTGATCGGCTTACCCGTAAGGATGTAGTACAGCAAGGCGCACTTGTGCATCGATAGGGTCGTGTCATGAGTAGTTGGGGACAAGGAGGCACGTAGAAATTGGAACCACACAGCGACCTTGGTGGTGAGGGAGCTAGCGTGTAGGCACCGTCTACTGCCATTATTGTCCCAAGGCTTACCTTCAATTGCCAACACTTTTAAAATAACGTCTTCATCTGCGGGGCTCATCTTTTTGAGGAATTGAGCAAAGGCGCAAGTAGTCGGGGCCCTTATTCCGAGGATCGTATTGATAGCGGTGGCATGATAATACACGGTCCGACCCCGGACTTTCACAAAGGGGTCCTTCGATTGAGAGGCCTCGGCGTAGAATTCCCTAACCAAGGAAGCATTGGCCCGACGATTGGCAGATGCCAATGTCGTCCAATCATGCTGAACAACCCTATTTTTAACAAATGAGTGGGCTTCTACAAAGTCGGGGTCAAAACCCCTCTCTAAGTTCAGTTTGTGCTTAGAAATGTATTCATAGTGGGCAGCGGCCTTTGGGGTCGTAAATTGCCTGGGCACCCCACTGGGGGCATGCTCAGTCCCCACTGTGGATTGATGTGGGTTTTCAGATTCGACTTGTTCGTCCCCAGCATCATAATCAAGAGAATCTGAACTTAAAGAGGGTTCGAGACCCTTACCTTTCCCAGACGATTGCTTTCTTGGTTTCTTTGTTTGCGTTTTCTTCGACATGGTCACCACAGACCTGGTGACCATTCCTTTGTTCCTCAATGCGCGTTTGATCGGGTTTTCCTCACTGTGGGCAGCTTTCTGGAGTGCCTCCAAGTCAATGGTGTTTGCGACTTGGAGGTTTTGTTCAGTCTGAATTTGCTCCTTGCTCTTGAGTGCCGCCTCCTCTATCTCTTTTCTTCGATTTTCCTCCTCTTGTCTGATTCGGTCTTGCTCTACCTTTCTCATTCTTTCTTCTTCTTCAGCCTTTTTCTTCTCAGCCTCCACCTGTGCCTTTTCTTCCTCAAGAATTTCTCTTGCTCAATCCTCTTTCTCTCCTCTTCCTCTCTGCGCAACCTTTCTTCTTCTTCTTTCTATTTCATCTCCTCCTCTTCTTTTCTTAAGCTTTCAGCCTCTTCTTTTCTTAACCTTTCAGCCTCTTCTTTGCGTCTTTATTCAACCTCTTCCTTCCTTTTTCGAATGGCCGACATTCTTAGTTTGTATTCTTCCTCTAACCTCCTTTCTTCTTCCTCAGCCTTTAATGCTTCCTCATCGAGATGGCTTTGACTGGTCTCTAAAATCATGGAAGAGGAAGTAGCCTTGGAACCTCTTTGTTTGGACGACCCTTCATCTGCTACGTCGGCCATTACCGGATGGTCGCCGGACACTGGCGGTGGTTCGTTCAGATCGTCGGTGACGGTTTCCGGCGGCTCGCCTTCGGCGATTCTGCGGCGGACCGCCGCACGGCCGGGTTTCTTCCGGGTGGGTGTTTAACCTTTTGCTTCTTGCCATCTTAGAGTTTTGTGTTTCTGGTTCGTGAAAGAGAATGGAGGAGAAAAGAGAGTGTATGTTTGAAAATATTTGGATGAAAAGGGGTTTTTAGGCTTTTGTGTGTAAAGTATGAATTCTTTGGGTATTAGGAATTGGAGGGAACAGTTATTTAGGAGAGAGAGAGAAGGGAAATGATGGTTTTCTTGAGAAATGGCGAAAATAGGGGTAGGGGCAGAAAAAAGGTGACACTTGGTGTAAGGAAAGTTGATGTGTGTCACCACCTTGGGCCCACAAACCGTCCCATCTTCTCGTCAGTTCGGCAGTGGGAAGCGCAGTGACTTGTGGGAAGTCACTGTGAGGCTGATATTTGATTTTTCCTTTAAAAACTGGCAATCTCTCCTACACACATTAAAACAAACTACCATGCAGAATTAAAAAGACCAAAAATAATAAAAACAAAGCAAATAACTGAAATAAAATATTTACAGATGGTCCCGACTTTTCTTAACCATAGCGGGGTGGAGAGTGGGCATGAATGTGAGCACTCTCGTGCAGAAAGTGCTTCACTCTCTGCCCATTGACTTTAAACGTTTGACCCGACTGTGGGGACTTCAACTCCACTGTTCCAAAAGGACTTACTTTGACAATGGTGTATGGTCCCGTCCATCGTGATTTTAGTTTACCTGGAAAGAGTTTAAGCCGGGAGTTGAAAAATAATACATGTTGGCCTTCAAAGAACTCCCTATGGTTGATTCTTCGATCATGCCACATCTTGGTCTTTTCTTTGTACAACTTTGCGTTCTCATAGGAGTGATATCGCAACTCCTCTAGTTCATGCATTTGCAAACTTCTCTTAATTCCCGCATCATCCTCACTCATGTTAAGCTCTTTAAGGGCCCAAAACGCCTTGTGCTCCAATTCAATCGGTAAATGGCAAGCCTTGCCAAAAACTAATTTAAATGGAGACATTCCCAAGGGAGTTTTATAGACCGTACGATAGGCCCAAAGAGCGTCATCAAGTTTGGTTGACCAATCTTTACGATGTGGTTTAACGACCTTCTCCAAAATACCTTTAATCTCACGGTTTGAAAGTTCGGCTAAACCGTTGGTTTGCGGGTGGTATGCGGTGGCTACTCTATGATGTATATCATACTTGGCAAGGACCGAGCTCATGACTTTGTTCACAAAATGGGAGCCTTCGTCACTAATTAATGCCCGTGGTGTTCCAAATCTAGTAAAAATATTTTTATGCAAAAAATTCACCACGGTGTTGGCATCATTAGAGTGACATGCAACGACTTCCACCCACTTCGAAACATAGTCAAACGCAACCAAGATATAAAAATTATTGTTTGAATTTGGAAAGGGTCCCATGAAATCAATCCCCTAAACATCAAAAAGTTCTACCTCTAGAATGTTGTTAAGAGGCATCTCGTTCCTTTGCGAAATATTCCTGGTGCGTTGGCATTGCTCACAATTTTTCACAAATTCGTAAGAGTCTTTAAACACAGTGGGCACAAAGAACCCACTTTGCAAGATTTTTGCAGCAGTGCGGTTTCCACCAAAGTGGCCACCATAGCGGGATGTGTGACAACCATGGAGTATTTGGTGTTGCTCACTCCCGTGGACACAACGCCTCAATATTTGGTCCGTCCCTATCTTATTGTCGTGTATCATGTAAAAACTTTTTAAATGGTTGTCCACTCATCCCGTGGGGTTTTAGTCCACTTGCTAAATAGTTCGCAATGTCAGCATACCAAGGAATATTTTTGTCTTGATGTTGAACTGCTAACAACTGTTCATCGGGAAACATTTCCTGGACCGGAGTGGGATCTACAGTGGTCACTATCTTCTCGATCCTGGACAGATGGTCTGCTATCTGATTGCTTGTTCCTTTTCTGTCAACGATCTCGAGGTCGAATTCTTGCAACAATAAAACCCATCGAATCAAACGTGGCTTGGAATCAGCCTTGTTGATCAAGTATTTTATCGCTGCATGATCAGTGTGCACGATGACCTTCGTTCCTATCAAGTACGACCTAAAACGATCAAAAGCAAATACCACTGCAAGTAATTCTTTTTCAGTGACAGTATAGTTAATCTGAGCTTCAATCAGTGTTTTACTTGCATAATAAATGGGGTGAAAGATTTTGTTCTTCCTTTGCCCGAGAATAGCCCCCACAGCCCACTCGCTGGCGTCACACATTACTTCGAATGGGAGTGACCAGTTGATAGGCGGGTATCACCCCCTAAATCTAACCGCAAGTGTACGGTGTCGAAATCAAGTAATACGTACGGAAGTACGAGTATCGAATCCACAGGAACTAGGAACTAAGTATCACAATTACTATAAACTCTATTAACTGAACTATCAAAATTGGAGTGGTTGGTTTATAAACTTCTTAATTGCAAACAAAACTAAATCAAACACACAAATAGGAAACAGCTTAAGAACTTCAGATAGAGAAAAAACAGTTGAGGGTTGGAAATCCTAAAACTTTCACATACAAACACTAGACTCAAAACAGTTACCAGTTATTCCATCTAATGAATACCCAATCTTGTAAAAATCACCGTTGTTCTCTTTCGAGCAACAATGGGTTTTATCTTGAAAAGCACAAGTTTTATCTCTCGATCTCATCTATGGAATTCAAAACACATTAAGCTCAAGATTTTACGGGACTAAGGCTTACTCGGAATATCTCTATCTCCTTTCTCACCTTAGGCGTGCGATTCCTAGTTCTAGTTACAATTAATTCTCTCGAACTTAATTAGAAACAACAAATCAATTGTAAATTGGCCAAATTCACAAAAGCATTAAAATCCAAATCACATGCTTCATTAATATAGGAAAAACTGATAAAAATCTCAAATTACATGTTCATATGCTTAAATCAAATTCATTCCAACCCCCAACATATAGAAATTAGTTCATGTTGGTGGTGGATTCGAACACAAAAGAGAGGGAAGAAACAATGAATGAAAACATAGAAAACGTGATCGTGGTGAATGGAATGATGTATTCCCTTCTCTAGTGCTCGTATCTACTTCGCGTGATGAATCTGACTCCAATCGATCTCTATCGTGGCTCCAAAATCTCCGAAAAACCTTGGAAAATCGCCCCTAAGTCACTGTCGTTCGTCGCGTGTGAGTCGTATCGAGAATGACCTAAAATCAGAAAATTCGCCAACGTATTATGCTGAAACAGAGGGTTACGCGGCTTGTTGCGCGACTTGAAAGTCGCGTGGCAAGTCGCGCGTGTTCTTTTTGGCCTCCGGGTCAGCTTCGAGTCATGGTTCGGGCGCGGGTCTTGGGCTTCCGTTGGGCTTCGTTTTGGCTCTTTTGGGGCTCTTTTTAGCTTCTTTTCTCGATGAACGCTGTCTTTTAGATAACCTGCATAAATCACTCGATAAACCATAAAATCCACGCCTTTTTGCTAGAATACAAGCCAATCTCATTGGTTTGAGAATTGAAAATAACGCCAAAAAGTGGCGTTATCAACAACCCCAAACCGAGCGTTGCTTGTCCCCAAGCAAATTAGCGATAAAATAGAGTAAAAGCACATATCAGTGAAAAACCACGTGATGCACTGGTGATTTCCTATACCCGTGAATGCTTATCTCACTCTCGCCTCATCCTTATATTGTTGATCTATGACCTTCCATTGTAAGTTGAACTCGTGACTGCTCCGATTATACTAAGGTTGTTCTAGGTCCAGACATACTAGGGAAAACATTTCGCCTCGACCCTACCTCACGGGATACTCTCGTTTCACTCGAACCTAGGTTGTCGCACATGCTGTCATGTTTAGGGAATTTATGTACAAGAATACTCAAATATTACATGACAACTCTAATGAAAGACGCACAAATGTCCAAAAATTGATCTCATAAAGGAATCAAGTAGCAAGACAGGGACTATCAGTAAAGGTGGTCGTATACCCTAATCACATTTTCCAGAAGATCATCCAGGTCTTTACAAAGGTTGTAACGGGGCTAGGGTACCGGCTAAGAAATGAAGGGTAAAACGGTTCAAAGATCCTTGGTGTGTCAAGCTTTAGCAATTTTGAGCTTTATAACTTTCTATCCTATCACTTGGCCCTTTTTCACTATCGGAGTCGCTTTGACTCTCTTATTTAGCTGCTGTAAATACTATTTAACTGTATATTATCATTTTTTTTAACTTGGGACTTCATTGGTCCTCTTTATTTGCATTGGGGCTGCATTGGCCCTCTTTTCTATTTATTTTCATAACTGGCCATGTATTCCTTCTTTTCCGCTCTATCTTCTCGTTGTTCATTACCGCTCAGATTGACACACTTTCGGATATGGTTGGATAAGGCTTTTGGCTCGGGTTTAAAGGTGGGTCTGAAATGAAAAAGGTGAGTGGTTGGCTACAACGGGGTTATGGTTACACATAAATGGGTAAAAAAGGTACGATAGCTAAAAACAGGTTAAAACAAAACACACATTGCCTGGAATCACATCTTAAGGTCCACACGATAGGGTCTACTACACCCCTACCCAATATCCCGATGGTCGTCTTTGCTACTCAATGCAATAATATAGCGAGATCATTCTATATTCACGACAAGAAACTCGAAAAAGTGTATACGATTTTCGTGTATGAATCCCTCGAAAAGAAAGACGTCTTTTAGGCTCAAAACTCGCTATTGGGTGGTCTCCACTAATGTCCCTAGTTATGTCCTTTCCCGGTCCTTCCCTAATGGTCACTTCACTATCACAAGATTCTTCCTACAATGGTTGGTCTCAATCATTCAAAACAAATATTTTAGCTAAAGTGATCTAGGTACTTAGAAGTGCAGGAAATCTACGTGCATAACGTGGGCCCGATTGGGCAACGCCAAACCTTACCCACACATTGTCCCCAATGTGCAAGTGTCGGCGTAGGCGATACTAAAACAAGTATCGTTGTGCGGTTATTACAGGTAGTAGACAGGCAAGGCATAGTATAACATGAAGCAACAAAGAGCTATTCTAGCATTTTCAAAAACATGGACAACCCAAACCTAGGCCGTGGCCTAGGTTTGTCAAACAAAGCCAACCCCAAACCTCGGTGAAACCGAGGTTTGCACAGGGGTAAATATGAGTGTGTAGATGTTTAAAAAGTGAGGCACCCCAAACCTAAGTGAAACTTAGGTTTGTTGCATCTCGTTAACTAATAGGGACACCAAACATCATACACCACTCGTTACATACAAAGTTGAAAACATACCTGTTTGCCCGGACGGAGAAAATCCTCTTGTAAGATTGGACCGACCTCGGACGAGAGATATCGGAGAAAATGGAGCGAGAGAATGCAAAAGCAAAGAAAACAAAGCGGAAAGCGAAAGGACACAAAAAGATGAAACACACCAAGCAGGGAAAGAAAACACAGCACGAAAACAAAAACAGGGGAGCCACGCGGTTTGGAAACCGCGGCACAAGCCGCGTAACCCACTGTTCCAGAAAAGTAATAGAGCACCACGTGACTTGGCGCGCGGTTTGTAGGCCGCGGCACAAGCCGCGTAAGTCCCTGTTTCAGCTATATTTTTGATTTTTCGTTTTTTCATTTTTATTGTTTTTCGTAACTAGGAACACACTAAAAAACTGGAAATTAAAAGGAGAAAACTAACCTCGGTGGGTTGCCTCCCACCCAGCGCCGTAGTTTAAGTCGTGGCACGACTATGTGGATCTCAACTTGGCTCGGTATCCGCGGAATTGCTTCGCCCACACTTGCGATTCTCCGCGGATTCTTCTTCATCTGGCTTTCCATGATCAGCTCCGTCTCTAAGCTTTCCACTCTCGAACATCTTAAACATTACCTTCTCGCAGCCAACTCTCAAGGTCATCTCTCCTTCCTCCATATCTATCAGTGCTCTACTCGTGGCCAGGAATGATCTCCCCAAAATGAGCAGGACCTCTACATCTTCATCAACGTCCAGCACCACGAAGTCCACCGGGAAATAGAACTTTCCAACCTTGATGAGCACATCTTCTATCACTCCATATGGGTACACGATCGATCGATCCACGAGCTTGAGCGTCATGTACGTCAGCTGCACTTCTTCCAATCCCAGTTTCCTGAAAACAAATAAAGGCATTAAATTAATACTAGCTCCTAAATCACATAATACCTTATCAAAAGAAAACTTCCCAATTTGAATAGGGATTGAAAAACTCCCTGGATCTTTGAGCTTCGGGGGAAGCTTGTTCTGGATGATCGCGCTACACTCTTCAGTAAGTGCAACGGTGGAATGGTGATCGATCGCCCTATTCTTGGATAGAATCTCCTTCATGAACTTGAGGTAGGTTGGCATTTGTGCCAGTGCCTCTGCGAAGGGAATGTTGATGTGTAGCTTCTTGAAGACATCGAGGAACTTCTTGAACTGTTCCTCATCTTTATGCGCCCTCACCCGATTCAGAAATGGTAGCGGTGGTACAAATGGCTTGGCTACCAGCTTCGATGGAGGTGTTACCTCTTTTTCCTTCGGCTTCTCTCGATCAATCATATCCTCATCGGCTTCTAGCTCAGTCACTTCTATGATCTCGACCTTTTTTTCTGTAGGATAGGTCTCCCTTGATGACGGTTCGCATGTAGGCTCTCCATTCAGCTCCTTGTCACTTCTCAGATAAATGGCATTACAATCTTCCCTCGGTTTCCTTTCCGTTTGACTCAGGAAGGTTCTGGGAGGTCGGTTTTGTAGGGCTTCAGAGATTTGCCCCACTTGCCTTTCGAGGATCTTAATGGAGGCGGTGTTTTGTTCAGTGGCCGCCTTGACCGTGCTGACCGTGCTCGCTAACTCTCCCACCATGCTGTCCATCTTGTTCATGAACTTCATCATCATGTCTTCTAGCCCCGATTTCTTCTCGCCAGATTGTCCTTCATTGGAATTCCTTTGGTTGAAACCTGGAGGACGATAAACATTGTTAGTATTGGAAGAATTAGAAAAGTTAGAAAAATTACCTTGATGTTGACCGGGTTGACTCCATGAGAAGTTCGGGTGCTTCTTCCAACCCTCATTGTAAGTGTTCGAGAACGGATCATTCCTCGGTTGGTTGTTCCGGTTTTGTAAGAACTGGACTTGCTCGGGTTCTTGTGGAATACCCCCTTTCAAATGGCTTGTGATCGCAGCTAGTTGAGCCTATATTTCTTTCAGCTCATCCGACTCTTGAATACTTGCAACTCTTCTAACAGCTGATCGTGGAGTAAAGAAACTGTGTTCGGCCAAGTTCTCGATCAAGGTGACAGCTTCTTCATATGATTTCTCCATTAATGCCCCACCCGCTGCAGCAGTGATATCATTCTTGAATTGCGGGTGAAGGCCTCCAAAGAACGTTTGGATGATGACCCAACCTTGTAATCCATGGTGAGGGCACTTCTTGATCATATCTTTGTATCTTTCCCAAGCTTCATATAAGGTCTCTTGCTCCCATTGAGCGAAGTGTGTGATTTCCGCCATAAGTTGGGCGGTTCTGCTTGGTGGGAAAAACTTCTGAAGAAACGCAGCTTTCAGTTGTGCCCAGGTAGTGATCGAATTCGGTTGGATACTCTCGGTCCATGTTTTGGCCCTACCTTTGAGTGAAAAGCCGAACAGCCTCAGCTTGATGGCATCCTCTTCCATCCCATTAATCTTGAATGTGTTGCAAATCCTCTCAAATGCCCGGAGATGTGCATGAGGATCTTCTGTCGGTGCTCCTCCATACTGATTTTGTTGTACCATTACGATGGTACTCGGTTTGAGCTCGAACGAGTTTGCTGCAGTGGCAGGTGCTTGAAGGCCTATGCGTGCCGCTGCCACATTTGGGTTGGCAAACGACTTCATAGGGCGTTGCTCAGGAGGAGGAGGAGGATTGTTGCGAGGAGGTCCCTCGTTGACAGGCATCTCGTCGCCCATCTTTAATTGCCTTTTACCTTTAGACTCCGTGAGTAATCGGCGGACGGTTCTCTCGATCTCCGGATCAAGTTGTTCGATTTCCTTCCCTGGGGTCGTCCTTGGCATAAACCAATGACTACCTGAAAAGAATGTAAGCACGATTAGTGATCCAGAAACTGAAAGTGATGGAACAAAGAAAATAAAAAAAGTGTTCAATCTAATAGCGCTTATAGCTGGATGTGCTATCAGTTGCAACTAGTTCCCCGGCAACGTCGCCAAAAACTTGATAGGCGGGTATCACCCCCCTAAATCTAACCGCAAGTGTACGGTGTCGAAATCAAGTAATACGTATGGAAGTACGAGTATCGAATCCACAGGAACTAGGAACTAAGTATCACAATTACTATAAACTCTATTAACTGAACTATCGAAATTGGAGTGGTTGGTTTATAAACTACTTAATTGCAAACAAAACTAAATCAAACACACAAACAGGAAACAACTTAAGAACTTCAGATAGAGAAAACAGTTGAGGGTTGGAAATCCTAAAACTTTCACATACAAACACTAGACTCAAAACAGTTACCAGTTATTCCATATAATGAATACCCAATCTTGTAAAAATCACCGTTGTTCTCTTTCGAGCAACAATGGGTTTTATCTTGAAAAGCACAAGTTTTATCTCTCGATCTCACCTATGGAATTCAAAACACATTAAGCTCAAGATTTTACGGGACTAAGGCTTACTCGGAATATCTCTATCTCCTTTCTCACCTTAGGCATGCGATTCCTAGTTCTAGTTACTATTAATTCTCTCGAACTTAATTAGAAACAACAAATCAATTGTAAATTGGCCAAATTCACAAAAGCATTAAAATCCAAATCACATGCTTCATTAATATAGGAAAAACTGATAAAAATCTCAAATTACATGTTCATATGCTTAAATCAAATTCATTCCAACCCCCAACATATAGAAATTAGTTCATGTTGGTGGTGGATTCGAACACAAAAGAGAGGGAAGAAACAATGAATGAAAACATAGCAAACGTGATCGTGGTGAATGGAATGATGTACTCCCTTCTCTAGTGCTCATATCTACTTCGCGTGATGAATCTGACTCCAATCGATCTCTATCGTGGCTCTAAAAGCTCCGAAAAACCTTGGAAAATCGCCCCTAAGTCGCTGCCGTTCGTCGTGTGTGAGTCGTATCGAGAATGACCTAAAATCAGAAAATTCGCCAAAGTATAATGCTGAAACAGAGGGTTACACGGCTTGTTGCGCGACTAGCAAGTCGCGTGGCAAGTCGCACGTGTTCTTTTTGGCCTCCGGGTCAGCTTCGGGTCATGGTTCGGGCGCGGGTCTTGGGCTTCATTTTGGCTCTTTTTGGGCTCTTTTTAGCTTCTTTTCTCGATGAACGTTGTCTTTTAGATAACCTGCATAAATCACTCGATAAACCATAAAATCCACGCCTTTTTGCTAGAATATCATTGGTTTGAGAATTGAAAATAACGCCAAAAAGTGGCGTTATCACCAGTCAGGTGTGGTCACTATGGGTGCAGTAACTAAGGCTTTCTTGATTTTTTCAAAAGCATCACGACATTCTTGGGTAAAATTGAATTCTTTTTCATGTTGCAGCAAGAGACATAGGGGTTTTGTTATTTTTGAAAAATCTTTGATGAACCTCCTATAGAACCCGGCGTGACCCAAAAAACTTCGAATGCCTTTTACCGTTGTGGGTTCGGGAAGTTGTGCCACTACCTCAAGCTTGGCTTTGTCAACTTCCAACCCTCTTTTTGAAACAAGGTGACCTAGGACAATACCTTCTTCGACCATAAAATGACATTTTCCCAATTTA
Source organism: Saussurea involucrata (assembly GCA_033807775.1). Classification (NCBI taxonomy): domain Eukaryota; kingdom Viridiplantae; phylum Streptophyta; class Magnoliopsida; order Asterales; family Asteraceae; genus Saussurea; species Saussurea involucrata. The sequence goes on from CM066315.1 coordinate 48,743,366, forward strand.
AAATAAGGTCATGGGTCTCACATCTCACTAGGCTTTTCTCCAAATTTCCCAGGCAGTTGTCAAACGATGTCCCTATCACAGAAAAGTCATCCATAAAAACTTCTATGGTGTCTTCTATCATGTCGGTGAAAATGGCCATCATACAACGTTGGAAAGTGGCTGGGGCATTACACAATCCAAATGGCATCCTCCGGAATGCAAAAGTGCCGTAGGGACAAGTAAAGGTGGTCTTTTCTTGGTCCTCGGGTGCGATATGGATTTGGTTGTATCCGGAGTATCCATCTAGAAAACAATAGAATTCTTTTCCCGCTAACCTATCGAGCATTTGGTCGATGAAAGGTATGGGAAAATGGTCTTTCTTAGTGGCTAGGTTGAGTTGTCTATAGTCCATGCATATTCTCCACCCCGTGACAGTCCTAGTGGGAATGAGCTCGTTCTTTTCGTTCTTCACTACGGTCGTCCCTCCCTTTTTAGGGACACATTGGACGGGGCTCACCCAACTACTACTAGCAATGGGGTAGATAATACCGGCGTCTAACCACTTCAAAACTTCTTTCTTAACTACCTCTTTCATGATGGGGTTCAACCTTCTTTGAGGTTGGACTTTTCCAGGGTGGTCACTCTCCAAGTTAATCTTATGTTGACATAAGGAGGGGCTAATACCTCTTATGTCCGCTATGGTCCAACCAATTGCCTTCTTATGCTTCATCAACAAATCGATCAGAAGTTGTTCTTGTTTCTCACTAAGTTTGGAAGAGATAATAACGGGAAGTTTATTATCCTCAGCGAGATAAGCATATTTTAAGTGAGAAGGCAATGGTTTAAGCTCTAACTCGGGAGGTTGTTCTATTGAAGGGGGTTGAACATCTCTATCCTTAAAGTTCAGAGGTTCAAAGGCTGCTACCATTTCGTTACACTCATCCTCAAAAGTATCGTCACTCTCAGAGTCAGAGTGCTCACTCTCACTCCCCACTGTGGGCACTGTGTTAAGACGGTGGGTTCCAGTAATCAAACTCAAAGCAAAACAGTCTTTGGTTTCTATGTACTTAAGGGACTTGAAGACATTGAAAGTTACCTCTTGGTCATTGACTCTCATAGTGAGTTCCCCTTTGTGCACATCAATCAAAGTACGTTCGGTTGCAAGAAACGGATGCCCTAAGATGATTGGGATTTCTTTATCGGCCTTATAATCTAGAACTAGAAAATCGGCGGGGAAGATAAATTTATCCACTTGGACCAAAACGTCTTCTATTTTTCCCTTGGGGTAGGCAATGGACCGATCGGCTAGTTGTAATGTCACGGTTGTGGGTCTAGCCTCTCCAATACCTAACTTGTTAAAAATGGACAATGGCATCAAGTTGACACTAGCTCCTAAATCACAAAGTGCTTGACCTACTTCTTGTCCTCCTATTGTGCATGGAATGGTGAAACTACCCGAGTCTTTCAACTTAGGTGGAATCTTGCTAGTAAGGAGGGCACTACATTCTTCGGTCAAAGCCACAGTTTCGAACTTACCCAACTTTCTTTTTTTGTTCAAAATATCCTTTAAAAATTTAACATAGCTTGGCATTTGCTCAAGAGCCTCTACCAAGGGTATGTTAATGTGAAGTTGTTTAAAAATGTCTAAGAATTTTTTAAATTGAACATCGACATTTTTCGGCTTCATTCTTTCAGGAAAAGGTACATTTCGTGGGTCAATTGGAGTTTGCTGTGGTGTTGGCTTTAGAACAGTAGGTTTTGGTATAGGTCCAAAAGTGGGAAGCTCAGGGACATCGGTCCTCACTGTGGGAATGACAGTGACTTGAGGAGTGGCCACTGTGGGAATCACAGTGGGTATTTGAGGCGAATCATCAGACTCGAAATTGATATCTTTCAGATCCTTTCCACTCCTTAGCGTTATGGACTTGACATGTTCCTTTCCTATTACCTTAGCATGTTCGGTGTCACTAGGTAACGTCCCTGGCGGTCTATTCTTAACTTCAACGGCTAGTTGTCCTACTTGAGTCTATATGTTCCTAATGGCTGCTTGAGTTTGATTCATGAAACCTTTGAGAATAGATTCAAGTGATGGTTGAACCTCAGCGGCTTAAGTTCCTCGCGGTTGGAACTGTTGTGAGGATTGTCCTTGGTGAAAGTTCTGTGAGTTCTGCCCACTGTGATGTGGGGACTGCCCACTGTGATGTTGCTGAAATCCAGGGGGTTTTGTGGTCTTTGTTGGACATGACTCGCCCTGTGGGGTTGGAGTCCTGGATTACCAGCCCAAGAGAAATTTGGGTGATTCCTCCACCCTGGATTATAAGTCTGCGAATATGGATTGTTCCTCGGGTTGGTCCCTATAACATTAACGGACTCGGGATTTGCTGGACAATAGTAAAAAATGTGCTCTTCTCCACAGAGGGAGCAGTTTTTCGGCGAGATGAGTTACGGAATTGACTTGGCCTCTATTTTGATTCAAAACTAATTTGGTTAAGGCCACGAGCTGCGCATTCATGGTTTTGAGTGCTTCAGAATCGATGGTGTTGGTCTTTGGTACTATTGCTCTAGGATTGGACCACTCAGTATTGTTGTTAGACACTTTTTCCAAGATTTGATATCCTTCATTGTAGGTTTTACTCGTGAATGTTCCACCAGCTGTTGCATCTAAGATGATTTTGGCTGCATTGGAAAGACCATTGTAAAAGGTTTCCAATTGGATGCAATGTGGGATGACGTGATGTGGGCACTTTCGAAGTAAATCTTTAAATTGTTCCCATGCATCCGAAACAGCCTCATCTTCTTCTTGTCTAAACAAAATAATATCATTTCGAAACCTTACGTTCCTCGTGGGAGGAAAGTATTTTTGAAAAAATTTATCCGCAAGTTCTTGCCAAGTGGTTATCGAGTGAGGTGCATGTGAGTTCAGCCAGGACTTTGCCTTATCCCTCAGTGAAAAAGGGAAAAGCCTTAGTCTTAATGTTTCATCACTCACACCTTGCAACTGAAAGGAATCGGTCATTTCTAAAAAGGATTTTAAGTGCGAGTGTGGATCCTCAGATGGTTATCCTCCAAATTGACCCATGGCTTGGATCATTTGAAACATCACCGGTTTGAGTTCAAAATGAGTTGCAACAATGTTGGGTCTTAGAATCCCGGAGCTTAAATCGCCAACTCCGGAAGTAGCATAGTCCCGTATTTTTCGATCTTTGCTATCGGCAATCGTCACTGTGGTCTCCACTATAGGTGGTGGTATTTCTGCCATGTTCATAGTGGGGATCACAGGGGGTTGTCGATTTGTATTTCTGTTTCTGCGTCTTCTTCGAAAAGTTTTCTCTATTTCAAGATCGATTGGTAACAAAGGTCCGTATTGTTGCCTTGGCATACAACACGGACAGCTTAGAAAAACGAGTTACTCGGGCTCGAATAAAAACTAATGTCTTGAGATTTAAAATCACGCCAGTCCCCGGCAACGGCGCCAAAAACTTGGTACGTGCGAAATATGTGAATTAATCGCAGTGAGTTGCAAACTATCCACAGTGGGAAGTGCAAGTGTACACTGTCCACTATGATCGTCACAGCAAGTAATAGTTGGTAAAATACCAGAATCGTATCCACAGAGACTGGACAACCAAGACAATACGGTTTTCATGAGCTCCTTTTACAGGTTTCAATTAGAGAGGAAAATAATACTTTTGGTTTGGTTTGGTGAAATGCTACTTTAATGATTTTACTTAAGATTTTAAAAGAAGGAATGTAGGTTAGATTTTCCCTAGGTTTTATAATAAATACTTGATCCTAAAAATGATCCTTGTACTTGAGGTCGGTCTTTTTGCTAGAAAAGCCCGATTACAAAATACTCACACATTTAAGTAAAAATCCCATACTCTTTGTATTTATCGTTTTGTCAATTGTAATCTCAGAATGGACCTTTTCAGGCCTCGATGGAATGTGTAGAGACAAATACTCTAAGTGTTTTTAGATACACCAACTAGCGTGCCTACTACTCCAGTGGGTTGAGATTAGTTCACTGTGCCGACCTCACTTTCGTAAGTGTCATAAGAATTCTTTCGAACTCCCTAGCATTATCCAAACTCGTGTCACTACGTTCTACTCATTTCTGAGTTAAGAACTAGACTTTAGATCCTTACAAGTGATCGGCTTGTTCGTATCATTGGGGAATAATCGAGAATGAATAATCAAAACAATAAATATTCCAAGTATAAAGATCACTCAAGCATTTTCTCTAAAATCCAGGTACTTCTCTTTCCTACATCCCAAGGGATGTTTAGCCTAACATTACTGAAATAAAGAAAGTAAAAGATGAAGATTTGCACATAAGTAAATTAAAAGAGACTTGAATTAAAACCGCAGTGGGGAACGAAGGTACGTCACTGCCACAGATTACTCGAAACTACAATTACTCTAAGAAATTAAATACTGGAATTTAAAGAACTACTTCAGTAAATGAAAGCTAAAAAAACTAGAACTTAAACTCACAACAAATGTGGTAGTTGAGAGATTCTTGGATGAAATTAATGAACCCCAATGCTTCCTTTTATACTAAAGGAAAGATTTGGGTTTTACACCAAAATGGGTTGTCTAGGGAATAAGGACTGAAGTGGAGGGACATAAAATTCAGCTTGATCATGCAACACTTCTATCCATCATCTTGAAGCTTTCTTACCCATAGGACCCTTCACCTTTCACAAAAGTCAACTTTAAAGTACCATGGGTTTGATTAATTTATTCATCTTGCCATACTTTTAGGAACATGCTTGCATTATTTTATTCACATGCTTTCTGCTACTAAATCTTCTATTCCCCAGCATTATCTTTCAAGCTAAGATTTAAATTTGTTATGTCTTCTTCTCTGCTCGAAAGTGGGATCCGGAGTGGGGACTTCGCACGTCACTGCGAGAAAATCGTGAAACATCAACAAAACTCCACCAAATAATTCATTAATACTATGGTTTACTTTTTTTGCTCATTTTCATGAATATTACCAAGAATGGGGCTTTTGAGAAGTGAAATGGCTAAAATTTGACAAAATAAAATAAAAATAAAAGGAAATAATAACTCTAGAAATAGAGTTATCAACTCCCGACCCAGTTGTCGGGGCCTCCATCCTCTTCTCCCTCGCCTTACGAGCCAATTCGGCTTGGGCTGCCCTCTTGGCCATCGCAGACGACGTTCTCGGCTGGGATTCTCCTGTAAAACAAGAAAGGAAGAACAAGTAAGCAACTGAAACAAAGAAAGAAATATGTCGAGCCAGAGTACGGTACACTTACCAGTCATCTCTACCTCTACCTCTTCTCTCGCCTCCTCTTTCTTCTCTTCTTCCTCAGTCTTCTCTCTCGTCTCCTCCTCCTCTCGATTCTCCCAAAGTCTCTCGCTCAAGAAGACTAAGTCGTCGTCCTCATCTAGCAAATGACGTGTGACGAATGAACGATTGTCTGGACTGATCTCCAAGAACTTCTCGATCTTGGCCCTGGAGTCGTCGTTGGGCTTCACCTTGTCTAAGTTGATGTCTAAAAACATAGAGGAAGAAAATTAGTCGAGACACTAAGCAATACAAATAATAAAAGCGCTCGACAATAGCTAAAACTCACCCGCCATGTTCCAACCAGATCTAATCCAATCGCTTTCAGGGTCCAGCGTCGCCACCCGCACAAGTACATATCTGGTCTTTCATTTGCGGTCATTGACCGCGGTCTTCAGAACCAAGGTACGATCGCCCTTGTGTTTGGAAAACAGGTTGTAGCGACGGTAGGTATCCTTTTTGACCTGATAGGCCGTGAGAAGATCCGTCACGTTCATCGGCGACTCCCAATTTGAAGTAAGTCGCTCGATGACTTGAATGACGCGCCAGAATTGGGGCATCAGTTGCCCTAGCGACAAGTCGAACTCGCACATAAACGCCTTGGTTAGAGGCGAATATGGCCAGTGGAATCCTATCTTAAATGGGTACTCGTATATCACGACGTACCCTTCAGGACACATTTCCGGTCGAACTTGACCGACCTTGCTCACTGTAATCCCCGTAGGGATTCTCGCTAATTGTCTAAAGTCGTCGAGATCATCCTGATCTCGAATGATACTCCTGGGCTCTGTCGACATTGTTAATCCCGTTAACCAGATTTGACGATCGGAAAAACCCCAAATATCCCATTTTTTCCTAGGTTTTCTCGCAATAGATTTACGACGCATACAAGGACTGAAGAGTCGTACCTTATATAGGCGCTCTAGACCTCGAAAATTCTAAAACTGGTCGAAGATTTTTGCAGGTTTGGAAAATATTTGCTGAAGAATCTCAAGGAATCGAGAAGAAAATCTCGCTCTAAAAACTCTCTGAAATCGTAAAATGGAAAAGATCCATCGTGGGTCTCTATTTATGTAAACGATCGTGTCAGGTCGAGCCTCCCGATGATCGACACGTGCCCTTACCTTTTCGTGTGACCACACAGATCGTCGACACCTGGCAATGAGAGTTGTTAAGCATGATCGTGCGTCAGCGTGACATCACGATCTTATCCCCTTTTCGACTTCTCCTCTAGTTGGAATTGGACCGATCCAGTTCCAAGGCAACTGAAGTGACTTTCAACACGTGTCACGACCCTAGACGTTCGACTGACAAAATTCAAAACTCAAAAAATGGCTTCTTCATTTTAAATTTTGGGGGCAAACTGTTTGGGTAAAATTTCACCAGTCTCGACCACGACCAAGATAGGGAAAACATTTATTTTACTTTTTTATAACAAGGTAAAATCATAATACTTTATCCCCTTATCAAAGTTGAAATCGAAAGTTATCCACCTCACGACACTCGACCAGGACGTCGTCTAGCTCATACGACCGTCGTATGGAACCTTGTGACCTCGACCGACTAACATACAATATTTCTGTTACATTTTCAGTGTTTTAATGTAGGAATCAATGTCATTAAATGATCAACGGCTATAACCGACAAAGGCCATTAACAGTATTTAACTCGATGTCAGTTACAACTGTTACACGAAGCATTTATGGAGTTATTCAAAGCGCCCAAAGACTATAAATACCAAGCTCAATCATCATTTTAGGGGGGACGATCAGACATCTGGAATCAACTGCACTCTTAAGAACAATTGAAGCAAATAACTCTCTCTCAAAAAATCGCTCTCGACGCACGACATTCACACACGACACACAACTTTTACACACGACGCACTTGTTTTTACATTTGATACACTTGTCACTTTACATTTGAAGTATTTCCTTTTAATCTGTATTGTAATCACTGTACGATCGACACCCAAAACATAAGGATATCGCCCCTGTTTGGCGACCATAGTGCAGCGACGACCTCCAAAGTCGTCCGCAGGTTTTTCCTCGTTGAGGTTTTCCCACGTCACCAAAATATCTGTCTCATTTACGTTTTTTGCCTTTGTCGTACGCTTTGTCGAAAGATTCATGTTCTTTAGTTGTTAAGCTCCACAATCAACCTTAAGTTATCCTTCTGGACGATTTTTGGCAATAACATGTAACACCCCGAAATTTCAACGTAAGTAAAGAAATATTTCCATTCCTTATTTTCTGAAACTTCACGACTTTAACTTCGTCATCTTCCAATCCTAACCCATCTAGCAAGATAATTTTGGTTCGAAAATCAACTCTTAGGTACATGCATACGTACGAATATTGGTCATTTTAGCCCATGCATGGTTATTTACATGGGTAAGATCACTGGTCGACTTAGTGCATCGAGAATGGCAAGAAAGTACTCCGCATGTGATAAATCGGGGTTTGGACAGCAGCTAAGAGGTCGGGGGCGACTATACCCGGCGACTATGTCGTGGCATAGTCGCCTGGTCACAGTTGCGGAAGAGGGGCATAATCGAATAGAAGGTGGGCAGCGGACGGCGACAATGCCCCGCGACATTGCCCAGGGCATAGTCGTAGGAGCAAAGTCGCGATGGAGGTTCGGTCAGCAGCTACTTAGGGCGTTTTTGGGGAGTTTTGGGGCACTTTCTCATCTTTCTTGCAGCTGATCATTTTCACTCTCTAGAGGGGCGATTTTCCTCTCTATTCACTCTTCTCCCTTCTTATTCAATGAACTTAAGATCCCTAGCATTTAATACATCTTTTAGAGGCTAGTGATTTCTTATTGAGGAGCTCTTGGGGAGTAGCAACTTCAAGTGGGTCAAGTTCTTCCATCTTTAAGTTCACCATTTCTAGGGTTTCACAAGAAACTAGGTTTTCACCCTACAAACCTCCTAAGGTGAGTTCATCCTCTTTTGCTAAACTATATACATGTTTAATGTTTATTTTTAAAACTTTTAAACATCTCCTTGTTATGTATTTCTTGATTTAGTTGATTTTCCATCAAAACCCTACTTTGAGAGATTTTGGGGCTTTGCTTGGATGAAATTATTTTAAAGGTAAATGGTGATCAACGCTTGGGTTCTTTATGGTTTAAAAAGCAATAAACCGGTAAGGGCACACGCTTCTTAGTGCTGTTTCCTGCAGTTTCAAGTTATCTACATATCGTGCTCCTCCCCGAGAAGTACTCTTTTTTTCTTTGTTCTTTAATTGATTTTAAAGTGTATTCTTCCAAATTTATGAGGTTGAACATTTTGAAGCAAAACTAGGGTTTGACCTTATGGCGATTTTGTGGTAAGTTAATCAATGCTTAATCCTTGTATATATATATATATGTGTGTGTGTGGAAATGGTCGTCGTCGGTATTGAGTGTAATTGATCCATAAGCACTAGAGTCATTATGTCCGATGTTGGAACGCTAGTTTTCCACATTGAGGCACGGTTAGGCATCAACGGTATGGTTGGTATAAGTCCTACGTGCTATTCCGTTTTTGGATGTTGGCATCTCATCAGTGTGTGTTTTAAGTAGCCACACTCGGCATCCTATGTATGTTCTATTATGTATTTAGCTTTACTAACACATCAAGTGGCTTACTACCGTGTTCCATCACTCGTGTTGGTAAGCGGGACTCCCCCGTTAACCCAAGAGGTAATGTGTAATCGAGATGTACGTTTATAATTATGGTATTCTATTAATTGCCGTTTTACATCAAAGATTTCTAATTATTCAATTATTACTGTTTTGTCCTCACTAGGCTTTAGTCTAACGCTTCTTTTTTAAAATGACATGTATAACAGGTCATCCTAGCGGTGGGACTCCTCGGGTATGAGCGGAGAGTTTTGAAGGGTCGTTAGCATTTTTGGATGGACATAGAGGGGAACATTTTGTGTATAGATTGGTATACTTTTGAGAGCGAGATAGCCACACCCGTTTATAATCTGCACTTTGATAGTCTAGATTAGTAGGTTGTTGAGTTTATTTCGTTCGGTTATTTGTAATGTAAATGCCATGCTACTATTTCCCTTTTATTGGGTGACTTGTCTATGTCAGTTTAGTTATTCCGCAGTTTTTCAGGTTTAAATTCACTCCAATTTTTAGGATGTTACAAGTTGGTATCAGCGCAGTAGTTTAAGTGAACTAGGTGTGTCGTTAAGATGCCTAGACTTAAACTGGAACGATTAAGTATTGATTGGTGAGCTTTGGGTAGAACTCCTAAGATAGGATGGTCTTAAAGTCGACAGAAGTACATAAGTTGAAAGCTGTGACTATGGTAACGAGAATTCTTATGTGAAGTGTGTTCATAATTTCAATTAGCTAATGCTATTATGAATATAGTATTACGTGAGTATGCTTAGATTACTATTGTTATGATGATTGATGCATGTATTAGTACGTTTCTTGTGTTTAAAATTCTTATAGCCTATTTCTCTCCCCATTCTCGAATGTGTGACAGACTACATGGTTAACATTCGTAGTAGGCCGGATGGCCAGGATGCTACGGCATCTACAATTGATCAACCAAGGGTGACTACAACAACGAGCCCTCAACTGTTTAACACCGCATTGGGAGGGGGAACCGAGCATATTCCTCACCATGATCTGGAAACATCTGACCTTGTTATGGAAGAGGTAACAGCCGAAACGAGAATGATGGACCGAATGATGAAGGCCATGAATAAAGCCATGGCCCATCAGCAAGAATAGTTTCTGAAGCTGATAAAGGTATGGGATACAAACAACCGTAGGCACGAAACGGTTGCTGAGAATATCATAGTGGCCGGATCTGGAGGTACCGGAGATGGAAACCCTACGGACGGGGTGGGAACAACAGAAACTGGGTGAGCGGAAAAAGTTTGCTCATTCAAGACTTTTCTGAGCTACATGCCGCCCGAATTCAAAGGTACTGGCGATCCGGTGATTTGTATGAACTGGATTCGAGAGATGGAACAAGCATTCCGAACTAGTGAATGTGTAGAGGGCCAAAAGGTGAAGTTTGGTTCTCAAATGCTTAGAGGGGCAATCCTTACTTGGTGGAATGTTTACTCCACTTCTCTAGAGGCAGAGGTGTTGGCCAAGCTGAGCTGGGCAGTCTTCAAGAAGAAGATATTGGAAGAATACTGTAATGAGAGGGCAATGGACCGGATAGAGGAAGGTTTCTGGAACCTGAAAAAGGGAAACTTGCCAATCAAGGGGTACAATCGGTTGTTCATGGAGAAGTCGGGATTGGTGGGACATCTGGTCCCTACTGAAAAGGAGAAGATCAAGGCTTACATCAAGGGCCTTCCGTCGGATATGACGACCATAGTCCGAGTGTCAAAAGCATCTACCCTCCGGGAGGCGATAGAGGAAGCTCAGTTAGTGGAGGATGCCTACAGTCAAGACAAGGAAGAGAAGGTGGGAGTACCTGAGAAGAGGAAGTGGGAGGGAAACTCCGTGCCCTCCAAGAGATCAAGGCCGTTTATTGGCAATCACTAGGGGACCGACTCGAGGCGTAAGGCCAAGTGGTGTCCCAAGTGCCGAAGCAAACACATTGGCCCATGCAACCCTATGCCCGAAAATTGCTATAAGTGTGGCAAAACCAACCATATTTTCAAGGATTGCCCGATTAAAGGGAAAATATGTTACGAATGCAAGGAGTCGGGCCACTTTCGGAACGAATGTCCGAAGTTGAAGTCGGGGGGAAAGAAGGTGGACCCTCCAAGAGCAACGACGAGGGCCTTTCAGATAACTACCGAGGAGGCGAAGGCTTCAACAGACGTAGTGTCGGGTACGTTTGTCCTAAACTCCGTGCCTACGCGTGTGTTATTTGATTCGGGTACGACCTTTTCTTTTGTGTTGAATTCTTTTCTCCAAAAGTTGTCTATGCCCACTAGTGGTCTAGAAAATGTTGTAGTGGTAGAAAATAGCGGACGGTGGACAAGTGTTAGTTCGTGAGGTATTGAAGGGTTGCAAGTTGGAGATTGAAGGGAAGATTTTCCCAATCGACTTGATGCCTATGGTTATCAGAGGAATTGATGTGGTAGTCGGAATGGATTGGCTAGTCGAGAACCAAGTTGAAATCGTTTGTGCAAAGAAGTTAATATGCATTCCCGTTGCGGATGGAAGTGTGGTGACCGTTTATGGTGAACGGAGAAAGGGGGATGTAGCAATCATCTCCATGTTGAAAGCACATAAATGCTTGGCGAAAGGGTGTTCGTCCTTCTTAGCCTACGTGATCGACGCCAAGTTGGAGAAGAAGAAACTCGAAGACGTGTGAGTGGTATGTGAGTTTCCCGATGTATTTTCGGAAGACTTGCCGGGTTTGCCACCGGATTGCCAAGTGGAGTTCAAGATAGATTTGATCCCGGGAGCGGCTCTGATAGCAAGGGCTCCCTACCGGTTAGCTCCATCCGAGATGCAAGAAATGATGGCGCAACTCCAAGAACTTTTGGAGAAAGGATTTGTGAGACAGAGCTCATCTCCTTGGGGAGCACCGGTCTTGTTTGTGAAGAAGAAGGACGGCACAACGAGGATGTGCATTGTTGCACGCGTCGTTAAACGCACAACAAGGTTTAAATTTATAAACCTAACTTATATCAGTAAAGATGGTAAGTCGGGTATCGTTCTTCTCAGGGAGTCAGTGGTTAAGCCAATTTATTGTGTTAAACTGATTTGCACGTATGTCACAAAGATTAACTACTCAATTATCGATTAAGCTCAAAATTAACCTAACTAAAAATCAAAATCTAATTATTACAAATAACACTACTTCAAAAGATTTGGATTGAAAGTAGAATTAAACTATTAAACGAATAAAAATTAAAACATTATGATTAACGAAATAACGCGAATACGAAATCATTCAAAGCTAACAATATCTGTCACATATCGTTCGCAATGAAAAAATTCGTAGAAACTTTATTAAAAACTAGAACATCAATATCATCTGAATCTATGACTAACCATTCAACGATCTCTATTACAACTAAAAAGAACCACAAACTTCATTAAATAAATCCAACAATATCAAAACCGAATTCTAAAACGAACTAAAATCAACAAAGACGATTAGCTATAAAAAAAATACTGAAAAGAAACCTCAAACCTCTGTTGTATCAAACTTGGTTCTTCAATCGGCATCAACGGAATCAACCTTCTTCAAATATTCAATCATCGTTTCCAATCAATCGAAACTTGCGAATTTCAAAAAAAGTAAAAGAAACAGCAGCCAAGGCTGCTGCCCTCGATGCTACCCCCCAAAAAATCCAGCCGTGCGTCCCCTTTTATCTCTGGTTCTGCCCCCAATAAAAACGTAAGAGATAACCCTTTGATTTTGTTTCCTTCTGCAACTCTATAACCGTGTAATTCCAAGACTCCTCCCAAAACTAAAAGTCCATCTCATTTTCTTCTCTTTAACACTCACGGCCCACTCAAACCAATTCTTTTTAGTTCAAGCCCAGTGAATTATGTTTAGCCCATAAAATGCTTGAGAATTTTCTAATCTTCCTTGTCGCTTTAATGGCTTGTACCTTGAACAAATTGCTGCTATTATGACTTGTACTCCCGTTTTCTTTGCTGTCCAACAGCACCCTGTTTCCGACTTCGAGGTCAGTTTCGACCCAGATACCTTCCGAGTTTACGAAAACGCAAAACACGAAGATTGTTCGTCTATGTCTTGGCTTTCCGAAACATCTTGAATCGCCTCAAACGGAGCTCAGGCGAGTGAGATATGCTCAAAACGCCACAACCGCGTAAATCTGTCAAAAATCCCCATTTTGGCTCTTTTTCGCTCCAAAGTGTTCCGAACCTACGAAAATATAAAACACATCAATATCGTTCGGTTTTACCATTTTAATGCACTAAAGAGGGGCGATTGACGAGAAAATAAAGTAGAATCAAATGACCGATCAAAACACCCCACACTTAAACATTGACCGTCCTCGGGCAATAAAACTATTTCTTTCAGAAAATTCAGAAATGGTCAAGTTAACTCTTTAGAACTCATAGTATGTCATGAACATGGGACAAGTCAACCATCAACTCCTCGGTATGTACATACTGTTTCTAGAACTAACATAAAATGATCCGGTAAGCTCTCACTAAGGATAAGGTTCCCTCAATCACTCACGTGTTTGGGTTATAATGTTTCGCTCAAGACATCCTCACATGATTGGTACTCTACCATAAGCTTGCAAAAATTCTCATTCTCCACCGCTGGAATTGCATGCAAGATACAAATCAAAAGGTCTTTTTCAAGGGTTGTAATGGTGGTTATGGGTAGGGTAGGATGATTATGGTAAAGTGACTTTAAAACCGTTAAGACTAAGGGGCGTTGTGAGCAATAAACCACGAGCATGGAAACTTTCAAGCACTTCTCATTTCAATGACCGCAAGCCTTTATTTTATTTTTTTTCACAAGGGTCGTATACCGACTTTTAAACCCTTTTTATGCCCCCCCCTCCTTTTTTTGTTTTTGTTTTGAGGCTTTGCACACTCTTTTTTTTTTTCTTTTTCGAGGCTTTGCTTTCTACTCTTTTCTTCTTTTGAGATTCCAAGTTCAAGATATCAACAGTATGGCTCCTTGGTCTAAAGTCACACCCCAAAGTCTTAAGGTTTGGGTAGGAAGTGTTTGGCTTGTGTGGCTTGTAACTTAGGTGTGTCAAAAGAACGGGTTTGTAGGCTCAAAATGGTTAAGCAAGTGGATTTATTCTTTTCAAGGTTGGCTTTTTGGCTAAAGTGGTTGACATTCACATCAAATATGGCCTTTATCACTTTTGTATTCAAGCATGAATACAATGCAATCTCGAAGAGAATAGATGCAAGTTCTAAAGAGACCAATGCACATGAGGTGTAATACACACATGAAATGAATGAGACTAATTTTGATGTTTTAGTCATAAGGCTCAAATGTCTCATGGGGTAGATGTGCTCACCAAATCAATCAATATTAGTTTCAAATAGCATGACACACCAAGTAGTATTAGTATTAGGTGACCAATCGACCAATTCATTAGTGCTATATGCTCCTTAGAGTCTAACAAGAACTTCTTCATTATGCTCATATATGTAACTGAATTACTGCCCTAGAACAAGTCAATTATTTAAGTCAAAAACACCCCACACTTTTAACTCATGCATTGTCCTCAATGTATGCAATTATGCTAAAGAAGCACATATAAAGATGAGAGGAAAAAAACTCCCCTAGATGTCCTTCCAATGCATGACTGGGTGCAGTGTCAATCAATCCATGTAAGCTCCGACCTGGTGCTGTCAGCCTTCGGCGATTTGTCAGCACTTTCCTATTAAAACACGATAGCTTGGATAAACTTCGTTAAAGCACAATGGAGATTCCATAACAATCAATAAGAAAGTTTTCAAAATTTCCCCCCTCCCCAACTTAGAGATACGCATTGTCCTCAATGCTGGGAAGTGGGAACTGAACCAAGAGAGGCTATGAGATTAAAGAAGAGGCCGACAAAAGATGATAAGCAAGAAAAGAAAAAAAGAAAAAGGAAAAAAACACACCTAATAATAAAAAAAATTCCTCATTTTCGTAGGGAAACACGATTGCACTTAGCACGTGCAACAAGCCTTTTAAACCTCTAGGTTCCCCCTAGTGGACGAGTGAAGTCTCGTGAGGGTTTGCAGTCAACACACCCACAAAGTTCATTTAACTATGACACGACTAACTATTGCGATAAAAATAAAATACAAAAGGAAAGGAAATGTACAAAACACAAGCAGGTGTTAATGTTGTTACCACTCTATGAATTATGTGCCTGCACTGTGATGCTTTCTTTGATCCTTCATGTACCTAAGGTCTTCTAATACTAGGATGCATGATCATGCCATCTAACCATTTGATCACTTCATGTATGCTCACATCTCTCCAATTAAGATTCATCTTATGTGGTGGCTCTCTAATTGGACGCGAATGGGATCTAGCCAACCATTTGATAACTTCATGAATACTTACGTCTCTCCAATTCGGGTCCAACTCTCTTAAAGGTTTTGCATTGGGTTCAACAAGAGCTTGATGTGTGCATACTAATGTATTAACTACCCCAGAGTCCCCAGTCAACCCTCTTTCTATCAAGGTAAGGTCTTTCAAGATAGGCCTAAGAATGCCATCGGGTGATATGTTTAACTCAAGAGATGGTGGTTTTTCGAGTGGACTTTTTGACGGCTCTTGTGCTAAACTCAGCAAAACTTTGTTTCACAAGTGGGCACTTGATCGAAGGTGGTCGGTTCAACTAACGATGTCCCAATCTCATCTAAATCCACCAAATCTAGCTCATGCTCTAATGAAACCTCTACTATCTACTCTCTCTTTTTTTCCTCGCCATTCTTTTGATTGTGTTCAACCTGTTTAGTGTCTAGGTGGGGTTCATTCTGCCAAGGTATTTCATCAATAAAATCATCACTTAACCTTTCCCTAGGCATGCTTAGTTGTATACCCTCATCTATTTCAATTAACTGTTCCGCTAATTGACTAACTTTTGCTTCAAGGGCAATAACAGTTTCAGTCACATTATTTGCATCGTGCAACTGTTCCTTCATCATCGCCATCATGTCTTGCATTTGTTCTTCAAGTGATGATGAAATCTGATTATTGTTGTCTAGGTGACTTTCATGTTGACTTTCCCAAGAGAAGTCTTGGTGTTCTGACCATTCAGGGTTATAAGAATCAGACAACATGTCTTCATTATAATTTGTGAACCCTTTAGTGACACACCCAACATGAAAGGTCTCACACTCATTTACAGAATGCCATGGGTCGCCACAATAAGTGCATGAATTTTGACCATTGAAGCTCTCATAATAGAATGCAGGACAACTATCCAGAGAATGTAAGAGATCCCCACAGTAATTGCATGAATTTTGGATCTGATACTCCTCACTATCTCCCCCAATCAACCCACCTAATAGCATGTCTAGTTTCCATGAAAGCTCACCGATATCACCCTTAAACTCTCGCCTCAACTAATCCATCTCCAAAGTAAGCATACTATCAGAGGACATATTTCCCAATCAAAGCATAGATCTAAAATGATGACAAATCATGCAATAAACAAAAAACAGTTAAAGTAAAAACTCAACTAAAAAGGGAAAAAAAGCCTACGAAAACTCTTTTTTTTGTTTTTTTATAAAGTAAAAACTAACACTAAACACACAAAAGAAAGCACAAAAAAATACTGAAAAGAAAGAATAGAAAACTTACCGACCCACGAAAGATCAAGCAAGCAATCTGCAAAACACTATTAGCATGTATCGAGTAGCAATTTATTCAAAATATAATGCAAACAGATAAAATTAACACAAACGAACTAACCTAAGCGCACAACTCCCCGGCAACGGCGCCAAAAACTAGTTGCACGCGTCGTTAAACGCACAACAAGGTTTAAATTTATAAACCTAACTTATATCAGTAAAGATGGTAAGTCGGGTATCGTTCTTCTCAGGGAGTCAGTGGTTAAGCCAATTTATTGTGTTAAACTGATTTTCACGTATGTCACAAAGATTAACTACTCAATTATCGATTAAGCTCAAAATTAACCTAACTAAAAATCAAAATCTAATTATTACAAATAACACTACTTCAAAAGATTTGGATTGAAAGTTGAATTAAACTATTAAACGAATAAAAATTAAAACATTATGATTAACGAAATAACGCGAATACGAAATCATTCAAAGCTAACAATATCTGTCACAGATCGTTCGCAATGAAAAAATTCGTAGAAACTTTATTAAAAACTAGAACATCAATATCATCTCAATCTATGACTAACTATTCAACGATCTCTATTACAACTAAAAAGAACCACAAACTTCATTAAATAAATCCAACAATATCAAAACCGAATTCTAAAACGAACTAAAATCAACAAAGACGATTAGCTATAAAAAATACTGAAAAGAAACCTCAAACCTCTCTTGTATCAAACTTGGTTCTTCAATCGGCATCAACGGAATCAACCTTCTTCAAATATTCAATCATCGTTTCCAATCAATCGAAACTTGCGAATTTCAAAAAAAACTAAAAGAAACAGCAGCCAAGGCTGCTGCCCTCGATGCTACCCCCCAAAAAATCCAGCCGTGCGTCCCCTTTTATCTCTGGTTCTGCCCCCAATAAAAACGTAAGAGATAACCCTTTGATTTTGTTTCCTTCTGCAACTCTATAACCGTGTAATTCCAAGACTCCTCCCAAAACTAAAAGTCCATCTCAGTTTCTTCTCTTTAACACTCACGGCCCACTCAAACCAATTCTTTTTAGTTCAAGCCCAGTGAATTATGTTTAGCACATAAAATGCTTGAGAATTTTCTAATCTTCCTTGTCGCTTTAATGGCTTGTACCTTGAACAAATTCCTGCTATTATGACTTGTACTCCCGTTTTCCTTGCTGTCCAACAACACCCTGTTTCCGACTTCGAGGTCAGTTTCGGCCCAGATACCTTTCGAGTTTGCGAAAACGCAAAAGACGAAGATTGTTCGTTTATGTCTTGGCTTTCCGAAACATCTTGAATCGTCTCAAACGGAGCTCAGGCGAGTGAGATATGTTGGAAGAGAACTTGCTATGATGAACAAAGTCACAGGTAATATATAAATATACCTGCTATTGATTGATACTTGCAACTTTTGTTCATACAAATCACAAATACATTGACCCTATTTATACACATTGAAAAGGCACCATGAAACGGTGTGTTGTTTCACTAAACAGTGCCTAATCCCTAATAACCGACACTAACTAACTGACACCCCTTGAAGAATCAGTGTGTCCCTTCCAAGAGTCATGCCCTTTTATTTATTTACATAATACATACATACTTTCTGACTTACTAAATTTAACCCAAAAGTTTAGGTTAACTATCAACACTCCCCCTTAAACTAAACTTTGGTTTAAGGTAGGTCTTCAACTTCCTTTTATCTTGCTCTTCACAGCAGCGTTGGTCCTTCGTCATCATTAATGAGATAAGAATCTTCTTGCTTATCTTTATTGTCTTTCCACTTCGTACATTCCCTCGCAAAATGGCCGAAGTCACCACATTCATAACATCTGAAAGTGCTCTTGTCTTTAGTTCCTTGACTCGTACTTCTTCCACGTGCATTTGGACTATTCTTCCATTTCAGGCTTTCCTTGGCTTCGTTGTTGAAATTTTTACCTCGCCCTTTACCACGACTTTGGTTGTTTGAACTTGCCATCAGAAGTTTGTCTTGATAATTTGCCTCTGGCGTGTCTTGACTTTTGATTCACTCTTCAAAGGCTGTTAATCTTCCAACGGCTTCTTCAAACGACATTTTGTCTAAATCTTGATATTGTTCAATAGTTGCCACGATCGGTAAAAACTTCTTTGGAACCGAATTGAGTAGTTTCCTCACAATTATCTTGCTTTCGAGTGTAGTTCCAAGATTTCTAAATTTTACCTTTATATTGCTCAATTTGCTTGCAAAACCACTTACAGTTTCACTCTCTTTCATCTTTAATGACTCTAGTTCACTCCTCAAAGTTTGCGAACGTGCTTTCTAAACTAAGTCTACTCCAATGAACAGAACTTTGATTGAGTCCCAAACTTCCTTTGTAGTCGAGCACTGTGCTACCTGCATTAGAACATCTTCGGGCAATGTTTGAAAGATCATTGCCTTTGATATATGTGCTTTCTTCTCATCCACCGCATTTTCAGCATCAATTGTTTCCCACAGACCATGGGCCTTCAATATTGTTTCCATCAACAATGCCCACGTTGTGTAGTTTGTTTCAGTCAATTTTGGACATTGTAGTGAAACATTTCCTTGTTCTCGAACTGATGCACTGCTTGATGCGTTATCATGTTTGTCACCTTCTTTTTCTACCATGCTTGCTTGCTTGCTTGCTTGCTTTTAACTTGCTTATTTCTTACAAATCAGAACCGAGATGGTTTCTAGTTTTCTTGCTCTTGTGTTTAATCAAAAGATCAAAACACTTTCTTACTACTGGCCAACTTGCTAACCAGGTTTTCTTGCTAAACTTGCTCAATATTGACCAACTTGCTAATCAATATTGTATTTCCAGACCCACTTGCTAATCTGGCTCTTGCTTGCTTTGATGAAAATAATTGATCCTTTCTTGCTGATATTAAACCTCAATGATTCTAATTTCTTGTTGGTTTGAATCAAGGGTTCTACTTGCTATTTGAACCTAAGAAAAGGTTCGAAACTTGCTAGTTGAATCTTAAGGTTCGAAACTTGCTATGAACCTAAGGATTCGGTTTTGACTTGCTAGGAATCACTAGGATTCGGTTTAACTTGCTATTAACCAAAAATGGTTCGGTTTGTAACTTTCTATTTTGTATTTTTCAATCTAAAGTGAAAACTTTTATATTTTTAGAAAAAAATACAAAACCTTATTTTCTTACTATTTTCAATTGATTTAGGATTATATATATTTTTATTTTTCTAATCAATGAATAAAGTAAATTGAAAGAAAAATAAAATGGTTACTTAAAACTTTTCCTAAATCCCAATTGATTTATATGCCCCTGCTTTTTTTTCCCTTTTTCTTTTACAAACCTAAATCTAATCTGATTAAAAACAAAAAAAAAAAGAAAACACAGGGAATACCAAATGGAGCCTTCGACTTTTCTTATCCAAATTGGCTGGTATGAGTCTCCTTCCTCCTCTCTTCCTTTTCGATTTCAACACTTGCTTTGGGAATATCACAAAACTTCTTGTTGTGTTATTTCTTCCCCCTTCAATCGATTGCTGGTGTGATCAGAAGAAAAATCGTTCCTCCGTTCTTACTTCTCCAATCGATGCTGCAGTTCTTCTTCAATCGATGCCTTCTCGATTTGGGTAACCACAATCGGTGGTTTCAATAAACCGGTTGTGTTTGTCTTTCCTCGATCAAACTCCGGTTACAACCGTTTATGTGTTCGATCTCTTCAACGAACAGGTATCCTTCTTTCTTCTTTCCTTCTTACTTGATTGATCCCGGAATCGTTCTCGCTCTGATACCAATTGTTGGAAGAGAACTTGCTATGATGAAAAAAAGTCACAGGTAATATATAAATATACTTGCTATTGATTGATACTTGCAACTTTTGTTCATACAAATCACAAATACATTGACCCTATTTATACACATTGAAAAGGCACCATGAAACGGTGTGTTGTTTCACTAAACAGTGTCTAATCCCTAATAACCGACACTAACTAACGACACCCCTTGAAGAATCAGTGTGTCCCTTCCAAGAGTCATGCCCTTTTATTTATTTACATAATACATACATACTTTCTGACTTACTAAATTTAACCCAAAAGTTTAGGTTAACTATCAACAAGATATGCTCAAAACGCCACAACCGCGTAAATCTGTCAAAAATCCCCATTTTGGCTCTTTTTCGCTCCAAAGTGTTCCGAACCTACGAAAATATAAAACACATCAATATCGTTCGGTTTTACCATTTTAATGCACTAAAGAGGGGCGATTGACGAGAAAATAAAGTAGAATCAAATGATCGATCAAAACACCCCACACTTAAACATTGACCGTCCTCGGGCAATAAAACTATTTCTTTCAGATATTTCAGAAATGGTCAAGTTAACTCTTTAGAACTCATAGTATGTCATGAACATGGGACAAGTCAACCATCAACTCCTCGGTATGTGCATACTGTTTCGAGAACTAACATAAAATGATCCGGTAAGCTCTCACTAAGGATAAGGTTCCCTCAATCACTCACGTGTTTGGGTTATAATGTTTCGCTCAAGAAATCCTCACATGATTGGTACTCTACCATAAGCTTGCAAAAATTCTCATTCTCCACCGCTGGAATTGCATGCAAGATACAAATCAAAAGGTCTTTTTCAAGGGTTGTAATGGTGGTTATGGGTAGGGTAGGATGATTATGGTAAAGTGACTTTAAAAACCATTAAGACTAAGGGGCGTTGTGAGCAATAAACCACGAGCATGGAAACTTTCAAGCACTTCTCATTTCAATGATCGCAAGCCTTTTTTTTCCACAAGGGTCGTATACCGACTTTTAAACCCTTTTTATGCCCCCCCCCCTTTTTGTTTTTGTTTTGAGGCTTTGCACACTATTTTTTTTCTTTTTCGAGGCTTTGCTTTCTACTCTTTTCTTCTTTTGAGATCACAAGTTCAAGTTATCAACAGTATGACTCCTTGGTCTAAAGTCACACCCCAAAGTCTTAAGGTTTGGGTAGGAAGTGTTTGGCTTGTGTGGCTTGTAACTTAGGTGTGTCAAAAGAACGGGTTTGTAGGCTCAAAATGGTTAAGCAAGTGGATTTATTCTTTTCAAGGTCGGCTTCTTGGCTAAAGTGGTTGACATTCACATCAAAGATGGCCTTTATCACTTTTGTATGCAAGCATGAATACAATGCAATCTCGAAGAGAATAGATGCAAGTTCTAAAGAGACCAATGCACATGAGGTGTAATACACACATGAAATGAATGAGACTAATTTTGATGTTTTAGTCATAAGGCTCAAATGTCTCATGGGGTATATGTGCTCACCAGATCAATCAATATTAGTTTCAAATAGCATGACACACCAAGTAGTATTAGTATTAGGTGACCAATCGACCAATTCATTAGTGTTATATGCTCCTTAGAGTCTAACAAGAACTTCTTCATTATGCTCATATATGTAACTGAATTACTGCCCTAGAACAAATCAATTATTTAAGTCAAAAACACCCCACACTTTTAACTCATGCATTGTCCTCAATGTATGCAATTATGCTAAAGAAGCACATATAAAGATGAGAGGAAAAAAAAACTCCCCTAGATGTCCTTCCAATGCATGACTGGGTACAGTGTCAATCAATCCATGTAAGCTCCGACATGGTGCTGTCAGCCTTCGGCGATTTGTCAGCACTTTCCTATTAAAACACGACAGCTTGGACAAACTTCGTTAAAGCACAATGGAGATTCCATAACAATCAATAAGAAAATTTTCAAAATTTCCCCCCTCCCCAACTTAGAGATATGCATTGTCCTCAATGCTGGGAAGTGGGAACTGAACCAAGAGAGGCTATGAGATTAAAGAAGGGGCCGACAAAAGATAAGCAAGAAAAGAAAAAAAGAAAAAGAAAAAGGGGAAAAAACACACCTAATAATAAAAAAATTCCTCATTTTCGTAGGGAAACACGATTGCACTTAGCACGTGCAACAAGCCTTTTAAACCTCTAGGTTCCCCCTAGTGGACGAGTGAAGTCTCGTGAGGGTTTGCAGTCAACACACCCACAAATTTCATTTAACTATGACACGACTAACTAATGCGATAAAAATAAAATACAAAAAGAAAGGAAATGTACAAAACACAAGCAGGTGTTAATGTTGTTACCACTCTATGAATTATGTGCCTGCACTGTGATGCTTTCTTTGATCCTTCATGTACCTAAGGTATTCTAATACTAGGATGCATGATCATGCCATCTAACCATTTGATCACTTCATGTATGCTCACATCTCTCCAATTAAGATTCATCTTATGTGGTGGCTCTCTAATTGGACGCGAATGGGATCTAGCCAACCATTTGATAACTTCGTGAATACTTACCTCTCTCCAATTCGGGTCCAACTCTCTGAAAGGTTTTGCATTGGGTTCAACAAGAGCTTGATGTGTGCATACTAATGTATTAACTACCCCAGAGTCCCCAGTCAACCCTCTTTCTATCAAGGTAAGGTCTTTCAAGATAGGCCTAGGAATGCAATCGGGTGATATGTTTAACTCAAGAGATGGTGGTTTTTCGAGTGGACTTTTTGACGGCTCTTGTGATAAACTCAGCAAAACTTTGTTTTCACAAGTGGGCAATTGATCGAAGGTGGTCGGTTCAACTAACGATGTCCCAATCTCATCTAAATCCACCAAATCTAGCTCATGCTCTAATGAAACCTCTACTATCTTCTCTCTCTTTTTTTCCTCGCCATTCTTTTGATTGTGTTCAACCTGTTTAGTGTCTAGGTGGGGTTCATTCTGCCAAGGTATTTCATCAATAAAATCATCACTTAACCTTTCCCTATGCATGCTTAGTTGTATACCCTCATCTATTTCAATTAACTGTTCCGTTAATTGACTAACTTTTGCTTCAAGGGCAATAACAGATTCAGTCACATTATTTGCATCGTGCAACTGTTCCTTCATCATCGCCATCATGTCTTGCATTTGTTCTTCAAGTGATGATGAAATCTGATTATTGTTGTCTGGGTGACTTTCATGTTGACTTTCCCAAGAGAAGTCTTGGTGTTCTGACCATTCAGGGTTATAAGAATCAGACAACATGTCTTCATTATAATTTGTGAACCCTTTAGTGACACACCCAACATGAAAGGTCTCACACTCATTTACAGAATGCCATGGGTCGCCACAATAAATGCATGAATTTTGACCATTGACGCTCTCATAATAGAATGCAGGACAACTATCCAGAGAATGTAAGAGATCCCCACAGTAATTGCATGAATTTTGGATCTGATACTCCTCACTATCTCCCCCAATCAACCCACCTAATAGCATGTCTAGTTTCCATGAAAGCTCACCGATATCACCCTTAAACTCTCGCCTCAACTCGTCCATCTCCAAAGTAAGCATACTATCAAAGGACATATTTCCCAATCAAAGCATAGATCTAAGATGATGACAAATCATGCAATAAACAAAAAAAACAGTTAAAGTAAAAACTCAACTAAAAAGGGAAAAAAGCCTATGAAAACTCTTTTTTTTGTTTACTTTTTTTTTGTTTTTTTATAAAGTAAAAACTAACACTAAACACACAAAAGAAAGCACAAAAAAATACTGAAAAGAAAGAATAGAAAACTTACCCGACCCACGAAAGATCAAGCAAGCAATCTGCAAAACACTATTAGCATGTATCGAGTAGCAATCTATTCAAAATATAATGCAAAAACACAAACGAACTAACCTAAGCGCACAACTCCCCGGCAACGGCGCCAAAAACTTGTTGCACGCGTCGTTAAACGCACAACAAGGTTTAAATTTATAAACCTAACTTATATCAGTAAAGATGGTAAGTCGGGTATCGTTCTTCTCAGGGAGTCAGTGGTTAAGCCAATTTATTTTGTTAAACTGATTTGCACGTATGTCACAAAGCTTAACTACTCAATTATCGATTAAGCTCAAAATTAACCTAACTAAAAATCAAAATCTAATTATTACAAATAACACTACTTCAAAAGATTTGGATTGAAAGTTGAATTAAACTATTAAACGAATAAAAATTAAAACATTATGATTAACGAAATAACGCGAATACGAAATCATTCAAAGCTAACAATATCTGTCACATATCGTTCGCAATGAAAAAATTCGTAGAAACTTTATTAAAAACTAGAACATCAATATCATCTCAATCTATGACTAACCATTCAACGATCTCTATTACAACTAAAAAGAACCACAAACTTCATTAAATAAATCCAACAATATCAAAACCGAATTCTAAAACGAACTAAAATCAACAAAGACGATTAGCTATAAAAAATACTGAAAAGAAACCTCAAACCTCTCTTGTATCAAACTTGGTTCTTCAATCGGCATCAACGGAATCAACCTTCTTCAAATATTCAATCATCGTTTCCAATCAATCGAAACTTGCGAATTTCAAAAAAAACTAAAAGAAACAGCAGCCAACGCTGCTGCCCTCGATGCTACCCCCCAAAAAATCCAGCCGTGCGTCCCCTTTTATCTCTGGTTCTGCCCCCAATAAAAACGTAAGAGATAACCCTTTGATTTTGTTTCCTTCTGCAACTCTATAACCGTGTAATTCCAAGACTCCTCCCAAAACTAAAAGTCCATCTCATTTTCTTCTCTTTAACACTCACGGCCCACTCAAACCAATTCTTTTTAGTTCAAGCCCAGTGAATTATGTTTAGCCCATAAAATGCTTGAGAATTTTCTAATCTTCCTTGTCGCTTTAATGGCTTGTACCTTGAACAAATTGCTGCTATTATGACTTGTACTCCCGTTTTCCTTGCTGTCCAACAGCACCCTGTTTCCGACTTCGAGGTCAGTTTCGGCCCAGATACCTTCCGAGTTTGCGAAAACGCAAAACACAAAGATTGTTCATCTATGTCTTGGCTTTCCGAAACATTTTGAATCGCCTCAAACGGAGCTCAGGCGAGTGAGATATGCTCAAAACGCCACAACCGCGCAAATCTGTCAAAAATCCCCATTTTGGCTCTTTTTCGCTCCAAAGTGTTCCGAACCTACAAAAATATAAAACACATCAATATCGTTCGGTTTTACCATTTTAATGCACTAAAGAGGGGCGATTGACGAGAAAATAAAGTAGAATCAAATGACCGATCATGCATCGATTATATGTAGTTGAATAAGGTGACAGTGAATAATAAATACCCACTCCATAGGATTGATGATTTGTTCAACCAACTTCAAGGAGCTGGGTGCTTCTCAAAGATCGACTTACGATCGGGATACCACCAAGTAAATGTAAGGGAAGATGATATTCCAAAGACGGATTTTAGAACGCGGTACGGTCATTATTAGTTTTTGGTGATGCCTTTAGGGTTGACCAATGCACCAGCGGTGTTCATGGATTTGATGAACCAGGTGTGTCGACCATTCCTCGATAGGTCGGTTATCGTGTTCATAGACGACATCTTAGTGTATTCTAAAGACGAAGCGGATCACGAACAACATCTTCGAGAGGTGATGGAAGTCCTAAGGAAAGAGAAGTTGTACGCAAAGTTCTCCAAGTGTGACTTTTGGTTAGTAGAAGTTCAATTCTTGGGTCATGTGGTCACACGAGACGGTGTGAAGGTAGATCCTTCCAAGGTGGAAACAATGACGAATTGGGAACATCCCAAAAGTCCGTCAGAAATACGAAGCTTCTTGGGTTTAGCGAGATACTACCGAAGGTTTATTCAAGATTTTTCCAAGATCGCTACTTCCTTGACAAGCTTAACGCGGAAGAATGTAAAGTTTGTTTGGATGAAAGCTCAAGAGAAAGCATTTCGGACGGTACAAAGGAAGTTATGTGAAACCCCGATCCTATCTTTACTCGAAGGGTCAGGGGACTTTTTGGTTTATAGTGATGCGCCCAAGATGGGTTTGGGTTGCGTCTTGATGCAAAAAGGAAAGGTGATCGCCTACGCGTCAAGACAACTCAAAGAGCACGAAAGGAATTACCCCACTCACGATTTGGAACTTGCGGCAGTAGTGTTCGCTTTGAGTTATGGCGACATTACCTTTATGGTACGAAATGTACGTTGTATACGGACCATAAGAGTTTGAGGTATGTGTTCGATCAAAAGGAGTTGAACATGAGGCAACGAAGGTGGTTGGAACTACTAAAGGACTATGATCGTGAGTTACTTTATCACCCGGGTAAAGCCAATGTAGTTTCCGACACCTTAAGTCAGAAGGAGTATAGTGGGAGTCTCCGAGCGAGTCTCTCAAGGATTGAGTTAGTGTCGAGCCTCATGGAGCAAATTAAGATGGCGCAAGCCGAGGCCTTGGCAGAGGAAAATCTCAAAGGAGAAGGGATGGTGAAGCAAAAACTACTCTTAACGGGAGATGGCCGTGGAATTAAATTATTCAATGGACATGTATGGGTACCCAAGATTGGAGGAAATCGGGAGCTACTCTTGGACGAAGCCCATAAATCCAAGTACTTCATACATCCGGGGAGTACTAAGATGTATAGGGACTTAAAGCTACACTATTGGTGGTCGGTTATGAAGTTAGATGTGGCTCATTATGTAGAAAGACGTGTAACTTGTTCGCTATTGAAGGTTGAGCATCAGCCACCATATGGGAGTCTACAATCTTTGGAAATTCCCGAATGGAAGTGGGAAAAGATCACCATGGATTTGTGACCAAGTTACCAAGGACGTCAAGAGGCAATGACACCATTTGGGTGATAGTGGATCGTCTAACCAATAGTGCTCATTTCCTAGAAATGCGGGAAGCTTCACCAATAGACAAGTTGGCAAAGTTGTACATTAATGAAGTGGCGTAGAGACACGGTATACATGTGCCTATAGTTTCCGACCGCGATAGCCGATTTACTTCTAGATTTTGGTAGACTTTGCAGGAAGAGTTGGGTACGAGAGTAAATCTGAGCATGGCATACCATCCTCAAACGGATGGGCAAAGTGAAAGAACGATTCAAACGTTGGAAGATATGTTGAGATCGTGTGTGATCGATTTCGGGGGAAATTGGGATACACACTTACCTCTAGTAGAGTTTGCTTACAACAACAGTTACCACTCGAGCATCGATAGAGCACCATTTGAGGCCTTATATGGTCGGAAGTGTAGAACTCCAGTATGATGGTTAGAAGCTGGGGAGAAGCAGTTTGCTGGCCCGGAAATTGTTCAACAAAAGGCGGACAAGGTTAAGGAGATTCGAGAACGCTTGAAGGCGGCTCAAGACCGGCAAAAGAGTTACGCCGACGAGAAAAGGAGACCAATAGAGTTCCAAGTTGGGGAGCATGTGATGTTAAAGGTATCCCCTTGGAAGGGCTTAATACGTTTGGAAAGCGCGGGAAGCTGAGTCCCCGTTTCCTAGGACCATTCACCATTTTGGAGCGTGTCGGACTACAAGCCTACAAACTGGATTTGCCACCGGAAATGGATGGAATCCATCCTACTTTCCATGTATGTTACCTACGTAAGTGTTTGACGGAAGAAGAAAACGTAATACCATTGTCGGAAATACGAGTGGATGACAATCGTTGCATCGAAGAGCCCGAAGCCATTTTGGAAAGGGAAACGAAGAGACTCCGACACAAGGAAGCTATGATGGTCAAAGTGCAATGGAAACACCATCGGGGCGCCAACGTGACTTGGGAAGCGGAGGAGGACATGAAGCATCGATACCCCCACTTGTTTGTATAGTTGAAGATTTCGCGGACGAAATCATTTCAAGTTGGGGAGGATTGTAACACCCCGAAATTTCCACGTAAGTAAAGAAATATTTCCATTCCCTATTTTATGAAACTTCACGACTATAACTTCGTCATCTTCCAATCCTAACCCATCTAGCAAGATAATTTTGGTTAAAAAATCAACTCTTAGGTACATGCATACGTACGAATATTAGTCGTTTTAGCCCATGCATGGTTATTTACGTGGGTACGATCACTGGTCGGCTTAGTGCATCGAGAATGGCATGAAAGGACTCCGCATGTGATAAATCGGGTTTTGGACAACAGCTAAGAGGTCGGGGGCGACTATGCCCGACGACTATGCCATGGTCACAGTCACGGAAGAGGGACGGAATCGAACAGAAGGTGGGCAGCGGACGACGACAATGCCCCACAACATTGCCCATGGCATAGTCGCAGGGGCAAAGTCGCGATGGAGGTTCGGTCAACAGCTACTTAGGGCGTTTTTGGGGAGATTTTAGGGCACTTTCTCATCTTTCTTGCAGCTGATCGTTTTCACTCTCTAGAGGGGCGATTTTCCTCTCTATTTACTCTTCTCCCTCCTCATTCAATGCACTTAAGATCCCTAGCATTTAATACATCTTTTAGAGGCTAATGATTTCTTATTGAGGAGCTCTTGGGGAGTAGCAACTTCAAGTGGGTCAAGTTCTTCCATCTTTAAGTTCACCATTTCTAGGGTTTCACAAGAAACTAGGTTTTCACCCTACAAACCTCCTAAGGCGAGTTCATCCTCTTTTGCTAAACTATATACATGTTTAATGTTTACTTTTAAAACTTTTAAACATCTCCTTGTTATGTATTTCATGATTAAGTTGATTTTCCATAAAAACCCCACTTTGAGAGATTTTGGGGCTTTGCTTGGATGAAATTATTTTAAAGGTAAATGGTGATCAACACTTGGGTTCTTTATGGTTTAAAAAGCAATAAACCGTTAAGGGCACACGCTTCTTAGTGTTGCTTCCTGCAGTTTCAAGTTATCTACATATCATGCTCTTCCCCGAGAAGTACTCTTTTTTTCTTTGTTCTTTAATTGATTTTAAAGTGTATTCTTCCAAATTTATGAGGTTGAACATTTTGGAGCAAAACTAGGGTTTGACCTTAGGGTGATTTTGTGGTAAGTTAATCAATGCTTAATGTTGGTCCCGAAGGCCTATACAAGTTTGTAGAAGGGGGGGGGGGGTTGAATACAAACACACAGATTTTACTTTTCTAAATTGTTTATTGATAAATCATTAACAATTTACAGCTTGTTGCGGAAACAAGATTAAGGATAAACCTAAATCTAAACAAGTTGGAACACTAAGATTTCTTGCACTAAGAAGGATAAGGAGATTACTAATAAAATCCTATCTTGAGAGAGATTTGAACTTG
Organism: Saussurea involucrata; assembly: GCA_033807775.1. Classification (NCBI taxonomy): domain Eukaryota; kingdom Viridiplantae; phylum Streptophyta; class Magnoliopsida; order Asterales; family Asteraceae; genus Saussurea; species Saussurea involucrata. The sequence continues at coordinate 48,772,985 of CM066315.1, forward strand.
TCCAGAGTTAGCAAGTTACTTCAAAAGAAGTGAGTTCATCTCTTTATATACTGCATGCATTTAATGCAAGTCAGTATACACTTTACACGTGTCATCAGCTGGTTGGTTGCATGTCATTGACCTTGGTTGACAACCTTAGTAGCCGTAAGGATGAACAGTGTAGTATCAGAGTGGTTGTACGATTTCAGATATTCGGAGGTTCTTTTCTGACATTTTGTACGGTGGCGTGCAAGGGTGGTTAAGACAAAAGTACTTTGTACGGAGGACTTCATGATCAGCTTTCGTTGATTCAGCGATTATCATTTACTATTCAGCAGATGATAAAGTTCAGCGATAGCTGAAGTCTTGTACTTGATACTTCACGTTGAGTGGACAAATCTGAGTCTTCGCTGATCCGCATCAGTTCATTAGGAGACTTGTCGCTGGTTCTTGAGCTTGATCTTCGACTTCAGCGTAGAACCTTTGTTGACGTGAAACTTGTCTTCAGGGATCATAAGTAAACAACTAACTTATCAGTTATCACCATAATGACTGAACAGACTCAGAGCATTAATGGTGAACAGTGTTCGTTGAATGTTTAATCTAAAAAAGCGAGAGTTTTTATCAGCGATACTGGAAGATCTTAGTACTTATCAGGGATAGTGAAACTCTGATACATATTGTTTACTTACAATTTTCACTAAGTATAAGAGAGGGTCATTATCAAATCACTGAGGGTTTGGATCAACAATCTCCCCCTATTTGATTATGACATAGCAACAAAGAAAATTGCTATTTAATGAAAACATAAGGATAAAAAGAACTCATAAAATATTTGTCCCTTTTACTGTTTTCTGGGATCTTTTCAGTACTGATGGAGTAAAGTACATTCGCTGAAATCTTTCTTTAAATCTTTGAATCAGGTTACAATGAAGAACAGAAAGATTATAAGTACAAGCGAAATAAATTACAAGTACAGAAGGATAACTGATACAATAGAGAAAAAGGAGATTATATCAGTTTTCAAAGGGTTCTTCCTTAATGAGAAGTTCATCAAGGATCGTCTTTTCAGTGGGGATCATCCAGTCAGGAACCGTTACACCTCGTTTTCTTTTGTTCAGCGCTTCTTGAAAGATCAAGGGTTTTAGGTGTCGTGCCTGAATGTCCTTTCAGAAGTCACACCAGTAGATGAGATCTCTGAGCTGTTCGATTGGAGTGATTGGAAGCTCAGCGATCCGTTGAAAGCATTTACGTCCGTCGTAGTCAAGAAAGAATATTCCATAAGGATTACTGATGACTTTACCAGGGACGAAAAGTTCACATGGTGGCAAAGAGATGTCAAGGGCAGATAGATCAGGATCAGGACCAAGCACTTCAGCGCGAGAGAAACCAATTCCAGTTTCATTTCGTATGACAGGTCTTGAGTTTGAATCTTGACGTTTCTTCCTTGGAGAGCCCCTTTTTCTTTTCAGCTTTAGATCAGGAACAGGAGGAATATCCACACAAGAAGATATCAAGTCGATCTGTCTGTTTATCAGCTTTTCGAAATGATCCTTGTACTTAGATTGTGACGATTGGATAGCTAACCTCATCTCCAGCCATTCAGAGAGACCATACCTTTTTACAGTGTCAGCGCGAAAGGTTTCAGATTTGCCATCTTCTCTGAACAGTTTGATGTCAACAATAGGTACTCCGATAGAGGTTCTTCCAGAGATGAATACCTTGTTGATCTTCGCTGGACGATATCTGAAGTGAATTTTCTCTTTACACCAGATCAGGGTGGTCTGAGAAACTTCAATTTTCTTTTCCACGATCTTCTGGGCTTCTTCCCACAGCTTTCGTTGGATTTGAATAGGAACACGCTTCAGCTTGGGGTCTTTGACAGATTCTTGAGTGAGCTTGATGGCGTATTCTCTGTCTTTCTCTTCAGCTTCCTTCCTTTCAGCAATGAGGCGTTCAGCTCTGAGGTGTTCCTGGTATTCAGCTTTTGAAATTCTGAACTTAGGAGGAACTGAAGGCAGTTGATCACGCCTTAGAATGATTCGCTGATCCTCGAATCGCTTTATCATTTCTTCTCTTCTCTTTTGATCCTCTTCACTCAGCTTTTGAGGAGCTGAGGAAGGTCTGTTTCTGTGCGAGAGAGGTTGTTCTTCTGGTTCATCAGTCTCAGAGATTAAATCCAAGACTGGGATTATTTCTTCAGCGGCAGCTAGAATTATTGGTGAAGTCGCAATTATGGAGCCTTCAGCGATATCCTCAAACAGGGGAGAGGACTAGCTGAAACGCAGCGATCTTATAAATAAGAACTGGGTAGAAGAACATGGGTAGAAAAGATAGAAAAAGAGTGGATGTGTAGAGAGGTTGTTGAATAGAGAACTGATTGTGTATTGAGATGTTCAGGGAAGGAAAATAAGTAAAGTTTAGTGTACCTGACAAACCGGCTTTTCAAGCAAGATCGCCAGGTTTTCAAATTCAGCGAGGCCTTTGCCTTTGCTTTTCTCAGCGCCAGAGGCTGAGGGCTTTGTCTTTGTCTTCTCCCCTGAAGGTTCTTTTATTGAGATTCCCTTAAGAGCTTTGATCCTTGGGGCAGGTTTGACGATAAAGAAATCATCGTCATCTTCATCATCATCATCATCATCCTTTCTTGGAGAGAAGGATGGTTCATCTTTAGGGATGTCGATGTCTTCATCTTCTTCTGCTTCGGATTCCTCAGCATCTTCTTTGAGTTGCTCCCCCTCAGATACAGAGGCGAGCTTCTCGGTTCCCTCAGGGTTTTCATCTCCCTGAGGTCCAGCGGTTAGATCTTCATTCCTCTCTCCCCTGATAGATTCATCATGGGAAAGGTCTTCAGCGCTTTTGTTTAGGTCTGCAGCGCTTTTCTCCCCGGTATGTTCAGCGCTCTTCTCCCCCTCTTTCTCATGATTGGGGGAGGAATGAGTAGACTCAGCATTGGTGTTATCTCTGTCTTCTGGGCCAGAGATTTTCACACAACCTTCAAGCTTTGCTATTCTGTCTTCTAGGCCAGAAATAGCAGGCGTGATTTTCTTCAGCTCTGTGCGATCTGCCGCTGTGAAAGATTCCAAAATAGGGGCAGGAGCAGGAGCAGGAGCTGGATTATTTGCCTTGATGACCAGCGTCTCGATCATCGTCTTCATAGAACTAACGTCGGTCTTTACAGAGCCTAAGTCAGTCTTGACCGCTGACATATCACCCTCGAGTTTTCCAACCGATGTCTTCAGCGTTGTTACTTCGCTGGACATGGTCGAAACTGAGCTTTTGAGGCTGGTGTAGTCAGTGTAGATGTCAGAGAGCACCTTGGCAAAATCGGCGAGAGTCTTATCAAGTCCCTTGATGTCTTCAGTGGAAGCTTTCTTCTCCACCACCGTTGTCAGCTTTGTCAAATTCTCTCCAGCGTTTGTTACAGCTGTTGAGTTGTTGGAGAGTGTGGTGGTGAGACTGGTCAGCTTTGTTTCCACGGACTTCAGAGAAGCGTTGATGTCTCCCAAATTAGGACCTGCAGGAGGATTGATGAACTCGTCAAAGTTGCAAGTTCATGAATAGTGTTCCATATCCTCTTCGAAAGTACGGTGAGGTATGGTGATCTATGCAGGTCCTTTCTTCATCATTTGTTGAGAAGCATCAGCGGTGGCTTCTTGAATGATGGCATCTCCAGTGATTTTTGGAGGAGTGTCCAAGTGAGTGGAGGGAGAAGCGAAGGTTAAGATTGGGGTTCGGGTTCTGAGTTCAGCGTTGGAATCGCTGACAATCACTTCATCAGTCTTTTGAGAGACTGAGGGAGGTTGGGTAGTTTCCAAGTTTCTAACCTCAGCGTTTAGAGACGCTGAAGTCTGGATTGGAGGGATGGCTTGCACGGGTGTGGCAGAGCGTACCACGGAACTTTCCTTCAGCTCTTCAGAATGAGCTGAGGAGTCTTCAGCATGGAATTGCTGGGGTTGCTCCTTGGTTTTCTTGATCCTTTTGGAATCAAGTTGGGTATGAGAGGGTTTCCTTTTCTTAGAAGGAGAGGATTTTGTGGCCGGGGTATCAGCGATGGGTATTGTCGCTGAAGGAGCCACAGAAAGCGGAGAATTTAGAAGAGTGAGAAGAGTAGAGAGACGTACCTCATTGGCGACAGGCTTGAAGTCGAGAACTTTAGGGCCAATCTGAGAAAGTTTCAGATCACCCTCTTCAGGATAGCTGTCCTTTAGGCCATATTGAAAGATGGCGCTGATGAATCGTGGGTAAGGAACCCATGCTGGTCTGTCAGCGGCAGAATTGACACGTTGAATCAGGTCATCATAAATAATGGAGGCCCAGTCAATGTTTAGACCTTTCAGCAGTGCGTATCCCATGGACTGCTGAGGTTGGGCGGCTTGATCAGAAGAGCCGGACTTCGCTGTCATGCAGCTGATCAGATGTGCGAAGATGAAGTTCATCTCGATGGGCATCTTGGATTTCTTTATTAGCGTCAGCTTCTTCTCAGGCTTCTTGTCTCTTTCGGTTTCCCAGATGTAACCCATTGCATCGAGAAAAGCAATTATTTCTTCTCTGTCAGCATGCTTCTTATGGTCAGGGAATGGAACGAAGGGTTTTTCTTTGGTGGCATTTGGGAAGTTCAGGGATTTTCGGATTATGGCGGGTGTGATCTTGATGGTGCCATACTCAGTATCGCTGAGTATGCAGTCGATGGTTTTGGATGGTTCTTTGGCGGAGGGTAGCTGAGTGTGTCTGGCAGAGTACCAGAACTGGGATAAGAGCCGCTGACTGGCAGGAGGTGTTATGGTCAGGGCTGTGTAGATGGGGCTGTTCTTCAGAAAACTCACAGCATCGTCCAGATGTGATACTTGCTTCCGAGGAGGAAACTCGAGAAGAGCTGAGAGATTGTTGGCCTTGGTCCATTCTAGTTGATCCAGCTCGAACTTAACCTGAGGAGCTTTGACGATGTCCACTTCCTCAGAGTCAGTGGAGATGGACTCAGCGGTGACATTGATTTTTGAAGATGTCATTTCTCTGTATTATCAGTTCAACCAAAGATGTTAACAAATAAGAATTATCTTAATGTGGAAATAATTTTCCATTAAGATTTTTCGAATTTTGTCCATTTCATTCAGACAAAAATGTCTTAATGAAGATTAGGGTTTTTCTTGATTTTTGAAATGAAATGTAAAACCCATAAAGTCTTGTATTCTAGTTTCTAAAAGAAAACTGGATACGAATGAAGAACAAGTTTAAGATTTAGATTTAAAACTTGAAGAACAACCATGAAATGGTTGTGTTCATAAAACCATGAAAGAAATGATTTTATTTTACAAAGTTCTTTTGTTTGATCTTGTTAAAACAATGAGAAGATCGAAAACAAGTTATACGCATTTGATAAAAGATAAGAACATATTAACCTTGAAGTTTTGATGAAGAAGATGATGAACAGTTCTTGAGGTTTTTGAGAGCACAAATGCAACAGAGGATTCTTTTCTTGCGGAGAAAGATTGTTCGCGTAAAAGACAAATATAAACCAAGATTTGTTTATATAGGGATTTTTAGAGAGAGAAAACCTTGAGCGGGAAAAGGTTTTCATCATGACACGGACACGTGTTTGCATTTGATTGGAAGTTTGAACGAAACGTGCAAACGTGTGTCAGAAAGAAATCGTGCCTGGTGTTATCCGTTGCAATGACGTCACAACTGTCCTTTCACATTCTTTTAGGATGTCTCTGAGGTTTTGAAAGCTCAGGGACTCTTTTGAAAAACATGAAGCACTGAATAGAAACTATCAGTGAAGGTTTAAAGAACTTTCAAAATATCGCTGTTAAGGAAGAGATAGTCAGCGATGCAATTTATTTTGAAATCTTGCATTTACATGCGATTGTCAGAGAGAGAAAACATACCTGGATATCAGTTTAACCAAGTTTATTCAGAGAGAAGATGATGAAATGGATTATACAAGTTGATTTTATCCCGAAGGTTATACAAGATTGTATAAACGTATCGCTGATCAAATGTGAACCGCTGAAGATTTTACCCTTCAAAGTTCAGCATTCCAAGCTCGCTGATGAGAAAGTTGAATCTTGTCTCATCAAGAGGTTTGGTAAACAAATCAGCTAACTGATAATCAGTTGGGATAAAATGAAGTTCTATATCACCATTCATCACATGATCTCTGATAAAATGATATCTGATTTCTATGTGTTTTGTCTTTGAGTGTAGCACTGGGTTGTTTGCTATAGCGATGGCACTTGTGCTGTCGCAATAGATTGGAATTTTGGAGAGCTGAAGATCATAGTCTAGTAGCTGATTTCTCATCCACAAGACCTGAGAACAACAGCTCCCAGCGGCTACATATTCAGCTTCAGCTGTGGAAGTGGACACTGAGTTTTGCTTCTTACTTGTCCAACTTACCAGCTTTCCACCCAGGAGCTGACATCCTCTTGTGGTGCTTTTCCTATCCATTTTGCAACCTGCAAAATCACTGTCTGAATAGGCGGTTAGATCGAATCCTGAGTCTTTGGGATACCAAAGACCTAGATTCGCTGTACCCTTAAGATATCGAAAGATTCGCTTTACAGCTTTCATATGGGATATCTTAGGTTCAGCTTGATATCGTGCGCACAGACATGTTGCAAACATAATATCGGGTCGGCTAGCTGTAAGATATAATAGTGAGCCGATCATCCCACGGTACAGCGTGACATTGACAGGAACACCCTTTGTGTCCTTGTCAAGTGTCAGCGGAGGTGCCATAGGGGTTTTCATAGCTGAACTTTCAGTTAAGTCGAATTTCTTCAGCATATCTTTAACATATTTTCCCTGATTTATAAAAGTTCCTTTTTCAGTTTGCTTAATCTGAAGAGCAAGGAAATATGTTAGTTCACCCATCATGCTCATTTTATACTCATCTTTCATTCTATCAGCGAAACGAGTACAAAGCTCAGGGTTAGTAGAACCAAATATAATGTCATCAACATATATTTGAACTAAAATGATATGACCTTTCACTTTTCTAAAAAATAAAGTTTTGTCAATCTTTCCTCTCTCAATTTTTTCAATATGGAGATAAGTAGAGAGAGTATCATACCATGCACGAGGAGCTTGCTTTAAGCCATAAAGTGCCTTGTCCAGTTTATAAACGTAACCTGGACGCTTAGGATCTGAGAATCCTGGAGGTTGTTCCACATACACTTCTTCATTCAGCTTTCCATTTAGAAACGCTGACTTAACATCCATCTGATGTACAGTGAAGTTTTTGTGTACAGCATATGCTAAGAAAAGACGAATTGATTCAAGTCTTGCTACTGGAGCAAAAGTTTCGTCATAATCTACGCCTTCCTCTTGTCTGTATCCCTGAGCAACAAGACGAGCTTTGTTGCGAGTTACAGTACCATGTTCGTCCAACTTGTTTCGATAGACCCATTTAGTGCCTATCACTGTTTTGTCAGTTGGTCTCCGAACAAGTTTCCAAACTTTGTTTCTTTCGAATTCAGTCAGCTCTTTTTGCATAGCGCTGACCCAGTTTGGATCTCTGAGGGCATCATCTATTTTCTTTGGTTCAGTTAGAGAAATAAAGTTAACAAATAAACAAATATTACCTGCACTTCTACGAGTCTGAATACCAGCGTTGGGATCACCAAGAATTTGATCGATTGGGTGATTTACAGTCCATCGCTGAGCCGGAGCATTCGTCGCTGACTCAGTCTGAACTGGAGAAACTGAAGATGAGGCTTCAGCTACTTCTGGATTATCAGCTAAGAGAGGAAGGTTTGCATTTGTTACTTCATTCACTGATTGCTGAGAAATAGACGGAATTTCTGAGGCATTTGGATCAACTGCAGGTATAGTGTTTATAGGAACAGCTGAGACCCATGATGTTTCAGCTTCACTGTTCTGCATGTTTGGAATGATAGTGGGACTATCATCTTCTACTGGATGAGCATGAGGAGTGGGAACTTCTTCTGAATCACCAAGATGAGAAAACATCCATTGATTCAGTTCTTCAGTATCAGCGTTCGGTTTAGAGTTCGCTGAACGGGATTCGTCAAACGTGACGTGAATCGTTTCTTCTACAGTTTGTCTTCTACGGTTGAAGACTCTGAAGGCTTTGGAGACTGAGGAGTATCCAAGAAAGATTCCATCATCAGCCTTAGGATCAAACTTTCCAAGGGCATCTCTGTTGTTCAGTATGAAACACTGACATCCAAAGATGTGAAGAAAGCTGATTGAAGGCTTTCTCCAATGAAAAAGTTCATAGGCTGTCTTTTTGAATCTTTTAACTATCAGCGACCTGTTTTGCGTAAAACAAGCAGTATTGACAGCTTCTGCCCAAAACTGAGTAGGCAGGTGAGAATCGCTGAGCATTGAACGTGCAGCTTCAATAATTGTTCTATTTCTTCTTTCAGCGACTCCATTTTGTTGCGGTGTTCTTACTGACGAAAGGTTGTGAGAAATACCCTTACTCTCAAGGAAGGAATCAAGAGAACTGTTTTTGAATTCAGTTCCATGATCACTCCTTATTGAGCGAACAGTCATATTGTTCAGAGTTTCCATCTTCCGAACAAAGGTGATGAGTTCTTCAGGGGTGTCACTCTTAGAACGGAGAAACATTACCCATGTGTAACGAGAGAATTCATCAACTATGACCAGCGTATATTTCTTTCCAGCGATGGATTGTTTGTTAACGGGGCCAAACAAATCCATATGGAGTAGTTGTAGAGGAGATGACACTGAGGAGACTTGCTTTGACTTGAAGCTTGCCTTGGTCTGCTTCCCTTTTTCACACGCTGAACATAAAGACTCTTTGGCGTATGAATGTTGAGGTAGACCAGTGACTAACTCTTTGGAGGAAAGAGTATTCAGCGTCTTGAAGTTGAGATGTGAGAGCCTTTTGTGCCATAGCCAGTTAACATCAGAAGATGCCTTTGAGAAGAAACATGAGTTCTCAGTGGTTGTTGAGTCCATGTTTATTACGTAAACATTTTCCAAACGATAACCGCTGAGAGCTATCTTCTCCTTTTTGTCAGAGACAAAGCATGATTCCTTAGTGAAAATCACTTTGTTATCCATGTCGCAAAGCTGAATGATGCTCAGAAGATTATGCTTCAGCCCTTCAACATATCGACTCTTCTGACGGAGGTTGTACCATTTGAAAGTACACCATACCCTCGGGTGTGTCCTTTTCCATTTCCACCGAAAGTCACAGAGGGACCCTTCTCTTCCTTGTATTCAGCGAGCAGGCTTTTCTTTCCAGTCATGTGTCTAGAGCATCCTCTATCGAGATACCAGATACCCTTCTTAACCTGCATTTACAAAGGAAGATTAGTTTTGCTTGGGTACCCACTTAACCATGTATACACGTTTGTCAGTGGAAGTAGTTGGAATGGAAGGTTCAGCGGTCTTCGCAGCATTTGAAGATTCAGCTTTGTCTTTCTTCACTTTGGTTAATTTCTTAACCTCAGTGGTAGGAGTCACCTTGACCTGATTTGCACCAGGGTTGGTCTTCTTTGCCTTGGGGGCAATCTTCACCTTAGCTATCTTTTCAGCTTTGGTGGCTGTGGGGCACTTACTTGCAATATGATCGGTAAGTCCACAGTGATAACATTTCCTATAACTAAAAGTAGTTCTAGGACCACTTGTATGCTGAGCTTTTAATTTTGAATTAGAAGTGTCAGCACCAAGTAAACTATTGGCTTTAGAAATGGGACGAACATTCAGTTCTTCAGATTTCTTACCAAGGATATACACTCTGAGTCTAGGAGTAGATCGCTGAATAGATCCAGAGATCAGCTTTCTAGATCCATAGGGGTAGGTCACTGAGGCTTTAGAAGCATTCAGCTTTGGTACTAAGGTACCCTTCTGAGGATTTTGATAAATAACAATTCCTTTACCTTTGTCTCTAGAGACAGAGGTAGGTTTTGAATAAACCATTTTCTCCTTACCTTTTGAGGAGGTAGGAGTTTCCTCAGGGATTGGTGTAATGGACGAGGAGCACTGAGATGATGAAGTGTCAGCGACTGAGGATACGAACGTTCCAAATTTAAGCATTGAACGTTCAGTGGTTGGTTTTGGAGTATCATATTTATAACCCAGACCACGTTTATCACTCAGAGGAATCTGAGCCTTAATTATCTCAGTGATCTTTGTTGAAGAATTACACCATCCTTCAACAGTAGCTTGTTCAGCTTTTAATGCAGCGATAGCTTCTGCTCGTTCGATTTTGACTAGCTGATTTAAATAGACTTGATCTTTAAAATCATCTTCAATTTTAGAAAGCTTTTCTATTTGAAGGTGGCAGTTTTTAAGCTTTTCAGCGAGATCAAGATTTTGGTTTTCAACCACAGCTTTGCCGTTCATGGCTTCGTATAAACTTCTAGTCAATAGATCGATTTTACGGAGACTATCAGCTTCATCAATATTTGCAATATTGGTAAAGAAAGAAGGTGATACCTGAATGGCAGATGTTGAAGTGGAGGGAATGTTTGAACTTTCTTCCTCTTCTTCAATCTTGGCCATGAGACATTGATTTGCTTCATCATCTTCAGAATCAGATGATGAGGCTTCTTCATCAGAAGCAGCCCAATCATAGTCAGCCATCAGGCCTTTTCCTTTCTTTTTAAAGCTTTTCAGCTTTGCATACTTCTCCTTCAGCTTTGAGTATTTGTCATCTTTATTCCTTGGAACAAAGGATTTCTTTGTAAAAGCTGAAGGTCTCATGATTTTCTTTGACCTGCACTTGTTAGCGAAATGACCTGTCTTTTCGCAGTTGAAACAAGTAGCAGTAGCCTTATCAACAAAAGCTGATGACTTAGGCTTGTCAGCTATGGAAAGAGTTTTGTTCTTTCTAAACATTTTCTTCTTGGCGAATCTCCTGAACTTTTTAGTTAGGAGAGCCAAGGATTCATCATCATCTGAAGAATCAGAGTCTGATGACCTTTCATAGTTACTCTCTAACTCAGTGATAGTGACCGAGGGTCGCTGAGTAGAAGGTTCCTCTGAGATTAAAGCAACAGGGGTGCTTTTGGAATCTTTTACAAGATTCTTCTTAAGATGGCTAGATTGCTCATGATTCAGCAATGTGCCATATAAGGTAGCAAGGGTCATTGATCTTAGATCCTTTGACAGCTTGAGACACATGGAATAATTGTCCCAGCTTTCAGGTAAACATTCTAGAAACATTGTCAGTACTTCAAAGTTAGAATATTCCTTACCAACAGTTTTCAGATCTATAATTAAGCAATTAAAACGTTGGTGAACTTCAGAGAGAGTTTCATTCTTACCAGAAATGAAGCTTTCGTATTGTCTTACCAGGTTGATCTTTCTTGAGTCCTGGACTTCAGACGTTCCTTCATACTGAACACATATTGTGTCCCACATGGCTTTTGATGATTTCAGGTTCATGACGGAATGGTAGACTTCGTCAGGAAGGGCCATGGATAGTATGGATCTGGCTTTTGTATCTATAGCCAATTTCTTCTTATCTTCGTCGGTCCACTGATGGATTTCTTTAGGAATCAGCCTTTCTGGAATAGCAGCTCTAGTTGCAGTGGCTGGAACTAAAGGATCAATTGTTACAGGGATGTGTGGGCCGTTCTCAAGATAGTAAGGTATAGTAGGGTCTACACCTTCTAAGAAGAGTGTCATCCTATTTTTCCACAAGTTGAAGTTGTCTCTGGAAAATCTAGGGGGTTTTGCAAGAGAACCATTGTCTATATAATTTGTGTTTGTGTGGGAGGCCATTTTCATATAATAGCAAGGAAGAGAAATATCTTAGATTAGATCTTGTTTATGAGATTAAACAAATCTGCTCTGATACCACTTGTTGGTCCCGAAGGCCTATACAAGTTTGTAGAAGGGGGGGGGGGGGGTTGAATACAAACACACAGATTTTACTTTTCTAAATTGTTTATTGATAAATCATTAACAATTTACAGCTTGTTGCGGAAACAAGATTAAGGATAAACCTAAATCTAAACAAGTTGGAACACTAAGATTTCTTGCACTAAGAAGGATAAGGAGATTACTAATAAAATCCTATCTTGAGAGAGATTTGAACTTGTCCAGAGTTAGCAAGTTACCTCAAAAGAAGTGAGTTCATCTCTTTATATACTGCATGCATTTAATGCAAGTCAGTATACACTTTACACGTGTCATCAGCTGGTTGGTTGCATGTCATTGACCTTGGTTGACAACCTTAGTAGCCGTAAGGATGAACAGTGTAGTATCAGAGTGGTTGTACGATTTCAGATATTCGGAGGTTCTTTTCTGACATTTCGTACGGTGGCGTGCAAGGGTGGTTAAGACTAAAGTACTTTGTACGGAGGACTTCATGATCAGCTTTCGTTGATTAAGCGATTATCATTTACTATTCAGCAGATGATAAAGTTCAGCGATAGCTGAAGTCTTGTACTTGATACTTCACGTTGAGTGGACAAATCTGAGTCTTCGCTGATCCGCATCAGTTCATTAGGAGACTTGTCGCTGGTTCTTGAGCTTGATCTTCGACTTCAGCGTAGAACCTTTGTTGACGTGAAACTTGTCTTCAGGGATCATAAGTAAACAACTAACTTATCAGCGATCACCATAATGACTGAACAGACTCAGAGCATTAATGGTGAACAGTGTTCGCTGAATGTTTAATCTAAAAAAGCGAGAGTTTTTATCAGCGGTACTGGAAGATCTTAGTACTTATCAACGATAGTGAAACTCTGATACATATTGTTTACTTACAATTTTCACTAAGTATAAGAGAGGGTCATTATCAAATCACTGAGGGTTTGGATCAACACTTAATCCTTATATATATATATATATATATATATATATATATACATATAATAAATGAGTAACTAGCATGCCACGTGTCGTCTTCTGGTGAGCCGACTTCATTGTTTTCCCGCCTAAACATGTATCTGGACGCATTTACATTATAGGTTCAATTATCACACTCACATTCACTCCTCCTTAAATCTCTCATTAATTCAATTTTTAATATTTATACCTTATATTTACTACCCTTATAATTATCTATGTAGTTTACTTTTAATCCATTACTTTTTTATTTTTCATTTTAGACTCTTATCATATAAACATAAATAATGTATATGAACTAAAATGCATTAAAAAACATTTCTATTTTTTACAAATTATACCATTGTAATCGTTTCGTCAATATCTTCGAAATGAGCTTAATATTGAATATTTTTGGATTTAATTATGTTAAACATAAATTAATTGATCAATTTGCCTCTCCTCTCATCACCTGTTTCGTGCTCCTCTCACAGGTACAATCAAATTGAGTCCTCAAGTTTTGTGAAGATTCCTAATTGGAAAGTTAAATCTTGAAATATATCCACCTAAACCCATTTTCCATATCCAACAATTTTTTGTAGACCCCAAAAGATTCAAGAGTTTTTGTTTTAGTTGAGAAGAACCCTATTGGGGTTTCGCAATCCAACTGGGGTGGGATACAATCAGAACCTTAATGTTTTTTGCCAAGAAAAAAGCTTTAAATTAAATGGGTTTCTTCTCAAACTGATTATTTTATGAATTTATGTTGTGTCGATTTCTTTCACGAAAAAACAATCAAAACTACTGTTTTTGGACCAATTTGGGGAATTGGGATTTGACTGAAACTAATTTGGGTTTGTTTTATTTTTTGAAATCATCTTTTCTTTTTTAGGTTGATTTTGATTTCTAAGAATCTTTTAGATTTTTACAATTTTACTATCTCTTTAGTAATCAAGCTCTGTTTTATTGTTAATATGAACAGGTTTCCATTTCTGTTGTTGGAGAATGTTGTTTTGATCATTTTTTGCTACTAAACTATGAACAATTAAGATATGAGAGAAGAAGTCATATGACATCTTATGCAAATTAATTGATCAATTTACAGTAGATATTTACATCGCTGGGTTTTGCACCAAGTTGCTGTTTAAATATGAATTTGAACCTTTTTCAAAAATATAAATTTACAGATTTTTTAGTATACTATATTTAATTATTTTTACTTTCTTAATCATGATTGTACTGTATATAACTTCTCAATTATAAATTTTTAATATTTATTCATATTTTTTATTAATTTCTTGCAAAACATCATTTGTGAAAACTGCTTAAAACAAGGACATTTTGTAACCAACTGTAAAAAAACAACTCTAAAGGGAAAAAATCTTGGAAAAGTAGCATCGTACTTTCGATGATAATTCATATCTGTAAGATAACTTTTCTGACATGATTTAATTTTTTTAAATTACCCTGTATAATACACGGGTTCAAACCTAGTATATATATATATATATATATATGTGTGTGTGTGTGTGTGTGTGTGTGAGAGAGAGAGAGAGAGATTAGAAATCGTCGTGGTCGGTATTGAGTGTAATGGATCTATAAGCACTAGTCATTATGTCCGATGTTGGAACACTAGTTTTCCACATTGAGGCACGATTAGGCATCAACAAGATGGTTGGTATAAGTCCTACGTGCTATTACGTTCTTGAATGTTGGCATCTCATGGGTGTGTGTTTTAAGTAGCTACACTCGACATCCTATGTATGTTTCATTATGTATTTGGCTTTACTAACACATCAAGTGGCTTACTACCGTGTTCCATCACTCGTGTTGGTAAGCGGGACTCCCTCGTTAACCCAAGAGGTATTGTAAATCGAGATGTACGTTTATAATTATGGTATTCTATTAATTGCCGTTTTACATCAAAGATTTCTAATCATTCAATTATAACTGTTTTGTCCTCGCTAGGCTTTAGCCTAACGCTTCTTCTTAAAATGACATGTATAACAGGTCATCCTAGCGGTGGGACTCCTTGGGTATGAGCGGAGAGTTTTGAAGGGACATTAGTGTTTTTGGATGAACATAGAGGCGAACATTTTGTATATAGCTTGGTATACTTTTGAGAGCGAGATAGCAACACCCGTTTATAATCTGAACTTTGATAGACTAGATTAGTAGGTTGTTGAGTTTATTTCGTTGGGTTATTTGTAATGTAAACGCCATGCTACTATTTCCCCTTTTATTGGGTGACTTGTCTATGTCTGTTTAGTTATTCCGTAGTTTTTCAGATTTAAATTCACTCCAATTTTTAGGGTGTTACAAATAGCATAATATGTTATTTAATGTTCTATATAAAAGAAAAAAAAAATATATAAAACAATAATCTATATATATATATAAAAGCAAAACCAAAGAAGAATGAGGTGGCACCCTCTAAGGCTTAGAATCTTTTCTATCTTTTTTCTCAATTTTTTGACTTTTTTAAATGTTTAATATGTAAAAGACTATTATGCCCCTATATGGAAAATGTGTAATTCATATTAACATGGATTTCTTTGTAATTTTGCATGCTCAAATTTAACCCCCAACTCTTGATTTTCTTCTTCATTTACTTTGTCTTAATTTTTTAAATGAAATTTGTTTTTCACAAGTTGCAAAAAAAAACCTAGAAATTCCTTTGGTGGGAGATGAAGAAAATGAAAGTTGAAGAAGAGATTGAAGATTTTAAATAGGTATGTATAAATTCTATTCTCCAAAAGATGTGATTTGTTATTATATATTCTAATGACATTTGTCAATATTGTGATAATTTATGATGTCTATGATTTCAACAAAAAATAAAATGAAATCCTAGAAATTATTTTGATGAGGGGTGAAGAAGATGAAAGTTAAAGAGGACATGGAAGATTTTTAATCACGTATGTATAAAAAATGTGATGTGTTATTACATATATTTTTTGCATATTGTTAGATTTGTTGTTATCATAACACAATTATGTTTATGTTTAAATCACATTAATTCAAATGGAATTTAAATATTTTGTGATTATGTGATCTGATAATTTTTTTTTTCAAACTTAAGCTCTGTTGACATTAACCATTTATACATGAATGATAATTGCGTTCTACTTCAAAAAATTCTATTGACATCATCAATTTGTGATAAATTATGATGTCTAGGAGTTCATCCTAAAAAATATCTATTATTACTAAGAAGCAAACCACATCCAATGGTGTACAATATAGTAGGAATTGAGGCTATGAATTTTCTCAAACTTTTCGTTATTACATTGATCTTTTTTTTATTGCTAATTCATGGGTTTAACCTATGACTATTCATTTTCTCTTTCCTTTAAATCCTTTTTAATTCTTACTTTTCAAGATTGAAACTCTTGAAATTCAGCTGGTATATATAAAGAGGAGGGCAAGAGGTACTTGAGAAATAGAAGTGGAAGAAGTGAATTGTGAAGCATGTGATTCAAAGAATTCATAATCAGGAAGAAGAATACCTTCAATCAACATCTCAAGCATGTATGTAACCATTATCTTCTTCAAGGAAAGTGTGATTTTTTCAATGGGAAACAAGTTCATGCAATCTTTTTGTTATGTACTCTTTCAATGTGATTGATTAAAGTTGTTGATATGTATATAAAGGAGTATGCAAGTACAAATCACAATGTTATAATATATTCGTTTTATTTAAAGTATAAATGAAACATTTCTTCAATAGATTTTACTCTTTGTGCAAGTTTATGTCTACTTTTTTTTTTATCAAAAGTTGAATTAATTATTTGAGTTTTTAAAACATGGAATTGCTTTTTATTATGGAGTTATGCTTTAATTTTGAAGTTGTAGAATTATGATAAAGTGAGCATGTTTATTAATACCATGGAGTTATCCTACTAATGGATTGTAGATATCGTTATCTATTATTATATTGCCCTTATACATTGATGCATAGTTATATCTCTCAGGTGCATGTGAAGAATCTAAATGGATCCAAATTACAAAGTCGAAGCAAAGACCTTTGCAAGAGAATAAATTATATTTGATGTTGTAGTTCTTAGTTACTTTTGTATATCATGTTTATACTTGCAGATATAATGACTCAATTGCACGACTTTGGTTTTGTCTATTCTTTGGATGGAGTGAAGTTGTTTTTATTGAATGGGGAAGTTGAGAAGCTTAGTTGTTAGAAAAATAGGGCACCATAACAATTTCATAACAATTTTGTATGTATATTAAAAACTCACTATATATTTTCTAATATTATTAAATGATCATTATGGGTTATTATTATTTGCATAACACTCCTTATTATTATTATTTAAAAACCAATAAATGTACTAAATGATCAATTACATGAGTTTCAGTCATTTTCTTTAGCATACAATATATCTTGATCATACATAAAAGGATTAAAACCTTTTTTCATGATTCTTTAGGAAGAAAACAAATTATGAAAAAAAAAATTGGTGACTGCAATTACGCAATGTATGTTGGAAAAGTTGCAAACGAGTATTCTACAACAAACGTAATAGAATTATAAAAATATCCACAATTATATAAACAAAATTAGGTAATAATACCGTGTCTGTTTGGTGAGTATAAATATTTTATAAAAATATATGTAGGGGATTAAATTGATATATTTATGACATAAATATTTTGATCATTATAATCAATAGCCTCACATTTCTTTTATCAATTTAAGGCATTACAAAGTTTGATATAAAAAAAGATTGGTATATACGTAAATTATCATTTAATGATATATTAAAAGAACAACTAAGGATACCGAGGTAATTTCATATCAAGTGCAATATATATTCTTATTAGTTTAATATATAATATGAGATAATCGACCCATTTAACTTTAATATTTCTAAAGAATTTATCGTCGTCGCGCAACGCGCGACACATAACACTAGTATAATATGTTATTGGAGTTATTCAATTTAACCAAAATAGTAAAAACTTACTAAAAAAAACCTAGAATAAATCATCGTTCATTAAACCGTTTACCTCAAAAACCAAAGACATTAAACCTTATTCAAATAAAGGGAATTATTCACCCTAAAATAATTACTTACTAAGAATGTATTTTAAAATAACTAAAACAAAAGTATATACAATATTAATATTTAACATTATGTTCTCAATACAAAAAATAAAAATAAAATTCATTTCATTTCTTTTATTTCAATTTTATTGATAATTAATGAGGATATGGAAAGAGGCAAGTGAGTGACGTCATGTGTATTGACCAAATTATTAGCATCAAACACGTATTTGATGTCACTCTTCAATTTCAATCCTGATTTCATTTCATTTTTTGTGTTTCAATTTCCTTTCAAACCCCTCCCTTCCGCCCCTCCGGGCTCCGGCTACCAATCTCCGCCCTCATTACCACCCCGACCTCCTTCGCCAAATCTACAATTCTCCGACGTTTATTCATACTCCAACTTCTTTACCCCTCAACAATTTCTCCACAAGTTTCCCAATTGCCACCCAATTCTTATGCTAGGGTTTTAAAATGCTTGTCAATAATTTCGATCACGGGATCAAATCGGACTCTAAATCGATTAACGAGTCGGTGAATGGCTCTCACGATTTCACAATTAGAGGCTACTCCCTCGCTAAAGGAATGGGTGCCGGTAAGTACATATCTAGCGATACCTTTTCGGTCGGTGGATACGATTGGGCAATTTACTTTTACCCCGATGGCAAGAATTTGGAGGATAATTCCATGTACGTTTCGGTGTTCATAGCTTTGGCGAGCGATGGTACGGATGTGAGGGCGTTGTTTGAGCTTACCTTGTTGGATCAAAGTGGGAAAGGCAAACACAAAGTTCATAGTCACTTTGATCGGGCGTTGGAGAGTGGGCCTTATACTTTAAAGTACCGAGGAAGCATGTGGTATGTGTAGTTAGGAATTATTGCTTTATAATTTATACTATTTTGAATTGGATGAATTCCTAGTATTTTCACTACATGTTTTATTAGCTACGCTGAATTGATTATAAAGTAAAGAAACTGGGTATGCATTTTACAATCTTTTAGTTAATAATTTGACCAATGTTCAAGTTTCCTGAATTAGGGCTTTCTTTTCTCCTGGTGCTGAAGTACTTATGTTTGTGAGACTAGCAAGAGAAACTTAGAACTGGGTATAAAAGTTTTCAGGGTCATGTGTTTAAACAAATCATAAAGCTTTTTTCGTTATCATCTGAACTAAAAGTTATAGTTTCTATTTGCCTATGCTTTGAGATGTAATAACTTCATTTCTTGGTTACCCTGGTTAAAGTTCTTGTCTTTATTAACTGGACTAGTCTTGATAATCATTTACTAAAGTATCAAATATTTTTGTGACTACATGATTATAATAGTGTGATCAGTTTGTTGGTTGTCCACTTGTATTTTGCAGGCACTATGCTACTTTAATGTTCTTGGAGAATTTGTATGAATAGATTATTTTCCTAACTCACTAATCATAATCTAGCAAATCAACCTCAAACTTGAAAGTGGAATTTCCTAGTTGACCGACGACAAGGTGACTTTCGACTAAGGTCCAATATGGAATACACCGTTGGGTAGTTTATTTTTTTGATTTTGAAACTATAAACTATTAGCTAATACTATATTTTTACCCTTTTTTTGGCAGAAACCACATAGAATATGGAAATCATGTTTGGCACAATGAATTCCTTTATCTTCATCGTGTATATCTATTTGCATCTAATATGCCCTTAACGGGGTAGTCTGGCAGTGCTTTGGCCACTAGTAAATCATGAGTCACTGGTCAGGCCTGTACCTGTCCCCTTAAAAGAAATAAGTTTTATTTGAATGACGTCTATGACCTAAAATAAAGAGCGTCATTTTAAATGTCGTACTTCGACCATTGGCTCTCAAGATTTTCAAAACCAAACCAAATTTTGGGAGTCCTTTTTTTGTCTGTCTTATGATCTATTTCTGTCAGTGGTGATGGTGATGCATGCCAAATATCTTGGGAAGTAGCAGTAGGAGGAATTGTTCTTTGTTATTCGTCTGGGTCATGTTGTTGACAACTTGACATGAACTAAATCTTTCAATATGCTCGCCCTCAATTTTTATATTGTTGTGTTGCCATAGTTTCGATCACCAGTACAGGGGGGAAAGTAAAAAATACATGTGATTGGACCTTCAATTCTGTATAGAATGGAAATGAACCACTTCATGTTCTTATCACTATGACTTTTAAACAGGGTTTCCATATTCAGTCAATAATTTGCTTCTCTGGCACGTCATCCAAGTATCCTGTGTTCATTTCAGGGGTTACAAGCGTTTCTTCAGGAGGGTAAGTTTGGAAACATCTGATTATCTCAAGGATGATTGCCTTTCAATGCATTGCACTGTTGGAGTTGTCAGAAATCGCGTGGAAGGAGCCAAGCATTTTAGCATTGCTATACCACCATCTGACATGGGTCAAAATCTCAAATACTTGTTGGAAACTGAAACTGGCTGTGATATAGAATTCCGTGTAAGGGATGAGACATTCAAGGCTCATAAATTGATACTCGCTGCTCGGTCTCCTGTTTTTAGAGCCCAGTTTTTCGGACTTGTTGGAAATCCTAATATGGATGAAGTAGAATTGAAGGACATTGAACCATCTATTTTCAAGGTAATAGACATTGCCCCCCCTCCCCTCCTTTTTGGTTGACTCTTTTCCTGACAAAAGAAAGGGCACCCAAAATTTCACACTAAACTGTAAAAGGGGGATTTTTTCTAATTATATTTTCTCTGAGGGCCTGCCCTTCAGCGCTCCCACTAAGCATGAGGTTTTAATTTTACCTCCCCCCTGGAGTTCTATCTAGCAGGAAGAAAAACATGAAAGAGGAAAGGGAAGACAAGATGGCAGTTATAAGAATTTTGTTTACTCAATTCTTTTGCATTTGTTGTTTTATTGTACTGTGGCTCAGATTATATAGGTGGGTATGTTTTGCAGGCTATGCTTTTGTTTATTTACTCAGATAAGCTTCCTGATTCACAAGAAATCACAGAATCAATGTCAATGTGCACATCAATTTGCACATCAACTAATGTGATTCAGCATCTGTTGGCTGCTGCTGACCGGTTTGGTCTAGATCGGTTGAAACAGCTGTGTGAAGCGAAATTGTGTGAAGAAGTTAATGCTGATACAGTGGCAACAACCCTTTCTCTTGCTGATCAGCACCGCTGTTCTCAGCTTAAGGCCATCTGTCTGAAATTTGCTGCGGCAAACTTGGGAGGTGCGTGTTGTCCGTAGAATCCGGTGCAATGTTCAGGTTATGTCAATTTCAATATTTTGATTGCTTCTTCTGCACAAGTTTGTTAATGTGCATTCATGTGTAGCACAATTGACTAATACAAGGAAGTTAAACTCTTGAGAAATAATATGGAAAAAACGCTCACATGAAGTGTGTGAGGGGTCTGCACTTATATAGACATGGTTTGATATATGTAGGTTTCTGGATCTTTAGCATGCATATTTGTCACTTTTTGTTCTTCAACGTAGAGTTCTTATCGAGCTCTCATAGAAATTGGCCATGATGATTGATTTACTCTATTATAGGATTGTAAATGTGGGAAACTAAAGCAATGCCCACACATGCTGGTGTTGCTATGATATAAGGTATGAGTGAATTTTGAGACTCAATGGCATATGACTTTTTTCTTCTTTGTGTAATCAGTTACTAGACAAAATCCATAGGTCTTGTGGTGTATCATGGAGAGATTGAGAGGTTTGCGTTATTGGCTCTTAGAAAGATAGTTCGGCGTCTTCTTGTGTTAAAATGCTTTAGTTGCCTTTGCTATGACTTCACAACGAACATTTAGATCAAAGGTATCAGCATCTCTATAATCACTATTAGAGTCACTGTTTTAGTTGTTTTTAAGTTTATCAAGGTTCATTGGAGTACTCTTTGTTGGAACTTGGGGGCCGTTTACTTAACACTTACGGGGTATCACTTGCCTTAGCGGGTGGGCATGACAAGGACCAAAGATCTTACCCGGTAAGGGACATAGCAAGGACCGATAATCTTACCCAGTAAGGGAGAAACTCTTAGCCGGTAAGGGTTTACCGTGTAAAAGACGCTTACCAACAATCCATTTTGATGACTGAAAATGTTACCCAAGAAGGTAAGCGCTTACGCCCCTTAGACCATCTTCAATGAAATGCTAACCATATCACTTTTATCTATTTCACAAATATTTGTTAATTTATCATCTAATTTTTTTAGTGTTATTAATGAGTTAAGTAAATTAGTTTAAGTTATATATCTTTATATTATTTAACTATAATAGTTTTTATGTATATTAATTAGTTTTACTAAATTAGTTAAATTGATACTTTCATATTTTATTAGACCAACACACTTAATTTAGTATTGAGTTTTACAACTTTTTAAATTATTAAGTTTTCACCCAATTAAAACAAAACATGTATCAAAATGATTTTATTTGAGTTAAAATGAAGTTCATCAAAGTGTGCTAGTGTCCTTCAAACATGGGTTATTTTTAACCCAACAAGAAGCACTTTAGCACATTTATTTAGCACTTTAGTATATCGGTTGGAGATGACTTGTTGCTTTATTATGACACTATAGGCTCTTTAGCACATTGGTTGGAGATAGCCTTAGCTTCTTAAGGAAGCGTTTGGTTCAGGCATCGGAATGAAAATGAAAATGAAAATGGGAATGGATTTTCATTCCCCCCGGTTTAACCTGGAATTAAAATTTGGGTGATCTATATATGTTTTCAATATATGGATGATATATATATATATATATGTTTTCAATGTTTTTACATTCTTATTACTCCCTTTGTCCATTCCAAACTTCGATTCTTGGAGGTTGCATAACGCTTGCTTGCCATTCCATTCCAACAAAAGACCAACAAGCAAGTTGATTTTGGGAATTGTAATGTTTGGTTCTGATGAGTTTTGATGTGATATATTTGCAGCGGTGATGCAAACAGAAGGGTTCAAATATGTAGAAGAGACGTGCCCATCGTTGATATCTGAGCTTCTTGAAACAGTTGCATCAGTGGCGGTGGACGACAGATCCGGTGAAGGGTCAAGTAGGAAGAGAAGCACGAGCAGCGTTATTGGTTTAGATTTAGCAGAATCAGCGGATCCTAACATGAGGCGTGTGCGTAGACGCCTAGACGGCGGCTGTAATCTATAACATTTTTCTTCTTCTTATTTTTAGTTTCTTAATGTTTTTCTTTCTTTCTTTCTTTCCAACTGCAATGGAAAAATTAATATCAAGTTTCGCCTTTTATTAACTCAAAACTGCTATGTTTTTATTGCGTAACCTGTTCATATTTATGGACTTTGACATTTAAAGTAGCTAGTAATTGTCTTATTAAATGATTGTGAAACTGGCTTTTGTAATCATCTGAGCATGGTTGATAGTCGATGCTAGCTGAGTCAAAGTCTTTGTGGCTATGAAGGTTCACCTGGTCCATTCATGATATCCCGGGTATATGTTGGGATCATGAATTCACATCCCTAAACAATATTTCATTTCCTTCTTTAGGCGTTGCGTTTGAACCGATATCTTTTTAAGCTCCTCGAAAAGATATCAATATCTTTTTCACGATAGTTGATGTCTATTCATCTACTTTTCTTTTCCTTTCCATTTGTATTTTTCCACCCTTACTGGTTGTTGAGACGTAGAACCACCAATCATTTCATCGTCATCTTCTAGATCGAGTAAACTATGATTTTCGTCCCTATGGTTTGATGATCATAACGGTTTTTGTCCCTGTGATTTAAAAACTCCCTTTTTTCATCCTTGTGGTTTTCAGTTGCTTCCATTTTCGTCCTTACAACTAACACCGTTAACTTAAACATTTAAAAAGTCCAAAAAGTTGATTTGAAAAATTACATATTTAGTCCTTGTGGTATGTAAAGTTTTAATTATTTATCCTTTGAAATTCATTTATTACATTAGTAACTAAACATTTGACATTTATATACATTGTATTTTTAATACTTTTTCTTTCTTTATTACATTTTTTCTATATATATATATATATATATATATATATATATGAAAACCCTATAATTCACAATAAATTTAAACCTTAACTTTACAAGATTTGCAACAGTCTCTTCCAAAACTTTCATTCATAGATAGAGAAATTATAACAAAATTCGTATTTACAACAGACTATTATAAACAACCTACTAATCTAATCCATAATGTACACGATCAAATTATAAGGGTTGTCTACAATATCTCCAAAATATCAATGTTTCCACTAACTTCTCCATTACTTCACCAAAAGTAGGATTCCGGTACCACTCGTCACTCATCCCTTTGTATCCCTACCCGACCTAGTACCTGGTAAGAAAATTTAATTTGAAAAGATTAGGCTTACGCCTAGTGAGAACATCCAGTTTCAAATTAAAACTTTATAAGCTTTGAAAACCAATTGTAAACAAAGCATATAAATACACCTGATTGCCGTATTACTTACCGTACATATAACATCTTTCGATGACGGGAATTATACCTGATTCCATGAGTGTGACAAACCACCAAGTAAGTCATAGCTAGGCATGGGAATGGGGCGGGGACCTCAATCCCCATCCCCGTCCCCGATCCCTGATCTTATCCCCGTCCCCATCCCCATACCCGCCGGGGAATATGATCACATCCCCATCCCCATCCCAATCCCCAACGGGGAATGGGGATCCCGAACGAGGAAACGGGGATTTTTTCCCCATTTATATAACTATTTTAAATTAAATATATGAGACACCGTACATGCTTAAATCTCGTATGATTTCAATAAACCTAAAATCGAAAGGAATTTAATTTATTAATACAAAAAATTCACAAGATCATATAACAATTGGTAACTAAAAACCAAAATAAAATCAATTTAATCTAAAAAGAAACTTAGCGTCAAACGTACTAAAAATATCGACTAATATTTAAAACCATGTCGAGTAATATCCAAAACCATATCGAGTAATCGTATTTAGATTTGACATCCAAAATACATACTAACAACCAATTAAAGTTCTTATTAATTGATCCAGACTCCAACCATCCATCTTCTCTCTTTTATATCCAAGTATCTAACTTGTCTTACGTTTTCGTATGCTTTAATATTCCAATTTTCTAAACATCAAACCAAACCAATTTCGATCGTTTAATTAATAGTTAATACAGTCATTGTGGTACTTAACACCTGGTTCCTTTGGGTTCGATACTCGTACTTCCGTACGTATTACTTGAGACGATACCGTACACTTGCGGTTAGTCAAGGGGGGGGGGGGGGGGGGGGGGGGGTGTAAACCCGCCTATCAGCAAACAGTCCAGAATCCTATCCGAAAACCAAATCCGGAACATCTATCCGAAAACACCGGGAAATCAAAGGAATCCGGTAACATCCGGAAATAGTATTCGGACTCCAAGTCCGGAACCATCCGAGATCCGTATCCGGTAATTCATCCGGAATCCGGAATTATCCGATATCCGGTATTTCATCCGGACACCTATCCGGAATCCGGAACAATCCGGTATCCAGAATCCATCCTAAAAATCACCCAGACTCCGGAACTTTCCGAAAAACTCATCTTCCGGATTCATCAAAATTTTACCCAGTTCAAAACGTTTTCTACCCAGAATTTCAATAATCAAATTGTATCCATTTTTCAAAGGTAATAACAAGCTTATAAACGATTTCAATACACAGATAAGTTTTATTAAGCAACAACCAGCAGATGAACTCACCTTAGGTATTAATCTCAGTTCACAATTTGCACAAGTATGAACTCACTCCAGTGAACCCAAATATCAACCGAACAAGAGCTTAGAATTCAATTCTCCCTCTGCTTGCTTGAACCGACTCCAAATCATAAAATTGAGATAATTCTCAATAACTCAGCCGACTTAAAACTTTTATACTTCAGATTCTCAAAATTCAATTTGACCCAAAACTTAAGCCAAATTACAAAATCAACCCTTAAATCTCAAATTTTTGGCATAACGATTATATTAACCTCTTCAATATTTTTAAACGTTCCTTATTCGAAATTAAGGAAATTTCGAGGTGTTACAATATATATATATATATATATATATATATATATGTGTGTGTGTGTGTGTGTGTGTGTGTGTGTGTGTATGTGTGTGTGTGTGTGTGTTTTAATTTAAATACTAAACAAATTTGATTAATAAATAAAAAGTAAGTTTAAATGAAAATATGGAATAGTGGAAATAAAGTGCATTTTATAAAAACAACAATTAGTTGGTATAAAATAAAACAATATTTTTTCTCGAATTCTATTAAACTTCTTCATATGAACATTTAAAATAAATAAAAATCCTAAGTAAATCAAGAAATAAAAAACTACTAATTTTAGGAGATTTCAACTTAAAACTTTGGGGGGAAAATATATCATTTACCTATCAATAATTTTAATTTAGGGGTCGTTTACCAAACGCTTACCCGGGTAAGCACTTACCCAGTAACATTAATTACCGGATGAATATGGCAAGAACCAATAATCTTACCCGGTAAGAGTGAAGGCAAAAACCGAGAGTCTTACCCGGTAAGTGAGACTATGAAGGTGACAACTCTTACCACGATTAGCGTTTACTGGATAAATTATTACATACGACACCTTTTTGGTGGACTAAAATTTACCCGGTAAATGAGTGATAGTATTGAATTTTGCCGGTAAACACTTACTCTCGTAACACCCCAAGTTCTTGAAGTTTTATCCTTTGGAAATCTTGTGGCTAAAGTGTGAAGTGTGTAACTTTAAGGTTTTAGTGGCAAATCTGAAAAAATATATATATATATATATATATATATATGTGTGTGTGTGTGTGTGTGTGTGTGTGTGTGTAAAATGGGGTGAAACCCTAATTTTTGTTTTCATTCTTCTTCAATGGTGGCTGAGAAATGAGAAGAAGAGAAGAGAAAGAATTCAATCACTGTGGGAGATAAGGAAGAAGGAAATGCATCAAAGAGTCTTAATCTTCATCATCTTCAAGGTATGACTTCTATACCTTCTTCCTCATGCTTCGTTGGGTTAATATTGTGATTGGGGTTTTAATTGATAATCCATTTTGATAGATTGATTCATGCTCAATAAGAAAAGGAGTTGGTATCATTTTCCCTCATGGGTTTTGATAAATGATTGAGAATTTCATCATTTTTGCTTAGAAATCTTTGATAATGCATTAATGGGGGTTTTTGAGCTTTTGGGTTTGAAATTATGAACCAATGGATGAATCATTGAGTGGATTCTTGGGTCTAATTGATGTTTTGTTAGTTGGGAATTGTGGGGAAAGGTTAGACCATCGATTACCTCAAGTTGGAGGCTCAAAAATCGGCTTGGGTTGAGTTGGGAGTGAGAAAGAGCTATTTTCGGCTGAAAAATTGGGTGTAGGCGCTTCGCGCTAGTTGTGGCGCTAGTTAGCTAGCGTGGGAAGTGGCGCCATAGGCTGTCCAGTGCCCCGCGCTCTTTGTGGCACGAGTTGGCTAGCGCGGGCAGTAGCGCCAAGCTCTGTCGTGAGTTTTCGACCCTTGTTTCGCGTACTGTTTGAGGATATGTTTGTGGTATCATCTAAGGGTTGTTTTGGGGTTTATTAAGGATGTTTTGGGATGTAATTAGATGGGTTAACACCACTATTATGACGTCCAATTCAGATGTTCGTTTTGAGCTAAAGTGTATCTCGGAGCGTGTGTCGATTTGCTAAAGCCCAGGTGAGTTCCCTTAACTCTTTTGGTGCAAATGAAATGTTTCGCTAAAGTTTTTATAACTGATTATGGTATGGAGCATGATGGCATGATTAATCACTTTGAAAATCTCTATTATTACATGATGTGGAAATGTTTTTAATGCACGTAAGTTGTTTATACGTTATATTCTACGTAAGCTTTAAATGCACGATCTTGTGAATTGTTGCTATGTGTGGAGGCGGATTGCACAGTGGGAGTAGGGCACCTTGGGATATCATATATACCTTGGGAGTTGAATTATTTACCCCGTACATATGGAATCCGTTTCCTGTGTACGTGGAGATGGGGAGTCTGCTTGGGCCCCGAGGGCGAGAGGGGAGTCTGCTTGGGCCTCGATCGTGGAAATTACCGTGTGGTGGAGATTGTCTACGAACACTGTGCAAATACCCAAATGTGATGTTGCTTGGTCGAAATATTTTGATGGGCATTTATGGCAGTTTGCATATATATTTTTATATGGTTTGTTAAACTGTTTTCGGGAGGGAATTCACTAGACCTCATGGTCTAACCCTCGCTTTTCAAAAACTAAAACCATTTTCAGGTTAGAGTCTTGTTTGGGGTTTTATCTGGTGATGATGGAAAGATGTGGCGCTGTAGAAGAGACATAGCTTATTAGAGGCTTGCAGCTTACCGTCGGGCTTCCTGTAGCATCTCAGTTGTGAAGGTGTCTATCCGCTGCGTACTTAGAGTAGAGAGCGATGTATTTTTATGTAATTTGGGATCGTTCTTTGTTGAAATGTTACGAATTCAATTTATTGAATTTGGGTTGTTACAAATGGTATCAGAGCCATAGTTTAATGGATTTAGGTGACCGGATGAGTCTAAACTTAAACTGTGGAGTAGAGTGGGACACAACTGAGATATAGGAAGCCAATAGGAAAGACCTTAAGCATAGAGAATCTTAACAGTGGTAGGGAGGACTCATGTAAGGTAAATTCAAGATCGCTGATAGGGTTATTTTTATAACCCTATTTATAGCTTTTTATTATAATTTTGAGCTAATTTTTATTCTCCATTGAGTTTTTTAATTTAATTTAGTGTTTAAATTAGCAAATAAATACTTTGTATTTTAAAACGTCAAAGTAGCATAATTATATATATTTATAGCAATTTTCTCATCCAATGATGTCTTAATTGTAGGATGATTGCAAATGCCGTTTTGAAGTCGATATATATATATATATATGGAAATATGTATGGATTGCACGTAGCGAGATGAAAACGGACGACTTCATATTTTGGACACGACAACGTTTTTGCATCACTTGGGCCGAAAATTGCAAACTACAATATCTGCCACTTGGGCCGATTTTTGAGCATGGATGTGTAGGCTTATTGCTATTTAATTCTTGAACTAAATTTTGCTAGATCATGGGCTGAATTTTGGTTAGGAGTTAAGGGCCCCCATATTCTACTATTGGCCCCCAAGCCTTCTCAATGGCTATATATATGTATGTAACATGCAGTAGCAAACCATCCCTTCATTTTGATAGTTTAGAAATCAGTGGTAGTGAATTATTGGTGGTTGGTAGAAACCAATCATCTCTCTTCTCTCATCACATAATATAGAATTAGAAGGTTAGCATCTCCATTTGGTTGTTGTATGTGGTTCGCATGTTTGTAACAAAATGAACCAAATCCATAACTCTTTTGGATTGGTTCACATTTCACGCCCCGGTGGTTCCGTTTTAACGCTTGGGTTTGATTTCTCGTCTAATATAAGTGTGTTTTTCTTAATATCGTGTTTTCACTAATCGTAAAGTTTTCGTTTAAGTACCATCGTTTTCTTCTCTTACGGCTTTGGATCGAATTCTTGTATTCACGGTTTTAGAATTACTCTCGTAATCATCGTTGTAGTTAATGTTTTTTGTAACTTCGTTTTCTAATTCTAGATAATTTAATTTTCGGCTTTGTTAATTTCGAACACCAACTCTTCACCCACTTCTATATTCTAAATTGCTACCATAAATCGGAAGTCTGAATTAATCTCTTCGGATCCCCAACTAGCTTGGTTCACGATTTGTAGTAACGAAGGAATTATAGAAGTTGCAAGTGTTAGCGTGTTTTTATTGTCAAAACCTTTTTCTCAAGTCACATAAATCTTTTACTATAATTCAAGTTTTGCCTAATTAATCATCTTAAGCAATTGTTTTTAATCTCTTCCTAGTAAATCACTTTTCGGGCTTTTTAAGTAACCAAATCCATAGCTTAACGTTTGGAATTTATTCCAAACGTAACCGGTGGCGGTTCACTTAAGGGTTCTTTCCGTTTCATTTTCACATTTAAAACAAGATTTTCCATCTCCTTAGTTATAATTAATTTTCTTAAAAGCGTAATTTGGAGTTTCAAGTTTTGTGTGATGACTTGTCCATCTCCATTATTTGTTTTCATAACCGTCGTCGTAGTTTCTAGTGCACGTAAAGCTATGATGGGCTAATTGCCTTAGCTTGGGGTATAAAGTGAAGTTGGGACCGAGACCGATAATAAAAATAAAGAGGTGTATCGTATGGCATGATTGTCCAAAGTTATTTAAATTAAGGTTATATTTTATGGTGGATCACAATTGACCATTTGACACCCGGTACGTTGTATCATAAAATAGTGGACTCTTGAGATAACCGAGGAATGTCGTCTCATCTTTTTATCTAATTATTATTAATTTCATCTCAACGGAACTTTATACCCTGTGTTTCTCTTTATAATTGATTTTTGTCATTAGTTGATAACCAAACACCCAACAAAAAGATTACCTTCGCATTCGCCATTTGAGACTTGTTTTTATTTATTGGACTTATAAAAGAAGAACTTTTCCAAGCTTCCCTGTGGATTCGATACTTGGTACTTTATACCATTATTACTTGTTAAAGGCGATAATAGACTAAGATGTATACTTGCGTCATGGTTTATTTGTGATATTTTCAGGTACACACCTAGATACCAACAAGTTTTTGGCGCCGTTGTCGGGGAAGCACGCTAAAAGTTTTTCTTTTTAAAGTAAAGTTTATAAAAGCAAGTTTTTATACCATTTTTGTTGCTTTTCATACGTTTCCATGTGTGCACAAGTAATAAATCTTTGAGTATATCTTTCTGTGAATATGGTTTCAATGGTACAGTCGTTTGGGCCGTGTGAAACTGTTTTTTGTGACTAATGTGGCGGAAATCATTTCTCATACAGTTGCCCTTCGAACCCCGAATCCCGTTATTTCATGGAAGATAATAATTGGGACACCTCACACTTTAATGGTTACACTCAATCATGGGAGGATCATCCTAATTTATTTTTAAATGGTCAAGATCATGGCACTTTCACATCACCAATACCTCCCTATCAAGATTGGAGTAACACTTGCTCAAATATTTTTGACCAATCTTGGGAGGAACACGATGATTTTTCTGGGAATTTTCAAGGGGATGATTTTAACAACTCATTTTTACCCCCTACACCCCCTTTAGAACAAGTTGAAAACTTCGAATCTCTTGAAACTTTGATGAATGATTTCTTACAGAACATACAGGGAGTTGTTATTAACATAACAACTTGTGCCGAAGAGATCATTAGTGAACTTAAAATGCAAAGCCAAATCCCTATACCAAGTGATATTGAAAAATCCGAGTGTATCGGTAAGGATGAGGGTGAGGCTAATACTTTGGAAAAGATTCAAAAGATAGAGAGTTCCAAGGAAACACCTGAGCATTTGAGCAACCCCTCTTCACTTCAAAATAGTGAAGAGGTGCAACAAAGTGCCAAGATTTTCATTAACCCCTACAATAAATCTGTGCAGAACGAACATATTGTTGTAGATACTGTAACATCCCTACAACAAATTTCTGTAGAAAACCTTCAAGTTGTTTTAAAAATGGGACGTGATGATCAATCCAAGGACTTGGGAAACTTCATAAAATCGTGTTATGTTGTTGGTGAGGTGATGAATCGTTCGCCCATTTGTGCAATCAATGTCTTGTGTCGTCATCAAGTAGTAAAGCGAGTGGTGAGAGAAGTATATAAGCATAAGTGGAAAGAGAAACACCACGTTTGGAGTCAGCAAAATGCAAGACTCTTGAAGAACCTCCCACCATTTCCAATCCAAATAGGAGGACATACTGATGCTTCACGTACTCATCTTGAGTAGGCCAAGTTCTAACATCCTTTAATTTCCTGCATGTTTTAATTTAATGTTCTTAGTTATATATATATATATATATATATATATAGAGGTGAGTTCAAACGAGAATGGATGCTATTTAAAAGAATAAAGGAATAACTCTCAACCATTCATTTTTAAAAACAATTCCAAAAATAATCACTGATTTTTGGAAGTTTATTATTTTTGGAATTATTCATAATCACTGATTTTTGGAAGTTATTATTTTTGGAATTATTCATAAAAATGATTGGTTGTGAGCTATTCCTTTATTCTTTTAAATAGTTGTCATTCTCGTATGATCCTCCCTCTATATATATATGTGTGTGTGTGTGTGTGTGTGTGTGTGTGTCTGGGATTGTTGTTGTTTCCAAAGAAAGATTGTAAGTTTCGATCATACCATGCACACGGGTCACAAGTGAGTAATTGCTAGTTGAATTGGTGGAATGATAGCCACAATAATCCATGTTCGTCTATCATTTGCAGTTTAAATGCATCACTAGAACTAGCCGCTAAACTCTTTATTTTTACCAATTTTTGTTGGAATCAATTTTTGTGCACTTATACACTCAAGCCACCCATTCTTACCATTTTTTGTATCGATCCAATTCAATGTTCAATGAGGACCCTTCAAGTTTGGGGTTGTGGAAATATGGTCGTTCGTTCATGATATATCATTCATACCATATTAATTGTGGTATTTCTTTGCATACCCACAAATACACAAAAATTCAAAAAATTCAAAAAATGCACAAATGTGAAAACATCCCTGCAAAAAACGAGCAAAGCTCTAAATGTGTTTTTCGTGCATAAAAGTCAAGTGTCAAAGACACTAAGAGACCAATGTGTCCACGTTCCTAAAAAATGAGAAGATGGCAAAATGCCATAAAAGGAAAAATAAGAGCAAGTGCTAAAAGGCATTGCATCACAAAAAGTTGAAAAAGCCGATTGCATACATTTTTTGAAGTGCATTTCTTGATTCCAATTAGATAAAGAGTTGTGTGGCTAGCTTATGGTTTGGTGTGATTTATTGTGCATTTTGAGATAAATTGGTTTATGAAGGGAAAGGGCTATCAAGGTTTACCATGTAAACTAGTTGTTACAAAATTCTTGTAAACCGTATGCATGCATGTTGTGTTCATGGTATTGATGAAAAGGAACAATTCTCTTCTTTGGGTTAACAATGTTTTTTTAGCTCAAAATTTTTCGTTAAATAAAGTTGCTTGAGGACAAGCAACGATTCAAGTTTGGGGTTGTGATAGGGTTATTTTTATAACCCTATTTATAGCTTTTTATTATAATTTTGAGCTAATTTTTATTCCCCATTGAGTTTTTTTAGTTTAATTTAGTGTTTAAATTAGCAAATAAATACTTTGTATTTTAAAACGTCAAAGTAGCATAATTATATATATTTATAGCAATTTTCTCATCCAATGATGTCTTAATTGTAGGATGATTGCAAATGCCGTTTTGAAGTCGATATATATATGGAAATACGTATGGATTGCACGCAACGGGATGAAAACGGACGACTTCATATTTTGGACACGACAACGTTTTTGCATCACTTGGGCCGAAAATTGCAAACTACAATTTCTGCAACTTGGGCCGATTTTTGAGCATGGATGTGTAGGCTTATTGCTATTTAATTCTTGGACTAAATTTTTGCTAGATCATGGGCTGAATTTTGGTTAGGAGTTAAGGGCCCCCATATTCTACTATTGGGCCCCAAGCCTTCTCAATGGCTATATATATGTATGTAACATGCAGTAGCAAACCATCCCTTCATTTTGATAGTTTAGAAATCAGTGGTAGTGAATTATTGGTGGTTGGTAGAAACCAATCATCTCTCTTCTCTTCTCTCATCACATAATATAGAATTAGAAGGTTAGCATCTCCATTTGGATGTTGTATGTGGTTCGCATCTTTGTAACGAAGTGAACCAAATCCATAACTCTTTTGGATTGGTTCACATTTCACACCCTGATGGTTCTGTTTTAACGCTCGGGTTTGATTTCTCGTCTAATATAAGTGTGTTTTTCTTAATCTCGTGTTTTTACTAATCGTAAAGTTTTCGTTTAAGTACCATCGTTTTCTTCTCTTACGGCTTTGGATCGAATTCTTGTACTCACGGTTTTAGAATTACTCTCGTAATCATCGTTGTAGTTAATGTTTTTCGTAACTTCGTTTTCTAATTCTAGATAATTTAATTTTCGGCTTTGTTAATTTCGAACACCAACTCTTCACCCACTTCTATATTCTAAATTGCTACCATAAATCGGAAGTCTGAACTAATCTCTTCGGATCCCCAACTAGCTTGGTTCACGATTTGTAGTAACGAAGGAATTATAGCAGTTGCAAGTGTTAGCGTGTTTTTATTGTCAAAACCTTTTTCTCAAGTCACATAAATCTTTTACTATAATTCAAGTTTTGCCTAATTAATCATCTTAAGCAATTGTTTTTAATCTCTTCCTAGTAAATCACTTTTCGGGCTTTTTAAGTAACCAAATCCATAGCTTAACGTTTGGAATTTATTCCAAACGTAACCGGTGGCGGTTCACTTAAGGGTTCTTTCCGTTTCATTTTCACATTTAAAACAAGATTTTCCATCTCCTTAGTTATAATTAATTTTCTTAAAAGCGTAATTTGGAGTTTCAAGTTTTGTGTGATGACTTGTCCATCTCCATTATTTGTTTTCATAACCGTCGTCGTAGTTTCTAGTGCACGTAAAGCTATGATGGGCTAATTGCCTTAGCTTGGGGTATAAAGTGAAGTTGGGACCGAGACCGATAATAAAAATAAAGAGGTGTATCGTATGGCATGATTGTCCAAAGTTATTTAAATTAAGGTTATATTTTATGGTGGATCACAATTGACCATTTGACACCCGGTACGTTGTATCATAAAATAGTGGACTCTTGAGATAACCGAGGAATGTCGTCTCATCTTTTTATCTAATTATTATTAATTTCATCTCAACGGAACTTTATACCTTGTGTTTCTCTTTATAATTGATTTTTGTCATTAGTTGATAACCAAACACCCAACAAAAAGATTACCTTCGCATTCACCATTTGAGACTTGTTTTTATTTATTGGACTTATAAAAGAAGAACTTTTCCAAGCTTCCCTGTGGATTCGATACTTGGTACTTTATACCATTATTACTTGTTAAAGGCGATAATAGACTAAGATGTATACTTGCGTCATGGTTTATTTGCAACAAAGTGCCAAGATTTTCATTAACCCCTACAATAAATCTGTGCAGAACGAACATATTGTTGTAGATACTGTAACATCCCTACAACAAATTTATGTAGAAAACCTTCAAGTTGTTTTAAAAAGGGGACGTGATGATCAATCCAAGGACTTGGGAAACTTCATAAAATCGTGTTATGCTATTGGTGAGGTGATGAATCGTTCGCCCATTTGTGCAATCAATGTCTTGTGTCGTCATCAAGTAGTAAAGCGAGTGGTGAGAGAAGTATATAAGCATAAGTGGAAAGAGAAACACCACGTTTGGAGTCAGCAAAATGCAAGACTCTTGAAGAACCTCCCACCATTTCCAATCCAAATAGGAGGACATACTGATGCTTCACCTACTCATCTTGAGTAGGCCAAGTTCTAACATCCTTTAATTTCCTGCATGTTTTAATTTAATGTTCTTAGTTATATATATATATATATATATATGTTTGTGTGTGTGTGTGTGTCTGGGATTGTTGTTGTTTCCAAAGAAAGATTGTAAGTTTCGATCATACCATGCACACGGGTCACAAGTGAGTAATTGCTAGTTGAATTGGTGGAATGATAGCCACAATAATCCATGTTCGTCTATGAAAGTGGATGAAATTTCTTTGTTGTGGGGGATAATTTCAAGATAATTGCAAAGCTGATGTAGCCCCTTTGCAATTGGGATGAAATTTCATTGTTGTGGATGCTCTTAGGTCCTACTTTCAAAGATTTCAGTAAACCACAAGGACCAAAATTAGAGTTTACTCTCTCTCTCTCTCTATATATATATATATAGGGTCCCGTTCTTTTGCTAACCAACCCATTGGTACTAACCGTGCTAACTTTTTTTGACCAATAAGATTGCACCAATTTGTTTGGTTTAAGGTTCCTTTCCACGTTTTAAGCAAGGGTATAAATGGTATTTTCAATTAAAAAGTGGATTAGGATGATTCCTTTTTTTAGCATTATCTTGTTTTCTTATTTAATTTAATGATAATTACGGTATTAAAAAATAAATTCAGTTATATTTTTAAGTAATTTGTATTTCATTTTTTGGAAACCATATTTCATTAAAAATCGTGCAGTTGTGAATATGTGAATATATGCACATCTGCATATGTGCAAAGCCATCTCAACAGGCCAGAATGCACATATGCACCGTTTATGTGCACATATGAACATAATCAGATTGTTGAATAAATAAGTACGATACATATGCACCGTTTATGTGCACATATGAACATAATCAGATTGTTGAATAAATAAGTACGATAGTTTATGTGCACATGTGCACATAATCAGATTGTTGAATAAATAAGTACGACAGTTTATGTGCACATATGCACATAAACAAATAGCGTGTATACCATAAGAATAACAAACCAACATGCCAAAATAATCATATGCACAGTTTATGTGCACATATGCACATAAGCAAATTGTTGAATCCGATGAATGCTCCGGCGATGGAGCAATAGTCCGATCCGGTGACCTCGTTGGCGGCGGAGGTGGTGGGAGGAAGGCGGAGGCCTTTGGGATGCTTGTAAACGAAGGCGGAGGCGGCGGAGGTGGTGGGAAGAAGCGGCGGAGGAAGGCAGAAGCGGCGGAGGTGGTGGGAGGAAGGCGGAGGCGGCGGAGGTGGGAGGAAGGCAGAAGCGGCGGGGATGGTGGGAGGAAGGCGGAGGCGGCGGAGGTGGGAGGAGGAAGGCAGAAGCGGCGGAGGTGGTGGGAGGAAGGCGGAGGCGCTTGAGATGCTTGTAAACGATGGCGGAGGCGACGGGAGGAAGACGGAGGCGACGGAGGTGGTTAGAGGAAGGCGGAGGCGGCGGAGGTGGTGAGAGTGGTGGAAGATACGCACGATTTTTTTTCAAGAGATGTGATAACCATCCCTTAAAATTAGGTGATTCCATTTGTGATAACCATCCCTTAAAATTAGGTGATTCCATTTTTAATCTTTGTTGGTTTGGACAAAAATGCCCCTCTGCACTTATGCACAAATGTCAACCTTCTCTTTTGTAATTTTAAATAATATTATAATCCTTGATTTAATTATAACCGTTGATCTTAATAATCTATGGTTGTGATCTGTTAGCACGGTTAGTACCAATGGGGTGGTTTGCAAAAGAAACCTCCCATATATATATATATATAGGAATAATAAAATATAAACCACTAAATGTGTGTAAACTATGTAAACCAATCCTAGCCCTTGATTTTTGATCTTGATTATTATGTCATTAAGGGTAAAATAGTCTTTCACACATTTGTTGTATTTTCGGAAATTTCATTAATAAGGATAATTATCCTTTATTTTAGGAAGTGATGGACTTTAATCATTATTTTTTTTTTTTCAAAATTCCCGATTTCATCTTCTTCTTCTACATTAAACGGTTATCAAAACCATCTTCATCATCATAACCGTAAATTTCCATAATTTTGTTTAAAAGTTCTTCTTGATCTTAGTTTATGTACTGTCGTCATCATGTCGTATGTTTCTGAAGAAGGAAAAAACCAAGAACAAAGCATACATGATGACATGATGGTTGATGATGTTCTTCATCTCCATTAAACGGTTTTCAAAATTCATCTTCATCCCCAGAACTGTTTTTCAATTCCAGATTTTCGTACCCATTTATTATTGCAGACGATTCTGACGAAGAAGGCGATGACGATTCAATGGATGATACTGATGCAATAGATGGTACTGATGCACTTGACGTTACACCACTTAAGAGACAAACTTGTAAAGCAGCAAAACTTTCAAGAATTGCATATGATATGAAACTGTTAAGTTTTCACATGTATTATGATTGTTAGATTACTGTTTATAGGTTTTTGTCTTCGTTTTCAAAGGTTTTTTGTCTTTGTTTTCATAGGTTTTTTATCTTTGTTTTATATATTTAGTTTGATTACGGTTTCATAGGTTTTTTGTCTTCGTTTTCATAGGTTTTTTGTCTTCGTTTTCATAGGTTTTTTGTTTGATTATTGTTTTCATAGGTTTTTTGTCTTCGTTTTATGTATTTAGTTTGATTACGGTTTCATAGAATCATGGGTAGATTTTGGATTCTTGTGGCCGTGAAATATGGAATGGATTGACGTGAATCCCTAATTTCATGGTTTTGTTAATTGTTTTCAAATAGAGATCGCATGCCTATTTCCGTTTTTGCCCTTATCATAAATCAAGTTGGACAATTTTGCCACCGATTTCATAGAATATTACAATCCTGCCACCGCTAGGATCTGGATCATTGATTGAAATAATCAATGGTCAAGATTAGGTTTCATGGTTTACAATTTAGTGAGCCTCTCTCTCTCTCTCTCTCTATATATATATATATATATATATATATATTATATATATATATAGGGTTAGGTTATTTTGTTAACCAAAAAAATGTATTAACTTTGTTAACCTATTTGTAGCCGTTGATCAAATATATGAGTGGTTGTGATGAAATCTTGGTGTGACATTTATTACAATATTGGTCAAAACATAAAAAATCAAAGGAACACTTGTGATAAGGGTTAAGTTGGTATTTCATAAATAGTTTTTTTAGTTTTTTTTCTAAGATTTTTAAGTGGGAAGTTACAAAAATCAATAACTAATGGGAAGTTACAATATTGATATAAGTTTCCATAAAAAAAACTCAAATTTTTTTAGTTTTTTTAGTTTGCTCTCGTTCATCTAAGTTCGTGTTTGCAAGAAGATGAATGTTCGTGTGCAAGAAGATGGATCTAAGTTCATCTAAGTTCGTGTTTCCTAGTCATATTTGTTGTTCACGAATGTTCATAACACACAAACGTTCACGTTCTAGCTCGGAAAAATAATAGGTTGTCGTGTTTGGGCTATTATTGAATTTGTAACTTTGAGTTAGTATGTGTTTGCATGCTACTTTGTTTTTTTCGTATGGTAATGGTGATTGTGTGTCTGTGTCATACTTCAAGGTCTTATCTTCATTTAACCAAACCGGAAAGTCAAGGTTCATGGTTGTTCGTTTCGTCATTGAACCAAAACATTTTTCATGACATGAATGAACAAATGTGTTCGTACACAAAGGTTCATGAACATGCATGAAGATTAAGGTTCTAACTTCATATTAAAGAACCCACATGAACATTCATGAACAAAACATTAACAAAATATGAAACGCTTGTCCAATTAGCACAATTTAGTTACTTGTAGATGTTTGCTTTGGTATTTGTAGATAGGTTGTATTAAAATATTCAATTAAAAAAATACTCCATAATAATTAGTGGGACAAACAATCATAGCATACAAACTCATATTAAACTACTCCGTTAAAAATGTTATACGTGTTCTTGCGATGATCGTCGTCATGCATGTGTTATGAACATTCGTGAACAACAAATATATTGAACATGTATGAAACAAATTATACTCTTATGGTAACAATAGTAAAAAACATTCAACTCGGATATACGTTGAACATGTATGAAACACCTAAAAAGCTATAAATGGTTTGTGTTGATGAAAGTTGAACACGTGAAAAGATTGAACGCGTATGAAGCGAGTATGTGTATCAAAAAAATAATATAGATATGAAAACTAATATACATTCTTATTGTTTATAACTGTGCACAGTTATGAACAAATTATACTGTTATGGTAAAAATAGTAAAAGAACATTAAACCCGGATATACGTTGAACATGTATGAAACAACTAAAAAGCAATAAATGGTTTGTGCTAATGAAAGTTGAACACGTAAGAAATTGAACACGTGAGAAAATTGAACACGTATGAAACGAGTATGTGTATCAAAAAGTAATATGGATACGAAAACTAGTAAACATTCTTATTGTTCATAACTGTGCACAGTTGACCATTCGATCAATTCTGCACAAACTGTTAATAGTGGTTTTGCAAAAACACCCCTCATAACAAAATATCAACTGAGAAATAAATCAACAAACTCCAACGGCAACGTCGAACTTTGTGGAATTAGTAGAATAGTCCAACATATCGGGTTGAATATATTCTTGATGACGATGAAAATCCATTTTCATGCAAACCGAACTATGATGAACGAGAGCTCCCTCAAACCAACAACTTATTTTTTTTAAAATTAAAATTACCTATATCAAATTC
Organism: Saussurea involucrata; assembly: GCA_033807775.1. Taxonomy (NCBI): domain Eukaryota; kingdom Viridiplantae; phylum Streptophyta; class Magnoliopsida; order Asterales; family Asteraceae; genus Saussurea; species Saussurea involucrata. The sequence goes on from CM066315.1 coordinate 48,813,006, forward strand.
GTAACTCCTCAATGTAATGAACAATTAATATTTGTTTTTGTAACTCCCGGTTTAAAAGTCCACCAAAAAACCCTTTTACAAAATACCAAATGTACCCTTTAACACTAATTATTATGTTGACACTAACCAACTAGAAAGGTGAAATCCTATTGGTCTAAAGTGGTTAATAAAGTTAACACCCTTTGGAAGGTTAACAAAATAACCTCACTCTATATATATATATATAAGTGCCAAATTTATTGAAATTTAGGATAAATATTTAAAACTTTACATACAACAAGGACTAAATATATAATTTTTCAAATATGCTTTTGGACATTTTAACAGCCTAACTTAACAGTGTTAGATGCAAGGACGAAAATGGAAGCAATTGAAAACCATAAGGATGAAAAAAGCAGTTTTTAAACCACAGGGACTAAAACCGTTATAAACATCAAACCACAAGGATGAAAATCGTAGTTTACTCTTAAATAAAAATGTAGACGACCTAGAGACGCCTTTCTTGTTTTTGGAAAAAAAGACGTGCTACATAACATAATGGTTACATGTATTATTCTTATATAACACGATAATCAAGAATGAACATGATTTCTAAGACATTGACAATGATCATTTCTCCTCCAAAACTACAAAGTTGAAGTTTGCGAAATAGCAAGTGAAAAAGTTATGGTAATAAGAGGAAAAACTAGCTCATGGGGAGAACAACTTTAATGCCATCATCAACAAACAAATGTATTAATAGGAAAAAACTCCCCGGATTAAAGTCACCGAGAAGCCAAACACTACACTTCCACAATTAAATTTGTAACATGGTAAGTAAAGGCAGGTAAAGTAGTGCTTACAAAATGGGTGTTTTGTTAGTCAAATTAGCCGATCATTTTAGTTAACCCTTGCTTTTACTTGTACAAAAAAGATAGAAAACCAACCCAGTTTTAGGTCAAAATATGCTGATATTTACAGTTGACCAAATTCAAGAAAGGGAGGCCAACAACCAAAGTACCGCGTGAGAAGAGATGGCAAGCGAAAACCATGCCCCAAAAGCCAAAGCTATGGAAATCTGATACATGCTACACGAAAGAATGGGTTCCGAGTTGCACAGCTCCGAGTCTCTTACAAACAGAACCATCACTCCAGCCGATGATGATGAAGCTGCAAGTGCTAGGATCGCCGTTACCTGAGTCAATCATATCCAAAAGTACAAAAAGCAAATTGTTACAAATCTTCAACAATTTTGGGTCCCTAAAAATCCCTCTATTATGTAATTGTAAAAACATTAAAGGTGATAACCCTTTTTATAAATCTTGGAAAGTACAAGTATAGATGTACCGATGTACCTACCCAATCACCAACAACGACAAGGCTTAATAAGATTTGACTCTGCAGATCTTTCTTTACCCACAAAGCATGAATATCAAGACAGGCAAGTCCCAAACTCCACAAAACTTCTAGTCCCATTGCCGCAATTAGATAGCTAATATCAATCAAACACACCACTGCAAATTAGAATAAGAAATATAACAGAAAAGATTGTTCCTAGCCCTAGGCATGTTGTTTACATATCAATTTGCAAGTGTCCTATGTTTAAGGAGGATAAAATGCATTAAAGATGTCCTGACTTCTACATAAGGCTTTCGGTAGACAAAAAAAAGTGTTAAAACCAGAAAAAAGCATGAAAGGGTATAAGAAAAATTAACCAGCAATATAAGGTAAAAATACCCACAATGCCTAACATTTTCAGTTTGTGGGTTTTATTTATATGGTGCGAAGGAAGATGAATATGACGGAAAGAAACGCATTCAGGTTTCAAAATTGATTTTGGCCACAATAACATTTTGATACCCAAAGTTTGGACCAAACTCTTACAAGATCACAATACACTTCCTTGCCAATGTAATCATGCTTTGAAGCAATAGTGAGCAAGTAAAAAGAGGTCAATATGCCTTAAGAAACTCCTTCCAGCCCACTTTAACCCTAGTTCATGTATCTCTCCTTGCACTGCAGTCTGCTCATTGTGTGGGATCATCGATGGCTTGGATTACTAACTGTAGTTAGAAACTCAAAACCATGTTTCTTGTTAAGGAATAAATGTGATCTCGCAGAATTTCTCAAGGATTCAAGTCATTTTTCACCTCCATCTTTCTTAGTTACCATATTCTTAAATTATGTGGTAATCATGCATCTTGTCTGCCCTATTTTCCCATCTTTAGACAGTCTTACTGTGCTAGCAATTATGTGCTTTCATACTCATCCCAAAGAAACTCTGCATGTTGTCAACACTAATAAGTATAGGTGTCATCATTATGGCAAAGAAATTCATCGTCTTTGGTAGTAACAACAAACAAGAAGTGTGCTAGTAAGATTGCTTATTGCATGCTTCTTCCACACGTCAATATACAATAGAAGGTTCACTAGCTTAGAGATGCAAGCTATCAAATTTCTGCAAATATTAAATCTAGAGAACATGTTTCCAACTATAAAATACTTTTCAACCAAATGAATACTTGTTTTCATATGAATATGGTTAATCAAGAACATCCCAGCTTGAGTCTATTCACATTAAACTTCAAGGACACAAAATAGCAACAAGGTTGTTTTGTTTGGAATAAAATAAACCTCACGTAAAATATGTAAGAGTGATTGTATCTCTTTTTATAGTGAACGTGAAGCATAATAAAATTATAGAAACTTCCCCCTTATCCAAAAATAGGTACTATTTTCCATTTTCAGTAACCAATCAATGGAAAACGTAAGGATTTCCATGTAATCTATGCTTGTATCAATGATCAATCCTGAATCCTATTATTACCTAAATTGTTACAAGGCGGCCAGCACATAGATAGTGCGATCAAACTTGAATAAGTCCTTGAGATAACACACTCCTAATAATATAATTCTCCTCTTTTAGAAACCTAATACATTTTTGAAAGAGAAAAACCTTTAAATAGCAAAAGGAAATTAAAATTAGAAGCAATAACATCAATTAAGGAAACACAGATATTAATTAAGAACAGTAACTGTATCTTTTGGTGTGTGTGTGTGTGAGAGAGAGAGAGAAAGAGAGAGAGAGAGAAAGGATACCAGAAGGAAGTGGCGCTAGAGAAACCAGAAGAAGAAGCCATGACTGCGATAGAAGCAGCAGCACATAAACACTGAAAAATCCTCAAGACAAGGCCACTGGTCATCCCTGGAGTCCCAAACCATGGCTTCATCGATCATATATATGTTGTTTAATCTAATGGGCAAAGACAGGAAGAATTGAAGTGGTGGTACATGGGGTGAAGAAGAAGATTTATTGCAGAAATTAGGTTTTGTAGATGAAATTGAATGCGAGATAGATCCCTAATCTTACGCCAATTTCGCAGGGAAAACGCACAACACTTGTTGCCCCTTTTTCGGTGATCGAAGTCAGAGATGGGAAGCAATGGCACACCAACTCATCTCATCAGCAAAATCTTTCGATTTGGGTGCAACTTCAACCCAATTCCGTACGGAAATACTTTCACTTCAATCAAAGTAAACTACAATTTGGTTTTTCATTCTTTTTGTTCAGGGTGAATTGTGATTTGGTCCTTCAGGTATGCAATATGTACATTAAGACAGTTAAGTTGGTTTAAACTCTAATTTTGGTCCCTGTAATAGTGTAATTCATAGAAATCTTTGAAGTGGTTCATATGGTTTATTATTATTTTTACATTTTTTATTTAAAAACTAATAAAAATATAATTATATATATATATATATATATATTAGAGTAAATTATGGATTTGGTCCCTGTGGTTTGTTCAAAATTATAGATTTCGTCCCTAAACTTCATTTATTATGGATTTGGTCCTCGAGCGATGCACAATCCATTGGATTTGGCCCCTGCCCCTAACGTCCGTCCACTTTGGTCCGTTAAGTCAGCCCACGTGCAAGGCACACGAGGGCAAAATGGTCATTCCTTGGTGAGTCTTCTTCAACCTCTCTTCTTCGACGTTTCTGCTTCTTCTTTTTCTTCTTCTGTAACCCACATAAATTAACCTACAAAAACTAATTAATTAAGGCTAAACCATTAATCACTAAACCATTAATTCTTCTGTAACCCATAAAAATTTAACCCTAAAATACAAAAATTAACACAAAAATACATAAATTACAAAAAAAAATAATCCACAAAAAACCAACTCTTCTTAATCTGATCACTGTTAAACCATTAATCTGATCACTTTGAAACCATTAATCTAAGTAAACATTAACCCACAAAAAAACTTAAAAAATTAATCCACAAAAAACCCACTCTTCTTAATCTGATCACTGTTAACCATTAACCCACAAAAAACCTTAAAAAATTAATCCAATCACTGTTAAACCATTAACAAAAAGTTTCCATTAAAAACCAACTATTAACCAACTCTTACATGAGATTGCATAACCCCTAACTAAACAAAAAGATGAAATGCATCCTTTTAACAGTCTAAGCTACTGGACAACAACCAAAAACTAGTACAAGTTTAACACAAACATAACCCAAAAACCCATCACCACCCACTGACATCAAAAACCATGTACACTACCTAAAAACCCATCATCACCACTGACCATCATTCAAACGGACCGGGGTAAGCTTGGGCAGCTCCACAGGTGCAGGTTTCGTGGATGCATTTGAACCTGTGCTTCAGAGCTTCGTTCTGCAAGAAGGCATGCATCATATCGTCCACTGATTTCTGGTACTTCTCATCAATCTCCTTGAGTGCTTTCTGGTACTTCTCTTCAGACTCCTTCTTCTCACGCGACAAACTTTTGACAGCTTCTTCCAGGTCGTGAATTTCAGCAATCAGATGAACTTGGTGATGGAGCAAGATGTTGAGGTAAGAAACGGGATACACCCATATTGTTTCTTCAACCACCGTGGGGAGAGGTGAAGCAGGATTCATGAAGAAGATGATGAGAAATTTAGGGTTGTGAGGAGAGGAAAGGGAGGAAGATGATGAGATGTGATTGTGAGGAGAGGGAGGGGAGGTTCACCTTAAATATACCAAAAATGGAGGGTCTTGGAGAATGAAAGGGTTATGGGGAAAGGAAAGGTTTTTTTTTATATGATGAAGAATGATGAAACCGACGGTGATGATGGTTAGGGGGTAATGATTGTAACACCCGGAATTTTGTTAAGATAACAGATTTTGTGCAGCTCTTGAAATGTTCGGATGAATATTTAAAGTCGGGAAAATACCTGTGTAAGAAGCTCTGCAGGTCGGAGACATTTCAGGATTTAGCAGGAAGCCGTACCATAGCGGCGACAATGCCCGCGATTGTGCCATGGGGCACTCTCGCGGGGAAAAGTCGCGAGGAGCAGGGGTGTCGTGGTACACCTGGTGCGATAGTGACCAGCGATAGTGACTGTGGCATAATCGCGGTCGGGACCTGGGCAGATTAAAACTCCGATTTTCACCCTCTTTTCTCATTTCACCTCAACCCTCTTCTTCTAAACTCTCCCAAACCCAACCCTGGCCTTCTAAACTCGTTTTGGAGCCTTTGGAACCATGGATCTTGTGATTCAAAGCATTTCCCTCAACTTTTAGCAAGAATTTATGATCAAGGGTTAGAGTTCTTCATCTCCCTTCCACTTTGTGAGCTTTCTTCACTTTCTAGAGTTTTACCCAACGCTCACCTAAATCCTTTCCTTTCTTTTGATGAAATGAAGAATGAAGCTCATATTGGTAACCCTAGAAGTGTTTGGTTGTTGGATTCATGTGGTGGTTGATGTAATCTTCTCTTTTCTTCATTATTGCAAATTAGGGTTTTGGGTATAAGTTGAGATGTTGGTGTTAAATGCTTGGGGAATGATTTTTATGTGTTTGAGGATGAATATTGATGGTTGAAACTTATGAATCTAGGTTTTTGGAAGTTTTGACTTGAAGATCCAAGTTTCTTCAAAGGAGCTCAAGTTGGGGAAAATCTAGATTTAGCCTAAATCTAGCAAGGTGAGTTCAAGTTGATTTGTGAAAACGTTGTACATGCCAAAATGATTATTTTTAATGTGTTTATGTGTTTTACATAAATTATCAATTATTGAGGTATTTAGTGGGTTTGATTATTTGAAGTGTTGAGATTTATAAATCTTGTAAAACACCCACTTTGGGATCTTTGAGTATTTGAGAAATAAATCACGAAATAAAAGTGTTTTGTTAAGTTATTGCATAAGTGGAGGTTGTTTGGTCAAAATACACTTTTAGTGTTTGTTGAGCGTATGCAAAGTTTATGACATGATATGTTTTGGAAATGTGACGTGTGAGTCGTGGATTTTGGTCAATATTGACCTCATGAACATTTTTGGGAATTGTAAACCTGTAGAGTTTGGGCCGAAGGCCAATTGTGATTTAAGAGATAAGGATTTTAGTTAAAGATGTATTTTGGTTTACGTAACCGTGTTGGCTCGGGTGTTTAGCCAAACGTTTATTTTGCCTTTAAGGGCTTGATTTATACTCAAATGGGTCTTTGGGGTGTTTACCTGTTTTAGTAGCTAGAGATGGAGCCTTGAATGAGTTGTGCACTTAATTGTATTTCTATTTGAGAATAGACCATTTTGAGTGTTTTGTTTCATAAGTGATCACCCTTTGACAATTATGCATTCTTGGTGCTTTTTGGGTTTTATGAACCATTGCAACTATATACATTATCAAGCTATAAAGTATTTGAGTATACATAGACACACACACATGTATATATATATATATACGGTTTGACTTCATTGGGAAAGTGGCAATGAAGGGGTTTTGAGTTAGTCATGCCTCAGAGCATATGTTTGCATGATGAGGGTTAGATACACTTCGTTTGCATATGTTGACTTTTAACAAATGATCATTGGATCTTTTGAGCTTGTGGCTCGGTTTTTGACTCTGTTGGGTCGTGAGGACATTTGTCCGATTTTAATAGCTCGAGGTGGAGCTTTGGTTATGAATTGCATATATTGCATCTTATTTAGATATTACATGATTTGAATGCGTTGGTTACTCTTTTGGAGTCATGTATAAAATTTATAAATTAAGTAAGCTTGTTTTGGATGGTGAGATCCCAAGGTAAAGATCCGGTATGGTTGAACTTGGTGGTTTACGCTAGAGATCTAGTTTGGGTTGATGCCTCCATATAGAGATCCGGTTTAGGTTGATGCCTCACTTGACTAAAAATCCGGTTTGGATTGACGTCACAATAGACTAGAGATCCGGTTTGGGTTGATGTCTCCTTAAACTAGAGACTCGGTTTAAGTTGATGTCTCCATGGACTAAAGATCCAGTTTAGGTTGATATCTGAAACTGACTAAAGACCTGGATAGGGTTGATGTCATATGTTTTCCCATCAATGAAATATGCTTGTAATTTATAATTGTGGTTTAACTTGTTTGTTCGCCACATTCGATGAAATCGGGTCTTCCCCGTCACTGAAGGGTGTTGTTTCGGGTACTTTGTTTATCCATGTTGTTGGCGTCGTATTATAAGCGTATGGATTATTTTACCATGATTTATGGGCGGTATATTATGCCTCATCCTTGTTTGGATGTTTCGACTAATGGAGTTTTATTCGCATGGATTTCATTTGGAAATTTAATATTTATTTACCTCTTGAGTGAGTTTTGGATTGAGTCCATTTGTAACACCCTCAAATTCAGAACGAGCAACTAACTTTAATTTCAATAAAATCACCAAAAGTAGATAAAATCATTTCTACAGTTCATTCCTGAAAATACCTTGGAATTTAAACATTATACTTTCCACAACTATAAACTTAAGACGAGCGTTACTTAATACAACTCAAGTTGCTAGTCCCAAATATATGCGGGAGATTCACTAAATCGAGATCATCTCTCGTGCACTCTACTAGCACTCGCCACTTCACAGTGTAGCTAAAGCTACTCCCAACCTGAGCCTGTTGCACATGCCGACAAATAAAAAGGGTTAGGCTAACGCCTAGTGAGTTCAAGCATTTTATCATAACTATATAAAATCATAAATCGTGAAAGTAGTAGTTTTAGCCATGATTTCAAAAGAGTTCACTTTAAACTCAATTCACCCGTTTTCCAACTCATACAATTTCCATATTGAAATCTTTAATATAGCACGATTTCCAAAATAGACTCATTTCCAAAATCATCGTGAATGTGAGATAACATTCAATTCTCAAAACGATTGAATTCATAAATATTTGCCATTATCCCAAAACATCCCAAAATATGGATGAAACATAATCCACAACTCATATAACGTGGAAATGCAAATCTCATAAATATGATACGTTACCGAAAACATGGATAAACACAATTACCCAAAACATCACACACGGATGAGATATAAACCACAACTTACATACCATGGAAAAACAATCCATATAAATATAACACGTCACCGAAAACATGAGTAGCAATAAATACCCAAAACAACACCTTTCGGTGACGGGGGAGACCCGTATACATCGCACGTGACGGAACACTAAAGTGGGTCACTTACTATGCAATAAAAACACCCACGTGGATTACTCTCGTAACTGAGCTCAATCACTCCAGATCTATTGCCCGCGAGACTAGGGAGTTCCTAACTTCAACCACTCCAGGTCTATACATTGGGTCACTCCAAATCCACAACAGCACATTAGGGATTACACCTTACTGCCCATGAGACGACGCCCGACCATATAGGTCCACGCCTTACTTATCATGGAACCCGATGCCTATCCCGTGCTAAGCACATATAGGGAATTACACCTTACTGCCCATGAGACGACGCCCGACCATCTAGGTCCACGCCTTACTTATCATGGAACCCGATGCCTATTCCGTGCTACAAAAGAAACTAACGTCTCGTAAACCGAGCTCAATCAATCCCGACCTCTTGCCCACGAGACTAAGGGGAAAACTCAAATGCCTATGGATCCATGGCCAACAAGGTCTAAAATATTACACGACCCCAAACATATAAACCAATGCATTTCAAAACATGCAATTCCCCAATAACATAAATCGTGATCAAAACTCAACTCTGAGCTATCAAAACGGACAAATGTCCCCAAGACTTAAGAAAATCCAATACCGAGCCACAAGCTCAACTAACTCGAAAGATAATTCATAAAAGTCATAAAATGACATTAAATACAACAACACACACCGGTTGCCAGTAAATACTTCAAATCCATGAAAACCCGAAATAAAATCTTGGATCGGGAAAACCTTCATTTCCAAAGGACTCACACCTTTACATTTCCAAAACATCTCATGATGTACTATATGCATATTTCCAAATTATCCCCAAATGCATTTTCATAACAATAGACTCCATTTATCACATAAATCAATATCCCATTTCATATAAAATTTAGCTATCACATTTTTCTAAAATATTCAAAAGTAGTGTTTTACAACATTTACGACAATTAATACCTCAAAAGGTAAAATCCACCAATTAACTCAACATTGATAATTTTCAGGTAAAACACATAATTACTTGGAAAAAAATAACATTTTGGCATGTACAAAGTTTTCGCAAAGTAACTTGAACTCACCTCGCTAGATTAAGCTAAATCTAATTTTCCCATACGTATGCTCCTTTGAAGAAGTCCGTATCTTCAAGTCCAAATCTTCCAAAACCTAAATCCATAAGTTTCCAACCATAAATATTTATCCCCAAACACTTAGAATCATTTCCCCCCAACATATTACACCCAAAATCACCAATAGATCAAAACCCTAATTTCCAAAATGAAGAGAAGAGGAGATTACCTCAACCATCAAGTGAATCCACCAACCAAACACTTCTAGTGTTACCAAAGTGAGCCTCAATCTTCATTTCATCCACAGGAAGGAAAAGGTTTAGGTGAGGGTTGGGTAAAACCCTAGAAAGTGTAGAAATCTTACCAAAACGAAAGTGAGAAGAAGGGTTCTAACCTCCATCCATAATCCCTTGTTAAGAACTGAGAGAGAAACTTTGATTTGCAAGATTTATGGCTTCAAGAGCTCTAAAAACGATTTAGAGGGTTAAGGTTTGGTTTGGGAGAGTTCAGAGAGAAATGGGTGGAATAGAGAATGAAAGGGGAATGAAATCGTGGGTTTAAAACACCCTGGAACCCGCTCGCGATTGTGACACGGCGAGAGTGACCATGTCACAATCGCCGGGGCACTCTCGCCCGCTACCAAAAATGCCCACGGTATAAATGCGGCGAAAGTGACACTGCGAAAGTGACCATGTCACTCTCGCGAGTGTCATACTCGCTGGACCTCCCAAAACGCTCGGTACATTCTTAGCGAAAGTGACACTGCGAAAGTGACCGTGTCACTCTCGCGAGTGTCATACTCGCTGGACTTGTACCGAGTCCAAACCTGGCCAATTTCTCGAGGGATCCAATTAGCATTACGCGTCCCACCTTCCAATGCAACACCTTGTCCTTCTAATAAATCTAAATGAACTATTTACAATTTGAGTTAGGATTTTCGGGGTGTTACAATCCTCCCAACCTTAAAGAGATTTCGTCCTCGAAATCCAGTCCCTACGCAACTAATGGCCACCGCGCTCAACACATTCCAAATTCCCTCGGTTTCAACCCGGTTCAAATTTATTTCCCACAGCATTGCCCACAACGGCTTCTTGGTGTTACTCACAACGAATCCCCGCTTAGGCATAAAACACTTGCATCCAATTGAAGACCTAATTTACTAGAATGGCCTTCGACCACCAGACTTAAGTTGTCTCCCAACCTTAAATGATCCATACTATCCCAACGACAGATTCGAACTTCCCAATCATACCACATTCATATGTTTTTAAATTTTCTCTCCAACCCAACTCAACATTGAATCACTACCAACATCAACTAAAACTTCAGAATCCCCAAATAATCCTGCTACTGAACTAGCATTCACTCTCAGCAGATTCCATCGATTCAACACCAACGGTCATCATTGACTCGTCAATTACACAATCCCAAAGGTGTGTCTAATTATCAATCATACAATCGACAGATTTTCTTACCACACAAGGAAAGTCATTTCCCTAAATCCTCTTATCACATATGAGCATCTTAGGATTACTACAACCATTATCATTATTCCTTTAAAATCGGATTACAATCCTCCGATTACACTAACGATGCTTGGCCTCAAGCCCAAAAGTTGACACCTAGATATACCATCAAACCTTGAGTCACAACAGACTCAACACCCGAGTTTCACTCGCCGAGCATCCTTACAAAACCAAAGTTATTGATATGATGTCTAAAGGGTCCCATATACGAAAATTTACCAAGACCTCAAAATAAGATTCCCAATAGGAGTGGTTACCACCAACCTCAATATAAGGTACTACGATTCAAATCCTTTAGTTAATAGAGTGCATCATTCCCGTAACCGATACCACTCGGCCTATAGTGCTATCACACGTGGAATACCCAAACCTTCCACCATCAGAATGCTACACGCATTTACTCTTAACTGGGTTACTTAACCTTTACAAGGTTCCTATGAGTTCAAGGCTTTTCAAGCGAAGTGTTTAACAAATATGCCAATCGAATAGAAAGCTCAACTTTTAATATAAGGGTTTTTCATACCAATTTAATTACGCGCACAGAATCTACTGCTATCAATTCGGTAGTTGTGCAAAATAGGCATATTCATCCCACATATGAAATCATATTGAAAACCATTTCATTAAAGTTTGTAACGTTAACAAAGCGCAAAAGCACAACAAACAACTTCTCAAAAGGAACCGTTACGGTTCTAGCATGGATTGATCTATGTTATGCATGTAGGGTGATTCCCTCATTAAATATTGTGCAACCAAGAGGTCTATACGTGCCTCAAAAGGTTCGAACGTCATTCGATTCCAAAATTCCCTTTTTAAATCATGAAATAGCATGAAATAAAATTTACCACTAGAGTACTCACACATCAGTTCATTTCACAATCGGTGAAACAATCCCATAATGGCACTTTGGTTAAAACATAAAACGATTTGTGTCAGTTCCCAGTTTAAAACATAATAACTACGTGTTCATCGTTTGAAGATATTGACTAAAACGTCAAGAAGAACTCTCAAATTGGAGTATGCACACAAACTTGTAACACTCCCTTATAAATTTTCTTCAAACGAAGTCACGTGTATCAAGTCATTCGTGGTAATTTCAAAAAATGAAATTCTTTAAATCAAGGTTCAAAATCTTCTCACTTAGTCATATAATGACATAAGAGTAAAACACTTTTAACCATGCCCACGCATTAATGCGTTTTCCCAAAACTTAGGAAAATACGTGTTTGTAGTTGATTGACACCAAAAAGGATTTAAATCGACTTCAAATGTCGACTCATACAAATGGTGCGTATTAATGTTCCAAAATTTTAAGCAATCCCACGCACCCTAGTTTAGGGCAATTAATTTCCCAAAATCTCCATCACGGAGCGTTCACACCAAAATTTCGCACTCGCAAAACAAAACGTTGAAATGACAATGTTTCAAACTTACTCGTTAGGATACTCAAAATACCCATTTTCTCCAAAATCAAAAGGTTTAAATCTCCCAAAATATCCTTTATGCCCAAAATTGACCAAGGTCAACTACTCACACATTCGTGTTTTCAAAATGTTCCGTATCGTAATCCGTGCATAAACTCCACTATTTTAAAACGTATCCTTGACCAAACGACCCTCAATTATGAAATGAATCAATAAAACATTTTCATTCACGGTACACTTACCAAGCTTTCGAGGGTTAGTGACTACCAATTTATGCACACCCTTAGATCAATACCATGCGTTTGCGAGAAAGGACAATAGAGTACTGATAACTCTATTTTTAGAGTCATTATTTCCATTTATTTTCACTTTATTTTGTCAATTTTAGCCATTTCACTTCTTAAAACCCCCATTCTTGGTATATTTCACGAAAACGAGCAAAAGGAGTGAACCATGGTCTTTAATAAATTATTTGGTAGAATTTAGGTGTTTTTTACGTTTTATCCTGCAGTGACCACTGTTGTGCCCACTCCGGTTCCCCACTCTTCGAGCAGATCAAGAAAACAAAAGAAAACCATGGGCTGGAAATATAAAACCTGGAGTTTAGAAGGTTCAAATGGCATGAAAATATGGGCTGGAGAAGTACAAGGTAGTTTTCATTGGAGATAGCATCAAGTACACCTCCTTGTACTTGGAGATTGACTTGGAAAAGAGTCCATTGGGTAAAAGGATTACACAAGGAACTGATTTCTGCCACAACACAGCAGTCTTTACCCATTGGAAGACCCACCTCTTTTGTGTAATACCCAAACTCCTTCTCCTAGTATATAAAGGAGCACTTGGGTATCATTTAAGATAGATCCTTGGAGTTTTTTCTTAGCCTTAAATTCTCTCAACTACCACATTAGCTTTAGTCTTTTATTTACTGCAGTAACTAGCTTTAATTTTCAGTAATTTACTTTCTTAGCTTAATTGTAGTTCGCAATACACAGTGACAGGGACGAACCCTCGTTCCCCACTGTGAGTTCTATTCAAGTCACTTTCAGTTTAATTATGTGCAACTTCTACTCTTTTGCTTTCTTTACTTCAAGTATGGGCTAAACATCCTTTGGGATGTAGGAAGGAGAAGTACCTGGATTTTATTAAAAATGCTTGAGTAATATTTATACTTAGAATATTTGTTGTTTTGGTCATTCATTCTCGATATTTACCCAAGGATGCGAACAAGCCGATCACTTGCAAGGATCTAAAGTCTAGTTCTTAACTTAGAAATAAGTAGAATGTAGTGACACGAGCTTGAATGATGCTAGGGGATTCGAAAGAATTCTTATGACACTTACGAAAGTGAGGTCGGCACAGTGAGCAAATCTCAACCCACTGGAGTAGTAGGCAAGCTAATTTGTGTATTAAAAACACTTAGAGTATTTGTCTCTACACATTCCATCGAGACCTGAAAAGGTCCATTCTTGAGATCACCATTGACAAAACAATAAGTACTAAAAGTATGGGATTTTTATCTAAACGGTGTGAGTATTTTGTAACCGGGCTTTTCTAGCGAAAATGCCTACCTCGAATACAAGGACCACTTTTAGGACCGAGTATTTAGTATAAAATCTAGGGAAAATCTAACCTCCATTCCTCCTTTTAATCTTAGTAAAATCGTTAAAGTAGCTATTTCGCCAACCAAACCAAAGTATTATTTTTCCTCTCTAATTGAAACCTGTAAAAGGAGCTCATGAGAACCGTATTGTCTTGATTGTCCAGTCCCTGTGGATTCGATTATGGTATTTTACCAACTATTACTTGCTGTGACGATCATAGTGGACAGTGTACACTTGCACTTCCCACTGTGGACAGTTTGCAACCCACTGCGATTAAAACACATATTTCGCACGTACCAAGTTTTTGGAGTCGTTGCCGGGGACTGGCGTGATTTTAAATCTCAAGATATTAGTTTTTGTTCGAGCCCGAGTAACTCGTTTTTCTAAGTTTTTCGTGTTGCATGCCACGGCAACAACACGAACCTTTGGTACCAATCGATCTTGAAATAGAAAAGACTTTAAGAAGAAGACGTAAAAACAAAAATCGACAACCCCCTGTGATCCCCACTGTAAACATGGCAGCAATACCACCACCTATAGTGGAGACCACAGTGACGATTGCCGATAGCAAAGATCGAAAAATACGGGACTACGCTACTTCCGGAGCTAATGACTTAAGCTCCGGGATTCTAAGGCCCAACATTGTTGCAAACCATTTTGAACTCAAACCGGTGATATTTCAAATGATTCAAGCCATGGGTCAGTTTGGAGGATCGCCATCTGAGGATCCACACTCGCACTTAAAATCTTTCTTGGAAATGACCGATTCCTTTCAGTTACAAGGTGTGAGTGATGAAGCATTAAGACTAAGACTTTTTCCTTTTTCACTAAGGGATAAGGCAAAGTCATGGCTGAACTCGCATGCACCTCACTCGATAACCACTTGGCAAGAACTTGCCGATAAATTTTTGCAAAAATACTTCCCTCCAACGAGGAACGTAAGATTTCGAAATGACATAATTTTGTTTAGGCAAGAAGAAGATGAGGCTGTTTCAGATGCATGGGAACGATTTAAAGATTTACTTCGAAAGTGGCCACATCATGGCATCCCACATTGCATCCAATTGGAGACCTTTTACAATGGTCTTTCCAATGCAGCCAAAATCATCTTAGATGCAACAGCCGGTGGAATATTCATGAGTAAAACCTACAATGAAGGATATCAAATCTTAGAAAAAGTGTCCAACAACAATACCGAGTGGTCCAATCCTAAAGCAGTAGTACCAAAGACCAACACCATCGATTCTGAAGCACTTAAAACCATGAATGCGCAGTTAGTAGCCTTGACCAAAATCGTTTTAAACCAAAGAAGAGGCCAAGTTAATTCCGCAACCCATCTCGCCGAAAACTGCTCCCTCTGTGGAGAGGAGCATGTTTTTGATTTTTGTCCAGCAAATCCCGAATCTGTTAATGTCATAGGGACCAACCCGAGGAACAACCCTTATTCGCAGACTTATAATCCAGGTTGGAGAAATCATCCGAATTTCTCTTGGTCTGGTAATCAAGGACTCCAACCCCAAGGGCCGAGTCATATCCAGCAAAGACCACACAACCCCCCTGGATTTCAACCACATCACAGTGGGCAATCCTCACGTCACAGTGGGCAGCACCCACAGAACTTTCACCAAGAGCAGTCCTCACAACCATACCAACCACGATCCAACCAACCAGCTGAGATTCAACAATCGATTGAATCAATTCTCAAGGGTTTTATGAACCAAACCCAGGCAACCATTAGGAACATAGAGACCCAAGTAGGACAACTAGCCGTTGAAGTTAAGAATAGACCACCAGGGACGTTACCTAGTGACACCGAACACGCTAAGGTGATAGGAAAAGGGCCTGAACATGTCAATTCCATAACACTTAGGAGTGGAAAGGATCTGAAAGATATCATTTTTAAGTCTGATGATTCGCCTCAAATACCCACTGTGATCACCACAGTGGGCACTCCTCAAGTCACTGTGACCCCCACTGTGGGGACCGACATCCCTGACCTTCCCACTTTTGGACCTGTTCCAAAGCCTACTGTTCCAAAGCCAATACCTCAGCAAACTCAAATTGACCCACGAAGTATCCCTTTTCCTCAAAGAATGAAGCCTATTAATGTCGATGTTCAATTTAAAAAATTCTTAGACATTTTTAAACAACTTCATATTAACATACCCTTGGTAGAAGCTCTCGAGCAAATGCCAAGCTATGTTAAATTTTTAAAGGATATTTTGAACAAAAAGAGAAAGTTGGGTGAGTTTGAGACTGTGGCTTTGACCGAAGAATGTAGTGCCCTCCTTACTAGCAATATTCCACCTAAGTTGAAAGACCCGGGTAGTTTCACCATTCCATGCATTATAGGAGGACAAGAGGTAGGTCAAGCACTTTGTGATTTAGGAGCTAGTGTCAACTTGATGCCGCTGTCCATTTTTAACAAGTTAGGTATTGGAGAGGCTAGACCCACAACCGTGACATTACAACTAGCCGACCGGTCCATTGCCTACCTAAAAGGAAAAATAGAAGACGTTTTGGTCCAAGTGGATAAGTTTATCTTCCCCGCTGATTTTCTAGTTCTAGATTATGAGGCCGATAAAGAAATCCCAATCATCTTAGGGCATCCGTTTCTTGCAACCGGACGTACTTTGATTGATGTGCACAAAGGGGAACTCACGATGAGAGTTAATGACCAAGAGGTGACATTCAATGTTTTTAAGTCTCTTAAATATATAGATACCGAAGATTGCTTTGCCTTGAGTTCGATTTATGGAACCCACAGTCTTGACACACTGCTCACAATGGGGAATACAATTCCCACAGTGGGGAGTGATAGTGAGCATTCTGAATCTGAGAGTGATGACACTTTTGAGGATGAGTGTAACGAAATGGTTGCAGCTTTTGAACCTCTGGACTTTAAGGATAGAGATGTTCAACCCCCTTCAATAGAACAACCTCCCGAGTTAGAGCTTAAACCATTGCCTTCCCATTTAAAATATGCTTATCTCGCTAAGGATAATAAACTTCCCGTTATTATCTCTTCCAAACTTAGTGAGAAACAAGAACAACTTCTGATCGATTTGTTGATGAAGCATAAGGGAGCAATTGGTTGGACCATAGCGGACATTAGAGGAATTAGCCCCTCTCTATGTCAACATAAGATTAACTTGGAGAGTGACCACACTGGAAAAGTCCAACCTCAAAGAAGGTTGAACCCCATCATGAAGGAGGAAGTTAAGAAAGAAGTCTTGAAGTGGTTAGATGCCGGTATTATCTATCCCATTGCTAGTAGTAGTTGGGTGAGCCCCGTCCAATGTGTCCCTAAAAAGGGAGGGACGACCGTAGTGAAAAACGAGAAGAACGAACTCATTCCCACTAGGACTGTCACGGGATGGAGAATATGCATGGACTATAGACAACTCAACTTGGCCACTAAGAAAGACCATTTTCCCTTACCTTTCATCGACTAAATGCTTGATAGGTTAGCGTGGAATGAATTTTATTGCTTTCTAGATGGATACTCCGGATACAACCAAATCCACATCGCCCCCGAGGACCAAGAAAAGACCACCTTTACTTGTCCCTACGGTACTTTTGCATTCCGGAGGATGCCATTCGGGTTATGTAATGCCCCAGCCACTTTCCAACGTTGTATGATGGCCATTTTTACCGACATGATTGAGGACACCATAGAAGTTTTTATGGATGACTTTTCTGTAATAGGGACATCATTCGACAACTGCTTGTGGAATTTAGAAAAAAGCTTAGTGAGATGTGAGACCCACGACCTTATTTTAAATTGGGAAAAATGCCATTTTATGGTAGAAGAAGGTATTGTCCTAGGTCATCTTGTCTCAAAAAGAGGGTTGGAAGTCGATAAAGCCAAGCTTGAGGTAGTGGCACAACTTCCCGAACCCACAACTGTGAAAGGCATTCGAAGATTTTTAGGTCATGTAGGTTTTTATAGGAGGTTCATCAAGGATTTTTCAAAAATTACAAAACCCCTATGCAACCTGTTGCAGCATGAAAAAGACTTCATTTTTACAAAAGAATGCCAAAATGCTTTTGAAGCAATCAAGGAAGCTTTAGTCACAGCACCCATAGTGACCACTCCAGACTGGTCACTCCCATTCGAAGTGATGTGTGATGCCAGCGAGTGGGCTGTGGGGGCTGTTCTCGGACAGAAAAAGAACAAAGTTTTTCACCCCATTTATTATGCGAGTAGAACACTGATTGAAGCTCAGATTAATTACACAGTAACTGAAAAAGAATTACTTGCAGTGGTGTTTGCTTTTGATCGTTTCAGGTCATACTTGATAGGGACGAAGGTCATAGTGCACACAGATCATGCGGCAATAAAATACTTGATCAACAAGGCTGATTCCAAGCCACGCTTGATTAGGTGGGTTTTATTGCTGCAAGAATTTGACCTTGAGATCGTTGATAGGAAAGGAACAAACAATCAGATAGCTGACCATCTGTCCAGGCTCGAGAAGATAGTGGGCACTGTTGATCCCACTCCGGTCAGAGAAAATTTTCCCGATGAACAATTGTTATCAGCCCAACATCTCAAAAATAATATTCCTTGGTATGCTGACATTGCCAACTTTTTAGCAAGTGGACTAAAACCCCATGGGATAAGTGGACAACCATTTAAAAAGTTTTTACATGATACACGACAATATGTTTGGGACGACCCTTTCTTGTATAAGATAGGGACGTATCAAATATTGAGGCGTTGTATCCACGGGAGTGAGCAACATCAAATACTCCATGGTTGTCACGCATCCCACTACGGTGGCTACTTTGGTGGAAACCGCACTGCTGCAAAAATCTTGCAAAGTGGGTATTTTTGGCCCACTATGTTTAAAGACTCTTATGAATTTGTGAAAAGTTGTGAACAATGTCAACGCACCGGGAACATTTCGCAAAGGAACGAAATGCCTCTTAACAACATTTTAGAGGTAGAACTTTTTGATGTTTGGGGGATCGATTTCATGGGTCCCTTTCCAAATTCCAACAATAATTTTTATATCTTGGTTGCGGTAGATTATGTTTCAAAATGGGTGGAAGCCATTGCGTGTCATTCTAATGATGCCAATACCGTGGTAAAGTTTTTGCATAAAAACATTTTTACTCGATTTGGAACACCACGGGCATTGATTAGTGATGAAGGCACCCATTTTGTGAACAAAGTCATGGCCTCGGTCCTTGCCAAATATGACATACATCATAGAGTAGCCACCGCATACCACCCGCAAACCAACGGTTTGGCCGAGCTTTCAAACCGTGAGATCAAAGGAATTTTAGAAAAAGTTGTTAAACCACACCGAAAAGATTGGTCAACCAAACTCGATGATGCTCTTTGGGCCTACCGAACGGCCTATAAAACTCCTTTGGGAATGTCTCCATTTAAATTAGTTTTTGGCAAAGCTTGCCATCTACCGATTGAATTGGAGCATAAGGCATTTTGGGCCCTTAAAGAGCTTAACATGAGGGAGGGTGCTGCGGGAATCAAAAGGACTCTACAGTTGCATGAGTTAGAAGAGTTGCGTTACCACTCTTATGAAAACGCAAAGTTGTATAAGGAGAAGACCAAGATGTGGCATGATCGTCGAATTAACCATAGGGAGTTCATGGAGGGACAACAGGTATTATTGTTTAATTCTCATCTTAAACTCTTTCCAGGTAAGCTAAAATCTCGTTGGACGGGACCATATACCATTGTCAAGGTAAGTCCCTTTGGAACAGTGGAGCTGAAGTCCCCACAATCTGATCAAACGTTCAAAGTCAATGGGCAAAGGGTGAAGCACTTTCTGAATGAAAGTGACCACATTCCAGCCCACTCTCCACCCCACTATGGTTAAGCAAAGTCAACGCTATTTGTAAATATTTTATTTTAGTTGTTTACTGTCTTTTTATTAATTTTAGTCTTTTTAATATTGCATGGTAGTTTGTTTTTATGTGTGTAGGCGAAATTGTCGTTTTTTTGGAAGAAAATGCTTCGCAGTGGGGAAGGCTCAGGTCACTGCGCTCCCCACTCTTAAATTTGACGGAAGATGGGACCATTTTTGGGGCCCAATGCTGACAAACTTTCAACTTTTTCTGCCATCAAAGTCTACTTTTCTGCCATTTGTCATAACCCCTTCAACTTTCAAGAAAAACCATCATTTCTCTTTTTATCTCACCTAATAACCGTACCTCCATTCCTAAATCAAAAATCTTAACCCCTCAAAAACCACTTTCACTTCCAAAACATTCAAAAACACTCTTTCTTCTCCATTTCTCTCCAAGAAACCCAATAAAAAAAAACCTTCCTAAAACCCTAAAAATGGCAAGAACCAAGAGGATGAACACCAACCCCGATGCACCCACACGTGCGGCCGTCCGCCGCAGGACCGCCGAGGAACAACCGCCGGAAACCGTCACCGGCGACCTAAACGAACCGCCGCCGGTCTTCGGCGAAAACCCGATCATCTCCGGTGCGGCCGACGAGGGTTCTTCACGGCACGAAAGCCCAATAGCTATTTCATCCTCACGAGTCTCAGACACCGGTATCACACATTTCGAGACCGAGGCACTTCTAGCCGAAGAAGAAGAGAGGCGGTTAGCAGAGGAGTTCAAACAGAAAATGGAAGCAATTAGAAAAAGAAAGGAAGAGGTCGAGAGGAGGCGTCGAGAGGAAGAAGAAAGAATCAGAAAGGAAGAAGAGGAAAAGCGAATGGAGGAAGAAAGGTTAAAGGTTGAGAAGGAAAGGATTTTTGAAGAAGAAAGGAAGAGGGTTGAGGCAGAGATTTTTGCTGAAGAAGTGGAGTTTCAGAAGAAGGTTGATGATGACTATCAGGAATAATACCGCAAGCTTGGGGATAATGTTGAAAGAGAGACAGTGAGGAAGGATGCCCACAGTGGGGATGACCCAATTCTGCGGGCCATGAGGAAGAAAGGCGTGGTCACCAGGTCTGCGGTGACCAAAGCTCTGAAAAAACCGACAAAAAGGCCGGCAAAGCAACCGTCAAAGAAAGGTACAAATCTTCAACCCTCTTTGAGTTCATCTTCTGTTGAGGTTGATGTTGGGGATGACCAAGTTCAAACCCAAAACCCACATCAATCCACAGTGGGCACTGCGCATGCCCCCAGTGGGGTGCCCAGACAGTTCACCACTCCGGAGGTGGCTGCCCACTATGAGTGCATTGCTACACAGAAACTGAAGTTGGAGAGGGGTTTCGACCCTGAGTTTGTTGAGGCCAACCCATTTGTTAAGAATAGGATTGTAGCGCAAGACTGGTCGATTTTGGCAGCAGCCAATCGACGCGCGAATGCCTTGTTAGTGCGTGAATTTTACGCCGAGGCCTCTCAAGCAAAGGATCCCACTGTGGTAGTTCGGGGAAAACAAGTGAGTTATAATCCAGGAACGATTAACCGGGTATTAGGAAGAAGGAACCCGGCTGTGTGTGAGTTTGCCCAGTTTTTAAAGAAAATGACCCCGACGGACGAGGATCTCGTTTTGCGCGAGATATCAGCCGAGGGGAAGCCGTGGAATAAAGACGGACAGAGAAGGTGCCTAAACGCTAGCTCCCTCACTACCAAGGCCGCTGTTTGGTTCCAATTTCTCCGTGCCTCTTTATCCCCAACACCGCACGATACCACATTGTCTATGCATAAATGTGCTTTGTTGTACTGCCTCCTCACTGGAAGAAAGATCAACGTCGGGATTGTTATGCATGCGGCCATCGATCAAGCTCGGAACCGAAAGAAGGTAGTCTTGCCCCTTCCTTGCCTCATTACGTTACTAATGATAGACGCAGGTGTACCCTCAGCGGTAGAGGATCAGTGGTTTGACTCCACAAGCAACATCAGCGCACAAACCATCCGCAAGATGGGAAGGTACGACACCACTCCCCCATCTGAACCAGAAGAAGCTATCCCCACAGTGGGGACTGTTCACCCCACTGTGACCATTGCTGAGGAGCATGTTGTGAGAACGTCGCGTACACCGCTCCAGTCAACCAAGGCAGGATCGCCAAGCAACCAAATGGGAGAGATCTTGGCAGCTTTGAAGAAGCTCACATACAGGATCGAGTTGCTGGAAGGTGAGCAGCGATATCAGAACCGGGCCACACAGAAATTTTGGATGTATACAAGAGAACGGGATGAGGTGATGGGCCTGATGATGAAGGAGGCCAACCCGGTGCTAGCTGCTCAGCTCCTAGATTTTCCTGAGGATATTTGCCCGACTTATGCTAGCGATGATGAATTTGATGAAGATGACGCCGCCAGTTCACCAGATGCCACCCCAACCCCCTGAATGGTTTGTTAAAACAATGGTTTATCTCGTTTGCTCCCAAAACAATTTTATTTTGTGTTTGTTTCATATTTTGTGCCTATGGCTAGGCTTTCTGACAATTTGCTTTATTTTTTTTATTTTTGGTTTAATGATGCATGAAATCCTACCACTGGGTAGGTACTTTTGGGTACTAACGTATTTATTGTTTGAATGCTTGTTTGATCTCGTTTCCATTTCAAGGTACAACTTTCGGCTTCCGACTTAAAAAGGTCCCTTTAGTAAGTACGAATCTCAATTTGATACCATGAAATGATATAGGTCATTTTTCGCATCCAAACACGATCCTTTTTGTACCCCAAACCACCACCTTTGTTCGTTAATTCAATGTCACAGTGGGGACACTGTGAGATTTTATGTTTGAGGTGGGAACTTTCAGAGTAACTTCCAGTTTGCCCACAGTGGGGACACTGTGAGATTCTAAGTTTGAGGTGGGTAAACCATACCCACCTCCAAAAAAAAGAGATAAACACAAAAATACAAAAACAAAAAAAAATCGGAGTGTCACTAACAAACTTGATGGTGTTCCTTTCTGGACCATCAAAGTGTTCACTCCCAAAAAAGATGGTGTGCCTATTCTGGACCATCGGAATACCCGCTTTCACAAAAATAGCCATACCTAAATAAAGCCTGAAAGTGTGCGTACATACCCATAAAAAATCCAAAATACCCACTTCTTGAAATAAAAATCTCCAAGCGAGATTTTCGGTCCATGTTTGGAAGTACTTGCCAAAAACCCTTGGGAAAATATTCAAAGCCATAAACCCGTCGAACCCAAGAAAGCCCTATTGATTAATGGAAAACAAGGGAAAGATTTCGTCAAACACAAAAGTGAAATTTTCAAGTTTGGAACCGAAGGAAGTATTGAAGGAAGGAGATCAACGCCCATTCAAGTCAAAAAGTATGTAAGTCCCTAAAAGTTCTAGTGCATTTTGTTCATTTTATTTCTTTCTTTTTATTACTTGGGGACACGTAATGGTTTAAGTTTGAGGTTGTGATAACTCTATTTTTAGAGTTATTATTTCCATTTATTTTCCACTTTATTTTGTCAATTTTAGCCATTTCACTTCTTAAAACCCCCATTCTTGGTATATTTCACGAAAACGAGCAAAAGGAGTGAACCATGGTCTTTAATAAATTATTTGGTAGAATTTGGGTGTTTTTTACGTTTTATCCTGCAGTGACCATTGTTGTGCCCACTCCGGTTCCCCACTCTTCGAGCAGATCAAGAAAACAAAAGAAAACCATGGGCTGGAAATATAAAACCTGGAGTTTAGAAGGTTCAAATGGCAGGAAAATATGGGCTGGAGAAGTACAAGGTAGTTTTCATTGGAGATAGCATCAAGTACACCTCCTTGTACTTGGAGATTGACTTGGAAAAGAGTCCATTGGGTAAAAGGATTACACAAGGAACTGATTTCTGCCACAACACAGCAGTCTTTACCCATTGGAAAACCCACCTCTTTTGTGTAATACCCAAACTCCTTCTCCTAGTATATAAAGGAGCACTTGGGTATCATTTAAGATAGATCCTTGGAGTTTTTGCTTAGCCTTAAATTCTCTCAACTACCACATTAGCTTTAGTCTTTTATTTACTGCAGTAACTAGCTTTAATTTTCAGTAATTTACTTTCTTAGCTTAATTGTAGTTCGCAATACACAGTGACAGGGACGAACCCTCGTTCCCCACTGTGAGTTCTATTCAAGTCACTTTCAGTTTAATTATGTGCAACTTCTACTCTTTTGCTTTCTTTACTTCAAGTATGGGCTAAACATCCTTTGGGATGTAGGAAGGAGAAGTACATGGATTTTATTAAAAATGCTTGAGTAATCTTTATACTTAGAATATTTGTTGTTTTGGTCATTCATTCTCGATATTTACCCAAGGATGCGAACAAGCCGATCACTTGCAAGGATCTAAAGTCTAGTTCTTAACTTAGAAATAAGTAGAACGTAGTGACACGAGCTTGAATGATGCTAGGGGATTCAAAAGAATTCTTATGACACTTACGAAAGTGAGGTCGGCACAGTGAGCAAATCTCAACCCACTGGAGTAGTAGGCAAGCTAATTTGTGTATTAAAAACACTTAGAGTATTTGTCTCTACACATTCCATCGAGACCTGAAAAGGTCCATTCTTGAGATCACCATTGACAAAACAATAAGTACTAAAAGTATGGGATTTTTATCTAAACGGTGTGAGTATTTTGTAACCGGGCTTTTCTAGCGAAAATGCCTACCTCGAATACAAGGACCACTTTTAGGACCGAGTATTTAGTATAAAATCTAGGGAAAATCTAACCTCCATTCCTCCTTTTAATCTTAGTAAAATCGTTAAAGTAGCTATTTCGCCAACCAAACCAAAGTATTATTTTTCCTCTCTAATTGAAACCTGTAAAAGGAGCTCATGAGAACCGTATTGTCTTGATTGTCCAGTCCATGTGGATTCGATTCTGGTATTTTACCAACTATTACTTGCTGTGACAATCATAGTGGACAGTGTACACTTGCACTTCCCACTGTGGACAGTTTGCAACCCACTGCGATTAAAACACATATTTCGCACGTACCAAGTTTTTGGCGCCGTTGCCGGGGACTGGCGTGATTTTAAATCTCAAGATATTAGGTTTTGTTCGAGCCCGAGTAACTCGTTTTTTTAAGCTTTTCCTGTTGCATGCCACGGCAACAACACGAACCTTTGGTACCAATCGATCTTGAAATAGAAAAAACTTTAAGAAGAAGACGTAAAAACAAAAATCGACAACCCCCTGTGATCCCCACTGTAAACATGGCAGCAATACCACCACCTATAGTGGAGACCACAGTGACGATTGCCGATAGCAAAGATCGAAAAATACGGGACTACGCTACTTCCGGAGCTAATGACTTAAGCTCCAGGATTCTAAGGCCCAACATTGTTGCAAACCATTTTGAACTCAAACCGGTGATGTTTCAAATGATTCAAGCCATGGGTCAGTTTGGAGGATCGCCATCTGAGGATCCACACTCGCACTTAAAATCTTTCTTGGAAATGACCGATTCCTTTCAGTTACAAGGTGTGAGTGATGAAGCATTAAGACTAAGACTTTTTCCTTTTTCACTAAGGGATAAGGCAAAGTCATGGCTGAACTCGCATGCACCTCACTCGATAACCACTTGGCAAGAACTTGCCGATAAATTTTTGCAAAAATACTTCCCTCCAACGAGGAACGTAAGATTTCGAAATGACATAATTTTGTTTAGGCAAGAAGAAGATGAGGCTGTTTCAGATGCATGGGAACGATTTAAAGATTTACTTTGAAAGTGGCCACATCATGGCATCCCACATTGCATCCAATTGGAGACCTTTTACAATGGTCTTTCCAATGCAGCCAAAATCATCTTAGATGCAACAGCCGGTGGAACATTCACGAGTAAAACCTACAATGAAGGATATCAAATCTTAGAAAAAGTGTCCAACAACAATACCGAGTGGTCCAATCCTAGAGCAGTAGTACCAAAGACCAACACCATCGATTCTGAAGCACTTAAAACCATGAATGCGCAGTTAGTAGCCTTGACCAAAATCGTTTTAAACCAAAATAGAGGCCAAGTTAATTCCGCAACCCATCTCGCCGAAAACTGCTCCCTCTGTGGAGAGGAGCATGTTTTTGATTTTTGTTCAGCAAATCCCGAATCTGTTAATGTCATAGGGACCAACCTGAGGAACAACCCTTATTCGCAGACTTATAATCCAGGTTGGAGAAATCATCCGAATTTCTCTTGGTCTGGTAATCAAGGACTCCAACCCCAAGGGCCGAGTCATATCCAGCAAAGACCACACAACCCCCCTGGATTTCAACCACATCACAGTGGGCAATCCTCACATCACAGTGGGCAGCACCCACAGAACTTTCACCAAGGGCAGTCCTCACAACCATACCAACCACGATCCAACCAACCAGCTGAGATTCAACAATCGATTGAATCAATTCTCAAGGGTTTTATGAACCAAACCCAGGCAGCCATTAGGAACATAGAGACCCAAGTAGGACAACTAGCCGTTGAAGTTAAGAATAGACCACCAGGGACGTTACCTAGTGACACCGAACACGCTAAGGTGATAGGAAAAGGGCCTGAACATGTCAATTCCATAACACTTAGGAGTGGAAAGGATCTGAAAGATATCATTTTTAAGTCTGATGATTCGCCTCAAATACCCACTGTGATCATCACAGTGGGCACTCCTCAAGTCACTGTGACCCCCACTGTGGGGACCGACATCCCTGACCTTCCCACTTTTGGACCTGTTCCAAAGCCTACTGTTCCAAAGCCAATACCTCAGCAAACTCAAATTGACCCACGAAGTATCCCTTTTCCTCAAAGAATGAAGCCTAAAAATGTCGATGTTCAATTTAAAAATTTCTTAGACATTTTTAAACAACTTCATATTAACATACCCTTGGTAGAAGCTCTCGAGCAAATGCCAAGCTATGTTAAATTTTTAAAGGATATATTGAACAAAAAGAGAAAGTTGGGTGAGTTTGAGACTGTGGCTTTGACCGAAGAATGTAGTGCCCTCCTTACTAGCAAGATTCCACCTAAGTTGAAAGACCCGGGTAGTTTCACCATTCCATGCATTATAGGAGGACAAGAGGTAGATCAAGCACTTTGTGATTTAGGAGCTAGTGTCAACTTGATGCCGCTGTCCATTTTTAACAAGTTAGGTATTGGAGAGGCTAGACCCACAACCGTGACATTACAACTAGCCGACCGGTCCATTGCCTACCCAAAAGGAAAAATAGAAGACGTTTTGGTCCAAGTGGATAAGTTTATCTTCCCCGCTGATTTTCTAGTTCTAGATTATGAGGCCGATAAAGAAATCCCAATCATCTTAGGGCGTCCGTTTCTTGCAACCGGGCGTACTTTGATTGATGTGCACAAAGGGGAACTCACGATGAGAGTTAATGACCAAGAGGTGACATTCAATGTTTTTAAGTCTCTTAAATATATAGATACCGAAGATTGCTTTGCCTTGAGTTCGATTTATGGAACCCACAGTCTTGACACACTGCCCACAGTGGGGAATACAGTTCCCACAATGGGGAGTGATAGTGAGCACTCTGAATCTGAGAGTGATGACACTTTTGAGGATGAGTGTAACGAAATGGTTGCAGCTTTTGAACCTCTGGACTTTAAGGATAAAGATGTTCAACCCCCTTCAATAGAACAACCTCCCGAGTTAGAGCTTAAACCATTGCCTTCCCATTTAAAATATGCTTATCTCGCTAAGGATAATAAACTTCCCGTTATTATCTCTTCCAAACTTA
This sequence comes from Saussurea involucrata, assembly GCA_033807775.1. Lineage (NCBI taxonomy): Eukaryota > Viridiplantae > Streptophyta > Magnoliopsida > Asterales > Asteraceae > Saussurea > Saussurea involucrata. Next base: position 48,840,703 of record CM066315.1, read on the forward strand.
GTGAGAAACAAGAACAACTTCTGATCGATTTGTTGATGAAGCATAAGGGAGCAATTGGTTGGACCATAGCGGACATTAGAGGAATTAGCCCCTCTCTATGTCAACATTAGAGGAATTAGCCCCTCTCTATGTCAACATAAGGGAGCAAGGGTTTCCTGTGGTTTGTTTCTTGCGTGAGACGAAAACCGGAAACGAGAGGGGAGGGGGTCGGTCCTTAAAGCCGATCCCCATGCAAACTTCCATACAAAGTGTACACTTTTAGTCCCTGCCTTCAAATCCTTGCAAAATAAGTTAATATTTAACCAATTTAGTCCTCTTTCACAATATTTCTTCATTTTTGGTCTTCCCCGTCAAATCCCGTTAAAAAAATTCGATTAGAGAAAAAAATTAAATTAATAAATAATCCATACCGGGACACGGGCTTTACAACTCTCCCCCGCTTGAATTAGGCTTCGTCCTCGAAGTCTATGTCCGCGAATAGTTCCGGATAGTTCTCCCGCATCTCAACCTCGGGTTTCCAAGTCCACTCAGAACCCTTTCGGTGCTGCCACTGGACTTTCACCAAGCCTATTACCTTGTTACGCAATATCTTCATCTTCCTCTCAATAATGGCAATCGGCTTCTCCACGTAATTAAGCCGCTCGTCGATCTGAATACCCTCTAGAGGAATCACCGCAGACTCATCCACCACACACTTCCGCAACTGAGACACGTGGAAAGTGTTGTGGATCAAACTCAGCTCGTCCGGTAACTCTAAGCGGTATGCTACCTTTCCCACTCGCGCCATGACCTTGTAAGGTCCAATGTAACGGGGTCCCAACATTCCCCGTTTACGAAACCGAATCACCCCTTTCCAGGGCGAAACCTTCAGCAAAACATAATCCCTCACCTGAAACTCCAAGTCTGATCGTCTCTTGTCGGCGTAACTCTTCTGCCGACTCTATGCAGTAACTAAACGGTCCCGCACCATCTGTATCATCTCAGTCGTCTTCAGCACAATATCAGTGCTCCCCAATACTCGCTGACCAACCTCGCCCCAGCAAATGGGCGTCCTGCACTTCCTACCATACAACATCTCGTACGGTGGCATGCCAATACTGGAATGGAAGCTGTTGTTGTAGGAAAACTCCGCTAAAGGAAGATACTGATCCCACTACCTCCAAAATCAATGGCACATGCCCGAAGCATATCCTCGAGTGTCATAATGGTCCCTCACTCTGTCCGTCGGTCTGTGGATGGAAAGCCGTACTAAAAAGCAATCGCGTACCCATCTCCTCCTGAAACTTCTCCCAAAACCGGGAGGTAAAACGGGTGTCCCTGTCAGAGACAATCGAAACTGGCACTCCGTGCCTGGCTACAATCTCTCGCACAAAAATCTCTGCAATCTTCTCCGCCGAGGAGCTCTCCCTGATGGCCAAAAAGTGAGCACTCTTGGTCAGACGATCGACGATCACCCAAATAGCATCGTTCCCACGTGGAGTCCTTGGGAGTTTAGTAATGAGATCCATCGTGATCTGCTCCCATTTCCATACCGGAATCTTTAAAGGCAGCAACTTCCCATGCGGCCACTGGTGCTCAGCCTTGACTTTCCGACAAGTCAAGCATTCTTCTACATACTTGGCGACATCCCGCTTCATGTAGGGCCACCAAAAATCCTGCCGCAGGTCGCGGTACATCTTCGTAGCTCCCAGATGAATAGAAAATTTGGACTTATGCGCCTCGTCCATCAATATTTGCCTGTTCCCACCAGTGAAGGGAACCCAAACCCGACCATACCGTGTCAATAAACCTCGACTATCATGGGCAAAATTCGGAATTTCATCCGAAATTCTTTCGCGTTAGGCATTCTCGTCCAGAATCGCCACTTCCTGAGCATTACCTATCAACTCAAGGAGAGGTGCAACCACTGTCAACCGCTGACACAAACCCCGAAGTGGCTCACCAACCGGATGTCGACTAAGTGCGTCCGCAACAACATTCGCTTTACCCGGGTGGTAAAGTATATCACAATCATAATCTTTGACTACGTCGAGCCACCTCCTCTGTCGCATATTGAGGTTTTGCTGGTCCATCAAGTATTTGAGGCTTTTATGGTCAGTGTATATCGTACACTTGACGCCATATAAGTAATGCCTCCAAATCTTGAGAGCAAACACCACTGCTCCCAACTCTAGGTCATGTGTCGGGTAGTTCGCCTCATGAGGCTTCAACTGCCTCGAAGCGTAAGCTATAACCTTACCGCGCTGCATGAGCACGACGCCCAATCCCTGGTGAGAAGCGTCACAATACACTACCAGATCCTCCATACCCTCGGGCAAAGTCAACACCGGAGCCTCGCATAAACGCCTGCGTAGCTCCTCAAAAGCCCTCTGCTGCTCTTCACCCCAACTAAAAGCCGCAGATTTCTTCGTCAATCGGGTCATAGGTAATGCAATCTTGGAAAAATCCTGAATAAATCTCCGGTAGTACCCTGCTAACCCAAGAAAACTCCGTACTTCAGTGGGAGTCTTCGACACCTCCCACCGCATCACTGCTGAAATCTTGGCCGGATCGACCATAATACCCTTCTGGTTCACGACATGTCCTAGGAATTGGACCTCTCGTAACCAGAACTCACACTTGGAGAACTTAGCATAAAGTTTCTCCCGCCTCAAAACCTCCAAAACTTCTTGCAAATACGTCTCATGCTCTTCCTTCGACTTCGAATACACGAGAATGTCGTCGATTAACACAATCACCGACCGATCCAGCATCGGGCTATACACCCTGTTCATGAGGTCCATGAACGCTGTTGGTGCATTGGTGAGCCCGAAAGGCATCACTACAAACTCGTAATGGCCATAACGTGTACGAAATGCCGTCTTCTCCGTATCCTTACCCCTCACCCGCATCTGATGATACCCCGATCTCAAATCAATCTTAGAGAATCACGAGGCTCCCTGTAGCTGGTCGAACAAGTCATCGATCCTTGGCAGAGGATAACGATTCTTTACCGTAAGCTTATTCAACTCACGGTAGTCTATACACATCCGTTGGGACCCGTCCTTCTTCTTCACAAACAGAATCGGGGCTCCCCACGGTGAACAACTCGGCTTGATGAACTCCTTTTCGAGAAGTTCCTGTAACTGAGTGTACAACTCCTTCATTTCTGGTGGAGCCAGGCGATAAGGTGCCTTGGCCACCGGAGCAGCACCCGGGATCAAGTCAATGCGGAACTCTACCTGTCGCTCGGGAGGTATCCCCGGTAAATCATCGGGAAATACGTCCGCAAACTCCCGTATAACTGGCACATCCTCCGCAGTCTTCTTCTCTTCGTCGCCGCGCGTGTCTATCACATACGCTAAATATCCCTGGCCACTGTGCTGTAAGTACCTTCGAGCCCTCGCAGCCGAACATATCGCTGAGGTCCGCCTGTGCGAGTCGCCCTGAACTAGCAGTTCTCCCCCGCTTGGGGTTCGAACTCGTACTTGTTTGCGACGACAAACAATTTCTGCATCGAAAGCATCCATCCAGTCCATGCCCACAATCACGCACAACTCACGCATAGCGATCGGAATCAAATCAATAGGGAAACTCACGCCAAGGATTTCCAAAGTACACCCATGATACACGGCAGTAACCGTCAAGGTCCTGTCATCAGCAACCTCAACCACAAGTGGACAGCCTAACCGACCTACACTACGGCCCAAACGCTCACTAAAAGTGTGAGATACGAAAGAATGAGTAGCCCCGCTATCAAACATCACCACAGCAGGCACCGAGTTAACTAAGAACGTACATGATCATACAGTTTAAGCAAGATGTAACTACATATAATAATCAATAATAAAAAAAATTCAAGTGATGAAATATACATGTCACCACTTTAGGCGTAGCTTGTGCCTCCTCCACCTTCAGTTGATGAACTCTACCTCGGGCCGCCTCGGGTCCAGCCTGACCCACACGACCATCAGTAATACGCAAGGGGGCAGCCACATGAGCTCTTTGTGCCTCACCCCCATCAGAAACCCTCGGATTCGGGCAGTTGGCTTTCACATGGCCCGTCTGTCTGCAGTTAAAGCAGACCGTCAGTGGTACCCTGCAATCACGGTCGTAGTGTCCTACCTGGCCACACTTGAAACATTTGTCATCTCTCCTTCCGCTACTATCCCTGGGCTTAAACCCACCGCTCCTTTGACTCGAGCGCTAGTCCGGAAACTTCGTTTTCTTTGGAACAACCGACACTGGTGCCACGGTCTGCACCGCCTTCCTCTTCCTAGCCTGCGTCTCCAACTCAAGTTCCCGTCTCCGGGCATCCTCCATCATCGCAGCAAGTGTAGCATACTACGCAGTACTCACGAACTCCCTGATCTCGGTACGTAACATATCCTTGTACCACGTCATCTTCATGTCCTCAGAAGAAGCATACTGAGGACAGAATAGTGCCATCTCCGTGAACTTTCGATTCATCTCCTTCACGGTCTCCGTAGTCTGTGTGAGCTCCAAGAATTCTTTAGCAATCCTCTCCATCTCCACTAGAGGCACATACTCTGCACGAAAACGTACGACGAACTCCTCCCAGGTCAAAGTAGTGCGCTCATTAGGCGTCAAAGCAGTAGCACACCAGTCTTTCGCTCCGTCTCGTAACAGATTCACCGCGAAGCGAACCTTTAGGTTCTCAGCACAGCCACTGGTAACGAATGCGCACTCTATACCCAAGATCCAGCGCATACTGACGATCGGGTTCGAGTCTCCCTTGAACTCAGAAGGAGAACAAGCAGAGAGATCCCGATACTAAAACTCCCTCGCTCGGGGCTGCCCAACCACAGGGGGTGGAATCGCCGCGATGCGCTCCTCCATCAATACTACTACCTCATCACGAATGGCAGTAATAATTTCGGGGATCGCCTCCCCAATAGCATGCGTCACCTCAGCCGCAATCATCTCACATATCTGCTCGGTAGTAAATCCAGTACCAACATTTGGATCAACATTGTTGTTCCTCCTTGTGATGGCCATTCTGGGTAGATATTACAACGAGTTATTAGCACACATTAAATCCTGCTAACTACGCTCACGCTCAACTCCTCGGATTCCCCGTGACTTTCCCCGACTCGAGCACGGATCCTGTGCTTTAGATAGTAGGAGCTCTACTACTATCTTCCACACCTATCCTTGCTCGTTCTGAGTCCCATCCCGAAGTGCCCAAGTAGTTTCTTGCCGACAGCTTTAACCCATATGCCCGTACCAGCATATGTCAACCCTCTTCCTAGTTCACTAGGAATTTCACCCCATCCCACTACCCTTGCTATGACGAAATCTACACTAGTCATGACGAGCCGCTTCGCGAATGCACAGTCGCATACAGTGTGAAATCCGATAGACATTCGAATAAGAGATTCTATCCCACAACGGTTAGACTCAAACAAGAGCTGCGCAATAGAACTAAATCAAGCATTCTAAGGCTATTTGGTTCCTACTGCATACAACTTATAAGGCATTCACTTAACAACCTATCAGGACTAGCATAAATTCCTACTAGCAAGTAATAATCATACAGTACAGTGTAACAAGCACCAGACAATCTAACATACATACCCCTATGATCTAGAAATCAATAAATTACACTAAGTACTCTACCTTTTCCCTTGGCATCGGCTGACTGTACACACTGCGCCTTCGATCACCGTTTCTGACACGTACTGTTACTTTCTTTTATTTCTCAAAAATTGTAAAAGAAAAATCCCGAGCCGCAAACTTGAGTTCAAACACACTGAAATGTGTTTGATTCGCTCAAGCTGTGCTCTGATACCAACTTGTAACGTCCCGAAAATTACAATAAATTTTAACTTTTAAAAATACCGTTTTAGATAAATATAACCATAAGTGTTGAAATCCAAATAAACGTTATATCAAAATCTCGTTAAGTTAAACAACCAACTCAAATAAAACAGCGGAAAATGTAATAAGTCTAAACATGGTATCTCAAAATAAATAATGATGAAAGTCTTCACAACGCGCCAGTGTGTACCGTCACGCCTTACTGCCACTCGTACCTGAAACAGTAATTTGTAGGGAAAGGGTAAGCACGAAGCTTAGTGAATTCAAACACAGACATAAGATAGCTACCATATAGACACCACACCTATCAGCAGATAGATACAAACAACCAATACATGCCGGTCTAAGAATATATCCTAAACAAGCACCTTCAAGCAAGAACACCTGTGTATGTATCCATCGGTCTCCCCGAATTCATACGACACCCGTGTATGTATTCCTCGGTCTCCCCGAGTTCATACCACACTCGTGTACGTATTCCTCGGTCTCCCCGAGTTTTATACGACACCCAAGGTCTTATACTAGACACTAACTCGGCCTAGTACTACACACAATTAAATCAGCTAACACACACGAGTTACAGCAGTGCACATATAATCTCTATCCTACGCAATGAGTGAACTCACCTCGAAAAGCAATGCAGAACTCCACGAACAGCAACAAGAACCCGCCAACTCCAACTCACTTCTTTCCGCCTAAAGAAGTGTTATAAAGAGTCAATGTGTAGTCCCAACCCGAAATTACAACTACAAATCTAATTGTGCATTTACCCAATTTTTGGTCCAATTCTGCAGGTCTGTTCGTGACCTGTTTAGCCCCCCTTCAACCCATCAAACCAGAAATATAATTCCATATTCTGAAAGTCCTATGTCTTAGCTTTCCAGGGACATATCGCACGCGTTCATCCGAGGTCCCTACTATTTTATATGAATTTTCCAAGACAGACTACCCGAACCGCGAACTCCGGACCAGTCTGTACTAATTGCCAATTTGGCCATAGCTAGAGGCCTTATTAATTTTTCTGTAAAACATATGAAAGACCGTAGACACAATTTGGGAGATTTGTACATTGGTTTCACCTCAATCCGAGCTTCCTAGATTATTCTATGGATTTTACAAAACAGGGACAGATTGGGCGTTTCCACATAAAATCATAACATGGTTTTCGGTTTAGGGTTTTGCAAGCTAGGGTTAGGGTTTAGGCAACCAAGGCCGAATCTACACAAGCACCACCCACTACCACCCCAAGCAGTGGTGGTCGGCGGCAGCGTGGAGGTGGCAGCCACCACCTGTGGTGGTGGTGGTTCGGTACTAGAAACCGACGAGGCAAAAGGGACAACCCAACTAATACAACTCGGGCCGCACACACCCACACCCGACCTAGCAGCCACAACCACGCACGATACAACCACCGAATTGGTGGTGCACGACGGCAACACACCGACGGCAGCCATGGCTGCGGCGGCGGTGGTGGTTTCGTGGGGATTTGACGACGACGAAAAAGAAAGCAAGAAGAAAAGGAGACCTTACCTCTCGAGGAGAATGCATCAGCAAACCAACGAAATCCCGGCTCCTTCCTCCACCCGATCGCCGGCTCCCTCTCTCTCTCTCGCTACTCCTCGATCTCGCCGGCAGCAAACAGCGGTGGCGGCGCCGGTCTGGGCGGTTCGGCGGTGACAACAAGAAGGGAAGAAAATGGCGAGGACGGCACTAGGGTTTCCTGTGGTTTGTTTCTTGCGTGAGACGAAAACCGGAAACGAGAGGGGAGGGGGTCGGTCCTTAAAGCCGATCCCCATGCAAACTTCCATACAAAGTGTACACTTTTAGTCCGTGCCTTCAAATCCTTGCAAAATAAGTTAATATTTAACCAATTTAGTCCTCTTTCACAATATTTCTTCATTTTTGGTCTTCCCCGTCAAATCCCGTTAAAAAAATTCGATTAGAGAAAAAATTTAAATTAATAAATAATCCATACCGGGACACGGGCTTTACAAGTTCCCAAAACGTTCCACTTGGTTGCCTTACGGCTCAAATAACACTTCTCAACAAAACCCGAATGAGTCAAAATACCCAATAAAATCCACAATCAATACACGCAATAACTAAGGTATGCATCTTACAAAATTGTACTCACACGACTCAACACGTCGTAAAACGAAACTTCGTAAAAACTCCATGGGCTTAATTGCCTCAACTCAACCAAATGGTGCCAAGCCTTTCGCTTCCAACAATCAAATTACATAACGCAATACCAAGGCCAAAATGCCAAAACTCCCAAAATTTCCTTTTGTTGTAATACGATCTAAACAACACTTTCGATAAAACTTCCATTAAATAATTTTTCCAATAAAACTCAATCTTAAACATAACGGAAGATAATTTTCCGTCCAAACCTTAACATATGTGGAGAAGATCCAATGTTAAGGTCATAAGCCGTAGTTACTTGCCCAATATCTTAAACATCATGAAATTATGGATATCACGGTATCCGAAAGTAACGTTGGACAATAATAAAATAAAGCCAGTCCTGGCGGAGTTTGCAACTCCCGCAATAAAATAATTTCATGCAGGTTCAAAACTCATGATTTAAAACCTTGTGCATATGCTAAACATTTCCCAAAATTTGTGACACAATCCATATAAGGATTTGAAACACAAGAAATAATTGGTGCAATTTATTTACAAAAATAAAATTTGCGCATAACCTAGTCGGCACTCAACATCTCACCCCATGCTCCTCCAAATCATTTCGGTCATACTACCGTCATCCGGTTGTTCAAACCTCTTAAGGTAAAGTTGGGATTTACATCGATTATCCTTACAATTCTTCATCGAATTAAAATCGTTTCAATAAGTCCATGGTTCTAATCCAACCATCAAATTTCGACCCGAAACGGTCCACTTACAGCAGTTATCATGCTTATTGTCACCCCAAGTGACTAATACTAAAATCGTCGATCTTTTCTAACAACTATTCGCTTAGGAACTTCTTTACTACCCCAACGGTCTTCACGTAAGAGTAATTCAAGTATGCACATGTAACCAATAGGTTCACCATAACACTGGCCAGGTGTAATTATGAACGTACCGTACATGCTTATCCTTGCTACCCTCGACGTGATTCTCGTTCCTAGTGACTCCATCAACCTCAAAACATCCTATCTTAACGTGCCTAATAGTGCAATTTCACCTTCTCTCACTTAAAAGATCGCTAGTTTGAGTCTGGGTATTCAAAATCAACACCTAATTCTCTCAAACTTATGCTCTGATACCAACTTGTAACACCCTCAAATTCGGAACGAGCAACTAACTTTAATTTCAATAAAATCACCAAAAGTAGATAAAATCATTTCTACAGTTCATTCCTGAAAATACCTCGGAATTTAAACATTATACTTTCCACAACTATAAACTTAAGACGGGCGTTACTTAATACAACTCAAGTTGCTAGTCTCAAATATATGCGGAAGATTCACTAAATCGAGATCATCTCTCGTGCACTCTACTAGCACTAGCCACTTCACAGTGTAGCTAAAGCTACTCCCAACCTGAGTCTGTTGCACATGCCGACAAATAAAAATGGTTAGGCTAACGCCTAGTGAGTTCAAGCATTTTATCATGACTATATAAAATCATAAATCGTGAAAGTAGTAGTTTTAGCCATGATTTCAAAAGAGTTCACTTTAAACTCAATTCACCCGTTTTCCAACTCATACAATTTCCATATTGAAATCTTTAATATAGCACGATTTCCAAAATAGACTCATTTCCAAAATCATCGTGAATGTGAGATAACATTCAATTCTCAAAACGATTGAATTCATAAATATTTGCCATTATCCCAAAACATCCCAAAATATGGATGAAACATAATCCACAACTCATATAACGTGGAAATGCAAATCTCATAAATATGATACGTTACCGAAAACATGGATAAACACAATTACCCAAAACATCACACACGGATGAGATATAAACCACAACTTACATACCATGGAAAAACAATCCATATAAATATAACACGTCACCGAAAACATGAGTAGCAATAAATACCCAAAACAACACCTTTCGATGACGGGGGAGACCGTATACATCGCACGTGACGGAACACTAAAGTGGGTCACTTACTATGCAATAAAAACACCCACGTGGATTACTCTCGTAACTGAGCTCAATCACTCCAGATCTATTGCCCGCGAGACTAGGGAGTTCCTAACTTCAACCACTTCAGGTCTATACATTGGGTCACTCCAAATCCACAACAGCACATTAGGGATTACACCTTACTGCCCATGAGACGACGCCCGACCATATAGGTCCACGCCTTACTTATCATGGAACCCGATGCCTATCCCGTGCTAAGCACATATAGGGAATTACACCTTACTGCCCATGAGACGACGCCCGACCATCTAGGTCCACGCCTTACTTATCATGGAACCTGATGCCTATTCCGTGCTACAAAAGAAACTAACGTCTCGTAAACTGAGCTCAATCAATCCCGACCTCTTGCCCGCGAGACTAAGGGGAAAACTCAAATGCCTATGGATCCATGGCCAACAAGGTCTAAAATATTACACGACCCCAAACATATAAACCAATGCATTTCAAAACATGCAATTCCCCAATAACATAAATCGTGATCAAAACTCAACTCTGAGCTATCAAAACAGACAAATGTCCCCAAGACTTAAGAAAATCCAATACCGAGCCACAAGCTCAACTAACTCGAAAGATAATTCATAAAAGTCATAAAATGACATTAAATACAACAACACACACCAGTTGCCAGTAAATACTTCAAATCCATGAAAACCCGAAATAAAATCTTGGATCGGGAAAACCTTCATTTCCAAAGGACTCACACCTTTACATTTCCAAAACATCTCATGATGTACTATATGCATATTTCCAAATTATCCCCAAATGCATTTTCATAACAATAGACTCCATTTATCACATAAATCAATATCCCATTTCATATAAAATTTAGCTATCACATTTTTTCTAAAATATTCAAAAGTAGTGTTTTACAACATTTACGACAATTAATACCTCAAAAGGTAAAATCCACCAATTAACTCAACATTGATAATTTTCAGGTAAAACACATAATTATTTGGAAAAAAATAACATTTTGGCATGTACAAAGTTTTCGCAAAGTAACTTGAACTCACCTCGCTAGATTAAGCTAAATCTAGATTTTCCCATACGTATGCTCCTTTGAAGAATTCCGTATCTTTAAGTCCAAATCTTCCAAAACCTAAATCCATAACTTTCCAACCATAAATATTTATCCCCAAACACTTAGAATCATTTCCCCCAACATATTACACCCAAAATCACCAATAGATCAAAACCCTAATTTCCAAAATGAAGAGAAGAGGAGATTACCTCAACCATCAAGTAAATCCACCAACCAAACACTTCTAGTGTTACCAAAGTGAGCCTCAATCTTCATTTCATCCAAAGGAAGGAAAAGGTTTAGGTGAGGGTTGGGTTGGGTAAAACCCTAGAAAGTGTAGAAATCTTACCAAAACGAAAGTGAGAAGAAGGGTTCTAACCTCCATCCATAATCCCTTGTTAAGAACTGAGAGAAACTTTGATTTGCAAGATTTATGTCTTCAAGAGCTCCAAAAACGATTTAGAGGGTTAGGGCTTGGTTTGGGAGAGTTTAGAGAGAAATGGGTGGAATAGAGAATGAAAGGGGAATGAAATCGTGGGTTTAAAACACCTAGGAACCCGCTCGCGATTGTGACACGGCGAGAGTGACCATGTCACAATCGTCGAGGCACTCTCGCCCGCTATCAAAAATGCCCACGGTAGAAACTCGGCGAAAGTGACACTGCGAAAGTGACCATGTCACTCTCGCGAGTGTCATACTCGCTGGACCTCCCAAAACGCTCGATACATTCTTAGCGAAAGTGACACTGCGAAAGTGACCATGTCACTCTCGCGAGTGTCATACTCGCTGGACTTGTACCGAGTCCAAACCTGGCCAATTTCTCGAGGGATCCAATTAGCATTACGCGTCCCACCTTCCAATGCAACACCTTGTCCTTCTAATAAATCTAAATGGACTATTTACAATTTGAGTTAGGATTTTCGGGGTGTTACACCATTGCTGAGATGATTTTCATTGGAAGCTTTCGTCACGGTATTTGTGTGCGTTTGGAAAAAGGGTTGTCGGTGTATTAAATACAAACCCTTTTTGGAAATCATGATTCAAGTTGAATCCTTTTGACTAACGAATTATTTAATCATGATGTAAACTCTTGAACTCCCTAGGCGTTAGCCTAACCTTTTTATTTGTCGGCATGTGCAACAGGTTCAGGTTGGGAATAGTTCCATTGACACTGCGAAGAGTGGAGAGCTAGTCGTGTGCTCAAGAAGTAGGTGACTTGGTGAAGTCTTCCGCATTTTAGGATTAGCAACTTTGGTTGGAGTTAAGTAACACCCGACTTTTGTAGCCTTCGTGTAGGACTTATGATATTGCATTGTTGAAGTTAAGATGTTTTATTTTAAGGTATCTCCAATGATGGTTTGTAGAAGGGATTCTATCCTTATTTGATTATTTTATCGAAGTTTTGTCTAGTTGGTATCAGAGCATAAGTTTGAGAGAATTAGGTGTTGATTTTCGGATACATAGACTCAAGCTAGCGTTCTTTTAAGTGAATAAGAGTGAATTTGCACCGTTAGGCACTTTAAGATGGGACATTCTGATGTTGATGGAGTTACTAGAAATGGGAATCACGTCGAGGGTAACAAGGATGATCATGTACGGTACGTTCATAATTGCACCTGGCCAGTGTTATGGTGAACCTATAAGTTACATGAGAGTACTTGGACAACTCTGATGTGATGACCGTTGGGGTAGTGAAGTAGTTTCTAAGCGAGTGGTCGTTAGAAGAGGTTGATGATTTTAGCATTTGCCATTTGGAGTGGTGGTAAGCATGGTGATTGCATTAAGTGGATCGTTTCGAATCGAAATTGTTGGTCGGATTAGGACCATAGGCTTATTGAATTGACCTTGATTTGAGGAGAAATTGTAAGGTTAATCGATGTAACTTTCAATTTTGCGTTGAGATGTTTGAGCATCCGGATGACGATAGTGTGATCGGAGGAATTGGAGGAGTGTGATTTTGAGACGTTGAGTGTCGACTAAATTCAATTACGATTTTTTTTTAAAAATAAATAAATAAATAATTGCATCAATTGTTTCTTGTGTTTCAAATCGTCAAGTGGACCGGATGACGAAATATTGGAAAAACGTTTGACACACACAAGATTTTAAACCATGGTTTTAAACATGCATGAAATTAATTTATTGTAGGCAATTGCAAACCTTGTCGAGACCTGCTTTATTCTTTGTTGTGTCCAATGCTACTTTCAGATACTGTGATATCTATATTTTAATGTCTTATGGTTTTGGACAAGTAACTGCGACTTACGACTTTAACATTGGATCTCCTCCACATATGTTAAGGTTTGGACGGAGAGTTACCTTCCTTTGTTTTGGTGTTGAGCTTTGATGGAAATTTTAATTTTTGCGAGTCTTGACGAAAAAGTGTTGTTTCATGTTGTATTGCAACCAAAAAGGAGATTTTTGGAATTATGACGATTTGGTCATAACGTTGCTTTATGCGATTTGATTATTGAAAACAAAATCTTTGGCACCATTTAATTGATTGGATGCCGTTGAGTTTCATCGAGTTTTATGGAAGCTTTGTGGAGTATAATGGAGTTCTGTTTCACGACGTTTTGCGGTGCATGGGTGACATTTTGTAATGTGCATACTTGGTTGATTGTGTGCGTTAATATATGGGTTTTAGTGAGTATTGTGTCTCATGCGAGTGTTGTTGGGAAATATTACTTTATGTCGTATTGCACCAAAAAGAGTGGGTTTTGGAGTTTTAATGCCACATGGCTTCTCCCTTGAGACTTATGGTAGCATATTTCGTTGCAACTTGTTAAGTGTACGAATTGATTTATACATGGCGTGAGTGACGCATATAAGAGCACCATGATAGTACATCTCTAATGTTTCATATTATGCACTTTTGGTTGTTGGCACTTTTGATGTCCTTTCTCGCAAATACACTATATTGACTTATTGGTGTGTATAGTATTGTAGCCACTATTTTGGGGCGTTAATGCGCATCGTTTGTACTGTTTAAGGTTTGAAGTCGACTTAAATTATTTTATGTGTCAATCAAATTTTGTGCACGTATCGTTTTCCGAGTCCTAAGCAAAACACATTGATGTGTGCGAGCCTGGTCAGAGGATTTTATTTTGTTGTCATTATATGACTGAATGAGAAATTTTGAAATTGAGTTAATGAATTTCTCCTTTGAAACTTTAGTATTGACTATTTGATACGTGCTATACTATTTTAGAGAGACTGCTAGTAAAGTATTACAAATCGGCATGCATAATTTTGATTTGAGATTCCTTTACGATATTTTAGCCGATATTTCCAAATGATGAAAGTATTTTGTTATTCGACTCAAAACTGGAAATGACCCAAATCATTTCGTGTCTTTTTTTACCAAGGTGTGTATATGGATTGCTTCGTTTCGCTGCGAACAAACTGACACGTATGAAGTTTGCTAACGAATTTCATTTCATGTCGTTTCATGGTTAAAAAGAGAATTTTGGAAATTGAGGTCATGTAAATTCTTCTTTTGATGTTTGTACAAACATTCTGTTGAACATTATTTAAGGTATGAAATTACTTCATGTGTTTGGCATAAGTAAACCCGTGATAGGACCCCAGTGGTTCATCTTAAAAAGTTGTTGAGTACGTTTTTTTTGCGTTTCGTTAGTAACTTGAATTGTGATGAAATAGTTTTCAAAATGATTTTTCATATGTGGGACGAGTGTATCCATTTTTGCACAACTACTGGGTAAGTAGTAGTAGGTTTTTACGCGTACGTTATATCGTTATAAAAACCTTCGTGTTGAAAAAAAAATCTTATGAAATTTTTTATTGGCATTATTGTTGAGTCTGTCACTTGAAAACCTTGAACTCATTAGGCTTGGGAAGGGTAAGCAACCCCGGTTAAGGGTGAAGTCGTGTAGAACCATTAAGCAAAATATTGGGTTTCTGACGTGTGTTAATACCATGAAGCGATTGGTGTTGTTTGCGAGGTCGAAATATCTCCTGCTGGTAACTGAAGGGTGGGGCTCGCGGTATCTCCTGTTAGGGTAACCGTTCATTTAGGCAACCTTGTTTGAGGGTTTGTACGGTTTTGCATTAATGATGTGTAGGACCCTTTAGACAGCGTGCTGATGGCCTTGGTTTGTGGGAAGGCTCGGTGAATAAAATTCGGGTATGGAACTCGGTTGTGGTTCGCATCTTGGTGAAATGGACAGGTGTCAACTTTTGGATTTACGAGGACAATGACTGTTATGTAATAACCGAGACCTAAATTGGAAAGGTTTAAGTTTCGTGGGAAATTTTGTAAAGTTGAAAGTTTAGGGGCAGATTTGTAAATATCGTAAGAGGGTATAAAAACCCCAAAGTGGCCTCAAAACCCTAGAAATCATTTTAGTGTTGGCGGCTTAGAGAAATAGAGAGAGCAGAGAAAGAGATCGATCAAGAGCAAGAAGAAGTTTCACCAAATTGGAAGAGGAGGTGGAATTGAGACTAATCCTACACCGATTCACAGGTAATCCCCAATCCAAACTTTTATTTTTAGATGTTCTGTTGATTGGATGATGCTATTCATGGGGTTTTTGATTAAAAGTGGAAATGAGATGGATTAGATATCCTATTGATGTTATGTAGTAATAAGGGTTGAAAGAAAGAATTAGAATATGATTGTAATGTGGTTTCTATCATAAAATCGTGTGAGTAAAGGATTTATAGCGGATTTTGATCCCAAAATCAGCAACAGCCGTAATACCCGGGAACCGCCCTTGTGGCGAGGGTTACCGGGAGGAGGATCTGGATGGTATCCGGAAGTATCCGGACTACCATACCGGGTGTGAGAATCTGGAAGTTGTTCCGGTAAGCGTGTTAGTTCCGGTAAGTAGTTTCGGGTGTTGTGTACGTTCCCGGAAGAGGGTACCCGCTAAGCTTGTACCCGGTAATAATATTACCCGGTAAGTTGGTGCATCAGGTAAGTTGTAGTACCGGTATGTGTAAGTACCCGGTGAGCCATTGTTACCCGGTAAGTGAGTTATCCGGTAAGTTGTCCGGAAAGTAGTAATTGACCGGTAAGTTATGTATCCGGTAAGTTGAGTCCGGGTAGTGTCCGGAAAGTTGGTATTAGGGTCTGAGCAGTTTATATCTCATCCATTTCTCAGGTAACCCAATTGTAAGTCAGGAGCAAAGTAAAGCAATATGTTAAACGCACCAGGTGAGTTTTTCTAACTAAAATACGTGATTTTATACGTGTTTTCAAAGTAAGTGATTGAGTAGAAATGCCATGTTATTTTACATGATTTTTACTTGTTTGAAAGTTATATGAGATGTATGCATACATTGTGGTAGACGTAAATTGGCTAAGTCGGAGGGAGGTTCCGCCAATACTCATGCCGGAGGGAGGTTCCGTTTATGCCATGGGAGGAGTGACCCAGTAATGCAGCGTGAGACTGACTCGTTGTCACTCTTGAGTGACTTCAGGGTGCCATTTACGGGAGCGGATTTATCCGTGCAAGTTTTATGTGAAGTTATGCGAAAGCTTATATAAAGTTGTGTGAAAGTTTTATGCAAAGATATTTGAAAGCTATAAACTGTTTTTAAATGATTTTGAGAACTGTCAGGAGGGAACTCACTAGACCTCATGGTCTAACCCTCGCATTTTCCAAACTAAACCTTTTCAGGTAAGCAGATAGTAGGAGGCTCAGGTAAGTGAGCAAGAGCAGGATAGAGTACAGGTGCAGATAGAGACAGTGACACTCATACTTTTAGTAGCTAGTTCATTCTCGGTTGTGTATAGGTTGTTTCCGCCAACCTAATTTCGAGACAGATGTAATGAAAATTTGGGACCCAGTTTTGGTAATGCGTTATTATATGTTTTGTATGCTTATTTTAGACTGGGTTGTTATAATTGGTATCAGAGCCATAGTTTAAGGGATTTAGGTGACCGGACGGGCCTAAACTTAAACTTTGGGAGTAGAAATCACAACTGAGAATCAGGAAATGCGTTAGGAGGGCACTATTGTAGAAATATGACTAATAAGGTACCGAGGACAGTCATGTAAGGTAAGTTGGGTTACACCTGGCCAGTGTAATTACGAGCTTACAGGTACATGTATATGCTTAATCTACCTTATTATTCCGAAGTTGTAGTCTTAAGTTAGCTTATGTGTCGTGTTCTAGTAATCTAGAATGTCAGCAAGATCCCTAGGGGGTAGATTGAGACCCCTTGTTGGGGAGTATCTTGAGAAATCATTGATGATGTGATGTATGTATACATCGTAGAGAAGAAATGTTGTTTGGAATGTATTGAGCCATCTAGAGATAGATCTTCGTGGGTTCGAATAGGATGAGTGATTGCTTTTGAGTAAGACTCCTGGTTCTGGTGAGTCCCAGTTCTAGAAATCGTGGGGTAGATCAGTTGGGATGGCAAGGAAGGACATTGTCGAGATCTTGAAAGTGTCAATTCAAGAGCGAGTAGAGGATTAGAGCCCTGACTCTTTAGCCGAGCTTTTCATCGGCGGAGTGAAATCGTGTAGAGGTATAATATGAGATGAATTGGTCAAGACGAAAATAGTATGAAATGGTCGAGTAAGTGGACCGTTGAATGTATGTATAGCAAGTTGTTGCAAGGCCGAGAGGGCGACCACTGGTCGAAAGTAGAGTGCCAATGATAAGTTACGTGAGTAAAGCGATTGATCTTGTTTGAGTGAGTAGCCTTCAATTGCAAGTATAGTTTCATGCATTGAGTTAGTATATGTGTACATGAGATGTTTTCATAAGTAAAGTAAATGTGTAAATATCAAATTTGATCGGATATGAGTCGGCGTGTGCAAGCGTATGTTTAAAAAAAATGCAATTCCATTTACATCGCACAATGAAATCTTGAGGTTTACGATTTGCAAAACATTCCACTCTTTTCATGATAAGTTAAATTGTTGCAAAAATTCAAGAAAACGTTTGAATGCAAAACTTTTATAACCAAAATGAGTATTGACATGGTGATGTCATATAAATGAGTACGAGAGCCAACCGGTTTACTTTGTGTCGGTAGTTCCTTTCAGAATTTTGTCGTATGGAAGATTTTCATTCAATATATATTACCGTTGTAACAACGTTGCTTTGATTGAGTAAGATCGAGTTTTTTTGAAAGATCGTGTGCGAACGATTCTTGAATTCGTTGTGCAGGGCATCAGAGTTATGAGAGTGTTGGGGTCATGTGTACCCCAATTGTTTCCAAGTGTTGTTTCTTCAAAATGATAAAAAGTGCGAAATGATTTATTTATCGCGTTGTCATGCATGAAGGCTACGAACTCACTAGGTCGTAGAGTTGTTATATTTTAAGATAAGGGAGGATTCCGAGAGTGGGAAGGTGCTGGACAAACCATGAGAGAATGTAATTTTTGGGTATTCGTGCTCAAGAAGAGAGGTGGGCAGTGGAAGAGTCGGAAGTGGACTTCAGTGTCGGTTGTATGAGGGTCGGTACCCTTGATCGATGACCGGAAATACAGTTGCCGAAGGACGGTTGTGTCCGGAGGAAAGACTAGAAGTCATCAAGGTGTTGGTATTAGCAACTCGTTATGAGCAGTGTGGTGAAGTAGGAATGAAATATCCTCGACGTCGAATAAGAGTTTTAAGGTGATCTTGCAATGTTGACGTTGCACGAGTAAGTTTTGAAATGAGAACGACGAGATGTGTAGATGATCCTGACATGTTGGAAGGATTAGGTTCAGTAAGGGACCCTTGTTGAAGAATAGGTTAAGGAAGTATCAACAGGTCAACTGTTGATGTTGAAGTCGTCAGCTGTGTAAGGTGTCTGAGGCCGAAGACTTGAATCAGAAGGTTAAAATTTGAAGGACCACCTTGTAGGGGTGTTAAGATGGTGAAAGACTGCTGTTTTAGATAAGCGTTCTACTTACGAGGTTTGGATGGTTCGTAAAGGATGAAGTATTTAGCACGAACGAAGTGAGTGTATAGATTATGTCGATCTGGGAGAGAATGTGCCCCGTCTATGTAATGGTTTGGAATCGCAAAGAACTAGCAAGAATCGAATATGTTTGAGTTAGTCGGGAACTCGTGAGTTGTTGATTTAGAGTTGGTAAAAGACAAAGTAGCGAGAGAAACTAGGTTATTTATGCGGAGGAATATGAAGGTAAGTTCGAATTGTGTACGAATGACCACGAGAGACTTGGTCTGCAGTGTGATGTTATGGGAGGAGAATGTACGGGTGAGTAGTGGCATCAATTGCCAAGATAAATATGCCAGTCGCGTTGTAGTAATGTGATGTTAGAAAGAGGAAGCATCAGATGGAAGTCTTTTCGGGGAATTCGAACGAGGTGTACAATTTGTTAATTGAGTCGTTGGAGCACGTGGTTTGTAAGTTGACGTTGTGACACGACCATTATCGGAATAGAATGTCATAGCAGCAGTGGGTGGTTACCCAAAGGAGGAGCCAAGTGTTTTTGGTTGTGTGCGTCGCTAAGTAAGTATATTCTTGGAATCATTTGAAGTTTAAAGAAGATGATGTATGGGTTAGTCTAAAATGTGGTGTAGTAGAGGCGAAATCTTTAAAGAATGTAAATTGTTTCTTATGTGTGAAGGAATTGTCTGAGAAGGTAATAGTTGTAGATCAAGATCGGGTAGTGACTTCGAACACCGGTGTCAGTTCAAGATAACTTGGTTGAATACCTCAAGTTAGAATGTTGGGGCAACTGTTTGGTTGTGTATTTTAACGAGAGAATGTTTCAGCATGTGGAAAGGTTGGAAGAGAGAGGCAAGTAATGTTTGAGAGGCGGTGCTTCACGCTAATGTGGAGAGGTGAAGATAGTACGTCGGAATAAGGGAGTAGGTTGGAAGTAGTAAGCTTGACAGTAACACCGAGAGGTGGAGTAGTGTGTGTAGATTGCCATCGATAAGTGTGTGAACTCCTGGAAAGAGTATTGAGGAAGGGGATTTGTGTATGTTTAAGTGCGGGAAAGAAGTGGAAAAAGGCAGTTGAATGGGTTTGAGTTGGTGATGTTGTGATAAATGTTCAAACGAACTAGTCGTTCAGTGATAAGCTATTGAGAATAGTTTTGTGAGGGTAACCGAAGTTATGTTATATACGACTGGACGCTTGTGGAAGGCAGTGAGAAATTGATGTGTCTTCAGGATAAGTTCAATTCGGGTAGGTGAACACTTCAATGAGGGATCATGGAAGTTTTCTGCTTTTAGTCACGTATAAGTGTGGAGTGATGAAGTGGTGAGAACGTATGAAATAGTTGATGAACTGTAGCCGATGTGTTTCGAGAAAAGGAGGTGTTATCCGCATAGACAAATGTCGGTTGGGAGAAGTAATCTAGAATGGCATGTAATCCGATGAAGGAACTCTTAGGTGTGAGGTTGTCGGGATGTACAAGGTTGGCTGTGCCAAGACGTCAGTGAGTGAATTTTCCTGGTTAAAGATTCTCGTTGTTGTGGCGGGGAATTCCGCCAAGTTCTTTCTCTTAAGGAAGTAAAGATGTATGAGAGGCCTTAATTAGACGTGTTTTAAAACCGTGAGTCCCGGTGTGTGGACGGATGCGAGCAAATTGAGGTGCGATTGGCCTTAGATTTTCTGGTGGTACTTAAGCGAGTATAGTACTCGGAGAGGTTGCAAGTAAATAGTACAAGATGGCACGACATAGCAAAGTGGTGACTCGCCGAGGGCGGTTCCAAAGTATGGTGTACGGTTATGTTTCCCATCAGAATGGTTTGGGGTGATCGAGTAGAACTGAGTTGGTTGGATTGAAAAACATAAGACTTTTGAACCTTGAAGTTTGAGAGAAAGGTAAGGTGGACTACGTCTGTGAATCCGTCGAAGTTATGAAAGTTGAATAGATAGTGCGCGATCTTGAGGTACTCGATGAAATTTTGGAGGAATTCATAGTGTGACACACGCCTCTGTTATGGGGAACAAATGATGGAAGCTGAAATGATGGCGACCTTGCAAGAATTACAGACCGTAAGGAGTTGACTTCCACCATTATTGAGCGAGTTGGAGTAGTGTCTTACAAGTAAGACTGGCCAGAGGAATTAAAGGGTGTTCATCCGACATTTCATGTCTCGGACTCAAAGAAGTGTTTGTCAGAAGTCGTTGTGGCCGTTCCTTTGGGGGACATCAATATAGATGAGAGGTTGACTTACGTAGAAGAACCGATAGAAATCGTAAGCAGTAAGGTTTGCAAAACGAGGAACAAAGAGGTCCGACTAGTAAAGGTTAAGTGGAGGTATCATAAGGGACGAGAGGCAACTTGGGAAGTGGAAGCAAACATGATGTCCATATACCCTCATCTTTTCGATAATGGAATTCCGGGGACGGAATTCTTTTGAGGGGGGAGTGTTGTAATAACCGAGACCTAAATTGGAAAGGTTTAAATTTCGTGGGAAATTTTGTAAAGTTGAAAGTTCAGGGGCAGATTTGTAAATATCGTAAGAGGGTATAAAAACCCCAAAGTGGGCTCAAAACCCTAGAAATCATTTTAGTGTTGGCGGCTTAGAGAAATAGAGAGATCAGAGAAAGAGATCGATCAAGAGCAAGAAGAAGTTTCACCAAATTGGAAGAGGAAGTGGAATTGAGACTAATCCTACACTGATTCTAACAGGTAATCCCAAATCCAAACTTTTATTTTTAGATGTTCTGTTGATTGGATGATGCTATTCATGGGGTTTTTGATTAAAACTGGAAATGAGATGGATTAGACATCCTATTGATGTTATGTAGCAATTAGGGTTGAAAGAAAGAATTAGAACATGATTGTAATGTGGTTTCTATCATAAAATCGTGTGAGTAATTTATAGCGGATTTTGATCCCAAAATCAGCAACATCCGTAATACACGGGAACCGCCCTTGTGGCGAGGGTTACCGGGAGGAGGATCTGGATGGTATCCGGAAGTATCCGGACTACCATACCGGGTGTGAGAATCCGGAAGTTGTTCCGATAAGCGTGTTAGTTCCGGTAAGTAATTCCGGGTGTTGTGTATGTTCCCGGAAGAGGGTACCCGGTAAGCTTGTACCCGGTAATAATATTACCCGGTAAGTTGGTGCATCAGGTAAGTTGTAGTACCGGTATGTGTAAGTACCCGGTGAGCCATTGTTACCCGGTAAGTGAGTTATCCGGTAAGTTGTTCGGAAAGTAGTAATTGACCGGTAAGTTGAGTCCGGGTAGTGTCCGGAAAGTTGGTATTAGGGTCTGAGCAGTTTATATCTCATCCCTTTCTCAGGTAACCCAATTGTAAGTCAGGAGCAAAGTAAAGCAAGATGTTAAACGCACCAAGTGAGTTTTTCTAACTAATATACGTGATTTTATACGTGTTTTCAAAGTAAGTGATTGAGTAGAAATGCCATGTTATTTTACATGATTTTTACTTGTTTGAAAGTTATATGAGATGTATGCATACATTGTGGTAGACGTAAATTGGCTAAGTCGGGGGGAGGTTCCGCCAATACTCATGCTGGAGGGAGGTTCCGTTTATGCCATGAGAGGAGTGACCTAGTAAGGCAGCGTGAGACTGACTCGTTGTCACTCTTGAGTGACTTCAGGGTGCCATTTACGGGAGCGGATTTATCCGTGCAAGTTTTATGTGAAGTTATGCGAAAGCTTATGTAAAGTTGTGTGAAAGTTTTATGCAAAGATATTTGAAAGCTATAAACTGTTTTTAAATGATTTTGAGAACTGTCAGGAGGGAGTTCACTAGACCTCATGGTCTAACCCTCGCATTTTCCAAACTAAACCTTTTCAGGTAAGCAGATAGTAGGAGGCTCAGGTAAGTGAGCAAGAGCAGGATAGAGTACAGGTGCAGATAGAGACAGTGCCACTCATACTTTTAGTAGCTAGTTCATTCTCGGTTGTGTATAGGTTTTTTCCGCCAACCTAATTTTGAGACAGATGTAATGAAATTTTGGGACCCAGTTTTGGTAATGCGTTATTATATGTTTTGTTTGCTTATTTTAGACTGGGTCGTTACATGTTAGTGTATTTGAAGTGTTGTAGACCGATCTTAAAGAATAATGGTATCGCTTGTAATGGCTTTAGGATGTTCGGATTTAGATAAGTGGCTATAGTTGAACGACCTTTCTTGAATAGAAAACAATATTTCGATTGGATGATTGGTGATTGGGCGAACTCTAGGAGTTGTGTATCCTTCAGAGCAAGAATGATCGTATTTGGAGTCTAAGGACACTCATTAGGATAAAGGATCGTTCTGTAGCGAGAACATTTGGATTTGAGATTTTGGGTGGTTTCGTTAATGATTGAACCTTAGATTGGTTGGAGAAAGAAATTATAAAGCGTGTAAATCCGGATTGACTGGGAGCCGGGATCTGTCGTTGGGGAAGTATGGATCACCTAAGGTTGGGAGGTAGCTGAGGCCTTGTGGTTAGAAACTACTTGAGGAAGTTAAGCGTCTAATCGGATGTAAGTGTATTGTGCCTGGACGGGCACTCGTTGTGGGTAACAACGTGCAGTGGTCATAACAATTCTGTCAAGAAGAGATATTCGAATGTCGGATTGGAAGCCGAGGGAACATGAAAAGTGTGGAGTCAGCAACGTTCGGATGTATGGAAATCAGATTTCGAGGAAGAAATCTCTTTTAAGGTTAGGAGGATTGTAACACTCGAAATTTTGTTAAGATAACAGATTTTGTGCAGCTCTTGAAAGGTTCGGATGAATATTTAAAGTCGAGAAAATACCTGGCGTAAGAAGCTTCGCAGGTCGGGGACATTTCGGGATCTAGCAGGAAGCCGTACCATAGCGGCGAAAATGCCCGCGATTGTGCCATGGGGCACTCTCGCGGGGCAAAGTCGCGAGGAGCAGGGGTGTCGCGGTACACTTGGTGCGATAGTGACCAGCGATAGTGACATGGTCACTATCGCGTGGCATAATCGCGGTCGGGACCTGGGCAGATTAAAACTTCGATTTTCACCCTCTTTTCTCATTTCACCTCAATCCTCTTCTTCTAAACTCTCCCAAACCCAACCCTGGCCTTCTAAACTCGTTTTGGAGCCTTTAGAACCATGGATCTTGTGATTCAAAGCATTCCCCTCAACTTTTAGCAAGAATTTATGATCAAGGGTTAGAGTTCTTCATCTCCCTTCCACTTTGTGAGCTTTCTTCACTTCCTAGAGTTTTACCCAACGCTCACCTAAATCCTTTCCTTTCTTTTGATGAAATGAAGAATGAAGCTCATATTGGTAACCCTAGAAGTGTTTGTTTGTTGGATTCATGTGGTGGTTGAGGTAATCTTCTCTTTTCTTCATTATTGGAAATTAGGGTTTTGGGTATAAGTTGAGATGTTGGTGTTAAATGCTTGGGGAATGACTTTTATGTGTTTGAGGATGAATTTTGATGGTTGAAACTTATGAATCTAGGTTTTTGGAAGTTTTGACTTGAAGATTCAAGTTTCTTCAAAGGAGCACAAGTTGGGGAAAAATCTAGATTTAGCCTAAATCTAGCAAGGTGAGTTCAAGTTGATTTGTGAAAACGTTGTACATGCCAAAATGTTTATTTTTAATGTGTTTATGTGTTTTACATAAAATTATCAATTGTTGAGTTATTTAGTGGGTTTGATTATTTGAAGTGTTGAGATTTATAAATCTTGTAAAACACCCACTTTGGGATCTTTGAGTATTTGAGAAATAAATCACGAAATGAAAGTGTTTTGTTAAGTTATTGCATAAGTGGAGGTTGTTTGGACAAAATACACTTTTAGTGTTTGTTGAGCGTATGCAATGTTTATGACATGATATGTTTTGGAAATGTGAACGTGTGAGTCGTGGATTTTGGTTAATATTGACCTCATGAACGTTTTGGGAATTGTAAACCTGTAGAGTTTGGGCCAAAGGCCAATTGTGATTTAAGAGATAAAGGTTTTAGATAAAGATGTATTTTGGTTTACGTAACCGTGTTGGCTCGGGTGTTTAGCCAAACGTTTATTTTTCCTTTAAGGGCTTGATTTATACTCAAATGGGTCTTTGGGGTGTTTACCTGTTTTAGTAGCTTGAGATGGAGCCTTGAATGAGTTATGCACTTAATTGTATTTCTATTTGAGAATAGACCATTTTGAGTGTTTTGTTTAATAAGTGATCACCCTTTGACAATTATGCATTCTTGGTGCTTTTTGGGTTTTATGAACCATTGCAACTATATACATTATCAAGCTATAAAGTATTTGAGTATACATACACACATACACACACACACACACACACACACATATATATATATATATATATTTACGGTTTGACTTCATTGGGAAAGTGGCAATGAAGGGGTTTTGAGTTAGTCATGCCTCAGAGCATGTGTTTGCATGATGAGGGTTAGATACACTTCGTTTGCATGTGTTGACTTTTAACAAATGATCATTGGATCTTTTGAGCTTGTGGCTCGATTTTTGACTCTGTTGGGTCGTGAGGACATTTGTCCGATTTTGATAGCTCGAGGTGGAGCTTTGGTTATGAATTGCATATATTGCATCTTATTTAGATATTACATGATTTGAATGCGTTGGTTACTCTTTTGGAGTCATGTATAAAATTTATAAATTAAGTAAGCTTGTTTTGGATGGTGAGATCCCAAGGTAAAGATCCGGTCGGGTTGAACTTGGTGGTTTACGCTAGAGATCCAGTTTGGGTTGATGCCTCCATAGACTAGAGATCCGGTTTGGGTTGATGTCTCACTAGGCTAGAGATCCGGTTTGGGTTGATGCCTCACTTGACTAAAGATCCGGTTTGGATACAATAGACTAAAGATCCGGTTTGGATTGATGTCACAATAGACTAGAGATCCAGTTTGGGTTGATGTCTCCTTAAATTAGAGACTCGGTTTGAGTTGATGTCTCCATGGACTAAAGATCCAGTTTGGGTTGATATCCGAAACTGACTAAAGACCTGGATAGGGTTGATGTCATATGTTTTCCCATCCATGAAACATGCTTGTAATTTATAATTGTGGTTTAACTTGTGTGTTCGCCACTGTTTGGGTCACTTAGGATTTGAAGATGACCTCCAGTCTTTCATTTTATACATTTCATACTTAGAATAATTTTTAGGTTCTTTACAAGCAGCATAATTATGTAACACAAAATGTTCGGTGAAGTCGAAGATCAACCGAAGAAACAAAGTAGAAGTGTATCTTCAAAGCGGATTGAAGATGGACTTCTCAGCCAAAGGTTAAGCTGCTACTTGAAGACATCCTAAGTCTTTGGCCAACACTACTTGAAGACATGTTAGGCAACATAGTTGAAGACATCTTAGGCAATATGCTTGAAGACATCTTAGGCAAGGAAATCTTGAAGACATGATCGGTGGGATCACTTGAAGAAATCTTCAGCAAGGATACTTGCCTACATCTTAGGCAAGGATACTTGCCTACATCTTCGGCAAAGAAGTCTTCGGCAAGTATTGTACTTTATCTGCAAAATATATCTGTGATATCTTGCACTGATGAAGACATCATCCGAAAATCAGAAAAAGGTTGTATGGCT
Source organism: Saussurea involucrata (assembly GCA_033807775.1). Taxonomy (NCBI): domain Eukaryota; kingdom Viridiplantae; phylum Streptophyta; class Magnoliopsida; order Asterales; family Asteraceae; genus Saussurea; species Saussurea involucrata. The sequence goes on from CM066315.1 coordinate 48,867,174, forward strand.
TTCTTATCTCTTTCAAGAAAGATCAACTTCAATAGCAGGTCAACGCTTCAAGACAAAAAGTACATCTCAGTACTTTTCAGAAGACCTGCCTTCAAAGACCTGCCTTTCTATCTTCCTACCTCTGCTTGACAAGTGTCCATGCATTTAATGCATGAGGCACTATATAAAGAGACCATCTTCAACCTTGCAACATAACCAGATTACAAACTCTCCAAGCTCTCAAGTGCTGACATTTCTCTCATCTCTCAAAAGTTCATTGTTTGTACTAAGTGTTTTACAATTGTTTTTATTCTCTGTGTGTCTGTGTGTAAGATTGTTTGAACTGATTTATCTGTTCTGTTCCGCAACAATCAATAGTTTCTGTGTGTAATTCTTATTTGAAGTTTTTCAATAAAAGAATTAAATTAAGTGAAAAATTTTGTGTATTGTATTCAATCCCCCCCCCCCCCCCCCTCTTCTACAATACCTGTTACCATTGCTACTCAATAGCTGGGACCAACAAGTGGTATCAGAACAGGTCAGTTTAATCTAATAAACTTGATCTGCAATGGCTTCATCTTCTTCCTTAAACAATGTTTCTTCTCAAAACTCTAATGTTGGATCATACGACAATGGCTCCATAGCCAAACCACCAAAGTTTAACCCTAATAACTTCTCTCTGTGGAAAAGTCGTATGATCCTCTTTCTAGAAGGAGTTGACAACAGATATCCCACCATACTCCATGAAGGACCTCTTGTCCCTAGAGTTTGGGATCTTTATAGTGCCAAAAATAAACACGAGGATGGTGATGAGTCTTCTTCTGATGAGGAAGAACGAACACCTGCTACTGGGAGATACATTGTAAAGGACCCCAGTAAGTACAATTATGAAGATAAACGTCTTGTAGCTCTTGACACTAAAGTCGGACCCATCATTGCCCTCTCTCTGCCTGATGAGGTTTATCATTCTCTTGTAAACTTTTCTACTGCCAAGGAAATGTGGTCCACTCTGTGTGTTCTTTATGAAGGTACGTCTGAAGTGAAAAAGAGCAGAAAGATTGCTCTTGTTAGAAAATATGAACTCTTCTCTTATGAGAAAGGAGAATCTCTTTCAGACTACTATAACCGCTTTAACAGTCTTCTTAATGATCTTAAACTGTTGGGTCGCATGTATGATAATGAGGAAGTCCTGTGCAACTTTATGGATTGTCTTCCTGATTTTTGGGAAAACATCTGTACTTGTATAAAGACAACCAAGGATCTTGATCACATGCCTCTCACTGCTCTTTATGGAACTCTCTTCAACTATGAGCAGACTAAGCTGCAAAGGAAGTTTATCATCACATATATAAAGAGCTCTTCTCTAGCTCTCTTAAGTGACTCTTCCAAAAGAACTATGTGTACTCCAAGAATCACCTACCCATCTGACTCTGACCATGATAGTCAAGGAGATCCCAATGAGCATTCAGAAGCATATCTTAGTGATGTTGATGATGAATGTGAGGAAACTTCAGTTGACAAATTATCAGATGGAATAGCCAGGATGGATCGGTATTCTAAATCCAAATCTCACTTTTCTTCTGCAAAATCTAAGTTTAGTCGACAACCCTCCTCTTCTCTCTCCAAACACTCTTCTTCGAACTAATCTAATGAAGAATGTTTTAATTGTGGTAAAAAGGGTCATTTTGCCTCTGAGTGCAGAAGTAAACTTTTTGAAAAACCCAGAACTTCTTCCTCATGCCAACTTTCCTCAAAACCGGGAAGATCCAAATGTGATTCTGACCGGGCTGAAAGATACAAAGAAAAATACAAGAGAGAAAAAGAAAGAAACGAAAGGCTAGTCAGAAAGGGAAAGGGTTTGCCTGCTAAAACTCATGATCTGGCAAATGAACCCACATCTGAAAGCGAGAAGGACATTTCAAATGTGTGCTTCATGGCCCAGATAATCGATATGGATGATCCAGAAGGTCACACCCTCTCAACTGATCTTGTATCAGCTAAGTGCTTCTCCTCCTCTTCACAGAATTGACTAGTACTCTACCAAAGATATCTTTACTTCTAATCCTCACCCTTCTTTTTCTATTCAAACACTCTACCTCCATTTTCTTAAAAATACCCTACCCATCGTACCTCTCACCCTCATTTCCTAAGTCTATCTTTCCCAAGTTTGTGTTTCCTAAGTCTGTCTTTCCTAAGCCTATCTTTTCCCTCCTACCAATCTTTGCCTACAAATTCTTACCTACCGACATTGCCCTCTTCCACTCCTAAAGATTTTCCTCTGCCTCTCAACCTCAACCTTCTCCTTCTTTAGCACAACATCCTGGATTTGAAGATCCTTCCCTTCATGACTATGTGTAACGCTTGAAGATCACTCTTGAAGATTCCCCCACCAATCTTCAGAAGATTTCTCTCACAAATCTTCTGAAGATTTTTTTCCTCAAATCTTCTAAAGATCTCTTATACTCAGAAGTTAGATCATTTCCACATCTTCCGAAGATTTCTCCTAAATCTTGAAGATGACTTGAAGATTTTCTCCCAATTTTTTAAGATGACTTGACGATCTTCCAAAGATGCTCACATATCTTCTGAAGATCTCTTCCACAAATCTTTTGAAGATAACTTCTTTTTACAATCTTCCGAAGATCTTTGCTCAAATTTAGATATTAAAAAAAGAGAAAAAAAAGAGAGAGAGAAAAGAAAAATAAAAAATAAAAGAGAAAGGAAAAATAAAAAGAAAAAAAGAAAAAAAAGAAAAACAAAAAAAGAGAAAAGAAAAACAAAACAAAACAAAACAAAACAAAACAAAAAACTAAAAAAATATAATTTTATGATATATCTCCCCCCCCTTCCCAGACGCCGATATAGCCCCCCCCCCCCCCATTTCTTTTCTTTCCACTTTCCAGCCAAATACCCCTCCCTCCCCCCCCCCCTTTCATTTCTTTTCCACCGAACTAAACCCCCCGTCGTTTTAACTTTCTGCCGAACCACTCCCCCCCTCCCCCCTTAATTTTTGTTGCTGATAAATTCCCACACCCCCTTAAAAAAAATCGGCCGACATACTTCCATCCACCCTTGCGAAAACAAAACCAACACCTAAACCCCCTACCCCTATTTCCTTTTGCCGAACATATGCCGCACCCATCCCTCATTTTTTTCTCTCTTTCTGCCGACAACCAACCAGCATCCATCCCTTTTTTTTTTTGCTTTTTGCCGACCACACCCCCCTCTTGCTGCCGATAACCCCACCCCACCCCCTTTCTTTTTAACTTTCTGTCGATCCCCCCTCCTTGCCGAAATCACATTTGCCGACCCCCCCCCCCACACACACATTTTTTCTTGCCGATTGTTTTTTGAAAAATCCCATTTCCCACTGATTTTTTACTGCCGATAATTTTTTTTACCGCAATTTTTTCTGCCGAAATTTCTTTTCTGCCGACATTCATCTTCCAAAAAAAACTAGTAGTCTTGTGTTATGGCCGATTTTTCAACATCTCTTAGTTTTTTCCTACGTCGGCCGCTGAGGGGGAGAATTCATCTGAGGGGGAGCAACATCAACCCTCAGTACTCATATCCAGCGTCCAACTAGAAAAATGAGGAAATCGGCGGACCGGTCAAGGGGGAGCACATCAGTCCAACAGATCTAACTGAGGGGGAGGAACACAAAGATCAACTGATCTACTGAGGGGGAGCAAAAAAAAGACAAATGATGATGATGCTAAACAGGAAAAGCTGAAGATGCCAAGAGAAAGAAAGAAGATGCAAGAGATGGGCAGAAGCATCCTGAGGCTGATTCACTCAATCTCAAACCTCCCTCAAAGATTGTCACCATAATGGGTTTGTTTCCTACCTAAAACCACAAACTCATTTGGCTGAAATCTTTTGGAGTAAGTGAATGACTTGAAGCAAAAGTGCCTGAAAGATAAAGTTCTCAAACACATCAACAGGCTGTTGATCAAAATGAAGAATCCTCAAGCCAGACACAAGTTTCAACTTGTCCCTCCAAAGATGCAAGTAATTTTTGTTTTGTTCATATTGTCTATACTTCTTTCCTTTTTCTTTTCATTTGTTTGTACAACTATACCTTTATTTTAGTTTACTTGTAAATGTCGGATACAATATAAAAAAAATCCAAAAAGAATGGACTATGTGAAAAGAACCCAAAAAGAGTAAACAAGGGTCAAAAATGAATTATTCAGTATTTACTCTTCAGTTTCTAAGTATGGATGTCATCCTCAAATAGGGGGAGATTGTTGGGTCACTTAGGATTTGAAGATGACCTCCAGTCTTTTATTTTATACATTTCATACTTAGAATACTTTTTAGGTTCTTTACAAGCAGCTTAATTTTGTAACACAAAATGTTCGGTGAAGTCGAAGATCAACCGAAGAAACAAAGTAGAAGTGTATCTTCAAAGTGGATTGAAGATGGACTTCTAAGCCAAAGGTTAAACTGCTACTTGAAGACATCCTAAGTCTTCGGCCAATACTACTTGAATACATGTTAAGCAAGATAGCTGAAGACATCTTAGGCAAGATGCTTGAAGACATCTTAGGCAAGGAAATCTTGAAGACATGATCGGCATGATCACTTGAAGAAATCTTAAGCAAGGATACTTGCCTACATCTTAGGCAAGGATACTTGCCTACATCTTCGGCAAAGAAGTCTTCGACATGTATTGTACTTTATCTGCAAAATATATCTGTGATATCTTGCACTGATGAAAACATCATCCGAAAATCAGAAAAAGGTTGTTTGGCTTTCTTATCTCTTTCAAGAAAGATCAACTTCAACAGCAGGTCAACGCTTCAAGACAAAAAGTACATCTTAGTACTTTTCAGAAGACCTGCCTTCCTATCTTCCTAGCCTTGCTTGACAAGTGTCCATGCATTTAATGCATGAGGCACTATATAAAGAGACCATCTTCAACCATGCAACATAACCAGATTACAGACTCTCCAAGCTCTCAAGTGCTGGCATTTCTCTCCTCTCTCAAAAGTTCATTGTTTGTACTAAGTGTTTTACAATTGTTCTTATTCTCTGTGTGTCTGTGTGTAAGATTGTTTGAACTGATTTATCTGTTCTGTTCCACAATAATCAATAGTTTCTGTATTTAATTCTTATTTGAAGTTTTTCAATAAAAGAATTAATTAAGTGAAAAATTTTGTGTATTGTATTCAACCCCCCCCCCCCCCTTTTACAATACTTGTTACCATTGCTACTCAATAGCTGGGACCAACAGCCACATTCGATGAAATCGGGTCTTTCCCATCACCGAAGGGTGTTGTTTCGGGTACTTTGTTTATCCATGTTGTTGGCGTCGTATTATAAGCGTATGGATTGTTTTTCCATGATTTATGGACGGTATATTATGCCTCATCCTTGTTTGGATGTTTCGACTATTGGAGTTTTATTCGCATGGATTTCATTTGGAAATTTAATATTTATTTACCTTTTGAGTGAGTTTTGGATTAAGTCCATTGCTGAGATGATTTTCATTGGAAGCTTTCGTCACGGTATTTGTGTGCGTTTGGAAAATGGGTTGTCGGTGTATTAAATACAAACCATTTTTGGAAATCATGATTCAAGTTGAATCCTTTTGACTAACGGTTTATTTAATCATGATGTAAACTCTTGAACTCACTAGGCGTTAGCCTAACTTTTTTATTTATCGGCATGTGCAACAGGTTCAGGTTGGGAATAGTTCTAGTGACACTGTGAAGAGTGGAGAGCTAGTCGTGTGCTCAAGAAGTAGGTGACTTGGTGAAGTCTTCCGCATTTTGGGATTAGCAACTTTGGTTGGAGTTAAGTAACACCCGACTTTTGTAGCCGTCGTGTAGGACTTATGATATTGCATTGTTGAAGTTAAGATGTTTTATTTTAAGGTATCTCCAATGATGGTTTGTAGAAGGGATTCTATCCTTATTTGATTATTTTATCGAAGTTTTGTCTAGTTTCTTGTTAGGGCATGTTTTATAGTTGATTTAAAGTTCAAGGGTTGAATTGTATTTGTTTAAATTAGAGCTTATTAATGAACGGGCCGTGGGCTTGTTAACCACGGGCCCGATGTATTTAATGTGTGATTAGCTTGGAAAAACAAGCTAATCATCTCTTTAGCTTTCTATTCATATTGTAAACATTCTCTCTGAAAGTTAATGAAAGGGATGACAGTTGGAAATCATTGTTCTTATTGATTATCATTACGATTTCTATATTGTTGCACGGATCTGGTTTTATCAATTGGTATCAGAGCAGACAGACGGATTCGATTCAAAACCTCTCTAGTGATTTCTGGTAAGATTTTGACTTTTCCCGTATATGTTCATCTTGAATTTTCAAAATCCTGATTCTGGCTAAATTGTTCAATTCTGTTTATTGGGTTGTGTTAGCATTATACTTGTGAGTAATTCTGAAAATTTTCGCATTCCAATTCGATCGTTTGAGTGTTTAATTGAGCAATTTAAGATCAAAAGTTTTTGGTAGTGCTCTTGATAAAAATCCGATTTTTAACCATCAAAACTTGTTGTTTTTGCATTGAAATCGATTGGATTAGTGTTATTTTTGTGTTTGGCATTGTTACTAATCTTCCAGGATCGATTTTGGGCAACCCTAATCGAAAATTCGATCGATTTGAGCAAACAGCCGACTTTTCCGGATAAACCAGCCGTCGTTTCCGGATAACTTCAAGGTGTCCGGACGTTTGTGTTATTCCATCCGGATTCGTCACTTTTCCGGGTAACTCATCCGGGTAAGTATTCCATCCGGACTCCTCATCTTTCCGGGTAAGTTCTACAATCCGGGTAAGTCATTTTCCTTATACAATCCAGGTAACATTTGTATCCGGAAACCCAGTGTTTCCGGACATATCTTATCCGGACAATCCATTGTACCCGGAAACTTTAGTGTATCCGGAAACATCTTGTTTCAATATATCCGGAATCATTGCACATCCGGTAACCTCTGTTATCCGGAAAGTTTGTGCTATCTGTTATTCGGAAAGCTTACACTGTCCGGATTCTTTCTGATATCCGGACTCTTTCTGTTATCCGGACAACTCAAGTTATCCGGTCTCTTAATTTTATCCGGACACTTTTGTTTTTTTATTGATCTACTTGCATCAAATCTGATCCGGACACATCCAGATCAGATCAATTATTTGGATTCTTATCCAGTAAGTTCTGTTTAGTCAAATCACTTGTAGAACCTGCGTTAGGACATCACTCTTAGTACCTTGCGTTAGGTTTACACTCTGAATCGATCAACCCGTCTGACGATCACTCTGTTGCAACCAAAGATGTCTACTTCTCGTGATGCTCTCGCAATTGGCACTGACACCAAGCCACCGTGTCTCTATCCGAACGAGTACAGCCAATGGCGAGATAGGTTCATGATCTTCATAGAGTCCAAGGACAACTATGAGTACATCAAGAGAGCTCTGGATAATGGCCCAATTCCCAAGCCAATGAAGGACATAGCTGCAACTTCAACTGATGTAGCTCGACGTGAGGACAAGACTCTTGCTGAGATGACAGAATTTGAAAGAGGCATGATTGAAGGTGAAAAGCATGCAAAGAGATATCTGATTCAAGCTCTTCCTAATTCCATCTACACTGCCATAGATAGTTACAAATTGACGGTTAAGGGTATGTGGGACCAAGTAGCCAGAATGATGCGTGGGAGCGTTGTAGGAAATCAGCTGAAGATAAATAGCGCGATAACCAAGTTCGATGGGTTCAAGCAGCGCAACGGTGAATCCCTCACCCAGACCTATGAACGATTTTGTCTACTCCTCAATGAACTGAACAAGAATAAAATTGTTCGTTCCAACACCGAGAATGCATTAAAGTTCCTCAACAACTTGCTACCTGAATGGAAAGTGTATGATTCTCATGTCAAGCACAACAACTTGATAGAGAACATCAGCATCAATGAACTATATGAGACACTTCTCCAAGACGAAGATGAAGTGAATGGGCTTCTGGGAGAGAAGAAGAATGAGCCAAAACCATCTGCTGATCCTATTGCCCTCATGACTTCCAAACTAGGGAAATCTTCGGGCAGCCAACCCAGACGCGGTCCACATCAAAGCTCCTCCGAGTCAGAACCTGAAGACGAGAAAGACAGTGATGCTGATGGTGAAGTATCAGACTTAATGAAAGTTATTGCCCTTCTGACTAAATCCTTTCAACAACAACAGTTCTACAAGAAGCCATCTTCCAATAGTCAACGCTACTCCACTTCCTCCAATAAGCGTCATGACTATAAGGATCGTTATGAAGGAAAGAAGAAGGTAGAAGAGCAAGATAAATCTGAGAAGAAGGAGAAGACAGAGAAAGGTGACCGGAAGAAGAGAGATGAACCTGTGATAGCATATAGACAAGAGTTAGGGAATCCCATGGTCCAGCCAGAGCCGGAGGGACCTTCCCCGGGACATAGAACATGTGAGACCGAGGGAATTAAGGTCGAAAGCGAACCAGGAAAGATTGGGCCGTAAAGATAACGAGGCTCTTAAGCGACCCGAAACGAGTGTAATCCGGGTAGCCACATCTACTATCCCGTCTCATTTGTTGGGACGAGATATTGAAGAAGCCTCCGTGGACCCAATGGAGCAATTGCACGACCCCCTTATCCACTCATATGTCTCTCAAAAGGCGGATGTTTCAGTACATCACGGGGATTTAGCACAACTTCCACCGGCCTCTCACTCGGAGAGTGTTGGTGTTGAAACAAGCGACCAGCAGCCCCCGGTCGCGACCTCTTTGCGTGCACAATCGAGTCTAGAGCCATTTGCTACTGAAAAACCTTTGGCTAGGACACAAGAGGAGCAACACCAAGTCGAGAATCTTCGTGACTCGACCGGAACCACCGTAGTGTCTTCACCTCTAGGTGGAACACAAGGATCGGAGGGAAATCCTACCACAGCTACCGATATGCCAACTGTGAACGTAGGTGGCTCTACCCCTGCGGTAGATGCCTCAACGGGTAATCTAAGTGAACCCGGTGTTACTTTACCTGACTTCGTGTCACCAGGGTCCCTGGACAGCACCCTTAAGGCTGTCCTCCAGGATATGGAGCAACAAATGCAGCAACATGTAGCTGCTGAGCTTGCCAAAGCTATGCGCGCTATCAAAGGTAAAGGCCACCTTGTCGAAACTGAAACCGCCCCTGTACCTCCACCGATTCAACCGCAACTTATCTATTCGGTGGACACCCTGAAGACTATGCTATTGGCCCAACTGCTCCAGGAATCAGATACAACCGCCTCCACTGAAGCAGACCTGATCTCAGTTCTCCGATCACAGGTCACTGCTCCATCTTCATCTATTACCACTCGCTTAGACGCCATTGACTCGACCCTCAAGGACTACAACAAAGCGCTCACCACGCTCTCTGAGAGGGTCCGCTCACTCGAAGACACATGTAAGAGTCAAGCCGGCTGTCTGAAACGTAAGCACGATGACCAGGATGATCCTGATCACCGTGAGGGGGAGAAGCGACAACGCCAAACCGAGACCGCCCAGATCCTGACTGCTGAAACTACAACAGTGGTTCATTAGGAACCCCCAACTGCGGCAGCTACAACAGAAGCACCTGAAGCCGAGCTGCCTTTAGCAGACATGGTTATAGACATGGATATATCAGATGAAGAAGACCCGACGGTTGAAAAGCCCGAGGGTTCAACACAGGAACTGATTGATTTTGACTCATCAGACATACCGATTCTGGACATGATAGATCCAGATTGTGAAGCCAACCCAGAGACCGAAGATGCATGGTACGAAAAAGCCGCCAATGCCGTAAATCTACAGGTAAATTTGGTCTTCCCCACTGATGAGGACGACAACATTGATTATGATCAGTTCCTGCTCCAAAATTTGTATGGAACATCCCCCGTTCACTATGCTCAACCCGCCGGAACATCATCAACAATACCCGAGTCTACTACTTCCGATCTTCCGACAACTACTCCTCCCACGACAGCTTCTGATCTTCCTCCCCCTCCTCAACAGCAACAAATCCGTTGGGAGAAGATCATGGTACTTATCCCTCACTTGGAGGAATCTTTGAAAAGATGTTCGTCCACAAGCTTCGCCCGATCGAGCCGACCTTCTGTCTGGGTATTTACAACCTTAGCCCAGAATATCAATGCCGGTATACACTAGCAATGCAGCGGTGTCTTCCAGTTAACCAAGTCAGAACCAAACTTCGAATCACAGAGGTAATCAGTATCTATTCAAGACGCATTATGAGGATCGTCTACCCAGTTTTCACTGTTCGACGTGAAGATGGGAACGAATGGAAATTTTAAGAAGCTGACTTCAAAAACCTCCGACCGCTCGACTTTCTGGTTATTCTGAAAGACTTACGTACAAGAACCATCCGACCGCTAGAGATTACAAAGGCGCTCGAAGCTGTTCGTCGATACCTGGTCCGCACCATCATGATGTCTTATCTAACGGACTTCCAAATGGCTGTCGAGAACAAGGAGAAAAAGGTAAATCTGATCAAGCCGAATCTGAAAGCGCCTGAGTTAAACATGTATCCCGAGAACGCTATGTTTCTAGAACCAGAATTCGGGATTGTTTACCTCAACGAGCAAAAGGAGAAGAAATTCATGCGCTTCAGTCAGGTGGAAAGATTCAGTGACGGCACACTTCTAAAGGTCAGAGATGCTCTTCGAAAGATTATTCAGCACGAGTCTGAGAATCCAAGGTACTCTTATGTTCCGAATCAGAATGAAACTATTGCTCGGAATGCCTTGGAAATGATTGAAGATCGCATCGACTACCACCGTGCAATCAGATGGTTCGAGGTACACTTCGCGCTTCGCAAAAGATATGTATTCAACTGGAGAGATCTAGAACGCCAACTCGAACTTCAAATCAAAGGGGGAGATTGTTAGGGCAGGTTTTATAGTTGATTTAAAGTTCAAGGGTTGAATTGTATTTGTTTAAATTAGAGCTTATTAGTGAACGGGTCGTGGGCTTGTTAACTGTTTGGGCAAAAAATCACGTCGTACGACCACGACCAGAGCAGGTAAGACGCATGTTATAATCCAAATCTTGTATTAAGATAAGGTCTCGACAAGAACCCAGAAAACATCCGTCGTCCGTCGTAAAAGGTAAGTCGTACGTCTCCCATGACGCTCGACCATAGCATCGCCCGTCCCGTACGACCATCGCGTAAGATCATTGCATCTTCGACCAAAGCTAACGTTAACCTTGTCTGTTACGTTTGTGAAGTATTTAATGCAGGAGTCAACGCAATTAACAGCAAGCAGCCGTAACGGACGAAGAGCATTATGGATAATCACTACGGCGACCGTTTCCAGCCGTTGTAGCCGTTGATCAAATCATTAATGGAGCTAATTAATGACGCGAAGACTATAAAAGACAAGCTAAAGCCTCATTTCAAAGGACATCAGTGAACATCCAATACACATCAGCGATCATCAGCGAATATTACTAAACAGCAGAGAAAATCATCCAAACTCATAGCAAAGAACATTCAAACTCTAGAGATCAAGTACTGAAAACCAGAACCTTACAGCGAACTCAAGAACACTCGAAGGAAAGTTCAAGTATCGATCTCGACGCACGACAAACCGCACTCGACCAGAAGTTCACACTTTGTATTTACACACGACAAACACCTGTTTTACACTTCAAACACTTGTACTTTACATTTCGAAGCAATTTCCTTCATTTGTATTGTAATCATCGTACGACCGACGCCAGTACCAAGGACGTCGCCCCTGATTGGTGACCATAGTGTAGCGACGACACCTCCTGTCGTCCGCAGGTTTTTTCCTCGATTGAGGTTTTTCCTGCGTCATCAAATCCCTTGTCTCGTTTATTTTTTCCCTCGTCGCACGTCTCGTCGAAAGATCCTTTCTTTAGTTGATTAAGTCCACATCGACCTTAAGTTGTCCCTTTGGTGCGATTTTTGGCATTAACAGTTTGGCGCCATCCGTGGGACCTCATCTAGAGAAAATCCTCGACGAACGTGCACCCTACTAACAGTTTCTTGGAGTTTTCTTTTCTGCTCTCTATTACAGGAATAATGGCAGCCCCTGGAAATCCGCAGCAAGCTGTTGCTCAGATGTATCAGGAGCTCGAAGTCGCCAGGAATCAGCTCAATGCAATGGCAGAGCAGAATCGCAGAGCAGCTGAGGAGATCGTGCGGTTAAGAAATCCTCATGGGCCTCAAAATGGTCCTAGGCCGTTCGTGCAGAACCCAATTCCAAGATCGTTCGACCAGAATGGCCCTAGACCATTTGTCCCGAATCCAGGTTCATCCATGCAGAATCAATAGCCAGGGCCGTTCAACCCAAATCCTCAGTTTGGGACAGTTCCTCCTCAGCACATAAGGCCACCACCCGTGAATAATGGGTCTCAGCCATTACAAGGGTCGCAGCCTTTCCAGCAGGGGTCGCAACCATTTCAGCAGCCATTTCAGAATGGACCTCAAGGTGGATCTCAGCCACTCCATGGTGGATCGCAGCCTTTCCAGCAAGGATCGCAGTCGTTTCAGAATGAACCGCAGCAATTCCACTATAGGTCGCAGCCATATTTTATCCCGTTCAACGGGGACACCAATGGTTCGTCGCATGGTAATGGCACTAGTCCAGGGACCAATCCCTCGACAGGGGCAAATCCTGATCTTAACGATCCCGTCACCCAGCGTTTGAAGATGTTAGAAGACCAAAATGAGCGCGTCCTATCCTTGCTCGCCAAGTTTCCTGGGGCAACCGTGCCTGTCGACGTCGAGCCTCGCTCGGGGTATCAGGCGTCGCCCTTCATCGACGAGATCGCCACCGTCGAGGTCCCAAAGAAGTATAACATTCCTGCCTTCACTCCCAAATATTCTGGTGTGACCGATCCAACCGAGCATGTCGCGCAGTATAAGCAGCTCATGTGGACAATCTCGATTCTACACATGTACCAGGAAGTATGCATGTGCAAAAGTTTCGGGGCAACTCTCACTGGTCCAGCTCTCTAGTGGCTGATCAATCTCAAACCCAAATCAATCGGGTCGTTCGCCGAATTAGTCAACCAATTCTCTCGACAATTCGCCAACAGTCGCAAGATGGAAAAGCAGACTAGTGATCTGTATTATGTCGTGCATAAGACCAATGAGTCTATTCAAAATTATTTCAATAGATTTAATGCCGAAATGATCAGTATCCGCAATTGTGACATCAAAACTGCGATCGAGGCCTATAAGCGTGGTCTGGACGATAGTTCGGGTCTATACATCGATCTGACCAAGTATCCCCCTGAGACTTTCGAAGACGTCCGAGCTCGAACCTTAGCATATATGAGGGTCGAGGATGATGCCGCCTTCCGTCGCAAGCACACTAACGACAAGAAGTCGTTAGGCGTCAGAAAGCCAGAGTTCAAGACAAAGGCTGTTTCCAGAATAGAGCCTGCGCACCAAATTTCAAATGTTCGTTTCAAGACGAAAGCAGAAGCCAAGACCGCAACTAAATTCCCCGTGTATCCCAAGATCTCCTCTTATGGGTTTAAAGGGTCGGCTAAAGACTTAGTCGAAGCTCTGAAGACCACCCAAGCAACCATTCGGTGGCCGAAGAAGTCCGACCTGGACAATGCTAAGAAAGACAAATCAAAGTGGTGCGACTTCCATGCCGATCATGGTCATCCGACAGACGACTGTATCGCATTGAAGAAGGAACTAGCATATCATTTCCCGAAAGGAAATCTCAAGGACATCATCGACGATGTCGCTGTTCCAGCTAATGACCATCGACCGTCGACTCCCGAGCATACAAAAGTTGTCAATTGAAATTCCCTACGCCATGGGGAATCCAGGAGTCGCTCGTGAGTGCTACAGGTCTACCTTGAAGCCGCGAAAATAAACTAAAGATCAGGCTCTCGACAGGTTCATTTCTTCTATCCCTGAATTAATATCTTTTTCACAGAGATAAATCTACTATGGTGCCTCGTCGCACGACACCATAGCCGACCGCAGGACAATATTTCTCTGTGTCATTCTGTCATTTAAAACCTATCTTTTCCTCCCAAAAAGGATACGGTAATAAATGACAGGGGGAAAATAGAGAGAGTCTGAAATGGTACGTTCTCTAGCTCTTTCTAGCTCTTTCTCATACGATTTTTTCTCACAAAACGTTTACTGACTTAAGCATCGGAGGGTTATTGGTGAGCCAACGACCAATCCCCGACATTGTTTTATCGCAGAATCGCACGACAGTAGTCATTAAGTCTACTATATGACTTTAGTATCGCAAGGTCGAACGACATAAACGATCAGGTCTCTAACTTGATCATTTCTCCACAGGGGCATATGATACAAACTCATTGTACGATCTAATCGTACGATCGCAAAGTCTAAACGACTTTACCTCTAAGTTTCTTAGCCTTTATACCCTGAATGGATGCTTTAATCGCGTGTTCTTATATGTGTTTTACGTTATTCTCATCGAATTACAATAAAGGCCTTAGTCGCATGATTTCCTATGTATTTTACATTCCGTCGATGTGATATTTGCTTACCAAGTAGATGAAAACACAAGTTCAAACAAAAAGTGCATTTACTGAAAAGATCGTCAGGTACACGCTCGACCATCAACAGTCGAGCAGCAAAGCAAAACAAAATAAAATTCCTAAATTAAAGGAGGAACATCCGTCGCATTCATGCCCGAAGTCCCGTCCTGAAGGCTTTCGCCTGCCACCTCCTCCTCAGTGTCCTTCTCATCATCCAAGTCGAGATCCCTCTCGGTCCCGACTCTTTCATAAAAGAGACGCAGCTCATCTGACGCTGAAGCCAAAGGATCCTTGCCCTGCAGGTGACGTCGCATAACTGTCGCACGCGCAGTAAGTCGAGCATAAGAAAAGAAAGACTTATTTTCGTCCTTCAACTCATCAGACTCCTTCTTCAAATTTATCATTTTAGCCTTGATTCCCTCGACTTCCTTCCTCTTCGCGGCTACGGATTTCTTCATCCCCTCCAGCTCCTCTCTCTGGTCGCGCATCAAAATCAGGGACTCCTTCAAACGCGAGTTTATCTCGTCTCTTGTATGACTGAGGGCATCCAATTCGTCCAGAGCATGGTCAAGGCGCACCGACATCGCTTCTTCATGCTCCAAAGCAGCTTTCTCTTTAGCTAACGCTGCATCTTCATCTTTGGTAACAGAAGCCGTTGAAACCTCTATACTCGTCGTTTCGGCATGCATTGCCAGGGAAGCTTGGAACGCCTGAAGAATCATAATATGAGCGGCATTAGTAAACAACGACAATGACAAACGACAAGTCTTGAAAGAAAGGCTTACCAAGAATAAGAGTCCAGCTGTATGGAACTCTTTCTTCTCGAAAGAAAACCCGTCAAAACGCTCCCTGAAAGACGAAAGCAAATATTTTTCCAAATGGGGGAACAACTTCGTCTCGTCCAAGACATTGTCGTCCAGAAAACCCGACGGCAACGTAAAGTTGACCGTCGTTTCCCCCAAAGGTCCCTTCTGCGCGTCTTTGCCCCTGTCGGCCGATGAAGGGCCGGATAGGACGACGGGAGACATCGTCGCCAGTTGCGCAGTATCCACAGATTTCGCGTCGGTCGCAACCGACGCCTTCGCCTTCCTGGACAAGGCAACCCTCGATGGGTTACCCGTCTTCAAAGACGGTTCCCTCAGAACGGACACCTTTGTCCTCTTTAAGAGGCCCGACCCGGCTGTCGGGACCCCTTTTCTCTTCAGGACTCCCGACCCAGTTGTCGAAACGTCCTTCTCCCTCGCCTCGCGAGCTACTTCGACTTTGGCCATCTTCCTAGCAACAGAAGACGTCGCCTGTGCTTGAGATTCACCTGTACGGTACAAGAAAGAAATTAGACGATTCAGAACAGAGAAAGACCAGGTCAAGCGAAAAGAAGACAAAAGGATACTTACCAATTATCTCTACCTCTGGTTCTTCGCTCTTCTCTTCCTCCTCAGTCTTCTCAGAGTCCTCCTCTTCTTCTTTCTCCTCTCGACCCATCCTCATTCTGTCGCTCAAGAAAACGGTGTCACCATCCTCGTCTATCAAATGATGCGTGACGTACGACCGATCTTCAGTACTAAATTCCAAGAACTTTTCGATCTTAGCCCGAGAAGCATCATCCGGCTCTACCTTATCGAAATCAATATCTACGCATAAAAAAGAAGATCAGTCGAAGAAACAATCAAGCAACAGAATAACATGAAAACGTACAATCAAAGGCTCACCCGTCATATTCCAACCCTCCCTAATCCAGTCACTATCAGTGTGCAGCGTCGACGCCCGTACGAACACATACCTCTTCTTCTATCCACGGTCGTTGACCGCAGTATTTAAAACCAGGGTACGATCACCCTGGAACCTTGAAAACAAACTATAGCGACGGTACCGGTCATTCTTGACCTTATACACCGTCAGAAGGTCCCTCACATTCATCGGTGGATTCCAGTTGGAGGTAAGTCGTTCGATGATCAAGATAACTCGCCAGAACTGGGGCATCAGTTGCCCCGGCGAAAGATCAAATTCACACATGAATTCTTTGACTAAAGGCGAATATGGCCAGTGAAAGCTTATTTTGAACGGGTATTCGTATATAACAATGTACCCCTCGGGGCACATTTCCGGTCGAACCTTGCCAACCTTGCTTACGGTAATCCCCATGGGAATCCTCGCTAGACTTCTAAAGTCGTCGAGATCTTCTTCGTTTTTAATGGTGCTTCTAGGCTCTGTCGACATTGCCAGCCCCGTTAAATTGATTTGCACTTCTGAAAGGCCCCAGATATCCCAGTTTTTTCTAGGCTTTCTAGCAATAAGCTTGCGACGCATACGCAAACTGGAGGGTCGTGTCTTATATGATCTCAGAAAAACTTAAATTAGGTCAAAGATTCTTGCAAGTTCTAATCGAACGGAAATCGCCAAGAAAAGATCCATCGTAATCTTTATTTATGCAGTCGATCATGTCAGGCCGAGCCCTTAGATGATCACCGCGTGCTCTCGTCCCTTCGTATGACCGCATGGATCGTCGACACCTGTCATCGACAGCTGGTAAGCACAATCGTGTGTCACCATGACATCAAGACCTCGTTCCCTTTTCAACTTATCGCTCAGTTAGAAACGGACCAGTCTAGTTCCAGGGCGATTAAGGTAATTTCTAACTCTTGTCTTATTTCCTATGCGGCTGACTGACAAAATTTAAAACTTAAATTTGACATTCAATTTTCAAATTTTGGGGGCAAACTGTTTGGGCAAAAAATCACGTCGTACGACCACGACCAGAGCAGGTAAGACGCACGTTATAATCCAAATCTTGTATTAAGATAAGGTCTCGACAAGAACCCAGAAAACCTCCGTCGTCCGTCGTAAAAGGTAAGTCGTACGTCTCCCATGACGCTCGACCATAGCATCGCCCGTCCCGTACGACCATCGCGTAAGATCATTGCACCTTCGACCAAAGCTAACGTTAACCTTGTCTGTTACGTTTGTTAAGTATTTAATGCAGAAGTCAAAGCCATTAACAGCAAGCAGTCGTAACGGACGAAGAGCATTATAGATAATCACTCCGGCGACCGTTTCCAGCCGTTGTAGCCGTTGATCAAATCATTAATGGAGCTAATTAATGACGCGAAGACTATAAAAGACAAGCTAAAGCCTCATTTCAAAGGACATCAGTGAGCATCCAATACACATCAGCGATCATCAGCGAATATTACTAAACAGCAGAGAAAATCATCCAAACTCATAGCAAAGAACATTCAAACTCTGGAGATCAAGTACTGAAAGCCAGAACCTTACAGCGAACTCAAGAACACTCGAAGGAAAGTTCAAGTATCGCTCTCGACGCACGACAAACCGCACTCGACCAGAAGTTCACACTTTGTATTCACACATGACAAACACCTGTTTGACACTTCAAACACTTGTACTTTACATTTCGAAGCAATTTCCTTCATTTGTATTGTAATCATCGTACGACCGACGCCAGTACCAAGGACGTCGCCCCTGATTGGTGACCATAGTGTAGCGACGACACCTCCTGTCGTCCGCAGGTTTTTTCCTCGATTGAGGTTTTTCCTGCGTCATCAAATCCCTTGTCTCGTTTATTTTTTCCCTCGTCGCACGTCTCGTCGAAAGATCCTTTCTTTAGTTGATTAAGTCCACATCGACCTTAAGTTGTCCCTTTGGTGCGATTTTTGGCATTAACATTAACCACGGGGCCGATGTATTTAATGTGTGATTAGCTTGGAAAAACAAGCTAATCATCTCTTTAGCTTTCTATTCATATTGTAAACATTCTATCTGAAAGTTAATGAAAGGGATGACAGTTGGAAATCATTGTTCTTATTGATTATCATTACGATTTCTATATTGTTGCACGGATCTGGTTTTATCATTGCTCTTTCCAATTTTGAGGGTGTTACAATGATGTCGCTGACGTCATCAAGCCATATCTTGAGAAGATGATAACCAATAAGTGAAATGACCATTTTGCCTTTGTGTGTCTTGCACGTGGGCTGACTTAATGGACCAAGGGGGCGAACGTTAGGGGCAGGGACCAAATCCATAATAAATGAAGTCTAGGGACGAAATCCATAATTTTGAACAAATCACAGGGACCAAATCCATAATTTACTCTAAATATTATTAATATATATATATATATATATGGGAGGTCTCCGTTGCAAACCATATCATTCATGCAAACTTTACAAACCAATCACAACCATCCTTTATTTTAATCCACGGTGATAAATAGATCGGTGGCATTTCTGTAATTAACATTTAATTGTTGTTTTTTTTATGAATACCCACACGGATTAAGGGTAAATTGGTAAAATAAACCTGGAGACAATCATCTTCAAAAACGATTGCAGATTATCCGGATTCCAGTTTCCATCATTATCGGATATGAATCGTGAACGGTTTTAATTGATCAAAATCAAATCAATGCTCATATTAAACTATCATCGTCGAGGAATTTCAACCCAGAATCACTTGCAGCGAAGAAAAATGCATCCGAAGAGAGGTAATATGTTCGATTACAATCAACTACCTATATTCATGATTCTCGCATTCTTGAATAATAACTAACGATTTAGGGTTTTTTTCAGTGAGACGACCCAGTGAAAGGATAAGACTTAAAACAAGTTTCTCCAACTTCACAAACACTGCCAACAACCTTGTGGATGTAGACCTGGAGGAGTATAAAGAAATGAAAACCGAGTATACTGCTGTAGAATCAACCGAATGTCAATCACCTGTGCATAGAGAGAACAAATATGATGCAGGTACTTAAATACGATTATTGTAATGGTTACGTTTTTGTATTTGGGAAAATTTTTAATCATCATGAAATTGATTTAAACAACTTATTTGGGGTTTAACATTAACTGGGTAATTGCAATCAGATTGGTGTTTTATGGCAAAGTTAATATATTATACTGATTGTTTGCCATCAACATAAATAATATTCGATTGAATGAATGGATATATTGTAATAAGTTAGCATGTGAATAAATGTTGCATTCATCAGTAACATATAATGAACAAAGAAATCATGAATGATCAATTAGTATGTGACTATAACATCTGTTCATGAATGCTATTTAGTTTGTCTCTTGAAATATTGAATGTTAAAGATCATGTTTAGTTATCCTGTATTAATGTATGTCATATATTGTATATCAGTAATGAGGAATGTTACGAATCATGGTATATTAGCATGTATTCATGAATCATAGATCTAATGGCTATTAAAATAGCACATTCATTGTTTAACATGCCTTGAGAGCCACAATGTGGATGCAGGGGCCTATGGAAATATGGTGAGTAAAAAATATTCTAATGAATGAATAAGTATAGTGTAATCAGTGAGCATGTGAAGACAACTGCATTCATCATTAACGTCTAATTACAAACGAATTCATGAATGCTCAATAAATCTGTGACTATAACATGTATTCATGAATGCTAAGAAGCATGATATATTATCCTGTATTCATGAATCACCGTTTTCGCAAGTGTAATCATGAATGCTCTATAGATGATCATTTCTAACATGCACACAGAAATACATAATCTGAATATTCTGTAACATTCCCCACATACAAAGACAATAAAAGCTCTAACCATGATTATTTCACTGAGTTAGGGCCACACAGGGATTATTAGTGCAATGGTACTGGACACACCATCACCGGGCATAAGAAGTAAAGGAAGAGGAATAAAGCGAAAAGGTATTGATTCTGCATTCAGTGCGATTGTAAATATAACAACATTAAACTTTGATTTCATTGTTTTCAGATATCGAAGGATTGTCCATAAGTGACTCTGTTGAAGAGAAGGTGACAGGTATGTATAGTACTATTCATTAAAGTAAAATGTATTATCTAACAAATGAATGATGACATAATTAGGATTTTTTGAACAACATAAGGTGTGGAACTTCTGCTACAGACCTGTCCATGAAAAATTAACTTTGATTTAAACTTATTCCTGCATGAACATTTATGGAAATCGTTAACAAATATACATGTGATGTTGCTTTAAGATTCAGTTGAACGCAAGATACACATTGATGATAAGGAACAACTAGAAAACCAAAAAGGGAACAAAAGTAAGTTAAGTTAATGTTTCCCATTTCATACCAACCGTACTAAGACAACCACAATATTACAATGATTTACTTTTATGAACAGGTTCAAGGATTGAAATCGGGAGTTCATCGAGGGTTACGAGAAGTCAGACGAGGAATGTCATAAACTTGGATACTCCATCCTCACATTTCTCATATGAACAAAATATCAAAGGTATACACCAATCCTGCATGCATAAAAAAACAATTCAATTGACTGCTACTTCCTACCATGATAAGATACGTAATGTGAATTACTGAAGTTTAAATGATTAACTCAACGTACAGGTGAATGTTCGACTAAAGTGGAAGCGCCAGAAAAGAATACCGAAGAAGAGAACCCTCTAGACGATGATATCCAGGAACAAGATAATACCAGAATTGGGGTAGATGTACTGAGGACGCGAACCTCCCCCCATACTTTACATTCCACCATCATCGGTTTGACCACGCAACAGAGGGAGGCAGTGAAAGAGCTGGGCTTAGAATCATTGCTTGCAATGAAAGTCGACGGGGTTCCTTCAAAATTAGGATACTATGTGGTAGATAACCTAGATACCGAAGCAATGGTTTTAACCATTAGGAATGACATTATACCTATCACTGTCGAATCGGTGCACGAAATCCTAGGTTTGCCAATTGGGGGTATAGATTTGTTAGGGGAGGATGACGTATATATGAATTCCTTGTTTGCTACAAACAAAGTATCTAGTTGTAATTAGACCTTGACTATTGATTTTTTTGTTAGAAAGCCTAACATCAAACCCTGCTTTCTCAGCGTAACTCCTATAACACCTCTCAGCTACTATGTGATTAATGAAAAAATCACCTATCTTGGGTGTGCATTCATTGGGAACATCTGGCATGAAGAACTTTGAATCGTCAACATCTTTTAGACTTTCACCATCGTTTTCCTCTACATCATAAAAAGACATTTTTACAAAGACTACAAACATCAAAAATTACTAAAATAAAATATCATACAAAACTTCATAAAACAAAAAAACCAACACAGTGATAAAAGGGATATTTAAACAAATGAATTCATATTCATATTCAACGTAAAATCGTCTTAAAATATTTAAACAAATGAATTCACATTCAACCAATACATCATAAACAAATAAAAGGAATTTCTTTTTACATAATACTGTGATATATAAATACCTCATCGATAAAATAACTACACAACACATATCGACTCACAATACACGACTGCTATGAGACAAGATTCATGAAATTAACAAAAACGACAGAAAAATTAAGTACCATCGTCACTTGCTTCAACATTATCTTCTTCATCTGGTTGCACGACACAAGCATGTGTTTCAACGGAGAACATACGGAGTCGGTCTCAACGAACGAAGGCTCTTCATCACGAACACGCGAACATGAACCATATACATCGTTGACAGTTTCCTCATTCATAGAAAACGAATTTTCCATTGATTCACAACAAAAAAACACCGGCGGTAAGATGTATAATGCTATCAACGAAGTAGAGGCGATAAACTGTATAATAGTTCCCGTCGATGATGAAGATACGCATACAATATTGAAAATCAGATAACTACCAAAGAAATGGAAACCGAATCCCTATAATTCGGCAGTTACCATCAAAATGTAATTAGTAAAAAATAAATGATATTCGGCTGAATTAATAAATGACTAATCTATCCTTTTCTTTAATTACTTAAATTACTTAAATTTAATTAGATCTAATGGCTATTATTGGTTTGCACAGTTTGCATGATCTGTGTGGTTTGCAATTGAGACTTCACCTATATATATATATATATATATATATATATATATATATATATATATATATATATAATTATATATATATATATATATATTATATTTAAACATTAAATTTAAACATGAGACATTAAATTTAAATATTAAATTTATTAATTATATAATTTTAATAAATATATATAATTTATATATTTTAAATATGAAATATTGAAATAAAATATTAATTATGTATATGAAAATATTATTAAAAATGTATTTTTTTAATTAATATATATATATATATAGGGGTTAAAGCAAATGAGAACCACAAATATGTTATAAACCGTGAGAACCGATATAAAAAATATTTTTTTACATGATATTTTTCATCAAATGCTAGGATTTATTATTTTTTACTTCAAATATATGTGTTTCATAATATGATAGTTTCACATGGATTTGTTTCATCATGTGAATATTTTTTACGAGTATTTTTCATTTCACTAGGTGAAACAATTTTTTTTTCACATGTAAACTTTTCATAAGGTGAACACGAACATATGTGTAACAATATCTTAAATCATAGCTTTTGATGAAAAAAAACTATGTAAACAAAATTTTTTACATTGGTTCTCACAGGTTTATAACATATTTGTGGTTCTCATTTGATTATCGTCCTACATATATATTAATATATATAAATATGAATTAGATAATCTACTTTTAGTTTCTTAATAATATTTATGTGTGTATATATAATTATATTTTTATTAGTTTTTAAAGAAAAAAATATAAAAATAATAATAAATCACATGGACCACTTTCAAAGATTTTTATAAACCACCCAAAATTAGAGTTTAAACCCATCACGTGCAAAGCACATGATGCCTTTAACCTTTCAAAATAAACGGTGTTAGTGTTGAGGGACCCAAGCCTAATATATTGCGTACCACAAGAGTCATATCCATAATAAACATAGAATGAAGATCATAGTCAAAGAAAACACAAAACCACAAAGACTAAATTGACAATGCACTCTTTTGTTTAGTTTCCACTTCCTACAACAAACATATTTAATTTATGGTGGCTTGTTTGGTTTAAATGCGTATTTTATAGATTTTTCCTAGTTGTATTTGCAGTCTTGTAACAATTCAAACAACCACGAGTGGTCCCAAAATGACGAGTTGCATGTTACCCGATCAATGGAGAAAGACTCTAATATTTGTGGAATACACCACAAGCCTATTTTTCTTACAGTGTCAGATTTTTTCTGATCATCCCATGATTAGATATAAAAATAAATAAAATCATAAATCATGTTGTAGAACTACAAGCCTTGTGGTTTTGGTTTAAAAATAATTATTTTTTAGATAACCTATTAGAACCGCAAACTTACTTAATTTCAGTAATCGCAAGTCAATGGTGCCAAAACTGCAGTTTGCGGTTTTACTTTACATGTGTAGCAATCTCACGCACAACAAACATTATGTTTAAAGGTATCGTCACTAAAATAGACATTGTTATTGTAATGAACGTTAAAATGGAAAAAAAGACCCTATAAATATAGTGATAGTTATAAAATGGACATATTTTTCGTAATGATTTTAGTTATTTTTACACGTGTAAAAAGTAAGGTTTGTTGTGCATGAGATTGCAACACATGTAAAGTAAAACCGCAAGCTGTAGTTTTGGCACTAATGGCTTGCGGTTTCTGTACTATTGACACGTATTAAGTAGCTTGCGGTTCTAATTGGTTATTTACAAAAATAATTATTTTTTAACCCAAAACCGCAAGGCTTGCGGTCAGTGGCGGATCCAAAAAAAAAATTAATGGTGGGGGCATCTTTAAGGTAGCTTAAATTCCCGTAAAGTTGTCCGATGTATTTTTAGCCTAAATCCAACGTTTAAAGGGCTTTTTAAAGTTTTTTTTGGTTGATTTTAAGAGATTTTTAATTTTTTTTGTCGATTTCGATGGACTTTTTAGTCATTTAGTCGATTTCGAGAGTTAATTTTGTTTTTTTGATTGATTTCAAGACATTTGTTTTGATTTATGGGGTCCCAGACTGAAATCAAGGTAGAAACCCAAAATATCCAAACTTTTACCCTAATTTTTTTCCCTTTTTAATGGGGTCCCACCCCCCATAGCTTCCTAAGTGCATCCGCCAATGCTTGCGGTTCTACGACATGGTTTGCGGCTTTATTTATTGTTATATTTAATAACGGGATGGTTAGAAAAAAATATGACACTACAAAAAAAAGTATACGATGTCAGATTTGTTGGTCAATTGACATTTTTGCAAAAAAAAAATTGAATGATTATTATTTAAAACCATGATCAAGATGGTTATTTACATAATTTCCTCCAATCTGATATAGGGTAGGATTAAGCCATTTAAGTGGGGCATATGAATCGGTTAACGATTGCAAACAGCATCCTAAATCCTTGCACAGTCGAACCTAATGCTCATGGTGGGTGAAGACCTTGTATGCATGACTTAGGGGCGTTTGGTTCATTTTTGAGGAATGGAAATGAAAATGAAAATGAAAATGGGAATAAGAATGAGCATTGCATTGATGTTGTTTGGATCAACCAATATAATTAATAAAAATTTATTTAATATTATATTTTTAATACAAATATATGCCGTCCAATATGAAAATAAAAAATATGTTCCATTCATATCAAAAGATAAAGGGATATATAGGAAAAAAAATTATTAAGAGGGAATAAGATTTTCATTCCCTCCAATTTGATCAGGAATGAAAATTAATAGGTTTAGGATAATGAATCCATTACATTGTATCAAACCAAACCACATTATTCATTATCATTCTCATTCCTTACTCCTCAATACCCTCAACCAAACACCCCTCCATTCGTTCTACAATAAAATATTTTTAAATTAATGAATTCCTTTGAGATAATATTTTTTTCTTTGGCATTGACTTGAGTCTGTTGAAAACATCACCATCTATAATATATTTTAGAAAAAAAAATCTTAATATTAAGGCATTGTTTAAGCTAGTTTTTTTTTCTGGGTACATATTTGGATGACCATAGGCTAGTTTTTTAAAACGCTACTTGGAGTAGTTTTTTGTGTATATTTCAATATAACCTTTATTACTATTAATTATTATTTATTACTATTATTAAATAAATATTAACTTTTAAATTTAATTATTATTAATTAATAAATATTAACTGAAAATTATCAAATTAAATTTTAATTATACACTGATATTAATTTTTAATTATTTATAGTTATTGTTAACCATATTAATTATTTTTTAATATTAATCAATGTATTTTATTTATTATTTAAGTATTTTTTTCATAATATATGTAACGGTTATTTAAAATCATAAGTTAATATATAGTTTATCTGAAACTTGTGTTAACAAATTCAAAATCTATAGTATATATATATAATATATAATAAATTTTAATTTTTTTTAATTAACATGTTATATTATTTAATTTTTCTTTATTACATTGGTTGTATTAATTAACATATTATATTGCTATAAATTTGTTTTAATTATATAATTAAATATTGTAATTGATAATTCTTTGAAGATTTTTTTTTGGGTTATTTTACATGTTTACAAGCTAGTTTTGACAAACATGACTTCTTCATCAAGTAGTTTGCCAAACATAGCCTAAGCTATGGTACATTTATATCGTAAATTGACAATTTTTATAAGAGTAAACTACACTTTTGGTCCATGTAGTTTGGTGTTAATCCTTACAGTTTAAAAATTACAATTTAAACACTAGAGTATGCAAATCCATCCGGATTTGGTCCCTGGCACTAACGGCTGTTAAAAATTCCCATTAGTTGAGGGATATTTTAGTCTTTTTCACTTTTATTTTAATTTTCTTTTAATAAATACAAATCTTTAAATTACAGAGACCAAAAACGTGATTGTAGTGCATAAATAATGTTGATTTACACCTTTTTGATGAAAATAAATTATTGGTACAATTTTTATATGTTATTTATATGGTCTATTATCTCATGATAACACATTGAATATTCTTAATAAAAATACGATAAATAGTATTTTGTTATTTAAAAATAATGGATTATTATTGATAAAGTAAACTACATTTTTGGTCCTTGAGTTTTATCAGAAATTATGGATACCGTCGATGTGGTTTGTTTATTACATTAACAATCCATGTGGTTGTTGGTGATTATGAAAAGAAACACAAAATAAACATATATAATAACGCAGCGGAATAATCACCAAAAGGATCAACGTATTGCCAATATAATTAAACTAGAAATACAAATAACGATATACCTTTGTAGCGTGATTTGTACACCAATCGGGATCTACTTGTGTGCTCTTTTGAAACCAAGCATTCAATGGAGAATGCCTCTAGAGTAGTCCACACTACACCTCCTTGATCACCACCGGATGCTAGTCCTCCTTAGTAACGGATCTTGTAGCTTCAATTAATCAAGAACGAAGCTAGAAGATCAAAGTGGAAAAACCCAAGAGAGGGCTAAGAGTGGGGCGCCGATTTTAGAGAGAGGAGAGGAAAAATTAGGTTAGCTTAATTAGGTCATTAACATTTCTATTTATTAATGAACCCTAAAGCTACCTTGTGCCTCTTAAAGGTTCTCCCTAGTAAATCTTCATGGGCCTTGAATTAATTAAGTTAATAGGCTAGCTATTAACTTAAATCCAATACAAACCCATTAATCCACTATTAATGATTTGTGCCCATTTAATTACCCCATATTACTTAGGCTATTAATATAATGTAAATACAATAATTACATTATATATTAAATGGTATCTCAGTGTATTGTGTGTGACCCTATAGGCCCATGTGTATCTAGCCATATAATTATATATTATGACACGAGCATATTCCAACAGCTCCCACTTGCACACGTCATAATAACAAGTAATTATACAAGCAAAGGTTAGCGTCTAGCAACACGCCAATGCCCCTAGAGACACATGAGGCTAGTTTCTTTAAACGTCTCATTTTAAATGGTTTATTAAATCAGTCATCCCTTTGTTACAGATACCTTGTTGAATACTAGACATGGATCATATGTCATTCTAATTATTCAACGATTCTGTTTCTCGATCTGTTTGTTGAAGTAGATTACCAAATTAATCAAGCATAATCTTAATTACATTTGGGTACGTCCGTACAAACATCTATTCAATTCATCGAGGGGCCCAGTAGTATCTAACTCCATTACATGTAGAGGAACAAATCTTATTTTGACTGCACGTGCCTGTCATGTGCTTCATGTCACTCCTGAAGATGATTTTTATAGCAGCCTTATTCAGGACAACGTTTAACCATATCAAAGACCGACATTCCACCCATACAAAACCTGCTTGCATCTCAAGTCTAAGGACGAGTGACATAACCATTTGCGAGATTCACTGGTGACGCCGATCCATGCAGTGAACTCTCGTAGGTTGGGTCAGTCCAATGTTCATCACCAATGAACAACATGTGAGTTTGGTGGCATCATCATTAATATTCATTCACTAATGAATATCACCAATACGCTCACATTTGCCTTAATTCGATGATACTCCCGTATCATCAACTGACAATGGACAATTTTGAACAAATAATTTATTCATGGATTAAACATGCAAATATAGAACACAGTTGATATAAATGAAAACGATCATACCAGGTACATCAATTCATTGTGAAAATAAAAACTGTTCAACGTTCCAATTATTCAATTACTAAAAACAGATCTACATGAGACTACTAGCTGGTCGAAGTCCAATGTTCCTAGCATGCTCGATATGTTTGGTACAAGACATTGGCTTCGTAAAAGGATCAGCTAAGTTGTCATCTGTGTGAACTTTGAGAAGACGAATATCACCCATCTCGATAGCCTCTCGAATGTAGTGAGCCTTCCGGCGAAAGTGTTTGGCGCCCTTTTGAACTCCAGGTTCGTTGGCTATGATAATGGCACCAGAATTATCGCAGTACATATCCATGGGTCTTTCATTACTAGGGACAACGCCAAGCCCATAAATGAATTTCCGTATCCAAACAGCCTCCATTGCAGCTTCGGAAGCAGCTATGTATTCAGCTTCTGTAGAAGACATCGCAATAGTGCTTTGCTTAGCACTCTTCCAGTCAACAACGCCTCCGTTCATGACGAAAACGTAGCAAGTCTGAGATCGAGAATCATCTCGATCTGTTTCGAAACTAGCATCAGTGTAGCAAGTAACACTGAGCTCCATTTCTATATCACCCCCATAAACAAGGAACATATCTTTGGTATTTCGAAGATACTTCAGTATGTTCTTAACAGCAGTCCAGTGACTTTCTCCTGGATTCTGTTGGTATCTACTCGTAAGGTTCTGAGAGAACGCTACATCAGGTCTAGTGCACCTCACTGCATACATGATGGATCCCACAGCCGAAGCATAGGGGATTCCCTTCATCCGCTTCACCTCATCAGGTGTAGAGGGTCCCTGAGTCTTACTCAAGTTTACATTGTGTTGCATTGGAAGACTTCCACGTTTGGAAGCATCCATTCTAAACCGTTTTAGAATTTTGTCAATGTACGCACTTTGACTTAAACCAATTAATCGCTTCGATCTATCTCGATGGATCTTGATTCCTAGGATGTACGCCGTTTTGCCTAAATCTTTCATGGAAAAACATTTTCCAAGCCAGGATTTGACATCTTGTAGCATTGGAACGTTGTTCCCCATGAGCAATATGTCATCAACATATAAGATTAGAAAAACGACGATGCTCCCACTAGCTCTCATATATACACATGGCTCATCAAGGTTTTGAGTGAAACCATACGTTTTAATTTCCTCATCGAACCTTTTATTCCAACTTCTGGATGCTTGCTTCAGTCCATAAATGGATCTTTGAAGCTTGCATACTTTCTCAGGATGTTTCGGATTCACAAAACCCTCAGGTTGCACCATGTAAACATCTTCATCAAGGTGACCGTTCAAGAAAGTGTTTTTGACATCCATTTGCCAAATCTCATAGTCATGGTACGCTGCTATGGCTATAAGAATCCTAATAGCTTTAACGTCAGCAACAGGCGAGAAGGTTTCTTCATAGTCAACCCCGTAGGTTTGAGTGTAACCCTTTGCTACTAGACGAGCTTTATAGGTGTGTACATTGCCATCCATGTCGGTCTTCGTCTTGAAGATCCACTTGCTTCCGACAGTCTTGCTGTTCGGAGGAAGATCAACCAAGTTCCAGACTTGATTGTCTTTCATGGATTGCATTTCAGCATTCATAGCTTCAAGCCATTTATCGGATTCTAGATCCAACAATGTAGCTTGATAGTTAGAGGGTTCACCATGATCCCCAAAATTCTGCTCCTCAGCATCGATATAATAACTATATCGTTTAGGTGCTCGAGGTGTCCTTGCAGATCTACGAATGGGAATTACATCATTCTGTGGTTCAACATCTGCATGTTCAACCTCAGCGTGATGTTCGCTAGTGTCACCAGGAGGTTGCGCATCTTCGCTTTGAATCTCGTCAAGGTCTACTGTGCTCCCACTTGCTTCTTGTAAAATGAGACTGTTATCAAGAAACTCAGCATACCGAGCAACAAATATTTTGTTTTCGGGTGGGTAGTAGAAATAGTAACCCATTGTTTTCTTTGGGTACCCTACGAAGATACACTTGATAGATCTAGGCTCAAGTTTGTTCGGTGTGTCTCGTTTGACGAGAGCCTCACAACCCCAGACCTTCAAGTAAGACAGATTAGGGACTTTCCCGTGCCATATTTCATTTGGTGTATTATCAACCTTCTTTGTTGGAACCATATTGAATATGCGAGCAGCAGACTCTAGAGCACAACCCCAAAAGGACAGTGGCAAAGTAGTTAGACTCATCATGGATCGAACCATGTCTAGCAAAGTTCGATTTCTCCTTTCAGATACACCATTATGTTGTGGAGTGTATGGAGGAGTTAATTGTGAGACAATCCCACACTTAGTCAGATGGTCTAAAAACTCTTGACTCATATACTCTCCTCCTCGATCAGATCGGAGAGCCTTAATAGTCTTGCGGAGTTGATTTTCTACTTCACTTTGAAAGGCTTTGAACGTTTCAAAGGCTTCATGTTTATGTTTAATCAAGTAAACATAACCATAGCGACTGAAATCATCAGTGAAAGTGATGAAGTAGTTAGCACCTTCCCTAGACACAGTTCTAAATGGGCCACATACATCAGTATGTATGAGTCCAAGAAGATCTTTGGCTCTTTCACCTACATGGGAGAAAGGTTTTCTTGTCATTTTCCCAGATATGCAAGAGAGGCATTTATCAAACGACTCATCATCGGATGACTTTAGAAGCCCATCGTGTTGCAGCTTTATAATGTGTTTCTTGCTTATGTGGCAAAGACGGCAGTGTCATAGGTAAGTTGAATCCAAATTACGTTTGGATTTCTTAGTGCTACACGTGTATATAGAACAATCGTTTGAAACAAGATTATCCATGTCAATTTCAAAAATATCATCACGAGGAATAGCATTAAAATAAAATATATTATCCTTAGAAACCGAAATGCCATAATCCGTAAAAACATGGATAAAACCATTTTTCTTCAAACGAGAAAGCGAAACAATACCCCTAGTAATAGTAGGTGCATAATGACAATTGTCTAAAACAAGAATCAATCCATTAGGGAGGATAAGATCAAAGCTCCCTATAGCTTTAACAGTTGCACGCATTCCATTGCCTACGTACAGGTCCAAAGCTCCGTCGTTTAGCTTTCTACTTCCCCTTAGTCCCTGCACATTATTACAAATGTGAGTTCCACAACCGGTATCATAAACCCAGGATTTACTAGGGAAAGCATAGAGTTCTATAGTGAAGATACCTGATGTGCTAGCCAGGGTAGCTTTGTTCTTCTTCAACTCTGCCAGGTAAGTAGGACAGTTCCTCTTCCAGTGGCCTATCACTCCACAGTGATGGCAGGTGGCGTCCTTTGCAGGGTGCTCCTTTTTTGCAGGTGGGGGGATCTTAGGTTTAGGTTTATAAACATGTTTACCTTTGCCACGACCCTTGCCATGTGCTTGCGGTTTGGATTTCTGGATTTTTCCTTCCCTGATTGCTAGAACAGCAGGGGCTTTCTTTGGCATCCCTTTCTCTGCAAGCTTCAGCATAGCATGCAGTTCAGAGATAGTCTTCCCCATGCTATGCATGTTATAGTTCATAACAAACTGGTTATAGTCCTTGGATAGTGAGGTAAGAATCAAGCTCACTCCAAGAACTTGTGGCATGGGGTAACCAAGACGCTCCATACGGTCAAGATAGCCTTTCATCTTCAAGACGTAAGAGCTAACTGACTGGCCATCCTCCTGTTTACAAGCGTGGAATGCTTTGACTGTTTCAAACAGTTCCTGTTCTGCCTGTTGTTGAAACATAGTTTTAAACTCTCGTAACATCTCAAATGCTGTGAATTCCTCCATGTTCTTTTGGATCTCGGGAGTCATGCTCACCAGCATGAGAGCAGCTACTTCTTGTTGTTCGTTAAACCTACGGGTGTAGGCTGTGCGAACTGCAGCAGAAGCAGTGGCAGGAGGTGCCTCAGGTAAGGCCTCTTCCAGATGGATCAACTTATTTTCAGCTCTGAGGACGATCCTCAGATTTCGATACCAGTCGATAAAGTTGATTCCTGTCAGTTTCTCTTTTTCAAGAACTGGCCTGATAGTTGAGTTGCTTAGGGTTTGATTTGTTGTTGACATCTACAGACATACAAAGTTCAAAATTAGTAATTTCAATAATTAATCCTTTTTTTAAATTAACTACCCAAGTTTTACTTTTAAAACAATTAATTTACGAAAAAGGCTAAGATCCTCATTGAGGTTCTATCATCACATCAGTTGATCTGCTATCAATGATAGATTCAATAGGTAGGTGACGTTTACCAATTGCATTACAAGTGCAATTCTTAGATCCTTATGGGACCCATGGCATCTAGTGGCCCAGCTACTAGTGTCAAGCTGGCATGTTTAGTCCCATCCTTGCCTCGGGTTAAGGTCTCACCTGCTTAACTCGATTAAGTCATCCAATTTGAAATCATGTGAAAATAGATCTAGGTCTCACGCATAGACAATAATCACCTCGGGATTACAATTCAACCTAGGTCTCACGCATAGGCAAAAGGTAATGGCGAGGGATTTCAAGCTAATTGGACGACATGACTTAAAATTGTGACGGGTATAGTATTTTGATAAAACGTGTCAAAAAAAATGTACGAAAGAAGCATGCATTCTTCATTCGTAGCATAAGTTAAAAACATTTCTTAACTTGGATTCTAATTTGTTTTATTTTATGTGTGTCGAGATGTCCATTTAATATATAACCTATATGAGATATTAATTAGCTTGGACATTACATAAATTAAATAACCGATAAAACTCTTTTAAGTGTTATTTATATAAAACAATAGATTTAAGTTTCAAATCCAATTTAAACTTATATTAACTAAATCTTTAGATTTAGTTTTAAAAGTGGTATGTGTTTAATTTTATGTTTGAAAATCCCATTTGCAAGTTATAATATCAAAGACATAGATAACAATGCAACATAAAAGAAAATAAACACACAACCAAAATGTGCAAAACCTCAACCGATGATCACCTATGCTTGATCTCGTGAGCCATCACACGGACCAAGAGGGCAACTAAGGACGGGCCAACATAAACCCTTTTTGGGCTCCCACTTGCTCCAAGACTATCAAGAGCAAGTAGAACCCACAAGAACATTCGAACACAAAACTGTCTGGAAAAACGCAGCAGCTTCGGGGCCCGAAACGACATGGAAGGAGTCTTCCCCAATCGAAACATCCTTCTGCAAAATTGTGCCCCTACGTCTTATGGAACTCCAGCAACAAGAATCAGCCCAATCCGATGTGCCAAACTCCGGGAAATCCATTTTTCGCGCCGGCTGTCCAGCAGCTCCGAAAAATGCTTCTCGTCTCTAACTTGTCGCCATTCGATTCCGAGCAATGGTTACAATATTTGATAAAATACATTTATCTACTACTAAATCAAGAAAAAAAAATGCCTAAACTATTACAACCCAAAACTCGACAAATAATAAAACAAAGCACATAAACGGTCAAGGTTTTCATCGGTTTTGCACATCAACATAATAATACAATATCATTAAGATTGTTGGTTTTGTCCATGATAAAAATGCATGTTTTACCATGGATCTAAAACACTTACAATAAGTAAAAAAACAAGCCAACGAAAATGAAGAAAAACTACAATAATTAATCTACGATTAGTATATGTAACTTGTGGCTATAGGATCTTAAAATACATTATTTTAGACCCAACGATGGTCGAAATTTTCAGAAAAAAAGACTTTAGTTTTAGCCACTTTTACATATACAAGTTAATCATATGGCACATACGATGGCTCTGATACTACTGTTGGTGATTATGAAAAGAAACACAAAATAAACATATATAATAACGCAGCGGAATAATCACCAAAAGGATCAACGTATTGCCAATATAATTAAACTAGAAATACAAATAACGATATACCTTTGTAGCGTGATTTGTACACCAATCGGGATCTACTTGTGTGCTCTTTTGAAACCAAGCATTCAATGGAGAATGCCTCTAGAGTAGTCCACACTACACCTCCTTGATCACCACCGGATGCTAGTCCTCCTTAGTAACGGATCTTGTAGCTTCAATTAATCAAGAACGAAGCTAGAAGATCAAAGTGGAAAAACCCAAGAGAGGGCTAAGAGTGGGGCGCCGATTTTAGAGAGAGGAGAGGAAAAATTAGGTTAGCTTAATTAGGTCATTAACATTTGTATTTATTAATGAACCCTAAAGCTACCTTGTGCCTCTTAAAGGTTCTCCCTAGTAAATCTTCATGAGCCTTGAATTAATTAAGTTAATAGGCTAGCTATTAACTTAAATCCAATACAAACCCATTAATCCACTATTAATGATTTGTGCCCATTTAATTACCCCATGTTACTTAGGCTATTAATATAATGTAAATACAATAATTACATTATATATTAAATGGTATCTCAGTGTATTGTGTGTGACCCTATAGGCCCATGTGTATCTAGCCATATAATTATATATTATGACACGAGCATATTCCAACAGTGGTTTCTAACGGCCATTAGTAAAGGCCAGTTAAGGCATTGTTTGGCAAAAAAAAAAGCTAGCTTATTTTTGGGGTACATGTTTGGACGACCATAAGCTAGATTTTTGAAAAGCTACTTGAAGTAGCTTATGAGTAGGTTTTTGTAAATATTCCAATTATGCTCTCAATATTAATTATTATTTATTAACTATTTTTTTAATATGTTCTTTTTGATCATTTAAATGCTTATAAGTTATTTTTTGTCAAACGTGACTTTTTCATCCGCTAGGAAGTTAAGTTATAAAAGTAACAACCCAATAACAAATAGAACCACCAATATCTGGTGTTAAAGAGAAGTAGGTTTCGTGTCAACTTCAACCGAAACTACAATAATAATAATAATAATAATAATGAAATGTAGGAGTAGGAGTAGGATGGATTATTTGATTACATGAATTGCTTCTCTCAAATCAATCCTTTAGCCATCCATCCCCAAAACAAATAGAATTATTTTATTAAATAACGAGAGACAGACAGCCTGGTTCGCTTATGTCACGAACACATATGAAGCTGTTAAATCATGTAATTGTACAACATTTTGTTCCTGAGGAAAAAACATATCATTAATGTTGCTACCTTCACTTCTTCTTAAGGCAAACAAAGCATCATATATATGTCCAACACCATCTGCTTCAACTCGATCAATGGCTCCAACACCACCCAGGCCACACTTTTAATTAAGCTTGCTGAGTAAGGTCCTTGTGTGTATACACAACCCCTTTATCGTTATCCACCACTTGTCCACTTCCTCTTGCAATCCTGAAGAATATTTCAATCAAATCATATATAATAATATCAATGTCTTTAAACTGGAAATTGTATTTTATTTCTTTCTGCATATTCAACCATATAATCTGGGGGAGATACCAAATTTGGAAAAAGTAAAGAAAGAGAAAATCATGAGCATACCATCGTGTTGTTAGCAATCCTTCAACTCCTACGGGGCCACGAGCATGGATCCTGCTTGTACTTATCCCAACCTATTCACCACCAATGGGACTATGATTTACAAGAGAGAGAACCATATATTATTCTAAAAATGATATGATATCATACCTCTGCCCCAAGACCAAAACGAAATCCGTCACTAAATCTTGTGCTTGCATTATGAAAAACAGCAGCACTGCAAAAGTAACAAAACTTGAACATTCAACATCAATCCCATATAAACATCCGGTTAATAACAATTCAAACAGAGTATTTATAGCTTCGAGTAGATAACAGAGATGCAAGAACCTGTCAACTTGACGTAAAAAGATGTCTGCAGTTTCTGGGTCTTCTGTTACAATGCAATCGGTATGCGCACTGCAAAAACAATTATCCAGGATAGAGCTACTATGAGCAACTTGTAAATATAAAGTTGCACAAGGGATGTTCATAACTATCTATATAGAAAGAGAGTTTTCAGTATATAAGTGAACATGCCTTCCATGCTTGTGTATATGATCAATGGCAGCATGCACATCATCCACAATTTCGATAGTGCAAGACAGTGAACTGTACTCATGATGAAATGATGGTGCTGCTGGAAGATTAAGCAAAGAACTTGCCCTTGGACCACCATATATACTCACACCTGAAAAGGAACATATGTTTTGTAAGCATATACAAATATATATATATATCGATAGACTGATATGCAAACAAATAGATTATTAGACAGACAGAAATCCTATTGGTTTGTGAAAGCAAAAGAGTTTCATGCCTTTTGTTTGAAGTTCAATGAGAAGCTCATTGACACCATCATTCTCGAGCAGCTCCTCATGAACAAGAAGTGTTTCCTGGTAATAAAGACCATATCAAATATCAAGCATCTCTGGTTAAGCAACAAATAAGTATACGTATGTCTGTCTTCATAGTCGGGTTCTCCTTATTCTCATTAAACCATCAAACCTTAGATCAGAAAGGTGAGAAACAAAAGAAACATGCTTAAAACAGCATACAAAGCACCAGATGTTTTAAATAAGACATATATACCATAGCATTACAGGCTGCTGGATAATCCGTTTTTGCATCCAAAACTATATTCTTTGCTTTTTCCATATCAGCAGATTTGTCAACATAGACATGACAAATTCCATCTAAAAAGTTGAGAAAGCAGAATTACTGTATTATCCACATCTGTCAAACATCATTGATTTACAGAGAGCATATATCATCACTTATTATCTTACCAGCATGTCCAAGAACAGGAATTTGTGTTGCTGACTTTATTTGAGAAACTAGTTCATTGCTGCCTCTTGGAATCACAAGATCGATAACATCATCAAGCTGCAACAGATTTGAGAACAAAAATTTAGAGTAAGGAACAAAAATTTACACATCTAGCTTAATAGGATAACCAACCTTAAGCAACTCAGGTATCTCTTCTCTAGAAGTCACAAGGCCAATCAACCCTTTACCAACTGTTTCTGGGATGCATGAAGTGATAATCTAAAAAATGTTGGCAAAAATATAGCAACATAACATCAATAAAATGAGACGCTGTGAGAAATGATTTCATATCAATTAATTTACTCAACAATGTTGACCTTGTGCAAGATTGCATTAGAGAGTTTTGCTTCCTTTCCCCCTTTTAGTAGGAGCCCATTCCCAGTTCTGATGGCCAATGATGCTATCTGTTTGGATCATAGGAAGATTTAAGACTTGCACCGATAAAAGAAAGAACCCAGTTGAAACTTGAAAGTGAAATGAAAATTTGAGACATGATTGCACATGATAGGTAGCAGTAATCTTTAAAAAATCACTTTTTCTGGCTATTTGAAGAAAGGAATTATTAACATAACAAGTGATGAACTGATGATAAAAGAAAACTGAAAGTGAAATTCATATGAAGACATTATTGTGCATGATTGACAGCAGTCGTCTTGGACAATAAAATCCCTATGACTGGCCATTTGAAGAAGTCAAATATGTTAA
The DNA here is from genome assembly GCA_033807775.1 of Saussurea involucrata. Classification (NCBI taxonomy): domain Eukaryota; kingdom Viridiplantae; phylum Streptophyta; class Magnoliopsida; order Asterales; family Asteraceae; genus Saussurea; species Saussurea involucrata. The sequence goes on from CM066315.1 coordinate 48,904,627, forward strand.
TAAGTCATGACCCCGTCAACAGATGCAATTCCATCATCAAACAAGCGCATTTAATTCAGGCCTAGCACGGTAATACTAACCTTCTAAATTTTATGTTCACATCTATTTCCTGATGTGAATTATGTGATTTCTTTTTATATCAAAATTACAAACTGTTTAGAAAGAGAATTTCATTTTCAAAACAGAAGATGAAAAAAAAAGAATATATATATATATACTGTTTTATACAAATTGAACCTCAATAAGTCAAATAGTCAACACATATTTTATTTGTAAGCCTATTCTGTGTTGGTGATTTTAGTGTCATCAACCATTTGGTGTAATTGTGATTTACTTGAGATCAATTAAGATGATAAGGCAAACTGAGTTAGGAGGTGCGGAGTACACACTCACAAATGTTGCCCCCATCACCTTAGATCGCCAAAAGACAGGGGTCAAGGGGCAGCACCCAAACTTATGAATGAGAGGGTCCTGGTGAATGTAATGATATGTTCAGCAACAATCAGGGCATCTAGAATGCATGAACATAAGTAAAAAACTCGCACAAGGTATTCCGATGTAAATACCTGAACTAGTGCCTCTGGCCGAGACTCGAAGATAACAAGAAGGACGCCCAAAGGGGATGACATCTTCTCTAAGATGAAACCATCTGACAGCTGGATGCAACAATAGTCATTAGAGAGGGTAAAAAACAGATCCACACCATTAAAGAAAAGATTAACCAAAGACCATTTGTTCCATTATAAGAACTGGACACGTGGAAAAGGTGTATCTAGTTGTAGCTTAAGCTGAAATCAAGGTTGCATCTCTAATGTTTCAAACAGAAGTAGCCAAAATCTTTCCTTCTAGAAAAAGTTTGTAGTATATCTTTGAACTATTATTTGCACCTGTAATTTGTAAGTATCCTTATTTCATAGAATCTCCAAAGAAGTACAAAGCAATGTCAAAAGTACCACTTCCTTACCTCTGTTCTCTTTAATACTTGACCAATTGGCTCTTCCATCTTCGCAAGCACACGGATTGCTTTTGCGAGACTAGAGATCTATAATAACATATGAAAAACTGAAACTTTCAGAAACAGGGCTGCCACTATCTAGTTATAGCATATGCAAAAAGAGGGAACAAAATCACAATAGAAAGTTCAAAAGAAGCAAAAAGTGGTATTCTACATCAATAAAAAACCACAATTTAAGATATGACTTGCCTTCCCGGGCTTCAAAGCCAACCGCGAGACTAACGATGATTCATATCCAGCATCTTGTGCAGTAACAACATCAGCTTCGTTTTCATGTAGGATTGTTTTCTCATTTGCTTCCAGGGCATCAGCTATACCTAGTAAAATTTTACTCCTCTCTTCTGCAGGCATCGCCTGCATTAGAGAATAGAAACAAGTATGATTTTGTAGATCAAACTTGTTATGCCAAATACTCTATGGACGACTTTAAAACCAGTGAAACGATCCAATAATACCTGAAGAAGCCTGGAACTTTCTCTTGCTGCAACTGCCATTTCACGTGCATTTAACTCTCCACTTGGGATCCAGGTATGTGCATCTCTATGGAATAACGTACCTATGCGCTGTCCTCGCAGAACTTTTATAATATTGTCACCGGCAAAGCCACTTCGAATTTAATAAAAAAACATCAGATGTCAATTATGTCGATGAAAAACAGACAGTAAATAACAAAGTGAATACCTTGTGATGACAACAGGGATGCCAGCTTGAGAAGCATAGACAGCAGCTTTTACTTTAGCAGTCATACCACCTCTTCCTAACCTAGACTTGTCACCAAAAGTAATTGTATTTTCCAGCTTTTCCTTGATGTATGTATAAATTAGCTTTGATTGAGGATCGCTGGGAGGCCCACTGTAAAGACCATCTACATCACTTAACAGCACAAGAAGGTCGGCTTTTAACTCCAACGCCAGTAGAGCTGCCAAACTGTCATTATCCCAGAATATACCAGAAGAATCCTATAAAAGATTGCAGCTGATGTAATGTAATGAAAGCATGTAGTCAAGAGAAAGTTGATACCGAATTTTGAATTTATATAAAGCTGTGTGTAAGAATGCAAAGTTAGAAAATAAGAGAGGTATACCTCATATGGAGCTCTGCGGGTGCTAATGGAATCATTCTCATTAAACACGGGAATAACTTTTAAAGACAACAACGAATCCACTGTTTCAGTAAGTTGCTTCCTAAATTCTGGATTCCTAAAGTCATTATCAGTCACAAGAAGTTGAGCTGATGTCACATCCAGCTGCAAATAAATGAATAAGCATTAGTCGAGCAAGAAAAGAAAAAGAAGGCACATGGATGTAAAACAGTAAAAGTGCTGCAGATTATGGATTCACCTGGCTAAACAATGTATCATAAAGTGCCATAAGACCATTTTGTCCAACAGCTGCACATGCCTTGCCATCAAGCTCAGCTTGTGGTTTCTGGAGATCCGCAAAGCTTCAACAAGAAAACTACCAGTCATTATATATCCAACTAAATAAAAACTATGATTTACAAGTTACAGTTTGGCATTGCAGTGGCACCTGTCAACACTCCTATAACACTTATCCACGTGTAAGAAATTGTTAGATTTTCCCAAGAGAAGGTTTCATCGCAACTCTACTACCCGCATCTCACTTAAATGTAAACTTTGAGCTCAAGTGGAACGCCAATATCATCTTATTAGCTAATTATTATTAGAACTGAACTTAGTAACCTAATTATAACTAGAACCAGAGAATAAAGGTAGGCAGATGAATCTAAAAACCCAAGAAAAATAAGCCAAATTAGCTTACGAGAGATAGAATATGAACCCAGTGTAGTTGTACCATCGCATAGTATGATTGATCCAAATGTAAGAACAGAACTCAATACCAGATTCAATCTCAACTTTGACGTCTCGTATTGGACCAAACTTACTAGACTCCATCATTACTGCTGCCATCTTCTCTTTCTTAGACCCATTTTTGACCTTTTGGTTCTCTCACCTTCATATCTAGAAATCCGTTTCTATGGTTCATTAGTTTTGATTAGGTATTGATGTTAAATATCCGTCCAGGAGCGTTTAGCATGAAATTGGGTAATGCCAAACACCATAAGGACACACCTAGAATAGAGCTTGAGTGAAAGTAGAGCATTGCTTCATGTTATCTTACATCCGACTAAATATGCATGGTCATTGTTCTTCTTTTTAATTGGTAAGTTACATCCTTCCCATTCTTGACTTGCATCATGGATTTTTAACCTTTTAGTGTTTCAACCAATCAGATTACCACATGATTCTCTCTCTGCCTCTCTCACCGACACTTGTCCTCTATGTGGATTAAACCCTGGCTTCAAGGTCATTTGTTGGTACCTTAATCGAGGGCCTCTTGATCTCTTTCTCTTAGAGACATGACTAGATGTGTGTACCTATGATAATATTATCTGTCCAGTGTACTGTAATTTGAGTCACTTAGAAGTCCTTGTTAGCTGATAACCAGAAACAAGCCATGATCTTATATTATCATGCCATCGTGGGCAAAATTATATGGTGGCATTTAAATCTCAAGCTTGGTTTGAAAGATAGAAAGTTAGATTGTTTAGGGTGTAATCATTATCTTTTCTAGAAGGGGCAAGTATGACAACTTACAAAGGGAGCAGGGCCACATCCCCACATCCATTACACCTAACCATGTCAATGCATGTGCTCTCGTGTCCTGTGTTGAAATTCTTTAAGACAAAAATAAACATCAATCCAGAAAACCACCAAATAAAAGGAAAGAAAACTAACATCTCATCAAATGCCCATTTCACAACTAATTGACAGCCGATTCAAATGTCTGTCACTAAATTGGGTCAAAAGATCCAAAATATTTGCATACAAGAATAGCCCTTGGATGCCTTGTAGTATAGAAAGAACAATATCACGCAACAGAAGCAAAAATATAATTTTTATAAATAAATATAACTAACAGAATTCCAGCAGCAGGTCCATAATAATTAAAGTTCATGATGTAGTTTCTACTAAGTACCTGCTGTTAATTAATTTCCTGTATCTAAGTCGCTGTCGACCAGCTCCAACAGCACCAGATGACACCAAGATGACCTCAAATCCTTGAGAATTTAGTCCTTGAATCTGCATATAAGAGATCAATATCACTGTGAGCATTCAAGGTGTGTCAAATATGTTTGCAAGAAAGTGTGTTGTCATAATCATCCACCTGCTCGCAAAGTGCTCCTAATCTTCCCAGCGCAAGCCTTCCGTCCTCTCGGGTGACAACAGCCGTCCCAACCTTTGAATCCAAAAAATAATCAGCTCAGAATAATCTAGGCCTTTGTTATGTAGATATATGTTACCAATATTGAGCATAAACACCATATCGGTACAATTTTAAATAGTAAAAAAGTAAAAGTGTCGCTAAAAAGCAAAAATTGCGATATAAATAAATTATCGTCATTGAATCAAAGTTGGCCGTCCTCGCATATCCATCTCAACCACAAGTTTTGAGAGACTTTCACCACTTTCTTTATTTGTAATAGCAAGTCTCTTTAGAAGGTAATTTATTCTGCTCAAGCAATTCATCATGATCAATCTATTTTAGAGGTCTAATCTAGCATACCCCTCCAAAAAGGCAAGTAATTCTGTCTCAAAGAAGATCTATGCCACATATAGTACACCAAATTGCCCCAAACATCATTTGCTAATCAAGGGAGTAATTCTCAAAATCAAGTTTCGCCGATTATTAGAATATCACTGGGCCACTGCTAAACGACTTTCTAAGATACTGTTGGATAAATCCAGATCACACATCAACAGGGCTCAGATGGTAAAATGAACTACGTGATTACCACTCCCAGTACCGTACAATTTCCATCTTAATTCACTACTCAGCACTAAAAAATAAAATCCTACTCCCACTAATACAATTAAACCCTTGCAACAACAAAAAAAAAAGCAAAATTCACACCGACGACCACACCTTTCAATTTCTAATCAACAAAACCAAAACTTTGCATGATCAAACAATCAAAAAAAACACACACAAACACACAATCGAACAAGGAAATATAAAAAATGGCGAATGGCACATGCAACATCCGAAAGCAGATAATTTAGGGATCAAACTAACATAACAACCAGAACTAGTAATTAATAAGATAAACAAGTGAATGTGATGATGAAGAATCACCTTGATAACGATACGCTTAACATCTTTAAGAAAACCGCGAGTTGGATCGATGGCGTCCATTGTTAAAAGCTTAGAGTGTTGTTTATGTGTGTGATTTGGCGCCTATCTTCTTCTTCCTGAAGGAACGATAGAGCGACGAGGAAACTCGTGTACGACTCTAATCGTAGGGTTTCTTTCCAGTTCCATGTGATTATGCAGCGATTTTTCCGCGTATATATATACATGCAAAATGGACATTTTGGCCTGTCTTCTTTTCGCTTTCTCACAATTTTGCCACTCAAATCTTTTTTTATTTCTCACTCTTCCATGATTTCCTTCCATCCATCATTTTGCCCCTTTTTTATTTTTTTTTTTATTTTACAAATCTGTCGTTTTCATTCCACCATTTTCTTTTCTCCACAAATATATCATCTTTTCTCTAAGTAAATATTTGTGAATATATAGTTAGATATCTGACGGATATAGTTAGATATTTTTTTTTATTTCTCTAAAATAAAGAACCAAAATTCAATTTTTAAAAATAAATTATATTTATTTCCAACAGATTTCTCATTTTAGAGAATCAAACATTGATTATAATAATAAAATATTTAATTTATTTATTAAAATATTATTTATTTATCTAAATATTTACCTTCAATGTTTTCTATTGATACTTTCATTTAGTAATCATTTTTGGAGTTATCTCCATATTTGGATAAAAACTCTTTCTCTCTCATTTTTTCTTCATTTTGAAGATAGTTTTGGGAAAGATACTGAAGCAAAATTATAGCGCAAAATCCTTATTTTCTCCATTTTAAACAAGCTGTTGGAGATGCTCTTAGATTTCGTTTGGTAAATTAGTTGAGAAACTAGATAATAAATTAATTACGTTTATAAAAAATGGTTGGTAAACAAGTTGAAAAATATAAAATAAGCAAAATATATATATATATATATATATATATATATATTAAAAAGTTAGTAAATTTTAATATTATGAAATGTATTTAAAACAAAATCAATAATAATACAATACATTAATTAATACAAAGCAAGTGTTTAATAAGTTTAAATAATAGAATCTATTGATTAATAGAATTTTAATTTAAGTTATCATATATATAATATTATAAATTATAAATTTTTGGATTTGTATAATCAAATATAATTTTTTTTACAAAATATTTATACTAAATGATATATTAAATAATCATACATATAATATGAATAAAAACAAGTTAGTCAATCTTATATATCTTAATTAATTACTTTTCTAAAGTAATAATAAAGTTATAGATTTAATTAAGTTATTTATCATTAATAAAATAAAACAATATAACTTTAAGGTTTAAGTAATTTACAAAACTATTTTTAAAGTTGTTATATTTATTTTCTGACGACTAAAGATATTAAATAGGAAATTTAATTAAAATACCCCAAGTCAAACTTCGTGTTATCAAAATGCCTCAAAAATTTCACGGTTTACCAAAATGCTCCAACGGCCCGCGATGGAGCCCGCGATCGCGGGCTAGGGCCTACGTGGCACGGTCTTTGGCCAAAAGTGTCCCGCGGAGCCCCTCAACTATGGCTGCGGTGACACTTTTGGTCCCTCCCCGCGATCGCAGCCCGCGATGCCCAAAAAAATTACACTTTCAGCCCCTGAACTTGGACGAATCTTGCATGCTTTTACTGCTTTTTTCCACAATTATTGTACTTTGAAGACCAATTTGTGGTTCAAATTCACTGGCATGTTTGAGATTTCATTCATAAATATCAGTAATATGCAATTCACAATTCACACTTGCTCTTGCTTTCTTTCTTGATTTCTCTCTTGCTTTCTTTCTTTGTATTGCTTTCTCTCTTGATTTCTCTTCTCTCATTTCATCCACAAATGGCATCGTCATCAAACCCTAAGTCTACTCCTGAAAAAATGCCACCTCAAATCGAGGTCGCCATAGCAAAATAGGAAAAGGAGATAGATGAACTAACAGAAGAGTGGAAAAAAATGATGGACAGGAAGGCAGTCCATTTGAGAAAGATCGAAGAGGAAGACAGGGAGATCAAAAGGATGAAAGGGGATATAAAAGCTAGGGAGGCTCGTGTTCGTCGAGAACAAGAAGCAATTCACCATATTCTGCAAGACTTCGTAATTATTCAAGCGAAGGTAAACGAGAAGCAAGCTTGGATTGATGAAACTAAATCAATTTTTAAGTAGGTGGTGGTTGTTTTAGTTGTTTTGTATTTTTTTTACTGTGTTGTTGTTTGTATTTTTTTTTTACTGTGTTGTTGTTTTGTATTTTTTTGTTGTTGTTAATTTCTCTGAAAAGTAGTTTCTAAGCCGCTGAACCACGGTTAGGTTGGATACATCATGGAAGGTCAAGTCAGAGGTTACCTCATTCGGATAAACAAACATGGGGTTTTGATTGTTAATGATGCTAGATTTTGGTAGCCGTACTTTATCCACGTGGGCCCACTCCTCTTAAAGAATATATGACAACCCTCAACTCCTGTAGTGAAATTGAGGATAAATCCTCAAGTATTTTAAAATCTGATGAAGACATGAAGGTATGTATAAAAGCAACTCATTTGCTAAAGTGTGTCCGGGTTGTGGTACACAATGGCATACGTGGTTGCAAAAGCAGAAGCCGTTGAAGAAGGGTCAAAAAGATTGAAGATGAAGAGCCTGTTGGTCAGCGTAGAAAAAAGGTTCAAACAACTTAGCAAAGGGTCAGAAAGATTGAAGATGAAGAGCCTGTTGGTGATGTTTCTTTTTATATATGTTTGATCTTTGTTCTTATTAGGTGTTCCAATCAATAATCTTTGTGTTTAAGTATGCCAAGTGTGGGTTAATTGAATTCAAGCTTGTGGATTATGTTTTAAGGTGTCAAAATCTTGATTGGCATTAGTACTGAAGAGAGTGGTAATCTAATTTGTGATCCATATTGGTTGTGCTTAAAGGGTAAGATATTCCTTTTGCTTATATGTAATAATGGGAAATTAATTAAAATGCCACAAGTCAAAGTTTGTGTTACCGAAATGCCATAAATCTCTCCCAGTTTACCGAGTAATAGGAAGATTTTATGAGGCGGAGGATTTTGCAACGAGTAATAGGAAGATTGAGGATCTCTATAATGAAGCCCTGGAAGGTCAATTCCTTTCAAACTAGCTGTGTTATCAATGTTCATTTAGAAGCATATGTATGTGTGTATATATAATATGAATATATATAGCTACATAGGCATTTCGGTAAACTGGGAGAGATTTGTGGCATTTCGGTAACACAACCTTTGACTTGTGGCATTTTAATTAATTTCCATCAGAACGCCCTTTTAAATGAACTGTTGGGACGTGAGACGACTGAAATTGAGAATCAGGCTGCTCTATTTGGAGGTCTTCGTCATCAGCGTCATCGTCATCGTCGTCGTCACCGTCGTCGTCACCGTGGTCGTCTTCTTCGTCGAATTCGGCATACACAAAAAGTAATGGTGGCTTTTCTGAATCGGCTGCAAAGTGCAGAAAATAAGAGATATCCCCATCGTTGGATAAATCCACAAATGACCCATCACCATTTTTAAACACTAATTTGCAAACAGCAGAAGGGTTGATTTCACATTTTTGCATGGCGTATGCAACAAACTTCTGATAAGTATAGTTTACTGGCAATTTTACACCATGCTTAGATTTATAAGCAAAATTCCACTCATTGTTATCTTGCACCCATTCACCATCGAAACAGAAATATAGCTTAGCCTTTGCAACAGATGAACTCATTTTTTCAGTAGTATCTCAAAAACAAAATATTGAAGAAAGAAAACAAGAAAGAAGTATGTAATCGGTGTGTGGATTATGGATTGCATTTTACATCTATTTATGGATGAAACAATCAACATTGATGACAACCAATCTCTCATTTCATCCACAAATTGGTATTCCAAAAACACTGATTCAACATTGATGAAAACATGCCAGTGAATTTGAACCACAAATTGGTCTTCAAAGTACAATAATTGTGGAAAAAAACAGTAAAAGCATGCAAGATTCGTCCAAGTTCAGGGGCTGAAAGTGTAATTTTTTTGGGAATCGCGGGCTGCGATCGCGGGGAGGGACCAAAAGTGTCACCGCGGCCATAGTTGAGGGGCTCCGCGGGACACTTTTGGCCAAAGACCGTGCCACGTAGGCCCTAGCCCGCGATCGCGGGCTCCATCGCGGGCCGTTGGGGCATTTTGGTAAACCGTGAAATTTTTGGGGCATTTTGGTAACACGAAGTTTGACTTGGGGTATTTTAATTAATTTCCCTATTAAATAATAATATAAAAACAATTAATGAAATTAATACTACTTTAAAATTTAAATTAACTAACAATCTGAAATTAATAATTAAAAATAACTTATAATTTGAAATTAATATTAATTTATACTTATTAATAATTATTAATTTATAATTAATATTTATTAATAATGATAAAAATTAGAAGAAAATGACAAAAAAACTCTTATAACTTATTAAAATGTTATTTCAAATAATATTTCAATAATTTAACTTATAATCTACATTTTAGTATTTTACCATATAAAAATAAGGGAAATTAATTAAAAAACCCTAAGTTTGACCATGTTTTACTGAAATACCCAAAATCTCTCCCACTTTGCAAAAATACCCTAAAAATCCGCGATGGGAGCCCGCGATCGCGGGCCAGGGACCTTTCTGACACTTTTTTAAACTTGCAGGGACCATTTTTGAAAAATGGAATCCCGCGATCGCGGGCTCATCCCGCGATGGGGCTATTTTTGTGACTTTTCAATTGCAAGGGACCATTTTTGAAATATTCCAGGGACCATTATGAAAATTTTGATATTTTTGGCACTGTTCACCCCATTTCGTCCATTTTTACGAATTTAAAATGAAATGTTACACTTTCAACCCCTATACTTATTTACTAAATTTACTTTATACCTTTTACTTTCATTATTTTAATTTTATATTTAACACATATAATCGTTTATTAACTAAAATACGTTAAAAAAATACGTTTTAATTTTAACAAATTACACCATTATAATCGTCTTTTCGATACGTTCGAAATGAGCCCAATCTTGAATTTTTTTGGATTTATATATTTTAATATATATCATATACAGTTATACACTACATAAAAAAATATTTTTTATATTTAAAATTCATACTCTTATAGTTAATTATTTAATTTATGGTACATCTCTTATTTTTTTTCAATTTTGTTTTACACTCCTATCGCATTAACATAATAATCATATATTAACTAATTCATTAAATCGTTTTAAATTATTATTATTTGAATGTGTTTATAGATTTCGTCTGAAAAAGTTGTCTGCATGATTCCACTGAAAAAGTAACTGCAATATTCGTCTGCTCTTGAATAAAGGTCTTTCATTAGGCAGAAAATTAGTCTTTAAGTAGTCAAACATAGCTAATTAATGAGAATTTAGATCAGATTTATATGGTACTATCAAATGCAAGTTTCTATAATATAGATATTGTTCTACATTACATGATACCAATTTTTGCATCATATGAATCACTTCCAGACAACAAGAACCAATACCCCAATAATCAAGAAATAAATGCTTGTTCATCCAATAATCTCTGTATTAGGATTATCGCAAGTTTCATAAACCTACTTACTAGGTGTTGGAAATATGGGTTTTACTAAACTTTGGACGCATTTAAATTTATATATATGTGTTATATATAACTAACTTTTAGTAGGTTTATGTTCTTCTATATGAGATCTTCGAAATGATATATAATGCGTCCAAAATAGAGTATGTGTGAAAGAGATATCGATACTCAAAGTTAAGTAAATTGATGAAATTAGCAAAAACCAAATGAAGTAATACGAGACATCTTCACAAAACCCGAACGCGTATTCCACACGACAAAATTGAGAGAGTGGGAGAAAATTGAGAGAGTTTGATTAAAAATTGAGAGAGTGATTAAAAAAATGAGAGTGGCCGGTTTTTGGTCCCCCCCCCCCCTTATATAGTGCGGCCGAAGTAACATTTAGGGTTTAGGGTTCGTCAAAGTGATTTTAGGGTTAACCCTGTGCCGACACGTGGCACAGGAGCCCGCGATCGCGGGGGGTCAAAGAAAGTCAAACGCGGGCAGGGACCAAAACTGCACACGCGGGCATTCTTGAGGGGGGAAAGCTGGACCGCGGGCATTCTTGAGGGACCAACGCGGGCAAAGTGGGCAAACTTTGGACACGTGTAGCCCGCGATCGCGGGGGTCAACGAGAGTCAAACGCGGGCAGGGACCAAAACTGCACACGCGGGCATTCTTGAGGGGGGAAAGCTGGACCGCGGGCATTCTTGAGGGACCAACGCGGGAAAAGTGGGCAAACTTTGGTGACACGTGGCCTGGAGCCCGCGATCACGGGCTCTATCGCGGATGTTTGGGGTATTTTTGTAACATGGGAGAGATTTGGGGTATTTCAGTAACACTTGGTTTGACTTCGGATATTTTAATTAATTTCCCTAAAAATAATTCTATTTTTATTGCTCTTATTTTTTTTATTTTTAAAACCAAAGGGACAAACCGTCGACCAATAAAAATCATTTTGATTTGAGGTTTGGTACTTGTAGCCTTGTAGGCCTTATATTTGGATTGTTTAAAATTTTCAAGATGGGTCTTTTGTTTCTGTATTTTCTTTTAATTATTTATGATATTTTGTGTACATGTATACAAGGGTGCTCAAATTTCCGACCAACCCGGCCTATCCAATTCAATTCGAGGCAAAAAAAAAACTTAAACCGAAACAACCCGATGTATTATCGATACTATTTTTGACTAACCCGCATATATTGGGTTGAAAACGGGTTAGGCTCAAAACAAACCGACCCAACCCGACAACCCGTGAAAAAAAAGGCGCTCCAAATTTCAATATTCCAAGCCCTATACTCCAATTTATTTACCGTCTCTCTTCCTTTGCACTTTCCGTGGAAAAAGTCAATTTATAAATAGAAGATTTATAAGCAATCTTTTACTAGACGATTTAGTAATCTGTTGAACATTTAAATATTTAGAAACATTTAGTAATTTGTTTAGACATGATAACCTAGTTAAATGGTGAAATGATCGATAAAAGTTTCAACCCGACCAACCCAACCCAACCCGAACGGTTTGGGTTGCGTTGGGTTGCATATTTGATTGGATTGAGTTGAGATGAGATTTTTTAAGCCGCAATGATTGGGTTGGGTTGTTAAAGTGCTTTCAACCCGGCCAACCCAACCCGTGAGCACCCCCTACATATATATATGTAGATATATACACATGTGATATATATATATATATATATACTTTTTCATCCATTTTTCTTGGTTCTCCAACTTCTTTATTTTTTAAGGTTTCCCCTGGATCATTTCCCTACATATGAAAATATTCGATACGTGGCTTGCCGATGAGGAAGTGGAGGATTTGATAAAAAAAGGAATGGAATAAAAAAGTGATGTCAAGAAGCCCGGATAGTGTATTTAGAGACAAGCTAAAGAACGTAAAACAAGCCTTGAAAAGGAGAAGCGGGGAGAAATTCACTAATTTACATGGGGAGTTGGAAAAAAACAAAGAAGAGGCAAAAAAGTGGGGAAATGTGGCCGAGGCAAGAACACTTAGTAATAAGGGTGAGCAGCGGAACTGGGTACCCGCCTTTGGAACCGAAACCGCTCCGGAACTGCCGGTTCCGGAACCGGAACCGATGTGACTGGGTCCGGTTCCGGTTCTCATTTTTTTAGAACCGCTACCCGCTGGGTACCCGCCGGGACCGGTTCCGGGACCGGGTACCCGGAACCGCTGGGTACCCAGAACCGGAACCGCTGGGTACCCGATACATATTAAGTATTTACATATAAATATTTATTTAAACTAAATAAAAAAGTTAATAAACTAATAAAATTTCTTTTTAGGGTTTAGGTTTCCATTCACATTTCACACCAACTAGCGCCGCATACATTGTAGAGAATACAATTCTCTTCATCTCTTGTCTTCACAGTAAACATACACACAGACCTCACGAAGTCACCGTCCACGTCCGCCAGCCGCCGGCCTCCGTCCCCGTCCGCCAGCCGCCGTCCCCGTCCGCCAGCCGCCGTCCACCGTCCCCGTCCGCCAGCCGCCGTCCACCGTCCCCGTCCGCCAGCCGCCGTGTGCTGTCTATTTTGTTTGATCTGGAGTTGTGATTGAGGTTGAAAAAATGTCATCTCCACACCTTAGCCAAAGCAAATAACTAAAAGTCTAAAACCAGCATCATGTCTGAAACCTAACGGCCGGCAATGCACATCACTGCTAAGAAAAATTATCTCAAAATCTTGTATGACTAATTGACACTGTTAACTTAAGTAGAAACTCATCGAACAAATAAAAAACCTCTAAAGTTACTTCTGATAAAGTGACATGAAAAGTAAATAAGCAAATGTCTAGTCTCTCAGCCTATTTTTATGTCATCTCATTTTGTAAATAAGCAAATGCATGACGCACATTTTTATGTCATCTCATTTTGTTCTCACTTCTCATTTTGCTGTTTTTGCTTGCTGTTTTTTAGTTGCTGTTTAATATAGTTGCTTTTTTTTAGTTGTTGTTGGATTTTTTTAGGTCCGTATTTATATTAAATTCCCTTTTTTGTCAGGTTTAATAATGGATGTACCTCCGATTGACGTGGATGAAAGTGAGGCGGTTGATCAAACCAAAGCCAAAAAAGCATGCCCCAAGTCGGAGACAAAAGGAAATCAAGTGTTTGGCGTCATTACGAAGACATTAGAGATCCAACCACGGGCAAGGTTGTGAAGGCAAAATGCAAGTATTGTTCAAAGTTATTAAACAGGTGCACAAAGAACGGTACATCTTCTCTTAAAGATGGCTTGAATATGGTTAAGGATTCCATCAATAGTATTCGAGGTGCGGTTAGATATGTGAGGAGCTCTCCGGCAAGAGCTAAGTTGTTTGATGAGTGTGCTTTAAAGTCTAAAATTCCGTGTAAGGGTTCTGTTTGTTTAGATGTGCCAACACGGTGGAACTCCACTTACATTATGTTAGATTTGGCTCTTAAATTTGAGAAAGCTTTTAAAAGAATGAAACAAGAAGATCCTGATTTTGTAAAAGAACTCAAAGATGGATTTCCATCCCAACAAGATTGGGAAAATGCCAAAGCGTTATCACTTTGTTTGAAACAATTTTACGAGGCCACAAAAAGGATTTCCGGCACTTTATATGTTACAGCTAATATGCATTTTCATGAGATCTTGGGTGTCCTTGCTTCTTTGTTAGAGTGGAGAGAGGATGATGAACCTAGTATTATGCGTATGGGTGATGAAATGAGAAAAAAGTTTGACAAATATTATGGAGGTTTTGGTAGAACAAATGTGATGGTTTTAGTTGCAGTGGCTCTTGATCCACGTTATAAGATGAGGTTTGTGAAGTTTTCATTAAGAAAAATCTTTCCTTCGGACTCCGATAAAGTTAGTGATATATATGGTCAAGTATATGATGTTTTGAAAAAATTATATGACCATTATGCTAATGTTTCTTCATCATCAAAGGATGATTCTTCTATTTTCTTTGTGAATGATGATGGTGACCAAAATTTTGTTGGGACGGTGAAGAATAAACAGATAAGAAAAATCTATGATGAGTTTTATGAAAATGATGTTGGGGATGCTATTGAGAAATCTGAGTTGGAAGAATATCTTGAGGCTCCGCCTGAAAAAATGGATGTTGAGAAGTTTGAAATTTTGAGGTGGTGGAGTGAAAAGTGTACTACATATAAGGTATTGGGATCAATGGCAAAGGACATTCTAGCCATTCTGGTTTCTACGGTTGCTAGTGAGTCTGCTTTTAGTACATCCGGTCGGGTGGTAGATGAGTTTCGGAGTAGTTTAGGTCCAAAGACGGTGGAAGCTTTGATATGTGCTCAAGATTGGTTGAGAGGATCATCAATATGTTTGGACATGGAACAATATTTGGAGGATGTGCAAAAATACGAGGAAGGTAATTTACTTATTTATTGTCTTTTTTCATATATATTTATATTTGTTAATTTCATATGTAACATTCTAATTTGCGTTTTTTATTTGTTAATTTCAGAAATTGGTCGTATTGATCTTGATGAGACATTTGTTAACATCAACTAATTTCTTTTTTAGGTAATTTTCTAATTTATATTTATTGTAGTGACAATTTATAAAATGGCATGGTATTGGTTTAGTTAGGTATTTTATTTGTTTTGACTTTGATCCAAGTGTTTTATTTGTTAGGTGTTGACGACTTGACGTGAAGTGCCGTGAAGACATGAAGCGTTTTATTCGTTTTGTACTTTTGTTGATGTCGTATCAAGACTTAAGTTTAAGTTTAAGTTGGTTATGTAATAATTATTTTCTAATTTGGTTATGTAATAATTATTTTTATCGGATTAGTTTTTAGTTTTAATCGTTTGTTGTATGAAAAATTGAAAACTCCGTTGGTACTTTAAGTTTAAGTTGTTTTTTTCTACTTTGCAAGTGTTTTAAAATTATGTTTTATTGTAAAAAATGTAAAAAAAAAAATTGCCAGCGGGTACCCGGAACCGGTTCCAAAAAAAAGAGAACCGACGGGAGCGGTTCCGGTTCCGGTTCCGGTTCTTTCTTTCTAGGAACCGCCGGTTCCGGTTCCGGTTCCATGAAAAAAGGGCGGGTACCCGGTGTTGCTCACCCCTACTTAGTAAAACCGAAAGAGAAAGATGGGTGGAAGCAAGGAAGAATTGGCTAGATGCGGAAAAGAAAAAAAATCGAGATTGCCAACCAAAAAGCGAAAATCAGATGGGTTGAAGAGGGGGATGAAAACTCAAGACTATTTCACACGGTAATACGAAACAAGGAAAGAAAGAATGGAATCCGAGGCTTGAATATTGATGCGGTTTGGACGGAAGAACCGGGTAAAATTAAGGAATTCGTGTGGGAACTTTATAAGAAAAAGTTTGCATCACAAAGAGACACAAGACCGAAAATAAAGAGTGAGAAGGTGAAAAAAATATCAATGGAAGATGCGGAAAACTTGGAAAGGCCGTTCTCGGAAGAGGAAGTATGGAATGCGATCAAAGCTTGTGGGAGCAACAAATCACCCGGGTCGGATGGAATTACATTTACTTTTTTGAAGAAATTTTGGGGGATTGTAAAAGGTGATCTCATGAGGGCAATTGTGAATTTTTGGGAGAAGGAGAAAATAAGTGGAGGATGCAATGCCTCTTTTATCACTCTAATTCCCAAAAACCCAAATCCGACGGGCCTTAACGATTATAGGCCGATTAGTTTGATCGGGGCATTCTACAAAGTCATAGCAAAGGTTTTGGCGGAAAGAATGAAGACGGTAATGGGAAAGATAATTGGAGAGACGCCAGCGGCTTTTATAAAAGGGAGGTATATCCTAGACGGTGTCTTGATTGCAAACGAGGTAGTGGAACAGTTAAGAAAGACGAAAAGAAAAGGGATGGTCTTTAAAGTAGACTTTGAGAAAGCATATGATAGCGTTGAATGGGATTTCTTGCTAGCGACACTAAACTCGATGGGGTTTGGGAAAAAAATGGTATGGATGGATGAAAGATTGTTTAGAGACATCTACGGTTTCAGTTTTGGTGAACGGATCACCGACAAATGAATTCAAAATGGAACGGGGCCTAAGACAAGGAGACCCGTTGGCACCTTTCTTATTTCTAGTGGTTGCGGAATGCCTAAATGTTTTAATGTTGGAGGCATCGGCTAAAGGGGTGTTTGAAGGAATCAAAGTTTGCAAAGAGGAGGTGGTTGTGTCCCACCTTCAATACGCGGATGACGCCATCTTTTTTGGCAAATGGAGTATCAACAATATCAAAAATCTCATGAAAATTCTAGATTGTTTTCATATGGTCTCGGGCCTAAGGATAAATATGAAGAAGAGTAAAATCTATGGTGTGGGGATTAATTGGGAAAAACACAAATTTGGGCAAGAGGTTTGGAATGTGGATGTGGAGAACTACCTTTTTTGTACCTCGGCCTACCGGTGGGAAGGAATATGAGCAAATTGGAAAGTTGGAAGGATGTGATAAAAAAAGATGCAAAATAAGCTTGCGACTTGGAAAATGAAGCTAATCTCGTTTGGAGGTAGGTTAACATTGGTAAAGTCGGTATTGGGTAGTCTACCTATGTATTTTTTCTCGCTTTTTCGAGTTCCGAAAGGAGTGATTAGAGAGTTAGAGAGGGTGAGGAATAAATTCTTTTGGGGAGGGGGTAGTGGGGGGAACGATTCGGTCACAAGTAAAGGGATGTCGTGGGTAAAATGGGAAAAAGTTTTGAGAGACTTTAAGAGAGGGGGTCTTAGCGTGGGATGTTTACAAACCTCCAATTGGGGTCTCTTGGGAAAATGGTGGTGAAGGTTTGGGCTAGAGAATGATGCTCTTTGGGTCCGGGTGGTTAAAAGCATATATGGGAAAGAGGGGGGCATGAGTAGGGTATGTGGCTTTGGCGTGGGAGGAAGAGGGGTATGGGGTCATATTTTAAAGATTGGGAAAGAGTTGGAAAGAACTGGGTTAAATTTTAATGAATCATTCGGCAAAGAGGTAGGAAGTGGAGAGGAAACACTATTTTGGTCGGAGAAGTGGGTAGGGGAGGAGTTTCTAAACAGGAGATTTAAGAGACTTTGGTGCCTATAAACAAATGGGGAGAGCTCGGTGGCAAGTAAATGGGAGTGGGTGGATGGCAATTGGGTGTGGAATTGGAGTTGGAGAAGAGAGCCGAGGGGGAGGGAGGCGGGTGAGCTCGTAGAACTAGAAGAGCTGATGCAAGGGTGGAAGCCGAAGGCAGGGGTGCGAGACCGAGTGATGTGGGTGGAAGATGACGAAGGAAGGTTTTCGGTTCAAGGCTTAAAAGAACTTATAGAAGAGAGGAGAGCGGTACTTAATAATGTAGGCGAGGAAACAAAATGGTCGAGAGTGGTTCCTAAAAAAATGGGTATATTTGCTTGGAGAGCCAACCTAGAGAGATTGCCTTGCCGAGCCGAGCGGTCCTAGATAAGATGGGAATCGATATGGACACAAGTCTATGTCCAAGATGTGGAAACGAGGTGGAAACGGTACAACATGCCTTGGTCCAATGCTCAGAAGTGATCACAATATGGCGTAGTTTGATGAGATGGTGGTACCATAAAGAAGCTAATGTAAGTACAATGCAAGAAATAATTGGCTTGAACTTCGCAGAATCGGGCCCGTCAAGACAATCAAAACTGTGGTGGGAGACAGTTTGGTGTTTCGCATACCTCATTTGGTCGCACCGTAATCAAGTAGTGTTTAAGGGAGAAAAAAGCAAATCGGCAGATCGTTTTCTGGAACTTCAGCGACTCTGTTACGAATGGCTATCAAGACGGATCGGTGGCAAGAAAATAGAATGGCACACATGGCTGTCAACACCTCAATCGGTCATGCTAGGATGATGAATCTTAGGAGCTCATGGTGGGTAAGAGGAGATCGAGGAAATGCCAAATGGTTCGACAAAACAGGTACAGAACACCTGAATCTCGGCTGCGTGATGCTGGAAATCTCAACAGAATCGAAGGCTGTGTGGTGACCGTGGAACAGATCCCTCGAACAAATATGATCGGATAAAGCGAATAAGATGCAGTGACGTAGATGTGTGGGTCTTGGCCTGAATACTATTCGGCTAAGTTTCCAACCTCTCGTATGTGGTGTCGGAATGATTTGTCTATTCATGATCTGAGTTTGTGTAGTTCTTATTGCCTATTGTCCTCTGTTGTAATTTGTTGTACATTTGTACAGTGGTAATAAAATTGCGTTGCCTTTCAAAAAAATGTATATCTAAGGGAAATTAATTAAAATACCCTAAGTTTGACCATTTCTTATCAAAATACCCTAAATCTCGGAGAGTTTACCAAAATACCCTAATTTTCCGCGGTGGGCCCCGTGATCGCGGGCCCACACCCACGTGCCACAAAGTTTCGGCGTGGCCCGTGGTGATTCCCTGCGATGGGCCCGCGATAGGCCAAAATCGTCACCGCGGGCAGGGACCAAACTTGTCACCGCGGACATAGTTGGGGGGCTCCGCGGGACATTTTGCCTAAACCTGGATGACACGTGGGCTAGGCCCGCGATCACGGGGCCTACCGCGGAAATTTAGGGCATTTTGATAAACCGATAGAGATTTAGGGTATTTTGGTAAGAAGGGATCAAACTTAGGATATTTTAATTAATTTCCCTATATCTAATATGCTTAAAACCACCAAAAGAAATATCCAAATTAACCAACTAAATCCAAACAACTCAACTTTCAAACTGTTGGTTTTAGTATCGTCTGGGAATATACGTTTTTACTTTTTATTCGATTTATCATGCACTCATAAAATATCGTTTTGTAAGTTGTCAGAAACAATTAAGTCAAATTATCAAACAATATTATTATATATGAAATTTTGTACACATGCAGTTTAACATTGCATTCTTAGATCGTCTTTTAAAAGGTCACTAAATCTTATACTAAACACTAAATTTAGTGTAAATGACACTATTCACATTTTTAATGGAGTCTCTATTTTTCACACTGAATTTAGTGTAAATGACACTATTTACATCTTCAATGGAGTCTCTATTTTTCACACTGAATTTATTGTAATGAATTATATTTTGTGCAACACTATTCATTTACACTACTTTTCACATCATTTTTAAAAAATAGTGTTACCTATTGGAAAAGATTTACAACACTGAAATTTACACTACTTCTTACACTACTTTTAAATTTTGGTGTAAAATTTAGTTTAACCCATTGGAGATGCCCTTAGGATGCATGTTATTACAACCAAAAACTATCAATTGACAGGTGATCTTAATAAATGTATCTTACTAAATTAGAATATGTTTTTGTAAAGCTTTAATACTTTATGGTCTATTGAAATGTACAATATTCAAACCGATTAAAAATAAATAATACATAAATTAACTTTACTTAAAATAATGTAAGACTATGATGCATGTAATACTACCGTAATGTTAGGTTAGATTAAGGGGTTGTTTGGTTGGTTTTTCATTAAGTCTTGTATGGATAAAGTTGATTTTATGTACAAAGTTGTCTGTATGTATTAAATGAAATTGTTGTTTGTTTGTTGTGTTTAATAAACTGCCTGAATAATAAAAATGACCATTTTACCCTTGTATTGATCTAAAGACCCATTACATAACTTGTTGAGAAAACTAGTACAAAACTTGTTGATGATCAACATATCGATCTCCAAATATCATAATCCAGGCACAAATTCAATTATAAAAATCTCAAGAACATGAAGGAAATTGGTCCTTAAATCATATACAAACATAAAACTGTGATTAAAAATCTATATCACAAATCCAAATACAAAATCAATATCATAAAGACATCAAAACCCTAAAATCAAACCCAAAATCTAATCTTAAAATAAAAAATAAAATATGAGCAACCAAACCCTAGTCTACCGATTGTGGTAGAGATAAAGAACCAAGAGGATAAAATCAAAACCACTTCAAAGTTTAATCTTTTAAATAAAATACAATATATGAAAAAGAAAAGGAAATTAATTAAAATGCCACAAGTTTGACTTTGCTTTACCCAAATACCCTAAATCTCTTTCAGTTTGCAAAAATGCTACAAATTCCCGCGATAGGAGCCCGCGATCGCGGGCAAGGACCATTTTTGACACTTTTTGAAACTTGCAGGGACCATTTTTGACACTTTGAGCCCGCGTACACGCCGGTACACCCGGCGATGGTTCTAATTTGATGAATTTGGTGATTTTGAATTGAAATGTTACACTTTCAGCCCCTATACTTATTTACTTACTTTACTTTATACCTTTTACTTTCATAATTTTAATTTTACATTTAACACATATAATCGTTTATTAACTAAAATACGTTAAAAATACGTTTTAATTTTAACAAGTTACACCATTATAATCGTCTCTTCGATACGTTCGAAATGAGCTCAATCTTGAATTTTTTTGGATTTTATATATTTTAATATATATCATATACACTACATAAAAAATATTTTTTATATTTAAAATTCATACCCTTATAGTTAATTATTTAATTTATGGTACATCTTTTTTTTCAATTTTGTTTCACTCCTATCGCATTAACATAATAATCATATATTAACTAATTCATTAAATCGTTTTAAATTATTATTATTTGTATGTGTTTATAGATATCGTGAATGGCAATAGGACAAGCTTTCACGAGAAGAATATGAAATGGGGTTTTAACAAGTTGGTATCACTGGACTCATTTAAGAATTGTGAAAATGGGTATTTGGCGAATGATGATTCATGTGTGTTTGGAGCTGAAGTATTGGCAGTTACAGAGTATGCACAAAAGGATCGATGTCTGTCCATCACAAAGCCTCCGCCAATTTTTAATACTTACACTTGGACCATCGATAATAAAATAAATAAAACGTATTTTAACTATAAGAGTACCATAAATTAAATAATTAACTATAAGGGTATGAATTTTAAATATAAAAAATATTTTTTATGTAGTGTATATGATATATATTAAAATATATAAATCCAAAAAAATTCAAGATTAGGCTCATTTCGAACGTATCGAAGAGACGATTATAATGGTGTAAGTTGTTAAAATTAAAACGTATTTTTAACGTATTTTAGTTAATAAACGATTATATGTGTTAAATGTAAAATTAAAATTATGAAAGTAGAAGGTATAAAGTAAAGTAAGTAAATAAGTATAGGGGTTGAAAGTGTAAATTTCAAATCAAAATTCAACAAATTCATCGAATTACACGGGACACCCCGCGTACGCGAGGTAAAATATTTACAAAATTGCCACTGCCCGCGATCGTGGGCTCCTCGCGGGCTCTCATCGCGGAAAAAATGGCATTTTTGCAAACTGATCGAGATTTAGGGTATTTTGGTAAAACAAAGTCAAACTTGTGGCATTTTAATTAATTCCCCGACATCAAAATTGAAACCTGCAACGTGGAGGAGCGTAGGGCATCGATAGCAACAATATTTGTTGAACCTAGGGCGCTGACATCATCAAGGAAGAGAGGCAAAGTGGCAACATGGAGGAGCAGGGAGGATGTGGCAGGGAGGCGAGGAGCATCGACGGACGACAGTAGGTATTTCATTTGAGAGAGATGGGAGAAACACTGTGGTTAGACTTTTTTCTGTGATTCTCAAAGGGGTAATAGTGGAAAAGTGATGTTTGTATGTATAACGGTACCTCAAAAAATCTTATTCGATAAGCTCCTGATTATATCATTAAGCCACTTCTAAACACCCCAATATGGCTGACCGAATAAGCTTAAGGGTTCATTAAGCCCATTAAGTCATTTCTAAACAAGCCCTAATATTATATGGTGGTAAGGTGGTTGTTAGTTCTGGATGGGTTACCGACTTATATTGCAAGTGTTTATAAAAGAGATTAAATACAAATACGTCAAATTTTCACTTTTTAACAGTGTATGTTTTATAAAAACAAAGAATTAAAGATTTGTTGCGGAAACTAGAAAGGTAAGAGTTTATCCTAAACAATTTGGTTGACTAATTTGCTCACAGAGAGATACTGAAAGAACACTCACAAGGAATATCTTAATAGTGATAGATAATGAATAACTAAGATAGAACTTCAAAGGTTAAGGCACCAATTTGCAATAGTATCAACCCACTAATCCACAACATTGGTTATCAGCGTGCTTCAACGACTCCAATGAACTCATTTGGGGTGTGGGTGAGGTTTGTATGATTGTTTGACCCACCGGCTCCTCCACCACAATTTTCTTCAGGACCTCCATGACCACGTCTATGTCGACAATCATTGGATCTATGACTCGACTTCCTTCCCAACAGTGCATGACTTTCTTGAAAAGCTTTCTTGTAAGTGGCTAAAGAACCTTTTTCCGAAGAGAAAGGCATTTTAGTCACTATATTCTTCCCTTTGAACTTAGGGAACTTTTGCTTTGAAGAGCTTCCTTCAATTATATTGGCGTGTGGCTCCAAGGTGTTGGCATTGGTTTTTTCATTCAATCGATTATCTTCCTCCACTCATAACTTTAGGACTAGTTGATTAAATGTCATGTTCTCTGTTAAGTGTTTCAAGTAGAGCTTGAAGTTTTTGCATGAACGAGGAAACTTGTCTATAATTGATCCGACCAAATTATTATTGATGCCCATGCCTTCCAACTCTAGTTCATGGTGTAACACCCAGAAATTTATCCGTAAGTAAAGATACTTTTCTATTTCCTAAATTGTGAAATCCTATGTCTTTAATCCCATGTTGTTTAACCACAACGCGATTTAGTAAATAACCTTATGAGTGATTGGGTACGCCCGAGCGTCTTTAGTTTTAGCCATGCATGATTTCGTACGTACGCATGATCACCTCTCGAACAAGTGCATCGATTAAGGGCAAGAACGGGTTTCGTTTGCGTCGAGTTAAGGCTTTGCGACAACAGTTTGTGGGTGGTCCGCGACTATGCCCGACGACAATGCCCGGGGCATAGTCGCAAGGGTCATTGTCGCGGGGAAGATATGAAATCGGACAGAAAGGGACATAGAGGTCGAGACTATGCCCGACGACAATGCCCGGGGCATAGTCGCAGAGGCAATGTTGCGAGCGGGGGGACAAGTTCTGCTACTCATCTCGATTTTTAGAAGGTTTAAACCACATTCTCATTTCCAGCTTAAAGACTTTCTCTCTCTCTCTCTCTCTTGGGCGATTTTTCCTCCCAAGTCTCCTTCCTCCCTCCTCAATTAATGTTCCTATGGTTTCAATCTACCATTCCACCAACTAACTCTTAGTTAATGCAAAGAAGAAGAAGATCCTAGGTGTGTAAGAGCTTAAAGTGATCAAGCCTTTCATCTCTAGAGTTCATCATTTCTAGGGTTTCTCAAGAAAAGTAGGTTTTCACTTTACAAACCTTCTAAGGTGAGTTCATCCTCTTTTATTCAACTTTATACATGTTAAATGTGCAACTCTTACATTTTTAAACACACTTGTCATGTTTTCAAGAAAGTAGTTGGGTTTTCATCAAATCCTCACTTTTAGAGATTTTAGGATTTTACTTGATGAAATTGGTGATAAGGGTAAATGTGACCATACTTGAGTTTCTTTATGGTCCATTTACTTTCAAAATATATTCTTCTAAATTTATGAGGTAGAATATTTATGGAGCAAAAGTTAGGGTTTTGACATTTTGGGGGTTTTGACAAAATACTTGGAAAAGATGAACTTCTATTGGTAAATTAGGGGTTTTGGAAACTATGTGAAGTATTGACGCACCATGAGTGGATTTTTGGTATGTAAATGTGCATGTTATCTTGATGGAAATTGTTATGGAAATTTTGTGTAAATGAGTGTACCGAAAAGTGCAAATGAGTTAACTCCACCTTTCTCCACCAATTTTGCACAACCCAGATCACCGATGTCCCTTGCAGATTTAGAGAACGAGACCTGGAAGAAATCTCAAACGAATTCTTCATATGTGTTTCTTCTCCATATCTTCCATTCAAATTCTCTCTCTCTCTCTCTTGATTTTATGATCTTCACCCAATCATGTGGAAGACGATTTCATGGCGGAAGAGGATGTGGAAGACGATTTCTGTTTGATTTTTTGATTTTGAGTTTTTTTGGGGGGGTTTTAATAATGATTTTGATGATTAAGGCTTGGATTATGTGATATTCTGTGATTTTAGGTTTCTTTATTGTTAATCACAAGTGATATTATGTGATTTTAGGTTTCTCTATAACAGGTTTTAGGTTTCTCTATTGTTAATCACAAGTGATATTATGTGATTGTTGTTTCTCTATTGATTATCACAAGTGATATTAACATATTTGTGTTTTTATATTGTTAATCATGAGTGATATTACACTTAAACATTTCTTTACAGTAAATCATCTGTGATTTTGGGTTGCATATTATATCTAAACAATATGTCCAACTGATTTATCATATAATCATCTGTGATTTTGGGTTGCATATTCACGATTTGCTTGAACAACCGAACAAAATGAGATGAACACTCAAATACAGGAATTTTATTTGATATATAAGATTTTGATTTGGGTGAGATATTGTGACTCCTTATTTTTAGGAAGTCAACACTATCCTAAATTAATTCATATCATAATATGACCTTAATACCCTTTTAAGATTAATTTTGGAAACTATTATTTTCGAAATTATTTTTAAAACGTTTGGTTGAGAGTTATTCCTTTATTCTTTTAAATAGCATCCATTCTCGTTTGAACCCACCTCTCTCTCTCTCTCTCTCTCTCTCTATCTATCTATATATATATATATATAGAGACTTAAGATCATGTGAGTGTAAAGCCCGCGTCCCGGTATGGATTTTCGTTAAAATACTTATTTATTTTTAATGTTTTCCTTAAGTCGAAGCTTTAACGGAAAAGACTTTAAATGTTTTAAAATTTAGACCAAAGCTAACGGGATTATCGAGAATGACCGAAAATGTTAACGTTGGGTAAAACTATGTCAAATTGTAAGGACTTTTATTGAGAGGGACTAAAATGTAAAGTTTTGTATGTGATTGCATGGATCGGCCCATAAGGGACCGACCCTTTCCCCCCTTCTCGTTATGTTTGCCTCACGCAAGGAATCAGCCCCCAAAAACCCTACGCCATTTTCCCTTCCCTGCTGCTGTCACCGTCGAGCCATCCCCACCACCGACGCCGTCGCCGAGGTTGCTGTCGGTGAGGGAGAGAGGGGTGCAGCGAGAAAGAGAGAGCTGCAGCGAGAGGAGAGTGCAGCGAGAGAGGGAGAAATCGAGAGAGAGAGAGGGAGCCGGAGTCGTGATCACTGCTGGGTTTTCGTTGCGAGGTAAGTTTTCTCTCTTTTGTTTTTTTCGTTGCCATCGCACCATCACGAAACCACCACCATGGCTGCCGCCGGTTGCCGCCGCCGTGCGCCACCAGTCGGGACTGTGATGGTGGGCTGTTTTAGGGTCGCATGTGTGCGTGGGTGGGTGTGCGAGGCGGAGATAGGGTGGTCAAGTCGTACGTTTGTCTTCGCCGGATTTTCGTAAACCACCATCGCCGTCGCTGCCGCCCGCCGCCGCCGCCGGCGACCACCACTGCCGAGGGAGGCAGTGGGTGGTGTGCGGTTGAGTCCAGTCCCTAGTGACCACGAAACCCTAATTGCTAACCCTAATCCGTGACCCGATCGCGTAAACCCGAAACGAAAACTTAAGTTATGATTTTATGTGATCGATATCGTTTCTGCCCAGTTTTTATTTCATCCATAACCTTCACGTTGTAACTCAATTTGAGGCGAAACTGGTGCCCACGGTTCACATTCTGTGTCGGGCACATTTTTCTTGTTTCGGCGAAAGCCTGGTTCGACCTCTAGCTAAGTGCAAAATAGCCATTTGTACAGCAGGTCCGAATCTGCCAGATTTGCGTTTCAGTTTTAGAAAAATCATATAAAACCGTAGGAAAATCGTTAGAACGCGTATGATATGTCCTTGGAAAGCTAAGACCTAGACCTATCTGGTTGTGAAAATAAATCTCTGGTTTAGAGGGTCTAGGGAAGGCTAAGCAGATCCCGAACAGGCCTGCAGATTAGACCGAAAAGATGGAATATCACTCGTTTAATCTTACATGTATAATTAAGGGTTGAGGCTTCGAGTTGACACTTTGTAGCACTTCTTTAGGTGACGAGAAGTGATTTTGGAGTTGGGAAGCTTGTGTGGTCAGTTGGGAACTTCTGCAACGCTTTCGAGGTGAGTTCTCTCACTGCGTAGGATAGGGATTATATATGCATTACGGTAGTTTGTGTGTATTAACTAAATTATTGTGCGTAGTACTAGTTTGAATTAATGTTTAGTATAATGCCATGGGTGTCGTATACATCTCGGCGGGGCCGAGGGCTCGGTGGGACCGAGGAATTGTGTACAAGTGTTGTGTGAACTCGGTTGGACCGAGTACTCGGCGGGGCCAAGGAATTTTGTATAAGTGTTGTGTGAACTCGGTTGGACCGAGTACTCAGCGGGGCCGAGGAATTGTGTACCAGTGTTGGATGAACTCGGAGAGACCGAGGGATGCCTACACGAGTGTGGTGTGAATTCGGGGAGCCGAAGGATACACGCGCGGGTGTTTTTGCATGAGTTTGCTTATACAATTAGATTTGCTTGTGTTGGATGTCTATCTATGCGTGGATAGGAGTGGTGTATATATGATTGCTACCTGCGTATGTGTTTGAATTCACTAAGCTTCGTGCTTACCCCTTCCCTATAAATAATGATTTCAGGTACGAGTGACAGTAAGGCGTGACGGTACACACTGGCGCGTTGAGAAGACTTTTATTATTAATTATTTTGAGACATCAAGTTTAGATTTATTACAATTTCCGCTGTGTTATTTATAATTGGTGATTTAACTTAACGAGGTTTTGATAAACGTTTAATTGGATTTAATTACTTATGGTTTAGTTTTAATAAAATGGTATTTAAAAAAAAGTTCAAATTTATTGTAATTTTTGGGACGTTACAAGTTGGTATCAGAGCACAACTTGAGTGAATCAAACACATCTCGATGTGTTTGATCTCAAGTTGCGGCTATGAAATTCTTCTCTTAAAATTTTTGGAAAATAAAAGAAAGGAAAACCCGTTTGAGAAACGGTGATCGAGGGCGCAGTGTGTACAGTCAGCCGTAATCAAGGGAAAAGGTACAGTACTTAGTGTATTTATTGCTTTCTAGATCATAGGGTATGCATGCTAGATTGCTTGTGTTGGTTACACTGTACTGTATGGTTATTGCTTGCTAGTAGGAATTAATGCTAGTCATATTAGGTTGTTAAGTGAATGCCCTATAGGTTGTATGCAGTAAGAATCACATAGCCTTAGAATATTTGATTTAGTTCTATTGCGCAGCTCTTGTTTGAGTCCAACCGTTCTAGGATAGAATCTTGTATTCGAATGTCTATTTGTTTCACGCTGCATGTGACTGGGTATTCGCGAGACAACTCGTTATGGCTAGTAGGGATTCCGTTGTAGCAAGGGTAGTGGGATGAGATGAAATTCCTAGGGAGCTGGGAAGAGTGTTTACATATGACTATGTATGCTAGATTGCTTTCTAGAACATAGGAGTATGTATGCTAGATTCCTTGGTGCTTATTACACTGTACTGCATGTTTGTTGCTTGCTAATAAGAGTTTATGCTAGCCTTGATAGGTTGTTAAGTGAATGCACTATAGGTTGTATGCGGTAGGAACCGAATAGCCTTAGAATGTCGGATTTAGTTCTATTGCACAGCTCTTGTTTGAGTCCAACCGTTGTAGGATAGAATCTTATATTCGAATGTCTATCTGGTTTTACACTGTGTGCGACTGTGCATTCGCGAGGCGACTCGTCATGACTAGTGGGGATTTCGTCATAGCAAGGGTAGTGGAATTGGGTGAAATTCCTAGGGAGCTAGGAAGGGTGTTGTCATATGCTGGTACGAGCATATGGGATTAATTGTTGGCAAGAAACTACTTGGGCACTTCGGGACGGGACTCGAAACGAGTAAGGATAGGTGTGGAAGGTAGTAGTAGAGCTCCTACTATCTGAAGCACAGGATCCGTGCTCGAGTCGGGGAAAGTCACGGGGAACCCGGGGAGTTGAGCGTGAGCATAGATAGCAGGATTTATTGTCCTGAGAACTTGAAGGTTCGCTTCGCGGTGAATCTGTTACGAGACAGAGCGAAAGATTGGTGTGCTACCGCTTTGACTCTTAATGAGTGCACTACGTTGACCTGGGAGGCGTTCGTTGTGCGGTTCCGTGTAGAGTATGTATCTCCAGTGGAGATAGAGAGGATTGCTAAGGAGTTCTTAGAGCTCACTCAGTCTACAGAGACGGTGAAGGAGATGAACCGAAAGTTCACGGAGATGGCACTATATTCTGTCCTCAGTATGCTGCTTCTGAGGACATGACGATGACGTGGTACAAGGATATGTTACGTACCGAGATCTGAGAGTTCGTGAGTACTGCGCAGTATGCTTCACTTGCTGCGATGTTGGAGGCTGCTCGGAGGCGGGAACTTGAGCTGGAGACGCAGGCTAAGAAGAGGAAAACGGTGCAGGCCGTGGTACCAGTTTCGGCTGTTCCAAAGAAAACGAGGTTTTCGGACTCACGCTCGAGTCAAAGGAGCGGTGGGTTTAAGCCAGGGATAGTAGTGGAAGAAGAAGGTGATAAATGTAGTTACATTTTACCGAAACTGTGTGATCAGGTACGTTCCGAGTTAACTCGGCGCCTGCTGTGTTGATGTTTGATAGCGGGGCTACTCATTCGTTTGTATCTCACACCTTTAGTGAGCGTTTGGGTCGTAGTGTGGGACGGTTAGGCTGTCCACTTGTAGTCGAGGTTGCTGATGACAGGACCTTGACGGTTACTGACGTGTATCGGAGATGCACCTTGGAAATTTCTGGTGTGAGATTTCCTATCGATTTGACTCCAATCGCTATGAGGGAGTTGTGCGTGATTGTGGGCATGGATTGGATGGATGCTTTTGATGCTGAGATTGTTTGTCGTCACAAACAAGTACGAGGTAGAACCCCAAGCGGGGGAGGACTGCTGGTTCAGGGCGACTCGCCCAGGCGGACCTCAGCAATATGTTCGGCTGCGAGGGCTCGGAGGTACTTGCAGCACAGTGGTTAG
The DNA here is from genome assembly GCA_033807775.1 of Saussurea involucrata. Lineage (NCBI taxonomy): Eukaryota > Viridiplantae > Streptophyta > Magnoliopsida > Asterales > Asteraceae > Saussurea > Saussurea involucrata. Next base: position 48,934,478 of record CM066315.1, read on the forward strand.
GGATTTTTGGCGTATATGATCGACACGCGCGTCGACGGAGAGGAGAAGACTGCGGAGGATGTGACAGTTGTACGGGAGTTTGCTGACGTATTTACCGATGAGTTACCGGGGATACCTCCTGAGCGACAGGTGGAGTCCGCATTGACTTGATTCCGGGAGCTGCTCCGGTGGCCAAGGCACTGTACCGCCTGGCTCCACCGGAAATGAAGGAGTTGTACACTAAGTTGCAGGAACTACTCGAGAAAGAGTTCATCGAGCCGAGTTGTTCACCGTAGGGAGCCCCGATTCTGTTTGTGAAGAAGAAGGACGGGTCCCAACAGATGTGTATAGACTACCGTGAATTGAATAAGCTTACGGTGAAGAATCATTATCCCCTTCCAAGGATCGATGACTTGTTCGATCAACTTCAGGGAGCCTCGTGGTCCTCTAAGATTAATCTGTGATCGGGGTATCATTAGAAGCGGGTGAGGAGTGAGGATACGGAGAAAACGGCCTTTCGTACACGTTATGGCCATTACGAGTTTGTGGTGATGCCTTTCGGGCTCACCAATGCACCAGCATCGTTCATGGACCTGATGTACAGGGTGTGTAGCCCGATGCTGGATCGGTCGGTGATTGTGTTCATCGACGATATTCTCGTATATTAAAAGACAAAGGAAGAGCACGAGATGCATTTGCGAGAAGTTTTGGAGGTTTTGAGGCGGGAGAAGCTTTATGCTATGTTCTCCAAATGCGAATTCTGGTTACGAGAGGTCCAATTCCTAGGACATGTCATGAACCAGAATGGTATTATGGTCGATCCGGCCAAGATTACAGCAGTGATGCGGTGGGAAGTGCCGAAGACTCCCACAGAAGTACGAAGTTTTCTTGGGTCAGCAGGGTATTACCGGAGATTTAATCAGTATTTCTCCAAGATTACTTTACCTATGACCCGTTTGACGAAGAAATATGCGGCTTTTAGTTGGGGTGAAGAGCAGCAGAGGGCTTTTGAGGAGCTACGCACGCGTTTATGCGAGGCTCCGGTGTTGACTTTGCCCGAGGGTATGGAGGATTTGGTGGTATATTGTGACGTTTCTCACCAAGGTTTGGGCGCCGTGCTCATGCAGCGTGGTAAGGTCATAGCTTATGCTTCGAGACAGTTGAAGCCTCATGAGGCGAATTACCCGACTCATGACCTAGAGTTGGGAGCAGTGATGTTTGCCCTCAAGATTTGGAGGCATTACTTGTATGGCGTCAAGTGTACGATATACACTGACCATAAAAGCCTCAAATACTTTATGGACCAGCAAAACCTCATTATGCATCAGAGGAGGTGGCTTGACGTGGTCAAGGATTATGATTGCGAGATACTTTACCACCCGGGTAAAGCGAATGTCGTTGCGGACGCACTTAGTCGACATCCGGTTGGTGAACCACTACGGGGTTTATGTCAACGGTTAACAGTGGTTGCACCTCTCCTGGAGTCGATAGGTAGTACTCAGGAAGTGGCAGTTCGGGACGAGAATGCCAATCGCGAGAGAGTTTCGGGAGAAATTCCAATTTTGTCCGTGATAGTCGGGGTTTATTGGCGCGATATGGTCGAGTTTGGGGTTCCCTTCACTGGTGGGAACAGGCAGATATTGTTGGACGAGGCGCATAAGTCCAAGTTTTCTATTCATCCTGGAGCTACGAAGATGTATCGCGACCTGCGGGAGAATTATTGGTGTCCCGACATGAAGCGGGATGTAGCCAAGTGTGTAGAGGTGTGCTTGACTTGTCGGAAAAGTTAAGGCTGAGCATCAGCGGCCGCATGGGAAGTGGCAACCTTTAGAGATTCCGGTATGGAAATGGGAGCAGATCACGATGGATCTCATTACGAAACTCCCAAAGACACGACATGGAAATGATGCTTTTTGGGTGATTGTCGATCGTCTGGCTAAGAGTGCTCACTTTTTGGCCATTAGGGAGAGCTCCTCGGCGGAGAAGCTCGCAGAGATTTTCGTGCGAGAGATTGTAGCCAGGCACGGGGTGCCAGTTTCGATTGTCTCTGACAGAGACACTCGTTTTACCTCCCGGTTTGGGAGAGGTTTCAGGAGGAGATGAGTACGCGGTTACATTTTAGCACGACTTTTCATCCACAGACCGACGGGCAGAGTGAGCGGACTATTCAGACTCTTGAGTATATGCTTCGGGCATGTGCTATTGATTTTGGAGGTAGTTGGGATCAGTACCTTCCGTTGGCAGAGTTTTCCTACAATAACAGCTTCCATTCCAGTATTGGCATGCCGCCGTACGAGATGTTGTATGGTAGGAAGTGCAGGATGCCCGCGTGTCGGGGTGAGGTTGGTCAGTGGGTATTGGGGAGCACTGATATCGTGCTAAAGACGACGGAGATGATACAAATGGTGCGGGACCGTTTAGTTACTGCACAGAGTCGGCAGAAGAGTTACGCCGACAAGAGACGATCATATTTGGAATTTCAGGTGGGGGATTATGTGTTGCTGAAGGTTTCGCCCTGGAAAGGGGTGATTCGGTTTCGTAAACGGGGAAAGTTGGGGCCCCGTTACATTGGACCTTACAAAGTCATTGCTTGAGTAGGAAAGGTAGCTTACCGCTTAGAGCTACCAGACGAGTTGAGTTTGATCCACAACACCTTCCATGTGTCTCAGCTGCGGAAGTGTGTGGTGGATGAGTCCGCGGTGATTCCTCTCGAGGATATTCAAATCGACGAGCGGCTTAATTACGTAGAGAAGCCGATTTCCATTATCGACAGGAGGACTAGAACCTCGCGTATCAAGGTAATTGGCTTGGTGAAGGTCCAGTGGCAACACCGAAAGGGTTCTGAGTGGACTTGGGAACCCGAGGCTGAGGTGCGGGAGAACTATTCGGAGCTATTTGCGGACGTAGACTTCGAGGACGAAGTCTAATTCAAGCGGGGGAGAGTTGTAAAGCCCGCGCCCCGGTATGGATTTTATTTAAAATACTTATTTATTTTTAATGTTTTCCTTAAGTCGAAGCTTTAACGGAAAAGACTTTAAATGTTTTAAAATTTAGACCAAAGCTAACGGGATTAGCGAGAATGACCGAAAATGTTAACGTTGGGTAAAACTATGTCAAATTGTAAGGACTTTTAGTGAGAGGGACTAAAATGTAAAGTTTTGTATGTGATTGCATGGATCGGCCCATAAGGGACCGACCCTTTCCCCCCTTCTCGTTATGTTGGCCTCACGCAAGGAATCAGCCCCCAAAAACCCTACGCCATTTTCCCTTCCCTGCTGCTGTCACCGCCGAGCCATCCCCACCACCGGCGCCGTCGCCGAGGTTGCTGTCGGTGAGAGAGAGAGGGGTGCAGCGAGAGAGAGAGCTGCAGCGAGAGGAGAGTGCAGCGAGAGAGGGAGAAATCGAGAGAGAGAGAGAGGGAGCCGGAGTCGTGATCACTGCTGGGTTTTCGTCGCGAGGTAAGTTTTCTCTCTTTTGTTTTTTTCGTTGCCATCGCACCATCACGAAACCACCACCATGGCTGCCGCCGGTTGCCGCCGCCGTGCGCCACCAGCCGGGGCTGTGATAGTGGGCTGTTTTAGGGTCGCATGTGTGCGTGGGTGGGTGTGCGAGGCGGAGATAGGGTGGTCAAGTCGTACGTTTGTCTTCGCCTGATTTTCGTAAACCACCATCGCCGCCGCTGCCGGCCGCCGCCGGCGACCACCACTGCCGAGGGAGGCAGTGGGTGGTGTGCGGTTGAGTCCAGTCCCTAGTGACCACGAAACCCTAATTGCTAACCCTAATCCGTGACCCGATCGCGTAAACCCGAAACGAAAACTTAAGTTATGATTTTATGTGATCGATATAGTTTCTGCCCAGTTTTTATTTCGTCCATAACCTTCCCGTTGTAACTCGGTTTGAGGCGAAACTGGTGCCCACGGTTCACATTCTGTGTCGGGCACATTTTGCGTGTTTCGCCGAAAGCCTGGTTCGACTTCTAGCTAAGTGCAAAATAGCCATTTGTACAGCAGGTCCGGATCTGCCAGATTTGCGTTTCAGTTTTAGAAAAATCATATAAAATCGTAGGAAAATCGTTAGAACGCGTATGATATGTCCCTGGAAAGCTAAGACCTAGACCTATCTGGTTGTGAAAATAAATCTCTGGTTTAGAGGGTCTAGGGAAGGCTAAGCAGGTCCCGAACAGACCTGCAGATTAGACCGAAAAGATGGAATATCACTCGTTTAATCTTACATTTATAATTAAGGGTTGAGGCTTCGAGTTGACACTTTGTAGCACTTCTTTAGGTGACGAGAAGTGATTTTGGAGTTGGCAAGCTTGTGTGGTCAATTGGGAACTTCTGCAACGCTTTCGAGGTTAGTTCTCTCACTGCGTAGGATAAGGATTATATATGCATTGCGGTAGTTTGTGTGTATTAACTGAATTATTGTGCGTAGTACTAGTTTGAATTAATGTTTAGTATAATGCCATGGGTGTCGTATACATCTCGGTGGGGCCGAGGGCTCGGTGGGACCGAGGAATTGTGTACAAGTGTTGTGTGAACTCGGTTGGACCGAGTACTCGGCGGGGCCGAGGAATTTTGTATAAGTGTTGTGTGAACTCGGTTGGACCGAGTACTCGGCGGGGCCGAGGAATTGTGTACCAGTGTTGGATGAACTCGGAGAGACCGAGGGATGCCTACACGAGTGTGGTGTGAATTCGGGGAGCCGAAGGATACACGCGCGAGTGTTTTTGCATGAGTTTGCTTATACAATTAGATTTGCTTGTGTTGGATGTCTATCTATGTGTGGATAGGAGTGGTGTATATATGATTGCTACCTGCGTATGTGTTTGAATTCACTAAGCTTCGTGCTTACCCCTTCCCTATAAATAATGATTTCAGGTACGAGTGGCAGTAAGGCGTGACGGTACACACTGGCGCGTTGAGAAGACTTTTATTATTACTTATTTTGAGACATCAAGTTTAGATTTATTACAATTTCCGCTGTGTTATTTATAATTGGTGATTTAACTTAACGAGGTTTTGATAAACGTTTAATTGGATTTAATTACTTATGGTTTAGTTTTAATAAAATGGTATTTTAAAAAAAAAGTTCAAATTTATTGTAATTTTTGGGACGTTACAGTGAGACCAAGCCATTTCCGTGAGACCAAAAAAATAACACTAAACATTCACAACAAAAGACTGTGAAGGTACTGTGAAGGTAAACCTTCACAGTATTTTTGCTGTGAAGGTTCGCTGTTTTGCTTACCTTCACAATGAATCGTTGTGAAGTTTTAGTGTTATTTTGTGGTCTCACGGTCTCACGAAAACAGGTTGGTCTCACGTGAACCCAACCCAACCCTATATATATATATATATAGACTTGAGATCACGTGAGACCATTCTATTTCCGTGAGACCACAAAAATAACACTATACCTTCACAGCAAAAGACTGTGAAGGTATTGTGAAGTTAGACCTTCACATTGTTTTTGCTGTGAAGGTTCGTTGTTTTTCATGCTTCACAATGATTTACTGTGAAGTTTCAGTGTTATTTTTTGGTCTCACGTGAACCTAATCCTATATATATATATAGTTGGGTTCACGTGAGACCAACTTGTTTTCGTGAGACCAAAAAATTAACACTAAACCTTCACATTGATTCACTGTGAAGGTAAGAAAAATAGCAAACCTTCACAGAAAAACACTGTGAAGGTTTACCATCACAGTACCTTCACAGTCTTTTGCTGTGAAGGTTTAGTGTTAATATTTTGGTCTCACGGTCTCACAAAAATAGTATGGTCTCTCATGATCTTAAGTCTATATACATATATATATATATATATATATATATATATATATTCATGTCAAAGAGAGCTCACCAAGAACACCACACTTGTCATAACCAAGATGCAATTTAAAGAAAATAGATAGAAGGAAGGTGAAGTCTTAAATCTTGAGGGACCAAAGTGTATTTGTGGGGAGAGGGTATAAACCCCTCATTTTGGATACAAAACCCTAGATAAACTTCCTTATTGTGAGCGGTCGTGTATGTGTGGGAGTTGAGGAAGAAATCAAGCAATCAATTGTAATTTTGGGAAGAAGGCAAGGGGAGTGTGGCATCAAAGTAAGCTCTAACATCAGTTTGGAAAGGTAATCTCCTAATTTCATGCTCTTATTGTGGTTTCAAGTGGGTTTCATGTTTTGATGAGTTTCTAGATTAAACCAGGACCTAATCGCGGTTTATAATGTGTGAGAATTTGACTTTTTGTATCTAGTAACGTCATATTGTTCCCTGCAATCTTTTCCAGCGTTTCCGGATAGTGTACGTCCATTTGGGTTAAGATTTTTATCACTCAGAGTGAATCGAGCGAAAGTCCAGCTTTGTCCGGAACTGGATGAATCCGATTCCGGAATAGGAAATCTGGAAAGATGGCGGATTCCGGATTGGGATCCGGAAGAGGTGCGGATTCCGGATTGGGATCCGAAAGAGATACGGATTCCGGGATGGGATCCAGAAGGGTGTCGGATTCCGGATTAGGATCCGGAAAAGTGGTGGAATCCGGAACTTTGGTTCAGATTCTGGAGTTCATCTTTAGTCGAGTTATTTAAGGGTATGATCAGGATTTTGTGAGTGTCAGCCTAAGACTTATTATTCCTATTCTCTTTAATGTCATAGGTGTTTCATCTAGAAAGCTGAAGCTTACGTGAGAAGTAGGGTGCCAAGACGACATGTGAGTTTTTCTAACTAAATACGTATTTAAACGTGTTTTCTAAAGTAAGTAAATGAATATGAACTGATATGTTTTATTACATGAAAATGCGTGTATGGAAGTTTACTTAAGATGTATGCATACATTGTTGATAGATGTAAGATGGCTAAGTCGGGGGGTGTGGCCCGCCAGTACTCATACCGGGGGGCGTGTCCCGTTTATGCCATGGGAGATGTGACCCAGTAAGGCAGTGTGAAACTGACACGTTGTCGCCATTGCGGGACTTCAATGTGCCATTTACATGTGCAGTTTATGTGAAAGCTTATTGTTTAATGTTGTTGTTATATTGGTTATGAATGTTTTATATTTGTTGATGAAACTATGCCACTAGAGGGAGCTCACTAGACCTCATGGTCTAACCCTCGCTTTTCTAAAACTAAACCATTTTCAGGAAAGCGCTTAGTAGGAGTTACTAGTAAGGGAAAAGAGAAGGCGTGAGCGTGAAGCTGGGGACGAGAAGGAAGGCAACATAGTATAGTATGCCAGGCTTAGTATTTAGAAATCTCAGTTGTGTATTGGGTTGCTTCTGCAAACCTTGTTTTGTACTCGTATGCTTATGTTGTATTCCTGAGACTTTTTGGGGAGTTGTTTATATTTTGTTGTTCAAGTGTTATCTTTGAGTTGGGTTGTTACAATTGGTATCAGAGCCATAGTTTAAGGGATTTAGGTGACCGAATGGGCCTAAACTTAAACTGTGGAGTAGTGGGGAGCACAACTAAGATATAGGATACCATAGGAAAGATCACTTTAAGTGCGCTAGTGATAGAGTAGCGAGGACCGTCATGTAAGGTAAATTTGGAATTACATCTGGCCAATGTAATCGCGAATTTACAGGTACATGAATGTGCTCAATTGTTCTTGTTGAGAGGGTCGAGGGGTGTGGTAGTATGTAGTGAGTTTTGACCTTGCAATGATAGCAAATGGTCGAGGTATCGTGAGAAATCGCACATGATATAATGTTTATATCTCCTAGAAGAAGTGTTGTTTGAAATGTTATGAGACGTCTAGAGGAAGAACTTCTTGGGTTCGAAAAGAGTGAACGACTGATTAAGGGTAAAACTCCTGGTTTCTAGTGGGGCCTTGTTCTCGAAATTGTTGTGTAGATCAGTTGGGATGGTAAGGAAGGACGGTGTCGGAATCTTGAAAGCTTCAATTCAAAAGCGAGTGGAGGATTGGAACCCTGACTCTTTAGTCGAGCTTTTCAGTGGCAGGATCAATGAAGGGATGATATCAGTGTTGGATTGAAATACGTGTAGGGGTAGAATGTGAAGTAATTGGTCAAGACAAAAACTGTATGGGATGGTTGAGCAGGTAGGCGGTGAAACGCATGTACAACGAGTTGTTGCAAGGACGAGAGGGCGACCGTTGGTCAAGGTAGAATGCTAATGATAAGTTGTGTGATTACAACGGGTGACCTTGTTAGAGTGAATAGCCTTAAATTGCAAGTTGAGTTTCATGCATTGTGTCCTTATAAGTGTTACATGAGCTTTTCATGATTAAAAGTAATTGTGTAAATAACAAATTTCTTGTTTGGAAATGAGTCGACGCGTGCAAGCGTGTGTTTAAAGGAAAAGTCAGAACTATTTACGTTGCACAATAAATTTTTTGAACTTAGTGATTTGCGAATTATATCGCTATTTTTCATGTTGAGAAAGTCTTCGTTGCGAAAATTATTAAAGCATTTGACCGCAAAGCTTTTATAATCAAAATAAGTATTGACATGTTGATATCATATAAATGAGTTTGGGAGCCGACTGGTTTACTTCGTGTCAGTGATTTCATACAGAACTTTTCTAGCCGTATAGGAAAAGTTTCATTCAAATTGTTCTGATGTAACGACATCATTTTGAATGGTTAAGGTTGTGTTTACCGAAAAGTTGCGTGCGAACGATTCTCGAGATCGTTGTGCATGACTTGTTAGTTATGAGAGTGTTGGGTCATGTGTACCCAAGTTGTGTCCAAGTGTTGTTTTCTTTTTTTAAATATTAGAATGTGCGAAATGATTTAAATTATCACGTCGTCATACATGAAGGCTATGAACTCACTAGGTCGTAGAGATTATTACATTCAAAGATAAGGAAGGGTTTCGAGGGCGGAGATGTGCCGGTCAAACCGATCGCGAGTGTTTTGTAACTTTGGTATTCGTGTTCAGGAAAAGAGATGAATAGTGGAAAGGTCAGAAATGGACTTTGGTGATTGGTTGTGTGGTGGTAGTTTGTACTCTTGTTCGGTAACTTGAGATGCGGTAGTCGAGGGACGGTTGTGCCCGGGGGAAGGACTGAAAGTCGACAAGATATTTATTTTAGAAACTCGTTTTTTATGTAGCATCGAGATTCTTTGATGGATATTGTCGGCGTTGAGCCTGAGAATTTGGGAGTGGCCTTGTAATGTGACCTCGCACCAGATGAGTCTTGAATTTTCTTCAAGTGAGGTCGGCGGAGTATAAAGTTGATTATGATATGTTGTAAGGAGTAGGTCGTTAGGAACCCTTGTTGATTGGAAGATGTTGGAAGCATCATCATGTTGTCTATTGATGTTGAAATCGACAACTGTTTAAGATATTTGAGGCAGAATCCTTGGATCAGGAGGTTGAAAGTTGAGAAAATTACCCTGATGTGTGTAGACGTAGGAGGTCATCCAGGAAAGATGTATACTTGCAGGATGGTGGATCACCTTGTGTGGGCGTTGTGATTGTGAAAGATTGCTATTTGGATGAGTGTTTTCCCTACGAGGTTTTGATGATTCGTAAAAGGAGAAGGTAGTTAGCGCGACCGAAGTGGATGCATTGATTATATCGATCTGAAAGAGAATGTGCCATATAAATTAGAAATGGTTTCTTGGGAATCACAATGAACCGACAAGGAACGATTAGTTTTGACAAAATTGGGACATCGCGAGTTGTGGTTCATCTAGATGTGGAAAAAGACGAAGTCGTTGGATACACTTGATTACATTTATGCAGTAGATTATGAAGGCAATGTTGAGTATGTGTACAAATAACCGTGAGAACCTGGTCTGTGGTGGGGTGTTGTGGGTGGAGAACGTGCGGACAAGTTAGTGGCATCTTTTGCCAAGGTGGTTATGCAAGCCAGTGTTATGGTAATGTGTTGATAAAGGAGGTTAAGCATCAGATGGAAGTTCTTTTCAGAAATTTCGGATGAGTTATACAATTTGTTAAGCAAGTTGTTGGGACACGTGGATTGTAAGCTGGCGTTATGATATGGCTATTCTCGGAATAAAATGGCGGGCGGTAGTGGGTGGTTACCCAAATGAGGAACCAAGTATTTTTGGCTGTGTGAGTCGTTGGGTGAGTATATTTTGGGATCATTGAAAGTTTAAAGAAGATGTTGGATTGGTTAGTTTACGATGTGGGGTAGTAGGTGTGGAATCTTCAAGGAATGTGAATTGTTTCTTGTGTATGAAAGAATTATCTGAGAAAGTAACAGTTTGGAGATCAAGAGTGTGTGGTGGCTTCGAATACCGGTGTCATTTTGGGATGACTTGGTTGGATACCTCAAGTTAGAATTTTGGTAAAACCGTTTGGTTATGTATAGTAATGAAGAGGTGTTATCGGTGCATATAGAAATGTCGAAAGAGGGGGCGAGTAATGTTTAGTGGGCGGTGTTCTATGCTAACGTGGGGAGGTGAAGATAGTGTGTCGGAATAATTGAGTAGGTTGGAAGAAGGAAGTTTGGCAAGTGACACTGAAAAGGTGGAGTAGTGTGTATAAATTGTCATTAGTGGGTATACGAGCTCCTGGTAAGAGTATGGAGGAAGGGGTTTTGGATGTGTTATGGTTCAAGGGTGGTGGAAAACTAACTTAGGCGACGGGTCGAAAGTGTGCAGCTTCTACTGAGCTGTTCGTTGAAGGCATTATGTTTCGAGAAGGAAGAGGAAAAAGGGTAGATTAACGTAGTACTCGGAAAGAATGACCACTGGATTTGACATGGTGTGATTGTGAGAGATGTTTCAAGTAAACTTGATGTTTAGTGTTAAGCTAATGGGAGTAGTTTCAGGTGAGCATGGTCGTTCCTCATTGAGCGAGTAAAACTTGAACTTATGTCGTGTATAGTTGGACGATTGTCGGATGCAATGAGAGTTTGAATGTGCGTCTTCAGGATTGGTAGACACGTCAGACGATGGATTGTGGAGGTTTCCTGCTTTTAGCTATGTATGTGCGGGGTGATGACGTGGCAGGAGCGTATGAATAGATTTACACTGAGGAGGTGTAGTCAAAGTGATTCGGGAGGGGAAGCACTATTTTCGTAGGACATAAGTCGCATTGGGGAAATAAACTAGAATTGCATGTTATTCAATGAGGGAACTCTTGTCGGTGAGTTTGTTGGGATAAACAAGGTTGACCTTGTGCCAAGTTGACAAGTTGAGTGGTTGCGTTTGGTAGAGAATTGACATTATTGTGGCATGGAATTCAGCAAAGTTCTTTCTTTTAAGGAATTGGAGTTGCTCGAGGAAAACCTTGGTTAGACGCGTTTTAAAACCATGAGTCGAGGTGTGTAGACAAAGCGGACAATATCTGGTACGGTTGGCCTAGGATGCAGTGCAGTCGATCGGAGACGTTGCAGGTATGTCATATGAAATAACCCAACGTAAGAAAGTGGTGGTTAACCGAGGGGTGGATCCGAATGATTGGGAGCGACTATGATTTCAATCAGAATGGTTTGGGCAGCTGGGTGGAGCTAAGTTGATTAGGCTGAAAAGTGTGAGCCTTATGAATCGCAAGTTGGGGGGACAACTTGATGCAGGAGACACCCCTAGAGAATGGGGTGGTGTGTCCGAGAAAAGGTGAAGTTGGGCCATATTTTGGGTCCGTTGAAATTGTTGAATGAGTTGGAGATTTGGGTGTAAATTGGTTGTACCTGACGAGATCTTGGGGAAGTCTTAATGTGTATCACGTCTCTATATTCAAGGATGCTTGTTGGAAGTTGATATGGTGATACTTTAGCAAGGATACGGGTGGATGAGAAGTGAAACCGTGTCTTAGGGTTGGAGGCAATCTTTGACCGTAAGTCAAGTCAATGAGTTGAGTTGCAAGGAACTTGACCGCGTGGAGATGGATTAGTAATTCCAAAGGGCAAGAGGCATCTGGGGACGTAGTGACGGACATGAGGTCCAAGTACCCAAGCTTGTCTGGCGATGGAATTCCGGGGACGGAATTCTTTTGAGGGGGAGGTATTGTAATAACCAAGTTGCAATTTAAAGAAAATAGAAAATAGATGGAAGGAAGGTGAAGTCATAAATCTTGAGGGACCAAAGTGTATTTGTGGAGAGAGGGTATAAAACCCTCATTTTGGATACAAAACCCTAGCTAACCTTCTTTATTGTGAGCGGTCGTGTATGTGTGGGAGTTGAGGAAGAAATCAAACAACCAATTGTAATTTTGGGAAGAAGGCAAGGGGAGTGTGGCATCAAAGTAAGCTCTAACATCAGTTTGGAAAGGTAATCTCCTAATTTCATGTTCTTATTGTGGTTTCAAGTGGGTTTCATGTTTTGATGAGTTTCTAGATTAAACCAGGACCTAATCGCAGTTTATAATGTGTGAGAATTTGACTTTTGGTATCTAGTAACGTCATATTGTTCCCTAGAATCTTTTCCAACGTTTCCGGATAGTGTACGTCATTTGGGTCAAGATTTTTATCACTCAGAGTGAATCGAGCGAAAGTCCAGCTTCGTCTGGAACTGGATGAATCCGATTCCGGAATAGGTAATCTGGAAAGATGGCGGATTCCGGATTAGGATCCGAAAGAGGTGCGGATTCCGGATTGGGATCCGAAAGAGGTGCGGATTCTTGAATGGGATCTGGAAGGGTGTCGGATTCCGGATTAGGATCCTGAAAAGTGGTGCAATCTGGAACTTTGGTTCGGATTCTGGAGTTCATCTTTAGTCGAGTTATTTAAGGGTCTGATCAGGACTTTGTGAGTGTCAGCCTAAGACTTATTATTCCTATTCTCTTTAATGTCATAGGTGTTTCATCTAGAAAGCTGAAGCTTACGTGAGAAGTAGGGTGCCAAGACGACAGGTGAGTTTTTCTAACTAAATACGTATTTAAACGTGTTTTCTGAAGTAAGTAAATGAATATGAACTGATATGTTTTATTACATGAAAATGCGTGTATGGAAGTTTACTTGAGATGTATGCATACATTGTTAATCGATGTAAGATGGCTAAGTCGGGGGGTGTGGCTCGCCAGTACTCATACCGGGGGGGGGGGGGGGGTGTGTCCCGTTTATGCCATGGGAGGTGTGACCCAGTAAGGCAGTGTGAGACTGACACGTTGTCGCCATTGCGGGACTTCAGTGTGCCATTTACATGTGCAGTTTATGTGAAAGCTTATTGTTTAAAGTTGTTGTTATAATGGCTATGAATGTTTTATATTTGTTGATGAAACTGTGCCACTAGAGGGAGCTCACTAGACCTCATGGTCTAACCCTCGCTTTTCAAAAACTAAACCATTTTCAGGAAATCGCTTAGTAGGAGTTACTGGTAAGGGCAAAGAGAAGGCGTGAGCGTGAAGCTGGGGACGGGAAGGAAGGCAACGTAGTATAGTATGCCAGGCTTAGTATTCTAGAAATCTCAGTTGTGTATTGGGTTGCTTATGCAAACCTTGTTTTGTACTCGTATGCTTATGTTGTATTCCGGAGCCTTTTTGGCGAGTTTTTTGTATTTTGTTGTTCAAGTGTTATCTTTGAGTTGGGTTGTTATAACACTCCAAGACCCAAGCACTTAAATGATTCATTTAATGATTAAGGATTGCAGTTTATTATGTGGATTTCCTTTTATCTTGGCTTCTACGTGGGACAATATTCCTTCTATATAAACCAACTTCCAACAATTTCATTCTTAAAGTACACAGTGAAGTAAGAAAAAGTACTTAATTTGGCCGACATGATGAACATTTTCCCATACTAGAACTAGACTTGGTAAGGGAGACTTGGTCGTTAAGTTTTCAATTAAAATCGCTTACCATATAGTGTTTGACAAACTATTTGATTTATCTGTCTTCTAATTTTTTATAGGCTAGATGATAAATCCAATTGACTTTGGTGTCGATCTAATTTCACTTCAACTAGTCTTAGATTTGGCTAACGACATTTTGTTTGATCAGATAACATCTTACAAAATAGGACTTAAGAATATTACAATGGAAATCATATTTAAAAGGATGATTGGGTATCCGAATTACTAATTAAGTGTTTTCGGATTGACGAAAATCAGATCACTCTCAATTCCGGATCGTGGACTATTAGATCCTATACAAATCGGATTCTATAACATTTCGGATCATCTGTGCATTTTAGATAGTAGAAAACAACTTTTTCTCCTAGATCGTTTGAAGTGTTTGATTGAAAGTTATTATGTGTTATCATCAAATCCAGACAGTTGAGTCAAACACTAGTGATTAAGAAAATAAAATTTTGAAAAACAACCCCTATAATCTTAAACTTATACAATAAGGACAAGTTTTTTTTTGCTAAAGAAGTAAGGTTATATTATCCCCCATTACACATTTGTTGAACGAGTTTTGTAACGTTTAGGTTTGTCAGTATTACATTCCTATGCAAACTTTGTTTGTGAACAATTATTCTGTCATAATATGGTATTATTGCACGTAACTATAAAAAAAATCTCACTGCTAGAAAAGAGACTTTGAATTGATATATTATTTTGCTACTATCATATCAACAAAAACAACGACTAAAGTTTATCAAAACCACAATATAGTTTTCTCATGTATTTATGGAATTAGATTAAAAATTACATATGGTTAATATTCATGTTGTTAATGATTTTGTTCTTTTTACATCTCGTACATGCGTATGAGAGAGAGGTTGAGAGTTATTATGTCATTTATATCAATTTTGATCGGTTCATTGTGACAAATCAAGACAATAATACGTCTAACCATCAATCGTATTATATGTTATATACACAAAGTCGAGTCCGTCAACCACAAGGGTTGTGGTGTACTGGTTAAGACCCTGAGGATGTGGTGGAATATCTCATCTGCCTAAGGTTCGAATCCAAACGTACACAACAATAATGGTCATTGAGGTTTAATCATGGTTGAGGTCTTACAGTCAGAATTTGCCAAGAGATTAATCTAGACATAGCCTAGGACACCCTTCAAAAAAAACAAAAAAACAAATAGATAATAAGGGAGATATAGGAAAGAAAGAAAAAATGATTGATAAGAGGGACAAAGACGCTCATAAAATAGATAATATAAATAATCAATCATATGCTCTCTAATTATAAAAAACGCATCTTTTAATTTAGTTCATGAAAAGGAACGAATTAAATTCGTATTATCGATGATATGTGATTTTAGACACAAAACAAAAGGATAATGCAAAATAACCCATCCAATAAGCAAATTTTACGGTGGGGTGCTTATTCCAGAAAAAAGACAAAAGTGGGTGAAATCTGGTCCAAACACGTGTCCTAGGACAACCATTTCACATGCGAGTTCGGTGGCATGTGCATTTTCTGAGTCTTTTGTCGTTTAGTCCTTTGTAAAACTGACAGGTGTCACTTTTGCCCCCACTTTATTTGGTATTTATATAAAGAATTTTCCCAATCATGTATTCCTCCTAATTTTTTTTAGAGTAAATTACGGATTTGGTCCCTGGGGTTTGAAAAATAAACGAAAATGGTCCCTACAATTTTTTTATTCCAAATAAGGCCCTGTGGTTCGTGTTTTCGTAACGATTTGGTCCCTGACGCTAACGAGCGTTAACTCCCAGCGTTAAGTGAATGGCATTTTTAGTCCTTTTGATATGTTTATTAAATTATAAAACCATAGGGACACAACTTGTAATTTACTTTATTATTATATAATATAATAAATAATATATTTATACATATATATATATATATATATACCTGCAACTCTCTCTCTCTCTCTCTCTCTCTCTTCTCTCTCTCTCAGCACACATACACACAACACACACATACACATACACACAACACACAAAGTTTTCGTAAGCTTCTTTAAGAAGTTTTCGCAAGGTTCAGTCTCCACGTTTTCGCAAGGTTCAGTCTCAACGTTTTCGAAACTTACAACTTCTCTCAAAGTTTTCGCAAGACAAGTGGATTTTTCAGACTTGGAAAATCTCACAGGTCATTGAGTTTATGCATCTGGAACACAAAGAAACATTTAGAATTGATTTTGGTTGAGAAATCATCATGTTTCGTCATTACCGGAGTTGCTCACCGGAAAAACGGGTTTCACCGGAAAATTGAATTGTGATCATGGTTTTGATTTAAATCCTTCACATATCGATTTGTAATGTTGATTTGATCATAAAACAACAATTTTGATTAAATTCCAGCAAGATTTCAGTGAGATATGTGATCTGAATGGTCTTCATCGGAAAGAAAAGTTCACCGGAGTTCTTTATCTAAAAGTTTTGGTAAGCTAATGTTGTGTGTATGTGTGTTGTGTGTTGTGTGTTGTGTGTATGTGTATGTGTGTGTAGTGTGTTGTGTGTATGTGTGTTGAGAGAGAGAGGGTTGCAGGTGTATATATATATATATATATGTATGTATAAATATATTATTTATTATATTATATAATAATAAAGTAAATTACAAGTTGGGTCCCTATGGTTTTATAATTTAATAAACATATCAAAAGGACTAAAAATGCCATTCACTTAACGCTGGGAGTTAACGCTCGTTAGCGCCAGGGACCAAATCGTTACGAAAACACGAACCACAGGGCCTTATTTGGAATAAAAAAATTGTAGGGACCATTTTTGTTTCATTTTTCAAACCCCATGGACCAAATCCGTAATTTACTCTTTTTTATTATTTTCCTTATTAACGACTTTTTTTGGAAGGGTATCCGAGGACATTGCCCCGACTAATCCCGGCAAGGTGAGGCAATTGCCCCAGCTGCTAAAGCGGACAACCCTGAGTTTATCCCCAGTGGCCACAAGTTGGAAGCGCCTGGATTCGAAATTGTGGTAGATGAGTTACTAGCCACATCCCTCACAAGCCTTAACCAGTACGCCACAAGACTTTGAAGATACTGTAATTCAATTCCATATATTTCGCTTATTAATAATTATTATTTTATTAACCACTTAGGTTATATAGTTATACCGGTGTGGTGCATCGGGTAAGGTTCAAAAGGGTCAGGGAGAGGTGTATTGAGGATCTCATCTTTTTCGGATTTGAATATAAATGTTGTCAAAATTCTTGTAATCGTAAAAATTTATCTATAACAACTCTAAATTATTAATGATCGACTAGAAGAATCAGTTAATGCACGTAAGCCATCTTGAAAACCTAATAATACTGGAAAAAGCTTGTTTTATTAATAAATACTTAAATTACCTTTGATTTAACATGTACTTAAAATGAATGTTTTATATTACTTTTTAAAATCTCAAGCAAGTTCATGTACGTGTCAAAAAAAAATTAAGTCCTTCGTTTTTGTTGCATTAATGTCGTTTTCATTTTACCGTGTGTCATGTCAAATTGATTATTTATATATGTATAAATAAATATGAATACATTTAGAACACGTTTATCAAAACTCTTAAATAATCAAACATATTAGCAATTTAATAATTATCGTTAAAATAATGAAAAGATGGCTTACTATACGGATGTTACAACTAGTTCAATGATTGAACCAATAACCCTAGTTTAATTAGCCTTTACAAGTCCCCCGTATTGGACGCTTTAAGAATTGAATCAGGCGTTGAAACACGTTAGAGCATCTCCAACAGCTTTCCCATAATTTCTTTAAAATAGGGAACCAAAAGTTAAAATCCCCCAAAAAATATACATTCATCTCCAACAGCTTCCCCATTTTAGAGAATCCAACATTAATTAAAATATTAAAATATTCTATTTATCTATTAAAATATTATTTCTCTCTACATATTTAATTTCAAAGCTTCCTATTGGTCATCTCACTTAGTAATCATTTTTGGAGTGATCTCCATATTTGGAGAAAAAAATATTTTCTCTCCAACTTTCTCCATTTTGGGGATAGTTTAGGGGAAGCTGTTGGAGCACAATATTAGCTTAAAATCCTCATTTTCTCAATTTTCCCCATTTTAGAAAAGCTGTTGGAAATGCTCTTAGAAACCTTCAATGTCAAGGACATAATCAACAATATTAATCCCCTTACCCATTCTCGTTAATTAAAAAAAGAAAGGGAACACTCAAACATGTAAAACATAGAGAACACTATATATATATATATATATATATATATATATATATATATATAGAGGACGATAATCAAATGAGAACTACAAATAGGTTACAAACCCGTGAGAATCAATGTAAAAATTTTTGTTTGCATGATTTTTTTTCATCAAAACCAATGATTTAAGATATTGTTACACATATATTCGTGTTCACCTTATGATAAGTTTACATGTGAAAAACGAATTTTGTTTCACCTAGTGAAATGAAAAATACTCGTAAAAAATATTCACATGGTGAAACAAATCCATGTGAAACTATCATATCATGAAACACATATATTTGAAGTAAAATATAATAAATCCTACCATTTGATGAAAAAATTTCATGTAAAAAAATATTTTTTATATCGGTTCTCACGGTTTATAACATATTTGTGGTTCTCGCATGATTTAACCCCTATATATATATACCAATAACGTATGATTGCAGAGTTGAAATTTGGGCCATGGTGGATACATCTCCGATCTAAGTTTTTGAAACACCCTAAAATTCACAATAAATTTAAACCTTAAATTTATCAAAATATACAACAATGTCTTCAAAAACTTTCATACATAAATGAAGAATTAGTGACAAAGTCTATATATAATTACAACTGATCTATCGTAAACAACTAACTAATCTGATTCATAACCAACAAAATCAGATTATAAGGGTTGTGTATATGATCTCCAAAAATATTTTCTGTTTCACTAAATTCTCCATGGCGACTCCAAAAGTATAATTCTGGAACTCCTCGACACTCATCCCTTTGTATCCCTTCCCGAGCTAGTACCTGGTAAGAAAATTTAATTTGGAAACATTAGGCTTACGCCTAGTGAGAACATCCAGTTTTAAATCAAAACCTTTATAAACATTGAAAACCAAATTTGTAAACAAAACATATAAATTAACCTGGTCGCAAACTTTCTTACCGTACATGTTTGGGTAAAATTTCACCAGCCTCGACCACGACCACCATAGGAAAAACATTTATTACACTTTTTCATAATAAGGTAAAATCATAGTACTTTATCCTCTGGTCAAAATTGAGATCGAAAGTTATTCACCTCACGACACTCACCACGATGTCGTCTAGCTCACACGTCCGTCGTGTAGAACCATGCGACCTCGACCGACTAATGCCATTATTTCTGTTACGCTTCAGTGTTTAAATGCATAAATCAATGTCATTAAATGACCAACGGCTATAACCGACAAAGGCCATTAACAGCATTAAAGCTCGGCGTTCGTTACGACAGTTATCAGAAGCATTCATGGCGTTATTCAAAGCACCCGAAGACTATAAATACCTAGCTAAATCATCATTTGCGGGACATCTGATCACACAATCTCACACAAGCTGAAAGCATCCAAACTCTGAAGAACACTTGAAGCAAAGAACTTTCTCTCGAAGAATCGCTCTCGACGCACGACATTCACACACGACACATTGTTTTTACACACGACGCACTCGTTTTTCACATTCGATACACTTGTCACTTTACATCTAAAAGTCTTTCTTTCATCTGTATTGTAATCCTTGTACGATCGACACCCGAAACATAAGGATATCGCCCCTGTTTGGCGATCATAGTGCAGCGACGACCTCCAAAGTCGTCCGCAGGTTTTTTTCTCGTTAGGGTTTTTCCCGCGTCACCAAAATCTCTGTCTTATTTGCATTTTTTTACCTTTGTCGTACGCTTTGTCGAAAGATTCCTATTCTTTAGTTGTTAAGTTCCACAATCAACCTTAAGTTATCCTTCTGGACGATTTTTGGCATTAACAGTTTGGCGCCCACCGTGGGGCCCTATCTAGAGAAAATCTTCGGCAAACGTGCGTCTTACTAACGTTTTCTTGGAGTTTCCTCTCTTTTCTTTTTAAGAAAAATGGCAGGTAATGGGAACCCAGAGCAGGTCATCGCCCAGATGTATCAGGAGTTGGAAGTTGCGCGAAATCAAATCAATGTCATGGCTGAACAAAGTCGAAGGGCAGCGGAGGAAATCGCGCGGCTGAGGAATCCATTCGGGCCGCAGAACAGTCCAAGGCCATTCGTTCAGAACCCAAATCAAGGATAGTTCGGTCAGAATCCAGGATCCGCTCCATTCGTCCATAACCTAGGATCCGCTCCATTCGTTAATAATCCTAATCCAGGTCCATTCGTTAATAACCTTGGACCAGGACCGTTCGGTCAGAGTCAACATCAAGGTCAATTCATGCAAAACCAGCAGCCGGGTTCATTCATCCCGAATCCCCAGTTCGGGACAGTTCCTCCTCATCATATAAGCCCCCCCCCCCCCCCCGTGAATAATGGATCCCAACCGTATTTTGTCCCTTTCAACGGGGACGCCAACGGCTCGTCGTACGGAAACGGCACCAGTTCAGGAGTTAATCCACAAACTGGTGCGAATCCCGATCCAAGCGACCCCGTTGCTCAGCGGTTGAAGATGCTAGAAGATCAGAATGAACATGTCCTGTCCCTACTCACTAAATTGCCAGGGGCAGCCGTGCCCGTCGTCATCGAGCCTCACTCAGGGTATCAAGCGTCGCCTTTCGTTGACACGATTGCGACAGTCGACGTCCCGAAGAAATATAATATCCCATCTTTCACTCCCAAGTATTCGGGAATAACTTATCCAACAGAGCACATCGCGCAATATAAGCAGCTAATGTGGACGGTTTCGATCCCACATATGTATCAAGAAGTCTGTATGTGCAAGAGTTTTGGGGCGACCCTCACAGGTCCTGCCCTCCAATGGTTGATTAACCTCAAACCCAAATCCATCGGGTCGTTCGCTGAGTTAGTCAACCAATTCACCCAACAATCCGCCAGCAGTCGCAAGATGGAGAAGCAAACCAGCGATTTGTACTATGTCGTGCAAAAAGCTGGAGAGTCGATCCAGAGTTATTTCAACAGGTTTAACGCTGAGATTATTTCAACAGGTTTAACGCTGAGATGATCAGTGTCTGCAACTGCGATGTCAAGATCGCGATCGAAGCCTACAAACGCGGTCTCGACGACAGTTCGGGTTTATACACCGATCTGACCAAGTATCCCCCGGAGAATTTCGAAGATGTCCGAGCCAGAACCCTTGCTTATATGAGGGTGGAAGACGACGCTGCCTTTCGTCGTAAGCATACCGATGACAAAAGGTCGTTAGGTGTAAGGAAGCCAGAGTTCAAAACGAAGGCAGTATCCAAGCCAGAGCCTGCGCGACAAATCTCAAACGTCCGATTCAAGACGAAAGCGGAATTCAAGACTGCGACCAAATTTCCTCAGTACCCTAAGATATCCTCCTACGGATTCAAAGGGACTACTAAGGACTTGGTCGAGGCTTTGAAGACCGTCCAGGCGACCATCCGGTGGCCAAAGAAGTCCGACCAAGACGACAATAAGAAATACAAATCGAAATGGTGCGACTTCCATGTCGACCATGGTCATACGACAGATGATTGCATAGCTCTCAAAAAGGAGCTAGCGTATTGTTTGGGCACAATTTCACCAGTCTCGACCACGACCAAGGTAAGGAAAACACCTATTCCTTTTTCTTATAACGAAGGTAAAATCATAGTACTTTCTCTCACGATTAAAGATAAAATCGAAAGTCTTTTACCTCACGACACTCGACCTCGACGTCGCCTAGTTCACACGACCGTCGCATAAAACCATGCGACCTCGACCGACTAACGCGCTATACGACTGTTATGTTTGTTCAATGTTTAATGCAGGAGTCAACACCATTAATGGACAACGGCTATAACCGACGAAGTCAGTTAAGAACATCTAATCCCACATTAAAGACATCGACCGTTACGGCAGTTACCAAAGTCCTTAATGATCCAATTAAAGTGCCCGAAGACTATAAATATCAAGGAGAATCATCATTTCATGGGACGGAACACAGATACAACAGAGAATACAGACACAAGCACTCGAACTCCGAAAAACACTTGAAGCACAGAAATCGCTCGCAGAAGAATCGCTCTCGACGCACGACATCAGCACACGACACTTCACTTTTACACACGACGCACACTGTGTTACATTAGAAAACACTTGTTACTTTACATTTTCGAAGTCTTTCCTTCATTTGTATTGTAATCTCTGTACGATCGACACCAGAAACACAAGGACATCGCCCCTGTTTGGCGACCATAGTGCAGCGACGACTTCCACAGTCGTCCGCGGGTTTTTTTCCTCGTTGAGGTTTTTCCCGCGTCACCAAAATCTCTGTCTCATTTATATTTTCGTCTTTGTCGCACGCTTTTGTCGAATGATTCCTTTCTTTAGTTGTTAAAGTCCACATCGACCTTAAGTTGTACTTTGGTGCGATTTTTGGCATTAACAGTTTGCCGCCATCCGTGGGACCTCATCTAGAGAATATCTTCGACGAACGTGCGTCTTACTAACGGTTTCTTGTAGCCCTTCTGTTATCTGTTTCAAGAAAATGGCGAATAGTGGAAACCCAGAACCAACCGCCATCCCATCGCGTGAGGGGCTCGAAATGCACAAGATGCTCCTATAGCAGTCAACGATTATCGCCTGGAGGAAGTCATCCTCGATCAAAGCAAGCCTGAGCAAAAAAACTTTATCGGATCATCCCTCAGTCCCTGTCTCAGCGAAAAGTTAATATCTTTTTTGCAGGAATATGCTGACTGTTTTGCCTGGTCGCATAAAGATATGGTTGGCATAGATCCTGATGTCATTTCCCACAAGCTCAATGTCGACCCATCGTTCAAACCTGTCAAACAGAAGTGAAGGAAGTTTGCTCCTGAAAGGAATAAGGTGATAAATGACGAAGTCGACAACCTTTTCAAAACAGGGAAGATTCGAGAAGTGAAGTACCCCGATTGGCTGGCTAACGTCGTGGTTGTCGCGAAGAAAAATGGCAAATGGAGAGTCTGTATTGACTTCACAGACCTCAATAAAGCTTGTCCAAAAGATCCTTTTCCACTACCTCACATCGATGCCATGGTCGACGCGACAGCGGGGCATGAATTACTGACGTTCATGGATGCCTATTCCAGATATAATCAAATCCTAATGCACGCCGAGGACCAAGAAAAAACCGCATTTATGACAGACCGAGGTATTTATTGTTATAAGGTTATGCCTTTCGGACTAAAAAATGCAGGATCTACTTACTAGCGCCTGTTGAACAAGATGTTCAAAGACCGTTTTGGCGACACGATGGAGGTATATATCGACGATATGTTGGTCAAATCGAAGCAAACCATCGACCACGTCGAGCATCTGAGGCAATCGTTCGACATCCTTTGGGAATACAGTATGAAGCTTAACCCGACGAAATGTTCCTTCGGTGTCAGCGTTGGGAAGTTCCTGGGCTACATGGTCACTCGTTGAGGAATCGAGGCTAATCCAGACCAGATAAAAGCGATTATCGAAATAAAATCTCCTAGAAATTTCAAGGAGGTCCAGAAGCTCACTGTTCGAGTAGCAGCGCTGAACATGTTTATCTCTCGGTCCTCAGATAAATGCCATCTGTTTTATAATGTCCTCAGGAAAAATAGAGGCTTCAACTGGACCGACGGCCATGAGAGGGCATTGCAAAAACTTAAAGAGTACATGACGTCGCCTCCCTTATTGTCGAAACCTCGCGATCATGAAGTCTTGCAACTATATCTGGCTGTTAGTCCAAACGCGGTAAGTGCCGTCCTAACATGAGAAGATGAAAAGCAACAACTACCAATATACTATGTAAGTAAATCTCTTTTGGACGCAGAAACCATGTATTCTTCTATGGAAAAATTGCTCTTATCGCTAGTCACAGCTGCTAAAAAACTGCGACATTATTTTGAATCGCATCCTATTACTGTCGTAACTAACTTTCCTCTTAAGTCTGTCTTATGAAAACATGAGTTGACAGGTCGCCTAGCGAAATGGAGTATATATCTCAGCAGTTACGACATCGATTTCAAACCCAGGACCGCGATCAAATCACAAGCCTTGGCAGACTTCATCGCTGATTTTAGCCCTGAACTGGAGAGAGAAGCAGAAATCGAAGTGTCAGCTGTGGCGACTCACGACGACACTTCTTGGATCTTACATGTCGACGGTTCATCCAACGTTAGAGGTTCAGGACTAGGCGTCGTCTTGAAGTCGCCACAGGGGGGCAAGATGGTATATTCGATCCTGTGCGATTTCAAAACCACCAATAACGAAGCTGAATACGAGGCCCTGATCATAGGAATGAATATGGCCTACGACTCGGGGGCAACCGCGTTACACGTCAAAAGCGATTCTCTCCTGGTGGTAAACCAGATCAATGGAGAATTCGCGGCCAAAGATTCAAAAATGACAGCGTACTTAAAGGTAGCAAAAGAAAATTCCGAAAAATTTAAATCCTTTTCTATCGAACAAATCCCGAGAGACCAGAATACTCAGGCCGACGCTTTAGCAAATCTCGGGTCTGCTTTGGTCGAACCTATATTCGACGTTATTCCCATGATCCATCTGGCGACATCGTCCATCGAAAACATCGATGTCACCCAAATCGAAGAGGAAAAAGAAGATTGGTCGTGCGACATCCGAAATTTCCTCGCGCACGAACAACTTCCAGAAGACAAGATGGAAGCCCGGAAGATCAGATTCAAGGCATCTAAATATGTCATAGTTGGGGATAAGCTCTATCGACGATCATCGACAGGTTTAAACCTAAGATGCGTCATTAGCAAGAGACAGGCCCAGAAAATCTTTCAAGAGATGCACGCCGGTGAATGTGGCAATCATTCAGGCGGTCGCAGTTTGGCTAATCGTATCTCTCGACAAGGGTATTTTTGGCCAACACTGCGGCAAGACGCCGTCCAGTATGTCCAGAACTGTGATCCTTGTCAACGACACTCATGTATGTCACATAAACCCTCTGAACCCTTGCACTCGACGCTTATCCCATGGCCCTTCATGAGATGGGGAATGGATATTGTCGGCAAGCTACCCCCGACCCCGGGACAAAAGGTATTCCTCCTTGTACTCACCGATTATTTTTCCAAATGGGTTGAGGCGACTTCTTTTTCCCAAGTAAGGGATAAAGAAGTCATCGCTTTTATCCAGACTAACATCATATGCAGATTTGGGATTCCATCCGAAATCGTCTGTGACAACGGATCCCAATTCATAAGCGACAGGACCCAACAATTCTGCGAAGACAGGAGAATCAAGCTGACGACGTCGACCCCCAGATATCCTCAAGCCAACGGACTCGCCGAGTCAAGCAATAAGACCATTGTAGCTTCGATCAAGAAAAAGCTAAAAGCTGCAAAGGGAAGATGGGTCGAAAAACTCCCTTCAGTCCTGTGGGCAAATCGCACGACGCCACACACGTCCACAGGTCAAACCCCTTTCTCTCTCGTCTATGGTTGCGAAGCAGTCTTGCCGATCGAAGTCCAGCTCCCAACCTCGAGGCATACTTCCATCGACCATAACCTGGTTGATTTAAGTTATGACCTCGACGCCCTCGAAGAGCTCATAGAATCAGCCTTGATCAGAATGGCGTCACAGAAACAAGCAGTCGAGCGACATTTCAATAAACACGTCAAAGCCAAAATCTTTCAAGAAGGCGACTACGTCCTCCGTCGAGTGTTCCAAAACACTCAAGAGCTCAATGCAGGGAAGTTTTCCATTAAATGGGAAGGTCCTTACCGCATCTCCGAAGTCGTTGGGAAGGGAGCCTATCGGCTCCAGACCCTAGACAATCAAGAAATTCCGCGTAGTTGGAATGCAACGCACCTAAAAAAGTATTTCTTTTGAACTCACTTTCCTCTTATACAAATTTCTATTCATCTCGATAAATTACTGACTTAAACATCGGAGGGTCGTTGATTAGCCAAACGACCGACCTTTGACAAAATTCTATCACAGGAACATACGACATAAGTGCCCAAGTATAGGACTTGATCGTTTTATCACAGGGGCACATGATTCAAGTTTCAGCGTACGATCTAGTTACACGATCGCAAGGTCTAAACGGCCCCTCGACCTAAGTTTCTGAACTTAGAAAACTTTGTACACATCGATGACGTATATTCGAGTTTATCAATGAAATTCAAATAATTTATGTTTTCATCGTCATATTGCAATGAATGCCTAAGTCGCATGACTCTTCGCTCGTTATATACTTGGCGAATTTTACATTTATCTACGGCATATGTAAATCAAGATAAAAGCCCGAGTTCATCAAAAGAATGAACTTCATTTACGAAACAAACGGTTACATACGAACGACCGACGGTCGAGTATTCGAAAACAAAAACACAGTCAAGACTCATTACATGCCAATAACTCGACCACCAACGGGCGAGCATGAAAAACATAGTTCGTAAAACCGAAAATAGGAAAGTGTGTCGATCGCATACACAACCCGAAGTCTCGACCCTTGAATCCTCGATGCACGTTAAGGAGCTTATGCAGGGATCAAGCGAGTATGACAGGGTTGTCTCCCAACATTTTGCCGCGACATGTGATAAAGAAGAGTCCACAGTATTTTGAGAATGTGACTCTTAAGATTAATGTTAAAAGTTGGAGGAAGGAATATGACGCTCTCGACGATCGACTTCCAGTCCAACGACTTCTCTGTATTCGCATATCGAACGAGTAGAGATCGAAGCATCTGTAAAAACGAATATGTCAAACTAAGAAAAATATCGAAAACATGAGTTTTGAAAGAAAAACATACAACGAACGCCTGTATGGCCATATGCAGTCCCGTTTTTACGACGGAGACCCCTCGAAAACGTTCCTCGAAAGATAGGAGCTGATATTTCCCTGGATGCGGAAGTGACTCCGTCCCGACAAGGACACAGTCAATCAGGAAGACCGACGGCAGCATAGAGCTGATCGTTATAACGTCCTCCTCACCCTCTCCCGTCTTTTCACCCTTGCCCTCATCGGCTGATGAAGGGGTTGACGTGGCTACAGAGGACATTGTCGCCAGTTGCGCAGGATCCACGAATGTCGCGTCTATCGCAATCAATACCTTCACCAACTCATACAGAATAACTCTCAATGGGTCATCGACCTTTGGAGACTCGAGAAAGATTGAAAAACTATATCTTATATAGACGCTCAAAAGTTTCGAAAGATTTTCAGCAAGTTAGAAATCCTAGCAATTTTGGAAAATATTGAGCAAAGAACAAACAAGAAACTTTTTGAAGGCCACAAAAGAAAACGATCCATTATGATCTCTATTTATGCAAAAGATCATGTCAGGACGAGTCTCTTGATGACCAGCACGCGTTTCCTCGTCCCTTAGATCATCGACACCTGTCAAAGACAACTAGTAAGCAACATCGTGCGCCAGTATGACGTCACGATTCCGTTTCCTTTTAGACTCCTCGTTCAGTTAGAATTGGACTAATCCAATTCCAAAATAACTCTCAACACGTGTCACGATCCCGAACACCCGACAAGCCAAATTTAAAATTCGAATTTGCCATCCTACTTTCAAATTTTGGGGGCAAACTGTTTGGGCAAAATTTCACCAGTCTCGACCACGACCAAGGTAAGGAAAACATCTATTCCTTTTTCTTATAACGAAGGTAAAATCATAGTACTTTCTCTCACGATTAAAGATAAAATCGAAAGTCTTTTACCTCACGACACTCGACCTCGACGTCGCCTAGTTCACACGACCGTCGCATAAAACCATGCGACCTCGACCGACTAACGCGCTATACGACTATTATGTTTGTTCAATGTTTAATGCAAGCGTCAACACCATTAATGGACAACGGCTATAACCGACGAAGTCAGTTAAGAACATCTAATCCCGCATTAAAGACATCGACCGTTACGGCAGTTACCAAAGTCCTTAATGATCCAATTAAAGTGCCCGAATACTATAAATATCAAGGAGAATCATCATTTCAGGGGACGGAACACAGATACAACAGAGAATACAGACACAA
Source organism: Saussurea involucrata (assembly GCA_033807775.1). Lineage (NCBI taxonomy): Eukaryota > Viridiplantae > Streptophyta > Magnoliopsida > Asterales > Asteraceae > Saussurea > Saussurea involucrata. Next base: position 48,962,360 of record CM066315.1, read on the forward strand.
GCACTCGAACTCCGAAGAACACTTGAAGCACAGAAATCGCTAACAGAAGAATCGCTCTCGACGCACGACATCAGCACACGACACTTCACTTTTACACACGACACACACTGTTTTACATTATAAAACACTTGTTACTTTACATTTTCGAAGTCTTTCCTTCATTTGTATTATAATCTCTGTACGATCGACACCAGAAACACAAGGACATCGCCCCTGTTTGGCGACCATAGTGCAGCGACGACTTCCACAGTCGTCCGCGGGTTTTTTTCCTCGTTGAGGTTTTTCCCGCGTCACCAAAATCTCTGTCTTATTTATATTTTCGTCTTTGTCGCACGCTTTTGTCGAATGATTCCTTTCTTTAGTTGTTAAAGTCCACATCGACCTTAAGTTGTACTTTGGTGCGATTTTTGGCATTAACACGTATCACGTCCCGAAGGGCAATCTCAAAAACATCATCGATGACGTCGTTACTCCAGTTAACGACGTTCGACCGCCAACCCCCGAGCATTAAAAGGTCGTCAACTGCATCACTGGTGGTTCCGACGTATGCGGTCTGACATATTCGGCAGCCAAACATCACGCCAGTCAAGGACCTGACGATCGACCTATCCTGCGCTCATCAAGACCCAAAGGAGATCTGGAGTTAGAAGTGTTAATGCCAAAAATCGTCCAGAAGGATAACTTAAGGTTGATTATGGAGCTTAACAACTAAAGAAAGGAATCTTACGACAAAGCGTGCGACAAGGACAAAAAATTGTAAAGAGACAGAGATTTTGATGACGCGGGAAAAACCTCAACGAGGAAAAAACCCGCGGACGACTGTGGGAGTCATCGCTGCACTATGATCGCCAAACATGGGCGATGTCCTTTGTTTCAGGTGTCGATCGTACAATGATTACAATACAAATGACTTGAAATGTAAAAATAACAAGTGTATCGAGTGTAAAACAAGTGTGTCGTGTGCTAAGACTGCTGGTCGAGAGTGCGAGTCGTGCGTCGAGAGCGATCACTGGAGAGAGATTCCTTTGCTTCGGATGTTCTTGAGTATGCAGTGTGCTTTTGGAATTCGATGGTGATAGATGATATACAAATGATAGCTTTGTCCTCGTATTTATAGTCTTCGAGTGTATTTAATGGCTTCATGAATGCTTCATGTAACTGTCGTAACGGTTTGCTGACTTAAATGCTCATAACTTACCTCGTCGGTTATAGCCGTTGATCATAAATGAAGTTTGACCTGCATTAAACGATGAAATCATAACAGAAATGTCGCATGTTAGTCAGTCGAGGTCGTGTATTTCCACACGTCGGTCGAGTGTCGAGAGATACTTTCGACCATGGCTTTGGTCCAAGGACAAAGTGTCGATGATTTAACTTTGTTATAAGAGAAGTGTAATAAATGTCTTTAATGTCTTGGTCGCGGTCGAGGCTGGTGGATTTTAACCCAAACAGTTTGCCCCCAAAATTTGAAAAAGTGGAGTGACAAATTCAAATTTCAAAAGTTTTTTAAATTTTGCCAGTGACACGTGTAAAAAATCCTTTCAGTTGCCTTGGAATTGGATCGGTCCAATTCTAACCTAATGGGGAGTCGAAAAAGGGATATAATCGTGACGTCACGCCGATGCATAATCGTGCAAAATACCTGTATTCGCCAGGTGTCGACAATCTGTCGAGTATTTGAAAAGGCAGGGGCACGTGTCGACTATCGAGGGGTTCGACCTGACACGATCTTTAGCATAAATAGAGACCTTCGACGGATCCTTTCCTTTTACGATTTCGGAGAGAGTTTTGAGAGCGAGATTTTTCTGGGATTCTTTGTTGCTCTTTGCTTATTAGTTTCCAATCTTGCAAAAATCTTTGTCTTACTTAGATTTTCGTGGCTTTTGAGCACCTATATAAGGTATAATTTTGACGTCCTTTTAGAATCCAATGAAAATCTTTTACTCGTCCTTTGGCCAAGACATTTATGCTTGAGTTTAGCATCGATTCTGTAACGTCCCAAAACATAACATACATTCAACCAGAAATAAGCATTCTAATTACATCATTAAACTTGACCATAAACATTCGTCCTTTTACACTAAACAAAATTGACAGCGGAAGTCTAAAATCCACAGCCGAGAGCTACATCTATAGTCATAATTGAAAAACCAAAACTCTGGAGTCGCTCTAGTCTCCAAATCCTTCATGCAGTCAATCCTAGTTCTTACTAGAAGAACCCATAGTGCGCTTACCTGAAAATGGTTTAGTTTTTGAAAAGCGAGGGTTAGACCAAAAGGCCTAGTGAATTCCCTCCGAAAACAACATGTAAACAGTATAAAGACTTTTATAAAAAGATTCATCGTAAACCTTAACATATCATCAAGTATGGTACTGCATTGTGTACTGGATCACATAAACATTCTGCGATCGGGGTCCCAACGGTTCCCTTCTCGCCTCGTCCGGAGCCTACGCTGACTCCCCTTCCCGGAGCCTACGCAGACTCCCCTCTACTCGAAATAGGAGGAAACGAATTCCAACCTACCAGTCTGTCATATCTATCCAAGGAATCATCAGATCCCGAGGATCACTCTCTGACCCCACAGTGCAGACCGACTCCACATAGCACATCATTCTTTTCATAAAACTTGCAGATTTAAATCCTTTAAATCATCATTCTCATTTCATCATATCATAATAAGCTTTCTTAAGTAAAACGTGTAGTTCATGGAAGAACATGCGTGACAGTTATAAACAGTTCATGCTCGTAAATGAAACCATAATCAGATAAATCATTTAACGCTGTACGTCACAAAAATGTTTAGGGAACTCACCTTGATGTCACTGAGTGCACACTGGTTCTACGCTCGGGTTAACCAAACTTGACACCTAGAAGATCAGATAGATTCCTTAATCAGTAAAAGCTTAACCGGAACTATCCGGATACCATCTATTTTCCGGACGCAACAGTTTTCCGGACACCAATCCGGACATACTACCTTCCGGGTAAAACAATCCGGAAAAAACTACCCGAACACTAATCCTATCCAGAAACTCCAAACACCCGGACAACAGGGGAAGTACCCGGAAACTCTAATACCCCGACAACCAGAGAAATACTCGGAAACTTGCAAACCATCCGGACACTACTGAAACATTAGTGTCCGGGAACTACGGCTGTTCGAACAATACTTTCTAAAAGTGACCATTAAACCCAATTTATGCCATTAATTTGATTTGACAAACCTAAGGGTTCATCCACCAATCCTAAACAACCACTTAATCCCCTTTCTTACCATTAAATCGATTTACAAAGCCAAAAACCCTTAAAACCCACTTTTTAGAAGAAAATGGTTGAAAACCCATTGAATCATCATGTTTAGACTTAAGAACCCAAACTAATTAAGAAAAGAAACACTATAACAATAAGGAGTACGAATTTAGAATGGAATACCTTGCAGATTCTTCTTCTCTTATGATTTCTTTGCCCAAAATTCCTTTCTTCTTCTCTTTTCTTTCTCTTAGCCGCCAAGTCTCAAAATCCCAACAAAATACTGATTTCTCAATAATGGGTTGCCCTAGGGAATTGAGCCTTTAAGTATCTTTACATAATTAACACATTAGTCCCTTAACTTGTCTTTCATTTCTTGCACAAAGACCACTAAACTATCATTTTCACAACAGAAAACCCGGTTGTTACAACACTCCCTCCTTAAAAGAATTCCGTCCCCGGAATTCCTTATTGGAAAAGATGTGGGTATCTGGCCTGCATAACCGACTCCAACTCCCAGGTCGCCTCTGGACCCTTGTGGTGTCGCCATTGTTCCTTAACCAGCTTAGTCTCCTTGTTCCGTGACTTCCTTACCTTAACATCCGTGATTGCTTCGGGTTCCTCTACGAAACTCAACTTCACATCCACCTTTATATCATTCAACGGCACCGCTTTGGTCACGTCGGCTAAACATTTCCTCAAGTTGGACACATGGAACGCATTGTGGATGCTGCGCAATTCTTCCGGTAGGTCCAACCTATACACCACTTCTCCAATTCGTTCCGTAATCTCGAATGGCCCGATGTAACGTGGGCTTAGCTTCCCACGTTTTCCAAATCGTACCACTCCCTTCCAAGGAGACACCTTTAACAGAACATGGTCTCCGACCTGAAATTCTATATCCTTTCGTCTCTTATCCGCGTAACTCTTCTGTCGGCCGCGAGCGACCTTCAGTCTTTCCCGTACTTGGACTATCTTGTCCGAAGTCAGTTGCACTAACTCCGGCTCGGCTAACTGCCTTTCTCCGACTTCGTTCCAACATAATGGAGTCCGACATTTCCTACCATAGAGTGCCTCAAACAGCGCTGCCTTGATGCTCGAGTGATAGTTGTTATTGTATGCGAACTCGATCAATGGTAGATGCTTTTCCCAAGAGCCTTGGAAATCCAAAGCACACGCCCTTAACATGTCTTCCAACGTTTGGATCGCCCGCTCACTCTGACCATCGGTCTGGGGATGATAAGCGGTACTCATCTTGATCAGCGATCCCATTTCTCTTTAGAAACTCCTCCAAAACGTGGAGGTAAACCTGCTATCTCGGTCAGATATTATCGACGATGGCACACCATGGCGGGTTACAATCGCGTCGATGTACAACTTTGCTAACCGCTCCAACGAGTAAGACTCTCGTATAGGCAGGAAGTGAGCTGATTTCGTGAGTCGATCCACGATCACCCAAATGGCGTCATAACCCTTCGGAGTTCTAGGCAAATGGGTCACGAAATCCATCGTGATCTGGTCCCACTTCCACATCGGTACCTCCAAAGACTGAAGCTTTCCGTACGGTCTTTGATGCTCGATCTTTACGCGCGAACACGTCATACAGGTTTCTACGAAGTGAGCTATATCCTTTTTCATTCCAGGCCACCAATAGTCTCGACGTAGATCTCCGTACATCTTGTTAGTCCCAGGGTGGACTGTGTACTTAGACTTGTGGGCTTCTTCTAAAATTATCTTCCTGAGCTCCCCGAGTTTCGGGACCCAGATTCTCCCACTAAGACACTTCACCCCTCGCCTATCTTCCGATAACGAGGACATCTGTCCCACCATCCTTTCCTTTTTGAGGTTTTCCTCTTCGAGCGCCTCCTCTTGACATTTCTTTATCTCTCCCAAAAAATTGAACGTCACCTCGGCCCTCATAGCCACAATACTGGGGGTTTCACTTCGCTCCTTACGGCTCAAAGCGTCTGCCACTACGTTTGCTTTACCCGGATGGTATTCAATCTTACAGTCGTAGTCGGTCAAGAATTCAATCCATCTTATTTGGCGCATATTCAACTCTTTTTGATCGAAGAGGTGACATAAGCTTTTGTGGTCCGTGAAGATCTGGCACTTCGTCCCGTAAAGGTAATGTCGCCAAATCTTCAAAGCGAAAACCACTGCCGCCAATTCTAAGTCGTGAGTGGGATATCGAACCTCGTGATCCTTTAACTGCCGGGAGGCATAAGCGATCACCTTCCCTCGTTGCATTAGTACGCAACCCAAACCGAGCTTCGATGCATCACTAAACACCACGAAGTCATCCGAACCGTCCAGTAATGACAACACCGGAGCGCTGCTCAACATCTCCTTCAGCTTTTGAAAGGCTTCTTCTTTCTTCTCCAACCAGGCGAATTTGATATTCTTCTTGGTCAGAGAAGTTAATGGCGTGGCGATACACGAAATGTCCTTGATGAACTTCCGGTAGTACCCCGCCAGTCCGAGGAAACTTCGCACTTCTGACGGGTTCTTAGGCTGTTCCTAGTCTCGGATGGCTTCGATCTTAGACGGGTCTACCATGATTCCCTTTTCAGACACCACGTGTCCGAGAAACTGCACCTCCCTTAGCCAGAACTCGCATTTAGAAAACTTCGCGTACAACTTCTCTTGCTTTAGTAGCTCGAGAATTGTTCGAAGGTGGCTTTCGTGCTCCTCTTCCGATCTTGAAAATATCAGGATATCATCTATGAACACTATCACAAACTTGTCTAAATAAGGTTGGCCCACCCTATTCATTAGGTCCATGAATGCTGCCGGGGCGTTGGTAAGCCCGAACGGCATCACCAAGAATTCGTAGTGTCCATATCTGGTTCTGAAAGCAGTCTTTGGCACATCCTTCTCCCTTACCTTGAGTTGGTGATAACCTGACCTCAAGTCTATCTTGGAGAAGTAATTGGCTCCTTGCAACTGATCGAACAGGTCGTCAATCCTCGGTATCGGGTACTTGTTCTTGATCGTGGCCTTGTTGAGTTCGCGGTAGTCTATGCACATTCGCATAGTACAGTCCTTCTTCTTCACGAAGAGCACAGGTGCTCCCCATGGAGACGTACTGGGTCTAACGAACCCCTTGTCTAACAACTCATGCGACTGAGTCATCATTTCCTTCATTTCGGACGGCGCCCATCTATAAGGTGCACGGGCAATTGGTGCAGCTCCAGGCATCAAATCAATTCTGAACTAGATCTGACGATCCGGAGGTAGACTTGTCAAGTCATCCGAAAATACTTCCGGGTACTCATTTACTACTCGCACATCACCAACCCCACGCTTCTCTTTCTTGGCATCCAACACGTACGCCAAAAATCCATGACACCCCTTCTTCAGACACTTAGTAGCCTGATCATATAGATAAGGCTATTCTTTCTATCACGACGGTTCCCATAAATCACTATGGGATCCCCATCAGGTGACTGAATCCTGATCAGCTTTTTGTTGCAAACGATATTCGCATCATTCGCGGCTAACCAGTCCATACCCAACACCACATCAAACCCCCCATTGCCATGGGGTAAAGTTTCATACGCACCAACCTCCCTTCTATATCTATGACACAACCCTCTACCACTTCTTTAACGTACACCCGACTATCATTGGCAGTTTCCACCTCTAGTGCTCTCTCCAAACGTCTAGGACTCACTCCCAAACATTTCATAAAAGCAAGTGATACAAAAAGCGATTTGCTCCCGAATCAAACAACACTTTGGCACACAAAGAGTTCACTAGAAATGTACCTGCCAGAACATCAGGAACTTCCTCCGCCTCCTCCGCAGTCATGCGGAACGCACGTCCCTTCGGACGCGCCGATTCTGCTCCCTTATCATTTCCTCTCCCTTCTTGTCGTTCACCAAACTGGGCTGATCCCCCTTTCTTCAGTTGTGGGCAATCATTACGCATGTGGCCGGTAGCCCCACATTGGTAACAAGATTTTCCAGTACCCGGACAATCCCTCGACAAGTGACCAGGCAAGCCACACCGGTAGCATGAGTTTGAACCTGCCATGCACTCTCCCCGGTGCACCTTGTTACACTTCGTACACGATCTCCCACCGGCATTCTTGTTAACACGGTTGTCTGTTCGGAACACCTTCCCCTTTTTCGAGTCACTCCCCGGTCCACCCCACTTGCGTTTCGCACCGCCTTTCTCAGAGGTTTGGCGATTCTTTTCCTTCTCAATCAGCTCGGCCGTGTTGATGGCCGCCTGAAAGGTAGTGGGGTTTCTGGTCAGAACCAGTTCTCGTATGCTACTCTTCAGCCCATGGATGAAACGTTCCACTCGTCTCTAATCTGTTGGCACATACAAGTCAGCGAAACGAGACTTCTCGATAAACCTTGAAGTATATTCCCGAACTGTCATTTCACCCTGTTCCAAACCCAGAAACTCTTCTTCCAACCTTTTCATTGTCGCGAGTGGACAGAACTGAGCTCTAAACCGGTCTACAAACGTTTCCCACATCATCCCTTTAGCCATTGCCGAACCCTTTCCCCCAGTTTCAGCATCCCACCAGTAAACTTCATCAGATTTCAACATGGATAGGGCAAACATCACCCTATCCCCGTCGCCACACTTACACGTATCAAACACCAGTTCCATTTCCTTCACCCATTTCATTGCCAACACCGGGTCACACTCGCCCTTGAAAGTAGGGGGCTTGCATGAGGCAAAGGCCTTGTAACTACACCCCTTAGCTGCTGACTCATTCACCACCAACGAAATTGATTTTGAGTGATTCTCGGTACCAGTCTCTAGTGGGCTTGACAACTCCACACTTTCTTTGTTCTCGCTCGCCTCTTTGCTTCCCGAGGCTGATTCATTCTGCTTAGTGAGGAGAGCCTGCAAAGTCTCTTGAATCTTACCCAATTCAGCAGCTAGGTTCTCTCGGGTGACAAATGCCAATCCACGACCTCGACCACGTCCCCTTGGCTGAGTTACCCTTCGTGCAGAAGCTGAACTCTCCTGAAGAGAGTCTTATTGATGGACGAGAGCTTCCACACTCCTTGTCCTTTTGGTCACACGAGTCGTTCCTCGGGTCGGATGTTCCCCATCCCCGGCCACAGAAGTGGCGGCACGGCGGGGCGTTCTTCCCCGACCCCTTCCACGACCCCTACCTCTTCCCCTTCCACGGGTAACAGTTGCCCTCGCCGGTTCCACCGGTCCATTCTATAGTACTTCTTCATCTTGATTCCTTGGCACAGCAGGTGCCGACCTACTCCTCAAAGTTCTCCCAGCCATTTCGCTAAAACTGAAAGAAAACAACAATTAACCTTTTCTAGACATAACACAATAAGTTTTTCTATATAAGGTAATTTAAGTACGCACATGTACCTATAAGTTTGTAATTACGCTGGCCAGGTGTAATCCCAAGCTTACCTTACACGTTTGTCCTTGGCACCTTATTTCCTAGCGCATTTAAAGTGATCGATCCTAGAGGCAATCCTATGTCTCGACTGTGTTCCTCATCTTACAGTTTAAGTTTAGGCCCGACTGGTCACCTAAATCCCTTAAACTAAGGCTCTGATACCATTTGTAACGTCCCAAAACATAACATGCATTCAACCAGAAATAAGCATTCAAATTACATCATTAAACTTAACCATAAACATTCGTCCTTTTACACTAAACAAAATTGACAGCGGAAGTCTAAAATCGACAGCTGAGAGCTACATCTATAGTCATAATTGAAAAACTAAAACTCTGGAGTCGCTCTAGTCTCCAAATCCTTCATGCAGTCAATCCTAGTTCTTACTAGAAGAACCCATAGTGCGCTTACCTGAAAATGGTTTAGTTTTTGAAAAGCGAGGGTTAGACCAAAAGGCCTAGTGAATTCCCTCCGAAAACAACATGTAAACAGTATAATGACTTTTATAAAAAGATTCATCGTAAACCTTAACATATCATCAAGTATGGTACTGAACTGTGTACTGGATCACATAAACATTCTGCGATCGGGGTCCCAACGGTTCCCTTCTCGCCTCGTCCGGAGCCTACGCTGACTCCCTTTCCCGGATCCTACGCAGACTCCCCTCTACTCGAAATAGGAGGAAACGAATTCCAACCTACCAGTCTGTCATATCTATCCAAGGAATCATCAGATCCCGAGGATCACTCTCTGACCCCACAGTGCAGACCGACTCCACATAGCACATCATTCTTTTCATAAAACATGCAGATTTAAATACTTTAAATCATCATTCTCATTTCATCATATCATAATAAGCTTTCTTAAGTAAAACGTGTAGTTCATGGAAGAACATGCGTGACAGTTATAAACAGTTCATGCTCGTAAATGAAACCATAATCAGTTAAATCATTTAACGCTGTACGTCGCAAAAAGGTTTAGGGAACTCACCATGATGTCACTGAGTGCACACTGGTTCTACGCTCGGGTTAACCAAACTTGACACCTAGAAGATCAGATAGATTCCTTAATCAGTAAAAGCTTAACCGGAACTATTCGGATACCATCTATTTTCCGGACGCAACAGTTTTCCGGACACCAATCCGGACATACTACCTTCCGGGTAAAACAATCCGGACAAAACTACCCGAACACTAATCCTATCCGGAAACTCCAAACACCCGGACAACAGGGGAAGTACCTGGAAACTCTAATACCCGGACAACCAGAGAAATACCTGGAAACTTGCAAACCATCCGGACACTACTGAAACATTAGTGTCCGGGAACTACGGCTGTTCGAACAATACTTTCTAAAAGTGATCATTAAACCCAATTTCTGCCATTAATTTGATTTGACAAACCTAAGGGTTCATCCACCAATCCTAAACAACCACTTAATCCCCTTTCTTACCATTAAATCGATTTACAAAGCCAAAAACCCTTAAAACCCACTTTTTAGAAGAAAATGGTTGAAAACCCATTGAATCATCATGTTTAGACTTAAGAACCCAAACTAATTAAGAAAAGAAACACTATAACAATAAGGAGTACGAATTTAGAATGGAATACCTTGCAGATTCCTCTTCTCTTATGATTTCTTTGCCTAAATTCCTTTCTTCTTCTCTTTTCTTTCTCTTAGCCGCCAAGTCTCAAAACCCCAACAAAATACTGATTTCTCAATAATGGGTTGCCCTAGGGAATTGAGCCTTTAAGTATCTTTACATAATTAACACATTAGTCCCTTAACTTATCTTTCATTTCTTGCACAAAGACCACTAAACTATCATTTTCACAACAGAAAACCCGGTTGTTACAGATTCAGCGAATGCCCCGATTCTGAAGACTTTGGCCTTTTTCATTTTTAGGTTTATCTTGTAATGCTCCTCTTTTATATGTTCTCAGGAGAATCGTAGATAAAGGTGTCAACCATCTCTACTTGAGTTGGCCTGCAAGGGTAAAGAGGCGAAAAAACCCTGATCGCTGCGTTGGGGTTTTACCAAAGTCGAGGATGACGATGATGATAATTTCAAGGGAGCTGTCTTCGAAGGTTGGTAACTCTCTGAGAGTTATCGTGCCTAAGAAGGTGAAGGTCACGATCGCGATTGATGTGACATCGGTGGATCTTGCGCAACTGGCGACGATATCCCCCTTAGCCACGTCGACCCCTTCGTCAGCCGACAAGGGCAATGGTGTTAAGACGGGAGAGGGTGAGAAGGAAGCCATGATGGTCAACTTTATGTTGCCGTTGGACCCCTTAGTTGACAATGTCCTTGTCGGGACGAAATTGTTCCCTTATTGGGGAAAATGTCAGCCCCTATCTTTCGAAGAGCGTTTTCGAGGGATCTCCGTCGAGCAGACGAGATCGCATATAGCCGGACTGGCATTCCTAGTAATTTTATGTTTTAAAACTTACGTTTCGACGTTTTTCATCGAGCGTTTGTTAATGTATTCCTTTGTATTTTACAGATATTCCAATCTTCTTTTGCGAAGATAGAGAAGATGTTGGACTGGGATTCGACCATCGAGAGCTACGAAAAATATCGTATCCCTTCTTCCAACCTTAAAATTAATCTTAAGAGCCGCATTCTAAAGATACTGCGGATTCACCTCCGCAACATGTCGAGGCACACGATGTTGGGAAATAATTCCCATACTCGTTTGATCCTTGCATAAGTTCTTCAGCGCACTTCACGGTTGACGAGGATTCCAAGGTCGAGACTTCGGGCAGAGACATGACCGACATTCATCTTCATATTTGGGATAGATTTACGATTTATGGACTTTGTTTTTTGTGCTCGACTGTTGGTGATCGAGTTATCTAATGTAATAGTTGCTTTGATGAATGGAATCTTTATCTTGCATACCTCCCTGTTTTACATGCCTTATAAGTAATCATAAGTGTTTAATTGCGAATTTCAATCGTAGAAGAAGACATGCGACTTAGGCATTCACTGCAATACAATGATCAAGACATGTATCATACATTTGAATCATATTAACAATCATATGCGATTGACGTGTTCATCCAGATCATACAAATTTCCCTAGGTCTTAGATCGAATGAATGTTAAACCCTACGATCGTATAACCAGATCGTACGACGTTGCGTGAATCGTGCGTCCCTGCGACAGAGCGAGTCATACACTTGAACATTTGTATCATGCGACGAGATTTAAAGTCGTATAGAAGACTTAATAACTAATATCATGCGATCCTGCGTTAAAACGATGTCAGAGGTTGGTCGTTGGCTAATCAACGACCCTCCGATGCTTAAGTTAGTAATCGTCGCGATGAGAAAATCGTATGAAAAAAAAGACTTAGAAAAAATACCTTTTCAAATGTGTAACATTCCAGCTACGTGGGACGTCTTGGTTGTCGAGGGTTTGGAGCCGATAGGCACCTTTACCAACGACTTCTGAGATACGATAAGGACCTTCCCACTTGGTGGAAAATTTACCTGCATTGAGCTCTTGGGTGTTTTGGAATACTCGACGGAGGAAGTAGTCGCTGTTTGGGCAAAAATCCGCCAGCCTCGACCACGACTGAGAAATTAAAAACATTTATTACACTTCTCTTGTAACGAAGTTAAATCGTCAACACTCTATCCTTGGATCGAAGCCATAGTCGAAAGTACCTCTCGACACTCGACCGTCGTATAGAAACATACGACCTCGACCAACTAACACGCGGCATTTCTGTTACGTTTTCATCCTTCAATGCAGGTCAACCTCATTCATTGCCAACAGACGAAACCGACAGAGCAGTTATGAGCATTAAAACAACGATGACCGGTACGACCGTTACTAGAAGAAATCATGAAGTCATTAAAGCATTCGAAGACTATAAATACAAAAAAAGCTATCATTTGGAGAACAATCTAACACCAACGAACTCAAGAATCACACTGCGTACTCAAGAACATCCGAAGCAAAGGAATTTCTCTCCAGTGATCGCTCTCGACGCACGACTCACACTCTCGACCAGCAGTTTTTAGCATACGACACACTTGTCTTACATTCGATACACTTGTTATTTTTACATTTCAAGTCATTTGTATTGTAATCACTGTACGATCGGCACCTGAAACAAAGGACATCGCCCCTGTTTGGCGACCATAGTGCAGCGACGACTTCCACAGTCGTCCGTGGTTTTTTTCTCGTTGTGTTTTTTCCCGCGTCATCAAAATCTCTGTCTCTTTACGATTTTTTGTCTTTGTCGCACACTTTTGTCAAACGATTCCTTTCTTTAGTTGTTAAGCTCCACAATTAACCTCAAGTTGTACTTGTGTGCGATTTTTGGCATTAACAGTTTGGCGCCCACCGTGGGGCCCCATCTAGAGAAAATCTTTGACAGACGTGCGTCCTACTAACGGTTTCTTGGAAGTTTCTATTTCTTTTTTCAGGAAGATGGCAGGCTTCGAAAATTCCGAACAAATCACTGCCCGGATGCGCGAAGAGCTTAAGGATGCACAAGATTCCCCTATGAAATTCGATGACTATCGCTTGGAAGAAATCGTCCTGGATCAGAGCAAGCCTGATCAAAAAGTCTTTATAGGATCATCTCTCGATCCCAGCATTAAAGAAAAATTAATATCCTTTCTGCAGGAGCATGCCGATTGTTTTGCTTGGCCGCATAAAGATATGGTCGGTATCGATCCTAATGTCATCTCCCATAAACTCAACGTCGATCCGTCATTCAAGCCCATCAAGCAAAAGCGAAGGAAATTTACTCCTGAAAGAAATAAGGTGATAAACGACGAAGTCGACAATCTCCTCAAGACAGGAAAAATTCACGAAGTAAAATATCCCGATTGGCTTGCTAACGTCGTGGGCGTGGCAAAGAAAAATGGCAAGTGGAGAGCCTGTATCGACTTCACAGACCTCAACAAAGATTGTCCAAAAGATCCATTTCCATTACCACACATTGATGCCATGGTCGACGCGACAATGGGGCATGAACTACTGACGTTCATGTATGCTTATTCTGGATACAATCAGATCCTAATGCACGACGAGGATCAAGAGAAAACTGCATTCATGACAGACCGAGGTATCTACTATTATAAGGTAATGCCTTTTGGACTAAAAAATGCAGGTTCTACTTACCAGCGTCTGGTGAATAAGATGTTTAAAGACCACCTTGGCGACACAATGGAGGTCTATATCGACGACATGCTCGTCAAGTCGAAGCAAGCAGTCGACCACGTCGAGCACTTGAGGCAGTCCTTCGCAAGTATAGCATGAAGCTCAACCCGACGAAGTGTTCCTTCGGTGTTAGTGCTGGAAAATTCCTAGGCTATATGGTCACTCGTCGAGGAATCGAGGCCAATCCCGACCAGATCAAAGCTATTGTCGAGATCAAATCTCCGAGAAATTTCAAAGAAGTCCAAAGACTCACTGGTCGGGTGGCGGCTTTGAACAGGTTTATCTCTCGGTCCTCGGATAGATGTCATTTGTTTTACAACGTCCTCAGGAAAAATAAAGGCTTCAACTGGACCGACGATCATGAGTAAGCACTGCAAAAATTAAAGGAATACATGACATCACCACCTTTGCTACTCAAAGCCTCACGATCATGAGGTCCTGCAGCTGTATTTGGCCGTCAGTCCTAATGCAGTAAGTGACGTCCTGACACGAGAAGATGAAAAGCAGCAACTACCGATCTACTATGTAAGTAAATCCCTTTTGGACGCTGTTAATGCCAAAAATCGCACCAAAGGGACAACTTAAGGTCGATGTGGACTTAATCAACTAAAGAAAGGATCTTTCGACGAAACGTGCGACGAGGGTAAAAACAAAACGAGACAAGGGATTTGATGACGCAGGAAAAACCTCAATCGAGGAAAAAACCTGCGGACGATAAGAGGTGTCGTCGCTGCACTATGGTCGCCAATCAGGGGCGATATCCTTGGTACTGGCGTCGGTCGTACGATGATTACAATAAAAATGAAGAAAATGCTTCGAAATGTAAAGTACAAGTGTTTAAATGTAAAAACAGGTGTTTGTCGTGTGTGAATACAAAGTGTGAACTTCTGGTCGAGGGTTGTTGTCGTGCGTCGAGAGCGATACTTGAGCTTTCCTTCGAGTGTTCTTGAGTTCGCTGTAAGGTTCTGGCTTTCAGTACTTGATCTCCAGAGTTTGAATGTTCTTTGCTATGAGTTTGGATGATTTTCTCTGCTATTTGGTGATGTTCGCTGATGTATATTAGATGTTAACCGATGTCCCTTGAAATGAGGCTTTAGCTTGACTTTTATAGTCTTCGTTCCATTAATTAGCTCCATTAATGATTTGATCAACGGCTACAACGGCTGGAAACGGTCGCCGGAGTGATTATCCATAATGCTCTTCGTCCATTACGGCTGCTTGCTGTTAATGGCTTTGACTCCTGCATTAAATACTTAACAAACGTAACAGTCAAGGTTAACGTTAGCTTCGGTCGAAGGTGCAATGATCTTACGCGATGGTCGTACGGGACGGGCAATGCTATGGTCGAGCGTCATGGGAGACGTACGACTTACCTTTTACGGGAGACGACGGATGTTTTCTGGGTTCTTGTCGAGACCTTATCTTAATACAAGATTTGGATTATAACGTGCGTCTTACCTGCTCTGGTCGTGGTCGTACGACGTGATATTTTTGCCCAAACAGTTTGCCCCCAAAATTTGAAAATTGAATGTCAAATTTAAGTTTTAAATTTTGCTTGTCGAACGCTTAGACTTGTGACCTGGGTTGAGGGACTTACCTGGTTGTCATGGAACTAGACCGGCTCGCCTTTAACTGAACGAGAAGTTGGAAAGTTGTGACGTCATACTGATGCACGATGATGCTTACCAGCTGTCGAAGACAAGTGTCGAAGATCTGCGAGAGTATGCGAAAAGATCGGGGACGCGCGGAAATCATCCAGGGATTCGATCCAACCCTGTTTTTCGGTCTAAATAGGGATTTTGAGGGATCATTTCCTTATTTCTCCCTTAAAGAGTTTTGGGCTGTGATTTCTTTGCCATTCTTTGTCTGATATCTTCCGAACTTGTGAAAATCTTTGACTTGGTTAGGTTTCTTCGAGGATTAACGCGCCTATAAGTAAGGTACGATTTCTCTGACTTCTGTAAATTTTGTTTAGAAATGTCGAGGGATCCTGAGAGTGTTATTCAAGAGTCATCGGACCTCCAGGACTTTAGAAAGTTAGCGAAAATTCCTGTGTGGGTCGAATTGATCCGTCCAGGCCAGATCCGATCAAACGAGTGTCCCGAGGGGTACATCGTAATCTATGAATACCCTTTTAAGATAGGTTTCGAATGGCCTTTTTCTCCTCTGGCCAAGGCGTTTATGTTAGAGTTTGACTTGGCACCGAGTCAGTTGATGCCCCAGTTCTGGCGAGTCGTACGAGTGATCGAGCGTGCTACTAAGAAATGGGATTCTCCCATGAATGTACACGATCTCCTCTCGGCTTACCAGGCCAAGATGGACGTATGTCATCGATGTAGTTTACATTCTAGGTTCAAGGGTGATCGCGTTTTGGTCTTAGGGACGAGTGTGAACGACCGTGGGTGGAAGTCTCGATACGTTTTCGTGCGTAAGTTGTCCCTTGACTCTGAGAGTGAGTGGATTAGGACGAGCTGGAATACGTCGGGTGAGCCTCGTTATTTCATCTGTCGTGCGCTGTAGATGATTTACATATGATTTTTAACTTGTTTTTTGTATGTTGACAGCCATAAAATCCGAGGTCGTGAAGCCAGACGCTAACTCTCAAGCGAAGATCAATTCGTTTTTAGAATTTACTGTTACCGAAAGGTCTTTCGTCGTGCGGCACTCGGCGGATGACGAAGATTTAGAATCTTAAGGAGAGAATCAGGGGGAGAAGCGTGAAGAGAAAGGAAGAGAAGCAAGAAGAAGATAAATCGAGAGGAAGGAGAGGGATGACGGGTAAGTTTTACTTTCCTTTTCTTCCTATGTTACCTCGAGTCTTTTTCCTTTGTGTGCTTTGTAACATCCCTTTTTTTCCAGGAGAGTCTCAACCTAAAGTGTTGAATGTTTCTGCTAAGAGAGCAGATGAGCTGGAGCGTGCTCGTCAGGGCAGAGAGAAGAGGCTAAAAGCCATGTCTGCTGGCCCTGAAATTCCAAAGAAGACGAGGACGACGACTCCGAGGGAGTCGTCGACAGGGGTTAATGACTCGTCGAGAGTCGTTACACCCGAAGAGGTAGGGGTCGCATCTCCCAAGAAGGTGATTAGAGTGACACCCATCAATTCTGCGCCTCCGGTGAAAACGGTGAAGTCCCCGTCTGCCGCGTCGAATACTTTGTCAGCCGACAAGGGCGAGGAACACTCGACGGGAGGGGAGAAGGTCACGACGGTCAACTTTACGCTACCATCGGACTTTATGACAGGTAATGTCCTAGACGGGATGAACCTGTTCCCTCACCTGGATAAATTCCTGCTTCCATCTTTCAAGGAGCGTTTTGAGGGGTTTCCTATCGAGGAGACGGGTGCCCATGTAGCCGGCTTGACGTTCATGGTAAGTCTTTCTTTCAAAACTTAGTTTGTGTAGGCCCAGACTTCGTTGTCGTTGTCCACTGATGATGTCTGTCTTTTATGTTTTCGCAGGCACTTCAAGCTTCCTTGGCCTTGCGAAGTGGAACGGCGAAGGTGAAAGATCTCTTGTCTGCTGCTCGTGAAAGAGAGAAAGCGGCGCTGGACAGAGCGAGTGCCTCTGCAAGTCGTGCTGAGGATTTTTCGAAGCGGTTTGACGATGCTTTAGAACATTTGAAGATCGTTCATCTTGCCAAGGAAGATCTTAGTCATCGCCTGACGCAATCCTTGTCCATGACTGCTGAACAAAGGGAGGAGATGGAAAAAATTAAGGAATCCTTGGCCGCTGTTTCAAAAGAGGCTGAGGATTATAAATCCAAGGTAGAGATTTTGGAGAAAGAAGTGCAAGCTGCAAAGGACGAGGGTAAGTCGGTTTTTGCCATAGCTCGTCTGACTGCTCGGGCAGCGATCATGCGACGACATTTGCTGGGGAAAGACCCTATTGCTTCTGCGAAGGAGGAGCTGGACATCTATTTGAATGGTGTCGGGACTGAGAGGGATCTTGACTCAGATGATGAGAAGGACGCTGAGGAGGAGGAGGCAGGCGAAAGCCTTCAGGACGGGACTTCGGGCATGAATGCGACGGATGCTCCTCATTTAATTTAAGAATTTTATTTTGTTTGCTTTGCTACTCGATCGTGTACCTGACGATCTTTTTAAATGCACTTTTTGTTTGAACTTGCTTTATTCAAATCACATTGGTTATGAATTTGATCATAAAATACATATGAAATCATGCGACTAAGGCATTCATTGTAATACGATGATAAGAACGTAAAACAAATATAAAAACACGCGATTAAAGCATCCATTCAGGGTATGAAAGCTAAGAGACTTAAAGATAAGTTGTTTTAGGCTTTGCGATTGTACGACGAGACCGTATGAGGAATTCGCGTCGTATGCCCCTGTTGAGGGATGGTCAGGGAAGAAAATCCTGATTGTTTATGTCGTGCGATTCTGCGAATTTAAAGTCATCTAGTAGACTTAATGATTACTGTCGTGCGAATCTGCGATAAATAGTCGTGCGATTCTGCGATAAAACGATGCCGGGGGTTGGTCGTTGGCTAGCCAACGACCCTCCGATGCTTAAGTCAGTAAACGTTTATAGAGAAAAAATCGTATGAGAAAGAGTTAGAGAACGTACCATTTCAGAATCTTTTTATTTGCCCCCTGTCATTTATTACCGTATCCTTTTTGGGAGGAAAAGATAGGTTTTAAATGACAGAATGACACGGAGAAATATTGACCTGCGGTCGACTATGTTGTCGTGCGACGAGGCACCATAGTAGATTTATCCCTGTGGAAAAGATATTAATTTAAGGATAGAAGAACGAACCTGTCGAGAGCTTGATCTTTCGACTTCAGTTTATTTTCTCGGCTTCAAGGTAGACTTGTAGCATTCACGAGCGACTTTTGGCTCACTCTTGATCTCCTGGATTCCCCATGGCGTCGAGAATTTCAACATTTGATGATACGTCGAAGGAACAGCTTTCATATCATGGATCCATGGTCGGCCTAAGATGATGTTATAGGCCGACGTACAGTCGATGACGCTGAACTTAGTTTACCTGTTGACTCCTCCGGCGTAGACGGGCAATATTATCTCTCCAAAGGTGCTCGTCGCTTCTCCATTGAAACCGACCAAAGTTGTCGAACGTCAGGTGATTTCCGAGCGATCGATTCCCATGGCTTTGATGGTGTTGAGAAAAATGACATTTGCTGAGCTGCCCCCGTCGATCAAGACTCGACGCGTTAGACAGTTACCGACTGTGAGCTGAATGATCAACCCGTCGTGATGCTTCTGATACGAGTCGCCAAGGTCGACGTGGTCGAACACAATCTTCATGGCTTCTAGCTCCAAATCTCCTTTGGGTCTAGACGAGCGAGGAATAGGCCGATCATCGGGCGCCTGACTGGCATGACGCTTGGTCGCGGAATACGTCAGACCACACACGTCTGAACCACCGGGGATGCAATTGACGACTTTCGCGTGCTCGGGGGTCGACGGTCGATGGCTATTAGCTGGAACAGCGACATCGTCGATGATATCCTTGAGATTTCCTTTCAGGAAATGATACGCTAATTCCTTCTTCAATGCGATACAGTCGTCTGTCGCATGACCATGATCGGCATGGAAGTCGCACCACTTTAATTTGTCTTTTTTAGCATCGTCCAGGTCGGACTTCTTTGGCCATCGAATGGTCGCTTGGGAACTTTTCAGAGCTTCGATTAGGTCCTTTGTAGATCCTTTGAATCCGTAAGAGGATATCTTAGGGTACTGAGTGAACTTAGTCGAGGTCTTGGCCTCTGCTTTCGTCTTGAAACGAACATTTGAAATTTGGCGCGCTGGCTCTATTCTGGAAACAACCTTTGTCTTAAACTCTGGCTTTCTGACGCCTAACGACTTCTTGTCGTTAGTGTGCTTGCGATGAAAGGTGGCATCATCTTCGACCCTCATATATGCTAAGGTTCGAGCTCGGACGTATTTGAAAGTCTCTGGGGGATACTTGGTCAGATCGGTATATAGACCTGAACTATCGTCTAGACCACGCTTATAAGCTTCGATCGCAGTTTTGATGTCACAATTGCGGATACTGATCCTTTTGGCATTGAATCTGTTGAAATAACTTCGAATAGACTCTTTGGTCTTCTGCACGACATAGTACAGATCACTAGTCTGCTTTTCCATCTTGCGACTGCTGGCGAATTGCCGGGAGAATTGGTTGACCAATTCTGCGAACGACCCGATAGATTTGGGTTGGAGATTGATCAACCACTGGAGAGCTGGACCGGTGAGAGTCGCCCCGAAACTCTTGCACATGCATACTTCCTGGTACATGTGTCGAATCGAGATTGTCCACATGAGCTGCTTATATTGCGCGACATGCTCGGTTGGATCGGTCACACCCGAATACTTGGGAGTGAAGGCAGGAATGTTATACTTCTTTGGGACCTCGACGGTGGCGATCTCGTCGATGAAGGGCGACGCCTGATACCCCGAGCGAGGCTCGACGTTGACAGGCACGGCTGCCCCAGGCAACTTGGCGAGCAAGGACGGGACGCGCTCATTTTGGTCTTCTAACATCTTCAAACGCTGGGCGACGGGATCGTTAAGATCAGGATTTGCCCCTGTCGAGGGATTGGTCCCTGGGCTAGTGCCATTACCATGCGACGAACCATTGGTGTCCCCGTTGAACGGAACAAAATATGGCTGCGACCCATGTTGGAATTGCTGCGGTCCATTCTGAAACGACTGTGGTCCCTGCTGAAATGGTTGCGATCTCTGCTGGAAAGATTGCGATCCTTGCTGGAAAGGT
Source organism: Saussurea involucrata (assembly GCA_033807775.1). NCBI lineage: Eukaryota > Viridiplantae > Streptophyta > Magnoliopsida > Asterales > Asteraceae > Saussurea > Saussurea involucrata. Next base: position 48,982,949 of record CM066315.1, read on the forward strand.
GGAGATCCACCGTGGAGTGGCTGAGATCCACCTTGGGGTCCATTCTGAAATGGCTGCTGAAATGGTTGCGACCCCTGTAATGGCTGAGACCCATTATTCACGGGTGGTGGACTTATGTGCTGAGGAGGAACTGGCCCAAACTGAGGATTTGGGTTGAACGGCCCTGGCTGTTGATTCTGCACGAACGGCCTAGGACCATTTTGAGGCCCAAGAGGATTTCTTAACCGCGCGATCTCCTCAACTGCTCTGCGATTCTGCTCTGCCATTGCATTGAGCTGATTCCTGGCGACTTCGAGCTCCAGATACATCTGAGCAATAGCTTGCTGCGGATTTCCAGGGGCTACCATTGTTCCTGCAATAGAGAGCAAAAAAAGACTCCAAGAAACTGTTAGTAGGGTGCACGTTCGTCGAGGATTTTCTCTAGATGAGGTCCCACGGATGGCGCCAAACTGTTAATGCCAAAAATCGCACAAAAGGACAACTTAAGGTCGATGTGGACTTAATCAACTAAAGAAAGGATCTTTCAACGAAACGTGCGACGAGGGAAAAAACAAAACGAGACAAGGGATTTGATGACGCAGGAAAAACCTCAATCGAGGAAAAAACCTGCGGACGACAAGAGGTGTCGTCGCTGCACTATGGTCGCCAATCAGGGGCGATATCCTTGGTACTGGCGTCGGTCGTACGATGATTACAATACAAATGAAGAAAATGCTTCGAAATGTAAAGTACAAGTGTTTAAATGTAAAAACAGGTGTTTGTCGTGTGTGAATACAAAGTGTGAACTTCTGGTCGAGGGCTGTTGTCGTGCGTCGAGAGCGATACTTGAGTTTTCCTTCGAGTGTTCTTGAGTTCGCTGTAAGGTTCTGGCTTTCAGTACTTGATCTCCATAGTTTGAATGTTCTTTGCTATGAGTTTGGATGATTTTCTCTTCTATTTGGTGATGTTCGCTGATGTATATTAGATGTTAACCGATGTCCCTTGAAATGAGGCTTTAGCTTGAATTTTATAGTCTTCGTGCCATTAATTAGCTCTATTAATGATTTGATCAACGGCTACAACGGCTGGAAACGGTCGCCGGAGTGATTATCCATAATGCTTTTCGTCCGTTACGGCTGCTTGCTGTTAATGGCTTTGACTCCTGCATTAAATACTTAACAAACATAACAGTCAAGGTTAACGTTAGCTTCGGTCGAAGGTGCAATGATCTTACGCGATGGTCGTACGGGACGGGCAATGCTATGGTCGAGCGTCATGGGAGACGTACGACTTACCTTTTACGGGAGACGACGGATGTTTTCTGGGTTCTTGTCGAGACCTTATCTTAATACAAGATTTGGATTATAACGTGCGTCTTACCTGCTCTGGTCGTGGTCGTACGACGTGATTTTTTTGCCCAAACAGACGCCGAAACCAGGTACTCCTCGATGGAAAAATTACTCTTGTCGCTTGTTACAGCCGCAAAGAAATTACGACATTATTTGGAATCACACCCGATTACTGTCGTTACTAACTATCCTATCAAGTCTGTCTTGAGAAAACCTGAGTTGACAGGTCGATTAGCGAAATGGAGTGTATATCTCAGCAGCTACGACATCGACTTCAAACCTAGAACAGCGATCAAATCGCAGGCACTAGCTGATTTTATCGCCGACTTTAGTCCTGAGTTGGGAAAAGAAGCAGAGTTCGAAGTGTCTATTGTGGCGACTCACGACGACGTACCTTGGACCTTACGCGTCTATGGATCATCCAACATCAGAGGATCAGGACTTGGCGTCGTCTTTAAGTCGCCACAGGGGGGCAAGATGGTATATTCAGTTCGATGTGACTTCAGAGCCACCAACAACGAAGCCGAGTATGAAGCCCTGATCGTAGGAATGGATATGGCCCACGACTCGGGGGCAACCTCGCTACATGTCAAAAGCGATTCTCTTCTGGTAGTGAACCAGATGAATGGAGAATTCACAGCCAAAGACTTAAAAATGGCGTCGTATCTGAAGATAGCAAAAGAAAAATCAGAAAACTTCAAATCATTTTCTATTGAACAAATTCCGAGGGATCAGAATACTCAAGCCGATGCTTTAGCAAACCTTGGATCCGCTCTAGTCGAACCAATATTCGACAATATTCCTCTGATCCACTTAGATCGAGGAGCAAGTAGATGACTGGTCGTGTGACATTCAAAACTTTCTCTTACACGACCAACTCCCAGAAGACAAGATGGAAGCTCGAAAGGTTAGATTCAAGGCATCCAGGTACGTCATGATCGAAAATAGACTCTATCGACGATCATCAACAGGCTTAAACCTAATATGCGTCGTCAATAAGAATCAAATCCAGAAAATCCTCCAAGAAATGTGTTATTGCCAAAAATCGCACCAAAGGGACAACTTAAGGTCGATGTGGACTTAATCAACTAAAGAAAGAATCTTTCGACGAGACGTGCGACGAGGGAAAAAATAAACGAGACAAGGGATTTGATGACGCAGGAAAAACCTCAATCGAGGAAAAAACCTGCGGACGACAAGGGATGTCGTCGCTGCACTATGGTCGCCAATCAGGGGCGACGTCCTTGGTACTGGCGTCGGTCGTACGATGATTACAATACAAATGAAGGAAATACTTCGAAATGTAAAGTACAAGTGTTTAAATGTAAAAACAGGTGTTTGTCGTGTGTGAATACAAAGTGTGAACTTCTGGTCGAGAGCTGTTGTCGTGCGTCGAGAGCGATACTTGAGCTTTCCTTCGAGTGTTCTTGAGTTCGCTGTAAGGTTCTGGCTTTCAGTACTTGATCTCCAGAGTTTGAATGTTCTTTGCTATGAGTTTGGATGATTTTCTCTGCTGTTTGGTGATGTTCGCTGGAGTGTATTGGATTCTAACCGATGTCCCTTGAAATGGTGCTTTAGCTTGTCTTTTATAGTCTTCGCGTCATTAATTAGTTCCATTAATGATTTTATCAACGGCTACAACGACTGGAAACGGTCGCCGAGATGAATGTTCATAATACTCTTCGTCCGTTACGGCTATCGATCGTTAATGGTTGTGTCGGTTATGTCCGTTGCTCTTTAATGACTTTGACTCCTGCATTAAACACTTAACAAACGTAACAGTCAAGGTTAACGTTAGTTCGGTCGAAGGTACAATGATCTTACGCGATAGTCGTACGGGACGGGCGATGCTAAGGTCGTGCGTCATGGGAGACGTACGACTTACCTTTTACGGGAGACGACGGATGTTTTATGGGTTCTTGTCGAGACCTTATCTTAACACAAGATTTAGTTCACAATCGTGCGTCTTACCTGTCCTGGTCGTGGTCGTACGACGTGATTTTTTGTCCAAAAAGTTTGCCCCCAAAATTTGAAAATTGAATGTCAAATTTAAGTTTTAAATTTTGTCCATCAGACGCACAGGAAATAAGATAAGAGTTAGAAATTACCTCAATCGCCTTGGAGCTAGACTGGTTCGTTTCTAACAAAACGAGAAGTTGAAAAGGAAACGAGGTCGTGACGTCATACTAACACATGATGATGCTTACCAGCTGTCAAGGACAGGTGGCGACGATCCCTGCGGTCATACGGAAGGACGGGGGCGCGCAACGGTTATCCAGGGATTCGATCCAACCCTGTTTTTCGGTCTAAATAGGGATGTTGACGGATCCTTTCCTTATTTCTCCCTTGAAGAGTTTGTGCTGTGATTTCCTTGCCATTCTTTGTCTGATATCTTCCGAACTTGTGAAAATCTCTGACCTGGTTAGGTTTCTTCGGGGATTAATGCTCCTATAAGTAAGGTACGATTTCTCTGACTTCTGCAAATTTTGTTTAGAAATGTCGAGGGATCCTGAAAGTGTCATTCAAGAGTCATCGGACCTTCGGGACTTTAGAAAGTTAGCGAAAATTCCTGCGTGGGTCGAATTGATCCGTCTAGGCCAGATCCTATCAAATGAGTGTCCCGAGGGGTACATCGTAATCTATGAATACCCTTTTAAGATAGGTTTCGAATGGCCTTTTTCTCCTCTGGCCAAGGCGTTTATGTTAGAGTTTGACTTGGCACCGAGTCAGTTGATGCCTCAGTTCTGGCGAGTCGTACGAGTGATCGAGCGTGCTACTAAGAAATGGGATTCTCCCATGAATGTACAGGACATCCTCTCGTCTTATCAAGCCAAGATGGACGGATGTCATCGATGTAGTTTACATTCTAGATTCAAGGGCGATCGCGTTTTGGTTTTAGGAACGGGTGTGAATGACCGCGGGTGGAAGTCTCGATATGTTTTCGTGCGTAAGTTGTCCCTTGACTCTGAGAGTGAGTGGATTAGGACGAGCCGGAATACGTCGGGTGAGCCTCGTTATTTCATCTGTCGTGCGCTGTAGATGATTTATATATGATTTTTAACTTGTTTTTTGTATGTTGATAGCCATAAAGTTCGAGGTCGTGAAGCCAGACGCTAACTCTCAAGCGAAGATTAATTCGATTTTAGAATTTAGCGTCGCCGAGAGGTCTTTCATTGTGAGACATACGGCGGATGACGACGATTTAGAATCTTCAGGAGAGAATCAGGGGGAGAAGTGTGAAGAGAAAGGAAGAGAAGAGGAAGAAGATAAGTCGAGAGGAAGGAGAGGGATGACGGGTAAGTTTTACTTACTTTTTCTTCCTATGTTACCTCGAGTCTTTTTCCTTTGTGTGCTTTATGACATTCCTTTTTTCCAGGAGAATCGCAACCTAAAGTGTTGAAGGTTTCTGCTAAGAGAGCAGCTGAGCTGGAGTATGCTCGTCAGGGCAGGGAGAGAAGGCTAAAAGCCATGTCCGTTGGCCCTAAAATTCCAAAGAAGACGAGGACGACGACTCCGAGGGAGTCGTCGTCTGGGGTTAATGACTCGTCGAGAGTCGCTTCACCTGAGAAGGTAGGGGTCGGATCGCCTAAGAAGGTGATTGCAGCGACACCCATCAATTCCTCCGGCGGAAACGGTGAAGTCCCCGTCTGCCGCGTCGAATCCTTTGTCAGCCGACAAGGGCGAGGATCACTCGCGGGAGGGGAGAAGGTCACGACGGTCAACTTTTCGCTGCCATCGGATTTTATGACAGGTGATGTCCTAGACGGGACGAACCTTTTCCCTCACCTGGATAGCTTCCTGCTTACATCTTTCAGGGAGCGTTTTGAGGGGTTTCCTATCGAGGAGACGGGTGCCCATATAGCCGGCTTGTCGTTCATGGTAAGTCTTTCTTTCAAGACTTAGTTTATCTAGGCCTAGGTTTCGTTGTCGTTGTCGTTGTCGTTGTCCACTGATGATGTTTCCGTAGGCACTTCAGGCTACTTTGGCCTCGCGAAGTGGAGCGGCGAAGGTAAAAGATCTTTTGTCTGCTGCTCGTGAAAGAGAGGAAGCGGCGCTGGACAGAGCGAGTGCCTCTACAAGTCGTGCTGAGGAGTTTTCGAAGCGGCTTGACGATGCTTTAGAACATTTGAAGATCGTTCATCTTGCCAAGGAAGATCTTAGTCATCGTCTGACGCAATCTTTGTCCATGACTGCTGAACAAAGGGAGGAGATGGAAAAAATTAAGGAATCCTTGGTTGTTGTTTCGAAAGAGGCTGAGGATTATAAATCCAAGGTGGAGATTTTGGAGAAGGAGGTGCAAGCCGTAAAGGACGAGGGTAAGTCGGTTTTTGCCATAGCTCGTCTGACTGCTCGGGCAGCGATCATGCGACGACATTTGCTGGGAAAAAGACCCTCTTGCTTCGGCGAAGGAGGAGCTGGACATCTATCTCAATGGTGTTGGGACCGAGAGGGATCTTGACTCGGACGATGAGAAGGATGCTGAGGAGGAGGTGGCAGGTGAAAGCATTCAGGACGGGACTTCGGGCATGAACGCGATGGATGCTCCTCTTTAATCTAAGAATTTTATTTTCTTTGCTGCTCGATCGTTGGTGGTTGAGTGTGTACCTGACGATCTTTTTAAATGCACTTTTTTGTTTGAACATGTGTTTTCATATATTTGGTAAGCAAATATCACATTGGTTATGAATTCGATCATAGAATACATACGAAATCATGCGACCAAGGTATTCATTGTAATACGATGATAAGAACGTAAAACAAATATAAAAACACGTGATTAAATCATCCATTCAGTGTATGAAAGTTAAGAAACTTAGGGGTAAAGTCGTTTAGACTCTGCGATCGTACGACCGGATCGTACAGCGAGTTTGTATCGTATGCCCCTGTGGAGAAATAATCAAGTTATAGACCTAATCGTTTATGTCGTTCGACCTTGCGATATTAAAGTCATATAGTAGACTTAATGATTACTGTCGAGCGACTCTGCGATAATCTGTCGTGGGATTCTGCGATAAAATGATGTCGGGGGTTGGTCGTTGGCTAGCCAACGACCCTCCGATGCTTAAGTCAGTAAATGTTTTGCGAGAAAAAATCGTATGAGAAAGAGTTAGAGAACGTACCATTTCAGACTCTCTCTATTTGCCCCCTGTCATTTATTACCATACTCTTTTTAGGAGGAAAAGGTAGGTTTTAAATGACAGAATGACACGGAGAAATATCGTCCTGCAGTCGACTATGTTGTCGTGCGACGAGGCACCATAGTAGATTTATCCGTGTGGAAAAGATATTGTTAATTTAGGGATAGAAAAACGAACCTGTCGAAAGCTTGACATTACGACTTCAGTTTATTTTCTCTTTTGATCTCCTGGATTCCCCATGGCGTAGGGAATTTCAATTAATAACTTTTGCATGCTCGGGAGTCGATGGTCGATGGCTATTAGCTGGAATAGTGACATCGTCGATGATATCTTTGAGATTTCCTTTCGGAAAATGATATGCTAGTTCCTTCTTCAATGAAATACAGTCGTCTGTCGCATGACCATGATCGGCATGGAAGTCGCACCACTTTGATTTATCTTTCTTAGCATCGTCCAGGTCGGACTTCTTTGGCCATCGAATGGTAGCTTGGGAACTTTTCAGAGCTTCGACTAGGTCCTTGGCAGATCCTTTGAATCCGTAAGAGGATATCTTGGGGTACTGAGTGAACTTAGCCGCGGTCTTGGCCTCTGCTTTCGTCTTGAAACGAACATTTGAAATTTGGCGCTCTGGCTCTACTCTAGAAACAGCCTTTGTCTTGAACTCTGGCTTTCTGACGCCTAACGACTTCTTGTCGTCAGTATGCTTGCGACGAAAGGCTTCATCGTCTTCGACCCTCATATATGCTAAGGTCCGAGCTCGGACGTCTTCGAAATTCTCTGGGGGATATTTGGTCAGGTCGGTGTATAAACCCGAATTATCGTCCAGACCACGCTTATAGGCTTCGATTGCGGTTTTTACGTCGCAATTGCGGATGCTGATCATTTCGGCATTGAATCTATTAAAATAACTTCGAATAGACTCATTAGCTTTCTGCACGATGTAATATAGGTCGCTGGTCTGCTTCTCCATCTTACGACTGCTGGCGAATTGCTGGGAGAATTGATTAACCAACTCAGCAAACGACCTGATGGATTTGGGTTTGAGGTTGATTAACAATTGGAGAGCAGGACCAGTGAGGGTTACTCCAAAACTCTTACACATGCATACTTCCTGGTACATAAATGGGATCGAGATCGTCCACATGAGCTGCTTATATTGCGCGACGTCCTCAGTCGGGGTCACACCCGAATACTTGGGAGTGAAGGCAGGAATGTTATACTTCTTTGGGATCTTGACGGTGGCGATCTCGTCGATGAAGGGTGACGCCTGATACCCCAAGCGAGGCTCGACGTCGACAGGCACGACTGCCCAGGCAACTCGGCGAGCAAGGACAGGACGCACTCATTTTGGTCTTCTAACATCTTCAAACGCTAAGCGATGGGATCGTTAAGATCGGTATTTGACCCTGTCGAGGGATTGGCCCCTGGGCTAGTGCCATTACCATGCGACGAACCATTGGTGTTCCCGTTAAAAGGAACAGAATATGGTTGTGACCCATATTGGAATTGTTGCGGTCCGTTCTGAAACGATTGTGGTCCCTGCTAGAAAGGCTGCGATCCACCTTGAGGTCCATTCTGAAATGGCTGCTGAAATGGTTGCGACCCCTGCTGGAAAGGCTGCGACCCTTGTAATGGCTGAGACCCATTATTCATGGGTGGTGGCCTTATGTGCTGAGGGGGAACTGTCCCAAACTGAGGATTTGAGTTGGACGGCCCTGGCTGTTGATTCTGCATGAACGGGCCTGGATGCTGATTTTGCGCGGATGAACCTGGATTCGGGACAAATGGTCTAGGGCCATTCTGGTCGAACGGTCTTGGAATTGGGTTATGCACGAACGGCCTAGGACCATTTTGAGGCCCAAGAGGATTTATTAACCGCGCGATCTCCTCAGCTGCTCTGTGATTCTGCTCTGCCATTGCATTGAGCTGATTCCTAGCGACTTCGAGCTCCTGATACATCTGAGCAACAGCTTGCTGCAGATTTCCAGAGGTTGCCATTTTCCTGCAACATAGAATAGAAGAAACTCCAAGAAACTATTAGTAGGGTGCACGTTCGTCGAGGATTTTCTCTAGATGAGGTCCCACGGATGGCGCCAAACTGTTACTGCCAAAAATCGCACCAAAGGGACAACTTAAGGTCGATGTGGACTTAATCAACTAAAGAAAGGATCTTTCGACGAGGCGTGCGACGAGGGAAAAAATAAACGAGACAAGGGATTTGATGACGCAGGAAAAACCTCAATCGAGGAAAAAAGATGCGGACGACAAGGGATGTCGTCGCTGCACTATGGTCGCCAATCAGGGGCGACGTCCTTGGTACTGGCGTCGATCGTACGATGATTACAATACAAATGAAGGAAATACTTCGAAATGTAAAGTACAAGTGTTTAAATGTGAAAACAGGTTTTTTTCGTGTGTGAATACAAAGTGTGAACTTCTGGTCGAGGACTGTTGTCGTGCGTCGAGAGCGATACTTGAGCTTTCCTTCGAGTGTTCTTGAGTTCGCTGTAAGATTCTGGCTTTCAGTACTTAATCTCCAGAGTTTGAATGTTCTTTGCTCTAAGTTGGGAAGATTTTCTCTGCTGTTTGATGATGTTCGCTGGAGTGTATTGGATTCTAACCGATGTCCCTTGAAATGGTGCTTTAGCTTGTCTTTTATAGTCTTCGCGTCATTAATTAGTTCCATTAATGATTTTATCTACGGCTACAACGGCTGGAAACGGTCGCCGAGATGAATGTTCATAATACTCTTCGTCCGTTACGGCTATCAATCGTTAATGGTTGCGTCGGTTATGTCCGTTGCTCTTTAATGACTTTGACTCCTATATTAAACACTTAACAAACATAACAGTCAAGGTTAACGTTAGTTCGGTCGAAGGTACAATGATCTTACGCGATGGTCGTACGGGACGGGCGATGCTAAGGTCGTGCGTCATGGGAGACGTACGACTTACCTTTTACGTGAGATGACAGATGTTTTATGGGTTCTTGTCGAGACCTTATCTTAACACAAGATTTAGTTCACAATCGTGCATCTTACCTGTCCTGGTCGTGGTCGTACGACATTATTTTTTACCCAAACAGCGACTACGTCCTCCGTCGAGTATTCCAAAACACTCAAGAGCCCAATGCAGGTAAACTTTCCACCAAGTGGGAAGGTCCTTATCGTATCTCAGAAGTCGTTGGTAAAGGTGCCTATCGGCTCCAAACCCTCGACAACCAAGACGTCCCACGTAGCTGGAACGATACACATTTGAAAAGGTATTTTTCTGAGTTTTTTTCATACGATTTTCTCATAGCGACGATTACTAACTTAAGCATCGGAGGGTCGTTGCTTAGCCAACGACCAACCGCTGACATCGTTTTAACTAGAGATGGCCAAATGGGCCCGGGCCCGAAAAAGCCCGCCAAGAGCCCGAAGCCCGGTCTCGGCCCCCCGGGCCCTAACATGCCTTGTTTTTGCTGAAAATCTCGGCCCGGCCCGGTTCCTATTCAAAAAACTAGCCGTTATTATAGCCGTTTTTTTGGGTTTTTCTTGCCTCCAAAACACTATAAATAGGTAGTGGATGTATTGAGTTTGATACCAACTTACAAAAACGCAAAAAACGCAATTCTTGCTTACAATTTTCGATTTCTCGCTTTCTCGTGTTCATTTCATACAACTTCTCGTTCTTTCAATTTTTCCATCCTTCACTCAAAATGGCCGACGGTAGTTCATCAAACCTACAAATTAGAGAATTTCTTGCCGAGCACGGACGAAAATCCGATGTTTGGAATGATTTCAATATGGTGGTTCTCACAGACGGGAATAAAAAGGCACAATGCAAAAGGTGTGGACTTCTCCTTGCGCTCTCGGGAAACTCGACCTTAAAGAGGCACACCGATGGGGCATGCAAGGCACTCAAGTCCGGAGGTAATTCCCATACTTGACAACCAAGGTCAAATATGGTCGTACGATAACATGTTGGCCCGGGAATTAACAACAAAATGTGTTATTCAAATGGGGTTGCCGTTCGGACATTTCGTCAATCCGCGTATGACGAAAATGATCCAAAAATGTCTACAACCTCGCTACACTCCGGTAAGCCGTCAAACTCTTAGACGTGATGCATTAAAATTGTGGGAAAATGCTAAAAATGAAATGAAAGACATGTTTGATAAAATGCCTAACAACATTTCTTTAACTTGTGATGTGTGGAGCGCACCACACGGATTGCCACATTCTTATATATGTATAACGGCACATTGGATGGAGTCGTGGAAATTGGTCAAACGTGTAATATCGTTTGAAAGGTTTGGTTCGCCACATTCGGGTGAACGTCAATTTTCAATTATAAAAAAAGCACTTGTTTTTTATAATATTTCAAATAAAATCGTTAGCATTTTATTTGATAACGCTAGTAATAATACTGCATGTGTGGATAAATTAAAATGTGCTTTAACCCCTATGTTGTTGGATGGTGAAATATTTCATACACGTTGTGTTGCCCACATTATTAATTTAGTCGTTCAAGATGGTTTAGGACAATGCAGTGACACGCTAACCAAATTTAGATGTATGTTATGGAGAATTTTTAATAAAGGTAAATCAATGCAAATGAAATTTAGAAAATATTGCGAGGAATGTGGATGGCGAGCTTTGGGACCGGCTCATGATATGCCCGTTCGATGGAATTCAACATATCAAATGATCGAAAATTTGCGTGCACAAAACATTTATTACATTTCATTTTATAATGTTCATTACCCACGGAATTCTATTGTAGAGTGGGATTGGGTCGTGATTGAGGGATTATACGATCTTTTGGGTGATTTTAAAAACGCAACAACTTACTTATCCGGTGTTTATTATCCAACAAGCCCTCTAGTTTTAAATCAAATATATATTTTAGCAAACAAAATTAGAGCGTACGAGGATAGAGAAGACCATTGGTCGAATATGATTGTTACAATGAAAGCAAAATTGTTAAAATATTTTAGAAAAATCCCTTTTTCTTTTCTTTGTGCTGCGGCGTTAAACCCGTGGCTAAAGGTTGTTGGTGTTGAGGTTTTAATTACTGGAATAAGTCAAGCTTTTGGTTTAGATACGTCCACAAATTCTACTTTTTCAACGAAAAGAAAAACATTATTTAATAACATGTTTTTAGAATTATTTGAAATTTATAAAGTCCGACATGAGGGCGCACACCAACAACCCTCCCAACAACCACTATTTGCGTCGGGTTCTTCTAGTAGTGGTCATCGCCAAAACCGGAAAGACTTAATGACCTCTTTAATGAATGAGGTGCAAAATGAATCAAGTAAAAAATCCCGATATGACAGTAATCTCAATGAATTACAAATTTATATGAATACTAATTTCTCTTGGAATGCTCAAGTTGATAATTTTGAAGAATTAAACATATTAGGATTTTGGCAAGAAAGAGAACAAGCATTTCCGATTTTGGCATTAATGGCTCATGATATACTAACAGTCCAAGCTAGTACCGTAGCTTCGGAGTCCGCTTTTTCTCTTAGTGGCAGGATCATTTCGGCCCGTCGGACAAGATTAAGCCCAGAGTCAGTAGAAGCTTGCATTTGTTTGAAGGACTACTTGGATAGTATTGAAAGAATTCAAGACCGAACGACCCTAGAGACGGAGCTTGATGTAGTGGAAGAAAATATTTTTGAAAACGAAAGTGCCCAACAACTAAGTACCCCGACAAGTACCGATTGTGAAAGTAATGTATCACATTACGACGACGACGAGATCGACCCTGAAGAACAACTCGATGTTGATGAACTCGATGATCTTACGGCTATTAATAGACTTAAAACGACCGGAACTCTTGCATACTATCTACCATACGAGGACGAGGATTAAGAGTATTTTTCTTTATAATTCAATAAATGTACTTATTTAAATGTATTTTTCTTTATAATTTATATAAAATTAATAGAACGTATTTTTCTTTATATATGAAATTCTAATAGAACGTATTTTTAAGTATGTTTGAGTGACCCAATTAAGTATTTTATAGTGGATACGAATAATATTTACTAAAAAAGCAAAAAATACATTTTTTACGAAGCCCGATTTAGGCCCGGCCCCTTGGGCCCGGGCTTGCGAAGAGCCTGATCGGGCCTAGCCCGTAACTACAAAAACCCGACCCGGCCAAGCCCGGGCTTGTGAATAGTGTTTGGGCCCGGGCCCGCCTAAAGCCCGGTCCAGGCTAGCCCGGCCCGGCCTTTTGGACATGTCTCGTCGCATGATACAAATGTTCAAGTCTATGACTCGCTTTGTCGCAGGGACGCACGATTCACGAGCGTCGTACGATTTGGTTATACGATCGTAGAGTTTAATATTCATTCGATCTAAGTTCTGGATGAACACGTCAGTCGCATGTGATTGTTAATATAATTCAAATGTATGATACATGTTTTGATCATTGTATTACAGTGAATGCCTAAGTCGCATGTTTTCTTCTACGATTGAAATTCGCAATTAAACACTTATGATTACTTATAAGGCATGTAAAACAGGGAGATATGCGAGATAAAGAAAGGGTCGACGTGGATAAGGGGAACATCGTCGCTAGTCGCACAAGATCCACTGATATCACATCAATCGCGCTCGTTGCCTTTGCCTTCTCAGGCGTATTGACTCACGATGAGCCATCAACCTTCGAAAACGGTTTCCTCAGGATCGTCATCCGCGTCTTCGGTAAAACCCCCGACTCAGTTGTCAAGGCCTGCAGTCTTATCTCTTTGCCCTCACAGGCGAACTTGAGTTGAGCTGCTCTTTTAGCCGAGATCGTCGGCACCTTCATCTACGATTCTTCTGAGAATATATAAAAGATGAACATCACAAGATAAACTTAAAAAATGAAAAAGGCCAAAAGTCTTCGAAATCAGGGCATTAGTTGAGTCAATGATAAACCCAAAGCATGAATGTCTTAGCTAAAAGACGAGTAAAAGATTTCAAAACTATACCCTATATAGGTGCTCAAAAGCCACGAAAAGCTAAGTAAGACAGAGATTCTTGCAAGATTGGAAAATATTGAACAAAGAGCAACAAAGAATCCCAGAAGAATCTCGTTCTCAAAACTCTCCGAAATCGTAAAGGGAAAGGATCCGTCGAAGATCTCTATTTATGCTAAAAATCGTGTCAGGTCGAACCCCTCGATAGTCGACACGTGCCCCTGCCTTTTCGAATGCTCGACAGATTGTCGACACCTGGCCAATACAGCTGTTACACACGATCGCACGTCAGCGTGACATCACGACCCTATCTTCGACTTCCCATTCGGTTAGAATTGGACCGATCCAGTTCCAAGGCCACTGAATAGATTTATTTACACGTGTCACTGGAAAAATTTTAAAAACTTTTGAAATTTGAATTTGTCACTCCACTTTTTCAAATTTTGGGGGCAAACTGTTTGGGCAAAAATCCGCCAGCCTCGACCACAACCAAGACATTAAAAACATTTATTACACTTCTCTTGTAACGAAGTTAAATCGTCAACACTCTATCCTTGGATCGAAGCCATAGTCGAAAGTACCTCTCGACACCCGACCGTCGTATAGAAACATACGACCTCGACCAACTAACACGCGACATTTCTGTTACGTTTTCATCATTCAATGCAGGTCAACCTCATTCATAGCCAACATACGAAACCGACAGAGCAGTTATGAGCATTAAAACAACGATGACCAGTACGACCGTTACTAGAAGAAATCATGAAGTCATTAAAGCATTCGAAGACTATAAATACAAAGAAAAATCTATCATTTGGAGAACAATATAACACAAGCGAACTCAAGAATCACACTGCGTACTCAAGAACATCTGAAAGCAAAGGAATTTCTCTCCAGTGATCGCTCTCGACGCACGACCCACACTCTCGACCAGCAGTTTTTAGCATACGACACACTTGTCTTACATTCGATACACTTGTTATTTTTACATTTCAAGTCATTTGTATTGTAATCACTGTACGATTGCCACCTGAAACAAAGGACATCGCCCCTGTTTGGCGACCATAGTGCAGCGACGACTTCCACAGTCGTCCGCGGGTTTTTTCCTCGTTGAGGTTTTTCCCGCGTCATCAAAATCTCTGTCTCTTTACGATTTTTTGTCTTTGTCGCACGCTTTTGTCAAACGATTCCTTTCTTTAGTTGTTAAGCTCCACAATCAACCTCAAGTTGTACTTGTGTGCGATTTTTTGCATTAACAGTCGCCTATTTGAAAGACTTTAATTTTGACATTTTTGTTGTAGTGTCGCTCGACCACTTGCTTTTGTGATGCCATTTTAATCAACGCTGACTCTCTGAGCTCTTCGAGGGCATCAAGATCATAACTTAGATCGACTAAATTGTGGTCGATGAAAGTATGTCTTGATGTCGAAAGATGAATTTCGACTGGTAGAACTGCTTCACAACCATAAACCAAGGAGAAGGGAGTCTGTCCTATGGACGTACGAGGCTTCGTACGATTTGCCCACAGGACTGAAGGAAGCTCTTCGACCCACTTTCCCTTTGCGGCTTGTAATCTATTTTTGATTGACGCAACGATGGTCTTATTGCTTGATTCAGCAAGTCCATTTGCCTAGGGATATCTGGGTGTCGAAGTCGTTAGCTTGATACTACGGTCTTCACAGAACTGTTGAGTCCTGTCGCTTATGAATTGAGATCCATTGTCGCAGACAATTTCAGATGGAATCCCAAATCTGCATATAATGTTAGTCTGGATAAAAGACACGACTTCCTTGTCCCGAACTTGGGAAAAGGCTGCTGCTTCCACCCATTTGGAGAAATAATCTGTAAGTACGAGGAGGAATACCTTTTGCCCCAGAGCAGGTGGTAGCTTGCCGACAATATCCATTCCCCACCTCATGAAGGGCCATAGGATAAGTGTCGAGTGCGAAGGTTCAGAGGGTTTATGAGACATACCTGAATGTCGTTGACATGGATCACAGTTCTGGACATACCTGACGGCGTCTTGTCGTAGTGTTGGCCAAAAATACCCTTGTCGGGAGATACGTTTAGCCAAACTGCGACCTCCTGAGTGATTGCCACACTCTCCATCGTGCATTTCTTGAAGGATTTTCTGGATTTGACTTTTGCTGACGACGCATCTTAGATTTAAGCCCGTCGATGATCGTCGATAGAGCCTATCTCCGATCATGACGTATTTGGACGCTTTAAATCTGATTTTCCGAGTGTCCATCTTGTCTTCTGGGAGTTGGTCGTGCATGAGGAAATTTTGGATGTCACACGACCAATCATCTTCTTCGTCTTCGATCTGGATGACATCAATGTTTTCGATGGACGATGCCGCTAGATGGATCATGGGGATAGCGTCGAATATTGGTTCGACCAGAGCAGACCCAAGGTTTGCTAAAGCGTCGGCCTGAGTATTCTGGTCCCTTAGGATCTGTTCAATAGAAAAAGATTTAAATTTTTCGGATTTTTCTTTTGCTACCTTAGGTACGCTGTCATTTTTGAATCTTTGGCCGCGAATTCTCCATTCATCTGGTTCACGACCAGAAGAGAATCGCTTTTAACATGCAATGCGGTTACCCCCGAGTCGTGGGCCATATTCATTCCCACGATCAGGGCTTCGTATTCGGCTTCGTTGTTGGTGGCTTTGAAGTCGCATCGGACTGAATATACCATCTTGCCCCCCTGTGGCGACTTTAAGACGAAGCCTAGTCCTGAACCTCTAACGTTGGATGATCCGTCGACATGTAAAATCCAAGGTATGTCATCGTGAGTCGCCACAGTTGACACTTCGAGATCTGCTTCTTTCTCCAATTCAGGGCTGAAATCAGCAATAAAATCTGCCAAGGCTTGCGATTTGATTGCAGTCCTGGGCTTGAAATCGATGTCGTAACTGCTGAGATATATGCTCCACTTTGCTAAGCGACCTGTCAACTCAGGTTTCCTCAAAACAGACTTAAGAGGAAAATTAGTCACGACAGTAATAGGATGCGATTCAAAATAATGTCGCAATTTCTTAGCAGCTGTAACTAGCGACAAAAGCAATTTTTCCATAGAGGAATACCTGGTTTCTGCGTCCAAGAGAGATTTACTTACATAGTATATCGACAATTGTTGCTTTTCGTCTTCTCGCGTTAGGACGACACTTACTGCATTTGGACTGACAGCCAAATATAGCTGTAAGATCTCATGATCGTGAGGTTTCGACAATAAGGGACACGACGTTATGTACTCTTTAAGCTTTTGCAATGCTTGCTAGTGATCATCGGTCCAGTCGAAGCCTCTATTTTTCCTGAGGACATTGTAAAACAGATGGCATTTATCTGAGGATCGAGAGATAAACCTGTTCAAAGCTGCCACCCGACCAATAAGCCTTTGGACTTCTTTGAAATTTCTCGGGGATTTGATTTCGATAATGGCTTTGATTTGGTCGGGATTAGCCTCGATTCCTCGACGAGTGACCATGTAGCCCAAGAACTTTCCAGCACTGACGCCGAAAGAACACTTTGTTGGGTTGAGCTTCATGTTATACTTCCGAAGGACGTCGAACGATGGCCTCAAGTGCTCGACGTGGTCGACTGCTTGCTTCGACTTGACGAGCATGTCGCCGATATAAACTTCCATTGTGTCGCCAAGGTGATCTTTGAACATTTTATTCACCAGACGCTGGTAGGTAGAACCTGCATTTTTTAGTCCAAAAGGCATAACTTTATAACAGTAAATACCTCGATCTGTCATGAATGCAGTTTTCTCTTGATCCTCGAAGTGCATTAGGATCTGATTGTATCCAGAATAAGCATCCATGAATGTCAATAGTTCATGCCCCGCTGTTGCGTCGACCATGGCATCGATGTGTGGCAATGGAAATGGATCTTTTGGACAAGCTTTGTTGAGATCGGTGAAGTCGATACAGACTCTCCACTTGCCATTTTTCTTTGCCACGACCACGACGTTGGCAAGCCAATCGGGATATTTTACTTCGCGATTTTTTCCTGTCTTGAGGAGATTGTCGACTTCGTCATTTATCACCTTATTCCTTTCAGGAGCAAATTTCCTTCGCTTTTGCTTGATGGGCTTGAATGACGGATCGATGTTAAGCTTATGGGAGATGATATCAGGATCGATACCGACCATATCTTCATGCGACCAAGCAAAACAATCGGCATGTTCTTGCAAAAAAGATATTAGTTTGTCTTTAATGTTGGGATCGAGGGATGATCCTATAAAGACTTTTTGATCAGGCTTGCTCTGATCTAGGAAGATCTCTTCTAAGTGATAGTCATCGACTATCGTAGGGGAATCTTGTGCATCCTCGAGCTCTTCGTGCATCTGGGCAATGATTTGCTCTGGATTTTCGAAGCCTGTCATTCTTCTCAAACCGAAAACAAAGGAAACTCCAAGAAACCGTTAGTACGACGCACGTTGGTCGAAGATTTTCTCTAGATGGGGCCCCACGGTGGGCGCCAAACTGTTAATGCCAAAAATCGTCCAGAAGGATAACTTAAGGTTGATTGTGGAGCTTAACAACTAAAGAAAGGAATCTTACGACAAAGTGTGCGACAAGGACAAAAAATTGTAAAGAGAGAGATTTTGAAGACGCGAGAAAAACCTCAACGAGGAAAAAACCCGCGGACGACTGTGGGAGTCGTCGCTGCAATATGATCGCCAAACAGGGGCGATGTCCTTTGTTTCAAGTGTCGATCGTACAATGATTACAATACAAATGACTTGAAATGTAAAAATAACAAGTGTATCGAGTGTAAAACAAGTGTGTCGTGTGCTAAGACTGCTGGTCGAGAGTGCGAGTCGTGCGTCGAGAGCGATCACTGGAGAGAGATTCCTTTGCTTCGGATGTTGTTGAGTACGCAGTGTGCTTCTAGAATTCGATGGTGATAGATGATATACAAATGATAGCTTTTTCCTCTTATTTATAGTCTTCGAGTGTATTTAATGGCTTCATGAATGCTTCATGTAACTGTCGTAACGGTTTGCTGACTTAAATGCTCATAACTTACCTCGTCGGTTATAGCCGTTGATCATAAATGAAGTTTGACCTGCATTAAACGATGAAATCATAACAGAAATGTCGCATGTTAGTCAGTCGAGGTCGTGTATTTCCACACGTTGGTCGAGTGTCGAGAGATACTTTCGACCATGGCTTTGGTCCAAGGACAAAGTGTCGATGATTTAACTTTGTTATAAGAGAAGTGTAATAAATGTCTTTAATGTCTTGGTCGCGGTCGAGGCTGGTGGATTTTTACCCAAACAAGAAGCCATGAAGATTTCATTCGACCAGGATGACCTCGGTGATTCGTATCGCAAGCATCATGACGGGTTGATCATTCAACTCACGATTGGTAATTGTTTAACCCGGCGAGTCCTGGTCGATGGAGGCAGTTCAGCAAACGTTATCTTCCTTGATACCATCAAGGCCATGGGAATCGATCGATCGGAAATCACCCGACGCTCGACAACCTTGGTCGGTTTCAATAGAGACGCGACGAGCACCTTTGGAGAGATCATCTTGCCCGTCTATGCAGGGGGGAATCAATAAGCAGACGAAGTTCAACGTCATCGACTGTGCGTCGGCCTATAACATCATCTTAGGTCGACCATGGATCCATGACATGAAAGTCGTTCCCTCGACGTATCATCAGACCATGAAGTTCCCTACGCCATGGGGAGTCCAAGAGATCAAAAGTGAGCCGAAAGTCGCCCGTGACTGTTATAAGACCACCCTAAAACCACGGAAGTAGCCCGTCTAACAGATACGGGTCGAGGAAATCATCCTGGACCAGAGCAAACCTGACCAAAAGGTCTTGACAGGTTCGTCTCTCTACCCCTGCCTTAAAGACAAGCTAATGTATTTCTTGCAAGAACATGCCCATTGTTTTGCCTAGTCGCACGAAAACAAGAAATTTACTCCTGAGAGGAATAAGCAGAAAGGTCCTAGTCGTATCTCAGAAGTCGTGGGTAAAGGTGCCTATCGGCTCCAAACCCTCGACAATCGAGATATCCCACATAGCTGGAATGCAATACATCTGAAAGGCACTTCTTCTAAGTCCTTTTTCTTTTTTTCTTACGATTTTTTACCTCGACGATTACTGACTTAAGCATCGGAGGGTCGTTGGCTAGCCAACGACCAACCTCTGACATTGTTTTATCGCAGATCGCACGACATCAGTTGCTAAGTCTATTATACGACTTTAGTTTCGCAGGATCGCAGGACACAAATGATCAAGTCTATGACTTGACTATACTATCACAAGGACAAACGATCCAAGTTCATCGTATGATCTAGTTGTATGATCATAAGGTCTAGCGACCCCTCGATCTAAGTTCCTAACTTAGAAGAATCTCTTGTTCTGAATGAATGCTTTGATCGCATGTATTTACGTTTGCTTATACGAATTAAAAGTACAAAAGTCTTACGACTTATGTTATAATCATTGTATTACAGTGGATGCCTAAGTCGCACATCTTCTTGCTCATTTTTTTATGAATTTCACGATTGATATCGTATTTGCTTATGAAATGTAATGATACACAAGTTCAAAGGAAAGATAAATTCATTTATCAAACTATCGATTACATTAGGCGACTCGACCACCAACGGTCAAGCGATAAAAGCGAAACTAAAGAAAAATCTTCTAAGTCTGAGAATCTTCTAAGTCTGAGAAGTCTCGTCTATCGCATCCTTGCCTGAGGCCTCGCCTTTAGAACCTTCGTCCGCCTCCTGCTCCTCGTCGACCTCCTTCTCATCATCCGAGTCGAGGTCCTTTGCAGATCCGACTTCACTCAGGTAGAAGGCAAGCTCTTCTGACGCCGAAGCAAGGGGATTTTTCCCCGACAGGTGTCGTCGCATGATCGCCGCTCGTGCAGAAAAGCGAGCAAAAGCGAAGACGGACTTAACCTCGTCCTTCAAATCCTCGACCTCCTTCTCTAGACTCACCACCTTGGACTTAGACTCCTCGGCTTCTTTTTCCTTCATAGCCAAGGACTCCTTCGTCCTGTCCAACTCCTTCGTCCTGTCCAACTCCTCCCTTTGGTCATAGATCAAACATAAGGACTGCTTTAGACGAGAGTTCACCTCATCCCTCGCATGTCCGACAGCCTCCAATTCGTCCAGGGCATCATCGAGTCATACCGACAGACCCTCGGTGCGTTCCAAGGCCGACTTCTCCCTCTCCAGCGCCGCGTCCTCTCTCTTGAGAGCAGAGGATACAAGACCTTCAATCTTCATCGTCTCGGCGTGCAGAGCCAAAGAAGATTGAAACGTCTGAAAAAACATAAGACACATGTTAGTAAACGTTTGACAAAGATAAACAAACTAAGGGGTTGTTCGGTTCATTTTCTGTTAAGACCTGAATGGATATAGTTGTCTGAGTGGATATGGTTGTCTGGGTAGTAACAGATAAGTTATTGTTCGGTTGTTGAGCTGAATAAACAGTCTGAAAGTCAAAAATGACAATTTTACCCCTAGTCTTTATTTTTATCTGATTAAAAACTGAATAAATGATAAAAAAAATCAATTCCAAACAATTTCAATCCAAAACCAAATTTAACCTTTGAAAAAATAATCCAACCAAATTTAACCAATTTTACCCTCACCTACTGCCTTCTACTGCCATGAAACCCATCCACAAAACCAGTGGCGGATCCAGGATTTTTACATAGTGGGGTCACCTTTAAGGTAAATTATGACCGTAAAGTCGTCCGATGTGTTTTTACTGGGGGGGAAACTATGATAAAAAAGTAAAAAAAAAATGTTTTTAACCTATAAAAATAAAGAAAACCAAGATTTCACTGGGGGATGGGACCCCACCTTTTACAAGGTGGATCTGCCCCTGCACAAAACCCATTACATATGCTTTCGTCCCTCCCAACCCATCACCTGCCATGAAATACTTAATTTATATAATCAAAAATGTACTCAAGTGGATTCCTTTTGCTTTCTTCTTCAACTTCAATTCAACTCAAGTGGGTTCCATTTTAGTGGAGGATTTAATGGATAAAGGAAAAGTGGAGTCAAGAAACATTGATGGAGGAGCGCAGTAGATACAGAAGCAAACGTTGCAGGTTTGAACAAACCCATCTGAAGAGCAATAGAGACGAAGACGTATAAAAGCATAAAGAAGAAACCCAAAAATTTAAGGTTGCAGGTTTGAACAAAACCCATCACTTTCACCTTCCATGGAAGCACCCAAAAAAACAACCAACCGTTCACCCAACCTATCAGTTTACCTTCACTTTAACTTTTGGTGGACCGACGACGACAAGAGATGGAGGCGGTGGGTAAAGCTTTAAGGGAAGGAGGCAGTGAGTTTTCATTTTTAGGATGAGATTGTGTTTTAAAAGAGGGGTATTTAAGTAAAAAAGTTGGCTGAGTGTAAACCAGTGCCTTTCTCCAGCTGTCCGAATAAGTTCAAAATTTCCAGATTAAGCCATAACCGAACATCCATTTATGGCTGAGCGAATAAGCTATATGGGTTATACAGCCCATTAAGCCACAACCGAACAACCCCTAAGTCTTGAAAGATAGACTTACCATGAATGCCAGTCCGACAACATGCGTTCCCGTATCCTCGATAGAGACCCCTCGAAAACGCTCCTCGAAAGATGGGAGCTGATACTTCCCCAGATGCGGAAACAATTTCGTCCCGTCTAGGACGTTGTCAACTAGGAAGTCCGACGGTAATGTAAAATTCACTGTCGTAACCTCCTTATCCTTGGTCGCGTGACCCTTGCCCTTGTCGGCCAATGTACGGGACGACGTCGCAGACGCATGAGTCGTCTTTGTCGCCTGAAGCGCCGGATCAACCGAAGTCGCGATCGCCGCCTTCGCCTTCTCAGGACTAACGACTCTCGACGAGTCGCTTACCTTCGAAGACGGTTCCCTCAGGATCGTCGTCCTTGTCCTCTTTAGGACCCCCGACCCAGTTGTCGGGGCCTCTTTTCTCTTTAGGACCCCCGGCCCAGTTGTTGGGGCCCCCGTTCTCTTTTCCCTCGACTTACGAGCCAATTCGGCTTAGGCCGCTCTCTTGGCCATTGCAGACAACGTTTTCGGCAGAGGTTCTCCTGTAAAACAAGAAAGGAAGAACACCTAAGCGACTGAAAAAAAAGAAGAAATATGTCGAGACGAGGTAAGGTACACTTACCGGTCATCTCTATCTCCGCCTCTTCTCTCGACTCCTCTTTCTTCTCTTCTTCCTCAGTCTCCTCTGTCTCCTCTTCCCCCTCCTCTTCCTCTCGACTCTCCCGACGTCTCTCACTCAAGAAGACTAAATCGTTGTCCTCGTCTACTAGATGATGTGTGACGAACGAACGATCATCCGCACTAATCTCCAAGAACTTTTCGATCTTGGCCCTGGAGTCGTCATTGGGCTCCACCTTGTCAAAGTTGATGTCTGAAAACATGAAGGGAGAAGATTAGTGGAAAAGCAAAGTGATAAACATAATAAAGACGCTCGACAATAGCTAAAACTTACCCGCCATGTTCCAACCGGACCTGATCCAGTCACTTTCGGGGTCCAGCGTCGCCACCCGCACGAGTATATACCTGGTCTTCCATTTGAGGTCGTTGACCACGGTCTTCAGAACCAAGGTACGGTCGCCCTTGTGTTTGGAAAACATGCTGTAGCGACGGTATGTATCCTTCTTGACCTGGTAAGCCGTCAGCAGGTCCGTCACGTTCATCGGTGATTCCCAATTCGCAGTAAGTCGCTCGATGACCTGTATGACACGCCAGAACTGGGGCATTAGTTGCCCTGGCGACAAGTCGAACTCACACATAAACGCCTTAGCTAAAGGAGAGTATGGCCACTGGAATCCTATCTTAAATGGGTACTCGTATATCACGACGTATCCCTCTGGACACATTTCCGGTCGAACTTGACCGGCCTTGCTCACTGTAATCCCCGCAGGGATTTTGGCTAAACTCCTAAAATCGTCAAGATCATCTTGATCTCGAATGGTACTCCTATGTTCGGTCGACATCGCTAACCCTGTTAATCAAGTTTGTCGGTCTGAGAAACCCCAAATGTCCCAATTCTTCCTAGGCTTCCTAGCTATGGATTTGCGACGCATGCAAAGAAGAAGGTGTCGTACCTTTTATAAGCGCTCTAAACCCTCGAAAACTCTAAATCTAACCAAGATCTTACAGGTTTGGAAAAGATTCGCTGAAGAATCATAAGGAATCGAGAAGAAAATCTCGCTCTAAAACTCTCTGAAATCGTAAAAAGGAAAAGATCCATCGCGGGTCACTATTTATGTAATCGATCATGTCAGGTCGAGCCTCCCGATGATCGCCACGTACCCTTACCTTTTCGGATGACCACACGGATCGTCGACACCTGGCAATGACAGTTGCTAAGCACGATCGCATGTCAGCATGACGTCATGATCTTATCCCCTTTTCGACTTCTCCTCTAGTTGGAATTGGACCGATCCAGTTCCAAGGAAACTAAAGTAACTTTTGACACATGTCACGACCCTAGAAGTCCGACTGGCAAAATTCAAAACTCAAAAATTGCTTCCTCATTTTAAATTTTGGGGGCAAACTGTTTGGGTAAAATTTCACCAGCCTCGACCACGACCACCATAGGAAAAACATTTATTACACTTTTTCATAATAAGCTAAAATCATAGTACTTTATCCCCTGGTCAAAATTGAGATCGAAAGTTATTCACCTCACGACACTCGACCACGATGTCGTCTAGCTCACACGTCCGTCGTGTAGAACCATGCGACCTCGACCGACTAACGCACATTATTTCTGTTACGCTTCAGTGTTTAAATGCAAGAATCAATGTCATTAAATGACCAACGGCTATAACCGACAAAGGCCATTAACAGCATTAAAGCTCGGCGTCCGTTACGACAGTTATCAGAAGCATTCATGGCGTTATTCAAAGCACCCGAAGACTATAAATACCTAGCTCAATCATCATTTGCGGGACATCTGATCACACAATCTCACACAAGCTGAAAGCATCCAAACTCTGAAGAACACTTGAAGCAAAGAACTTTCTCTCGAAGAATCGCTCTCGACGCACGACATTCACACACGACACATTGTTTTTACACACGACGCACTCGTTTTTCACATTCGATACACTTGTCACTTTACATCTAAAAGTCTTTCTTTCATCTGTATTGTAATCCTTGTACGATCGACACCCGAAACATAAGGATATCGCCCCTGTTTGGCGATCATAGTGCAGCGACGACCTCCAAAGTCGTCCGCAGGTTTTTTTCTCGTTGAGGTTTTTCCCGCGTCACCAAAATCTCTGTCTTATTTGCATTTTTTACCTTTGTCGTACGCTTTGTCGAAAGATTCCTATTCTTTAGTTGTTAAGCTCCACAATCAACCTTAAGTTATCCTTCTGGACGATTTTTGGCATTAACAGTACACATAACATCTTTCGATGACGGGAATCATACCCGATTCCATGAGTATGACAAACACTAAGTAAGTCATAATATCATGTTCAAGAGCGCCACTACGAATCACCACGGATTCTAGATTACAGCTCATGTCCAAGAAATTACAATTAAGCGCCATGCCTATTTCTTGGTGTGGAAGTAGGGATTACAATTAAGAACCATGCCTATCCCTTATCTTCCAAAAGAAAACGGGAATTACAATTAAGAGCCCTGCCTATTCCATGTTTTCACATCACAATACGAAATGGGAATTACCATTAAGAGCCCGACCTATTCCTCATTTCAAATCAACGAGAATTACGATTAAGCGCCACGCCTATTCCACGTTTATCAGATAATGCTAGTGCCTATGGATCCATTACACTTCTAGTATGCGTGCGTACCAAATCAAAACACATATCAAATCGTATCATACTCGCAGTTGAGTTATAATTATGTCTGTACTGTTAAAACAATCAAGATATGTTTCATATTCGGAAAACATTTGATCAGGAGAACCTCATACAGAATTATCCAGGAAAACTTGTCCGGTAAAC
This sequence comes from Saussurea involucrata, assembly GCA_033807775.1. Classification (NCBI taxonomy): domain Eukaryota; kingdom Viridiplantae; phylum Streptophyta; class Magnoliopsida; order Asterales; family Asteraceae; genus Saussurea; species Saussurea involucrata. Next base: position 49,008,381 of record CM066315.1, read on the forward strand.
TAATAATATCTCATTTAATTAAAAATTTACCCGGAACTACACTATCCGGATATCCCCCTCCGGAGATATAACTTCCGGATATCCCCCTCCGGAGATATAACTTCCGAATATCCCCTACGGAGATATAACTTTCGGATATCCCCCTCCGGAGATATAACTTTCGGATATCCCTCTCCAGAGATATAACTTCTGGATATCTCCCTACGGAGATATAAACTTATCCGAATACTCACAATCTGGAAAACCCCATTATCCGGACAACGCTATCCGGATATCCCCTTCGGAGATATAACTTCCGGATATCTCCCCACGGGGATACAGACTTCATCCGGAAAATCAAACTCCGGGAAAATCATCCGGAAAAGCATCCGGAAAACCCAATTCCGGAAATTATCCAGAAAAACCATCCGGTAAGCTAATCCGGAACCAAATCCGTAAAACAATCCGAAAAAGTATCCGGAAAATCAAATCCGGATTAATCCAGGAAATTCATCTTCAGGATTCATCCAATTTCTAATCTGATTCAATCGATTTCTACCAGAATTTCAATAATCGTTTAGTATCCATTATTTCTTAAAGATATCAGTAAGCTTATAAACCCATTTCAATTCACAGATAAACTTTATTAAAGCAAAACAGGGTGGATGAACTCACCTGCAGAACTGGAACTCGATGAAACCAAAATCAGAAATCCAAATTTCAATAACTCTTTCACCAACACAAATCAGTAACCTAAACGAAAACAAATTAACTTGTGATTACCAATTCTTAGGAAACTAACTTGGAGAAATCGATTGAATTCCTTAACGAAAGCAACCCTGCAAATTGATTTTCTTCTCTGCTTTACAAACCGACTCTAAACCAAGGATTTGAGATAAATCTCAAATCTTCAACCGACATCACTTTTTATACTTCATTTTCAAAATTTTACTATTTAACCCAAAACTACCCAAATTAATAAATCTAACCCCAAATTTCACATCCTTTACAAATTAGATTAAAATTTGTGATCAATTACACTTTTGATCATTCAACTTTAATTTATAACATAATTTTCATCATGAAAATTTGAGGTGTTACAAATCTCGCCAACTTGAAAATGATTTCGTCCCCGAAATCAAAGTTAGGTAAATAAATGGGGATATCTATTCTTCATATCCTCTTCTGCTTCCCACGTCACATTAGCACCTCTATGATGTTTCCATTGTACTTTGACCATGATCACTTCCTTATGTCTTAACTTCTTAGTCGTTCTTTCCAAAATTGTTTCTGGTTCCTCAATACAACGACTTCTCTCATCCACTTTTATTTCAGAAAGTGGTATCTTCTTCGGCTAGGCATTTCCGAAGATAACAAACATGGAAGGTATTATGAATTCCTTCCAATGCAGGTGAAAGCTCTAACTGATAAGCTTGAAGTCCCACTCTCTTGGTTATAGTGAAAGTCCCAAGAAAACGAGGACTTAGTTTTCCACGCTTTCCAAATCTTATTATGCCTTTCCACGGGGATACCTTTAACATCACCCGCTCCCCAACTTGAAATTCTTTTGGTCTTCTTTTCTGATCGGCGTAACTTTTTTGTCGATCTTGAGCCGCCTTCATATGTTTCCGAATTTCCTTCACTTTATCAGTTGTTTGTTGCACAATTTCGGGACCAGCAAATTGCTTTTCTCCGGCTTCCAATCAACATATTGGAGTTCTACATTTTCGTCCATATAAGGCTTCAAAAGATGCCCTTCCGATACTGGAATGATAACTATTGTTGTACGCAAACTCCACTAAGGGTAAATGCATATCTCAGTTACCTCCAAAATCAATTACACAAGATCTGAGCATGTCTTCCAAAGTCTGAATGGTTCTTTCACTTTGCCTGTCCGTTTGTGGATGATATGCGGTACTCAGAGTCACTCTCGTACCCAACTCTTCTTGTAGTGACTGCCAAAATCTTGAAGTAAATCGACTGTCACGGTCAGAAACTATAGACACAGGTATACCATGTCTTGACACCACTTCATCAATATATAATTTGGCTAGCTTATCTATTGGTGAAGCTTCTTTCATTGGTAAGAAGTGAGCACTTTTAGTTAAGCGATCCACGATTACCCAAATAGTATCGTTATCTTTTAACGTTCTTGGTAACTTAGTCACAAAATCCATGGTAATCTTATCCCACTTCCATTCAGGAATCTCCAAAGATTGTAGACTCCCATAAGGTCGTTGATGTTCGACCTTCACTAACGAACACGTCACACATTTCTCTACACATTGTGCCACATCTAGCTTCATAGCTGGCCACCAATAGTGAAGTTTCAAATCTCTATACATCTTAGTACTCCCAGGATGTATAGAATATTTGGACTTGCGAGCGTATTCAAGAAGTTAAATAATGTGCATAAGGATAATTATAACTCACCAACTAGGGTTTGTGAGGTGAAAACCCCAAATCTTGAAGAACCCTAGTTTTTTTAAAGGAATCTATGGTTAGTTTTCATCATAAAATGCAAACCATAACTTAAAATGGGTATTAAATGCTAAGATGTCTCACCTAAAGGTTTATAGGAAAACCCTAACAAAAATGGAAAACCCTAGCTTTTGAGATTTGACTTGGAACCTTAACTAGCAAAGTTTGGAGATCCACTTGTAGGTGTGAAATCAAGGAGTTAGGAACCCTAAGAGGTATGCATTTATTGCAACTAGAGTTTGTGGTTGAGGAGTAAATGAGGAGGGTGGTGAAAAGAGTGAGAATCGATGAAAAGGGGAGGGGGAAAATCGCACACAACAACAACAAACAAAAGAGAGCTTTTTCCCTTAAAACATTGGATCCCGTCGGCTATTTAAGCCACCCAGCTCGCCGGCGATTGTGACCGCGAGAGTGCCCTGGGCACACTCGTCGGGCACTCTCGCCCAATATGTACCGCGTGTGAAGGCTTGCAGCAGATCGAAGCCCGCGATTGTGCCCTCTGCAAGAGTGACCGGGCACTATCGCCGGCACTCTCGCCGGTCCCGTACCGAGGGTGTTTTCGAGCTGATCTTCGACCCATGCGACGGGTGATGGATGGCTTTCATTTGATATGTTCGTTTGATCGATCCCAGGTCGTCCAATATAAGTATTTTCATAACCCCATCTTTTCCAAAAACGTCTTATAAACTTATTGCAACGCCTTTATATAAAACGTTTTAATTTTTGGTCACATAATTTAAGTCTTATAAAGCAGTATATTAGAACGCTTAAATGTTAATGGAGTCCTATAGACACAAATTTGTTGTATGGATTTCACAAAGTATTTAAGCTTTCAGAATATTATAATTATATTTACATAATGAAATATGATCTAAATCTCAATTTTAAATATAAGAACTCGAACTTTTATTTTTGCTTCATTCACTGTGTTATTATTTGGACCTCTTGATTTTAATTTTATATTTTTGTGTAGTTTTGATAGAGCTAGAGAGCCATAACCGTAGATTGGTTATCATCTATCGTATAGTGTTCAACATTTATAATGTATTTGAACATGTTTATCAATTTGTTATTAATTAGTTTTATAATATTGAAACATGAAACCTTAGAAATTGTATGTATACATTAATTAATAAGCTATAAAGTTGAATTTTAAAATAACTTAAAAACATGTGTTAAATGCTCTATTTTATAGTAAAGATATTATTACGAACATACACCAATGTAAATTTATTCATGATATAATTTTTTGAAAAGGGCTAAAATATATATATATATATATATATATATATGACACTACAACAAAATTGGATGTATAAGACATTAAAATGTCTAAACATGCTAATAACATACTTTATAAAACTTAATGGGTCATTTGGTTTGCGGAATTTGATGTAATTTGAATGACAAATTCAAATTCATTTGTTTGGTTCAATTCTTGAAATGGATGGGGAATCATTTAAATTTCATTGATTCCACAAATCAATGAATTCATCATTCCTTGACCTAATGGAGGGAATTGAACTCCATTTTTTTGCATTCATTTTAACCAACACCGACCACCTCCAGCCCCACCACGACCATGCAACAATTTTAACTGTCACGCCCCTATCCACACTACACTCACCCCAACCCTGCCCTGCTGCCACCCCCACCCTGACCTACTACCCACCTTCCACCCTTGCCCACCCTCACCCCACCCCTGTTAACCCCTAAATGCCGCCACCCTACTAAGTCGTGTCCCTAGCCCCTTAACCACCCTACCCCCAACGTGCCCCCTGCCTTCCCCACCTTAACCACCCACCCTCCCCAGCACAACCATCCTACCCACCTATCCTGCCCGCTCAACCCACGCCACCCACATCCACGACCCCATCGTGCCCACCAACTCCACCTCACCCCCATCATTGCCACACCCCACCCCTTCTGCCTTGCCACCGTCGCGTCCCAAAGAAAGATTGAGATTTCAATTATGTTTAGAGATTTCATTTCAATTTCATCCAACCAAACGCAATCAAAATGCGTGGTCAAATTTCATCAAATTTTATTCCAATTCCTTCAAAGTCAAATTCCTTTGATGGATTCCAATTCCACCAAATTCCATTTTATGAACCAAACGCCCCTAAGTTTATCGGATCAAACTATAAAGCGTCTTATCTAAAAATGTTTACAATATGTTATAGGACGTTTGTATAAGTTCTAACAAGTTTTTTAAAACGTTTTTTAAATAAAATATCGTATTGACTATTATATACGACGCCATTTGAAAAAAATGTTCAATAAAAAGATGGATTTATATAACACAAACTCATGACATAAAATCGAAAGAAATGAAATATAAATATATTGCGCTAAATTGCATGAGTACACATAATTTAATTGAAAAGACAGACCATCATGTTTGAACTTTTTAGTTCAAAAATTAATTATTTTAGTATGGAAAGACAAATAATAGAGATTTCTTTTACTGAAAAGGGTCTACCATAAATTAAAGGGAAATTAATTAAAATGCCATAAGTTTGAAAGGGACTTACCAAAATACCCCAAAAAAATAATTTCTTACCAAAATGCCATTTTCCCCGCGATAAGAGCCCGCGATCGCGGGCAGGGACCAATTGTGAAAATATTTGCAAGATATATTTACACTTTCAGTCTCTGGCCCCCGCAATCGAGGCCCGCGATGGCCCGCAGTGGGGACTGAAATTGTAAATAATATTGCAAAATTTTTCACTTTCAGTCCCTGTCCGCTATAGAGGGCTCTCACCGTGGAAATTTATAGCATTTTGGTAAACTTTTCAAATTTTGGGGTATTTTGGTAAGTCCCTTTCAAACTTAGGGTATTTTAATTAATTTCCCTAAATTAAAATCAAAAGGCAATCAACAATCATAATTTTTGGCTTTATAATATCAAGAGTATATACATTGCTGGCACATGGAAATAGTAATATATTAACATGAATGGACCTATGTCGGGACATATGATGATGGCCCATCCCATGCCATCATAAACATGCATAAACGAACGAACGTTCACGAACATAAATGAACGAACGAGACCATTGTTCATGTTCATTCATTTAACTAAACGAACAAAAAAATGTGTTCATGTTTGTTCATTTATTAAATAAACGAACATAAACGAACTTCTCACCGAACGGTTCGCTGAATGTTCGGTTCGTTTACAACCCTAGCTAGAGGGGAGGTGGGAAAGGGAAAGTAGACATATCTATACTATCTTATAAAGCATATAGACTAAAAGTCTTAAAGTCTTAAAGTCTTAAAGTCTTAAAGTCTTAAAGTCTTAAATCTTTTTCTTTTAATTATACTCCTTTTCTTCCTATATTTAAGCAATAAAACTGAAAATTAATTATTGTAGTTATCTTTTCCTATCTCTATAACAACTTAAACTTAAATCTTTTTTTATTTAAAAAATTAAATAAATTCTTTTTCTTCCTTTATTTAAGCCTGAAAAATATATAATTATTTTGAAAAAAAATATGATTATTCATTTTAGAGAAAAATATATTAAAATTAAAAATCCAACAAACATATTATTAAATCGTTTATGAAACTTGAAAATTTCGAAAAACGATTTATGAAACATAAAAATCTTGAAGTTTTTGAAAATATAATTTATAAAACTCAACCAAACAGTTTATGAACATGAAAAAAATCGAAAAAACGGTTTATAGAAGTTAAAAAAATTCATACAATACACTATAATTTAATAAAAATAATTAATGTGATTACATGAATATAAAAACAATTAATTACGATCACAATATATATTTTCAAAAGTCTTAAAGTCTTAAATCTTTTTTTATTTAAAAAAATAATTATATTCATTTTCTTCCTTTATTTAAGCATGCTGATTCTGCTTTTTCTATTATTATTTTTAGTAAAACTGAAAATTAATTGTTGTAGTTATCTTTTCTTATCTCTCTAACAACTTAAACTCAAATCTTTTTTATTTAAAAAATTAATTAAATTTCTTTTCTTCCTTTATTTAAGCCTGCAAAAATATATAATTATTTTGAAAAAAAAATAAGATTATTTATGTTAGAGAAAAATATATTAAAATTAAAAATCCAACAAACAGATTATTAAATCATTTGTGAAACTTGAAAATTTCGAAAAACGATTGATGAAACATAAAAATCTTGAAGTTTTTGAAAAAATAATTTATAAAACTCAAACAAACAGTTTATGAACATGAAAAAAATCGAAAAAACAGTTTATAGAAGTTAAAAAATTCATATAATACACTATAATTTAATAAAAACCATTAATGCGGTTACATGAATATAAAAACAATTAATTACAATCACATGATATATTTTCAAAAGTCTTAAAGTCTTAAATCTTTTTTTATTTAAAAAATTATTTATATTCCTTTTCTTCCTATATTTAAGCAATAAAACTAAAAATTAATTATTGTAGTTATCTTTTCCTATCTCTCTAACAACTTAAACTCAAATCTTTTTTTATTTAAAAAATTAATTAAATTCCTTTTTTTCCTTTAATTAAGCCGGAAAAATATATAATTATTTTGAAAAAATATATGATTATTCATTTTAGAGAAAAATATATTAAAATTAAAAATCCAACAAACAGATTATTAAATCATTTATGAAACTTGAAAATTTCGAAAAACGATTTATGAAACATAAAAATCTTGAAGTTTTTAAAAAAATAATTTATAAAACTCAAACAAACAGTTTATGAACATGAAAAAAATCGAAAAAACGGTTTATAGAAGTTAAAAAAATTCATATAACACACTATAATTTAATAAAAATAATTAATGCGATTACATGAATATAAAAACAATTAATTACGATCACAAGATATATTTTCAAAAGTCTTAAAGTCTTAAAGTCTTAAATCTATTTTTATTTAAAAAATTAATTATATTCATTTTCTTCCTTTATTTAAGCATGCTGATTCTGCTTTTTCTTTTATTATTTTTAATAAAACTGAAAACTAATTGTTGTAGTTATCTTTTCTTATCTCTCTAACAACTTAAACTCAAATCTTTTTTATTTAAAAACTTAATTAAATTTCTTTTCATCCTTTATTTAAGCCTGAAAAATATATAATTATTTTTAAAAAAATCAAGATTATTTATGTTAGAGAAAAATATATTAAAATTAAAAATCCAACAAAGAGATTATTAAATCATTTATGAAACTTGAAAATTTCGAAAAACGATTTATGAAACATAAAAATCTTGAAGTTTTTGAAAAAATAATTTATAAAACTCAAACAAACCGTTTATGAACATGAAAAAAATCGAAAAAAACGGTTTATAGAAGTTAAAAAATTCATATAATACACTATAATTTAATAAAAACAATTAATGCGATTACATGAATATAAAAACAATTAATTACGATCAATTGATATATTTTCAAAAGTCTTAAAGTCTTAAAGTGTTAAATCTTTTTTATTTAAAAAGATAATTAAATTCCTTTTCTTCCTTTATTTAAGTCTGCTAATTCTGCTTTTCTTTTATTATTTTTAATAAAACTAAAAATTAATTGTTGTAGTTATTTGTTCCTATCTTTCTAACAACTTAAACTCAAATCTTTTTTTATTTAAAAAATTAATTAAATTCATTTTCTTCTTTTATTTAAGCCTGAAAATTATATAATTATTATGAAAAAATAAGATTATTTATGTTAGAGAAAAATATATTAAAATTAAAAATCCAACAAACAGATTATTAAATCATTTATGAAACTTGAAAATTTCGAAAAACGATTTATGAAACATAAAAATCTTGAAGTTTTTGAAAAAATAATTTATAAAACTCAAACAAACCGTTTATGAACATGAAAAAAATCGAAAAAACGGTTTATAGAAGTTAAAAAATTCATATAATACACTATAATTTAATAAAAACAATTAATGCGATTACATGAATATAAAAACAATTAATTACGATCAATTGATATATTTTCAAAAGTCTTAAAGTGTTAAATCTTTTTTATTTAAAAAGATAATTAAATTCTTTTTCTTCCTTTATTTAAGTCTGCTAATTCTGCTTTTCTTTTATTATTTTTAATAAAACTAAAAATTAATTGTTGTATTTATCTGTTCCTATCTTTCTAACAACTTAAACTCAAATCTTTTTTTATTTAAAAAATTAATTAAATTCATTTTCTTCTTTTATTTAAGCCTGAAAAATATATAATTATTATGAAAAAATAAGATTATTTATGTTAGAGAAAAATATATTAAAATTAAAAATCCAACAAACAGATTATTAAATCATTTATGAAACTTGAAAATTTCGAAAAACGATTTATGAAACATAAAAATCTTGAAGTTTTTGAAAAAATAATTTATAAAACTCATACAAACAGTTTATGAACATGAAAAAAATCGAAAAAAACGGTTTATAGAAGTTAAAAAATTCATATAATACACTATAATTTAATAAAAAACAATTAATGCGATTACATGAATATAAAAACAATTAATTACGATCACATGATATATTTTCAAAAGTCTTAAAGTCTTAAATCTTTTTTTATTTAAAAAATTAATTAAATTCTTTTTCTTCCTTTATTTAAGCCTGCTAATTCTGCTTTTCTTTTATTATTTTTAATAAAACTGAAAATTAATTGTTATCTCTAAAATCTCTTAATATTATACCTCTCTCTCTCACACGGATCATTTCAATACTTATCTCTAAACTTAATATTATACTCGTCTCTCTCACACGGATAATTTCCCCCAATCTCTCTGAACTCTAATCTTATCTCTAATCTCAAACTCCCCAGATTCACTCAGTTAATGCTTATCCCAAACTATGGTTCAGATTAAATCGTTCATCCTCTACCCATATATACATGCATCGGATTCCAGTTCCAATTACAGTTCCATTACAGTTACAGGCCTCTCTATTCCTTAAGGTGTGGGTATTGAATTTATTTGCAGTTGTTGATATTTTTTTTAATCTATTTGCTCAGGTAAGATTTCTATTTCTTCACGGTTTATTCACAGTTAGGTTTGTTTATGTGTCTCTTAAATCGATTTCTTCTCAGATACGAACCAAAGGTTTCTTTCTCCATTTCTTTCACCTCTCCATTGCCTCTATTTTTCAGGTAAAAGTTTAGGGTTTGTTCTGTGGCTTTGGATTTTAACATTTTTGTTTTTTGTTTCTCATACATCCACGATCAAATGATTTGTTTATTTTTCTTCTAAAGTAACAATTCTAGGTTTTCTAAGCTCTGTAAATGTTTGCTTTCAGACGAACACACAGAAAAATGGGTTGCATCTCATCGATTTCAGACGAACACGCCCAGGTAATTTTTTGGGTTTCGACAGTAAGCTTCGATTTTGGGTTTCTTCAGATGTTTGCTTTTGAAATTTTTATTTTTCGATTGTTGGGTTTCTTTAGATGTTTGCTTCTGAAATTTTGATTTTTCGATTGTTGGGTTTCGATTTTGGGTTTCTTCAGATGTTTGCTTCTGAAATTTTGATTTTTCAATTGTTAGGTTTTGATTTTGAAACCCTTCTTTTGTTCGATTTAAAAAAAATGTTGAAGTTTTAGTAATGGTGAAGTTTGAAGAAAATCGAAGAACCAAAATTGATTGATGGTGGTGGTGCTGAACTTATTTTAATGTGTAACAAAAAGAAAGCATTCAGTTTGGTTATATATATAATTAGTTGTTTTTGAAAAGGCACAACAATAAGTTTACCTTTTTTTCTTCAAAACCTCTCCTATGGTTCTTGATATCTAAGTTGTGAATCAATCAGTACCTTTTTGTTTCCAAACATATCTATATTTATACTATATTATCTCACCCATCACCGATGTTCTTACGGTCCTGTCGTTGTTTCAGATGTAAAGTTGTTAAAGCGGAAAGTGAGGAATGTTATTGTGTTTTCTATTAAGGTTTAAAATTGCTTGTTTTTCAGTTTTTTAGGATCAATGTTATTTGTTTTCTATTAAGGTTTAAAATTATTTTGTTTTCCAACGCTTATATTTGTATATGATCAAATGTTTGTTTGTTTCTCTAATTCGGTTAATATTTTTGGTTCGTCTGATAGATGTAACGAGTTCAAATTAGAATGTTTATGTGTTTTGTTATCAGATTTTAAAAATGAATGCATTGCCTAAAGACAAGTATTCTGACTTTAGATTGTTTGGAACACTATCTCGGGTTTTATTGTTAAGTGCAATGAGTTTAGTTCGTTAATTAAGGTAATTATCTGTTTGTGTATGGGCTTCTGGCGTTTTCTCTTATCAGAACTTCCGGTTGATGCATCCATTTGTTAATCATAACCCCAAAATTTGGATGTTAAAACAGGTGAATTTGAAGTCAATACACAATGCAGGATGATGAGGTTATATGGCAAGTCCTCAGGCATAAGCACTGCAGTTTTATGGCCAAGTGAGTCTTGAGATATCTTTATTGATTCATTTTGTGTAGTACTTCCTCTGTCCATGAGAACAGGACAACTCCATACTTTGTTCATACTGACTTTTGGGAACTTGTTTTCTAATGCTACCTTGCTGTTTTTGGTTTTAATGATTTGTTTAATCAAAAATATGGTTGGGATTTTTTGTCGGAACCCTTACAATTTGACCGGGGTTTGTAATCGGAGCTCATGCCCCCTTGCCAATAGTCGTTACGCTACCATCCGTGATCATGATGGTACTGTCTTTAACATAGTTGTAGACTTTTATTGTGTTTTTTTGTTCTTATCATGTATTTGCTTTGGAACTGAATCTTTAAAATTTGTTGAAAATGTTTTCGTAGCGTGGTTATCATTTGTGTACTTTTATCCATTATTTGGTCTTATATTATTCATTACTTTCTTTGCGGCAGGAGTCATCTACTTATATATGAAAACTATAGAGAGGGCTCATATGCCAAACAAGTTGTGGGAAAGAGTGAAATTGCCTCGCAATTATGAGAAGGCACTAGAAATTATTGACAAAAATCTGGTATAAAACTTATTTTAGCTCATTTAAACATATGCGAGTATGTTCATAATGTAATTTGGAGAAGTTAAAATTCCAAGTTGTAATGGGTTTTGCAAATTGAATTGACAGATGTACTGGCCAAAGTTTCAGTGTGATATCAAGTGGGAGGACTTGATGATTAGAGAATAGATTGGGTGAGATATAAGCTGCATCTGGTTTCTTATATTGACATTAAATTCCAGGTCTATCTTTTTGAAATATTTGACGTTTTCCAAACAATATTGGTGAGTGAATTTTGGAGTTATAGAATTGATTGGTGAGTGTTGTCATAAAAACAATATTGATGGGTTGCTATTGAATAAACTACATCATTACAGCATATAATTTAGTAAGACAATGAGAGATACCTTCAAACTTTTATAACGGAAGCACCTCGTGGTCTTCTGCAAGCTACTGCATATCCCCAACTGCATTAAATGCCTTACTTTGAAACCATGATGTAATTAGAGATCCTTCCTGTTTCCTAAATTGGTATTGATGCTCTCTTATAATGGCTACAACATAAAGTGAACGAGTTATGATTTTTGTGAAGTCATAAATAAACTTTAGTAAAATTGACTTGGTTTCTCTTTAAAAGAAAATAGACAAGAATCATGACAAAACTAGGCAAAAGCATAATTGAGGTCAAAACAAATTTTGTTGCATTTTTTCGTGTAAACAGCAAATTACCCGTCAAAATGACAGTAAGAAACCGGTAAATGATTCAGGTCATTCAAAGTAGTTCAAAATTAGCTAAAAGAATCCTCTAGAGGCTATTGGAATGTGTGTGTGTGTGTGTGTGTGTGTTTTCCTGACAATAGGAGTTACTTTTGCTTTTTCTGTTTTGCATTTATTAGTGATGTTAAAAACCAAACCAACCAACTCAAGTCTCAGGGTAGGATTTAGTATTGGTATTAAACTTGTAACAATATTCTTAGTAAGTTTGAATTTGGAAAAAAAGTGTTTTGAATATTGAGGATAATCGTCGATGTTGTAGGACCCTAGGTTTGACCTTTTCAAGGAAAAAGTTCTTAAGCAGGGAACACCACGACCTCAAAAGTCACTTGGGAGGGGGATGGCAAGAGTATAATTCAATTCACTCTCTTAAAAAACATATCCATAGATTTAATTACAATCACCTTAAACATAAAATCAAGTTTACTTTGATGTTCGAACGAGTTAACTGCAACAAATCACCCTACATGCATATTACTAAAAGTGTTCTGACTATTAGGCAAACTCTAAGATACTTCTCCGTCATAACAAAATAGGGTGCTTGTTATAATATAACTCATACATTTCAAATAGAAGCATGCCATGTAAACCAAAATCAATGCCACAATATCTTTGTAATCTAATTTACGTGTGTAAATAGCCAAATCTAATTCCGAAAAGGAGTCCACTCCAAAAATCTAGAAAGAATTTAGGGAGTTTATTTCAGCAACTAGAATAGGAAGAAGTATGATACACCTTTGACATTATTACTTACTCCAATCGATTTCATTTCGATGTCACATAATATTGTAAAATTAAAACTAAAACAAGACAGTCAATCAACTTATCAATAAAAGAGGTTACGATTTTCTAAGAAACAAACCTTGAAAAACGTCGAGAGGAAGACGAAATTTAGGGATTTGACGTCGATTTGACGAACAATGATGAACGGGGTGATACAGAAGCAGAGAGCTTGGTGGTGATCTTGGGAGATAGAGAATGAAGATGAGAGCAGAGTACGCCATGAAAGAAAACCCTAGGTCAAAAAATGAAGTAGTGGATCGATTCCTATTTCTCAAATCGACAATTGATTACTTTAAACGGTTATCGGGTTCGGGTAATAGGCCCATTTATAGTTTACCCAACATATGGCCCATTTTTAAGTTTATATATAATTCAGTGTGTTTGGACTTTGGATAGGACAATTGTTAGACGAAATTGGATTAGGGGTTAGACCATCATCAATGAACTCTCTATTTTACTCTCTATATCCTCTCCAATAAACTCTCTATTTTACTCTCTAAAATAAAGAAGTGAATAGTAACTCTATATATATAAAGAGTTACTATTCACTACTCTCTATTTTTTTCTAACTTCTGAAATTACAAATGACCCTTCTATTTTTTAGATTCTTGTATTTTTATTTTATTTGTTGTCTAATACCAATTTTAATAAAATTAGATTTAGATTTATCTTTTAAGTTTTAAATTAATTTAAATTTATCCAACTAAATATGAATTATAACGTTGTTAAAATGATATGATAAAGTTAATAAATATAAGGGTATTGTGAAAATAAAAAATATAAGGATGCAATTTATAAAGTTAATAAATATAAAAGTATTATTGAAAATATATGTAATCAAAATAAAAGAGAATATACTTAGAATATTCTCTTTTAAAGAGTAAAATAGAGTAATACATTGGAGAAGATTTAACACATTCTCTATTTTACTCTTTATAATAAAGAGTAAAATACAGAAATACATTGGAGATGCCCTTAGGCAGTGCTGATGGTTTGGTGCACAATGATTAACAAACTATTATGATATACCAAAAAGTTCAAACCAAAGGGAGTTTACACATCAATTGTGGTTTATCGAGAAGTTTTGAGTGATGGTTGTATATGATTAAAGCATGATTGTAATTTCTATTTTGTTTAAACAAAAATTTAGACTTTTTGGATAAGAAATTGCATTAAGTTTTCATTTTTTTAATCTACGATATATCTCGTCGCATTGTGAAAAACTTTTAATACAATATATGAACCACCAAATATTTTGCAAAATTTTATGTTTAAAACTTAAATGTATCTTGATAGAACTTTAACATCCCCGCCACATTGCGCGGGTACTCAACTAGTAATAATTTAATAAGAGAACTAAAAAATTAAAAAAAAAGGTAAAAAGACGATAATACTCCCTACTTAATGGACTTATTTTAATAGCGTTATTGTGATAAACAAAAATAATAATGAATTGCGGACCATAAAAAAGAATTGTGATCTAGCAATTTTGGGCATACTACAAGGACCAAAACTTAGTTTACTCATACTCTTAAATAATGGTTTTATCTTTATACTTTTGATGTAGCAGTTTTACCCTTTTTTCCCCTTTAATTATCACTAAAAACACATTTAAAATAGTCTTATGATTAGGCCATCCGTACCCATACCCTCAAACCCTCTTGCCACCTCAGCGACACATCAGTTTTTCTCTTTACCCTCTCCTTACCCTAAAGTGGAGTACCCATACCCTCAAACCTTTTTGACACCTCATTTTTTTAATTCTTTTATTTATATATTTAATTATTTAACAAAATAAAAATATTTATATATTTTTTAATAAATAAAAATAAGATAAATAATAAAAATAAAAATTCATATCATTCATTAAAAATAAAAATTACAAAATAAATTTAAAAATTACAAAATAAATTTAAAAATCTACTCGTCGTCATTGTTGGGAACTTGGATACGCCAAATATGTTCGACCAAATCCGACCGAAGGTTATTATGAGTGTCCCGGTTTTTGACTTCTCGAACATTTGCCGCGCGTTGTTCCTCACTGATTTGGGTTTCGATCTCATCCGTGAAAATGTCGTTTTCATCGCCACCACAAATAGCATGGTCTTCGTCTTCGAGTATCATATTGTGTAATATGACACAAGCGTACATAATGTTTCCCAATCTTGTCGGTTCCCATCCGCGTGCCGGGTTATGAAGTATATGCCAACGTTGTTTAAGAGAATGAGAGAGTTGTTTTGTGTGAAAAATAAAATGGGTTAGGATTATATATATAGTGTGATTAAATTGAAAAATAAAATAATTTTTTTTAATGTAACCGTTGCCAAACGTTCATATTTGAATTTATTTAAAAAAAATTAAAAGCCATCGGGTAACAACGGGTTGGGGAACCCGGGGCTGGAACCCGCCCCAAAGCCCGAGCCCCCCCCGGTATCCATTCCCGCTGGAACCCGTAGCCAGCCCGAGCCCTAACCCGCCTCCGCTACGGATGGCCTTAGAAAATTTGAAATTTTTACGAATGATAATGTTATTAATCGCTTTTAAAAGACATATGACCTGTAAGAAACACGTGTAAGAGGTATCTTATTTTTATTTTATTTTATTAAACTGTACTTTTAATAAAAAAAAATCATCTTAAATTATGTTGAGGGGAGACTAATGAAATTTCAACACAATTTTAAGGTTTCACATCAGTGTTATATCGGCTTTGTAATTATCTTGAAATTACATTTTATTACAATGATTTCACCACTTTTTAAAGTGACACTTCATCATAAAAAACTATATTTTAATCAAATAACAACAAAACTACAATTAAATATTATTTAATATAATTTAATACGAATAAATTTATTAATTAAATAATTATAATTAAATAAAATTAAATAAATAAATAAAATATTTAATTTATGAAACAATAAATTAAAATACAAAGTAAAAATATTACAATAATCGTTATTTTCTTTTTCTTCAAATTTTTGTCAAATCTCTTCAACCAATGATTGTAAATAATAATTCGTTTACCTATCATCGTCTATATCATCAAATTGACCAATATAAATATGACGTTCATCTTCGACAATCATGTTGTGCATGATTATACATGCTTTCATTATTTCTCGAATTATTTCTTTGCACCACATACGAGATGAACCACAGATAATTGTGAAACGTGATTTGAGTACCCTAAACGTTCTCTCTATATCTTTCCTAGCAACCTCTTGTTTCTTTGCAAATAGTCGATATTTTGGGGATTGAAGTAATGGAATTGACTTCACAAATGTAGCCCAATTAGGATAGATCCTATTAGTAAGATAATATCCTAAATTGTAATAGTTACCATTGACGGAGAAATTAACTTTCGGCGTTTTCCTTTCTAAACGAACAATGATGTAGTTTGCATGTGTTAATTTTGTATTTTTATTATGTAATTTATTTTATTTTATTTTAATATAAATTATATTTTGCATTTTTTAATATTCAATATTAACAAAAGATAAACTATTCATACATTTTTCATAAACATATTCTACAAAACATCACAAAGCATGATGTGACATAAAACAATTTCTAATTTAAAAATTATAACCTACAATTTCATATATTATTCACTGCTACATCAACAAGAAAGTGTTGATTTGTCATTAGCAATTACCAAAAACCAATTTCCTTTAAAAAATCATACTCACACCCACCACAATTTTTAAATTAGAGATCCTGCGTGACATATTTGCAATTGGTTTGCAATCCATCTACAATTACCGTAGTGGATGGTCTAATTATACTTGTATTATTTACTAAATGCACCTGTATCCCTATTCTAATCATTTGTTTCATCTTATGTTAATTGAGGATTTTTGTTTCAATAAATTTTTTAACATGTTTTCTAAAATGGAAAAAGTAGAAGAGAGTGTGAATTTTTTCAAATTTGGAGAACTCTAAAAAAGTAATTGTTTTTCATCTCCCCTATGATTTATCGAAAATAACACTTTTCATCTTTACGGTTTCGAAATTACAAAATAGGTATCATGGTTTGCAAAAACGTCCGGATTTGGTTCCTCCCTCTAACATCCGTTAAAAGAGGAATCAAAATCGATTTATGATTTGATCCCTAAGGTTTTTGATTGGGTGGGTAAAAGACAAAAAAGTCGATAAAAGAAAGAAAATGTTCTTCATTTAACGAAAATCTTTAACGGCCTTTATTAGAGAGGGACTAATCTATACACTTTTGCAAACCACGATGACCCTCTTGTAATTTAAAAACTGTAGAGACGAAAATACTATTTTCGAGAGACCACGTGTACCAAATTTGTAGTTTACTCTTTAATATATAATGCAAACCGTGTGAAATAGTTTAATAACCGGGTTTGTTTTGTAATTAAAGCATAATGGGGTGTGTGTGGTTTTGAAGAATGAAACTTTGGTGGCATATGTGAGAATAAGAGAATTAGGGTTAAAACCCCTAAAACCCTTCATTTCCATTCTTCAATAATGTGCGGCTGTGTGTGAAGCTTGGTGTGGAGCAACTCTACCATTTAGGAAGAAGAGCTTGGAAATTGAAGCTAGGGTTCGTGAATCTTCATCTTCTTCGAGGTAGTCGCGTCTCCTTTAAATTTCTATGTCTATAGTGGGTTTGTTGATGTTTCCTCTTTGAAATTCTTCAAATGGTGTGGGAAATTGAGAATGAGTATTAAATGGAGGAATCGGTGAGTTAAGAGTGTTTTGGTTTGGAACAGATTCCTACTAATGTTTAGAATGGCCATATCCATTTGGGAGTAACTCTAATTCATGTTTCAGTTCGATTTCTTGTCCGATGTCCGATAAAAACCCAGTTGTCCGGAACTCGCCCAATCCAGAAACCCTTGGGAATCCGAAAGTCGGGAATTGTCCGGAAGTTGTTACCGGATACCGAAAGAGAGGAATCTGGGAGTTGCTATCGATACCGGAACCCGGAGGAATCCGAAAGTTTGTACCGGATACCGGAAGAGAGGAATCCGGAAAGAGAGGATTCGAGAAGCAATCCGGAATCCGGATTGTTTGTACCGGGACTCTGATGGTCAGTAGTATTTAGAGAAATGCCTAGAGGGTCGGTATGTTGTGTGAGTAGTCGAGTAACTTATCCACTCTTGTGTGATGGGTGCAAATGTAGGTTCGATAGAGGATAGCAGTTGCAACTGAGAACTTTTAGCGTGGACGTCAGGTGAGTCTTTCTAAACTGAAGCTTTATCGATACTTGAATTTATTACTTGTACCGATATATTGAATTGCGTGTTTTGCGTTGTTTTAAATATGCATGATAAATGTGTGTTAATTATATTTCGGGTATGTGTGGGGCGTAGCATGTGATGACTTATTATGAATATATGGGGAGTGTGTCACATGCAGGATATATGAATTCGTTTCATATGTTGACTAAGGGCGGGTGTGTGCCCTAACACGTAGTCACCAGTGTGTACGTGACCAAAGCGTGAGCCATTAATATGTATTGTGTGTGTACTTAAACTGGTAAAGGTGTGATTGGTTATAAATTCTTATAAACTCTCTTTTGTTGATAATTGTGGTGTGGTGTTGGTATCAAGAGGGATCTCACTAGACCTTATGGTCTAACCCTCGCTTTTCAAAACTAAAACTTTTTCAGGTAAGCAAGTAGTTGAGGGCTTGTCTAAAGGCAAGGGCAAGATGTGAGTTGGAGCTTGCGTATGGAAGGATTAGAAGGTCTTCCTTTTATTGTTTAGTTAGGTTTCTCAGATGTAATTAGAGTTATTTCCGCAAACCCAAAGAATAACTGAATGGAGGTGAGCTCCTAATTTCTAATGATTCTTCATTCTGGGAGTTTACGATGTCGATATTTGGGATCTTGAGAGTTTCAACTCAAGAATCGGGTAGTAGAGATGTGTTTTCTTACCCTCTAGTCAGTGGAAGAATGGCAAGGGTGGTTGAGAAATAATAGACGAGTGGTTGGTAATATGAGGCGAGGATAGGATGAAAATGGGCTATTGTTGGTTCACCTATTTGGGGTCAAAGTGAAGCCACATATCCTGCAAATCAGTAGTCAAGGTGGTAACCGTGTAGTTGGGACATACAACGATGTGGGGAAGCACCGGTACCAAAGGTTGTTGCGAATGTGAGAAACCTGATGGTTTGGTCGGAAGGAGAGCGCCAGTGTTGAATCGTTGTGAATGTCAACGGTTGACCTAGCTAGAGCGAATAGCCTTCAATGTAAAGTGAGTCATGCATTGTATTTCCAAATAAGTTACATGAGTCCTTCATGTCAAAATATATACGTGTGTGTGTGTGTGCCTTGTAAGTATCTGGTTTTGAAAATGAGTTGGCGCGTGCAAATGTGTGTTTGAAGGAAAAGACAAATTTATTTACGTTGTGTGATAAATTTTGAACTTGGAGAAATAGTGAATTAGTTCACCTCTTTTACGAGTGAGTTAATCTTTGTTGTAGAAATCGTAAAAACATTTAATCGCATGGTTTTATAAACGGAATCAGTATGAACACGTTGTAGTTATATCAATGAGTGTGAGAGTTTACCGTCTCTCTCAGTATGGGTGATTTTGCCGTATTTTTTTTAAAAACCCGCATGAATAGAGTTTCGGTGAATGCATTTCCGGTTAAGGACAAAGTGGTGAGGTATCATGAGTAGCGTGTAAGTGATCCTCGAGATCGATGTGTGTGTGGCTATTCTTTATGGCGGTGTCGGGTCATGCATATCTAACCTTGTTTCACAGTGTATTTTCAAATGTGCAAAAAAATTTAAATCATCATTTTGTCATGCATGAAGGCTATGAACTCGCTAGGTAGTGAGGAATATCGTATTTAAGGATGAAGAGGTTTCGAGAATGGAAATGTGTGGTGGAGCCGTCGATGGTCGATTCGTGACCCTGGCATTCCTGTTTGTGAAAGGCAGTGAATAACATGAGTTTTAGTCTATGATTTTAGTGATGCTTGTATTATGGTAGCATGTACTCTTGTTCAGTAATTTGAGGCATGGTTGGCGGCGGGGGGTGTGTCCCGGATGAATTTCGAAGTGGGCAAGATACTTCTGAAAGTAGCTTGTAAATAAGTAACGTTGTAGTATGATAATGAATGGTATCGGCGTGAAGCCGGAGTTTGGGGTGGTCTTGTATTTAGGCTAATTGTCAAGTAAGTCTTGTACCTCAATTGTGTGAGGACTGTGGGGCACAAGGTTAGTTACGATGTATGGGAAGAGGTAGATTCTGTTGGGAATTCTCGTTTGTCGGAGACACCGTTGAAACATCATCATCATGTCAGTCGTTGAGGTGGAAGTGAACGACTGTTGTTGATATCGTTGTCGGGGGGCTGGAAATGGAAAATGTAACCCGGGTGTGATTATTTTGTCGGGTTTATACGCGAATATAAGAGGTCGGTTGGGGAAAGGTGTGTATCTGACAGGGTGCTGGACCGCCTTATGTGAGTGTTACGAAAGTGGAGAATCGTTGGTTGGGTAGGTGATTTCCCTAGGTGGTTGATGTTTCGTTTATGAATGAAGTAGTTAGCACACCTCATGTGGGACACATGGATTATGTTGGTCTGCAAGGGAGCGTCTTATCGTTTGGTTTATTTGAGCGTGTTTCGGGTGGATTCCGAAGAGCCGACTGAGGATAAAGACTCGATTGAGTGAAGTAGACGGTCATAATTGTGGTTCATCTAGATTGGAGAAAGACAAGGTCGTGAGATAACTTTACTTCAAATATATGTTGTGATTGGCATGGAGAAGGCACGGCCTATTGCGTGTACAAATGACTGTGAGGATATTGTCTCTAGTGTGAGGTTGTGGTGTGGTGGTTGTGCGGATACGTTAGTGATAACTTATGCATGGTAGACGTGCAAGTCATTGGTGTGGTAGTGAGTTGCTATGAGGTTAAGTTGTGGGCCGACATTGTTGGTATAGGATAAGCGTGAGTGTGAATCCTTGCTCGGAGATTGTTGATAAGTTATTCAAAGGTGGCAAACCTACGTGTGTTGAGATGCATGGATGTTGGTAGGTGTTATGGTATTGCTAGTTTGAGAATGAAAGAGTGGAGTAGTAGTTGGTGGCTACCTAAAGGAGAAAACTGTGTGCTCATAGGTTGTGATGAGCTGATGGGTGAGTTGCCTGGTGTCACGGACATGTTTACGAAGATATTGGAATTGTTAATTCATGATGGTTCGTAGTAGATACGAAATCTTTGGAAATGTTGAATTATTCCTTGTGTGTAAAGGAATTCAAATGAGTGGCTTAACCCCGTTTAGGAAACGAGAAGTGTGTGGTGACTTCAAGCATTGGGTATTATTTTGGAATGACTTGGTTGAGTTTCTCGTGTGAGATGTGGTGAAACCGTTGGTTAGGCATAGTAACCGTTGGAATTACGTGTATGGAGTGGTCAATGTTGGACGGACGATATTCCATACTAGTCTGAGGAGGTGGGGATAGTATGTTGAAATAAATAAGTAAACTGGAAGTAGAAAGTTTGGCAAGTGACAAAAAATGTGAATCAATGGTTACAGAGTGACATCGTCGGGTACATGAACTCCTAGTGGGAGTATGAGAAAGATGATTTGCGTGCATGTGATGGTTTATGGGTCGAGGAAAGCTAGCTTGTGTGGTTGGTCAAAAGTGTGCACCTTCTAGTGAGTCGTTCTTTGGAGACATGTTTTATGTTTTGAGGAGGAAGTGGAAGAAGGAAGTTGAATGTAGTGCTCGAAATGAAGGACCATTGGATTCGACTTGGTAGTGTGGGAAATATTCCAAGTGAGCTTTGGCGTTCGGTGTTACGCTAATGGGAATAGTTTTGTGTGAGTATGGTTGCTCCTTCCTGTTGAGTGGGTGAAACTTGAATTTATTTCATATGTGGATGGACGATAGTTGGATGCATTGAGAATTTGAATGCGTATCTTCAGAATTGGTTCGGCTTGGTTGGCGGCTGTTTCAGATGTTGGAGTGTGGAGGTTTCCTACTTTCAGCTCTGTATAGTATGGGGTGATGATGTGGTGAGAACGTGTGAATTGATTATTAATGATGGATTGTAGTCAATGCAATTCAGGCAAGAAAGTGTTATCTGCCTTAGACGTATATCGTGTTGGGGAAAGTGATTGTAGAATTGTGTGTTATCTGTTGAAGAGGATCATAACTGTGAGTTAAGGTGATATTCGATGTTGATCTTGTGTTAAGTTGGTGAATTGAGTGTTCGTTATTTTATTAAGGGATTCATGTTGTTGTGACGTTAACTTCGGTAAAATCCGTTCTTTTAAGAAGGTGAATGTAATACCCCGGGTAAGTTCGTTAGTTAAATTCTAGTTCCGTTAAATTTAGTTAACTTTAAAAGTGGATGTTTTGGGTAATTTATAAGTTAAGGGTGTTTTTGTCATTAATGAATAATTCATGTCCAAATTGGTAAAATTGGGTTTGATATTACCCCTTTAGGATTCCAGATATTTTCAAAAAACAGAAAATATCAGATTAGTGTGTGTGTGTTTTTGGAGATAAGAAGAAGAAGAAGAAGAAGAAGAAGAAGAAGAAAGAGTCTTGTGGTTAGAGCTTCAATTGGTGTACTTGGAAGTTATTTTTAGGTATGTTCCTTTACATTTTATGTTTATAATTGCTAGTAGATAGTTTCTACCGGAGTAGAATCGTCGATTTCATGTCTGGGGTTAATTCCAGACGATTTCTGGGTAAAAGTTGGTAAACAGTCAAAGGTTTCCGGATGAGATGATAGTGTCCGGAAGATGTTCTAATGGTGTCCGGACGAGTCAATTATCCGGTAAGTTCCTCCTTTCTATGGTTTCCGGATGGAATTAGATACCGGATGGTATCCGGATTACCTTGGTGTCCGGATGTTGTCCGGATTGTTTATGCTGTCCGAGAAGTTGTGTTGTCCGGATTGTTTATGTTGTCCGGATAGTTCTGTAGTATCCGGAAACTTTAGCTGTTTGGTCACTTTTGAGAATTCAGATGCTTTTGAGTATCCGGTGGCTTTTTGTTTTGACGATTCTTGGATAGAGTATGATTGAGGACTGGAATTTATGTGGACTCGACTTAAGTTGGGTTTGGGGGAAACATTGAGGATAAGAGTTAGATAGAGTTATCTAAAGTTCTTAGTCCTAGTAAGTCTTATGTGTTCTATTCGGTAAAGAGATATTTGTATTTAATTGTTTCAGATTATGTGAATTTGAGGTGAAAGCTGAATCGTTTTGAGAAAAGCTTGGAAGCGTTTTTGATAAGCAAACAGGTGAGTTTTACTTTAAAATGTTTTCAAACTGGAATACATATATGTGTGGATTGAGAATGTGATAAATAGGGTAATAATGTGCATATGTATGAAGTATGATATATTGAAGTGTATATTATGTTTATACGAGCATTACACTACACGAGTACACGTTGGCCGGGCTTAGGACCGGTGGAGTTGGCTGTACGAAGGGACAGCGGAGTTGGCTGTATATAAGTGCAGCGGAGTAAAATGATTAGTTGGCTCGCAACCAATTAATATGGCCAGGGGAATGAGACAAGAAAGTACACAATGCATGAGTCATATTTGGTATTCATATTTGTGTTATGTATATGGTGTTTGTGCAAATGGTTTTAAACTGACAGGGATTTTCTCACTTAGACCACTAGGTCTAACCCTCATTTTGTTTTAAAAATATGTATTCCAGGTCGTGGATCGAGTAAGAGCAAGTAAGAAGGATAATTCGTGACTAGCTTTTGGAAGACTTATGTTTTGAAGACCATGACGTGTTTGTAGTTATAACTTTGTTATTTAGTAGCAAAAAGTTTGTAATGAAATACTTATTATGGTTGTAAAGACTAAAAGACCGTAAATGTTATATGATGTATCTTTTGTTATGTAATGATGTTATGCAATATATGTTATTTGACGCATGTTAGAGAACCGGATCGTTACAGATGGTATCAGAGCCCTAGTTTAAGGATTTAGGTATCCGGATCCATACCTAGACTTAAACTGCATGTGAAGTAGGATGTCCCTAATATTTTAGAACCTTGGGATGCTAAATATAAAAGGTAAAATGAACATCATGTAAGGTAATTTCAAATTACATTTAGCCAGTGTAAACATGAACTTACAGGTACATGCTTGAACTGGAATACCTTATTATATGGGGTATGTGCTTACGTGTATATTAACCTGGTTGAAATCAACAGAATGGCAAGTGGTACTCGACGTACAAATAGAGAGGGAGAAGGAAATCCTAATCGAACGAATCCGACAGTCGGGACAAGGGGAAGAGGGGGAGAACGAGGTAGGGGAAGAACAGGAGGCAGAGTTCAGTCGCGAGGTACAGAATTTGTTACAAGGGACGATCTGACCGCTGAAATGGGAAGACTGCAAGCAAATATACAAGCCATGTTTAACCGAACTCGTCACACTGAAACTGAAATACCAGATCCTAGTCTGGAAGACGAGATGCCCATTACACCTACTGTCATACCGGTGCCAAGGAAGTGTGATTACAAGATGTTCTTAAGTTGCAAACCTCCAACCTACTCAGGGGAAAGAGATCCGGTGAAGGCTATGAGATGGATAAAAGAAATAGATGCTATCTTCAAGACCAGCAAATGTGCCGATGAAGATGGAGTGTTATACGGAACAGCAATGCTGAAGGCAGATGCTCTGTATTGGTGGGAAGCTCTTATTACATCTAGAGGGCCGGACGTGTATTCTACTTTTACTTGGGAAGAATTCACCATATCTTTCAAAAGACAGTTTTGTCCTCAAGCAGCAGTTAGACAACTAGAAGAGGAGTTTAAGAATCTGCAACAGGGTAGTTTATCGGTTCGGGATTATACTGCTCGTTTTCTGGAAAAGTATCGTTTTGCCGAGTACTACGTCACTACAGATGCGCTTAAGATGGAAAGGTTTATCTTTGGGTTAAACTCGGAAATCTGAGGTCTAGTGATTGCCAAGGGACCAGATACTTTCTCAGCCGCAGTAGATGCCGCGGAAAATGTGGAACGGGATAAAGGAAGAGATGCTAGTGATAAAAGTACTGGAAAGAGAAAATGGGAAGGACCACAATATGATCCAAAGAAGTCCATATTTCAGAGATTTGATAGTCGTACACCTTTCAGACCAGCTGAAAGACCTTGTCCAAAATGCAACCGTATTCATCAAGGAAATTGTCAAGTTGATCCTCGAGTTTGTTACAAGTGTGGAAAGACCGGCCATATTGCTAAAGACTGTCGGGTAACTCGATTTTGTTTCTCATGCAATTCTCCTGATCACATTCAGTCTGATTGTCTACGGGGGAGAGTACAGCAGGGTGGTACGTCAGTGAGACCAATGGGTGTTAGACCGGTAGTACCAAGGCCAGAGTTACCAAGAGCTAGGGGTTGTGTCTTTCAAATGACAGCACAAGAAGCGGAGGAAACTCTTGATGTGGTTACAGGTACATTCTTAATAAACTTTACATGTGCTAAAGTGTTATTTGACTCCGGTGCAAACCGATCGTTTGTGTCTCCTTCTTTTGCTGCTTATATGCATTTAAAGCCTAAAGTGTTAGATCATGCATTAATGGTAGATACTGCAAATGATAATCAAGTACCAGTTAAAGAGGTATTTGATAGTTGTGTTATAAATATATATGGATGTGGAGTACCTATTCAGTTATTTCCTATAGTTGTGATCGAGTTTGATGTGGTAGTGGGAATGGATTGGTTAGCCGAAAATCAGGCTAGTATAGTTTGTGATAAGAAGTTGATTAATGTTGTCTTACCTGAGAAGGGACCGGTAGTGATTTATGAAGACCGTAGAAATCATCAGTCTTGCCTTATGTCTTTGATGAAAGCTCGTAAATGTGTTAATAAAGGTTGCCCGAGTTACTTAGCTTATGTAATAGATACTAAGCTAGAAAAGAATAAGTTGGAAGATATTCCTGTTGTTTGTGAATTTCCGGAAGTTTTCCCAGAAGATTTGAATAGTCTTCCGCCCGTTAGACAAGTAGAGTTTGGTATAGATCTGATTCCTGGAGTCGCTCATGTTGCTCGTGCACCGTATCGTTTGGCACCTCCAGAGATGAAAGAAATGATGACGCAACTGCAAGATCTTTCAGATAAGGGCTTCATCAGACCCAGTTCTTCACCGTGGGGTGCACCGGTTCTGTTTGTGAAAAAGAAGGATGGTTCGATGAGGATGTGCATTGATTATCGGGAACTGAATAAGCGCACGATCAAGAACAAGTATCCGCTTTCCAGAATTGATGACCTCTTCGATCAATTAGTTGGAGCTTGCTATTTCTCCAAGATTGATCTAAGATCTGGTTATCACCAACTAAAGGTCAAAGAAGAAGACGTTCTGAAAACTGCTTTCCGCACAAGGTATGGTCATTACGAATTCTTAGTGATGCCCTTCGGCCTGACGAATGCCCCAACTGCCTTTATGGATTTAATGAATCGGATATGTAAGCCATATCTCGATAAATTTGTTATTGTGTTTATTGATGATATCCTTATCTATTCCCGATCCAAAGAAGAACATGCACGACATCTTTGTTTGATTCTGGAGTTGTTGAAGAAGGAACAGTTGTATGCTAAATTTTCTAAATGTGAATTCTGGCAACGGGAAGTCCAATTTCTCGGACATGTAGTTTCAGAAGAAGGCATTCAAGTTGATCCGATGAAAGTAGAGGCAATTGAAAAGTGGGAACCGCCGAGAACGCCAACCGAAGTACGAAGTTTTCTGGGTTTAGCTGGCTACTATCGAAAGTTTATACAAGATTTCTCTTGTATCGCTACGCCTCTGACCAAGCTGACTCGAAAGAATATAAAATTTGAATGGAAAGCAGAACAGGATGAAGCATTCCGAATATTGAAAGAGAAACTCTGTAGCGCGCCGATACTATCACTACCTGAAGGTTCCAACGACTTTGTTGTTTACAGTGATGCTTCCAAACTAGGACTGGGATGTGTATTAACGCAGCGTGGGAAAGTTATTGCTTATGCTTCTCGTCAACTGAAGGATCATGAACGGCAGTATCCTACACACGACATGGAACTTGCAGCAGTTGTTTTCGCGCTAAAGATTTGGAGACATTATCTCTACGGTTCTAAATGTCAAGTTTTTACCGATCATAAGAGTCTCCAACATCTTTTCGATCAGCGGGAATTGAATATGAGGCAAAGAAGATGGTTAGAACTGGTGAATGACAACGACTGTGAAATTCTCTATCATCCGGGAAAGGCAAATGTGGTAGCTGATGCACTGAGTCGTCAAGAAAGAAGTGGAACAATAAAAGCCATTGCACTACGAGCCGAACTCCTACCTAACGTCTTTGACGAATTGAATAAGTGTCAAGTAGAAGCCTTTCAAGAAGAACACTTGAAACCAGAACGGTTGGTGGGTATATCAGCATCACTCGTAAAAGATGATCGTGGGTTACTGTGTCTGGGAAACAGAATTTGGGTACCTCGTCTTGGTAATTTACGTGATCGGGTACTACAAGAAGCTCATCAATCTCGTTTCTCTATTCATCCAGGTACGAATAAGATGTATAAAGATCTACGACAATTTTACTGGTGGCCGGGAATGAAAAGAAATATTGCTCAGCATGTGGAAGGTTGCTCCACTTGTAAGAAAGTAAAGATTGAACATCAAAAGCCTTTTGGTCAGTTACAACGTTTAGAAATACCTATGTGGAAATGGGATCAGATTACTACAGATTTCATCACGAAGTTACCAAGGACTCCGAAAGGATTTGATGCCATTTGGGTGATCGTTGACAGGTTGACAAAGTCTGCTCACTTTTTACCGATAAAAGAAACCTATTCGTTAGAAAGACTAGCCAAATTGTACATCGACGAAATAGTAACTCGACATGGAGTTCCAATCTCGATTATTTCTGATCGTGATAGTCGTTTTACTTCAAGATTTTGGAAAAGCTTTCAAAAAGAAATGGGAACGCAAATAAATCTAAGTACAGCGTATCATCCTCAAACTGACGGTCAGAGTGAACGAACAATTCAGACTTTGGAAGATATGTTACGGGCCTGCATTGTTGATTTTGGGGGATCATGGGATAAGCATTTGTCGTTGATTGAATTCGCCTACAATAACAGTTATCATTCCAGCATACAAGCGGCACCGTTTGAAGTTCTATATGGTAGAAAATGTAGAACTCCTCTGTGTTGGAACGAAGTGGGAGAAAAACAATTAGCGGGGCCAGATATAGTCCAGTTAACCGCGGATAAGATTACTCAGATTCGGGAACGATTGAAAGTGGCTCAAGACAGACAGAAAAGCTACGCTGACCGACGCCGAAAACCTCTAGAATTCCAAGTTGGAGATTTTGTAATGTTAAAAGTATCACCTTGGAAAGGAATCATTCGATTTGGGAAACAATGTAAACTGAGCCGAAGGTACATTGGACCGTTTGCAATTACAGAAAGAATAGGTGAAGTAGCATACAGGTTAGACCTTCCGTCTGAGTTAAGCAGTATCCACAACGCTTTTCACGTATCAAAATTTCGAAAGTGTTTAGTTACGCCAGATCAAGCAATTTCTCTACCAGATATTCAAGTTGATGAAAAGCTGAATTACGTGGAAGAACCTGAAGCCATTGTTGACAGTAAAGTCAAAGTTTTGCGGAATGGTAAGGAGATCAAGCAAGTAAAAGTTCAGTGGCGACATCATAAAGGGCAGGATGCTACTTGGGAATCAGAATCAGAAATGAGAACTAAGTACCCGCACCTCTTTGCCTAACCGAATTCCGGGACGGAATTCTTTTAAGGGGAGATGATGTAATACCCCGAGTAAGTTCGTTAGTTAAATTCTAGTTCCGTTAAATTTAGTTAACTTTAAAAGTGGATGTTTAGGGTAAGTTTGGGTTAATTTAAAAGTTAAGGGTGTTTTTGTCATTAATGAATAATTCATGTCCAAATTGGTAAAATTGGGTTTGATATTACCCCTTTAGGATTCCAGATATTTTCAAAAAACATAAAATATCAGATTAGTGTGTGTGT
The DNA here is from genome assembly GCA_033807775.1 of Saussurea involucrata. NCBI lineage: Eukaryota > Viridiplantae > Streptophyta > Magnoliopsida > Asterales > Asteraceae > Saussurea > Saussurea involucrata. The sequence goes on from CM066315.1 coordinate 49,037,324, forward strand.
GTGTGTGTGTGTGTGTGTGTTTAGAGATAAGAAGAAGAAGAAGAAGAAAGAGTCTTGTGGTTAGAGCTTAAATTGGTGTACTTGGAAGTGATTTTTAGGTATGTTCCTTTACATTTTATGTTTATAATTGCTAGTAGATAGTTTCTATCGGAGTAGAATCATCGATTTCATGTCTGGGGTTAATTCCAGTCGATTTCTGGGTAAAAGTTGGTAAACAGTCAGAGGTTTCCGGACGAGATGATAGTGTCCGGTAGTTTTGGTTAATAGTGTCCGGAAGATGTTCTAATGGTGTCCGGACGAGCCAATTATCCGGTAAGTTCCTCCTTTCTATGGTTTCCGGATGGAATTAGATACCGGATGGTATCCGGATTACCTTGGTGACCGGATGTTGTCCGGATTGTTTATGTTGTCCGGGAAGTTGTGTTGTCCGGATTGTTTATGTTGTCCGGATAGTTCTGTAGTATCCAGAAACTTTAGCTGTTTGGTCACTTTTGAGAATTCAGATGCTTTTGAGTATCTGGTGGCTTTGTGTTTTGACGATTCTTGGATAGAGTATGATTGAGGACTGGAATTTCTGTGGACTCGACTTAAGTTGGGTTGGGGGAAACATTGCGGATAAGAGTTAGATAGAGTTATCTAAAGTTCTTAGTCCTTGTAAGTCTTATGTGTTTTATTCGGTAAAGAGATATTTGTATTTAATTGTTTCAGATTATGTGAATTTGAGGTGAAAGCTGAATCGTTTTGAGAAAAGCTTGGAAGCGTTTTTGATAAGCAAACAGGTGAGTTTTACTTTAAAATGTTTTCAAACTGGAATACATATATGTGTGGATTGAGCATTACAATACACGAGTACACGTTGGCCGGGCTTAGGACCGGTGGAGTTGGCTGTACGAAGGGACAGCGGAGTTGGCTGTATATAAGTGCAGCGGAGTAAAATGATTAGTTGGCTCGCAACCAATTAATATGGCCAGGGGAATGAGACAAGAAAGTACACAATGCATGAGTCATATTTGGTATTCATATTTGTGTTATGTATATGGTGTTTGTGCAAATGGTTTTAAACTGACAGGGATTTTCTCACCTAGACCACTAGGTCTAACCCTCATTTTGTTTTAAAAATATGTATTCCAGGTCGTGGATCGAGTAAGAGCAAGTAAGAAGGATAATCCGTGACTAGCTTTTGGAAGACTTATGTTTTGAAGACCATGACGTGTTTGTAGTTATAACTTTGTTATTTAGTAGCAAAAAGTTTGTAATGAAATACTTATTATGGTTGTAAAGACTAAAAGACCGTAAATGTTATATGATGTATCTTTTGTTATGTAACGATGTTATGCAATATATGTTATTTGACGCATGTTAGAGAACCGGGTCGTTACAGTGAAGTTGTGTGTGAAACCTTAATTTGACGCGTTTTAAAACCGTGAGTCCATGTGTGTGGATGATATTGTGTACAGTTGGTACAGTTGGCCTGAGGCGTCATAGTTATGTTATGCGAATTATCTGGGGTAAGAGTTGTAGTTAACCGGAAGTGTGAAAATTTGTTGGTATACGCCCTGTTGTTGAAGGGTCATGCAAAGTGGGAGCAAGAGAATCCTTAGAGAAGCAAAGAGGTTGGCATGTGCAGTTATCTGTGAATCTTCCAAGAATAAAGTTGTATCGTGGGAAAGAGGCATTTGGTGAAACCGGAGGTCGCGCGGTTGACCACTGATAAGTCAACCAAATTCGCGTGGCTCAAGACCGCCAAAGGATATATGCGAACAAAAGGAGGAAATCGGTTGAAAATCTAGTGGGTGATAAAGTGATGCTTAAAGTTTCGTCGTGGAAAGGCGTTGTGCGTTTAGGAAAGAAAGGGGAGCTAAGGCCTAGGTATGTCGGGTCGTCTGTCATCACCGAGCGTGTGGGTGAAGTGGCGTATAAGTTGGGGATGCCCGAGGAACTTCGGGGAGTTCATTCGACCTTTTCACGTGTCGAGTCTAAGGACGTGATGGTTGAGGCAAGTATGGTCGTGCCATTGAAAGACATTCGCGTGGACGAAAAGATGAATTATGTTGAGGAGCCGTTGACGATCGTGGATCGCAAGGTCAGAAAGTTAAGAACTAAAGAAATTTAGCTGGTGAAAGTCCAGTGGCGCTTCTACAAGGGATAAGAAGCGACGTGGGAAGTGAAATCGGACACGAGGATCCGTTTTCCTCATCTGTTCGAAGATGGAACTCCGGGGACGGAATTCTTTTGAGGGGAGGATATTGTAATAACCGGGTTTGTTTTGTAATTAAAGCATAATGGGGTGTGTGTGGTTTTGAAGAATGAAACTTTGGTAGCATATGTCAGAATAAGAGAATTAGGGTTAAAACCCCTAAAACCCTTCATTTCCATTCTTCAGTAATGTGCGGTTGTGTGTGAAGCTTGGTGTGGAGCAACTCTACCATTTAGGAAGAAGAGCTTAGAAATTGAAGCTAGGGTTCATGAATCTTCATCTTTTTCGAGGTAATCGAGTCTCCTTTATATTTCTATGTCTATAGTGGGTTGGTTGATGTTTCCTCTTTGAAATTCTTCAAATGGTGTGGGAAATTAGCAATGAGTATTAAATGGAGGAATCGGTGAGTTAAGAGTGTTTTGGTTTGGAACAGATTCCTATTAATGTTTTGAATGGCCATATCCATTTGGGAGTAGCTCTAATTCATGTTTCGGTTGGATTTCTTGTCCGATGGAAAAGTCAATGTCCGATAAAAACCCTGTTGTCCGGAACTCGCCCAATCCGGTTGAATCCGGAAGTCGGTAGTAGTCTGGAAGTTGTTGCCGGATACCGAAAAATAGGAATCCGGGAGTTGCTATCGATACCGGAACCCGGAGGAATCCGGAAGTTGTTACCAGATACTGGAAGAGAGGAATCCGGGAGTTGTATTGATACCGGAACCCGGAGGAATCCGGAAGTTTGTATCGGATACCGGAAGAGAGGAATCCGGAAAGAGGGGATCCGGGAAGCAATCCGGAATCCGGATTGTTTGTGCCGGGACTCTGATGGTCAGTAGTATTTAGAGAAATGCCTAGAGGGTCAGTATGTTGTGTGAGTAGTCGAGTAACTTATCCACTCTTGTGTGATGGGTGCAAATGTAGGTTCGGATAGAGGATAGCAGTTGCAAGTGAGAACTTTTAGCGTGGACGTCAGGTGAGTCTTTCTAAACTGAAGCTTTATCGATACTCGAATTTATTTTTTGTACCGATATATTGAATTGCGTGTTTTGCGTTGTTTTAAATATGCATGATAAATGTGTGTTAATTATATTTCGGGTATGTGTGGGGCGGAGCATGTGATGACTTATTATGAATATATGGGGAGTGTGTCCCATGCAGGATATATGAATTCGTTTCATATGTTCACTAAGGGCGGGTGTGTGCCCTAACACGTAGTCACCGGTGTGTACGTGACCAAAGCGTGAGCCATTATTATGTGTTGTGTGTGTCTACTTAAACTGGTAAAGGTGTGATTGGTTATAAATGTTTATAAACTCTCTTTTGTTGATAATTGTGGTGTGGTGTTGGTATCAAGAGGGATCTCACTAGACCTCATGGTCTAACCCTCGCTTTTCAAAACTAAAACCTTTTCAGGTAAGCAAGTAGCTGAGGGCTCGTCTAAAGGCAAGGGCAAGATGTGAGTTGGAGCTTGCGTATGGAAGGATTAGAAGGTCTTCCTTTTATTGTTTAGTTAGGTTTCTCAGCTGTAATTAGAGTTATTTCTCCAAACCCAAAGTTTGGAATTTTGTATGTGTGACTTATGTTGGGCCGTTTTGGCATTTATATTTATAGTAATAGTTTTGGCATGTTTGGTTGGCGTGGGTCGTTACAAATAGCAATCCTATTTTCATAAATTTCTTTACTATATCATTATACTTTCATTTTTTTCTTATTATAACAATATACTTTTAAATTATTTTTTCTACCTATTATAACAATAAGTTACTTGTCATCCGGTAAATTTGTTTCCTTTTTACATGTCATACCTAAGATGACATGAAAGCCAGTGGTTACATGGTAAAAAAACAAAAATATGTTATTTTACTTGCATCTGTTTGTGTTAATCAATAAGCTAAAGATTGAGTGACATGTAAAAAATCATTATATTTGAGATATCGTTTTAATCTATTTTATCAAAGCAAAGTTATAAGAGGTTGTTTACTACATGTTTACCATGGTAAACGGTTACAGAGTCATTTATTTTATCGGATGAACATGGAGACAGAAATCTTACCCGATAAGAGCGATAATAAGGATGGAAAGTCTTACCCGGTAAGTGAGGGTAGCGACTCTTACGCGGTAGGTGTTTACCGGGTAAATTGTTGTTACATACAATATCGTTTTGATTAACTACAATCATACCCGATAAAGTAAGTTAAAATATTAACTCTTATCGATAAACGTTTATCGAATAAGGGTTTAGATAAACGGCTCGTAAGAGGCATTATTGGCCCATATATAGTTGATAAGACACTCTAGATTACAATCCATGATGAACATATATCTTTTGTTAATGTTTTTTATTCATATAACATTGATCTTTTATGAATATTTTCAAATTTATGAAATGATAATTTTTAGTAAAACATGTTTGGTTCAATATACAATATCATAACAATTGAAAAGATATTAAATATTACGTGTAATAAAAATAGACTATGCTATAATAAAATAACTATGAAAGAATGTCAAGTCAACAATATACTATACGTGGACATCCTACCTGGACAATGACATGACATGACATGAAAAAAAACGTGATAACTTATGTCATCTTAATCCAGATCAAAATGATACATTTTTCCAAAGTACAATGCATTAATAAAAAATAATTTAAAAATATAGCAGTGTAATAAGAAAAAATGAAAATATAATACTATAATAAGAAAATTATTAAAGTTATTTCGTACAATTTGTGAAATTATTTGTCAAGTAAAACTTTAAAATCTGTATGACAATAAAATTATTAGAACATATATAAACTCAATATGTAATATCTAAATTTAGAAAACTCTTAATCTTATTTAGAAAACTATTTTCTTTCATATTATTTGGTATAACATGCACTTCACATGTGAATACCATAGATGATGCATATATATATATATATATAAAAGAGTCGATAGGTATATTATTTTTGTGCAAGGGAATATGTTTGTTCCCATCGATCATTCATAGTCAATATGAAAGCGATTGGTAGATGGTGACCCTAAGTTTAAAGTGTACACGTATTCAACAAATGATTTATTAATAAAAACATATAATACAATATTTAGAATAAAGACAGAACCTTATATTTATTTTATTAATTGTTTTTATTTTATTTTATTCGATTACCAACCTGCTTGGGACAAAATATAAACATGTTTATATATAAATCGAAAACAATTATATTATATTGAACTTATTTATTGTGATTTTTTAATTTTTTTTAAATGATTTAACTGTGAGACGGATTTACAAGAAATCTCAAATATTCTGTAATTTGTTTATAGGCCATTTATTAAATGTTTATCATGTAAGTATTTATCCAGTTATTTACTTTATAAGATGAGTATGACAATGATCGAGAATCTTATCCATAAAAACGATGGTAAGAGTGAAGACTTTTACCCGGTAAATGAGAATAACGATTCTTATCTGATTATCAGATATATTGTTGCATACCTTTTGGTGAATTAAAATCATATCCGATAAATGTTTATCGGATAAGTGTTTAAGTAATAATACCTTAATTATTAAATTAAAAATATTTTAGAAATCAAGAGATTTTGTATACGATAGATATTTAATATTTTATAAGTTATATCTTGAGAAATTAAAAAAAACTATTGAAAACAAAAATTAAATACTATACAATATAAGATAAGATAAATATTTAAAGTTTGAATCCACTATCACATGGAATATATGATATTCCGTTAACGAACCAATCAAAGCATTTATTGAATGATAAAATATTTAAAAATAGTTAACGGCATCTAATTACACCAAAACAACGCCTAATTTGGTGGGTTGTTATTCTTTAATTTAGTTACGAAGACTAAAGAGTATCTCTAACAAATTTTTTTAATAATTTTCCTAAAATAAATATATAAAAGTTAAAATTCTAGAATGATTATATTTCATTTGAATAATTCCTTAATTTAGAGATTCTAACACAAATTATATTATTATAATATTCTTTAATTTATTATTCTAATACATTTAAAAAGACCTCTATATTAAATGATAAAAATTCAAGTTTATTGGTGGGATTGAATAAAAATAATCATTTCTCTCTATCTTACCATCAAGTTTTAGAGAATTATCTTAAACTTGGAATTTTTTCAAATTTTATTTTCTATTTTAGAAAAACATTATAGAGAATCTATTAGAGCAATATAAAGAACAAAACCTTAATTTTTTTAATTTTAGAGAATGTGTTGGAGATGCTTTGAATGTCTATTTTATTCTCATATTTTAAACTAAAGCCTTATTCGTTTTTTCATTTTAATCTTTTAATCACCACTTATGTTTGATTCAGACAAACGTTTTATAATTCGGACCGCTTATTTATTTATTTTATTTTTAGATCATCTTATCTCTTGTAACAACCCAAAATTTAAACAAAATAAACATTCGAATATAAACCATCCATCCAAAATTTGGCCCCAAACTGACCAAATACAACTGTCTCAAAATTAGGTTTGCAGAAACAACCTATACACAACTGAGAATACAACTAAAATCTGAAAGATAACTGGGAATAACTATCGTCTATCAGCATCCACTCCTAGCTCTTCTCTTTGCCCCTTCCAGAGCATCCTACTATCGATTTCCCTGAAAAAGGTTTAATTTTGGGAAAATCGAGAGTTAGACCATGAGGTCTAGTGAGCTCCCTCAAGCGGCAACAACTTCATTATCAAAATATATAAAGAACTTCACAACATTTATAATCAATAACTTTAAACAATATGTCATGTAACATCCACACATGCGAATGGCACACTAAAGTCACTCGGAAGTGACAACGTGTCAGTCTCACACTGCCTTACTGGGTGACTCCTCCCATGGCATAAACGGGACACACCCCCCGGTATGAGTACTGGCGGGCCACACCCCCCGGCTTAGCCAATTCACATCTATCAACAATGTATGCATACATTTAATTAACTTTCCAAACACACATATCAGGAATATAAACAAAACATTTTTATATCTGCTTTCTACTTTGGAAAACACATTTGAATCACGTATTTAGTTAGGAAACTCACCTGTCGTCCTTGCTCGCAACTTCTCACTTAGGCTTCGGGTCTCTAGGCGGAGCGTGTTAAGGAAACAAGAGTGGTCAATCTCTTACCCGACACCAAGGGTTATTTCTATCATACCTAGAATAACACTCCTAAGGCATGAGTTCCACAATACCGAAACTCCCTCCCTCATTTCCGGAACTCACTTTCGGATCACTTTCGGACTACCCATTCCGGAACTCGCTTCTGGACTACACATTCCGGAACTCGCTTCCAGACTATACATTTCGGAACTCGCTTCCGGACTACACATTCCGGAACTCTCCTCCGGACCCGGCATCCGGTACCAAAATCCGGAATCCCCTTTCGGACACCATATTCGGTATTCTCTTTCCGGAACCATCTTCCGGACAATCCACCAGCTAGGGCGATTTCCGAAAGGTTTGCGGCGCAATCGCACAGTATTAGAATGAATCCCCCCCCCCCTTCCTTGAAAAATCTCCAATGAGTATTACGAACAAGAATAAATACACAGAACCTCTATTATATGTATAATCTCACTTGCACGGAAACATTCACTCAAGATTCCAAACATTCCTAATAGTCCTTAACTCAGAGTAACATTAACTGATAAAAGATTAGGAGGATAGAGTCTAGGTTATTACCTTGATTTGAAGAACTGATAGACCACAACTGTGCTCTCTTTCGATTTCCTTCAAGTGTTGCTAAATGGTAACTGGATGTCTCTTCCTTGCCTTCTCTTACAGCCGCTCCAAAAGTATGGTGAAAATACCTAGGGTTTTGTGCAAACAAATGAGAGTTTTCCTTCACAATTTACAACTCAGTCCCTGAAGTTACAAATTTACAACATTTACCACAAACTCTTGTTCTTTTTATTCAGGACCTCGGCTATTACAACACTCCCCCCTCAAAAGAATTACGTCCCCGGAATTCCATTATCGAAAAGATGAGGGTACTGGGACCTCATGTACGCTTCTACTTCCCAAGTTGCTTCTTGTCCCTTATGATACCGCCACTTTACCTTTACCAACCTGATCTCCTTGTTCCTCAATTTTCGAACCTTACTATCCACAACTTCTATTGGTTCCTCCACGTAAGTCAACTTCTCATCAATACTGATATCCTCCAATGGTACTACCACATCTGTCTCCGCCAAACACTTCTTTAGGTTTGAAACATGAAATGTCGGATGAACTTCCTTTAATTCTTCTGGCAAGTCTAACTTGTAGGCTACTGCCCCGACCCGTTCAGTAATGACGAAAGGCCCCACATACCTCGGCCTCAACTTTCCTTTCTTCCCAAAGCGCACTACACCCTTCCAAGGCGAGACTTTCAGCATTACCTTGTCACCTACTTGAAACTCGATAGGTTTTCTCCTTTTGTTTGCATACTTTCTTTGCCGGTCCTACACGATCCTCATCTTCTCACGGATTAACTCTATCTTATCCGCAATCATTTGCACAATTTTGGACCTGCTAACTGTCTTTCTCCCACTTCGTTCCAACACAGCGGCGTTCGACACTTCCGTCCGTACAAAGCTTCGTATGGTGCTGCTTGGATGCTCGCGTGGTAACTATTGTTATACGAGAATTCTATCAAAGGTAGATGTACTTCCCAAGAACCCTTGAAATCAATTACGCAGGCTTGAAGCATGTCCTCTAACGTTTGAATGGTTCTTTCGCTCTGACCATCCATCTGGGGATGATATGATGTGCTCAGCTTCACTTGCAAACCCAACTCTCCCTGAAGACTCCTCCAAAACGACGACGTAAACCGAATATCACGATCGGACACAATCGATCGCGGCACCCCGTGCCTTGATACAATCTCATTAATATACAACTGTGCTAGCTTCTCCAATAGATCTGACTCCCCGATTGGTAGAAAATGCACGGACTTAGTGAGACTATCCACAATCACCCATATCGCATCGTTACCCTTCGGAGTCCTTGGTAACTTCGTAACAAAATCCATGGTTATGTTATCTCATTTCCACACTTGTATCTCTAAAAACTGAAGTTCTCCATACGGTCGTTGGTGTTCCGCTTTAACCTTCAGGCACGTCACACATCGTTCAGGCCCGGCCTTGGCCCATGGCTATCATGGTTGTGGCCATGGGCAGCAAGGCCCACAAGGGAATCAATTTTTTTCCAGGTCTTTTGGAGTTGTAGGTTCAGTTTGTAGCCCCCCCAAAAAAACGACGGTTTTCTAGCTAGCAGCAAGCAGCGACCAGTGACTAACGTGAGTATAGCTGTAGACGATCGATTGTTGTCTCTTGCTATTTGAAATCAGTATTCACCGTTCTCTCTCACGATTCCTTCATGATTCGATCATTCGATTGTTGCCCCTCTCTCTATATCGTTGCTGATTTGGTGCTCTAAATCATCTATTGTTCTCTCGTTGCTGACTTTACTTGCTGCCCTACCCTAAATCGACTACGATTGGTCGATTATCCCATAAACATCGAAAGCAATCTTTAATTACTACCTTAAACGCTAGTTTTCCTTGTTGTTGTTGATTGCTATCGGCTTGTTGCTTGTTGCTTGTTGGTTGTTGAATGTTGATGCCCTTCACCCATCAGCACCAAACTTCCAGGTTCCAAATCGTTGAATTCCCTTAATGGATTTGTTCATCATATTAGGATGATCTTTGAATTTTTAATGTTTATGGTATTAATGGAAGTTAATCCTTGAATTTGGTATCTTTGTAGGTTTTTAGGATGTTAGAACTTAAATTAGATGTTTTATATATCATTTTATGTTTGATTATTGTGATTTATAGATCTGAGCATGTTAATGATGAAGGTAATATATATATATATATATATATATAGGGTTAGGTTATTTTGTTAACCAAAAAAAAGGTATTAACTTTGTTAACCTATTTGTAGTCATTGATCAAATACATGAGTGGATGTGATGAAATCTTGTTGTGACATTTATTACAATATTGGTCAAAACATAAAAAATCAAAGGAACACTTGTGATAAGGGTTAAGTTGGTATTTCATAAATAGTTTTTTTTCCTAAGATTTTTTAAGTGGGGAGTTACAAAAATCAATAATTAATGGGGGAGTTACAATATTGATATAGGTTTCCATAAAAAAATTCAAAATTTCTAGTTTTTTGAGTTTGATATCGTTCATCTAAGTTCCTGTTTGCAACAAGATGGATGTTCGTATGCAAGAAGATGGATCGTTTGTTGAAACACAACTCAACGGAAATGACGAATTGGCGACACAAAACGGTAGTACCAGCACCATCGAAATATCGAACCAAATGTAAACAACTTGATCGATCAATATGTTTTTTAGAGTTGTTGGTTTGGTGATGTAGATTTTATATTAAAAACGTATTCTTCATCTATGGAATTAGTGTGTTGACATTGTGTGTTGGTTCATGCATGTTCAAAACACACAAACGTTCACGTTCTAGTTTAGCCATATTTATTGTTCACGAATGTTCATAACACATGCATGACGACGATCATCACAAGAACACGTCTAACATTTTTTAATGGAGTATTTTATGAGTTTGTATGCTATGATTGTTTGTCCCACTAATTATTATGGAATATTTTTTTAATGGAATATTTTAATACAACCTATCTACAAGTACTAAATCAAACATCTACAAGTAACCAAATTGTGCTAATTGGACAGACGTTTCATATTTTGTTCATGAATGTTCATGTAGGTTCTTTAATATGAAGGTAGGACCTTGATCTTCATGCATGTTCATGAACCTTTGTGTACGAACACATGTTCATTCATGGCATTAAAATGCTTTGGTTCAATGACGAAACGAACAACCATGAACCTTGACTTTCCGGTTTGGTTAAATGAAGATAGGACCTTGAAATATGACACGTACATATAAACACCCTTACCATACGAAAAAACAAAGCAGTATGCAAACACTTACTAACCCAAAGTTACGGATTCAATAATAGCCCAAACACGACAACCTATTATTTTGCCGAACTAGAACGTGAACATTTGTGTGTTATGAACATTCGTGAACAACAAATATAGCTAAACTAGAACGTGAACGTTTGTGTGTTTTGAACATGCATGAACCAACACACAATGCAAACACACTAGATCCATAGATGAAAAATACATTCTTTTAATATAAAATCTACATCACCAAAACAACAACTCTAAACAACATAGTGACCGATCAAGCCGTTTACGTTCGGTTCGGATATTTCGACGGTGCTGGTACTACTGTTTTGTGTCGTCGATTCGTCATTTCCGTTGAGTTGTGTTTCAACAAACGATCCATCTTCTTGCATACGAACATCCATCTTCTTGCAATTACGAACTTAGATGAACGAGAGAAAACTCAAAAAACTAGAAATTTTGAATTTTTTTATGGAGACCTATATCAATATTGTAACTCCCCCATTAACTATTGGTTTTTGTAACTCTACACTTAAAAATCTTAGAAAAAAAGTAGAAAAAATATTTATGAAATACCAACTATAACCTTGGTCCATCATTAATGAGTTGATTCAAACCACCAAACAATATGGATTTCTATTGGTTGAAAGAGGTTAACAAAGTTAACACCCTTTAGAGGGTTAACACAATAACCTTCCTCTCTCTCTCTCTATATATATATATATATATATATGTTAAGTTTTGTGAAGAAATTGGCTTACATGTGGATGAAAAATCATTAACAATCTTCAAGAAAATTCTATTCCAATGCTTGTTAGATTTACACACAACGGAGTAGTTACGGATGCAAGTTATTAACACCCTAAAATTATTCCCATTATGTAAGTTAACATGCCTCTTTAAGAAGAAAACAAATTTCATTGTGCTCTTGTATGTCTATATGCTTGATATGCTCTTGTATGTCTATATGCTCTTGTATGTCTATATGCTTGATACAGTCTTTTGATTTCATGTATGTCTACACCTTGCTTTGGTATCCCTATCTAGTGGCGCATTTGCTCTTTCTAATCACATACTCCTATATAGCACACTGCATTTAGTGTAGACATGTAGTAAAGCACTTCCAGAATGCTTTTGAAACGAGGAAATAACTTTCGTTTTCATCATAAAATTTATATTGATCATATCAACAGTTCCATCCACCTCCTCTGTCTCATGTTCAACTCCTTTTGATCGGAAAGGTGCTTAAGACTCTTGTGATCGGTGTAGATCTGGTACTTCACTCCATACAAGTAGTGTCGCCATATCTTTAAAGCGAACACCACTGCCGCTAGCTCCATACGTGCGTAGGGTAGTTCTTCTCATTATCTTTCAACTGTCGAGATGCATAGGCAATCGCCTTTCCCTTTTACATCAGTACACACCCTAACCCAAGTTTGGAAGCAACGCTGTAGATTACAAATCCTTCAGACCCATCTGGCAATAAAAAAATTGGGGCGCTGCTCAGGCTTTCTTTCAACTTCTCAAATGCGGCCTCTTGAGTTTCGGTCCAAACGAACTTGGCATTCTTCCTTGTCAATGCGGTCAATGGCGTGGCTATACGAGAGAAGTCCTGAATGAAATTCCGGTAGTAGCACGCCAACCCAAGAAAACTTCTTATTTCTGATGGCGACTTTGGCGGCTCCCAATCTTTAATTGCTTCGATCTTTGCAGGGTCCACTTTGATACCATCCGCCGACACCACGTGACCTAGAAACTGAACTTCTCTCAACCAGAACTAGCACTTTGAGAACTTAGTGTACAACTTATCGCGTTTCAGCAATTCCAACGCCGCCCGAAGATGCTCCTCGTGATCTTTACGGGTTCAGGAGTAGATCAGGATGTCGTCAATGAAGACGATTACACACTTGTCCAGCAATGAACTACACACCCTATTCATCAAGTCCATGAACAATGTTGGGGCATTAGTCAAGCCAAAGGGCATAACTAAAAACTCGTAGTGTCCATATCATGTGCGAAAGGTCGTCTTGGGCACGTCTTCCTTTCTCACCTTCAGCTGATAGTAGCCCGACCTCAAGTCTATCTTCGAGAAATAGCTCGCGCCTTGCAACTGGTCAAAGATGTCATCAATCCTCGGAAGCGGGTATTTGTTCTTAACTGTTACCTTGTTGAGCTCCCGCTAATCTATGCACATCCGCATAGACCCATCCTTCTTCTTAACATATAATACTGGCGCTCCCCAAGGCGATGAGCTCGGACGAATGAAACCCTTGTCGAGCAGCTCTTGCAGTTGCGTCATCATCTTCTTCATTTCTGCTGGTGCCAGACGATAGGGCGCACGCGCAATCAGTGCCGCCCCAGGCATCAAATCTATTCTAAACTCTACTTGACGATCTGGAGGCAGACTCGTCAAGTCATCCGAAAACATTTCTGGGGACTCATTTACTATAGGCACATCCTCTACTCCCCTCTTATCCTTATTAGCATCTAGCACGTAAGCTAAATACCCCAAACATCCCTTCCCCAAACATCGCCTAGCTTTCATCATATATATCATACACGACTTTCTATCCCGACGGTCCCCATAGATTACTACTTCCTTCTTGTCAGGCAAGGCGATACGAATTAACTTCTTATTACACACAATGTTAGCGTCGTTATCCGCTAACCAATCCATTCCTATAACCACATCAAACTCCCCTATTCCCATAGGGTACAAATGCAAAGGAAACAAATGACCATCTACATCAATGCTACACCCATCATAGACCTCTTTCACCCAGACTCGACTATCATCCGCTACCTCTACTTCAAACCCGAAGTTCAACTTCTTGGGTTTCACTTGCAATTTTCGAATAAAATTAGGCGACGCACAAGAATGATTGGCGCCCGAATCAAACATTACTTTAGCAAAAGTCGAGTCAATAGGGAAAGTATCTGTCACCACATCAGGCGTATTCACCGCCTCCTCTGCCGACATGTGGAAAGCCCTCGCCTTCACGCGAGCAGGATCCACCTTTCTATCTCCATCTCTCCCTCCACTACTGTTTCCATAACTCTTAGCAAATCCCCTCTTCCACTGTGGACAGTCCAACTTGACATGGTCTGGCAAACCGCACTGATAACACGACCTTGAACTACGGCAATCGCATGCCATATGCCCCGTCTTCCCACACTTGAAGCATCCTTCCTTATCCGCCAAACACTCCCCTTTATGCATCCGATTACACTTGCCACAAGGTTTCTCTCTTGATCTGAGTCTCGCCCGCAGCTTGGGTCTAGGAGCACTCGGCGTCCAAACATCACGGTTCGGTCCTTCCCATTTTCGTTTGTCCCCAACTCTCTCCGTCATCTGAATGTTCTCTTTTTCTATGAGTTCTGCAGTATCTACCGCAGCTTGAAAAGTAACCGGATCTTTCACCTGTACCAACTCCCTCATACTGCTCTTTAGTCCCCAGATGTATCTCTCTATGCGCCTCTGCTCAGTAGGCACATACAATTCAGCAAACCGAGCTTTCTCAATGAACTTCGACGTATACTCTTGGACTGACATCGTCCCTTGCTCCAACCCCAGAAATTCCTCCTCGAGCTTCTTAACGGCCGCCACTGGGCAAAACTGAGCTTTGAATGTTTTATTGAACACTTCCCAGGTAGTTGTTTTTGCGATCTCCGAACCCTTACCTCCCGTCTCGACATCCCACCAGAAGATGGCATCTGCCTTCAGCATAGACATGGCAAACAACACCTTGTCTTCCTCGGCACACTTGCTCCTGTCGAAAGCTAACTCCATCTTGTGTATCCATCTCAGAGCCAAAACTGGATTGCGCTCCCCGCTGAAAGACGGAGGCTTGCACGATGCAAAAGTCTTAAAAGAGCATCCTTTCGTTGTCTTCGATTCAATGGCCACAAACGGAGTTGACAAAGAATGATCTCCCACCACAGTCGGAGGTAGGCTAGACGCCTCAGTATTTGTCTCATTTCCACTTTTGGTGTGTCCCTCCGACGTAGTCTTGATCTGATTTTCCAACAATGCTTGCAAGGTCTCTTGTAGTTTGCCCATTTCAGCCGTAAACTTTTCCTCAGTCACTAAAGCTTGATTCTGATTTCTCCTTGGGTTGTCCGACTGACTCCCTCCACCTACCGAGGCGGTACTTTCTTGATGCAAGGGCTCACGCACTTCAGGTGTTCCCACACTCTTAGCCCGATGGGTGGTCGGCATCTTTTTTCCTCCTCGGGTTGCCACGCCAGTCCCTACCGCCTGAGAGGTAGCTCGCAACGGCGGTCTTCCCCGTCCTCTTCCTCGGCCTCTGCCCCTTCTGCGGGTGGCCGCCCGTCTCGGAGGGTTCACCGTTTTCTCTTCCAGAATTTCCTCCATGCGAATCTCTCCCGCTACCGGATTTGTACCCACCACCGGCACGGATCTACTCCTCAAAGTCCTTTCAGACATACTGGATTACTGAAACATACCAAAATAAATTACTTAAGACTACCGCTCCAGAATAATAAGGCAATTTAAGCACATACATGTACCTGTAAATTCACAATTACACTGGCCAGGTGTAACCCCGAATCTACCTTACATGACTGTCCTTACCACCCTATTAGTCTTATCCCTATTATAGTGCCCTCCTAACGCATTCCTGATTCTCAGTTGTGATTTCTACTCCCACAGTTTAAGTTTACGCCCGTCCGGTCACCTAAATCCCTTAAACTATGGCTCTGATACCAATTGTAACAACCCAAAATTTAAACAAGATAAACACTCGAATATAAACCATCCATCCAAAATTTAGCCCCAAACTGACCGAATAAAACTGTCTCAAAATTAGGTTTGCAGAAACAACCTATACATAACTGAGAATACAACTAAAATCTGAAAGATAACTGGGAATAACTATCACCTATCAGCATCCACTCCTAGCTCTTCTCTTTGCCCCTTCCAGAGCCTCCTACTATCGATTTCCCTGAAAAAGGTTTAATTTTGGGAAAAGCGAGGGTTAGACCATGAGGTCTAGTGAGCTCCCTCAAGCGGCAACAACTTCATTATCAAAATATATAAAGCACTTCACAACATTTATAATCAATAAATTTAAACAAGCTGTCATGTAACATCCACACATGCGAATGGCACACTAAAGTCACTCGAAAGTGACAACGTGTCAGTCTCACATTGCCTTACTGGGTGACTCCTCCCATGGCATAAACGGGACACACCCCCCGGTATGAGTACTTGCGGGCCACACCCCCCCGGCTTAGCCAATTCACATCTATCAACAATGTATGCATACATTTAATTAACTTTCCAAACACACATATCAGGAATATAAACAAAACATTTTTATATCTGCTTTCTACTTTGGAAAACACATTTGAATCACGTATTTAGTTATGAAACTCACATGGCGTCCTTGCTCGCAACTTCTCACTTAGGCTTCGGGTCTCTAGGCGGAGCACCTATGGTGTTAAGGAAACAAGAGTGGTCAGTCTCTTACCCGATACCAAGAGTTATTTCTATCATACCTAGAATAACACTCCTAAGGCATGAGTTCCACAATACCGAAACTCCCTCCCCCATTTCAGGAACTCACTTTCGGATCACTTCCGGACTACCCATTCCGGAACTCGCTTCCGGACTACACATTCCGGAACTCTCCTCCGGACCTGGCATCCAATACCAAAATCCGGAATCCCCTTCCGGACACTGTATCAGGTATTCTCTTTCCGGAACCATCTTCCGGATAATCCACCAGCTAGGGCGATTTCCGAAAGGTTTGCGGCACAATCGCACAGTATTAGAATGAATCCCCCCTTCCTTGAAAAATCTCCAATGAGTATTACGAACAAGAATAAATACACAGAACCTCTATTATATGTATAATCTCACTTGCACGAAAACATTCACTCAAGATTCCAAACATTCCCAATAGTCCTGAACTCATAGTAACATTAACTGATAAAAGATGAGGAGGATAGAGTCTAGGTTATTTCCTTGATTTGAAGAACTGATAGACCACAACTCTGCTCTCTTTCGATTTCCTTCAAGTGTTTCTAAATGGTAACTGGATGTCTCTTCCTTGCCCTCTCTTACAGCCGCTCCAAGAGTATGGTGAAAATGCCTAGGGTTTTGTGCAAACAAATGAGAGTTTTCCTTCACAATTTACAACTCAGCCCCTGAAGTTACAAATTTACAACATTTCCCACAAACTCTTATTCTTTTCATTCAGGACCTCGGCTATTACATCTCTTAATATGGTCTGGACAAAAACAATGGTAACCTTATCTCTTAAATCCCATATTATTTCCGTCCAACACCATTCTTTCGATTTCAACGTCAACTTTGGTTCAGATGCACCTCGAATTTCCAAAAACGCAAAACACTAAGGTTGTAGATCTGTGTGTTGGCTTTACATAACATCTTGAACCACTTAAATCGGGGCTTTGATGTGTGAGATATGACTAAAACTCCAAAGTCTTACAAATCTTCCAGCATCTTTTTCGTTCCGTCCTTCGATCATCGATGCTCACTTCAATTGATGTATTTAAGTTGGTTTTTTTAGGGATAAAATAGACAATTATACATATTCAGACGTTTGTCAGTTTACAAAACAAACAGTCTTATTGATTCAGATTTCAGACTTTAACACCAGCACATAAAAATTAAAATTGAAAACAGACTTTAGACTTCATCACATCTTAAAAAACAAACGCCACTTAAACATTATTCAAATAAAAACAGGACAGAAGGTTGAAAACGAAAGAGAGAATGAAAATCACATGATTATATAATAATATATTAATAAACATGTCAAATAAAAAAAAATTGTTTTTAATTTAATTTGTTTATTTTTAATTTTGATTATGTGTCGTCTATTTTATTAAAAACTAGATGACAAGTTACTTTTTGCTTTACAAATAACATCGTTAACGTCTTTGTAATCACATCATTTAGATCAAATCCATATAAAGGTTGAGATTTATTTTAACATTTTCAACTTTTAGGTTTTCACCATTTAAATGGGCACCTTTTAATGCATTCATATCATTTATTAAATATTTTTAAGATAAAATTAGGCGCGGCCAACCTTCACCCGCCAGGGTGGGGGGAGGGGGGTTGTGTGCCTGTTCAAGTTCGTTTCGTAAGGAGGATTTTTTTTATACTTAAGATACACCTGTTCAATTTCAGGGGATGCTCTAAGATATATAGGTAGGTTGATCATAAAAATCTTTATCATCTTATACAAAAATATCATTATTAATTTCTCGTTGAGACTTTCAAAATTAGCTCCATACGCGTTTGTATATTTAAGTTAAGCAACTGTAATATCTAGGTTCTAGTGGTAAGACTTGGGAAATTTAGTGGGAAATTGTAAGAGGCTAAAACTTTGGGGGCTGATGTGTAAACTGGGAGAAGGTATAAAAACCTTGTTGTGGGCACAAAACCCTAGAATTCACATTTTCTCTCTTGGTGTGGCTAGAGCAGGGAAGGAGGAGAATTTTGCAATTGGCGATTTCTGAGAAGGAGAGACTCCCCACTAATCAATTTCAGGTAATCTCTAATGCTTCCTTATTATAAGTCTGATTATTGGTAGAGTTTTGATGTTGGGCAGTGGTTAGATTTGTGGGTTTGGTAGCTCTTGAATGAAAGAAAAACAAATCAATGATTTGGGGTTTTGAGATTTACGAGTTTGTTCTTTTGAGATCATTATTGTCTCTTGGGGTGTTTTCCCCTTGGCAACCTCGTTGTCTTTAAGTCATTGAGAATCTTGAGTCCAAGGATTTAGAGCTTGGGACCTGTTCGTTCCCAAAATCGCACAGACCAGAGGTTTCCAGGAACTTCCGGGTAAGTTCCCGGTTAGCAGAGGGTTTCCGGACGGCTTGAGTCCGGATAGTGGGGAATCCGGGTGGAAGTCCCCGGGTAGCGGTATCCGGGCATCCCCGAATAGTATATCCGGATTTTTGGGGTTTCCGCATAGAGATTCCGGAAAGTAAAGTTATCCGGAAAGCGTAGTTACCCGGAAAGTAAAGTTATCTAGAAAGTGTGGAGTCCGGATAGTGTTGTCCGGTAATTAGGATCCGGACAGTGTAGTGTCCGGAAATGATGTTCGGGTAGGTTGATATCCGATTAGCTTATGTTTCCCATCCATTTACTCAGGTATTTCCTTTGGAGGTCAAGAGTGATAGAAAGACCCGATCCAACGCAACAAGTGAGTCTTTCTAACTGAATACGTGCTTTAACGTGATATCTGAAGTAAGTAAAGAGCATGATTTGGTATACTTATGTTATATGATGAATGTTTGAAATGTCATTTAAGTGTATGCATACATTGTTGATAGTTGTAAATTGGCTAAGTCGGGGGTGTGGCCCGCCAGTGCTCATACCGGGGGGTGTGTCCCGTTTATGCCATGGGAGGAGTGACCCAGTAAGGTAGTGTGAGACTGACACATTGTCACTTCTTAGTGACTTCAGTGTGCCAATTACATGAATGGTTTTATGTGAAAGCGTTGTTTAAAAGTTGTTCTTTATAAAGGTATGAAATGTTTTAAATGATTGCTAATGTAACTGTTGCCATTAGAGGGAACTCACTAGATCTCATGGTCTAACCCTCGCTTTTCCAAAACTAAACCTTTTCAGGAAAGTCTTTAGTAGGGAGCTCGGGAAAGGGCAAGGAAAAGAGCTAAGGCGAGGATGTTGTTAGCTGATAGTTATTTTACAGTTACCTTTTAGACGTTCAGTTTTATTCTCAGTTGTGTATAGGTTGTTTCCGCCAACCTAGTTTGATATAGTTGTGATTGAGAATTTTGGGACCCCCCCCCCTTTTTGGGCTATTTATCATTCAATGCCATGTTATGTTATTTTATCTGTTTGGGTTGTTACAATTGGTATCAGAGCCATAGTTTAAGGGATTTAGTTGACTGGACGGGCCTAGACTTAAACTGTGGGAGTAGGAATCACAACTGAGAATCAGGAAAGCGTTAAGAGAGCACTATAATATGGATAAGACTAATAGGGTAGTGAGGACAGTCATGTAAGGTAGATTCGGGGTTACACCTGGCTAGTGTAATTGTGAATTTATAGGTACATGTATGTGTTTAAATTGCCTTATTATTCTGGAGCGGTAATCTTAAGTTACTTGTTTTGACATGTTTCAGTAATCCAGAATGTCTA
Source organism: Saussurea involucrata (assembly GCA_033807775.1). Taxonomy (NCBI): domain Eukaryota; kingdom Viridiplantae; phylum Streptophyta; class Magnoliopsida; order Asterales; family Asteraceae; genus Saussurea; species Saussurea involucrata. The sequence continues at coordinate 49,057,661 of CM066315.1, forward strand.
AAAGAACTTTGAGGAGTAGATCTGTGCCGGTAGTGGGTACGATTCCGGTGGCAGGGGAGATTCGCATGGAGGAGATTCTGGAGGAGGAACCGGTGAATCCTCCGAGACGGGCGGCCACCCGCGGAAGGGGCGGAGGCCGTGGAAGAGGACGGGGAAGACCGCCGCTGCGAGCTGCCTCCCAGGCAGTGGGACGGGCGTGGCAACCCCGGGAGGGAAAAATATGTTGACCACCTGTCGGACTAAGAGTGTGGTAGCACCTGATGTGCGTGAGCCTTTCCATCAAGAAAGTACCACCTCGGTAGGCGAAGGGAGTCAGTCGAACAACCCAAGGAGAAACAGAAACCAAGCATTTGTGACGGAGGAAAGGTTTACGGCTGAAATGGGCAAACTGCAAGAGACTTTGCAAGCATTGTTGAAAAATCAGGTTAAGACTACGTCGGTGGTACGAACTAAAAGTGGGAACGAGACGAAGACTGAGGCATCTAGCCTACATCCGACTGTGGTGGGAGATCATTCGTTGTCAACTCCGTATATGGCTAATGAACCGAAGACAACGAAAGGATGTATTTTTAAGACTTTTGCATCGTGCAAACCTCTCTCTTTCAGCGGGGAACGCAATCCAGTCTTGGCTCTAAGATGGATTCGCGAGATGGAACTAGCTTTCGACACAAGTAAGTGCACTGAGGAAGACAAGGTGATGTTTGCCATGTCTATGTTGAAGGCAGGTGCCATCTTTTGGTGGGATGTCGAGACCGGTGGTAAGGGTTCGGAGATAGCAAAGACAACTACCTGGGAGTTATTCACTAAGAGGTTCAAAACTCAGTTTTGCCCGGTGGAGGCAGTTAAGAAGCTTGAGGAGGAATTTCTGGGATTAGAGCAAGGGACAATGTCAGTACAAGAATATACGTCAAAGTTTATTGAGAATGCTCGATTTTTTGAACTGTATGTACCTACTGAAGAGAGGCGCATAGAGAGATACATCTGGGGACTGAAGAGCAGCATGAGGGAGTTGGTTCAGGTAAAGGATCCCGTTACTTTTCAAGCTGCGATAGATACTGTGGAACTCACGGAAAAGGAGAAGAACAGGCAGATGTCGGAGAGAGTCGGGGATAAACAGAAGTGGGATGGACCGAATCGTGATGTTAAGAGGCCGACCCAGACCCGAGCTGCGGGTGGGACCCAGAGCAGAAGAGAAACCTTGTGGTAAGTGTAACCGGATGCATAAAGGGGAATGTCTGGCTGATAAGGAAGGGTGTTTCAAGTATGGGAAGATGGGGCACATGGCACGAGATTGCCGTAGTTCGAGGTCATGTTATCAGTATGGTTCGCCAGATCATGTCAAGATGGACTGTCCGCAGTTAAAGAGGGGTTTGGCTGGGGGCTATGGTGGTAATAGTGGAGGAAGAGACGAAGATAGAAAGGTGGAGCCTGCTCGCGCGAAGGCGAGGGATTTCCACATGTCATCAGAGGAAGCGGTGAATACGCCAGATGTGGTAATAGGTATTTTCCCTATTGACTCGACTTTTGCTAAAGTACTGTTTGATTCGGGCGCCAATCGTTCTTTTGTGTCGCCTAATTTTATTCGAAAATTGCAAGTGAAACCCAAGAGGTTGAACTTTGGGTTTGAGGTAGAAGTAGCGGATGATAGTCGAGTCTGGGTGAAGGAGGTCTATGAGGGGTGTAGCATTGATGTAGATGGTCATTTGTTTCCTTTGCGTTTGCACCCTATGGGCATGGGGGAGTTTGATGTGGTATTAGGAATAGATTGGTTAGCGGATAACGACGCTAACATCGTATGTAATAAGAAGTTGATTCGAGTCACCTTGCCTGATAAGAAGGAAGTAGTAATCTATGGGGATCGTCGGGATAGGAAGTCGTGTATGATATCTATGATGAAAGCTAGGCAGTGTTTGGGGAAGGGATGTATGGGGTATTTAGCCTACGTGCTAGATGCTAAGAAAGAGAAGAAGGGAGTGGAGGATGTGCCTATAGTAGGTGAGTACTCGGAAGTGTTTCTGGATGACTTGACGAGTCTTCCCCCAGATCGTCAAGTAGAGTTTAGAATAGATTTAATGCCTAGAGCGGCACCGATTGCACGTGCGCCCTATCGTTTGGCACCAGAGGAAATGAAAGAGATGATGACACAGCTGCAAGAGCTACTCGACAAGGGTTTCATTCAACCGAGCTCATCGCCTTGGGGAACGCCGGTACTATTTGTTAAGAAAAAGGATGGGTCCATGCGGATGTGCATAGACTATCGGGAACTCAATAAGGTAACAATTAAGAACAAGTACCCGCTTCCGAGGATTGACGACCTCTTCGACCAGTTGCAAGGTGCAAGCTATTTCTCGAAGATAGACTTGAGATCGGGCTACCATCAGCTGAAGGTGAGAAAGAAAGACGTGCCTAAGACGGCCTTTGCACAAGATATGGACACTACGAGTTTTTAGTTATGCCCTTTGGCCTGACTAATGCCCCAGCTGTGCTCATGGACCTGATGAACAGAGTGTGCAGTTCGTTGTTGGATAAGCGTGTAATCGTCTTCCTTGACGACATTCTGATCTACTCTCGATCCCGTAAAGATCACGAGGAGCACCTCCGGGCGGTTTTAGAATTGTTGAAACGCGAGAAGTTGTACGCTAAGTTCTCTAAGTGTGAGTTTTGGTTGAGAGAAGTTCAGTTTCTAGGTCATGTGGTGTCGGCGGATGGTATCAAAGTAGACCCGGCTAAGATCGAAGCAATTAAAGATTGGGAGCCGCCAAAGTCGCCATCAGAAGTAAGGAGTTTTCTTGGGTTGGCGGGCTACTACCGGAAATTCATTCAGGACATCTCTCGTATAGCCACACCGTTGACCGCATTGACGAGGAAGGATGTCAAATTCGTTTGGACCAAAGCTCATGAGGCCACATTTGAGAAGTTGAGGGAAAGTCTGAGCAGCGCTCCAATTTTGTCGTTACCAGATAGATCTGAAGGATTTGTAATTTATAATGATGTTTCCAAGCTTGGGTTGGGGTGTGTACTGATGCAAAATGGAAAGGTGATCGCCTACGCATCTCGATAGTTGAAATATCACAAGAAGAACTACCCTACGGGCTACGCATGACATGGATCTGGCGGCAGTGGTGTTCGCTTTAAAGATATGGCGATACTACTTGTATGGGGTGAAGTGCCAAATCTACACCGATTATAAAATCCTTAAGTATCTCTTCTATCAGAAGGAGTTGAACATGAGACAGAGGAGATGGATGGAACTGCTGAACGATTATGACTGTGAAATCCTTTACCACCCGGGTAAGGTGAACGTGGTGGCTGACGCGTTGAGTCGGAAGGAGCGAAGGGAATCGACTAAAGTAGTGGCCTTCAGGGTCGAGGCGACTTCAGGTCTCCTGGACGAGGTCAAGAAGTCTCAAGAGGAGGCGTTGTTAAAAGAAAATGTAAAGAGTGAAAGAATCGTTGGAGTTACGTCGTTGCTTAGTGTCAACAGTAGTGGTTTGAGGTGTTTGAAGAACCGAGTGTGGGTTCCCAAGTTGGGAAACTTAAGGGTAAGCATTCTGGAAGAAGTGCATAGGTCACGATATTCTGTGCACCCAGGGACGAATAAGATGTACCGGGACTTGAGGCAGTTTTACTGGTGGCCAGGAATGAAGAAGGATATCGCTCACTTTGTGGAACGATGTGTGACGTGTCTGAAGGTTAAAGCAGAACATCAACGACCTTATGCGGAACTTCAGTCTATGGAGATACCAGTGTGGAAATGGGATAACATAACCATGGATTTTGTTACGAAATTACCAAGGACTCCAAAGGGTCACGATGCGATATGGGTGATTGTGGATAGTCTCACCAAGTCCGCGCATTTTCTTCCAATCAGGGAATCCGATCCATTGGAGAAGTTAGCACAGTTATATATTAATGAGATCGTATCAAGGCACGGAGTGCCGCGATCTATTGTGTCCGATCGTGATAGTCGGTTTACATCGTCGTTTTGGAGAAGTCTTCAGCGAGAGTTGGGCTCACAATTGAAGCTGAGTACAACTTACCATCCTCAGACCGATGGTCAAAGCGAGAGAACCATCCAAACATTAGAGGATATGCTCCGAGCCTATGTTATCGATTTTAAGGGGTCGTGGGAAGTGCACTTGCCCCTGATAGAGTTCTCGTATAACAACAGTTATCATGCGAGCATCCAAGTGGCACCATTCGAAGCCTTGTACGGGCGAATGTGTCGGACGCCGTTGTGTTGGAACGAAGTGGGAGAAAGACAGTTAGCAGGCCCAGAAATTGTGCAAATGACTGCGGATAAGATAGAACTAATCCGCGAGAAAATGAAGATCGCACAGGATCGGCAAAGAAAGTATGCAAACAAAAGAAGGAAACCTATCGAGTTTCAAGTGGGTGACAAAGTAATGCTAAAAGTCTCGCCTTGGAAATGTGTAGTGCGCTTCGGGAAGAAAGGAAAGTTGAGGCCGAGATATGTGGGGCCTGTTGGACAACCTAAGGGGGGGGGGGGGGGGGGTAAGGTTGTATTTTAAATCTTTTACTTTCAAAAAATCTTTTATAAATAAATACAGTACAGAAACAGTATAAATAAATCAGAGTATAGAAATAATAAATATACAACAATTATATAAACAGATATAATTAAAAGCACAGCGGAATAAATAAAGAGATAAGGGATAGAGATACTTGACACAGAGATTTACTGATTTACCACCAACTGTGATAAACCAGCAGCCGAGACACTTCTCGACACGATCCAATAAATGTATTCTTTACGGTAGAACACAAACCAAATACAAAGGAATTTGTAATAGTTTCTCAAGCCTCTGCTATGAGATAAACAGGATCACACACCCGTTATTCAAATACTTACAAGAGGAGTATAACTCACAATGGGTAATCACTCTTGTATAATATCTCACACTTGGATATTTTATAAAAAATGTTTTATAAAATATATATATTAAATAATGAGAGAGAGCTGATGGAGTTGCTGTTTGTTGTTGCTGTTGTGTGTTTTTGGTCTTTCTTCACCAGCATGCATGTATATATATCAGGAAGCTCCAACGGCATTGTGCATCCGCGGTATACCGCCAAATGCACGCGGTATACCGTGCAGACAAAGTACACTGACATACCAACGGCTACATGCAAAGTTGACTTCTGGAAAAACGTACCCGCGGTATACCGGCTAGGACTCGCGGTATACCGCCGTCAGAAAAAGCAACTTTCAACCAACCAGAGATGCACACGGAACCTGCCGCGGTATACCGGCTGAACACCCGCGGTATACCGGCTGTATGTACCCGCGGTATACCGGCTCTATCGCCGCGGTATACCGGCGTCAGAAAAGGACACTTTCCAGGACGCAACCAATCTTGCTGAATCTTCTCAATAAACCCTTTTAATTAAAATCAATTAGGGTTTTTAGAAATATCCAAGTGGTATATTATTTTAGGGTGTTTATCATTATTAGTTATAAACAATGATGACGACGTAAACACTTCCGTCTTGAACCCTTCAGTTTAAATCTTCGTGTTCTTCAACAACTGCACACTTGGATTAAATTGTTAGATAAACAATAATACGGTGTGTTTGTAATCATCAAAATAAATATGTATAAATATATAGAGATGTGGTACACTTGCACCAACAATCTCCCCCTTTTTGATGATGACAAACACAACCGCTAAGCAAGAGCATATGCGGTTTCTCTCCCCCGTTTGTCGAAACAAAAAGGGTCAAGAAAGACGGTATGCTTCCCCTCGAGAGATGCTCCCCCTCAAAATATGCATATAATTGAGGTAGCATAAACTCATGGGTAAAGAGCTAAAACGCTCCCCCTCAAATTAATAACGATATCAATTTGATTTTATAAAATTTGAGGGATAAAATAAAATGCAAAAAGCAATAGAGACAAAGATATACAAACCAATACGAAACACTTGCACCAAAACGGATCTTAAGGCTTCAATTTTCGGTTAATTTTATGTGATTTAAAAAAAATCACCACGTATTATGACCTCGTCAGGTAACCACGTATTATAACCTCGGCAGGTAACCACGTATTATAACCTCGGCAGGTAACCACGTATTATAACCTCGGCAGGTAACCACGTATTATAACCTCGGCAGGTAACCACGTATTATAACCTCGGCAGGTAACACGTATTATAACCTCGGCAGGTAACCACGTATTATAACCTCGGCAGGTAACACCTACAAAAGGCAAAGAAAATTTTTCGTGGTACCCTTTTCTTATGGGTCCTTTTAACAGTTAGTATAAAACATAAACTGCAAAAAAAAATTAAAATATGTTGTCGACATAAAATAAAACATGACAACATACAATCCACAAAAATTTGTTTAAAACCACAAGCGCATCCCACCGGGATTATCAATATTAAACATTCCTTTCGGAATCCATTTTCTAACCATTTTTATTTTACGATCGTATTTATCATAGACGTAAAATGAAGCATGTAAATTTACATTATTTTTAGGTCTAGAAAAATTACCATTATACATACGAGCATGCGGTTTCCTCCCATAATTCACATTTTTTATTTTTGACATATATGGAGGTTTTTGCGTTTTATTTTTAACAACAAATTTAGGTTTTTCAAAAACCTTTTTAATTGGCATACAATCACATTTTTCAATACACGTATTTGAACCAATGCCTTTTCGGCAATTTATACGATTTGATATATTAAGCATTTTAAGCACTTTATCATTGCTACTATTAAAAGCATTTGCTAATAAGTCATTTTTCTCATGCGATTTACATTTAGCATTTAAACATGCAATTTCATTTTCAAGAGACTCGCATTTTGTACATGTAATATCTTCATGTGTCTTTTTATTTAAGCATGCAATTTTATCATTTAAAATATCACAAGATTTGCAAATATCTTTTTCACTTAATTTATTTTCTAATTTAGTGATAATGTCTAAATCATAAGCAGATTTTTGTTTACCGTCATCTATTTCCTTTTTATATGCGGATACGGTTTCTTTTAAATTAGAGATTTCATCTTTATACCTATTTGCAAGAGCGGCCATATCATGAAATGATTTATATAATTCGTCAAGATTATTTTCATCGTCACTATAATAATTATCACAATTATTTTTAGAAGAACATGATGAAGATACCTCATTATCATGGTCGGCCATGAAACAAAAAATTTTGGCCTCATTTATGCTTGCGCTCATCGCGCCTCCAACTAAAGCTTTTGGTGTGTTGATTTGTTTTGCTCGATTCGGACACACACTTGCATAGTGATCCTTGTCACCACACACATAGCAAAAGCCTTTCTCTTTATTGGCTTTTTCATCGTAGCTAGATTCGTCATATTTGTCTTCACTTTTATGGACGTTGCGACTTTGGTTTTTACCACCACGACGGTAGTCTCCATTTTCTTGAAACCTATCATTTTTGGCAAACTTTTTGTTAGATAAAAGTTTAGAAAGTTTTCTTACCAACTTGACTAAATCGTCAAGATTTTCGGGTTCGTCATCCGAGGAACTTGCATCTTCCTCCTCTTCTTTTTCTTTCTCATCTTTAGAGGCAACGGCTTCTAAAGCTATGGATTTCTTTTTGACTTGCTCCCGGACTTGATTTCTTCTTAGTGCAATTTCGTGCACTTTAAGATTGCCGATGAGATCATCGAGCTTCATAGTTGCGAGATCTCGGGAGTCTTCCAAGGATGTGATTTTTGCCATCCACTCCGAAGGAAGTGCTCGAAGAATTTTCCTTACATAATCCTCATTAGGATAAGTACGACCTAATCCCTTCAAAGTAGTCATAATGAGGTTAAAACGTTTAAACATTGAGTCGATTGACTCATCTTTTGACATTTCAAATAATTCATAATCATGAACAAGAATATTTATTTTAGAGCTTTTAACTTGAGTATTTCCACGATGAGTGTCGCTCAAGCTTTGCCAGATTAGATTAGCAGTTTTATAAGTATAAACTCTTTCTATTTCATCAGAGGTTAAAGCAGCATATAATATATTTTTAGCTTCAAAATTTAAACAATAATGAGATTCTTCAGCGGGAGTCCAATCTTTTATGGGTTTATCAACAATAAGATCATTTTCAACTTTGGTTGGTCTAAAATTCCCATTTTCTATAATATCCCAAATTTTTTGATTTTTGCCACGCACGTGACATTCAAATAGCTCGGCCCAAATGCCAAACTTTTCAGTATCTATCAAAGGAGGTTTTGAAAACACAAAATTAGTTTGTTGAGCCATTTAAAAGAATTAAAGAAATAACTTTAAAAATTTAAACAGATAATTTTTGAAAGCCCTGCTCTGATACCAAATGTTGGACAACCTAAGGGGGGGGGGGGGGGGGGGGTAAGGTTGTATTTTAAATCTTTTACTTTCAAAAAATCTTTTATAAATAAATACAGTACAGAAACAGTATAAATAAATCAGAGTATAGAAATAATAAATATACAACAATTATATAAACAGATATAATTAAAAGCACAGCGGAATAAATAAAGAGATAAGGGATAGAGATACTTGACACAGAGATTTACTGATTTACCACCAACTGTGATAAACCAGCAGCCGAGACACTTCTCGACACGATCCAATAAATGTATTCTTTACGGTAGAACACAAACCAAATACAAAGGAATTTGTAATAGTTTCTCAAGCCTCTGCTATGAGATAAACAGGATCACACACCCGTTATTCAAATACTTACAAGAGGAGTATAACTCACAATGGATAATCACTCTTGTATAATATCTCACACTTGGATATTTTATAAAAAATGTTTTATAAAATATATATATTAAATAATGAGAGAGAGCTGATGGAGTTGCTGTTTGTTGTTGCTGTTGTGTGTTTTTGGTCTTTCTTCACCAGCATGCATGTATATATATCAGGAAGCTCCAACGGCATTGTGCATCCGCGGTATACCGCCAAATGCACGCGGTATACCGTGCAGACAAAGTACACTGACATACCAACGGCTACATGCAAAGTTGACTTCTGGAAAAACGTACCCGCGGTATACCGGCTAGGACTCGCGGTATACCGCCGTCAGAAAAAGCAACTTTCAACCAACCAGAGATGCACACGGAACCTGCCGCGGTATACCGGCTGAACACCCGCGGTATACCGGCTGTATGTACCCGCGGTATACCGGCTCTATCGCCGCGGTATACCGGCGTCAGAAAAGGACACTTTCCAGGACGCAACCAATCTTGCTGAATCTTCTCAATAAACCCTTTTAATTAAAATCAATTAGGGTTTTTAGAAATATCCAAGTGGTATATTATTTTAGGGTGTTTATCATTATTAGTTATAAACAATGATGACGACGTAAACACTTCCGTCTTGAACCCTTCAGTTTAAATCTTCGTGTTCTTCAACAACTGCACACTTGGATTAAATTGTTAGATAAACAATAATACGGTGTGTTTGTAATCATCAAAATAAATATGTATAAATATATAGAGATGTGGTACACTTGCACCAACAGGGCCTTTCGTCATTATTGAACGGGTCGGAGCAGTAGCCTATAAGTTGGACTTGCCGAAAAATTAAAGGGAGTTCATCCGACGTTTCATGTTTCGAACCTAAAGAAGTATTTGCCCGAGACAGGTGTGACTGTCCCATTGGAGGACATCAGTGTCGATGAGAGGCAGACGTATGTAGAGGAGCCAGTAGAGATTGTGGACAGCAAGATCCGAAAATTAAGGAACAAGGAGATCAGATTGGTAAAGGTCCAGTGGCGGTTTCATAAGGGCCAAGAGGCAACTTGGGAGGTAGAGGCGGATATGAGGGCCAAGTACCCTCACCTCTTCAACCAAGGAATTTCGGGGACAGAATTCTTTTGAGGGGGAAGTATTGTAATATCCGGGGTTCTAGTGGTAAGACTTGGGAAATTTAGTGGGAAATTGTAAGCTAAAACTTTGGGGGCTGATGTGTAAACTGGGAGAAGGTATAAAAACCTTGTTGTAGGCACAAAACCCTAGAATTCACATTTTCTCTCTTGGTGCGGCTAGAGCAGGGAAGGAGGAGAATTTTGCAATTGGCGATTTCTGAGAAGTAGAGACTCCCCACTAATCAATTCCAGGTAATCTCTAATGCTTCCTTATTATAAGTCTGATTATTGGTAGAGTTTTGATGTTGGGCAGTGGTTAGATTTGTGGGTTTGGTAGCTCTTGAATGAAAGAAAAACAAATCAATGATTTGGGGTTTTGAGATTTACGAGTTTGTTCTTTTGAGATCATTATTGTCTCTTGGGGTGTTTTCCCCTTGGCAATCTCGTTGTCCTTAAGTCATTGAGAATCTTGAGTCCAAGGATTTAGAGCTTGGACCTGTTCATTCCCAAAATCGCACAGACTAGAGGTTTTCGGGAACTTCCGAGTAAGTTCCCGGTTAGCAGAGGGTTTCCGGACGGCTTGAGTCCGGATAGTGGGGAATCCGGGTAGAAATCCCTGGGTAACGGTATCCGGGCATCCCCGGATAGTATATCCGGATTGTTGGGGTTTCCGGATAGAGATTCCGGAAAGTAAAGTTATCCGGAAAGCGTAGTTACCCGGAAAGTAAAGTTATCCGGAAAGTGTGTTGTCCGGATAGTGTTGTCCGGTGATTAGGATCCGGACAGTGTAGTGTCCGGAAGTGATGTCCGGGTAGGTTGATATCCGATTAGCTTATGTTTCCCGTCCGTTTACTCAGGTATTTCCTTTGGAGGTCAAGAGTGATAGAAAGACCCGATCCAACGCAACAGGTGAGTCTTTCTAACTAAATACGTGCGTTAACGTGATATCTGAAGTAAGTAAAGAGCATGATTTGGTATACTTATGTTATATAATGAATGTTTGAAATGTCAGTTTAAGTGTATGCATACATTGTTGATAGTTGTAAATTGGCTAAGTCGGGAGGTGTGGCCTGCCAGTGCTCATACCGGGGGAGGTGTCCCGTTTATGCCATGAAATGAGTGACCCAGTAAGGCAGTGTGAGACTGACACGTTGTCACTTCTGAGTGACTTCAGTGTGCCATTTATATGAATGGTTTTATGTGAAAGCGTTGTTTAAAAATTGTTGTTTATAAAGGAATACATAGTAAGTTAATTTTTAATTATTATAAATGAGGTGTCAAAATGGGATTGGTGGGACATGGGTAGGATAGGAAGGAGTGAGACAGGTGATTTTTTTCCTTTTTTGGGCTATTTATCATTCAATGTCATGTTGTGCTATTTTATCTGTTTGGGTTGTTACAGCAACTCCTAAATTTTAAGAGTAAAAAACTTATAGAAAATTAAGCTCTATGCATGTAAAATGAATCCAAAATTTTGGTTAAAGTAAAAGTATTAAATTTTAAGGGTACATATCTATAAAATGTTAAAGTTTAAATTATTAATACATTGAAAATAGTTATGAATAAAATGTACGCATTCAGATTATATTTCTTTATTAAGTAATTATATTAGTTTTCTATTTTTTGTGTACGATAAAAATTTAGATCTTTGTGTTTCATAGAACACAGAATATATATATATATATCAGTTCTCACAAACTAATTAGTTCTCATTTGATTAAGCCCCTATATATGTATTACGTATATACATTATTTTTGGTATAAGAGTGGGTAAAGGTTGTGATTATGGTCCACAATCACAGCGTTTCCGTGACATCTTTTACAACCCCAAGACTTTGAGGGTCAATTTAGTAAATTCAAGAAGTAATAAATAGCATTTGCAAAGAAACGACAACGTATGTAAATGAAAATGACACCGTTGGGATGTGGTGGTCATTTTCTTTTCCACACAATTTTCATCCAAATTATATATATGTTGAGACATTAAAGGGTACACGAAAATCATGGGTTTTCTCGTTTTTTAACATGAAACTAATAAATATATATATATATATATATATATAGGGTCAGGTTCATGGGAAAACCTTAAAAAAAGGGAAAACTGAAGAACACCCTAGAAGCCCTTCATCTGGACGGTATGCACTTGTGCATACAAGTTATTTGTAACATGCATTTGTGCATATATATGCACAAATGCATATATGCACAAATGCATAATGCACTTGTACATAAAACCAAAAAATCAACTATTTACCTGTATGCACAAGTGCATACCGTCCAGATGAAGGGCTCCTAGGGTGTTCTTCAGTTTTCCGTTTTTTTAGGGTGTGTTTGGTTCGGCGGATTCCGACGGAATTGGGCGGAATTGGAATGGTCAATTCCATTGACCAAATTCCATTTTGATGTTTGGTTCTTCATGGAATGGAATTGAATTCCATGAATTCCCCCCAAATCAGGAATTCATCGTTCCTTACTAAAAGTGATGGAATTGAAATCCATTCCACCCAAACTTGAAAAAATTGACAATAATACCCTCACTCATTCTAAAAAATGACAATCATGCCACCTATCGTTTTCATTTGTATCCTGATTTATGAGTAGTGATTTATATTACTGATTTATGGAACGAACATCACGATTGGAGAAGCCGACTAGGGCATCGCACAGCTTCAAAATCGAACGAAAAGCACATCAAAATCAAACGAGTGGTGATTTATATTACTGAACAGCAGGTACATCAAAATCGAATCGAACGAGTTCTCTCGATTTCTTCTCTTGATCGATCTGCTTCTCTTCTTCTTCATCGATTTTCTACTTTTTTCTGTTGTTGTTCTTCACGTTTTTCAGCAACATGCTTCAATTTTCTGTTGTTGTTCTTCGTCAAATTGCTTCTTCTGTTTCTTTTCTTCATCGATTTTCTACTTCTTCTGCCGATTTCGATTTTGAAGTTGATGGTAGCGACAATTTAGGTCAAAAAACAATGGAAGGGGATGAAGGTTTGTGGTAGCGATGATTTAGGTCAAAAAGAGAATGGAAGGGGATGAAGGTTTTCCATTATGATTTAGAATTGAAATTAATGTTAATTACTTACCAAAATTTAAAGAGAATTTAATTAAAATACCCAAAGTTTGAATTTGACTTACCAAAATACCTATTTTCTCTTTGATTTTACAAAAATACCCATTTTTTCCGCGATGGGGGTCCGCGATCGCGGACAGGGACTAAAAGTGTAAATATGAAATAAAAAAATTTCAAAATTGGTCCCCATCGCGGGCAGGGACTGAAAGTGTAAATATGAAATAAAAAAAATTAAAATTGGTTCCTGTCCGTGATCGCGGACCTCATCGCGAAAAAAATGGGTATTTTGGTAAAATAAGAGAGAAAATGGGTATTTTGGTAAGTTAAAGTCCAACTTTGAATATTTTAATTAAATTCCCAAATTTAAAACTAAAATTAAAAATATCACGGTGGTTCATTATTATTTAATTACTAAAATTAAGATCAAATTTATGGAAATAATAATAATCTACATTTTTTTACATAATCTTATTATTATTTATTTTTAAAAATATTATAGTAATATATAAAAAAGGGTATTTTTGTCAATTTTCAATAATCCATTTCAATTCCTTTGTAAACCAAACAGACAGATTTCAATACATTTGTCAAATTACATTCCATTTCCTGCCAACCAAACACTTGGTCAAATCTGATAACATTTCATTCCAATTCCTTCCGGATTCCAATTCCATTGACAGATTCCATTCCTTCAGAAATCATTCTGCGAACCAAACGTACCCTAAGGTTTTCCATTGAACCCCTCTCTCTCTCTCTCTCTCTCTCTCTATATATATATATATATATATATTGATGTTTGTTTTTAATTGTTTTTTTTAATCTCATTCGACTTTGTAATATCGCAGCTTACATTTCACGAAAAGAACATCTGTTGAAAGTGGAAATGTTTTTAAAACCTTTGGTTGTTTGTAAACCGAAGAAATCATAAAAAGACGTGTACACTACTTATTTATTTAGAAATGTATGATAATATAGACGTAAAATAACAGGCACCACAAAGAGCTGGTGGAGTTTAGATAACATGTTTAAATAGTGAGGGTGTCGAATAGGAACATAACCTATAACATATTTTAAATCATCAATATTGTAAAATATATACGACCGATGACGCTTTCAGAAGATGCTATTAGGCCATGTGTAATACGTTAATTGCAAGAAAATACGAACGGAGACGTCTTTGAACACATTTCTATCTTTTAAAAGGCTCACAAAATCAAACTTAAAACTTGCCAAGTATCTGGGTAAGCAGCTGGTTGAAGCATTCGAGACTGACTACATCTAGTGTACTTGGTAAACGACATCCCTTCTCTTCTTACCGGATAAGCACCTCTTACCCAGTAAGAGATAGTCAGCATGTAGTAAGCAATCCCTAAACAAATCAAATTTGGGGCTGCAAATCATATATATTCACCCAAAACCAAAAGAAACATTATGTCCAAAAGCAGTCTATTTTACAAGCAAATCCAAGGGTTTCAACCAAAACAACATTCCCCTCAAAACAAAACACAAGAAACTTGTTTTTCTTCCCTTTCTACAAACCAAAGCTATATGCTGTTGTCAACACTCGTCGCACCATTGATCTGATATTCTGGTCTCAATCTAAGATGCGGCCTAATCCTCTATCACAATCTCTACATTTCATTACCCTTTTTCAAAATTCACTTCCAATTTATGAAACAACATTTATAGTGCTTGATTAATGGAAGAACCATGATTTGATAAAGATGGCCAGACCAAATTGCAACACACATGCAGCAATCAACATGATGGTCAGATCGTTCAACTCTACGTGAGACCGAAGGTTCAAACCAACAAAGGCAGCTGATGCAACACCCGTGATCAGTGTGATGGTCCACCGCAGAAATTCCACTGGGATAACCAGCAAAACCTGGATATGTATTTACAAACAAAATGTATATTACATGATTAGTAGTCACAGATTCTCCAAAATGGAGATTTAATAGTTTTTATCATGTTATTTTGCTCTAACAGATCCTCCAAAATGGAGAATGGAGAATGGAGAAAGTAGGATAGAGTGGATAAAAATCTCCAAATTAATGATGAAATCTCCGAAATGGAAAAACTACTGGAGTTGAATGTAATCTTTCATTTTGGAGATTTTAACTTTTGCTTCTCCACTTTGGAGAAATTATAGAGAATCCAGGTTCGAACATGATAGAAATTATTTAGGTAGAGATGACAGTACTATGTCAAATTATACCCAAAAATTATTATAATAACAAAATCTTCAACCTTAAAACATAAATTGGATCATGTTGCAAAGCTTAAGTGGTGGTTCTAAATTTGTTGGGGAACACAAGAAAGATGGATACTTACAGAGCTGAGAATGAAAATGAAGAGAGAGTATCCCCACATGCACCAAAAGTTGACAAGGCCAACCTTTGAACCGAAATACTGGAGCAACAAGTAAAAGCCCAGTGGAACAATGAAGACATAACCATAGACTGCAATGGCTGAAACATGGAAGTAGCTGACATCAAAGCTCCAAGAGACACTAGTGTCGCCTCTTTTACTCATCAGATACGTGGCACAGTTACCGAGGGCAGCTATCACAAATACCAACGTGGTGGAGATCCAAATGAGCCCATATCTAAATATAAAATGTTAATGAGATAAGTTCAAGATTCTTGATTCAACACTAGAAGTTAATAAGATAAGATAAAGTTCGTAATGGTAACACCAGAGTGAGATATGTGCTACATTGAGAAACTACTTAACTATAATTTCTGATGATATGGGAGCACAAAATGTAACTGTGGGCCTAGAAACAAACTATACTACGAAATATTATAGGACAGTATCCCCCTGACCTGACCTGCCCTGCCACTAAATCTTATCCGTAAGCGGTTGTAAATGTCGTGCAGTTATATGTTGACTGCCCGAAACTGTCGATCTCTCTTATAAATACATACACGAATTTGTGCCTACGTGTATGAATTTTCTGGATTATCCTAGTACTAATTTTCTGTAGCCCAAGGCATCTATAAGGTTGAAATATAGTATTTGGAAAGTGAATTCCATACACGATCCGGGAAATTATCCAAGTGATTATAACCACAAAGCCCAGATTCCCCAACAAGGCATAAAGAATGATATTTGAGGAACCTTGAAGATTATATCACATGAACTAGTGAAGTTGTCCGTAGAAAAGAAAAGGATCGATCCATGGAATTATTTTAATCAAACTCCATTGGTGAAACAAATTGTTACTTATCAAGATTGACAACAATGACCGGAAAACACGCATATTAAACATTTCAATTAAGCTTGTGTTGGTGATTGTAGTGTCATAAAGCATTTTGGTGTAGTTACGTTTGACACGAGATCGAAAGGGGTTAAGCTATAATATGAATTAGAAGGTGCGGAGTGCACACTAGTATAAGCTACCGTGGACCTAAGATCACCATAAAGCACGGGGACAAGGGGGTTGTGCGCCCTTACTTGCTTTTAGAAAGGTAGGTTCAGAGGCCTTGTGAAGATCAGAAGGCTTAGCCTTAGTTAAGACTTAAGAATACTAAGGTGCTGTTCGGTTCGTTTTCTGTTAAGACCTGAATCCATATGACTGTCTGAGTGGATATGGTTGTCTGGCTGTTAACAGATAAGTTGGTGTTCGGTTGTTGTGCTGAATAAACAGTCTGAATGTTAGAAATGACCATTTTACCCTCGGTCTATATTTTTGTCTGATAAAAATATTGAATAAATGATTTTAAGTGATAAAAATATATTAATTTAAAAGTTTATTATACCCCGTTCTAAACCATTTCATCTCCAATATATCGAATCCATATTTAAATAAGATAATATTAAACCTTAATCTATATATCAATTTAGATGATACAGGGGTGCATCATTGATGCATATTAAAGCTTTTTGAATTTATTTTTTCTTGAAACCCATTTCCTTACCTACCGCCATGAAACCATCAACCAAAGCCATCACTTTCCCTTTGCTCTCTCCCAAATAAACCAACGGATCGTCACTCAATTTTACCTCAGTACCTTCCAAAACATTCTTAAATCACCAAAACTCAACCACCCCAGATGCCATTGCTTGACCAAATCGGCAGTCGACCCAACCTTTTTCTGAAAGAAAGCACCTGGATATTAGGGACTATGGTTCTTGTAATGGGTTTCGGCTGAAATAACTTTTAGGGTTTGAAAGGCAGAGGTGGGTGAAAAGGGATCGGTTGATTTGGGGGTTTTGGATCTTATGGTGTTGCCAGCAAAGACCGGAGATTTGAGGTGTATCGACATGGTGGAGAAGTAGGGTTTTGTTGAAATCAATGATTTTACAGAGAAGATAGATTTAGAGATGTAATCTATTGAAGATATAGGAGAAGAGGGGAAGCAGATGGCCGGCGACGGAAGCAGATGGCAGACGCAAGTCTGATTCTTGAAATCTCAAATTGTGGAGGAAGCAAAGGTTAAATGGGGATGAAGAATAGAGGGTGAAGAGTGAAGGGTAAAATGGGAATAAAAAAGTGAATAAATGGCTGAATACAAGGGACTATTTTCCTAGCTGACCGATTCAGCCATGGGCTGACCGAATAAGCCGGTTCCGAACACCTAGATATGGCTGTGCAAATCAGCCATATCTACCATACAGCCCATTAAGCCACAAACAAACAGGCCCTAAGTCTCGACTCTAAGGGGGCGTTTGGTTGGTAGGAATTCATCGAAGGAATTTGACTTTGAAGGAATTTGACTTTGAAGGAATTGGAATGGAATTTGACCACGCGTTTGGTTGGTAGGAATTCAATTCCTTCACTTAAGCCAAGGAATGATTAATTCCTTAAATTGTGGAATTCAATGGAATTTGAAGGATTCCATCGCTTTCATTACGTGAACCAAACATGGGCATGGAATTTGGTCAATGGAAATGGTCATTCCAATTCCTTCCAATTCCATGAACCAAACAACCCCTAAGTGTTGGTTCAGGGGCCTTGTGAAGATCAGAAGGCCTAGGGGCCGTTTACCAAATGCTTACCAGCAAAAACATCACCCTCACTTACCTTATCGACTAACATTCTCGGCCATCAAACTTGATTGATGGTGGGTGTCTTAAACCCGGTAAGTGCTTAGTGGGTAAGAGTCATTTCCCTCACTTACCAGGTAAGACTCTTGGTCCTTGTTATGGCTCTTACCAGGTAAGATTCTCGGTAGTCTCCATGCTCAATAGGTAAGGACCGTAAGATAAGTGATGCCGGTAAGCGCTTACCCGAGTAGGTATTTAGTAAACGGACCCTTAGCCTTAGTTAAGAATGCCAAGTCTCGACTCTCTAAGTGTTGGTTCAGAAGGCTGAACCTTAACTCTTGAATACCACGTCTAGGTTCAGAAATTCAACTTCAGAAGGCAAGCCTTCGATTCAAAAGGCAAGTACCTTCACTTCAAAATGTCGTGACTTGGGGCCCTTTACCAAACGTTTACTCACACTCGCTTACCTTGTCGGTAACATTCTTGGCCATCAAAATGGGTTGTTCGTATGCGTCTCTTACCCGGTAAGCACTGACCGGGTAAGAGTCTTCTCCCTCACCGGGTAAGAACCTTCGGTTGTTCCCATGCCTCTTACCGGGTAAGATTCTCGGTCCATGCCATCCTCACGTGGTAAGGTAAGTGACCCTGTAAGCGCTTCCCCAGTAAGTGTTTGGTAAATGGCTCCTTAGCCTCAGAAGGCTAGTCACTTTCTGAACTTAGTGCAGTAGCTGGTTTTTGATCTTTTTATTTTATTTTATCCATTGGTATTTGGCAACTATTTTTGGCACCAAAACAACTACCCTCACGCCAAAGTTAACTGTCGATTAACTCCCCACCTAAGTAGGTTAGATCTCTACTTTACTTTTATACGTACAAAAAACACAACAGTACCTGTGTGTTTGCTCTCGATTTTGCCTAAAATATTGAGTGCAAATTTGGATTATACCATAAGTGAATTTCGTGTACCAAGGCTGAAAAAGGGACAAAATATTACTTTCGGACAGTGATACCATTCACGGTCCAGATTTCTATCCAAGTTATTCATCCATAAATGATATATCTATTCCCTAAACCCTATACTCTAACAGCTTGACCGTTCACTTTCATCAAAGTTCTGCAAATTGGCGTATAGTTTGCAATCCACATTTCCACCCTTGGAGGGACCTTATAGCAAAATGTCTATAAGGTATACAATTGACTCTAGCCTCGGCCCTACACAACACCCATAAGCGCAGGAATACACCAATACAATATTTAGCACTTTCAAAAGGATGTCATTATGATGCAGATCAACTTGAAATGTTATTCATGGGCCGTAGGGAGCACCCAAAAGCCCAAAAAGGCTATTTTCGCTAAAATCGCTTTCGTAATCGTTTCCTATCAGGATTGGTTCATCTTTTCCTTTTCTTAATTGGTTTCCTTTTCTCTTAAGATTCTTAGTTTCCTTTCCTGAAGGATTTTCCTTTTCTAGAATTGCTAGCTTACGTTTAAATAGGGTGCTATTGTTTTGTTTTGAAAAAAAACTTATTCAAGAAAGAAATTGGAGTTTTTTTGACATCTCATCTTTAATTCACTCTAGGGTATTCCGTTGAATCAACGAGATCGTGAAGTCTCGGTTCACCAGTTCGGTATTCTTCGGAATCAACGAATTGTGAATCAAGCATGAAGCTAATAATCACGCTGCATCAGATTGGTATCAGATTCATCACGATCCTATGCCATGCCGCCCCGAAGACGTGCAAATGAAGCAAACATAAACAATGTTGTTCAACGAGAGGAAATCATTATGCTACAACAGCAGGTGGACGGGTTAGTTCAACAACTTGCTGCCATGAACCACGCACCAACGATATCGGAACCTGATTCGGACGATGTTCCGTCCGACCTGGACGACAACCCTTTTGCCATCCCTCGTGCTCACCGACCACGAGCCCATCGTGACAATCGAGAAAACCGTAGTTGGGAGTCGAGCTTCAAGGTGGACATTCCTGAATTCCACGGTCGCCTTCAAGCTGATGAGTTTTTGGACTGGCTGCACACGGTTGAAGAAATCTTGGACTTCAAGGAGGTCCCGGATCATCGACGCGTACCCCTGGTGACTATGCGACTGCGAGGTCGTGCCCAAGCATGGTGGCAACAAACAAAGAACAGTCGTGTACGTACAGGTAAGGCTAAAATTTCCTCCTGGATGAAACTTAAGAAACATATGCGTGCGGCTTTCCTCCCATTCAATTACGAACGTGAATTATATCAGCGCTTCCAACTCCTCCGTCAAGGTGGTCGTTCTGTTGATGACTACACAACCGAGTTCTTTGAATTGTTGGCTCGTACTGACCTGAATCACCAGTCCAATTGGTCTCTCGTTACATTGGTGGCCTAGGTTTGCAGCTCCAAGACATCCTTAATATGTTTGACCCACTCACCATCTCCGAAGCGCATCAACGAGCCTTGTAGGCAGAAAAACAAATGGCTCGACGTGCACACAACACACTTCCTGCCACAACCACATCTTCTATCTCTAGTCGTCAACTGGGAGCACGAACAACCAATCCACCCCCAGGCACACCATCGCACACGAGCAGCGGCCCCCCTCCACCTCGTCCCCCTCCACCTCGTTTCACAGGGAACCCTCGTTGCTTTAAGTGCGGCGAAACAGGTCACCAACACGCTGATTGTCACAGACGTGTTCTCGTCACGACTGATGACAGGACTCTCGAAGCGGCTAATACTGATACAAACCCACGATATGATATTGAAGACACCGAGCAGACCGAGGCAGAATATGTTGAAGGCGATGTGGGGCCCTTATTGATGTTGCGACGAACCTTCTTAAGTCCGCGACTACCTGATGATGATTGGCGACGAACCGCTCTGTTCTCTTCTACGTGTACGATTCAAGGCAAATTTTGTCGGTTCATTATTGACTCCTGGTAGTTGTGAGAATGTGTTCTCCGAATCGACAGTCGCTAAATTAGGCCCACCTATAGAAAAACATCCTAAACCGTACAAACTCAACTCGCCTGGTTGAATAAAAGCACGGATGTCACCATCTCCCGGCGTGTATGCATAACCTTTTCTATCGGCTCCACCTACACCGATGAGATATACTGTGACGTGGCTCCCATGGATGCCTGCCACCTTCTTTTGGGTCATTCTTGGCAGTTCGATCGAGAGGCTATCCACAATGGTCACGAAAACACTTACTCATTCTTGTTTCGAGGTAAGCAAATTGTGTTACTACCTAGCAAACCTATACCCGGCGAGGAGACTACCACCCTCCTATCCAGATCCCATTTTGAGTGTGCCATGTCGGAGGCTGGTCTTGTTTACATGCTGCTTCTGACACCGACTCCGGCAAACGATTGTATCCCAAATGCAATTAAACCCTTGCTGGACGAATTCTCTGACGTCTTCCCGAAAGAACTACCCTCACAACTACCCCCCTTGCGTGATATTCAACACCAGATTGACCTTGTTCCTGGCGCGACACTACCCAATCGTCCTCACTATCGGATGAGTCCCAAGGAACATGAAGAACTCCGTCGCCAAGTTGAAGAACTTTTAGCCAAAGGCCACATTCGGGAGAGCCTTAGTCCTTGTGCGGTGCCTGCTCTCCTAACTCCCAAAAAAGATGGTACATGGTGGATGTGCGTGGACAGTCGTGCCATCAACAAAATAACAGTCCGTTATCGGTTCCCGATACCTCATCTCGATGACCTACTTGATCAGCTCGGGGGCGCAACAGTCTTTAGTAAATTGGACTTGAAAAGTGGTTACCACCAAATCCGAATTCGACACGGCGACGAGTGGAAGACAGCATTCAAGACTCGTGAGGGTCTCTACGAGTGGCTTGTGATGCCCTTTGGTCTGTCGAATGCCCCGAGTACATTTATGCGCGTCATGAACCAAGCCCTTCGCCCTTTCATTGGTAAGTTTGTTGTGGTTTATTTTGACGATATACTTATTTACAGTACGAATGCCGATGAACACCTAACTCATGTGCGGGAAGTCTTGTTGGTCCTACAGAAGGAAAAATTCTATGCTGCTACTAACAAATGTTCATTTTTAAGCGACAAAGTCCTATTCTTGGGGTATGTAGTGTCCCGCGATGGTCTAGCCGTGGATAATACCAAAGTCGAGGCGGTACGAGACTGGCCGCAACCCCGATCTATCACCGAGGTACGTAGCTTTCATAACTTGGCCTCATTTTGTCGTCGTTTTATCCCTCACTTCAGCAGCATCATGACACCTCTTACTGATTGCATCAAAGGCACCAAGTTTATTTGGACCAATGACGCTGCTGTCGCGTTCGATGAGATCAAACGCAAGTTGACCACCGCCCCGCTCCTTGCCCTCCCAGATTTCTCCCTACCATTCGAGTTGCATTGTGATGCTTCCAAGTCAGGTATTGGGGCTGTTCTCAGTCAATCTGCTCGACCGATCGCTTACTTTAGCGAGAAACTTTCTGGCTCCAAACTTCGCTTTAGCACATACGATATTGAGTTTTACGCTATAATCCAAGCAGTGAAACATTGGCGCCACTACCTCTTTCAACGGGAGTTTGTCCTCTTTACCGATCATGACTCCCTCAAATATCTCACGAGTCAGGACAAAATCTCATCGCGCCACGCTTCATGGCATGCCTATTTACAACAGTTTACGTTTGTGGTTAAGCATAAATCGGGCATCTCAAACCGGGTAGCTGATGCCCTTAGTCGTCGTCACAACCTAGTTTGTGAAATGCGGGTCACCGTCCCGGGTTTTGATTCATTTCTCGATCTTTACGTCACTAACCCGTTCTTCTCTGTTATCCTTACCAAGGTTCGCAATGGTGAAAAGACCAATTTCGTGTTACAAGACGACTTCCTGTTTCGTGGCCTCCAACTGTGTTCCAGAAAGTAGTTTACGGTTGAAAATCATTCAAGAACTACACAACGAGGGACATGTAGGGCGTGATCGAACCCTACACCTAGTGTCTACTTCCTACTTTTGGCCAACGATGCGCAAAGAAGTAGATCGGTTTGTTCATCGCTGTCGTGTGTGTCAAATGGCGAAAGGGGGAGCCACAAACGCCGGGTTATACCTCCCACTCCCCATTCCTAGCCAACCATGGTCTGATGTTAGCATGGACTTTGTGCTCGGCCTTCCACGAACGCAACGCGGCAACGACTCCATTTTCGTCGTGGTGGACACGTTCTCCAAAATGGCACACTTTATACCCTGCAAACGCACGGCCGACGCCGTTCACGTCGCCCAACTCTATTTCAAAGAAGTATATCGCCTTCATGGCTTGCCTGCCTCTATTGTATCTGATCGTGATACGCGATTCCTTAGCCATTTTTGGCGCAGTCTATGGCGTTCCGTGAACACTTCCTTAAACTTCAGCAGCGCTTACCATCCGCAAACTGATGGCCAGACCGAGGCCGTTAACCGCTCACTAGGAAATTTGCTACGTAGCCTAGTTGGAGATAATATCAAATCATGGGATATCAAGTTGTGCCAGGCAGAGTTCGCGCACAACCACGCTCTTAACCGCAATACGGGGTACAGTCCTTTCCACGTTGTTTATGGCGTCGCCCCACGTGGACCACTTGATCTCCTTACACTACCCAGCAAAACTCGCACCCATGCTACTGCAGAAGATTTCGTGAATGACTTGCGACTTATTCACCAGAACACCCACTCCCACCTGGTGGCGACGACGACCAAGTACAAGTCTCAAGCGGATAAGAAGCGCCGTGAGGTTGAATTTTGCATCGGAGACTATGTGTAGGCAATTTTAACTAAGGACCGTTTCCCTGCACACGAATACAACAAGCTGAAATCTCGCAAAATTGGTCCCGTAGAGATCATTGAGAAGGTCAACCCGAACGCATATCGCCTTCAGCTACCAAGTCACGTCCACACATCAGACGTCTTTAATGTCAAGCACCTCCTCCCTTACTCCGGTGATAACTCGTCCGATGAAGACCGACCTGCTGATTCGAGGGCGAATCTTTCTCCACCCGGAGAGGATGATGCAGATCAACTTGAAATGTTATTCATGGACCGTAGGGAGCACCCAAAAGCCCAAAAAGGCTATTTTCGCTAAAATCGCTTTCGTAATCGTTTCCTATCAGGATTGGTTCATCTTTTCCTTTTCTTAATTGGTTTCCTTTTCTCTTGAGATTGTTAGTTTCCTTTCCTGAAGGATTTTCCTTTTCTAGAATTGCTAGCTTACGTTTAAATAGGGTGCTATTGTTTTGTTTTGGAAAAAAACTTATTCAAGAAAGAAATTGGAGTTTTTTTGAATTCTCATCTTTAATTCACTCTCGAGTATTCCGTTGAATCAACGAGATCGTGAAGTCTCGGTTCACCAGTTCGGTATTCTTCGGAATC
This sequence comes from Saussurea involucrata, assembly GCA_033807775.1. NCBI lineage: Eukaryota > Viridiplantae > Streptophyta > Magnoliopsida > Asterales > Asteraceae > Saussurea > Saussurea involucrata. The sequence goes on from CM066315.1 coordinate 49,081,968, forward strand.
AACGAATTGTGAATCAAGCGTGAAGCTAATAATCACGCTGCATCACACTAACTGTGAAAGAAAGAACTACATATAACCAATCAAATAGCTCAAACTAAATTTTCAAGTGCCAAGCTGAAGTTTAGATAGAGAAAGAGATACGCAGAACTTACAGATCTGGGTTAGCTTCAATTTTCCTGAAAAAGTCACCAGTGGGATACAAAGAACTTGTTAATCTGTTCATAACATCATCTGTATCAACATTAAAATATTGTGTGTAAGATGAGATGCTGAATGCTCCATTCCAGTTGCTGGCAGATTGTGGTCCATCTCCATCTGTACATAGAGCTACAGGAAATAAGCTCATGCTGTATGTTTGTCAAACTGTACCTTTTTTCAACTCAAATGTAACTTACTTTTAGTTTGTTACTTCACTTCAAAAATCAGAGTGGATACTTGTATCACATTTATTTCTACCGAAACTGTGAAAAGAAACAAGTGTCTAGCCAGTGCACAGAATCTACAGGGAGAAAAGGGATCCCCCAGGGAGAAGGGGTTTGCAAGAAATGAAACAGATATTCTTTATGGCCACCCAGCCCTTAAAACTAACACTTCTACTTAGGTGGCAACGGAAAGAAAAGAACCTCTACTGTCAACTTATCTCCATTCATTTACTCTCCTGAGTATGCCATTCTGGATACTCACAAGTGACCATGCATTGTATTGAAGATGCAATTTCAAGAAAAACTGAATCAGCTAAAGGAGAACCATACTAGTGACAGATATACCAATACCAACATAATAGAGTATATGGATATATCAGCATAAATTCAAAGAGAACAAACATGAAAGAAAAATCATCCCAATAAAAATTGATGTTATTTAAAATGAAAAAATAGGGCTGATATAACATCTGGGATTGATATTAAATATGTACATAGACCCAACTCAATAAGCTAACACCACTCTGCCTTCGAATCAACTAATTAGGGTCAGCTGCTTAGCTATGTGAATCCTCTTTTCTCTTAGCTCCTTATCTGTAGCAATTTAGCAATAGTTATTGCTAAAATCATAATATCTAATTACAAACGCTGTCTCAGTATCTCCTTAACATAATATCTTGCATGGATGGAGTATATGTTAAAACCATTTTCTAATTTTTCTAGTTTTCTACTAGCATCCAAACTAACCACAGAGGTAATCTATCAAAGGCATAATTCTGGAAGACTGCAAGAACTATCCAGCATGTGCCAAAGTATAACTCCTACATCATGTCTGATAATAAGGTGTCTTCTGATACAGATATAACGCCTGAAAGTTACCACTCAGAGGTCTGCATCTAATGGATATATAAGATAAGGTCCAGAGTAAGAGGAATTTATGCTGTGATTTATCCCTTCTCCCAACTTCGCCTCTTACGACTCAATTCACAGTTTCACACAATGCAGTTGTCCACGTTCTGAGTGCACCTTTATGCCTTCTGACTAGCCTAACCGTGTCACACACATAATCAGAACAAGACAGTCTACAAAGGGACGAGATCAGTGATCACAAGAAAGAAGTTAAGACAGATACTTAGCATTGTCCCTCGTAGTATATTAATAATCAAGACCACACAACTGAATAGCAAAGCAAAAGTGCCAACGTTATCTGGAATGTTCCTGGAGTAAAAATTGGTTAGCACAAAAAAAGGTAATGTCGAAAGTGTTAACGATACTACCAAGTGTTGTCTGCTATAAGCCCGGACCCTACAATTTGCCTCTAAAAACCGTGTGATTCCTAAATAACACCTGAGGGCAGTCCATATAAGAGCCAAAGGGTAAAAGAGCTTCTAACAACAAAAATTACTTGGATAAGCTCAGATAAAGATACAACCTTGTTCACATGATAACAAAAATTGTTTTACATGTTCGAAATGGCAATAGAAGAGACAACCTTTCACGCTACATATAAAGGTATCTAAATTTTCTAAAAGTGTTAAAATGTCACCAAAATTTACAAATGAGTGAATGACAGCAGAAAACTTGTGATGTATGAACCGAATGAAACATAACACAGAGCCTGAAAGGTTGTGCAAATGAGTATCTAAACTGTGAGGTTCTCTCCTGTTATCCCCTAGGACTGCTCACCAGCTTGCCAACAAGTATTCTTTTCTGTCAACATATCCATTTTGACTGCTCTAGACCACATGTCAGTAATTGACATGTCACCTCTTACAACCAAACTTGTATCTTACCACAACGGATATCTTACTGGTTAACCAATAAATATATGCAAAAGGATCTCACGGGTATACACCAACTATATAGTAATCCATCATCCATAACCACCTAAGAATTACTACATCAAAAGATATGGCGGAATCAAATTCAATTATATATTTTAAAGTTATTCTGACAAGTCTAGTTGTACTAGAGGAGCACTGTGGTTGAGCAGGTCTAGAACAATTATTGGATAGAAAGGAGAGGGCCAGCTATAGAAACATTATCCTCGTGTAATTCCTTTTGCTTGTATCTCCTTATAAAAATGTCAACTCCATATTAATCATGGGACCTTACTAATAACTGCAGGATTACACAGAATTACACTGACTGCAGAGAAGAAGCAAAAAAAGATAATGAGATATTGTAGATACCGACTAATAGATAACTATTCTTCCTATGAAAAATGATGACTATTAGACAGTATGGCTCTATTGGTCATTTCCTCATAAAAATCTACAGACCAATGTAACATACCACTTCGATTTGTGAGAGTCTGGTATCCCTGACCACCGCCACCACTGTTAGGAGGAAATATTTGAAGATTTGCTTCAGGGTCTGCAGAGAAAATTCAAGAAGCAGGTAAATAGGGTGTGTATGCTCTGAGTTCAACTACAGTTGGAAAGGGACGCCAACTGCTAGAAAACCATGTCTCAAGAGTCCTATACCCTTGTGTATAGCTGGAGCCTTTTCTTCTGTGATGACAGCCTGAACATAATGGAGAAAGCACGTTATTACTTGAATGTTAATCACAGATAACTCTTTCATGTGTTTACATCAAGCCGAGATATCGTTATATTGCAGCAAGTAACAGCATACACATCACCACAGTAACAGGCCACATAAAACTTCAACCCTCCACACAAACAAATATATCACAAATTGACCAAAAGAACTAATCACGTCATTACTGAAATAGCTGGTTACTCTCTGGAGCATGAAAGGTCGTAACTTGTAAATTCGTTTCATTCCAAAAATTTGAAACACAATTTTATTTCATACATCAGTTCGAATTTGACAAGTGACTTTCAGGAAACCTGAAACCATCAATATTGGTATTGGCTTATGGATTAGTATTTAGATACTTAATATAGCTTCAGTTGCATAATGTAAATCAAACACTCCACCTGTTTCCCTAGAAAGAATGAACACTTTGTATTTGGATGTAGAATAAATTACTTTCAACATCAAGATTCTGCAATGAATGCTACAATTTGAGAAATAGTTGATAACCAATTAAATTTTATAACAAGTACTGCAATGGCATAATGTCGTTGGTATATTTTAAATGGAAGGAATACATTGGTATCTCCAAATATGGAGCGGGCGTAATCTTACTTCAATGTTAACCAAGTGCATCAGCTAGCGCAAAAAAGAAAAAAAAAATCAACTAAAACGAAGTTCAAACCCATATCTCTATGATCACAATTAACAACACAAACTAAAAGGAAAAAGGATAAAATAGTGAAGAATCATAAAGTTTCAGTTCCGATTGCCTTACATCATACCACAAAACAGGAAAGTTTATGAGACCAGTTGACGAAATCAACCGATGGCAAAGATTTCTAACAATGATCATAAATTAGGGCAAATTTATGGTCAAGCAACATGATATTAGCGCTACATACCGGAACTGAACCAGGCAAGTGACTAGTAGGAAGGCTAGTGTAGGACGATTCCGCCATGGAATTGTGATTGTGGGGAGAGGAAACAAGAAATGGAGGTTTCAGCAAGTCATATTGATGATGGAATTTGATCGAGATTCGAGTTTTGTTTTTGTACAATCGGAACTGAATTCTGAAATCGAGCCCTAATTACGAGAAGCAAACCACATCTGGCAGTCTGGCATCACCACGCTTCGTATTTAGTTCATATTTTTTATTTTATTTTATTTTATGAATTTAGGGGGTGTTTGAGAGAGTGTTTTAAAACAACTTATTGACTTATTGGCTTTTCAAGAAGTCAATAAGTTAAAAAGCTTGTTTGGCAAATGCAAAAGCATTTTTGAAACTCCATTTGGATTACATTGCAAACGCGATTTGGAAGAAGTCACCTCTTCCTGACTTTTGGATTGAAAAACAGCTTTTGGTCACCAAAATTACAAAAATAACCTCAATTTTTTTAACCTCAAATTTTTTTAACCTAAAATTCTCATATTTTTTAACCTAATTTTTTTAACCTAAAATTCTCATATTTGTTAAAAAAATATTTTTTGTCAAAATATTTTTTTAACCTAATTTTTGTAACCTAAAATTTTTTTTAACCTAAAAAAATATTTTTTGTCTAAAAATATATAGGCATGTCCTTTTTGGTCATTTTACATGTATAAGCTAAGCCAAACACTTTTTAAAAAATAACTTATTGACTTATTGACTTTTTCTACCACAAAAGCTAATCCAAACACTTTTTTAAAAACTCCTTTTCCAAAAGCAATAAGTTAATAAGCACTTTTGGCCAAAAGCATTTTTGGACTCAAAAAGCACTCCCAAACACCCCCTTAATTGTTTTATTAATTGACGTATTTTTTTGTATCTTTTTAAGTCGACATGGTTATCGCGTTAGAAATCTAGTCACATAATAAAGGATGTCGATTTTGAAGTTAAAAGTCGCATTTTATTCTTTGACGCATGTTTCATTGTATTCTGTCTCTTTTTATTTTATTTTATTTCATGGTTTGAGAATAATAATTTTTTGATGATTATCATTGCTATATGTACGGTTTATGGTTTGTAATTTTTTCAAATACTGCATAGTTTTAAGAGTAAATTACATGATTGGTCTATGTGGTTTACATAAAATTGTACTCTTCATCCTTAAATCAAAATAATTATGAAAAACGTCCTTATGGTTTACATTTTCTCACGTCCTTGATCCCTTTGCCCTAACTCCGTTAACTTGAATCTGTTAAGTAGGTTAATTAAGGGGGCATTTTAGTCATTTTACTTATATTCCTTCCTTTTTATAAAATATATATATATATATTGTTATTATTATTATTATTATTTTAGTTTTTAATGTTTTACATAAATGTATAACCCTAAATCCCCTAGATCTGGGTGTAAAGAACCATTTCGAGAAGCTTGTTTGACGACGATGATTATTGGCCGGAGAACAACTTTTCATTGGTGCGATCATTTAAAGCCCAAATCAAGATTTCGATCACACACGGTGGCTGTTTGAGACAAATGGTACTTACCGATTTTGAAATGCGGTGTGGCCTAGGGAGGAGTGCTACCGTGTCGGTGGCGGTGAGAGTCCGCCGGTGTTCAGTGACCGGAGAAACCGACCGTTGACCAAAAAAGTTGGGATTCTTGCTGCCATTCTCAGCCCTTACCATCACATAGAAAGTCATTTCATCAACTATGGCTTCTGGTTCCACACTCGATGTCATCTCCTCAACTTCTCCACCCCGCAGTCGTTGGGTCTCAATGGAGTTTCTTCTGGATCTGGTTCACCGATTGTGGCTTCTGATCCCAAACCTGATGACATCGGAACAAACCAAACAAAAAGTCCTTTTGCATCTTCATCTTAATTAGATGATCTCTCTCTTCCTAAATCCAACCCATAATTTCTTCTTCTGCATCTGGAGCTGTAGAAAGAACACGAAGATTTACTGATTTTATTTTATTTTATTTTATTTTATTTTATTTTATTTTATTTTATTTTATTTTATTTTGTACACCTCTTATGATTAGCTTTTAACTTAGATTTGGTGTTTTTGATTTATAGAGTTTTGTATCATAAACATTTTAATGGATTTATATAAATTTTGCATTTGTGTTCATGATGGTTGAACACGGTAACCTTAAAAATCCCAAACCCATCAAGAAAAATCGAAAACCCAGTTCGAAAAAGAGGTTAATTTAAATCTGATCTTAACCATATCTTTAGCATCATTATTGGTGTTATTAGTGATGGTGGCAGGGACGGACCCAGAAATTTTTTCATACGGTGGCACCATATTTTTTCATACGGTTTTTATCGAAGTGTTTTTCATCTTTTTACCAATGTTCAATATCGTCCGATGTGTTTTTAGCCAAATTCCGGTGTTTCGAGAGATTTTTAACGTTTTTTGCTTGATTTCGTTGGGTTTTTAAGTTTTTTTTATCGATTTCGACAGTTTTTCGGTATTTTTTGTTGATTTCAATAGATTTTTTTCGGTTTTTTGGTTGAATGGGTATAAGATTTGGGTCTTTTTTATCAGTTTAGGTGCACCCCTTGTAGTTTCCAAAATAATACAGTAGCACCTCCTAAATTGATACGGTGGCACCTTCACAAAAACGAGTTTTGTTTACCCTTCGTCGGAAAATTGTTACGGTGGCACGTGCCACCACGTGCCCCTCATGAGGTCCGTCCCTTGATGGTGGTATCCATATATTGTATATTTAGGAAGAGAAAGATGGCAAAAAGGAAACAAATGGGTTCCAAGTCGGTTCACCAACACCAACCGTTCAAGATCGAAAAATTCGGTCCTTTTGTGTACGAGACGGAGTCCGGTTCGTCGTGTGTGGTGGACGTCCGTGAACCTTCGTCGGCGGCAATGGTGATGTTTGAGAAGCAATTGATGAGTTTCACTTTCAAGGACCCGATGTTTGGGATGCAGATCCAGACCACTAGACTTACCATACGAGACCACCGAGATTAGTTTTAAATTTGTGTTTGATTTTGATTTAGGGTATAATTTCTTTATAAATAAATTTAGAATTTCTGATTTATTTTGGTTTTGCATCATAAAGCTTTTGATTGAACACAAATTTGATTTATATTGATTTTTTATAGTGTTTTCTTTGTTTTTTTGCTACAAATGCATGAAATTTATGTACACGGTATTTTGAAGGAATGTGGTTCAGGTTGGGTTTCCAAATTCTTGGTTTATTTGTGTTTTCTGGTCCTTGAGGAGTGGCTAGAGAATCGCAGATGGGTTTATTTATGTGCTTTTATCAGAGAAAGGAAAGGTCTTGATCGGTGGTGGTGGAGAAGAGTTTTGATGAACATTGCCTCAATGGTGGTGGTTATAAGGGTGGAAGCGAGAGGGGGAGTCTGTCGGAGGGGGGGGGGGGAGAAGGAGGTTATGTAATTTGGTCAATATTAGATTCTTGGTCCCATAGTTTTCTTAAGAGTTTTAATTAAAATATAGAAAATGACTATAATACCCCTTCTAACTAACCTACATAACCAATTCATTTAACGGTGTTAGGGAATAGGGACCAAAGGCGTGTGAAAATGTAAACCACTGTAACACCCTAAAAACAGAGCCAATTTGAACTTTAAATTTTCACAAGGTATATCAGAATATCATCCAAACTTTTATATATATAAGCAGAGAATTATTATGAGGGTTCATATTTACACATATCGAACTCTCTAAATAACCTATTAATCTAATCATGTCAACTATAATTAGATTAAAGGGGTTATCTAAGCAATCCATCCAAAGCCTCCTCGTATCTGCTAACTTCTCCGCTATGAAAAGTCGAATACCCAAAAGCACTCGTCCCACATCCTATTACTCCCTTGAGCTCGTACCTGGTAAGAAATTTTAATTTGAACAATTAGGCTTACGCCTAGTGAGAACATCCAAATTCAAATTAAAACATTAACAGCTTTGAAAACTCAGATATCCAAAGCATATAAACAAACCTGGTTTACCACCATTCTTACCGTACACATACTCGTCTCAATGACGGGAACATACCTGATCCCATGAATATGACTAACATTCAGTAAGTCATATCATCACAATCAAGAGCCTACTACGAATCATTGTAGATTCTAGATCATTGCTCTTATCAAGAAATTACAATTAGCGCCATGTCTATTTCTTGAAGTGGAAGTAGGAATTACCATTAAGTGCCCGACCGACCCCTTACCTTCCAACAAAAACCGGGAATTACGATTAGTGCCCCGTCTATTCCACGATTCCACATCACAATATGAAATGGGATTTACCATTAAGTGCCCGGTCTAGTCCTCATTTCAATCAACGGGAATTACCATTAAGAGCCCGGTCGATTCTACGTTTATCACATTAAAACACAAAATGGGAATTACCTTTAGAGCCCGGCCTATTCCGCATTTATCGAATCAACGGGAAATACAAATTACTTTATGTATATTCCACATTACTAATCACCTATCGAAATGGGAATTACAATTTACTTTATGTCTATTCCACATTTTAGGTCAACGGGAATTACGATTAGCGCCCCGCCTATTCCACGTTTATCCAATTATAAAACAAAATGGGAATTACCATTAAGAGCCCAGTCTATTCCACATTTATCTAATCAACGGGAATTACCATTAAGAGCCTGGTCTATTCCACATGATCACATACTACTAGTGCCTATGGATCCATTACACTTATTAATGTATATGTATCAAAACATATCACACTAATCCCATAACATTTCAATTCTAAGAACACCGGATAACCTATTGTAACCTCAATTGTTCTTCTTCTAAAATTTATATTTCGAAAAGTATTCTGAAACCTCGATCCAAGATGATATAATAATTTCAATCGAACTCGTATCCTAATAATGAAAACATATTGGACCCTAAACCCAACTTCCGGAATTAATTTATGCCGGCCCACGCCCAACTTCCGAAAATTAATACTGGATCCAAACAACTCGAGGCCCACTTCCGGATTTTAATACCGGATCCAACAAAATACCCACTTCCGGATTTTAATACCGGAACCCAATGAAATACCGGATCCACTTAGCCCGATTCTGGAACTCATCCTAATTCCGGATCCACAAACCAATACCGGAACTCAATCCCATTCCGGATCCGGTCCATTTCCGGTATTCAAATCCATTTTGGATCCGGTCCTCTTCCGGAATCCATTTATTCCGGATCCAATACCAGTTCCGGAATTCTCTATATCGGGACTCCGATTTTAAACATTCAATTCTCGTCAAATAAACTCCAAAAAGCTCATCTTAATACAGTTTATAGACCGATTTCGTTTCCATACAGATTTACCAATCCATTCAGACAGTTTATATCCTATATTTGTTTCAATTTCAACTGTAAAATTTTAAAAATGAAAAGAATGAACTCACCTGATTTGAAGTTTAACCCAGCAAATCCAATTCTTCCTTCTCTCTGATTCTACAATCCACTGGAGAGTGATTCAAACTGATGTTACTCAACTGATTAAGAAATTAAAGAAGGAGATTCAAACTCTTACCACACGAATCAAAGTAAAATCAAACTTGCTTCCTTCTTCTTTCTCCCTTCTTTCTCTTTCCTGCTTTTTCTCTGGACCGACTCCAACAATACTGAATTGAGATAATATCTCAATTCTGTTTACCTCATTCTTAAGGAAGTCTAATTTTCAAAGAATGACTAAACAAACCATCAACTTCAAGGTTACAACAAATGACCACACACACCTTCACATTTCTAATTTTCAATATTAACTTATAACTTTGGTCAAAATACCATTTCAACCCTAGAGTTTATATTTACAATTAGTCCACAACTTAGACTAAATTTACAAACCTACCTCATATATTAAAATATAATATAGCGGAAAATTCGAGATGTTACAACCACAGGGACGTTTTCCATAATTATTTCAATTTAGGGACGCACAATGCAATTTTGTGTAAACCATAGGGACCAATCATGTAATTTACTCTAGTTTTAAATTAAGTAAATCATGATTCAAAGTACATTGTTTTTTATTACAATATATGTATACAGGGTTGAGTTTTTTTAGAATAAAATGTACGGTGAGAAAGATTAAAAAAGGATCTCCATCTTTGAATTTACATTATGATGAGATAGATGTACTGGATTAATCCTTGTATCAAACGCGGTTCATTAGTGGTTCATTGGTTTGGAATAAATTAATATGTTGCTTTTCAAAAAAAATCAAACGCGGTTCATTAGTGAATTTGAGATTAAAAATGATCAAAGGTCTAGATCTTTCTTACACTCTCAATTTAACTCTTCTTTTCACACTATCCGTCGTCTATGTATACATATGTGTATGTGTGTATGTATGTGTGTGCGTGTATATATATATAGGGGTTGGTTCTCTTGTTAACTCAATAATTTGTGTTAACTGTCTAAACCAATTTTAGCTCTTAATCCTTAAAATCTATAGATTAAATTAATCATGACATATTTGTAATAAATGAACAATTGAACAAACATAAACATTAGTGAATATTCTAGAACAAGGGTATTTATGGAAAAGATCATGACATATGAACAATCTTTTTGAATATCTATAAACATCATATGGTTATGAACTCAATCTTATGAACGTCTTATGGTTACGAACATATTCTTGTGAACACCTATAAGTACATTCTAATGAATACCTTATGGTTATAAACACATTCTTATGAATACCATTGCACATCATTTATTAATGCAATTCAAATTAATACGACGGACAAGTTGAGTGTGTTTTGGGAACATTTCACATATGAACCTGCAATATATTCACTTTGATTAACCGTTCATGTTAAAATTAACATAATTATTCTAGAATTATGAAATATGATGATATAATTATGATCTAAAAACATTGAAGTAATCATTTGTAACATCTCATTAAACGGTTTTCGTCCCTCACCTCTGATTCAACATAGTTGTCTCTTGGGTTTGTCGGTTCTCAACAAATTTTTGTCTCTCCTTCTAACGATCGTTAACTTATCCCGTTAAGTTCAATTTAATGAAGGGTATTTTAGTTATTTTACCTTTGTTAACTTGACTAAAATATCCTCTATTAAATTGAATTTAACATAAATATATAGTGATCATTAAAAAAAGAAACATAATCCATTGAAAATGGACAAACATTAGAGCATCCACAACAATGAAATTTCAGGACAATTGCAAATGAGCTAGGGGTGAGCAAAACCCGACCGGTCCGAATAACCCGACCGACCCGAAGTTGAAGCAAAAATTCCCGAACCCGAATGCCCCGAACCGACTTTTAAAACGGGTAAAATAGGATCGGGTTGGGTTTGGGGTTTCCCACCCGATCCGAACCCCGAATATCCGAACTTTTAAAAAAAATTAATTTTTTTACTAAATTTAAAATAAGTAAATAACTATAACTTACTTCTAACTTTGTTTCATTTCTAAATTCTAACCTAAAATCCTAAATACCTAATCCTAACTTTGCAGTCAATGTAATCTTGATGGTTGCACAAACGTTCATATATAAATATGGTAATTGGTGTTTGATGTAATATGTTTGGTATTTGACATATGATTAGAATGTAACATTGTATATATATGGTGAAATATCGAATTCCATTTGTATTTGGTCAAAAACAGTTTAGGCATGTATATATATATAAATGAGAAGAGGGGAAAGTTATACTAGTATTATACAGCCCAAAAAATCCCAAAAAGGCCCAAAAAAGCCCATATATTTCCAGGCCCAACCCGAATACCCGACCGACCCGCCCCGCCCCGAAACACCCGATATCCGATTATCCGACTTGCACTTCGGTCGGTTTTCGGGTGGCCTCCCCCCACGCCGATATCCGATCGGGTGACGGGTTTTGGGCCCCGACCCGACCGAATGCTCACCCCTAAAATGAGCCATATCAGCGTCACATCAGATTTGCAATTAATCGTCATTTTCTTCTTCTCTAAATCTTTGACAAATCTCTTCAATCAAATCTGATTGTAAACAATGATTCGTTGACTGATTACGTACTTGTATGTGATTTTGGAGATAGTTTTCGTACTCAGGAAGTATGCTATGAGAGATTTGAGGCGTAGTTATAGTAAAATTAACATCATCGTTTATATCATCAAATTGACGAATATAAATATGATGTTCATCTTCGACGATCATGTTATGCATGATTATACATGCTCTCATTATTTCTCCAATTATTTCTTTGCACCACATACGAAATGGCCCGCATACAATAGCGAAACGTGATTTGAGTACCCCGAACGCTCTCTCTACATCTTTTCTAGCAGCTTTTTGTGTTCTTTGCAAATAGTCGATGTGTTTGGGGATTGAGGTAATGGAATTGACTTCATGAATGTAGCCCAATTAGAATAGATCCCATCAGCAAGATAATATCCTAAATTGTAATTGTTACCATTGACAGAGAAATTAACTTGTGGTGCCTTTCCTTCCAAACGAACAATGATGTATTTTTTGTGTTAAGTTTGTATTTTTTTAATATGTAATTTATATTATTGTACTTTAATATAAATTATATTTTGCATTTTTTAATATTTATGCCTTTCAAAAAAAATTAATATTTTTATTAACAAATAAAATTATTCATACATTTTTTTAAACATACTCTAGAAAACATCACAAAACATGATTTGAAGCAATTTTCAATTTAGAAATTATTCCCTACAATTTCTTATACTATTCACTGCTACATCAGCAAAAAATATTGATTTGACATTTTTTAATATGTAATTTATATACTCGTTGTGGATGCTCTTAGGCTATGTTTGGCAAACTAGCTGATAAGCTAGCTGTTGACTGATAAGCTATCTTGTAGCTGATAAGCTAGCTGATGAAAAAGTCACGTTTGGCAAACTAGCTTATAAGCGTGTAAAATGACCAAAAATGACATCTTTAAATAATTATCAATTACAATATTTAATTATGTAATTAAAACAAATTTATAACAATATAATATGTTAATTAATACAACCAATGTAATAAAGAAAAATTAAATAATATAACATGTTAATTAAAAGAAATTTAAAATTTATTATTGCATTTATACGATAAATTTTGAATTTATTAAAACAAGTTTAGAAATATATATATATATATATATATATATATATTAGCTTATGATTTTAAATAACCGTTACATATAATATGAAAAATAATCAAATAATGACAATCTAAAAGGAAGACCAAGAATAAGCTGGCTAGAAATATCCTTAGCTAAAAGAAAGCTTGTAGGAATACAATTTTTATTTTTACAAATATATGCTTTAGGAAGCTTATATTTGATGTTAAGAGATCCTCTGGATGAAAATACCTGGTGGGGATTAAGCCCTCTTGAATGACATTTAAATCAGCTCCACTATCTTTCATTGCAATAAAATCTCTTTGAAAAGTCCCTTCTATAAGAAGGGTGATTTTTGTGTACCATTTTTGAGAAATAATCATATTTAGATTATTTAAATGATCACTATCTGAATCTTGAGGTTTTTCCAAGGTCTGTTCAGATGTTGAAACTCTATAGAGATGGTATCAGAGCCATGAAAATAGGTATATGTATTATGACAATCTATGTTTTAACACAAATCTTTTAATAGATCTTTCTATGATTCTTTTTAGAATGGGAAATGATATTGTTCAAAACAGTATGACTGAGGAATATGATATTCCCCATAACCTTGATTTATTAAACAGATGGACTATTCCAAAAGTTGAACCCATGTTAATTTATAAATTATGTACTTTTGAAATAATAGGTTTAAAACAAATAGTTAAGACCACTGAGTCTTCTATTCCTTTACATGAAGATGAAATGATTATCCGATTGTTAAACAAATCTGATACCTTTCCATTCATAAAGACTCATAAGTTCTTGCATATAGGTCTTGTCCAAATTGCCTTTAGACCTTTAACTCTTGAAGGGTTACCAGAAAGCTTTCTTGCAGCTTTACGAGATGGTAGAAATATGAATTGGAAACAATCCCTAATGGGAATCATCCAATCAAGCCTGGCCCATGGACCAATTTATTTTTATGTTTATCCAAATTTGTGCTTATCTTTATCTGATATAAATATTTTTGATGCTTTAACTTTAAATGTTAAAACAAATGGCTATAGTTATGTAACGTCCCAAAAATTACAAGGAATTTAAATTTTCTAAAATAATGCATTTCACTATAATCAAACCACAAGTTAACAAATCCCATTACAATAAAAGTAAACGTCGTTGATTAAACCGTCAGACAAAGTTAAGCAGCGGAAAAGTTATATAATTAAATCCCCATTTAATAAAAATTTAACTTAAACAGTCTTCGTCTTGCGCCCGTGTGTACCGTCATGCCCGACTGCTACTCGCACCTGAAATCATAAGATTTTGGGAAGGGGTAAGCACGAAGCTTAGTGAATTCAAACCATAAATAGGATCGCAATTATATCAGCATCACCCTTAAACAACTAGTTATCGCAACCAACTCATACCATGCAATCACGTCTTGCACCCAAATTTATATATACCAAATACACCAAATATACCAGCACATATTTTTCTTGGAACATCCATCAAGAAAATATATCACGATTAATAATAAGCCTTATACTCCTTGGAACGACCATCAAGAAGATATAATCGCAACTTATTATACAAACACATATACTTCTTGGAACAACCATCAAGAAGATATATCACCATTAACAATAAGCCTTATACTCCTTGGAACGACCATCAAGAAGGTATAATCGCAACTTATTATACAAACACATATACTTCTTGGAACAACCATCAAGAAGATATATCACCATTAACAATAAGCCTTATACTCCTTGGAACGACCATCAAGAAGGTATAATCGCAACTTATTATACAAACACATATACTTCTTGGAACAACCATCAAGAAGTACATCAATCACAGTTCAATATATATATACACAACTATATATACCCCATAACACAATAATATCAACAAACAATCATAACTATCACACTCGAGCTATAGTAACACAAATATAATTCCCATCCTATATAGTGAGAGAACTCACCTCAAAAGCAAAGCTTATGTCCTCAACAGCAACACGAACCGGCCAACACCAGCTCACCTTTTTCCACCTAAATAAGTGTTAACAAATGTCAAAGTGACGCCCCAACCCAAAGCCACGACTACTAAATTATAAAATACATTTTCCAGTTTTTACTCTCAACACACAGGTCTGTTTGGGACCTGTTTAACCCCTTATAAACTGATAAATCCAGAAATATTTTTCCATAATCACAAAGTCCTATGTCTTAGGGTTCCAGAGACATATCGCACGCTCTCTAACGATTTTTCTACAATTTACTATGGATTTTACAAAACCGACTTGCAGCACAGTGAAAAACAGGACCTTTCAGTACAAAACAGCAATTTGACACTAGCTATGGTCCGAACTGGTTTTTCCGTAAAACATATGAAACTTACTAGACTCAGAATGGGAGATTTTGGCATCGATTTCACCCCAATACGATGTCCCTAGAAAACGTTATGGCTTTCCCAAAACAGTGGCAGAAACTGTGAATTTCACATGAAATGACAAATGTTGTTTATAAACCCATTAAGACATAGCTTAACCCAAACAGACCCGAACAGCCTACAAGCTTACTGGAAAGGGCTGTACTACGCTGGATAACAACCGTGCACTACCCACTGCCGCCTCCGGTGGTGGTGGTGGTTGGCGGCGGCGACGGTGGTTACGGTAACACCCTCCGGCGGAACCTCCCAACATCCACCGAAACGACACACCCGCAACCTCACCCCGCACACACCCGCGCCTGCACACACCTGCACCCACCCCTCTGCCGCCACCCCGGCGGCGTGCAGCGGCGGCCCCACCGCCGGCAGCTGCGGCGGTGGTGGCGGCGGTTCACGGCAGAAAAATGGCAATTGACAACGACAAGAAGAAAACGAACCTACCTCGGTGCGACTCTTCCTTCTCCCCGCTTCTGGCAGCAAACGACGGCGTCTCTCTCTCTTCTCCGGCGTCACTCTCTTCTCCGGCGAACTCTCTATCTCTCTCTACTCTCGGCTCACTCTCTCTTTCTCTCGGCTTTCTTTCTTTCTTTCTCCGGCCGACGACAACAAAGGGGAGGGGAGCCGTAGGGTTTCACGTTGCTTGTTTGCGAGAGTGAAACAAACGAGAGTTACCAAAAAAAAAGAAATGGGTCGGTTCTTAAGTAACAAAAAAACGTTCCATGCAAACTTGGAAAGCAAAAACCACATTTAGTCCCTAGGTTTTTAAGGTATCTTCATTTCCTAACATAACTTAGGATTGTAACATTTTGTCAATTCCGTTAACCCCGTTAATAAACATTTCGCTTACGAGAAAAATATTAAACAATAATTAATCAAGAAATAACCATACCGGGACACGAGCTTTACAACTCTCCCCCGCTTGGATTAGACTTCGTCCTCGAAGTCTAGACCGGCGAATAACTCGGAAAAGTACTCGCGCATCTCCTCTTCGGGTTCCCACGTCCACTCGAACCCCTTCGGTGCGGTCACTGGACTTTCCTCAACTAGAATCCAAATTTCTCACCCCGTCTAGAAATCCTCGAATACTCTTCTTACTAACAAAACTCCCTTAAGGACACTGAAAATATGATCGGAAGAACACTCCAACAACTGGATTCATTCCTAGTCAAACGACTTCGGTTGCCTCCCAACCTTAGATGTTCCATACATCCCGATTCAACTTTCAAGCTCTAACCATTCTAAAGGTGCTCACCAATATACCTTATAGGATACTCGAATCCGATCATTCCTACCATTACTGCCGATTAACTTCCACGAGTTCTAATAGACTCCCAAAATTTATTTCACACGGATCATCAAACCAGTAAACTTATAATCACCCACGAAGGTCATTCCACCATAACCATTCATCGCAATTAAGCATCTCAGGGTTACTACTACCATCACCATAATTATTTTAAAATCGGCTACAAATCTCCGATTACACTAAAGGTGTTTGGCCTCAAGCCCAAAAGTCGACACCTAAATATACTACTTACTTCAAAAAGGTTACTGCGCATTTATTCTCTTAATTACAAAGGGCATCATTCCCTTAACCGACACTATTCGGTCTACACTAACAACACGTGTGGAATACCCGATCTTCCCCCGTCTACTAAACCTCCACGCTTGCTCTAGGAAACCTAATTACACCGTATCAAGATACGCCTTAACGCCTACCTCCCAGGTACGTCTCGAGGCTATATCCTCCCAGTGCCTACTGGAAAGTCAAGGTCATAACACATGAATACCAGAGTCCCACCCCGAGATACCCAACCGACCATTACCAACGACTGACTGACGTGACCAAGGATCCAATGCAAAACAGTCTACTAACAACATGCCTATCCCGGAATGACTCATTCACCCAACATGTAAATACTCAACGTGTAATAAGAGCAAAACTGCGCAACAAAACAACCCATCAATAAAACTCCACATCGAGCCATTAAAAACCGTGCAATTGACCCATGACTATCTCAAAGTCAAAATCGAGCAAAATGCTCCACGCTTGCTAGACCCATAAGTCGGTCAAAAACGCGTTTAAATAAAGTTTAAGCAAGCAATACTCTAAAATCAACATTAGTCCCAAACTCGACACGGGTTAAAAAAAAGAGTTTTCCAAAAGGACTCACACCCTTAAAATTCTCAAAATGACACATAACACTTATAGGCGCACTTCCCAAATGGTTTACAAAATCATTTACAAAATATTTTCAACGTCAAGAGTTTTCATTTCAAAAAGACCATAAGCAATAAAACTACTATTACCAGGTCTGTAGTTACGCAAAAATGGACACGCTCGTCCCACATATGAAAATCATGTTGAAAATCATTTCATTGCAGCTTAGTTTACTCACAAAACGTAAAGCGAAATAAATAATTTCTTTGAAAATGAACCGTCACGGTTCTAGTATGAATTGACTCATGACATGTATTTAAAGTAACCGCTCAACCTTACACCGGGTGCGACAAAAGTGTGCACTTAATTTCAAAATCAGTTCCACGACATTTGACCCCAAAATTTCTCTTTTTCAAAATAAAATGTCGTGGCACAGGGTTCACCAACAAATCTTACGCGCGTCGGCTAGTCATACAAAACGATGAAACGGTTTACAAATATTTTTGTTAAAACACAACTGTCTCGTGTAAGTTTCAAACTTAAAGATAAAAACCAATCCGTTTCCATCATTTGAAAATATCGACTAAAATCTCATAAAATCTCAAAAGGTGGGGTTCTTTAAATTGATTTCCAAGATTTCCCCAAATGGTCACATAAACAAATAAGATATGCACCTCGTGAAATTAAACCCACACGACTCAACATGCCGTAAAACAAAACTTATTTTAACCAAATCACTCAAATAGCTTTATACAGACATCGTGGAATGTAACTTTCCGTCTCAACTCTAACATATGTGGAGGAGTTCCAATGTTAAAGTCACAAGTCGTAGTCACTTGCCCAACATTTTAAACACCACAAAACACGGATATCATCTTACCCGAAAGAACCGTTGGAAAATAACGAAATGAGACAAATTCTAACAAAGTTTGCACTCCCGTGATAAAACGATTTCATACACTTTCAAAACCATATTTCAAAATCTTGTGTGTGTGCTGAACATTTCCCAAAATTCCAAAACACCATCCATAAAATGATTTGAAACACGAGAATTTGTTAATGCAATCTATTTCAAAATCAAACTTTGTGCATGACTTAGTCGGCATTCTACGCCTCGACTCCTACTCCTCCAAATCTCTCCGGTCCACTAACGTCATCCGGACATTTAAACCTCTTAGGCAAGTTAGGAAATTACGTCAAATAATCCCTACGATTTTTCCTCAAATCAAAGTCGGCTCTATAAGCCTATGATTCTAGCACAATCATCCATCTTGGCCCGAAACAAACATCATCCTCATCGTCACTCCAAGTGATTAGTACGAGAATCGTCCTTTTATTCCAACGACTACTAATTTATAACCTTCGTCACTACCCCAACGATCATCCCATCAAAGCAAATCAAGTACACACTTGTACTAGTAGGTTTACTATAATCGTTCCTCCTTGTGATGGCTATCATGGGTAGATATTACAACGAGTTATTAGTACATAATAACTCACACTAACAACGCTCACGCTCAACTCCTTGGATTCCTCGTGACTTTCCCCGACTCGAGCACGGATCTTGTGCTTCAGATAGTAGGAGCTCTACTACTACCTTCCACACTTATCCTCACTCGTTTCGAGTCCCGTCCCGAAGTGCCCAAGTAGTTCCTTGCCGAAAACTATACACATATGCCCGCACCGGCATAGGTACACACTTTTCCTAGCTCCCTAGGAATTCCACCCAACTCCACTACCCTTGCTATGACGAAATCCCCACTAGTCATGACGAGTCGCCTCGCGAATGCACAGTCGCACACAGCGTAAAACCAGATAGACATTCGAATATAAGATTCTATCCTACAACGGTTGGACTCAAACAAGAGCTGCGCAATAGAACTAAATCCGACATTCTAGGGCTATTCGGTTCCTACCGCATACAACCTATAGTGCATTCACTTAACAACCTATCAAGGCTAGCATAAACTCCTATTAGCAAGCAACAAACACGCAGTACAGTGCAATAGGCACCAAGCAATCTAGCACATATACTCCTATGTTCTAGAAAGCAATCTAGCATACATACTCATATGTAAACACTCTTCCCAGCTCACTAGAAATTTCATCTCATCCCACTACCCTTGCTACCACGGAATCCCTATTAGCCATAACGAGTTGCCTCGCGAATACCCAGTCGCATGCAGCGTGAATCAAATAGACATTCGAATACAAGATTCTATCCTAGAACGGTTGGACTCAAACAAGAGCTGCGCAATAGAACTAAATCAAATATTCTAAGGCTATATGATTCTTACTGCATACCACCTATAGGGCCTTCACTTAACAACCTACTATAACTAGCATTGATTCCTACTAGCAAGCAATCATCATACAGTACAGTGTAAACAACATAGGCAATCTAGCATGCATACCCTATGATCTAGAAAGCGATAAACACACTAAGTACTGTACCTTCCCACTTAGCGTCGGCTGACTGTACACACTGCGCCCTCAATCACCGTTTCCCAAACGGGTTTTCCTTTTTCTTTCATTCGAAAAGATTTTAGTAAAAGGATTTAAAATTTCATAGCTGCAACTTGAGACCAAACACACCGAGATGTGTCTGATTCACTCAAGTTGTGCTCTGATACCAAGTTGTAACGTCCCAAAAATTACAAGGAATTTAAATTTTCAAAAATAATGCATTTCACTATAATCAAACCACAAGTTAACAAATCCCATTACAATAAAAGTAAACGTCGTTGATTTAAACCGTCAGACAAAGTTAAGCAGCGGAAAAGTTATATAATTAAATCCTCATTTAATAAAAATTTAACTTAAACAGTCTTCGCCTTGCACCCGTGTGTACCGTCATGCCCGACTGCTACTCGCACCTGAAATCATAAGATTTTGGGAAGGGGTAAGCATGAATCTTAGTGAATTCAAACCATAAATAGGATCGCAATTATATCAGCATCACCCTTAAACAACTAGTTATCGCAACCAACTCATACCATGCAATCACGTCTTGCACCCAAATTTATATATACCAAATACACCAAATATACCAGCACATATTTTTCTTGGAACATACATCAAGAAAATATATCACGATTAATAATAAGCCTTATACTCCTTGGAACGACCATCAAGAAGATATAATCGCAACTTATTATACAAACACATATACTTCTTGGAACAACCATCAAGAAGATATATCACCATTAACAATAAGCCTTATACTCCTTGGAACGACCATCAAGAAGGTATAATCGCAACTTATTATACAAACACATATACTTCTTGGAACAACCATCAAGAAGATATATCACCATTAACAATAAGCCTTATACTCCTTGGAACGACCATCAAGAAGGTATAATCGCAACTTATTATACAAACACATATACTTCTTGGAACAACCATCA
This sequence comes from Saussurea involucrata, assembly GCA_033807775.1. Taxonomy (NCBI): domain Eukaryota; kingdom Viridiplantae; phylum Streptophyta; class Magnoliopsida; order Asterales; family Asteraceae; genus Saussurea; species Saussurea involucrata. The sequence continues at coordinate 49,102,978 of CM066315.1, forward strand.
AGAAGTACATCAATCACATTTCAATATATATACACAACTATATATACCCCATAACACAATAATATCAACAAACAATAATAACTATCACACTCGAGCTATAGTAACACAAATATAATTATCATCCTATATAGTGAGAGAACTCACCTCAAAAGCTAAGCTTATGTCCTCAACAGCAACACGAACCGGCCAACACCAGCTCACCTTTTTCCACCTAAATAAGTGTTAACAAATGTCAAAGTGACGCCCCAACCCAAAGCCACGACTACTAAATTATAAAATACATTTTCCAGTTTTTACTCTCAACACACAGGTCTGTTCGGGACCTGTTTAACCCCTTATAAACTGATAAATCCAGAATAATTTTTCCATAATCACAAATTCCTATGTCTTAGGGTTCCAGGGACATATCGCACGCGCTCTAACGATTTTTCTAAAATTTACTATGGATTTTACAAAACCGACTTGCAGCACAGTGAAAAACAGGACCTTTCAGTACAAAACAACAATTTGACACTAGCTATGGTCCGAACTGGTTTTTCCGTAAAACATATGAAACTTACTAGACTCAGAATGGGAGATTTTGGCACCGATTTCACCCCAATACAATGTCCCTAGAAAACGTTATGGCTTTCCCAAAACAGTGGCAGAAACTGTGAATTTCACATGAAATGACAAATGTTGTTTATAAACCCATTAAGACATAGCTTAACCCAAACAGACCCGAACAGCCTACAAGCTTACTGGAAAGGGCTGTACTACGCTGGATAACAACCGTGCACTACCCACTGCCGCCTCCGGCGGTGGTGGTGGTTGGCGGCGGCGACGGTGGTTACGGTAACACCCTCCGGCGGAACCTCCCAACATCCACCGAAACGACACACCCACAACCTCACCCCGCACACACCCGCGCCTGCACACACTTGCACCCACCCCTCTGCCGCCACCCCGGCAGCGTGCAGCGGCGGCCCCACCGCCGGCAGCTGCGGCTGCGGCGGTGGTGGCGGCGGTTCACGGCAGAAAAATGGCAATTGACAACGACAAGAAGAAAACGAACCTATCTCGGTGCGACTCTTCCTTCTCCCCGCTTCCGGCAGCAAACGACGGCGTCTCTCTCTCTTCTCCGGTGTCACTCTCTCTTCTCCGGCTCACTCTCTCTTCTCCGGCGAACTCTCTATCTCTCTCTACTCTCGGCTCACTCTCTCTTTCTCTCGGCTTTCTTTCTCCGGCCGACGACAACAAAGGGGAGGGGAGCCGTAGGGTTTCACGTTGCTTGTTTGCGAGAGTGAAACAAACGAGAGTTACCAAAAAAAAGAAATGGGTCGGTTCTTAAGTAACAAAAAAAACGTTCCATGCAAACTTGGAAAGCAAAAACCACATTTAGTCCCTAGGTTTTTAAGGTATCTTCATTTCCTAACATAACTTAGGATTGTAACATTTTGTCAATTCCGTTAACCCCGTTAATAAACATTTCGCTTACGAGAAAAATATTAAACAATAATTAATCAAGAAATAACCATACCGGGACACGGGCTTTACAAGTTATACGCCAGGAACAAAAGTCATATGTATCTGTTATAGAATATATTACAAACCTCTCTATACTTTAAATCCTATGTGTAAAAAGGTTGACAAAGAAAAAAATGAAACTATTTTAATAGAAACAAATTTTAGTAAATCTAGTATTACTACTAGAAGGCCTGTAAAATGGGAAGAAATTATATTCCCAGACAACTGGACAATTACTCAGGATATTCAGAGAAATCCCATAGTCCAAAGTGATTTAAAAAATGTCATACAGTCAAATGAAGGAACTGTTCATATACAATTCAATGATGATCATAGAAGATTACTTTCCTCAAGTAGCCTTCTTTCAAGAACTAGATCCATGAGATCTCATTTGTCTCCTATTAATTACATTAGTTGATCAACAATCTGCCAGAACTTCTACTTCTTATATAAGAGAAGACATAAGAGAAGAAGATTCTCAAGGCTCTTTAGATCCTATTGATGAAATAAGGATCCAAAGAAATGGTATTGTTAATGATAGCAATATACACAAAATCAGAGAAACTGACACGATGTCAAATTTAAATTTTGTTTAAATGATTGATAAAATCGTTTTTTCAAAAAATTCTCCTGCCAGAAAAATAATTGCTACTGATTTTAGATCAATTCCAAATTGGATTCCTTTTAAAAGTTGATATTTAAAAAGTTTTATGAGTGCTGAGAAAAAAGCTTTAGCTAATGAATTCTATAGCTTTTGAGAAAAAGAAAATAAGATTTTTGCTTATGTGCCTTGGTTTTTAAATAACTATATTAAAGATCATATTAATATTATTGAAAGAAATTTCAAAATGCTTGGAAGAGAAGGAGGAGGAATTCAAAGAATTCAGACTTCTGTCTATCCCCCACAAGCTACTTTTTCTACAGAAAAGAATAATGTTTATATAACTTATTCTGCTTTTTCCAAACTTATAGATGACAAGGTTTTAAATGTGACAATTAGTCACATAAATGAGCTTTTAGAAAAGCAAAATTATACAAATCTTTATCTTATTATTTTAGGAGAAAGATTAGATTCCCTACAAGAAAGTATGGAAAAAGTTTTAGAAAAAATTTCTATTCTCCAAGATATATTAAGGATGAAGAAAAAAATACCGAGATTAAATCTAAAGGGGATATAATTTTTACTTCACCTTCTATTCAGCCTCCCTCAGAAATAAAAAATTTTAAGTTTAAAAATTCAACTTCTGATATTGATAAAATGTTAGAAGAAAAGTTTAAAAATCTTTCTATTTCAAAATCCACTATTTCTACTTTAGAAAAACCTATATTTTCTGATACAGAGGAATCCTCGGATAATAAAACTCCTAAGGATACTATAAACAAAATGAAATGGGCTGATAAGCCTATTACAAATAAATATTATTATCATCGTCCTACTCCTATGGATGTTCTTAATGAAGAACATGACTTTATTAACAACAACAGTTATAGCGGAAAATGCATTTATGAGTGGAATCTGGATGGTTTTACAAGTAAACATATTTATAATATGGCTCATCGTATGATGATGTATTGTACTGTTTGCAAAAATACTAACAATACAGATAAAAATATTGCAAATATGCTAATAGCAGGGTTTACTGGTCAATTAATGGGTTGGTGGGATAATTATCTTACCCCAGACAAAAAAATGAAATTCTCGACTCCATTAAAACATAGCCTAATACAAGTAATACCACTGACCATGCCGTTTATCCCCTTATCATGACTCTTATTGAGCATTTTACAGGAACATTCTCTGATAATAGCGAGACTATTAGAACTCTTTTAATGAATTTAAGATGTAAATCTTTAACCATTTTTCGATGGTATAAAGACACTTTTCTTTCTCGAATTTTCGAGATTAAAGATTGTAATAACATTTATTGGAAAGCCAAATTTATTGAAGGCTTGCCAAATCTTTTTGCTGAAAGAGTCAAAAAGATGCTTAGAAGAAATGATATCATTATAGATTATAATTCTTACAGTTATGGCATGCTTATAAACGTATGCATCTCTGAAGGACTTTCTCTATGCAATGAGTTAGCCCTTAAAAATCAAATTAAAACCCAACAGTCTCTTGAAAAAAGATAGTTAGGAGATTTTTGTGATCAATTCGCAATGGATACCCCTTTCCAGAAAAAGAAAAGAAGATTTCCACAAAATAATCATCATGATAAAAAAGATTATTCAAACCGCTTTTCAAAAAGGAAAAACTTTAGAAAAAGAAGAAAAAGCATTGAAAAAGATCATCATGATAAAAAAGACATAAAACGCTTTTCAAAGAAAAATATGAGTTCAATAGTTTGTCACAAATGTGGAAAAGTAGGCCATTATGCCTCAAGTTGCTGGACAAAAAAGAAAATTAATAGCCTTGATATTGATCAAACGATAAATGATTCTTTATCAAAAAAATTCCTTCTTTCAGATTCTAGTTCTGATGACGAAAACTTTTTATCAGATGAAAGTTCTTATGAAATATCGTCTGAAGATTCAAACCAAAACTTTGATGACCTCATGTCAAACTTTTCATCCCCGGATTGTAATGCTTGCTCTTCCGATTACCCTTGTGAAAAGAAAAAAGGAAAAGAAGAAAAGATTAATAATCTTACTTCTAATTTTGGTCCTGGATTCCAAGAGGGAGATGAGTTTTATAAACTAGCTTCCCAGTTTCAAGATATAAATATAAATGTTTTGTCAAATGACAATGTTTTAAAAATCTTAAAAAAGATAAAAGACCCCATAATTTGTGCGGAAATTATTAATAGTCTTGAAGAACCTGGTCATGATTCTTCCTCTAAGACAAATGTTCAAGATTATTCTATGAAGGAAGTTAATAGACTTCTAGCTGAGAAACACTCAGTCAATCATACTGTTTCCTTAAAGGATTTAACAAAAGAGATTGATAATCTTAAAACAGAAATCAAATTTCTTAAAAACGATAATATCATTCTTCACCAAAATATTGATATTATTTATTCAAATCTTAAAGATGACAAGAATAGAGTTTCAACATCTGAACAGACCTTGGAAAAACCTCAAGATTCAGATAGTGATCATTTAAATAATCTAAATATGATTATTTCTCAAAAATGGTACACAAAAATCACCCTCCTTATAGAAGGGACTTTTCAAAGAGATTTTATTGCAATGATAGATAGTGGAGCTGATTTAAATGTCATTCAAGAGGGTTTAATCCCCACCAGGTATTTTCAAAAAACCTCTCATTCTCTTTCACATGCTGGAGGAGGATCTCTTAACATCAAATATAAGCTTCCTAAAGCATATATTTGTAAAAATAAAAATTGTATTCCTACAAGCTTTCTTTTAGCTAAGGATATTTCTAGCCAGCTTATTCTTGGTCTTCCTTTTATTTATGATATTTATCCTATAACCCAAATTGATGAAAAAGGTTTACCAGGAATTTTTAAAGGAAATCAGTTAAGGTTTGATTTTATAAATAAACCTGTTGAGAAATTCTTAAATGAATTACAAGAAAAAAGTAATAGAAAAAAATTGCAATTATGTTTTTTAAAACAAGAAATAAACTTGTTAGCCATTGAGGAAAGGCTTTTAAATCCTAAGTTGCAAAGAAAAATTAATTATATTAATAACCAATTTTCTTTGGAAATTTGTAACGATCATCCAAATGTTTTTTGGGATAGAAAAAAGCACATGGTCTCCTTGCCTTATGAAGAGGATTTTTTAGAAAATAATATTCCAACTAAGGCACGACCGTGTCAAATGAATGCTGAGTATATAGAACTTTGCAAAAAGGAAAAACCTCTTTATTAGACAAAGGTCTTATAAGGCCATCAATGTCTCCTTGGTCTTGTACAACTTTTTATGTTAATTAACACTCGGAACAAGAAAGAGGAGTCCCTCGCCTTGTAATAAATTATAAACCTTTAAATAAAGTTTTAAAGTGGATTAGACATCCGATCCCAAATAAAAAAGACTTGCTTGACAGATTATTTCAAGCTCTTATATTTTTAAATTTTGATTTAAAATCAGGATATTGGCAAATTCAAATAAATGAGAAAGACAGATATAAAACTGCTTTTAATGTTCCCATAGGACATTATGAATGGACGGTAATGCCGTTTGGATTAAAAAACGCTCCATCCGAATTTCAACAAATTATGAATGATATATTATATTCCTATAGCAATTTTATAATTGTCTATATTGATGACATTCTAGTTTTTTCTATGGATATAGAAAGCCACTTTAAGCATCTTGACCTGTTTAAAAAAAATTGTTATACAAAATGGTCTAGTCATTTCAAAACCAAAAATGGCATTATTTCAGACCAATATCAGATTTTTAGGCCATAACATTGAAAAGGGAAAAATCATTCCTATTCAAAGAAGTATGGAATTTAGTTCCAAGTTCCCTGATCAAATTACTGATAGGACTCAACTACAAAGATTTTTAGGCAGCCTAAACTATATTTCGGCATATATAGAAAATCTTAGTAGTGATACATCTATCCTCTATGATAGATTAAAAAAGAAAAGTTCTCTTTGGACTGAAAGCCATACACATGCTATAAAGAATATAAAACAGAAGGTTAAAAACCTCCCTTGTCTTATGTTTGCAAACCCCCTTTGGGAAAAGATTATTGAAACAGATGCTTCAGATATAGGCTTTGGAGGCATCTTAAAACAAACAGATCCTGAATCAAAACAAGAAATTCTTGTAAGGTTCCATTCAGGAAAATGGAGCGGTGCTCAAAATAATTATGCTACTATAGCAAAAGAGCTATTCACAATTGTCAAATGTGTTTTAAAATTTCAAGATGACTTTTATAATCAAAAGTTTATTATAAAAACAGATTGCATATCGGCAAAATACATGTTCCAAAAGGATTTTAAACATGATGTTTCAAAACAAATGTTTGCCAGATGGCAAGCACACCTAGCCCCTTTTGATTTTACCATAGTTTATAAAAAAGAAGTAGAAAATCATCTACCAGATTTTTTAACACGGGAATATATTTCATGTTTACTGGAATGAGCGCTTCAAGCAGTTATTCCTCTTATAGAGGAAGAGGAAATTCCTCATCATATAGAGGAAGAGGTGATAGAGGAAGGGGAGGAAGAGGTGGAAATTCTACCTCAGATTATACCATTCAAATGGGAAAACAGAAGCTAATAGCTCAAAACATTGCAAATACTAATGATCAGTTAAAGGACCTTATATGAACTTCTCTCCCTGAAGATCATCCTCTTCAGAAAGAATACCTTAATTATATTAAGGAAAAAGAGAAAACAGAAAGTTCATCTTATGCTAATATTAGCAAAGAAGAAAATTCAGATTCTCAGTATTGCGAGACTAAATTCAAAGAAGTCATACTTCTAATTGAAGAAAAAGATATTCAATGGAAAAAGAATCCAGATATTATTTTAGAGAGATATCTTAATATGACTTCGAGAATTCATGGCTCAATGAAACAGAGACAATTCTATGAAGGTCTCCTAATTTCTACAAATTCTGTAGAAATTACTCATTTTTCTCCTTCAATAAGGACAGGGGTTTATAACTTCTCAAAATTCATTATAAAAAAGATTATATCTTTTGAAGAATGGGGTATATCTCCACTAGCTGAGAAAGAATGTTTTTCTCCTATTCATAAGTTCAATTTCAAATTCAATTATTGGGACTATGTTTCCAGCTTTGAAGAAGTTCTTTATTATGAGAATGAAAATAAGAAACATACTTGGTTTCTAAAAATTTGTGAAAACTGCTTTCATTCCCCAGTTCCAAACTGGTTTTTTACTTGGTGGAAAAAATTTGGGACCACTAGTGAAATCCTCCCTGACGAATTAAATCTTTGTTTAAAACAATGGATATCATATTCTCCAAAGGTTTATAACAACAAATCTCAATATATTATTTAGGGTCAGAATACCTGCTGGTTTCTTATAGAATTCGGCATTCCATGGATCTGGAAATGGAAACCTATTTTTGGCTATACTGATATTATGACCCCTTGTTTAAAAAGGCAAGGTCTCACTAAATATTGGGATAAATTATCTTGAGAAGATCCTGAAACCAAGAAGCCACATGGTGATGAAATGGTGTCAAACATCGTTAAAAAGGTTGAGCTTTATAAGCAACATTATGATCAACGACAAGAAGACATGAAAGAAATCAGCCCTTTCCAACAGCTCTCGCAAAAATATGCAGAGACCCATTCTAAGGAAGAGATAATAAATCTCTACATTTCAAAGATGAAGAAAGACCTATATAAAAATATAGGATTTCCAGATGAAAAATCAGACGCTTCAATGACATCTGATACACAGGATGTTCAGAATCCTGATGATGACCAAATTGGCCTATCCCTAGATGATGCTCTAGAAACCCTCAAAGATTCCATTAGAGACGGCATCAAATAATTGAAGACTTTGAGTGGTATATCAAACTGATATCCCAAATAATGGAAAAATATGGTCGACATCAAAACGGTCGACAGTGGCTCAAATTATTGAAGAATTGGTGGTCGACATTAAATGGCCGACATGTTACTATTAGCTTTTAAAAAGCTTTTATCTTTTTCCTTTTTACTGTTGTTGTCTTTTTCCCTTTGCTTCCTTATTTAAGGAACCCTTCTATTGTTGGAAGAGGCAGGCATTTCTTAGCTTACTCAATTTCTCTCTCTAAATCTCCTAGTTCTTGTAATAATCTTGTGGTATAATAAAGAAAATCTTGTGGATAGCACCAAGCTCTTGTAAGTATTCTGCTTATTTAAATTTCCTGTATTTATTTCAGGCATTCTAGATTCATATTTAGCCATGATAGGCTAAATTAAGATTTTGTGTTAGAACATACTTGTTATGTTTACATTTACAGATTACCATGGATAATATAATTTATAATTCATAACTCTGTGATCTAAGTCTTTGGTCGAGTGCCAACTTCATTGTTGATTTCCACCCTGTCCAGGCCAGAAGAGCCGTTTTATTGGGTTTCTCTGTCAACATTTATGAAGGTGTTAAATGGTGGCCATTAAGATTTAGTTTCCAGATCCTTGGGTTAGAGATGTCGGCTCTTCTAGCCTGGAGGTAGAAAGAGTTTCCTCTGCCCGATCAGTTTGGGTTGGGGTCGAGCCATGCTGTTCTTGTTCAATATTACCTTCTGCCACTAGACTGGCGGTAATAGACATGTGGGTTGCACTGGGAGTTGGTTGGGGTTGTGTGTCACTACTTTCTGCGGCATCTTTCCTTGCCTCTTCTTCTGTTAAGCATCCTAACCTGAGGGTCTCTCTACTAGCCTCTATTGCATCAAAATCAACCATTTCCTCTGTGGTTTCTATCACTGGGGTTTCTATCCTAGATACTAAGGAGTTGTAGCATGGATGAGAACCAACTAGGCTTTGGACATGTGGATGCAGAGGTCCTGATGTTTATGCCTGGATACCTTCGGAGGTTCTGTCAACGACCCCAAACTCAGAGTCGACCATATCCTCTGTGGCTACCCCTTCCTCTGGACTCTTCCTTAGAACATCATAGCCGGGATGGAGGAATGGGTTATGTAGTACTTCTGGTGTCGCACTCTGAATATCTCTAGGAGTTTGGTCATCTTCATCCAAGTCAGAAGAGATTCTGAAGTCTGGTTCTTCTATTGATTGATTGGATAGGGCTTCTGCGTTCCAGCCAGAAGTATCTAAAGAATCAGCAATATCCTGGCGTTGGAGAAAGGTAGAGAAGTCACCCTGTTCTGCATAGTTGATAGGAGTTGGGGATTGCAGAGGCTGTTCACGGGTTTCTTCTGTTGTTTCTTCTTCCATTTCAACTCCCTCTGCAATGGTTTGCAGAGGAGTGTGGGGTTGCTTGGATTTCTTCTTGCTCTTCTTTCTTTTTGGCTTGGGGGCACCCTCCTCAGAAGACTTGTGTTTTCTCTTTTTCTTTTTGTCTTTGGGAGGAGGGGGAGATGCAGAGGATTCAACCACTGTGGCATGTGGTGGTGATTGTGGGGTTTGTTGGATGCTTGTAGAAGTGCCCTCTGTTGTCTTCTTTGATTTGAGAGCCTTCTTCTTCTTTTGGGTTGTGGCAGAGGGTTTGCTCTTAGGAGTAGGGGAGAGAATTGTATTTCTCAAAGCATGAAACTTCTCTTGTACTTGTTCATGCTTAGCAAAGGCCACTGCCCATTCTTCGTCAGTCATCCTATCTACAACCTTAGATCCTAAAGGGACTCCTAGACGCGGGGGTGTCACAGGACTCGGTTCTGGAGTCCTATGATCGCGTATGTATTCTAAGTTTCTAACTTAAGGGTCTCATCAGTGGCATATCCCAGAAGTGTGATTGGCAGAGGTCTGCAGAATTTGTATCCTTCCAAGTGCTCTGTTGGGGTGTTCTTTGCCATAGGGTATAGTGTAACAACCCGGTTCTCAAACATACAACAAATAACATATTTTTACATAACATTGTTTCATAACAATAGGTACATCAAATAACATGTACGGTCCCTTAGTCTTTACAATCGTAATAAGTATTTCATTACAAACTATTTGCTAATTAATTACATTATAACTAATAACAAAGTTATAACAGCAAAACACATCATGGTCTTCAAAAACTTAAGTCTTCCAAAAGCTAGTCGTAGATTACCCCTTTCACTTGCTCTTACTTGATCCCCGGCCTGGAATACATATTTTTAAAACAAAATGAGGGTTAGACCTAGTGGTCTAAGTGAGAAAATCCCTGTCAGTTTAAAACCATTTGCACAAACAACATATACATAACACAAATATGGATACCAATTATGACTCATGTGTTGTGTACTTTCTTGTCTCGTTCCCCTGGCCATATTAGTTGGTTGCGAGCCAACTAATTAGTTTACTCCGCTGCACTAATATACAACCAACTCCGCTGTCCCTCCGTACAACCAACTCCAACGGTCCTAAGCCCGGCCAACGTGCAATCGTGTAGTGTAATACTCGTATAAATATAATATACACCTCAATATATCATACTTCATACATATGCACATACTTACACTACTAATCACATTCTCAATCCACATTTATGTATTCCAGTTTGAAAACATTTTTAAAGTAAAACTCACATGTTTGCTTATCAAAATGCTTCCAAGCTTTTCTCAAAACGATTCAGCTTTCACTCCAAATTCACATAATCTGAAACAATTAGATACAATTACCTTTTTACCACTTGAACACATATGACTTACTAGAAGACTAAGAACTCTAGATAACTCTATCTAACTCTTATTCTCAAATGTTTCCCCCAAACCCGAACTTAAGTCGAGTCCACCGTATTTCCAGTCCTCATTCATACTCTATCCAAAAGTCGACAGAACACAAAGATACCGGATACTCAAAAGTATCTGGAATCTCAAAAGTGACCAAATAGCTAGAGTTTCCGGATACTACAAAACTATCCGGACAACATGATCAATCCGGACAACACAACTTTCCGGACAACATCAACAATCCGGACGACATCCGGAAACCAAAGTAATCCGGACACCATCTGTTATCTAATTTCATCTGGAAACCATAGAAAAGAGAACTTACCGGACACTTCATCTACCGGACACCAGCAAGGAGGAACTACCGGACACCTTCAAAAGAAACTACCGGACACATTCAAATTGTGTCCGGAAACCTCTGTCGGTTTACTCAATTTCTACCCAGAATCGACATAAATTAATACCAGACATGAAATTGATGATTCTAATCCGATAGAAACCTTCTACTAGTAATTACAAACATAAAACGCAAAGGAAACATACCTCAAATCACTTCCAAGTACATCAATTGAAGCCTTAACCTAAATCTTCTTATTCTTCTTCTTTTGGTCTCAAAACACACACACACACACACACACACACACTCATATTTTCTGTTTTGAAAATATCTGAAATCTTAGGGTATATATATTTTAGACCAAATTTACAATCTTGGCTTAAACTATTCAATAATGACCCAAACACCCTTAAACTTATAATTTAACCCAAACTTACCCTAAACATCCAATTTTAAAGTTAACTAAATTTAACAGAAAGAGAATTTAACTAACGAACTTACCCGGGTTATTACATCATCTCCCCCTTAGAAGAATTCCGTCCGGGAATTCGGTTAAGCAAAGAGGTGCGGGTATTTAGTTCTCATTTCTGATTCTAGTTCCCAAGTAGCATCCTGCCCTTTATGATGTCGCCACTGTACTTTTACTTGTCTGGTCTCTTTGTTCCGCAAAACTTTGACTTTACGGTCAACAATGGCTTCAGGTTCTTCCACATACTTCAGCTTTTCATCCACTTATATATCCGGTAGAGAAACTGCCTGATCTGGTGTAACCAAACACTTTCGAAATTTTGAAACGTGAAAAGCGTTGTGGATACTGCTTAACTCTGGCGGAAGATCCAACCTGTAGGCTACTTCACCAATTCTTTATGTAATTGCAAAAGGTCCGATGTACCTTGGACTAAGCTTACATTGTTTCCCAAATCGAATGACTCCTTTCCAAGGCGAGACTTTTAACATTACAAAATCCCCAACTTGGAATTCTAATGGTTTTCGGCGTCGGTCAGCGTAGCTTTTCTGTCTGTCTTGAGCCACTTTCAATCGTTTCCGAATATGAGTAATCTTATCCGCAGTTAACTGAACTATATCTGGCCCCGCTAATTGTTTCTCTCCCACTTCGTTCCAACACAGAGGAGTTCGACATTTTCTACCATACAGAACTTCGAACGGTGCCGCTTGTATGATGGAATGATAACTGTTATTGTAGGCAAATTCAATCAACGACAAATGCTTATCCCATGATCCCCCAAAATCAACAATGCAGGCCCGTAGCATATCTTCCAAAGTCTGAATCGTTCGTTCACTCTGGCCGTCAGTTTGAGGATGATACGCTGTACTTAGCTTTATTTGTGTCCCCATTTCCTTTTGAAAACTTCTCCAGAACCTTGAAGTAAAACGACTATCACGATCAGAAATAATCGAGATTGGAACCCCATGTCGAGTTACTATTTCATCGATGTACAACTTGGCTAGTCTTTCCAACGAATAAGTTTCTTTTATTGGCAGGAAGTGAGCAGACTTTGTCAATCTGTCAACGATCACCCAAATGGCATCAAATCCTTTCGGAGTCCTTGGGAACTTCGTGATGAAATCTGTAGTAATCTGATCCCATTTCCACATAGGTATTTCTAAACGTTGTAACTGACCAAAAGGCTTTTGATGTTCAATCTTTATTTTCTTACAAGTGGTACAACCTTCCACATGTTGGGCAGTATTTCTTTTCATTCCCGGCCACCAGTAAAATTGTCGTAGATCCTTATACATCTTATTCGTACCTGGATGAATAGAGAAACGAGATTGATGAGCTTCTTATAGTACCCGATCACGTAAACCACCCAAACGAGGCACCCAAATTCTGTTTCCCAGACACAGTAATCCACGATCATCTTTTTCGAGTGATGCTGATATCCCCACTAACCGTTCTGTTTTCAAATGTTCTTCTTGAAAAGCTTCTATTTGACACTTCTTCAATTCGTCAAAGATGTTAGGTAGAATTTTAGCTCGTAGTGCAATTGCCTTTATTGTTCCGCTTCTCTCTTGGCGACTCAGTGCATCCGCTACTACGTTTGCCTTCCCCGGATGATAGAGAATTTCACATTCGTAATCATTCATTAGTTCTAACCATCTTCTTTGCCTCATATTCAATTCTCGTTGGTCGAAAAGATGTTGGAGACTCTTATGATCGGTATAAATTTGACATTTAGAGCCGTATAGATAATGCCTCTAAATCTTCAGCGCGAAAACAACTGTTGCAAGTTCCATGTCATGTGTAGGATACTGTCGTTCATTATCCTTCAATTGACGAGAAGCATAAGCAATAACTTTCCCATGCTGCATTAGTACACATCCCAATCCTAGTTTGGAAGTATCACTGTAAACAACAAAGTCGTTGGAACCTTCAGGTAGTGACAGTATTGGCGCGCTACAAAGTTTTTCTTTCAATATTCGGAATGCTTCATCCTGTTCTGCTTTCCATTCAAACTTTATATTCTTTCGGGTCAGCTTGGTCAGGGGCGTAGCGATACGAGAGAAATCTTGTATAAACTTTCGATAGTAGCCGGCTAAACCCAGAAAACTTCGTACTTCGGTTGGCGTTCTCGGCGGTTCCCACTTTTCAATTGCCTCCACTTTCATCGAATCAACTTGAATGCCTTTCTCGAAAACTACATGTCCAAGAAATTGAACTTCCCGTAGCCAGAATTCACATTTAGAAAATTTAGCATACAACTGTTCCTTCTTCAACAACTCCAGAATCAAACGAAGATGTCGTGCGTGCTCTTCTTTGGATCGGGAATAGATAAGGATATCATCGATAAACACAATAACAAATTTATCGAGATATGGCTTACATACCCGATTCATTAAATCCATAAAGGCAGCTGGGGCGTTCGTCAGGCCGAAGGGAATCATTAAGAATTCGTAATGACCATACCTTGTGCGGAAAGCAGTTTTTAGAACGTCTTCTTCTTTAACCTTCAGTTGGTGATAACCAGATCTAAGATCAATCTTGGAAAAATAACAAGCTCCAACTAATTGATCAAAGAGGTCATCAATTCTGGGAAGCGGATACTTATTCTTGATCGTACGCTTATTCAGTTCCCGATAATCAATACACATCCTCATCGACCCGTCTTTCTTTTTCACAAACAGCACTGGTGCTCCCCATGGTGAAGTACTGGGTCTGATGAAACCCTTATCGGATAGATCTTGCAGTTGCGTCATCATTTCTTTCATCTCTAGAGGTGCCAAACGATACGGTGCACGGGCAACAGGAGCGGCTCCAGGAATCAGATCTATACCAAACTCTACTTGTCTAACGGGCGGAAGACTATTCAGGTCTTCTGGGAAAACTTCCGGAAATTCACCAACAACGGGAATATCTCCCAACTTATTCTTCTCTAGCTTAGTATCTATAACATAAGCTAAATAACTCGGACAACCTTTATTAACACACTTACGAGCTTTCATCATAGAGATAAGGCAAGACTGATGATTTCTACGGTCACCGTAAATCACTACCGGTCCCTTCTTAGGTAAGACAACATTAATCAACTTCTTATCACAAACTATACTAGCATGATTCTCGGCTAACCAATCCATTTCCACTACCACATCAAACTCAATTAGAGCTATAGGAAATAACTGAATAGGTACTCCACACCAATATATATTTATAACACAACTATCAAATACCTCTTTAACCGGTACTTGATTATCATTTGCAGTATCTACCATTAAAGCATGATCTAACACTTTAGGCTTTAAATGCATATAAGCTGCAAAAGAAGGAGATACAAACGATCGGTTTGCACCGGAGTCAAATAACACTTTAGCACGTGTAGAGTTTATTAGGAATGTACCTGTAACCACATCAGGAGTTTCTTCTGCTTCTTATGCTGTCATTTGGAAGGCTCGACCCCTTGCTCTTGGTAGCTCTGGCCTTTGTGCTACCGGCCTAACACCCGCGGGTCTCACTGACGTACCACCCTGCTGTACTCTCCCCCGTGGACAATCAGACTGAATGTGATCAGGAGAATTGCATGAGAAACAAAATCGAGTTACCCGACAGTCTTTAGCAATATGTCCGGTCTTTCCACACTTGTAACAAACTCGAGGATCAACTTGACAATTTCGTTGATGAATACGGTTGCATTTTGGACAAGGTCCTTCAGCTGGTCTGAAAGGTGGACAGCTATCAAATCTCTGGAATCTGGACTTCTTTGGATCATAATGTGGTCCTTCCCGTTTTCTTTTTCCAGTACTTTTATCACTAGCATCTCTTCTTTTATCCCGTTCTACATTTTCCGCCGCATCTACTACGACAGAGAAGGTATCTGGTCCCTTTGCAATCACTAGACTTCTGATTTCTGAATTTAATTCGAAGATAAACCTTTCCATCTTAAGTGCCTCCGTGGCAACGTAGTACTCCGCGAAACGAGACTTCTCTAGAAAACGTGCAGTGTAATCCCGAACCGATAAACTTCCCTGTTGCAGGTTCATGAACTCTTCTTCCAGTTGTCTTACTGCTGCTTGAGGACAAAACTGTCTCTTGAAAGCTATAGTAAATTCTTCCCAAGAGAAAGTAGAATACACATCAGATCCTCTAGAGGAAATAAGAGCTTCCCACCAATATAACGCATCAGCCTTCAACATCGCGGTCCCATATAACACTCTATCTTCATCGACACACTTACTGGTTTTGAAGATAGCTTCTATCTCTTTTAGCCACCTCATAGCCTTCACCGGATCTCTTTCCCCTGAGTAAGTTGGAGGTTTGCAACTCAGAAACATCTTATAATCACACTTCCTTGGCACCGGTATGACCGTAGGTGTAATGGGCATCTCGTCTTCCAGACTAGGATCTGGTATTTCAGTTTCAGTGTGAAGAGTTCGGTTAAACATAGCTTGTATATTTGCTTGCAGTCTTCCCATTTCAGCGGTCAGATCGTCCCTTGTAACAAATTACGTGCCTTGAGATTGAACTCTACCTCCCGTTCTGCCCCTACCTCGTTCTCCACCCCTTCCCCTTGTCCCGATTGTTGGATTCGTTCTATTAGGATTTCCTTCTCCCTCTCTATTCGTACGTCGAGTACCACTTGCCATTCTGTAGATTTCAACAAGGTTAATATACACGTAAGCACATACCCAATATAATAAGGTTTTCCAGTTCAAACATGTACCTGTAAGTTCATGATTACATTGGCCAAATGTAATTGGAAATTACCTTACATGATGTTCCTTCTACCATTTTATATTTAACATCCCAAGGTTCTAAAATAATAGGGACATCCTACTTCACATGCAGTTTAAGTCTAGGTATGGATCCGAATACCTAAATCCCTTAAACTAGGGCTCTGATACCATCTGTAACAACCCGGTTCTCAAACATACAACAAATAACATATTTTTACATAACATTGTTTCATAACAATAGGTACATCACATAACATGTACGGTCCCTTAGTCTTTACAATCGTAATAAGTATTTCATTACAAACTTTTTGCTAATTAATTACATTATAACTAATAACAAAGTTATAACAGCAAAACACATCATGGTCTTCAAAAACTTAAGTCTTCCAAAAGCTAGTCGTAGATTACCCCTTTCACTTGCTCTTACTTGATCCCCGACCTGGAATACATATTTTTAAAACAAAATGAGGGTTAGACCTAGTGGTCTAAGTGAGAAAATCCCTGTCAGTTTAAAACCATTTGCACAAACAACATATACATAACACAAATATGGATACCAATTATGACTCATGTGTTGTGTACTTTCTTGTCTCGTTCCCCTTGCCATATTAGTTGGTTGCGAGCCAACTAATCAGTTTACTCCGCTGTACTAATATATAGCAAACTCCGCTGTCCCTCCGTACATCCAACTCCACCGGTCCTAAGCCCGACCAACGTGCACTCGTGTAGTGTAATACTCGTATAAATATAATATACACCTCAATATATCATACTTCATACATATGCACATACTTACACTACTAATCACATTCTCAATCCACATTTATGTATTCCAGTTTGAAAACATTTTTAAAGTAAAACTCACCTGTTTGCTTATCAAAACGCTTCCAAGCTTTTCTCAAAACGATTCAGCTTTCACTCCAAATTCACAGAATCTGAAACAATTAGATACAATTACCTTTTTACCACTTGAACACATATGACTTACTAGAAGACTAAGAACTCTAGATAACTCTATCTAACTCTTATTCTCAAATGTTTCCCCCAAACCCGAACTTAAGTCGAGACCACAATATTTCCAGTCCTCATTCATACTCTATCCAAAAGTCGACAGAACACAAAGATACCGGATACTCAAAAGTATCTGGAATCTCAAAAGTGACCAAACAGCTAGAGTTTTCGGATACTACAAAACTATCCGGACAACATGATCAATCCGGACAACACAACTTTCCGGACAACATCAACAATCTGGATGACATCCGGAAACCAAAGTAAACCGGACACCATCCGGTATCTAATTTCATCCAGAAACCATAGAAAAGATAACTTACCGGACACTTCATCTATCGGACACCAGCAAGGAGGAACTACCGGACACCTTCAAAAGAAACTACCGGACACATTCAAATTGTGTCCGGAAACCTCTGTCGGTTTACTCAAATTCTACCCAGAATCGACAGAAATTAATACCAGACATGAAATTGATGATTCTAATCCGATAGAAACCTTCTACTAGTAATTACAAACATAAAGCGCAAAGGAAACATACCTCAAATCACTTCCAAGTACATCAATTGAAGCCTTAACCTAAATCTTCTTCTTCTACTACTTTTGGTCTCAAAACACACACATACACACTGATATTTTCTGTTTTGAAAATATCTGAAATCTTAGGGTATATATATTTTAGACCAAATTTACAATCTTGGCTTAAACTATTCAATAATGACCCAAACACCCTTAAACTTATAATTTAACCCAAACTTACCCTAAACATCCAATTTTAAAGTTAACTAAATTTAACAGAAAGAGAATTTAACTAACGAACTTACCCGGGTTATTACATATAGTTTGACGGTTGGTCCCTCAATTGGCCATTTCTCTAATAGTAGCAGAGGTTCTAGGAGGACACCTAGGATTCGCTGGTATTGAAGTGGGGGAAGATCTTCTGTCGTGGGTCCTTTGGCCCTCTGGGAGGAGATTCTGCGGTCAATAGTGTTGACCATTTCCTGTATCATTAGGGTGGCATAGTCCAGAGGTAGATCGTAGTACACCCCGTACATAATAGCCATGACTTGGTGAGAATTTTGGTCTGGACTACCCATTTTTCCAGTTAGACATCTGTTGAGAATGGAGAAGAGAGTATTCCACAGATGTGGAACCTATTTCTTCTGAAGTCATTTTGTTTCTTCAGTGTGGCATTATAGCCCATCATTTCAGCAAATCTGCAGAGCTCTGTGTCTGTGGGTCTTCTGCGTACTTCTTTATGCCTAGAAGACTTCTGGTGGGTAGACCGAACTCAAGTGAGAACATGGTTATGTTGAACTTGAGTTCGAGGTGTTCGGATTTGTCAGGTTTTGAGATGTAGCCCTTGATCTGTCTATCTTCTGGGTCATACTGCAGCTTTGCCAGAATTGATTGAGGTATCTGACAGGGATTTTGTTGACAGTTTTGGTTAACAGGGGATAGAGGTAGTGGTTTTCCAAAATGTGTAGAAGAATAGCATGTTCCTCTCCAAATGCAGTTCTGGAGGGAACAAGGTAGTGGTTATTGGGTTTTAGAGGAAGAACACGATCAAAGTGTTCATGTTGAAGGAAGTTTTGAAGGTGGGTAGTCAGAGCAAAATCTGCTTAATCATCGGAGTTGTCCTGTTCTAGGTTTCCGGCCATTTTTGGGTTTTGTGAATGCTCAGACTGGGCTGGGGAGTTCACCGGAGAGTTTGAAGTGGAAGCCATTGATGTTTTCTTGAAGAAAGTGAGTAGAAAGTAGAAGTTGCAGGTTTTTGCAAGGTTCGCCGGAGAAGATGATGGTAATAAATTCGTAAAAGGATTAGGAAAGAATGGGAACGGGGTTATATAGTGGGGGTAGAAACGGATAGAATTCTACGATAAAAAGTGAATTCAATAAACATTTGGGGTCCGCACTCGAGTTCTACAGTTGGTGAGACGTTTCAGAAGAACGTGTGGCATGCACGTCCAATGGAAGTCTGCCATGTCATACATGTCAGAACACGATTAGACGTCGTGCGCGGCCCATTAATGCTTGGCGCGTGGGCGTTTCTACTTACAGATGTCTGTGACCCTCAGAAATAACCCGCATGCTACAGAATTTCCCTAAAAAGTCAAGTGTAAGAAACAACAGAGGCTCTGTAGTGGAGTGAGCTCTGTGGTCTGAAACCTGCTTTTCATCTCCTCTTTGCTTGTACCTTTACCAAAAATGTTTGAAAATACTTTGGAGAGGATCTTGTAAAGCCCGTATCCCGGTATGTATTTTTTTTATATATAAAATTTCTGTTAGCGAATTTATTTGTCGGGGATAGCCGTCAAGGACCTAAAACGAGTTAATTGATATGTCAAATGATCCTTATGTAAAATCCTAAGCGAATTTGGAAATTGTTGGGCATACTTTAAAAGTTTAGGGGCCAAAGGTGAACGTGGTGGTAAGTGGTGCATGTGGATCGGCCAAGGGAGGGGACCGACCCCCCCTTCCTCTTCCCCTTCGGTTTCATGCTAGTAACCCCCCAAAAGACTTTTAGTCATCCCCCTCCCCCTTCTTGTTGTGTTCGGCCGAGAAAGGAAAAGGGAGAGAGAGAGATATCGGAAAGAGGGAAGCCGAGAGAGAGGAAGAGAGTGCTGCCGGCGACGAGGAGAGAGGAGGAAGAAGGTGATCGCCGGGAAAAAACGCTGCGTGGAGGTAAGCTTCCCGTTTTGTTAAGATTGTTGTGTCACCGTCGGAAACGCCGTAAACCGCCACCACCACCGCCGCAGCCATGGCTGCCGGCGGTGGGGGGCCGCCGCTGCACGCTGCCGCTGTGGTGGCCGAGTGGTGGCTGGCCATGGCGGTGCTGGTGCGGTTGTGTGTGTGAGTGGGTGCACGTAGGGCGACCGAGAGGGAGGAGGACGGTGGTGCGAGAGGGTAGAGTGGGTTGCGTGCGTGTGTGTGTGATCACCGCCGGAAAACACCGCCGCCGCCGTGCCCCACTGCCGGAGGTGGCAGTGGGTGGGGCTCACGGCCTAAACCCTAAAACCACCGGGCGAAACCCCAAAACCGCCGTGGCGTGACCCTAAACCGTTAATCTTAAATCGGAGGACCGTGTTATGATTTTATGTGAACTGCAGTTTCTGTCCCTGTTTTGTGTCAAGCATAACTTCTTCTAGGAATGTCGGATTGGGATGAAACTAATTCCAAAAGTTCTGTTTTTGAGTCTAGTAAACTTCTAATGTTTTGCGGAAAAACCAGTTCGGGCCATAGCTAGTGTCAAATTGCCATTTTATACGGACAGGTCCTGTTTTAGCTGCTGTGAGAGGTGTTTTTGTAAAATTCGTATAGAGTGCTAGGAATATCGTTAGGACGCGTGCAATACGTCCCTGGAACCGTAAGACATTGAACTTCCTGAATGTGGAATTAGATTTTTGGTTTGATCAGTTTAGCAGGGGTAAAATGGGTCCCGAACAGACCTGCGTTTTTAGTATAAAAGCTGGAATTTTAGTTTTGTTAAACTAGTAAAAGTGTCGTGAGTTGGGACCTTCCGTTGACGTTTTTAGTGCATATTTAGGTGGGAAAAGCGAGGAAGGTTGACGTGCTGGTGTTGTGGCTCGGGAGCGCGTCGCTTTGCTTTGAGGTGAGTTCTCTCACCGCGTAGTTAGGAATTTCATGTATATCGTTGTTCTTGTGCTATGTGTTATTACGTGTTTACGTGGACCAATTTGGATGGGATGATTTAGCTGTGATTGTTGAATTTAAATGTGGATTATTTGTGCTTGCGTACACCTCAGTGGGACTGGGGGGCTTGGTGGGACCGAGGGCTCGGTGGGACTGAGCTAGTACAACTATTTACCTTTACTCGGTGGGACCGGGGGCTCGGTGGGACTGAGCTGGTATTGTTATATTTTTGTGTACTCGGTGGGACCGAGGTTTGTATGTATGCATGAATCATTATGTGGCTTCATATTCATTGTAGTGGTGATGTTGCCTACTTGCGGGTGGGGGCGTTATACGTGGGGTTGCTACCTGCGTGTGTGGTAGGACTCACTAAGCGTTTAGCTTACCTTTTCCCAATATGTTGTGATTTCAGGTGCGAGCGGCAGTCAGGCTTGACGGTACACACACTAAGCGCGGAGTGTCGAGAATTGTTTAAGTTTCACTTTCAAACCTTTGGATTTTATTTTATGAAATTTCCGCTGCATAAACTTTATTGACTGTTTGAGTTAACGACGTTAACTTCATTTGAGTTACGAATTATTAAATTGTGATTATTTTATAATTAAATGCAAGTTTTAAAATTTTAAATTCCTTGTAATTTTTGGAACGTTACAGATCTATAGAGCTTTAGTATAGAATTTGTATTCACAGAGGCTTTGAGGCTCTGTTGAAGCCAGCAGAGGCTCTATGAGTCCAAATATCTAATAACTAAAGATTTATGAAACTTTTTGATCATCCAAAGTTTTCACTGTTTTAAACACTGTTTTTAGGACATATTTGAAAGTTGGTGTCCTGAAAAACTGTTTTGGAAAAAGGTTTAGTGCGAGACATTTTCCTTTTGGTTTACCTTTGTTCGGTGAACTACCTGACTTCTGTGGGTTTGGCTGACCACTACTCCTCTTTGGCCCCCTTGAATTAGCAACTTATGTGGACTAATTCAAGGTCTCCTTCTGCTCCCCCTTGACCTATGCTTGGATCAGATAAGATAAGTACTGCATAGAACATAGGTCAAACTCACCAGAGGTTCTGTGGAGATCGACAGAGGTTCTGAGCAATCCCACTGAAGCTCTGTTGGGTACAGAACTCTTGGTGATAAAGAATTTACATGTTGAAGAGTATAAATATGTACATATATACAAGAGGATTAAGTCTTACTTACAGAGGATTCAACTCATGTTTATCATACCCAACTTACTTACCAAGAAAAGGAATCTTTTCTCATCTAGTGCCTTGGTAAATAAGTCTGCAAGCTGATATTCAGTGGACACAAAGTGCATTTCGATTGTGCCATGTTCAACATGATGCTTTAGAAAGTGGTAACGAATAATGATATGCTTTGTTTTTTAGTGTTGTACTGGATTGGAAAAGATGGCTATGGCACTTTTTGAATCACAGAGGATGGGTATCTTGTATATTGAGTAACCATAGTCCTTTAGCCGAGTTTTCATCCACAGAACTTGGGAGCAACAGCTAGCAGCAGCGACATATTCAGCTTCTGCTGTAGACGTAGACACACAGTTCTGTTTCTTCGAAGTCCAGCTGACTAGTTTACCACCCAGGAATTGACAACTCCCAGAGGTACTTTTTTGATCAAGCTTGCATCCTCCATAATCTGAATCTGTGTATGCCTTAAGACCAAAGCCAGAGTTCTTCGGATACTAGAGCCCAAGATTTTTGGTCCCTTTAAGGTATCTGAAGATCCTCTTTACAGCAATAAGGTGGGATTCCTTTGGGTTAGCTTGATATCTTGCACAGAGGCATGTGGCATACATTATATCAAGTCTAATTGCTGTTAAGTATAGAAGGGACCCAATCATGCCTCTGTAGAGCTTGCACTCTACAGATTTGCCATTTGGATCTGAGTATAACTTATTTCCAGTGGCCATGGGGGTCTTCATTACAGAGGCATCAGAGAGACTGAATTTCGAAAGAATGTTAGAGACATACTTAGCTTGATTTATAAAAATTCACTCTGATGATTGTTTTACCTGGAGTCCTAGGAAGAAGTTTAATTCTCCAATCATACTCATTTCAAACTCACTCTGCATGAGTTTTTCAAAATCTTTGCACTGTTGTGCATTTGTAGAACCAAAAATAATGTCATCCACATAGATCTGTACAAGCAGAATCTAATCACCTTTTCTTTTATAAAACAAAGTAGTATCGATTGTACCTCTGCCGAAATCATTATCGAGAAAAAGGTTGAAAGACGTTCGACCATGCTCTTGGAGCCTGTTTCAGTCCATATAGAGCTTTGTCAAGATAATAGACGTATTTTGGGTACTTGGCACTTTCAAACCCTGGCGGCTGCTGGACATAGACTTCTTCTTGAATTTCACCATTTAGAAAGGCAGATTTTACATCCATTTGAAAGACTTTGAAACCTATGTGGGCTGCGAAGGCTAAGAAAATTCTTATTGCTTCGAGCCGTGCGACAGGGGCAAAAGTTTCATCGTAATCAATACCTTCTTCTTGGCGATATCCCTTGGCCACCAATCTCGCTTTATTTCTAATGACCACCCCGTCCTCAACCTTCTTGTTTCTGAAGAGCCATTTAATCCCTATTGCTTGTTTCCCCTTTGGTAGAGGAACTAAGGTCCATACCTTGTTTCTCTCAAACTGTAGAAGCTCTTCTTGCATAGCATCTACCCAATTTGGATCATCTAGGGCTTCAGAAATGCGTTTTGGCTCGATCACACTGATAAAATTTGTAAAGAAACAAAAATTTGCAGTGGCTGATCTTGTCTTGACTTTATCAGAAGGATCGCCAATGATTTGGCTCTGAGGATGACTCATAGTCCACTTGGTAGTCCTGGGGAGATGGTCATTCGCATCATCAAGTTGAACTTCTGAGGTTGCAATTGTTGGTTCTTGCGTAACCTCTGTAGTGGAAGGTACTTCTGTGCTTGAACTTGGTTCTGCAACTTGCGGGATTATTGGGATAAGAGTTGGAATGGGTTCCTCTGAGGATGTGGAGACTGAATCCTCGTTTTCCTCTGGTATTGGTTCCTCTGTGGATGCTGGAGTTGGTATTTCCAGTGCCTCTGTAGTAGAATCTTTGGTTGTTTCATCTTCTGTTGGCTCCCCCTCAACACGTGCGTCTGCATGATTTACAGAAGAGGATGAAGTATTTAATGGACCAGTTAGAGATATACTTGACTCAGTTTGGTTGGCAGAAGATGTTTCTCCAGAGGCTCTGGCAGCTCCAACAGAGGGATCAATATCATCATGGAACATCTCTTCAAATAGCAGATTTAGGTATGCTTCTCTTGTGGGTGAGATGCCAGAGGATTCCCTTTTGAGACCGAGTTCTGAACTGATTTGTTTAGAAGTCTTCTGAAAAGAATCGTCAAAAGAGACATTTATGCTTTCCATGATAGATCGAGACCGCAGAAGATATACTCTGTAAGCCTTTGAAGTGGCAGAGTATCCTATGAACTTTCCTTTATCTGCTTTCACATCGAACTTCCCTCTAGCTTCTTTGTCGTTTAGAACAAAGCACTTGCAACCAAATACATGGAAGAACTTGATGTTTGGTCGCCTCTGATTGATCAATTGATAGGGGGTCTTGATGTGCCTTTTAACTATGGTTGATCGATTTTGGGTATAACAAGCTGTTGATATAGCTTCTGCCCAGAAAGAGATTGGTAATCCAGATGCAGTTAGCATAGTTCTGGCAGCCTCCACAAGCGTTCGGTTCTTTCGTTCAACAACGCCATTTTGTTGTGGAGTGCGTGCTGCAGAAAAGTTCTGTGAGATGCCTTCTTCTGTGAGATAAGCTTCAATGACAGAGTTTTTAAATTCCGTGCCATTGTCGCTCCTCAATTTCTGAATTTTGCACTCGTACAGAACCTGGATTCTCTTCTTTAGATTTATCATATTGTTGGAAACATCTGATTTCTTTCTGACAATCTCCACCCATGTGTATCTTGAATATTCATCGATCACCACCAGTATGTATTTCTTGCCTCCTAGGCTCTGCGTAGAAATAGGACCGCAGAGGTCGACGTGCAACATGTACAGAGGCCTAGGACAAGACACACCAGTCTTTCCTTTGTGAGAAGCTTTCTTAAGCTTGCCCATTTCACATGCTGAGCACAAATGATCTTTACTGAATTTGACGTTCGGCAGACCTTTAACAAGATCAAGTTTTACAAGCTTGTCAAGAGTATGGAAGTTCAGATGGCAGAACCTGTTGTGCCATAACCAGGCTTCTTCGTTTTTACAAGCAACAAAGCAGAGCTTGTCTTCTTTGTTCTTGACACTACAGTTCATAAGATATAAATCTCCTCTTCGTTCAGCCCGCAGAAGTTCGACTCCAGTATCTTCTCCTTGCAGAGAGCAGAAAGTTCTTTTAAACATAACGTCGAAACCAATATCGCAG
Source organism: Saussurea involucrata (assembly GCA_033807775.1). Classification (NCBI taxonomy): domain Eukaryota; kingdom Viridiplantae; phylum Streptophyta; class Magnoliopsida; order Asterales; family Asteraceae; genus Saussurea; species Saussurea involucrata. Next base: position 49,128,354 of record CM066315.1, read on the forward strand.
AGTTGGCTAACACTTAGAAGATTGTGCTTTAGGCAAAAACTTGATAGGTGGGTTTACACCCCCCTAAATATTACCGCAAGTGTACGGGTCGAAATCAAGTAATAGTACAAAAGTACGAGTATCGAACACAGGGAACTAGGAACTAAGTATCACAATGACTATAAGATCTATTAACTGAACGTTCGCAATTTTGAGTTAGTGGTATTAAGCTAATCAATTGCAAGTAATTAAATCAAACACAAGACAGTAGACAACTTAAAGACTTCGGATAGAGAAAACAGTTGAGGGTTGGAAATCCTAAGGTTTTCACGTACAAACACTTGACTTAAAACAATTACCAGTTATTCCGTATAATGAATACCCAATCTCTAAAAATCACCGTTGTTCTTTCTCAAGCAACAACGGGTTTTTATCTTGAAACACATAGTTTTATCTCTCGACCTCAACCTATGGGGTTCAAAACACATTAAACTCAAGATTTCAACAGGACTAAGGCTTACTTGGTATATCTCTATCCAATTTCTCACCTTAGGCATGCAATTTCTAGTTCCAGTTAACAATTAATTCTCTCGAACTTAACTGAAAACAAACAAAACAATTGAAAGTGGGCCAAACTCACAAAAGCATTAAAATCCAAATCACATGCTTCATTAAAAAAATGAAAAACTGATAAAAGTCTCAAGTCACATGTTCATACGCTTTAAACCAAATTCATTCCAACCCCCAATATCTAAAGATTAGTTCATGGTGGTGGTGGACAAAACAAAAGAAAAGGGAAGAAAACTGGTGTGTGTAAACATAATGAACGTGGACGTGATGAATGTGATGATGGACTCCCTTCTCTCGGCTCTAATCCGATTATCTTCGTGAACTCCTCCTTGATTAATCCTCTGTCGTGTCTCTAAATTCACCGAAAAGCCTCTGAAAATCGCCCCTAAGCTGATGGTCGTCGTCGTGTGTGAATGATAACCTAAAATTCGGAAAACACCAAAATATAAAACTGGAACAGGGGGTTGCGCGGTTTTGGCCGCGACTTGCAAACCGCGCGGTTTTGCAAACCGCGCCAGAAACCGCGCGGTTTCTGGTTGTGCTTCGGGTCAGGTTCGGGTCATGGTTTGGGCACGGGTCTCGGGCTTCCGTTGGCTTCGTTTTGTACTCGTTTTGGGCTCTCTTTCTGCTTCTTTTCTCGATGATTGCCTCCTTTTAGATTACCTGCACATTTCACTCGATAAAACATAAAATTTCGCCTGTTTGCTTAAACACAAGCCAATCTCATTGGTTTGTGGACCGAAAATAACGCCAAAAAGTGGCATTATCAACAACCCCAAACCGAGCGTTGCTTGTCCCCAAGCAAATTAGCGATAAAAATAGAATAAAAGCACACATCAGTGAAATAATAACTGCACATCTCCCAATTTGTACCACGTAATGTACTGGTGATTTCCCATACCCGTGAATGCCTATCTCACTCTCGCCTCATCCTTATTCTGTTTGATCTATGGCCTTCCATTGTGAGTTGAACTCGTGACCGCTCCGATTGAATTAAGGTTGTACTAGGTCCAAACATACTAGGGAAAACATTTCGCCTTGAGCCTACCTCACGGGATACTCTCATTTCACTCGAACCTAGGTTGTCGCACATGTTGTCATGTATAGGAAGTTATGTACAAGAATACTCGAAAATTACATGACAACTCTAATGAAGGACGCACAATTGTCCAAAAAATTGATCTCAGAAGGGAATCAAGTAGCAAGACAAGGAATATTGGTAAAGGTAGTCGTATACTCTAATCACGTTTTCCAGAAGATCATCCAGGTCTTTACAAGGGTTGTAACGGGGCTAGGGTTATGGCTGAGAAACGAAGGGTAAGCGGATAAAAAATCCTCGGTGTGTCATTTTTTAGCAGTTCTGAACTCTTTGACTTCACTTTCTATCCCTTGGCCCTATTTATCGCTACTGGAGTCGCTTCGACTCTCTTATTTAGCTGCTGTAAAACTATCTAAACAACTGTATTTATTTTCTTTTTGTAATTTTTTTGGGACTTCATTAGTCCTCTTTATTTGATTGGGGCTGCATTGACCCTCTTTTTTTTATCTATTTTCATGACTGGCCTGTACTGCTTCTAAGACCATGAGTACCGCTTCCTATCATACCCACTGAACCATGATGCCACCTCAGCGCCACATCAGCTTTTCTCTTTCCTACCCTCCTTACCCTAAAGTGGAGTACCGCTTCCTATCATACCCTCTGAACCATGATGCCACCTCAGCGCCACATCAACTTTTTTAATTCTTTTATTTATACATTTAATTATTTAACAAAATAAAAATATTCATATATTTTTTAATAAATAAAAATAAGATAAATAATAAAAATAAAAATTAATAACATTCATTAAAAATTTAAAAATTACAAAATACAAAACACTAAAAACTAATATTAAAAATTATGTAATTTTCTAATTCTCTCTTTCTTCGCCAAAGTAGCCCTCAAATGTTCTATAATTTTGGCGACCCACAAATTTATAAAACACCTTCTCGATTCGCTTCCAAAAACTCTCTACATTTATATAAATTAAAGTATAATAATAATAGTACCACCGCTTTGTGCGTTACCGACAACGGGGTCCTCCGAAACGTCAACCCACGCCGACACTAACACCACTTCTTCCTCTTTACTCCACATCTGTCGGGTGGCTCTATTTTCAAATTTTTTCTTTTTTCCCTCTTGCGTTGGTGTCGGGTTTGGTTGTCGTTCCGGGTTTGATTGTTGTGTCGAGATCGATCGTGGTGTTTGCGGTTCTTGGGTTTCAGGAACAAACTCCTCTTCGAGATCGATTCCGGTGTTGAAAGTCGCGGGTTGAGGAAGTTGGTGATTAGCGGGAGTAAAACCTTGTTGGAGCAAACCTTGATATGTAAATTGATGAGGAATATAACCTTGTTGAGCAAATGCTTGGAAGTCAAGGTCCGGGTCTTGTTGCGGTGTGGTGTTTGAATTCATGATGGAATAAAGTATTGGAAGTATTGAATTTGAAAGAAATGGAAGAAAGTATTGAATTTGAGATATTTTTTGGTGTGAAAAAATGAAGGTGGTAGAGGTTAATATATATAGTGTGTATAATTTGGAAAAAAAGAGCCGTTGGTAAACGGTTATATTTAAAAAAAATAAAAAAAATAAATTACGCCGGGTTCCCGAACCCACCCTTACCCGCGACCATGAACCCGATGTGAACCCGCCCTACCCGTACCGTCAACCTGCCCTACCCGCCCCCAACCCGATGGTGAACCCGCCGTGGTACCCGAAGGTGGTACGCACGGCCTAATTGATACACTTTCGGATAAGGGTTGGCTAAGGCTTTTGGCTAGGGTTTAATGGTGGGTCTGGAATAAACAAGGTGAGTGTTGGCTGCAAAAATGGGTTGTGGATACACACATAATGGGTTGAAAGGAACGATAGATAAAAATAGGTTAAAAAGTACACAATGCCTGGAATCATCTCTTAAGGTCCACATGATACGGTCTACTATACCCTTACCCAACATCCCGATGGTCGTCTTTGCTACTCAATGCAATATTATAGCGAGATCACTCTATAATCACGATAAGGAGTTCGAAAAAGTGTATACGAATTAGGTGTTTGAATCCCTCGAAATGAAAGGCGTCATTTACACTCAAATCTCTCTATTGGGTGGTCTCCACTAATATCCCTAGTCATGTCTTTTCCCGGTCATTTCCTAATGGTCACGTTACTATCACAAGATTCTTCCTACAATGGTCGGTCTCAATCATTCAAAACAAAAATTTAGCTACTATGATCTAACCATTCAGAAGTGCAGGAAATCTACGTGCATAAACTATTGGAATTGGAATTGGTTCATATCCTTTCCGAAACTCCTTTCATATTCCTAACCCCCTTTTACCCTGTCCCTTCTTTTTCTTACCGTTGTTGTTTTCCTATATATTTGGTTTTCTGTTTCTTGTTTTGATCTGGGAAGAATTGAACACAGTACCATTTTAAGGGATTTTATGATGGTATCAGAGCATGTTCCTTAACTGCTCTTCGAAAAATCCTAGAAGCCGCCGAAGGCATCTTAGCCACCAACGTCCATCGCCATGTCTGGTGGCGAAGACACCTCAAACAAGACCAGTGGCAACACGCCGGACCATAACTCACCATACTATCTCCACCCATCTGATTACCCAAGACAAATTCATGTTAACGATGCTTTGTCTGACAAAATTTATGCAGATTTGGTTCAGGAGATGGAGAACTTTTTATTCGCAAAAAACAAGATCGATTTCATAGACGGTACCATTGAGAAACCGGAGAAATCGTTGAAGGATTACATGGCATGGATGAGATGCGATGCCATGATAAAAGGATGGCTTACTACAACCATGGAAAAGGAGATAAGAAGTAGTGTCAAATACGCAAGCACTGCATCAGAGATTTGGTTGGATCTTCGTGAAAGATTTGGGAAGGAGAGCGCGCCAAGGGCATATGAACTGAAGAATCAACTAGCCACCATTCACCAAGACGGAATCTCCGTCTCTGCCTACTACACCAAGCTCCGATCATTATGGGATGAAATTCAGTCGGTATTTCCTACACCACAGTGTATCTGCAATGAGTGCACTTGTGATGTCGGCAAACGACTTGTTGAACACCAAGAAAAGGAGAAGCTTTATGAATTCCTCATGGGGCTTGATGGAGAGTTTGCTGTAATAAAAACACAGATCCTTGCCACATCGCCAACGCCGGCTTTGGGATCGGCTTACCATTTAGTCGCCGAGGATGAACGCCAAAGGGCTATCACCGGTGACAAAAGACCTTCTATGGAAACAACGGTTTTCAAGGATTTTGTGCCTACTAAGCGAGATGGAAATCCCGGACAACAGAAGGGTAGACTAAATCAAAAACCCACGAAGCGAGTAGTTGAAACACAACATTGTACCTTTTGCGACAAAGATGGCCACAATCGTGACGGTTGTTTCAAACGCATCGGATACCCGGAATGGTGGTCGGGCAAGGGTAAAACGGATAAGCCGAGGGTTGCTCGAGGCAGAAACAAGTCCAATCCCTGGACTCACGGTGGAGCAATATAAGGCCTTTTTGAAGCACTTTGGAGAAGGAACTAAGTTCGAGAATGAAGGAACGGTACCGGTTGCAAACATGACAGGTAGACTAAATGATGAGGACGATTGGGTCGTGGATTCCGGGGCTACCGAACACACGACTTATAGAGCCGACATCCTCATAAACAACAGAAAAAATGCCTACGAGAGACCTGTTATGATTCCTAATGGCGATACCATACCGGTTGAAGGGAGGGGCGACTACACCCTCCCGGGTGGTACCAAAATTGAAGGAATCCTACACGTCCCACAATTTAACAGCAACCTTTTATCTGTGAGTTGTTTAACCAAAAATCTCCGATGTGCAGTGACCTTCTTTCTGGATTTTTGTGTTATGCAGGGGCTGCGATCGAGGAACTTGATTGGTGCGGGTGATTGTCGGAGGGGACTATACCGAATGAGGATTTTTGGAGATGAAAGAAAAGCTATGTCTGTCACAGCGGAAAGATGGCACAAGAGATTGGGTCATGCCTCTGAAGGAAAGCTTACTAAAATAGATTTCCTAAAAAATGTTTCATGTAATCTCAAGGACAAGGTTTGTGATTCCTGTTCAAAGGCTAAACATACCAGATCTCCTTTTTCTCTAAGTCAAATAAAAATGAAAGAATGCTTTGAGTTAATACATTGTGACGTTTGGGGAAAATATCGTACTCCTTCACTTTCGGGGGCAAATTATTTCTTGACCGTTGTTGATGATTTTAGCAGATCTGTATGGATTTTCCTGATCAAGCATAAAAACGATGCTAGTAAATGTTTGATTGATTTCCATAAGATGATAGAAAACCAATTTGGGAAACGTATTAAAAGGATACGAAGTGATAATGGTGGTGAATTCACTTCCCACGTCATGACTGATTTTTGCAACCAACATGGAATTTTACTTGAAACCACGTGCCCCCACACAACCCCAACAAAATGGGGTGGTTGAGTGAAAACACAGACATTTGCTAGAAACAGCTCGAGCCCTAAGGTTTGAAGCTAAATTACCAAAGCGATTTTGGGGAGAATGTGTCTTGACGGCCGCTTACATCATCAACCAGTTACCTTCCAAAACCCTTTCAAATAAAACTCCATATGAAATGTTATTCGACCAAAAACCCGAGTATGATCACATGAGGGTCTTTGGTTGTCTAACGTACTATAGGAGCAACGATACGAAGGGTGATAAGTTCGAAGTGAGGGGGAGGCCCGGGGTCTTTCTGGGATACCCACAAGGAACGAAAGGGTATAAAATATTTGACATGGAAAAAGGAAAAATCATTGTGTCAAGTGACACCAAATTTCATGAAGAATTTTTCCCTTTCCTCACTGATTCAATCTAAGGCAATAGAGAGTTGGATGATGTCTTTGACATTGGGCCAACCCAGTTTATTCCAGAAGATGAGAATTAAAACCAATCTGGAAAACTTGAAGGTGAACAAAGGGTTGAGCACATACCACCTAGCCCACATCCTCGAAGCCCACAGTATGAAGATGAAGCCACCAGCCCACAAAACACAAGTCACGATCCCCAAAGCGAAAACCCAGAAATCGAAACTGTGACCGCTAGACCTCAAAGAAATCGAGCTCCACCAAGGCATTTGAATGATTACATTGTGACGCTTCCCCCTTCGGTCGATCACACGCAAACCACACCAAATCAAGGGTCCTCGACGGTACACCCCATCGCTAATTATCTTTCTTATGACAAGTTTTCTGACTCACACAAAATCTTTTTAGCGGCCATCACCTCAAACGATGAGCCAACGTGTTTCAAACAAGCTATGCAGGATCCTAAGTGGGTTGAAGCTATGAAGAAAGAAATACAAGCTCTCGAGCAAAACGAAACGTGGACCCTAGAGACCCTCCCAAAGGGCAAGCGAGCCATTGATTCGAAGTGGGTCTACAAAATAAAGTACATACCAAATGGGGAAATCGAAAGATACAAAGCGAGGCTCGTCGCCAAAGGCTTCACACAGACTGAAGGAGTGGATTTTCATGACACATTTGCGCCCGTTGCGAAGCTAGTAACCGTTAGAACTCTATTAGCCGTCGCCACTAAGAAAGATTGGATGATCCACCAACTCGACGTCAACAATGCCTTTTTGCATGGAAGTTTGGATGAAGAAGTTTACATGAAGGTTCCTCAAGGGTTTTCTACAAAAGAGGACACTAGAGTTTGTCGTTTGAGAAAGTCCCTCTACGGTCTAAAACAAGCCTCACGTAATTGGTATAAAAAATTCACCACAGTACTTCTTGGCCTCGACTTTAATCATTCCAAGTCTGACCACTCACTTTTCATTTACAAAAGGAATGACACCTTCATCACCACTCTTATTTATGTTGATGATGTCATAATTATGGGAAACAACTCCTGTCGAATCCAAGAAATAAAAAGGTGTCTGAATGAGAAGTTTAGTATCAAGGACCTTGGTGCCTTAAAGTACTTCCTTGGTATCAACTTCTGATGGACTGGTTCTCAGTCAAAGGAAATTTACCCTCAATATTTTGAAGGATAGTGGTATGCAAGGATCTCGGCCCAGTTCGTTTCCTATTGAGCAAAACCTGAAGATCGATCAGGATGAGAGTCAACCAAAGGTCAACGCCAATCAGTATCGGCGCATGATTGGTCGACTCCTTTACTTAAAAGCAACTAGACCGGATGTAGCCTACTCGGTCAACGTTCTTAGCCAGTTCGTTGCTGACCCCCGACAACACCATCTCGATACTCTCACCAGGATCCTTCGGTATCTCAAGGCCACTCCTGGTCAAGGAATCATCCAACCACGAACCGGTGGGACAACCTTGTTAGCATATTCAGATTCTGACTGGCTCAGTTGTCCACTAACAAGGAGATCAAGAACGGGGTATTTATTACTCCTTGGTGGAGCCCCAATCTCATGGAAAACAAAAAAACATCGGTGGTATCATGATCTTCCGCTGAAGCCGAATATCGGGCTATGGCGACCACTGTTAGCGAAGTTATTTGGATGCGTTGGTTACTAAAGGAGTTGGACGTTAAACAACGTGGGCCTACTACTCTTTTTTGTGATAACCAAGTTGCTCGTCACATTGCCAATAACCCTGTTTTTCACGAACGAACTAAGCACGTGGAGATGGACTGTTATTTTGTTCGCGAAAGGGTTGAGTCTAAAGAAATTCAGCCCATGCACGTTGATACGAAGCTACTGCTCGCTGATCTGTTCACAAAGGGCTTGGGTGCACAACATCTTCGCTTTCTCCTGGACAAGCTGGGCACTCGTAACCTTCATGCTCCAGCTTGAGGGGGAGTATTGGAATTGGTTCATATCCTTTCCTAAACTCCTTTCATATTCCTAACCCCCTTTTACCATGTCCCTTCCTTTTCTTACCGTTGTTGTTTTCCTATATATTTGGTTTTCTGTTTCTTGTTTTGATCTAAGAAGAATTGAACACAGTACCATTTTAAGGGATTTTATGCATGTGCCCGATTGGGCAACCCCAAACCTTACCCACACATTGTCCCCAATGTGCAAGTAAAGTTGTAGGCGAAGCGACACAACTCATTGTGCAATTATTACAGTCATCAAGCAGGAAAGGTAGAACATTAACATATTATATCAAAAAGCGGGCCCAAAGTTTTTCAAAAAGGGGCACCCCAAACCTAGGTCGTGACCTAGGTTTGGCAACTAAAGCCAACCCCAAACCTCGGTAAAACCGAGGTTTGCACAGGATTAAAAGTGAGTGTGTAGATGTTGAAAGGTGAGGCACCCCAAACCTAAGTGAAACTTAGGTTTGTTGCATCTCGTTTAACTAATAAGGAAACAAACATCGTACCCCACTCGTTAGTATACAAAGTTACAACATACCTGTTTGACCGGACGGAGAAGATTTTCTTGAAAGATTTAAGCGACCAGTTGGGAGAATTCAGAAAAGATGGAGAGAGAAAGCAAAAACAAAATAGATCAAAGCAAAAGACGAAAAACGCTAAGAAAATGAAAACACAAGCAAGAAAGGAACAAAAACTGCACGAAAAACACATAGAAACATCAGGGGGACCCCCGCGGTTTTGGCCGCGGTTTGGAAGCCGCAGGATAAACCGCGCAACATTCTGTTTCGCAAAACAAACAGAGGCTCCGACGGTTTTGGCCGCGGTTTGGAAACCGCGCAGAAACCCGCGTAAGTCTCTGTTCCCCAAATTTTTTTTATAAATAAAATCACTCCAACACATAACCTAAAAACAAAACACGCAAACCTCGGTGGGTTGCCTCCCACCCAGCGCCGTAGTTAAAGTCGTGGCACGACTATGTGGCTCTCAACTTGGCTCGGTATTCGCGGAATTGACTCGCCCACACTTAATGTATTCCGCAGTTTCTTCCACAACTGGTTTTCCTTGATCATCGGACTCCTCTTCACTTCTATCTCTTACCCTCTCGAACATCTTGAATACTACCTTTTCGCCGCCAACCCTCATCGTCATCTCGGCTTCTTCCATGTCAATTAGCGCTTTGCTCGTGGCCAGAAATGGTCTTCCCAATATCAACGGGACCTCTATATCTTCATCAATGTCCAGCACCACGAAGTCCACCGGAAAATAGAACTTGTCGACTTTGATGAGCACATCCTCTATCACTCCATATGGATACGCGATTGATCTATCTGCGAGTTGAATTGTCATGTATGTTGGCTTCACTTCCCCCAAGCCGAGTTTCCTGAACATAGATAGAGGCATCAAATTAATACTTGCCCCTAAATCACATAACACTTTATCAAAACAAATATTCCCAGTTTGAATAGGAATCGAAAAACTCCCTGGATCCTTAAGCTTCGGGGGAAGCTTGTTCTGGATGATCGCGCTACATTCTTCAGTAAGTGCCACCATTGCATGCTCCTCAATCTTCCTCTTGTTGGAGAGGATTTCTTTTAAGAACTTCATGTATGAGGGCATTTGTGCTAACGCATCTGCAAAAGGGATGTTAATATACAATTTCTTAAAAACTTCAAGAAACTTAGAAAAGTTTAGATCATCCCTGTGGCTTTTAAGCCTGTTTGGATATGGCACTTTTGGAACTACCGGCTTGACCGGTGGTTGCTTTGGCATGGTGGGCTGCTCTTGCTTCCTCTCTTCACTCTTCGAGTTCTCTTCAATCATAACCTCTTCATCAGCCTTCAACTCCTCCATGTCTACAATCTCAACCTCTTGCCTTTTGGGCTCAGTTTTCTTTGATGACGGCTCTCGAGCCGGGTCTCTAATCAGCCCTTTGCCACTTATCAAATAAATGGCTTTGCATTCTTCTCTTGGCTTTCTCTCAGTCTGACTTGGAAATGTCCCGGGAGCTCGGTTTTGTAGGACTTCAGAAATTTGTCCCACTTGCCTTTCAAGGAGCTTAATGGATGCGGTGTTCTGATCAGTTGCAGCTTTCACTGTACTCACCGTGCTTGCCAAACCTTCAACCGTGCTATCCATCTTGGTCATAAACTTCATCATCATATCTTCCAGCCCCGATTTCTTCTCTACGGATGGTCCCTCATCGAATTTCCTTTGGTTGAAACCTGGAGGACGGTAAACATTGTTAGCATTAGAAGAATTAGAAAAGTTAGGAGGATTATCGTATTGTTGTTGCCCTTGAGGTTGACTCCATGAAAAATTAGGGTGTTTATTCCACCCCTTATTGTAGGTATTCGAGAAAGGGTCGTTCCTCGGCTGGTTGTTCCGGTTTTGCAAAAATTGAACCTGTTCAGGTTCTTGAGGAGCGGGGAACACTTCCGGACTACTTCCCTTCAAGTGGTTTGTGATAGCGGCTAATTGAGCTTTTATTGCATTCAGCTCATCCGATTCTTGAACACTAGCTACCCGTTTGATAGAAGATCGTGGAGTGGCATAACTATGCTCGGCTAAGTTCTCGATCAACTCGACTACTTCTTCATATGTCTTATTTATGAGAGCTCCACCCGCTGCAGCAGTGATGTCATTCTTGAACTGCGGGTGAAGTCGTTCAAAGAACGTTTAGATAATTACCCAGCCGTGTAACCCATGATGCGGACACTTTTTCAACATATCTTTATATCGCTCCCATGCCTCGTATAGGGTCTCTTGGTCCCATTGAGCGAAGTGGGTAATGTCGGCCATCAGTTGAGCGGTTCTTCCCGGTGCCAAGAATTTCTGGAGGAACACAGCTTTCAGGCCTGCCCATGTAGTGATCTGATCCGCTGGTAGGCCCTCTATCCATACTTCAGCTCTACCCTTGAGTGAAAAGCTAAATAGCCTCAGCTTAATTCCATTCTCGTCCACCCCATTGATCTTGAACGTATTGCAGATCCGTTCAAATGCACGAAGGTGTGCATGGGGATCTTCAGTTGGGGCTCCCCCAAACTGATTCTGCTGTACCATCACGATGGTACTCGGCTTGATCTCGAAATAATTTGCCGCAGTGGTGGGTGCTTGGATGCCTATGCGTGAGGCTGCCACATTCGGATCGGCAAACGACCGCATAGGGCGTCTCTCAGGAGGAGCTTCGTCGACCATCTTCAATTGCCTTTTGACTTTTGATTCTTTGAGTAATCGACGGGCGGTTCTTTCGATTTCCGGATCGAGTGGTTCGATTCCTTCCCCTCGGGTTTTCCTTGGCATAAACCAATTAGTACCTGAAACGGAAAGTCAGCGAAATTAGCAATCCAAAAACTGAAAGTGATGAAAACAAAATAACAAACATAAAAAAAATGTTCAATGTAAAAGCGCTTATAGCTGGTAGTGCTATCAGTTGCAACTAGTTCCCCGGCAACGGCGCCAAAAACTTGATAGGCGGGTTTACACCCCCCTAAATCTTATCGCAAGTGTACGGGTCGAAATCAAGTAATAGTACAAAAGTACGAGTATCGAACACAGGGAACTAGGAACTAAGTATCACAATGACTATAAGATCTATTAACTGAACGGTCGCAATTTTGAGTTGGTGGTATTAAGCTAATCAATTGCAAGTAATTAAATCAAACACAAGATAGTAGACAACTTAACAACTTCGGATAGAGAAAACAGTTGAGGGTTGGAAATCCTAAGGTTTTCACGTACAAACACTTGACTTAAAACAATTACCAGTTATTCCATATAATGAATACCCAATCTCTAAAAATCACCGTTGTTCTTTCTCAAGCAACAACGGGTTTTATCTTGAAACACATAGTTTTATCTCTCGACCTCAACCTATGGGGTCCAAAACACATTAAACTCAAGATTTCAACAGGACTAAAGCTTACTTGGTATATCTCTATCCAATATCTCACCTTAGGCATGCAATTTCTAGTTCCAGTTAACAATTAATTCTCTCGAACTTAACTGAAAACAAACAAAACAATTGAAAGTTGGCCAAACTCACAAAAGCATTAAAATCCAAATCACATGCTTCATTAAAAAAAGGAAAAACTGATAAAAGTCTCAAGTCACATGTTCATACGCTTTAAACCAAATTCATTCCAACCCCCCACATCTAAAGATTAGTTCATGTTGGTGGTGGACAAAACAAAAGAGAATGGAAGAAATCTGGTGTGTGTAAACATAATGAATGTGGACGTGATGAATGTGATGATGGACTCCCTTCTCTCGGCTCTAATCCGATTATCTTCGTGAACTCCTCCTTGATTAATCCTCTGTCGTGGCTCCAAATTCTCCGAAAAGCCTCTGAAAATCGCCCCTAAGCTGCTGGCCGTCGTCGTGTGTGAATGATAACCTAAAATCCAGAAAACACCAAAATATAAAACTAGAACAGGGGGTTGCGCGGTTTTGGCCGCGACTTGCAAACCGCGCCAGAAACCGCGCGGTTTCTGGTTGTGCTTCGGGTCAGGTTCGGGTCATGGTTTGGGCACGGGTCTCGGGCTTCCGTTGGCTTCGTTTTGTACTCGTTTTGGGCTCTCTTTCCGCTTCTTTTCTTGATGATTGCCTCCTTTTAGATTACCTGCACATTTCACTCGATAAAACATAAAATTCCGCCTTTTTGCTTAAACACAAGCCAATCTCATTGGTTTGTGGACCGAAAATAACGCCAAAAGTGCCGTTATCAGCCATCCACATATGCAACTTTGCATACTGATATGTTCTTCTTTTTGATGACTCCGTAGCCTTTAATGTATCCCTTCTTGTTGTCTCCAAAGGTTACAGATCCTCCATCGAGTTTGTCTTTGTAAGAGGATAGTAAACCTCTGTTGCCAGTCATGTGCCGCGAGCACCCGGAGTCAAGATACCAGATCGGCACATACTGCTTCTGCAAGACAATCAGAGATTTTTAGGTACCCATATCCAAATGGGTCCCTTTTTGTCAGAGGTCTTCAAGGTTGCCTTAGTATCCTTGGGTTTGGTTTTAGCTTCTGTTGAAGAACCATTTTGTTTCTTCCTTCCCTTGAATTTAGCATTCTTTTTGGGCAAATAGAGGAAATAGTGTGGGCTAGAGAAGTGTTGGTTCAATTTATACATGAGATCAAAACAATGACAGTAATTAATATGCGAAGAGATTTGCTTGAACTTTTCAATGAAAACATAGAAACAGGGTACATAGGCTTTATTTTTACAATCTATCCTAGCACTAGACTTCCTATTACAAGAAGATCTATGTAGACTAGATTGCTGTTTTGAAATTTCTCTTTTGGGAGTAGCCTTCTGTGGACCCCTTCCTCTGTGGTGAACTTCTGCAGGTTTCACTGTCACAGAAGAAAAAGATTTGTTATTTTCAACCCACTTACCCTTTTGTTGCCAAGTTAATTTCTCTTTAAAAGGCCTCGAGGGTTTTGTAGTTTTAGAACTCGTTGGATTTTAAGAAGACATTTCCTTCTGTTGTTTGATTTTCTCAAGCTCAAGAGAGGTTTTGGCTTGTATACACATGTCCAAAAAGTCTGGACAAATAGGAACACTTGTGATTTTCTCCTTGGGAGGAATAGTTCTGTTAAGAACTTCAGAGGGTAGTTTAAAATTCTCTGAATCACAAGGTACTATCTTTGACTTAGAGTCAGTCTCAGATTCGATAGAGGATGAGTCGTCCTCATATACAGAGGTTGAGTCACTTAGTTCTCTTTCGACAGAGGCTGGACTTTCAGAGCATGTGCCATACTCGCTTTCTTCCTTTTCTATGGGACTATCTTCCAAATCAAAATAAGTATCTATTAGGATTTTATCAGAGAGATTTTGATCGACAGAGGATGTACAGAAGTTTTCATAGAAGTTGTTTTTCCTGATTTCCATTAACTCTATTTCAGAGATATTTTTAAGTTTTTCTTCTGAAGAGGTAGGCTTGAACTCAGGTGCCTCTGCCGATAGTTTCTTTTCAGAGGCTATCATGCAGACAAAAGCAACCTGTATTTGAGTCTCGGGGTCACCAAACTTGAAGATTCCTATCTGATCTTGTGTTTTCAGATACTTCTTAGGTTTGGACTCTCTTTTGACAGAGATTGAAGGTGATAAATCTGTGTTTTGATACCACACATTTATCATCTTCAGAGGTTTCCTCTTGTGAGGTTCCCCGGAGACTTTTCGCCTTTTACTAACAGAGAGTAGATTTGGAAATCCAGGTTTTCTTGTACTTCCAATATGAAATAGAGAGGACAGAGACTTGTCTCTTTTGGTTCCAGTGTATGGATCTATATCACAGAAGCCAATTCCCCGTCTCCCTATTTGGGTATTAATTTTCTCGTACACCTTCTGTGCATCTTGATATTTCTTAATTAAAAGATCTCTTCTGAGTAGATCTTTACAGAGGACTTCTCTTTCCTTTTGAAAATAGCTTTTAAGAGCTAGGATATTCATTCTGTCGCTCTCAACGTCCACAAGTTCTTTAGATTTAGCTTTTAAGGCAGAATTGAGTTCAGAAATCTTTTCTTTCAAAGGATTTAGGTGTTTGTTCCAATTTGTTTCAATTTCTTCCTTTTCTTGATTTTTTTAGCCTTTTCTTGAGTTAGAAGTCTAGCTTCTCTCTCAAAGAAGGTGAGTTTCTTCTGAACACTTTCGCAGGTCTTTTTAAGTTCTGTGTATTCAATGGTTAGTTTAAGCAAATCAGCTTCTGCTTGATTAGAGTTAGAGTCAGAAATGGATACCTCACTATCAGAGTCGGAGGAGATGACCTCTGCCATTCCACAGAACAAGGCATTCTTGTCGCCTTCATCAGATGATTCGTCTGACAGCCAGTTCTCCTGATTCACCATTAGCGACTTCTGAGCATAATATTCCGCTTTCTTTTTGTAGAAGGCAGAATCCCTCTGAGGGCGGTTTGGTTTGCTCCTGCAGTCAGCAGCATAGTGGCCTGGCTTGCCACAGTTGAAACATCCCTGGTTCTGGGGAGCGTTGTCAGGTCTGTCGTCAGACCTCTGTCGGTCACCACCTCTGTCACTCTTGTCATTTGACCTCTGTTGGTCATTTGATCCTTCTCTTCCCTGATTCCTTGAATCACCACAGTAATCTCTTCCATTGCGTTCATAACCAGACTTCTTCTGGTATCCTCTGCTGAACTCCCGAGTCAATAGAGCCAAAGACTTTGCTATCGAGGCCATAGTTTCTCCAGTTCCTTCCATAGATCGTATGCAGACTCACACGCATCTAGGGATTGGAAGAGGTCACTGGGGATGGCCATTATCAGAAGTCTTTTGGTCTTCTGAGCAACTTCGTATTTTGCCCAATCTGGATCGGACCAGTTATCCTTGGTCTTTGGTTTCTCGTGCTCAGGAATATCTGGTGTGTCATCTGTGGCAGGTACACGAGGTACTGTGATCATTGGAACGAAAGGGGGGTTGTGAATATAGTGAACGAGTTCTTTGTCGGTACCCTCGAAGAAGTGAATCATTCGTATCTTCCACTGAGGGTACTCATCTCTGAGTAGAGTGGGTGGCTTGGTTAGAGAACCAGCAGTGAAGAAGTTGTTTGTGTTCGCCATTTTGAAAGAGTTTTTAAGAGAGTTCCAGAATAAAAACAGAGTATGAACAACAAACTTTCAGATGATGAAATGGATTTTTCTAAATGGATTTTCAAGCTTAAAATCTTGAGCAATGCACTAGACTGGAGAGTCTTAACCGAAAGAACAGATTCTGTAGATTTACCAAAGTCGAACTTGTCGAAAATGGCAGAAAAACAGAGGCTGTTTGAAAAGTATGAAGAACAGGTTAAAGACAAACCAAGTTTCTACCATAAATCATTGTAAGAGAGGATCTCTTGATATAGAAAATCAAGGATGACTCTGATACCAATTGTTGGTTCCGTTTTTACTTAAACAATGATATTTCTATCTATTAGTTCAAACAAGATATAGTGCGGAAGCGTTTTACGAACTAACAGATATGTTTTGGTAGAAGAACACACGTAATCAATTAAACAAAGTATAAATAAACACTTGATTATCTCAAAGATTCACTTTATATTGATTAGAATAAGAACACCAAGAACACCGAAAGTATTACAAGAATTCTGCTCTAAGGGTGTGTGTGTTGTGCAAAGCTTAATAGAAGAGCTCAACATGAGCCTTCTATTTATACTATTCACCAGGGGACAAGTTCTAGACATAAAGGACTAAAGGTACAAGACACGATCCTGGAACTGCTACTGGTACAACGTTAACATAGTGCGCCGTAATTCTGCAAAGGCTGAAACCCATCAGAGTTTGACACGTGGAATTGTCAGGGCACACCTTGTACGAATGATCTTCGGGATCTTCGTACAGCAGAGGCACGTGAGAGGCACGAATGTCTTGGTCTTGAACTTCAGGATTCTTCTAAGCCTTCAGTCTTCATACCACAGAGGCTCTGTCAAGTTTGGCACAGGCTCTGTGGCCTTGTCCTCTGTGAATGAGTCTTCTGTTGATTCTTCACTTTGGTCTTCTCGGTGACTCGACAGAGGTTCTATCGAAGTCTATACTTAGCCTATTTTTCAATACTTCTTTAATTACAAAGATTGGAGCTAACAAATTGTATATGAACAATTCCTTCATTTGACTGTATGACATTTTTTAAATCACTCCGGACTATGGGATTTCTCCGAATATCCTGAGTAATTGTCCAGTTGTATGGGAATATAATTTCTTCCCATTTTACAGGCCTTCTAGTAGTAATACTAGATTTACTAAAATTTGTTTCTATTAAAATAGTTTCATTTTTTTCTTTGTCAACCTTTTTACACATAGGATTTAAAGTATAGAGAGGTTTGTAATATATTCTATAACAGATACATATGACTTCTGTTCCTGGCATATAACTATAGCCATTTGTTTTAACATTTAAAGTTAAAGCATCAAGAATATTTATATCAGATAAAGGTAAGCACAAATTTGGATAAACATCAAAATAAACTGGTCCATGGGCCAGGCTTGATTGGATGATTCCCATTAGGGACTGTTTCCAATTCATATTTCTACCATCTCGTAAAGCTACAAGAAAGCTTTCTGGTAACCCTTCAAGAGTTAAAGGTCTAAAGGCAATTTGGACAAGACCTATATGCAAGAACTTATGAGTCTTTATGAATGGAAAGATATCAGATTTGTTTAACAATCGGATAATCATTTCATCTTCATGTAAAGGAATAGAAGACTCAGTGGTCTTAACTATTTGTTTTAAACCTATTCTTTCATAAGTACCTAATTTATAAATTAACCTGGGTTCAACTTTTGAAATAGTCCATCTGTTTAATAAATCAAGGTTCTGGGGAATATCATATTCCTCGGTCATACTGTTTTGAACAGTATCATTTCCCATTCTAAAAAGATTCATAGAAAGATCTATTAAAAGATTTGTGTTAAAACATAGATTGTCATAATACATATACCTATTTCCATGGCTCTGATATCCAAATATTATTTTATGTTAGAACATACTTGTTATGTTTACATTTACAGATTACCATGGATAATATAATTTATAATTCATAACTCTGTTTCATTAAGCCATGAATGCTCGAAGTCTTATTAAGATATCTCTCTAAAATAATATCTGGATTATTTTTCCATTGAATATCTTTTTCTTCAATTAGAAGTATGACTTCTTTGAATTTAGTGTTGGAATAATCATGATTTGTATTTGATAGATAATAAGATGACAAGAAAACATACCCGATGATCCTGAGGATCCAGTGAAAGCATTAAACATATTTGCCATTGATTGTCGGGTTCCCAGAACGAGGTGATCGTATTATGATGGGATGATGATCGATCGAGAGAGACGATCTCAGGGGAGGCACACGCCTGATTGTTGATTAGCAGTAAAATGATTAGGGTTAAATGTATGATTAGGGTACTCTATATATAATAAGAGTATTTACACTTTTAACCCTTGGTGTTTATTATGTGCCATATAATTCCCCATAGTTCCAATCACCTAATGGGAAACCCTATAGTATGTCAATAATAGTAAATACGCCCATCATATATTTACCAGACATAAGGATTTCAGTTATTGTCAATTATCATATCAGGAATGATAAACGATCAGTGACGGTCACTTTTAAGGTGGTTCCAACATTCTCCCACTTGACCAAGCGATCTTTTATCTATGAGCACCAATAAGTCCGGCCGGGATGATACTCATTTTGTTTTAAACTGAAATCATAGCTAATAAGTACAGCCGTAGAGAAGAATATCAACTCAGGACCCCCACTAGTCAAACTATGACTCAAATTTAAAACTGAATAAGCAATGATCAATTGACTAAGACAGATTTCGTTATAATAATGTCCATACACCATTATGAGCTCAAAGTGTAACTAATAGACAAACAAAATCTGAATATAGAGGAAAATTTTATTAAGATAATAGTAATGACCAATAAGTACAATATGCTATTAAATTAAGTCTTTTGTAAGCCCCATCTTCGACACGTGTCCTACGAAGACATTAGGAGGAAGACCTTTGGTCATCGGATCCGCTAGCATATTATTTGTACTTATGTACTCGATACAAAGGACATTTTCCTCAACCCGTTCGCGCACAAACAGATACTTTGTATCAAGATACAGCCCAGCGCCAGTTGAACTGTTACTGTTCGAGAAAGTTACGGCAGCTGAGTTATCACAGTAAAGCTTCAATGGTCTAGAAATGGAGTTGACGATTTTGAGTCCACTGACCAGGTTCCTTAACAACATCCCATGACAACTGGCATTATAAACGGCAACGTATTCAGCCATCATGGTGGATGTTGTAGTCAGCTTCTGTTTGTGACTCCGCCATGAGATAGGTCCACCAGCTAACATAAATATGTACCCAGAAGTAGATTTCTTATCTTCCTTGCATTTAGCAAAATCGGAATCAGAATATCCTACTACTTCTAAGTTGTCACTTCTTCTATAAGTTAATTTGTAGTCTTTGGTCCCTTGCAGATATCGTAGAACCTTTTTAGCCGCTTTCCAGTGTGCTATTCCGGGATTAGATAAGTAACGTCCCAGCATACCAGCGATATAAGCGATATCCGGACGAGTACAGACCTGAGCATACATAATGCTCCCTACTACAGACGAATAAGGTATCATCTTCATTTCTTCCTTTTCAATCTCAGTGCTCGGAGCTTGGAAAGAACCAAACACGTCCCCTTTAACTACTGGAGCTACAGTGGGTGTACAGTGCTGCATGTTATAGCGTTTTAAGATACGCTCAATATATGCTTTTTGAGAAAGACCCAAAACACCATTATGCCTATCTCGATGTATTTCGATACCAATGACATAAGAGGCATCACCGAGATCTTTCATGTCGAAATTTTGCGAAAGCATCCGCTTCGACTCATGCAGCATATCCAAGTTGTTACTTGCTAGTAGGATGTCATCTACGTACAAGACAAGGATTATAAAGTTACTCCCACTGATCTTGAGATAGGTGCATTGATCCACTTGATTCTTTAGAAAACCTTGCCCTTTTACGATTTTATGGAACTTGAGGTACCATTGTCGTGATGCCTGCTTCAACCCATAAATGGATTTCTTCAACTTGCAGACCATATGCTCTTTACCTTCTGGAATGAATCCTTCAGGTTGTCGCATGTATACGTCTTCTTGCAAGTCTCCATTTAAGAATGCGGTCTTGACATCCATCTGATGTAACTCTAAATCATAATGAGCTACAAGTGCCATAACAATCCTTAAAGAATCTTTACGAGAGACAGGAGAGAAGGTCTCTTGATAATCGATTCCTTCCTTTTGAGTAAAGCCTTTTGCAACCAGTCTGGCCTTATAGCGTTCGATGTTTCCTTTCGGGTCTAATTTGGTTTTGAAGACCCATTTACAACCGATAGTTTTGGATCCTTCAGGAAGTTCAACCAAGTCCCAAACATCATTATGATGCATGGAATTAAGCTCTTCAATCATGGCTTCATTCCACTGAGTGGCCTGATCACTATTAATGGCTTCTCGATAAGAGGTAGGATCAGTAAGCTTTCCAATGTCCTCAACTTCAGATAAAAAGGTTACGAAATCATCAAAATTTGTGGCCCTGCGTGCCCTAGATGATCTCCTGAGTTGATTTTTCGGTTCAGTAGCGGGAGGAGTAGGATCAGTGATATTAGGATCAGCGTTAGGCACAAGAGGCGATGATGATGTTCCCTCGGCGTTTTGGTTAGGAGGAGCAGGATCAGTGATATTAGGAGCAGCGGTGGGTACAAGAGGAATTATCGGAGGAATAAGTATACCGGAAGAATGGTTTCCCCCCGCTTCTTGTACTTCTTGCAAATCTGAGTCATGATTTGTCGTGCTCCCACTGATCTTTGAGTTCTCAAGAAATGTGGCATGCTGCGTGTCAATGATGCTCGTAGTGTGGGAAGGACAGTAAAACCGATAACCTTTTGAGTTATCAGGATAACCGATAAAGAAACATGTAAGGGTTTTAGGATCCAGTTTCTTTAAGTTAGGGTTATAGACTTTTGCTTCGGCAGGACAGCCCCATACTTTCATATATTTTAGACTCGGTTTCCTACCTGTCCAGATTTCATAAGGAGTTTTAGGGACAGATTTTGATGGAACCCTATTGAGTATATGAACGGCTGTTTTTAATGCCTCAGTCCATAGGAAAGTAGGTAAGTTAGTGTTAGCAAGCATACTTCTCACCATGTCCATTAAGGTTCTGTTTCTCCTTTCAGCAACACCATTTTGTTGAGGAGAACCAGGCATGGTGTATTGGTTAATTATGCCTTGTTCCTTGCAAAAGTTATAGAAAGGACCAGGAGCTTGACCAATATCAGTATGTCTACCATAATACTCACCTCCTCTATCTGATCTCACAACTTTTATTTTATGATCAAGTTGGTTTTCAACCAAAGTTTTAAAATCAATAAAAGTTTGTAAGGATTCAGATTTTTCCTTAATCAGATATAGGTGCATATAACGCGAATAATCGTCAATGAATGTAATAAATGATGTATGTCCTGTGATTGATGCGGGATAAGGACCACTAATATCAGTGTGAATTATTTCCAACAAGTTGGAACTTCTAGTAGCTCCTTTCTTATTCCCTTTTGCCATTTTTCCTTTGAGGCACTTAATACATGTTTCAAAATCACTAAAATCAAGAGAATGTAAGATTCCATCCTTTACGAGTCGAGTCATTCTATCTCGTGAGATGTGGCCAATACGTTTATGCCACAACATGGAGGAATTCTCTAATTGTTTAGGTGATTTTGTTGTTTTAGTTACGTCATCAATATTAAGTGACAACAAAGACTGTGAGAAATTATGATCTAGTTCCAATTTATACAGTAATCCATCCAAGAACCCTCGACCAAGTAATTCATTATTATGAGTAATAGCAATCTTGCCGCAACCATGAATTATTACATAACCTTCAAGGTCTAGTCTAGATATGGATACAAGGTTCCGAGTAATTCTCGGTACATATAAGGTATCCACTAGTCTAATACACTTTCCGGTACTCATATGTAAATTTAAAGTTCCCATGGCTTCGACATCTAAGAGATCACCACTTCCAACTCTAAGTTTTCTTTGGCCCTTTGGTAGCTTCTGGATTGTAAGGAATCCCTGCATTGAGTTTGTCACATGGACCATAGAACCAGAATCACCCCACCATGTATTAATTGGGACATCAGTAGTAAAGGAATCAAATATTACATAAAGGATGTTACCTTTCTTAGCTAGCCATTCCTTGAACTTAGGGCAATCTTTCTGTCCGTGCCCTTTGGCACGACAGAATTTGCAGCTAGGTTTGTTAGACAAGGATTTAGAGCCAGAGGCAACGGCACCATGATTATTATCCTTTTGGACTTTATTTCCAGTCTGATTACCGTGATTACCCTTCCTTTTCTTAGAATTAGTAGTGGTTGTCAGGTGAACAGCTTCAGGTTGTACCAGCTTTAGGCGATCCTCCTCTTGCACACACATTGCAATCAGTTCACTTATCGACCATTTATCCTTCATAGCATTATAGTTAACTTTGAAGGTGTCGAACCGACCAGGAAAAGAGGTCATTATGAAATGCACAAGAAAATTATCAGAGACTTCCATCTCAAGACTCTTAAGCTTATGAGCCATATCAATCATTTTCATAATGTGTTCACGGACACTGCTATTTCCTTCATATTTCAGAGTGAGCATCTGTAGCATTAAGCTACTTGCATGAGCCTTAGACGATCCCTTGAAGTGATCCTCAACAGATTTGAGGTAAGTTTTGACTTTATCAGAGTCAGGGATAGCTCCTCGGATATTGAGGTTAATGGAGTTCTTGACCATCATTAGTGACAAGCGATTTGCCCTTTCCCACTTTTCAAAATCCGCTTTCTGAGCTGCAGTGGACGCAGCAGTAATAGCAGTGGGTTCATCATGGCGAATAGCATGGTCAAGGTCTAGCATCCCCAGAGTAAGAAGTAATTGATCCTTCCATGACGCAAAGTTCGCACCAGTAAGTGGCTCAATGCCAAAGTTAGGTACTGATTAGGAAAGGAGGAAGATATAAGTTATAGAAGACTATCATAGTGACGTAGTTAGCTATAAAAGGCGGACAAAGTAATGTTTCTTAAAGTAATGGAATCAAAGTAATGTTAAAGTAAGCATGCCTAATAGTAATATTCCTTAGAGTAATGAAACTATGACCATTTTAGTGATGAAGCTAGTGATGAGTATACCTATTGTAAACACCAAAACAATAAGTCAAAGTAAGGCTCTACTTAGATGTTACATCACCTTTGGGCAGAAATAACTAATATCTAAGTAAACATGAGCGTTAGGGTTATGCAACGCAATGCTTATCTTTTGACCTTTGGGCACAAAATAGAGCATCGTGTGAATTATGCATGTAGAAAGTCCTTTTGACACACAGGTATATTAAATCACCTTTGGGCAGAATTAGTATACTCAGTGTTCATTATGCAAAAGGAAAAAAAAAATGCATTATGAGAATCATATTTGACCTTTGGGCACAAATGATGAGACCATAAATATTAGTGCAAGGTTTTTCGGTATGGCAGTAATAGGAATGATCCATACCGATTTTTTTTTGAGGAATTCGGTATGTACAGTATCGAAAAGAAAAGTATTCGGTATCCAAAGTACCGAAAAGTAAGGTTTTCGCTATGTACAGTACCGAAAAGTAAGGTTTTCGCTATGTACAGTAGCGAAAAGTAAGGTTTTCGCTATGTACAGTAGCGAAAAGTAAGGTTTTCGCTATGTACAGTAGCGAAAAGTAAGGTTTTCGCTATGTACAGAAGCGAAAAGTAAGGTTTTCGCTATGTACAGAAGCGAAAAGTAAGGTTTTCGCTATGTACAGAAGCGAAAAGTAAGGTTCAACCGAAAAAATTTCTATACATTGATCAATTCGGGATAAATAACATTGATCAATTAACATGGCATAATTAGGGTTTAATACGATGGAAAAATAGCATTATAATCGCAGATGATAAAATTGCAATTCAATGCAGTTTTGATGTTTGCGGCGGCATACATAAACACGAAGTAAACCGATAAATTAAAGCCATCAAAACTAATACAAATCATGAATCAATTTTGAACCTGGGGCTCTGATACCACATGTTGGAATAATCATGATTTGTATTTGATAGATAATAAGATGACAAGAAAACATACCCGATGATCCTGAGGATCCAGTGAAAGCATTAAACATATTTGCCATTGATTGTCGGGTTCCCAGAACGAGGTGATCGTATTATGATGGGATGATGATCGATCGAGAGAGACGATCTCAGGGGAGGCACACGGCTGATTGTTGATTAGCAGTAAAATGATTAAGGTTAAATGTATGATTAGGGTACTCTATATATAATAAGAGTATTTACACTTTTAACCCTTGGTGTTTATTATGTGCCATATAATTCCCCATAGTTCCAATCACCTAATGGAAAACCCTATAGTATGTCAATAATAGTAAATACGCCCATCATATATTTACCAGACATAGGGATTTCAGTTATTGTCAATTATCATATCAGGAATGATAAACGATCAGTGACGGTCACTTTTAAGGTGGTTCCAACATTTAGTCTCGCAATACTGAGAATCTGAATTTTCTTCTTTGCTAATATTAGCATAAGATGAACTTTCTGTTTTCTCTTTTTCCTTAATATAATTAAGGTATTCTTTCTGAAGAGGATGATCTTCAGGGAGAGAAGTTCCTATAAGGTCCTTTAACTGATCATTAGTATTTGCAATGTTTTGAGCTATTAGCTTCTGTTTTCCCATTTGAATATGTTTAGAGCTAGCTTAAAAGCTAGTTTATGGTCATCCAAACATGTACCTAAAAAAAGTTAGTTTTTTTTGCCAAACAATGCCTTAGAGCATCCACAACAATGAAATTTCATTCCAATTGCAAATGGGCCACATCAGCGCCACATCAGCTTTGCAATTATCTTGAAATTATTCCCCACAACAATGAAATTTCACTCACTTTTTAAAGTGACACCTCATCATAAAAAATTATATTTTAATCAAATAACAACAAAACTACAATTAAATACTCTTTACTATAATTTAATATGAAATATTTTATTAATTAAATAACTATAATTAAATACTCTCTACAAAACTATAATTAAATACTATCTACAAAACATCACAAAACATGATTTGACATAAAGCAATTTCTAATTTAGAAATTATTCCCTACAATTTCTTATACTATTCACTGCCACGTAAACAAAAAATACTGATTTGACATTTGCAAATTACTAAAACCAATTTCTAATTTAGCAATCATATTTACAACCACTACAACTTTTAATTTAGCAATCCTACATGACACTTTTGCAATTCAAATGAAATCCTAATAAATCCTAATGAAATCCTTGTTATGCATCAAATATATTGAAACAAAGATGAGGAAGTCGGGCTCGCCTGCGGGCTCCTGCGGGCAGCGGTGCGGGGTACGCGGGCTTGGGGCTCGGGCTCGGGGTGCGGGTTTGAAAACCCGATGAACCCGAGCATCTCCAACGGCTATTTCCTGTTTTTTTAATCTTCAAAATAAATTCTCCCAAACGGCTAGTTTTATAAAAAAAAATTTCAATTTAATCCCACTATATATATTAACCCTCAACCTCTTATTTTTTCACACCAACAATCTCTCAAACTCTCTCAAATTTCATCATGAATCCAAACAAAACACCTACATCCCGTCGTAACCGACCGGATACACCACAACCGCAAGAAGACCCGGAGCTTGGTTTCCAAGCGTTTACACAACAAGGTTATCGTCCGCAATGGTCGCAACAATATCCGGCACAATGGTCGCAACAAAATCCGCCACAATACCCGCAACAATTTCCCCAACAATTTCACCAACAATTTCCTTACCAATTTACATGTCCCGGTTTGATTGAACAAGGTTTTACTCCGGCCAACTACTATATTCCTTCACCCGCAATCAATCTCGCCGACGACATTGTTCCGGAAACCCAACATACTAGCCCGCACACACCACAATCCATCTACACACAACCATCAAACCCGGAACCATCAAACCCGAGACCATCGAGAAAAGAAAAAAGCAAACAATATGAAAATAGAGCCCCCAAACAGATGTGGAATAACGAGGAGGAACTCGCGTTAGTGTCGGCGTGGGTTGACGTTTCGGAGGACCCCGTTATCGGTAACGCACAAACCCATGGTAATATTTTTATTGTTATTATTATTATTATTATTGTTATTATTATTAATATTATTATTATTATTATTGTTAATATTCTTATACTTGAATTTACATAAATGTAGAAGGTTTTTGGACCTGAATCGGGGAAGTGTTCTATAGTTTGATGGGTCGCGCCAATTATAGAACAACTCATCAACTCAACACCAAGTTCAACGACCTGAATAAAAAAATTGCTCTTTTTGGCGGCATCTACAACAACTTGGTCAATAATAGATCAAGTGGAATGAGTGATGCCGACATTTCACGAGTGACACACGAACGGTACCAAACACAACAAGGGTTTGCTTTCTCTAAAGAACAAGCTTGGGAAGTCCTCAAAAAATGTCCAAAATGGGGAGCCGTTCCAACGATGACGACAACTTCATCGCGGGGTTCAAAACGTACCAACCCTTCCAATGATGACGATGACGACAACTCCATCGAGCAACTTCAACGACCCATCGGGAGAAACAAGGCAAAAAAACATCAACGAGCAATACGTCCGGGTCGAATACGAACGAAAGTGTTACTCAGTTGTTGACTACGTTCAACGACAAGATTGATGATACAATGGAATACAAAATGAAAAAACTCGATCTCGAAATCGAACGTTCAAAACTCGAACGAGATAGGTTGGAACAAGAACTCGAAATCGAACGCTCAAAACGATTTGAGAAAGACTTCGAGTTTTTCATGACCTCGCATGATCACCTTACGGGAGACGTTTTGAGGGTTACTTTAAAGAGAAAAGAGCAAATTAAAAAATTTCATAATTGGTAGTGTTTTGTATTTTGTAATTTTTATTTTTAATGAATGATATGAATTTTTATTTTTATTATTTATCTTATTTTTATTTATTCAAAAATATATAAATATTTTTATTTTGTTAAATAATTAAATGTATAAATAAAAGAATTAAAAAAAATGATGTGACGCTGATGTGACATTGAGGGCTTTTAGTTATGCGCTGGGGTGTTTAGGGCTTGAGAGCTTAGCTGATGTGGCGTTGTGGGCTTTTATCTATGCTGTGATGGCGAACAAATGTCGGGAACGAAAAGTAAACTTTACCCTTGAAATGACACGTGTATTTGGGGAGGGGCGTGGGTGGTGGCCGAAGAAGTGTCCTCCGGGCTCCGACCATCACCACCCCCTTGCAGCCTTGTTTTTTTTTCTTTTTTATCTTCTTCTTCCGCCGCCATACATTCAAATATCTCCGTCTTCACTTCTTTTAGCATAGCATGAAGACAGTAAGCACACACATACACTGACTTTTTAGCATCTCATATCAATCGGATCATATTCCCCTCAATTGATCCAGGTTTTAGAATCAAACATGGAAGAAGGTACTTTCTCTACCCCTATGCTCTTCATTTATTCGATTCCTATACTGTTCAAACGCCGCATTCCTAGTTCAAGTTTTTGAATTCCTGATTTTCTTCTGCCGTTTTAATTTGAAATGAATTTTTATGAACCGAAACTGACTTGTTGATCGGTATTGGTGAAGAAGCTGAAACTAGATACAGTAGCCCTAGCAGTGTTTCAGCTTATGATGAAGCGATGGATGCTTTGTCCTCTCTCATCACCAAAAAGAATCGTGCTGATGTTGACAATAGATTGGAGCTGATGTTTGACTATGTTAAGGTGGTATTAACAACTTTTATTTTATATTGCAGTTTTTTTTCCTTTTAAGAAAATAGGTAAGAGCTCTGAACATTCGTTTCAAACCTGATACCTTTCAAATTGGAAAGCTAAGTAGGCCTTGTTATGAATTTAGCAAACGAATGGTTATTAATCTAATGTTACGTAATAAAATTCAGCTTAGTAACAATTACTTGAAGAAAAGTTTTAGAGTTCATTTTGATTTTGATATTGATATTGAGATCGAGACCGGCTTGTTTCACATCATATGTTGGAACTAGAGATGATCTTTCCTTCTTTAGGTGCAAGTATTATCAAGTCTTTGATGATTTACGGTCCCCCTCTCACCATCTTTGTAGATTTTGGATTTGGAGGAGCCGATTTCCCAGATGAAGATCATACATGTTGCAGGCACAAAAGGGAAGGTAATGTTGGTTATTGGCTTTGATCATCCCGTCTAATGTAGGAGTTTTTGTTTTATAATTGTATGAAACTAGATTTATCTTTTACTTTCACCAAATGAACACATCTTATTCTCAAAAGAGTAACTTGGCTGTAGCAAATAGTTTATAGATAAATTTGTGATTTATTACATATGTTATTATGCATGTTGAGGTACGTAATATTATGATGGAGAGTCAAACTTTTTTGTCTTCTAATGGTGCTAAAGCGGTGGCTTTGATTTGACGCATATCTCATGTTAGCTATGACTTATGAGTAAAATTATTCATTTCTTCAAGTAGCCCTCAAATAATTTTAGTGCATGTAAGTAGATCTGCACTACAAAAATCCGTCCCTTTCGTTTTGTCAAAGTTGCTATTGTACAAGGAATACCCTATTTCAATTTGGACAATCTATCTTACATGTTCATGTGCTTCTATCGTATATCTGTATGTAAATTCTGGGAAGAGCTCAGGTTGTTTTTGCATATATCCTGAATCTTTGCTTACACAGAGTTTAGTGATTTCTGTATTTATATGTGGAGACACATATTGGGATTTTTTTAGCTTAAATACACGTGCTATAGGGAAATATCAAATACATGATGTTGATTGTATTACTCCACATAAGGAGTGCATAGTCAAAGAGGTTCATATCTCTTAAACATCACTTTAGCAAGTAGAATGGTTTTTCAGAAACTAGAACTTGTATCCCCAAGATGACACTCGAAATCCAATGAAAGAGTTTGTAATGATGAAAGCAATTGTTCATATCGAAACTATTTGAATGGAAAACTTATTACAAAAGTATTCATCAGCACATGTGTTTTCAATTTAAAGCAAAATCTTATTGTACCTGCAAATATGTGAACTTGTCTAATCTGTTTCTTCCTGATGTTATGCTGATGATTGTTTACAGGGATCAACATGCGTGTTCACAGAAGCTATATTACGCAATTGTGGCTTTCGCACTGGGCTTTTCACATCTCCCCACCTCATTGATGTTAGAGAAAGATTTCGATTGGATGGGTGAGTTTATAAGCCTTAAAACTGTAATTTCATGTATTTTCTAGTGATGGTGTTTTTTCTGGACTTACATTCTAAAAATGAAATAAATTAACTGCTGGCATAATAAACTGGACTGGGTTTACTAATTACTATCATGTCATAGTGTCACTGACGTGATCAGTTTCACATATATTAGATTAAGTTGGTTTTCCCACTCACCAATGTTTTATAAAGTGTGCCATGGCAGTGCCGGCATTCACGTCCTGTTAACACCCATGTCGGCTAATTAAGGCGGCATGCATTGTCGTCATGGCATGCTTTTGACTTTTTAACTTCCAAGTTTTATACTTTTGTAAGCTCTATATATCAATATATTTTTCTTCTTCTTTTTATATGAATTTAAATTGTTCAATATCATTGAGTGATAATATGAATATATATATATAGAAAAAAATACATTGAATATTCATATGTGAACCCATATATATATAGACAGATTTACCGCCTTAAATTGTTCAATATGTTGTATATAGTATCATTACATCAATTGATTGTTTATCGCACTTTCTATTTGATGGTCCTAAAGTTCTGTGAAGCGCTACCTAGGTAACTTTTATCTCTCTAAGTTAACTGTAAAATGTTGCTTATTTTTCCCATGTTTGGTCTTTCAGTGAGGACATATGCAAGGAGAAGTTTTTGGCATACTTCTGGTGGTGTTGGGATAGGCTGAAGGCATGATTTCTGATCTATATACCTCATGAATGTAATTTACCCATGTTAACTCTTCTCATGCTTCTATGTTAGACCTTTATTGTTACTTTCCCTGTCCCATTGAAGGTTCACCATTTTGCATGTACCTTTAGGAGCTATTCTGTCCATTTAACTAGAGATTCTCTGAGATTATATTTCCTATAACATACTTTATGCCCGAAACAACATTTTAAGAAGAACATATTCAAGTATGACTTTGGTTAGATTGACCTAGAAGCTCCTAAAATTGTGTGCCAAAAGTAATTGTCTCAATTTCATGGGAAAAAATGACTATTAGTTATCATACTTCTCAAAATAAGTGCTCAACTTCCAGAAGCAAAATACTTGTTTTCTGGAGAACTCCTGTTCTTTTGAAGGGTCTGTGAGAACTTTCCTGGAGTTTAGTGGTTTTATTGTAAAATGCAGTTTTCTTTTCCCTAATTATGATTATCATTCTCCAACGAGTTCTAGTTCCATTGATCTCATAAAAATAACATGGTCACTAATGTTCCTTTAGATAATTTTTGTCTAGTGAAGTGGTGTAGTCAGAAACTAGTCTTCTTAGTACTCATGCCTTTAAACACTTCGTCTCAAATCTCAATATCACAATCTATTCTTAATTTCTTAATTTTAATTGAATCACTGCCAGCTTCATCCTTGAACTTTTAAAGCGTATAGGACTTATTTTGATCAACCTTAAAGCGTATAGGACTTATCTTGCATACTCCCCATGGCGCTCATCAACTGATGAGTTATGACTCATGAGAAATCCAGTTGCTGAATGATATTTAACTTCATATTTTTTCTTTCTCAATATTGATTTATTAATTCTTCTTTATTCCTGTTTCCATATGCAGGAAAAGTGCTGTAATGATATACCGATGCCAACTTTATTCTGCTTCCTTGCTTTACTTGCTTTCAAAATTTTCGCAGCTGAGCAAGTACGTGAGCACTTTCCTGTAACCGCTTCCTCTCATCTATACTCCCACCCTGGCATCCAAATAACTACAAAAAAAAGAAATACAATCATCATCATCATCATCATTACTTTACTGACAAATGCATAGCATTTTGGTGCAGGTAGATGTTGCTATTTTGGAGGTCGGATTAGGTGGAAAGATTGACGCAACCAATGTGGTAAGCAAGTATTTGGGCTCATACAGTTTGCTGAATTCTGTTCTGTTACTTAAGCTTCTCAATCTACTGAAGCAGGACTAATCATATGTCCTCACTTACATGGCAGTACTAATAATCTATCTAAAATGATTGCACACCTTTTCAGGTTCAGACACCTATAGTATGTGGTATCACACCTCTAGGGTACGACCATACGGAAATTTTTGGTTAGTCCCTACACAGTTTTTTCCCTTATGACTCGTATAAAACCAAAAATTTTCTCTCTCAAATGTATGTGGTCCTAAATTTTCTTCTTTCCACCATTATATATATATCCATCTTAAGAAATTACTTGTTTTGTTTTCAAGTTTTCAGCATACCTTGTCTTCTGAAAAGCTTTTAACAGTTTCTGCAATTAGTTTATTTTAAAATTTGACATAATTCTGTTTCCATGTTGTTGTTGTATTATTCAGTATATTATTTTATTTTGCGTTGTTTTTCCCAAAATAAAATCAATTTAGGTTGTTCTTTTTGAAGTATATAATATTTATAGCTAAAGCTTGAACATTTCACAAATATTAAAGCATTCAAATTTTATATAAATATGCATGACCAGGAAATACTCTTGAAGCAATTGGGAGAGAGAAGGCTGGTATCTTTAAGGTGCTTCTTCTAATCACATGCATTTCTCCATTTAATGAATTCGAGTACAAATGCTATTTTGCATGCAAAAATACTTGTTCTCTTTTTTCATACCAATGCTTATTTTTTACCTTTTTTTCAATACAGAAAGGTGTTCCTGCATTTACTGTTTCTCAACCAGATGAAGCTATGCAAGTACTTAAAGAACAGGCTTCCCAGTTGGATGTAAGTTCAAATTCTGTAACAGTTAAGACCACTTCATTGAAGGCTGTATGCAGAATTGGTCAAGTTAGACTATAGCTATTATAATTTATAACTTAAGCTGTGCATGAAATTACAACCATAAACTGTAATGCAAATTACACTGTTACAGGTGTGTCTTCAAGTGGCAAACAAGTTGGATGGTAATTTGCTAAACGGATTACATCTTGGGCTTGCAGGCGAACACCAATATATAAATGCAGGGCTTGCCATTATGCTAAGCTCTACGTGGCTTCAACGGACCGGCAACATGGAAGACAAATCTTTTGATCCAAATGTAAGCTTTTTTAAAACGGAATTTTTTTCTTTTCCTTGCGTTGATTAATTCATTAAGACACATTCCATTGTTTCTGCTCGGATACAGAGTTCTTTGCCTGAGCAATTTATCAAAGGGCTAACAACCGCGAGTCTACAAGGACGATCCCAGATCATTCCTGACCTCTTGTCTGATAGCCAAAGTCCAGGAGATCTGGTGTTCTATTTGGATGGGGCCCACAGTCCTGAAAGCATGGAAGTCTGTGCAAATTGGTTTTCCCTTGCCATTAAAGAAAACAATGGACAAAGATGCTCAAGTAACCAGGAACTTGATAATTCCAGGAAGGAGACTACACAGGTTAGAGACAAACATTAAATATGCATTCTTTTGCTTCATAGTTGACAAATATTTGCCGGATATGTTCATCTTTGATCCTTTTAACTTGACTGAAAATGCAGGTATTATTGTTCAATTGTATGTCAGTGAGAGATCCAAAACTGCTCTTTTCACGGTTGCTGGACACGTGTGCTGGTCACGGTAATCATCTTGGTCACAAGTATCCTTTGATCCTTTCTGTTGTCAGATGCATAGCATGTATTATGTACATTTGCCTCCAGATGGTGACGCAGCGGGGGTTTGCGGAAGGATCGACAAGCGTCTAAACCCTTTTGTTAGACGAGAAATACGTAACGTAAAACTCAAAAACTAGAGAATCCTCTCTAAAAGAAACAACTTTATTAATTCATAAAACTGATTAACAAAGAAACCCTAATACCCTTTTTATAATCTAAACTAAGAAAACGATAAATACTAAACTATTAAGAGGATAATAACGAAACCTTAAACTAAACCTAATCTTATTAGAACTATAATTAATTAAAGGAAACTAATTAATAATTAAAGAAAGAAATAGGGAATGAAAAAAGGCACGTGAGGTTTATGATTGAAATTGGCATGAATCAGATGGTCACGTGGAGTTACTTTAATTGTGAGCAAACTCAACAGTGTGCCGCGCGCTTTATGGGGCGGCTGAAGTCGCGCGGCTTCCGGCGCCAAGGTTGTTTTGTTTTTGGTTCCTTGCGATTCGGCTTTCGATTCTCGCTGCCATTTTCCCTGCAACTTAATTGTAACTCGCTTTGACCGCTGTTTATGATTCTTAATTTGTTCCTTTGCCGATGCCAAACTCCGAGTCTATTTCGGGCTCGTTTTCCTTTTCCAGTTCGTTTATTATTATTTGTAAAACCCTTATTTATCTCTCGAATTCTTCGAATTCTCCCTGTATCAGTCACCCTCACTTGAAAAGAACTCGTCCTCGAGTTCACTTGAAAAACAGCTTTACTTGGCTCGTCGAACATGCGTTTCGTCAAACCGCTTGGATGCACAATTTGGTTTTCAAAATTTAAAATTTTCGACAGGTCTTTAAAATCCAACGGAGGTTGTCGCGATTGTTTCCATACGAGCGATATTTTATCAAACTCGTAAGGGTGAGAGATTAGAGTAACGTTACCGGGAATTATTGCACTTTGAACCGGAGCCGCGGGTGCTTGAATAGTGGGAACATCACATTCGGGATCATCGACCTTGAACGGTTTAGTTGGCTCGAGGATGTCTCCCGTTAGCTTCTTTTCGGTTTCTTTGACCGGGGACCCAAAATCTGTCGTCGGCTCTTCCGGGTCGGTATGGTGTGATTTTGTTTCGAAATGAGCGACTTTATCTTCACCCTTGTCCGGCAAGACTTCCTCTTTTTTCGGTGGGTTTTCCGGAATGGGCGGTTGATTGGATAGGGAAGAGATCGAGTCCATAATACGGCTATTGTGGTGGCTCTTCTTGTTGGGGCTTTCATCGAAGCTATTAATTGATCTCATGGCAATCTTTTGGTCGCCCCAACGAAATAGTACGATGTCGGCTTGGCTCTTGTAGGTTGCATGATTATCGCATTGCCACAGTTGACCCAACAGAATGTGGCAAGCGTCCATGTCAAGGACATCACATTGGACCTCTTCTCAATAGTGTTTCCCGATCGATATGGGCACCCGGCAAGTTTGCGTGACCCTAACTTGAAAGCCATTCTTGACCCACCCAAGAGAATATGGAGCTTCATGGGGTTGAGTGGGTAGATTAAAGTAGTCGACTAATTTTTTAGACACCAGGTTTACACAACTTCCGTTGTCGATAACTAAGTTACATACCTTTTTGTGTATCGAACAATGCGTTCGGAAAAGATCTTCGTGTTTGCTCTCCTCCTTTGACGAAAGGAGTATTCGTTGAAGTACGACGTGGATCTTTTCCTAGGAATCTTCCTCCTCTTTGGATTCGGAACTCGATAGATCGACCCGATTAAGGTTGCCATTAAATGGAATCCCAACCGGTCCTTCAAACCTGTCTTTTCTCCGACGGTCGTCGTCGACGATATTGGGTCGAAGCCTAGTAACAACCGCTGTCAGGTTCGCGAGTGTTGTGGATAAGGCCACATCCGACTCAGCCAAATCTGCTTTGGTAGCGAGTTGTTGATCTGCCATGATGGTGAAAAGACAGGCGAATCCTGCTCTGATACCACTTGACGCAGCGGGGGTTTGCGGAAGGATCGACAAGCGTCTAAACCCTTTTGTTAGACGAGAAATACGTAACGTAAAACTCAAAAACTAGAGAATCCTCTCTAAAAGAAACAACTTTATTAATTCATAAAACTGATTAACAAAGAAACCCTAATACCCTTTTTATAATCTAAACTAAGAAAACGATAAATACTAAACTATTAAGAGGATAACAACGAAACCTTAAACTAAACCTAATCTTATTAGAACTATAATTAATTAAAGGAAACTAATTAATAATTAAAGAAAGAAATAGGGAATGAAAAAAAGGCACGTGAGGTTTATGATTGAAATTGGCATGAATCAGATGGTCACGTGGAGTTACTTTAATTGTGAGCAAACTCAACAGTGTGCCGCACGCTTTATGGGGCGGCTGAAGTCGCGCGGCTTCCAACGCCAAGGTTGTTTTGTTTTTGGTTCCTTGCGATTCGGCTTTCGATTCTCGCTGCCATTTTCCCTGCAACTTAATTGTAACTCGCTTTGACCGCTGTTTATGATTCTTAATTTGTTCCTTTGCCGATGCCAAACTCCGAGTCTATTTCGGGCTCGTTTTCCTTTTCCAGTTCGTTTATTATTATTTGTAAAACCCTTATTTATCTCTCGAATTCTTCGAATTCTCCCGTATCAGATGGTGACATCTTTTTGGTTTGATTATGCACTTTAGATTTAGTTACTTAGAAATTTGGCCAACATGCTAGGGTTATATGATTTGAAGGAACTTACGGCATTGATATTGTTCTTTCAGGTATAAACTTCAAAAGGGCACTATTTGTACCAAATATGTCACTCTACACCAATGTTGGATCTAGCTCGTCCTTGCCACCAACTGATTTTCAAGTCGACCAATCATGGCAACTAACACTTCAAAGAGTATGGGAGAACATCATATGTGGTGAAACAGGTATGGTGAACTTGTACACATTAAGCATACGAGTTTAATAAGATTTCTTTCATAATTTGGAAAAAGATATTACGCCTTCACATCAAACTACCCACCGACTAATTTGACTATTTGACGATCTTCTAACCATTGGAAATGAACAATGTAATATGACATTGAGACCAACATAGTCCTATCCTATGCTAAAATGAATACATTGAAATCATTAACATAGGTGTGTTTTGATACTTATTCACTATTAATTTCTTGAATTAAATTTTCAATAATGCTTTCCAAGCTTCGTTAGCGATCATTAATTAATCAACAAGCTATATACAACAGTTTTGACTCTTTGCATTGCTTTTGGGAACTAGGCATGAAGCACTTGGTTATGTTTTATGATTTTCAGGAAATCCCGAAAACACTGAGCTTGAGGGCAAAGATTATAATGAGAAGAGTGTTAGAAGTTGCAAAAACAGTATGACGTTCTCATCCCTTCCACTGGCCATTAAATGGTTGAGGGACACTGTCAAACAAAATAAGTCGCTTCAACTGCAGGTACATATATATATATATATATATATATATATATATAGAGAGAGAGAGAGAGAGAGAGAGAGAGAATCCAATCATTCACAAAGCTTCTAATTCATACAAACCAATCTCAACCGTCCATCTAGGCTGATGAATATCTCAATTGTTTCCTAATCTAAAGTGTTAGATCATAATGAATGAACTCTGATCATCTTCCAAAAATATTTCGATCATAGTAAATGAACCCTCATCATTTTCCATAAATATCTCAGTTTTTGAGTTTGTATGAATTAGGAGGTTAATGATTGCGACTCTTTCTCTCTATCTATATATAAGTGGGAGATCAAATAAGAAGACTACATATATCTTGAGAAGGTAAGAAGGGAATGTTAAGCAAAGGTACATATGTGATTTATTGAAAAAATGGAAAAAAAAAATCAATTTGAAATGCATATATCAACCGATGTTATAGACCATGCATATGGGTTCACATATGAATATTCAATGTATTTTTTTCAACGATTCACATATGAAACTTCCCTTCTCATGATATAGCCTTCCTATTTGAGCCGACCCATATATATATTATAAATATATATTAACTAGTAATACTCTCAAGTTAAGTTGGTTATCTGCATCTGCATTGAACTAACTTTATCTATTGTTTTGAACATATAGGTCCTGGTAACTGGTTCGTTACATTTGGTTGGCGATGTCATAAAACTAGTGAAGAAATAAGTCTACCAATCTTTCTATCTCTTAGATTCATTTCATTCATTGTTGGCAACGAAGATGGATAAAATGATTGGCATTCATATGGTAACTTAAATGGTTTTTTGCAGTTATTAAAAGAATATGTATTATTTTCTTCTAGTGTTCGAAATTTGTTCTAGACTTCTAGTTGGTTTGTTGTAAAACGACACATGGTTGAGAATTATCATTGATTAAGAAATAGTCACATCAGTGA
Source organism: Saussurea involucrata (assembly GCA_033807775.1). Lineage (NCBI taxonomy): Eukaryota > Viridiplantae > Streptophyta > Magnoliopsida > Asterales > Asteraceae > Saussurea > Saussurea involucrata. Next base: position 49,165,617 of record CM066315.1, read on the forward strand.
AACCCTGAAACCATGAAACAATTGCAGAACTACATGTATTCGATATTGTCCTTGCAAGGAAGTCTCCTTTTGAAGTAATGAGGCAACGAAAGTAGTAGAGGAATCAAAAAAGGGAGGATCCGTAAATGTAATAACCGAGATATTAATTGTCAAGATTAAAGTGTTGTGGTAAAAATTTGTAAAATCAAAAGTTTAGGGGCCAAAACTGTAAATGTTGGAGAAGGTATAAAAACCCCAATTTTGGGCTCAAAACCCTAGGAGCCTATCTTGTGTGTGTGTTTAGTGGTTCGAGAGAAAGAGAAAGCAAGAGAAGAATTTGTGCAAGAACATTTGAAGAGAAAGTATCATCCATCAACCAAATTGGAAGTGGATTTGGGGTTCGATTCTACACAAATTCATAGCAGGTAATCTTCTGTTTCAATCCTTGTTCTTAGATTTTCTGCTGAGATTGGTTGCTTGGGGTTTATGATTAAAAAGGTTGAAAATTATACATCATCTATGTGTTTAATCAGCCATGGAACGGTTATTAATGAGTTAAATGTTGTAATGAATGCGTTCATTGTTGAGAAATCAAGTTGGGTTGGGTTTATCCTTGGATTTCGCACCCAATCACGCTTCAGACTCGCGTCCGGTAAGTATGCCTGTGCAGGTTACCAGGTTACCGGATAGCGTAGTCCAGATTGTGTAGTTACCGGTAGGGCTGTAAACGAACCGAACGAACACGAACGGAGGCTTGTTCATGTTCGTTCGTTCGTTCGTTTAACTTAACCTAACAAACGAACGAACACGAACGGTAAACGAACGAGATTTTTTGTGTTCATGTTCGTTCGTTAAGAATTTTTGTTTGTTCGTGTTCGTTTATGAACGAACTTAAATGAACATAAACGAACGTAAACAGACGAACTTAAACATAAATGAACGTAAATAGACGAAATTAAATGAACATAAACGAACGAACTTAAATGAACATAAACGAACGAACCCAAATGAACAAAAAACAACCATCATACTCATCATTTCGTTCGTAAAAAATACCTTAACAAAATGAAAAACCGCGTTAACTTAGGAGGTATGAAAAATAAATTCTAAAAGATCAATTTACTTGATGATTTTACACATTAATTTCATATTATATAAATATGTTTATATGTGAACAAGCATAAACAAACATAAACGAACATAAACGAACGAACATAAATGAACGAGCGTTCACGAACATAAATGAACGAACGAGACCATTGTTCATGTTCGTTCATTTAACTAAACGAACAAAAAAACGTGTTCATGTCCGTTCATTTATTAAATAAACGAACATAAACGAAATTTCCGCCGAACAGTTCACGAACGGTTCGCTGAACGTTCGGTTCGTTTACAGCCCTAGTTACCGGGTGAGTCCCGGATAGCGTGAGTTCCCGGACGGGTTGGTCCGGATAGCTTGGGAATCCGGTAAGTTGTCCGGTAAGTATGAAAGTACCCGGATAGTTCGTGCGCCCGGTAAGTTAGTCGTATCCGGTAAGTTTAACTTGACCGGTAAGTGTGATCTGGTAAGTGTAGAGTTCCGGTAAGTGGAGTCCCGGTAAGTGTAGAGTTCCGGTAAGTGTGTGACCCGGTAAGTTGCAGGTATCCGATAAGTCAAATTCGGATAGTGCCCGGACAGCTGGTTTTAGGATCTGAACAGTTTACATTTCATCCATTTCTCAGGTAGACCGATTGAAAGTCAGAAGCAAAGTAAGAAAGAATTGTTAAGAGCATCAGGTGAGTTTTCTAACTAAAATACGTGCTTTTGACGTGTTTTCTGAAGTAAGTAAATAAAGATAAATGCCATGATCTATTTGTATGATTTAATTGCATGAAAGTTTTATGTAAAGATGTATGCATACATTGTGTTAGATGTAAACTGGCTAAGTCGGTAGGTAGACCCGCCAGTGCTCATGCCAGGAGGGTGACCCGTTTATGCCATGGAAGGGAGTATCCAGTAAGGCAGCGTGAGACTGACTCGTTGTCACTCTTGAGTGACTTCAGGGTGCCATTTACGGGAGCGGATTTATCCGTGAAAGTTTTTACGAAAAGATATGTGAAAGTTTTATATGTGAAAGTTATGAATCGTTTTTAAATAATTTTTTAGAACTGTCAGGAGGGACTCACTAGACCTCATGGTCTAACCCTCGCATTTTCCATACTAAATTCTTTTCAGGTAAGCAGTTAGTGAAAGACTCTGGCAGGTGAGCATGACAATTAGTGGATAAATGCAGTAGAGACAGAGACACTATTATTTCTAGCTTTAGTATTTCTCAGTTGTGTATAGGTTGTTTCCACCAACCTAAATTTTGAGACTTGTGTAAGAAATTCTTGGGACCCATTTTTGGGATGTTCTATTTTATATGAGTTGCATGCTTTATTTTAGACTGGGTTGTTACAATTGGTATCGGAGCCATAGTTTAAGAGATTTAGGTGACCGGACGGACCTAGACTTAAACTTTGGGAGTAGAAATCACAACTGAAAATCAGGAAATGCGTTAGGAGGGCACTAATGTAGAAATAGGACTAATAGGGTACCGAGGACGGTCATGTAAGGTAAGTTTGGGGTTACACCTGGCCAGTGTCATTGTGAACTTACAGGCTATGTTGTTAAAATCGGATATCGGTGCGATATCGGTCAAGGACCGATATTCGATATCTCGGAAATATCGGTGATATATCGGAATATCGGTTTATATAATATTTTTTAGAATTATATATATATATATATGTTGGAAAATTTAGTAAAAAATATATGTTTTTACTAACTTTGGACACATTTAAATACATATATATGTATTATATATAATTAACTCTTAGTGGGTTTGTGTTCTCCTATATGAGAGCTTCGAAACGATGCATAATGTGTTCAAAACCGAGTTTGTGTGAATGAGATATCGATACTCAAAGTTGAGTACTTAGATGAAATTAGCAAAAACCAAGTGGGTGTGGGAATGTATCCCACATAGGAAGAAAGAGTAAAACCTTAATGGTTTATAACCATGAAAGTGTGAGGGGTTTACAAGCTCCTTTGAATGGTTTTACTCCAACACCTACCCGCGCGCAGGGGGGGGTGCCGATTGAGGATTTCGTAAGCTAAAATTGCCGAACTTGTGTGTGGGCGCGACCTGCGGACACGAATGCAGCTCCAAAATCTCGAGCTCGCGCGGCTTGGTTTTGCTAATTTTCGTTTTTGACACAGTTTCAATTTTTTGGACATTTCTGGAACTGGAACAGAAAGAAGCTAAGAAGAAAAAAACACCCTTTTAAAAATCGCGATTTTGGCCGAATTTTGGACCTAAAAATCGGCAAAATCGGCCGATATATCGGTCAATATCGCCGATATATCGCTGGCCGATTTTTTGGCCGATTTTTTACACCGATTTTTTGTCTAGGACCGATTTCAGATATATCGACGATATATCACCGATATATCGTGATTTTAACAGCATAGCTTACAGGTACATGTATGTGCTGAAATTGCCTTATTATTCCGTTGCGGTAGTATTAAGTTAGTTTACTTGTTGTGTATCAGTAATCAAGAATGTCTGCGAGATCCTTGAGAAGTAGATCGATATCCATCGTGGAGGAAGTATCGAATGAAGACATTACGCCACATGAAGAGGCGGTGCGAGTTGAGGAATTAGCGGAGGATGGACCAGTGAATCCCTCAAGATCGGCGGCCACTCGTGGGAGAGGTAGAGGCCGTGGGAGAGGCAGAGGAACAGTTCAAAGGAAGGCTGTTACCGAGGTGGGAGCGGTAGCCACTAAGGGCAAGGGTAAGAAGAAGAAAGCGCCGGTTAGGCGCAAGGCAAAAAGCGTAGAAGAACCAGAAGTACAAGAGATATCTAAACATGATAGTTCAGCGCATGCGAAGAAAATGAAAGCTAAGAAAGGACGTCATCCTGACGCCGCACCGACTTTTGTAACAGAGGAGAAGTTCACAGCAGAGATGGGTAAACTGCAAAAGACTTTACAAGCAGTGCTAGACAACCAGAATAAGACTACGTCTGAGGGAGCAACCAAGAGTGGTACTGAGAAGAAGACCGAGGAAGACAGTCTACCACGGACTGAGATAGGAAACAACTCGGTGACAACTCCGATTGTTGTTAATGAACCAAAGACAGTGAAAGGGTGCTCGTTCAAGACCTTCGCTTCGTGCAAGCCTCCGACGTTCAACGGGGAGCGCAATCCCGTTCTGGCTTTGAAATGGGTTCGTGAGATGGAGTTAGCATTTGATACTAGCAAGTGCGCCGATGAAGATAAGGTACTATTTGCAATGTCAATGATGAAGTCTGAGGCCATCTATTGGTGGGATGTTGAGACCGGAGGTAGGGGATCGAAGGTAGCTAAGGGCATGTCGTGGGAATCGTTTGTTAGGAGGTTCAGAGCACAGTTTTGCCCGTTGGTGGCGGTTAAGAAACTTGAAGAGGAATTTCTGGGATTGGAGCAGGGGTCGATGTCGGTCCAGGAGTATACATCAAAGTTTATCGAGAAGGCTAGATTTGCTGAACTGTATGTGCCTACGGAAGAGCGGCGCATAGAAAGATACATTTATGGGCTAAAGAGCAGCATAAGGGAGTTGGTGCAAGTGAAAGAGCCGTCTACTTTTCAGGCTGCGGTAGATACTGCGGAACTCACTGAGAAGAAAATGAACAGACAGTTGACAGAGAGGGTCGGAGACAAGCGGAAATGGGAGGGACCAACCAGGGATGGAAAGAGGTCGAGTGCGCCTAGACCCGAGCTGCGGGTGGGACCTAGAACAGGAGAGAAGCCGTGTGGTAAGTGCAACCGGATGCACAAGGGAGAGTGTTTGGTGGATAAGGGCGGATGTTTCAAGTGCGGGAAAACAGGGCATATGGCTCGAGACTGTCGCGGTTCGAAGACATGTTATCAGTGTGGTTCGCCAGATCACGTCAAGTGGGACTGCCCACAGTCAAAGAAAGAGTATGCTGGAAGTGACGGCGGTAGTAGCGGAGGAAACGGCGGGGAGAGAAAGGTGGAGCCGGCTCGCGCGAGGGCGAGGGCTTTCCACATGTCGGCGGAGGAGGCGGTAGATACGCCTGATGTGGTGACAGGTACTTTCCCAATTGACTCGATTTATGCTAAAGTATTGTTTGACTCGGGCGCCAATCGCTCGTTTGTGTCGCCTAACTTTACTCGAAAACTACAAGTGAAACCCAAGAGGTTGAACTTTGGGTTTGAGGTAGAAGTGGCTGATGATAGTCGAGTCTGGGTGAAAGAGGTCTACGAGGGGTGTAACATTGACGTAGACGGTCACTCGTTTCCTTTGCGTTTGTACCCGATGGGGATGGGGGAGTTTGACGTGGAACTAGGAATGGATTGGTTAGCGGAGAATGACGCTAGTATAGTGTGTAATAAGAAGTTGATCCGTATCGCCCTGCCTGATAAGAAGGAAGTAGTGATCTATGGGGATCGCCGTGATAGGAAGTCGTGTATGATTTCTATGTTGAAAGCTAGGCGGTGTCTGGGGAAGGGATGTCTAGGGTATTTAGCGTATGTACTAGATGCTAAGAAAGAGAAGAAAGAAGTAAGAGATGTGCCGATAGTCAGTGAGTACCAGGAAGTGTTTCCGGATGACTTGACGAGTCTACCCCCAAATCGCCAAGTAGAGTTCAGAATAGATTTGATGCCCGGGACGGCACCGATTGCACGTGCGCCCTATCTTCTGGCACCGGCAGAAATGAAGGAGATGACGCAACTACAAGAGTTATTAGACAAGGGTTTCATTCGTCCGAGCTCATCACCTTAGGGAGCGCCGGTACTTTTTGTAAAGAAGAAGGACGGATCTATGCGGATGTGCATAGATTACCGTGAACTCAACAAAGTAACAGTGAAGAACAAGTACCCGCTTCCGAGGATCGATGACCTCTTCGACCAGTTGCAAGGTGCGAGCTACTTTTCGAAGATAGATTTGAGATCGGGCTACCATCAGCTAAAGGTGAGAGAGGAGGACGTGTCGAAGACAACCTTTCGTACGAGGTACGGACATTATGAGTTCCTAGTCATGCCCTTTGGCTTGACTAACGCCCCGACAGTGTTCATGGATTTGATGAACATGGTGTGTAGCTCGTTGTTGGACAAGTGTGTGATCGTCTTCATTGACGATATTCTGATTTACTCACGTACCCGTGAGGATCATGAGAAACATCTTCGGGCAACCATAGAATTGTTGAAACGCGAGAAGTTGTACGCCAAGTTTTCGAAGTGCGAATTTTGGTTGAGGGAAGTTCAATTCTTGGGTCACGTAGTGTCAGCGGATGGAATCAAGGTGGACCCCGCTAAGATTGAAGCTATTAAGAGTTGGGAGCCGCCAAGGTCGCCATCGGAAGTGAGAAGTTTTCTTGGGTTAGCGGGCTATTACCGGAAGTTCATTCAGGACTTCTCTCGTATAGCCACACCGTTGACCGCTTTGACAAGGAAGAACGTCAAGTTCGTATGGACCGAAGCGCAAGAAGCCACATTCGAGAAGCTGAAAGAGAGTTTAAGCAGCGCTCCGATCTTGTCATTACCAGACGGACCAGAAGGTTTTGTAATCTACAGCGATGCTTCTAAGCTCGGGCTAGGGTGTGTTTTAATGCAAAACGGGAATGTTATTGCCTACGCATCCCGACAGTTGAAAGAGCACGAGAAGAACTACCCTACGCACGACATGGAGCTAACGACGGTGGTGTTCGCTTTGAAAATATGGCGACACTACCTGTACGGAGTGAAGTGTCAGATTTACACCGACCACAAGAGTCTGAAGTACCTGTTTGATCAGAAGGAATTGAATATGAGACAGAGGAGATGGATGGAGCTACTAAACGACTACGACTGTGAAATCCTTTACCATTCGGGCAAAGCGAATGTTGTAGCTGATGCGTTGAGTCGGAAGGAACGAGGAGAGTCGACCAAAGTGGTGGCTTTCAGAGTCGAGGAAACTTCGAACCTTCTAGATGAAGTTAAGAAGTTTCAAGAAGAGACGTTACTAGGGGAGAATGTAAAGAGTGAGCGAGTTGTTGGAGTTTCATCCTTGTTCAAAGTCAACATCGGTGGATTAAAGTGTATGAAGGACCGGGTGTGGGTTCCCAAGTTGGGAAACTTGAGAGTAAGCATCTTGGAAGAAGCGCATAAGTCGCGGTATTCTATGCACCCGGGGACGAATAAGATGTATCGAGACTTAAGACAATTCTACTGGTGGCCGGGAATGAAGAAGGACATCGCTCACTTTATGGAGCGGTGGTGTAATGTGTTTGAAGGTTAAAGCAGAACATCAACGACCGTACAGAGAACTTCAGTCTACAGTGATACCAGTGTGGAAATGGGATAATTGTTAGTCCCAGATGGTTATAACACGTATTGTAGAAGGGGGGGGGGGGTTGAATACAATACTCAAAATTTTCACAATTTTAATTCTATTATTGAAAATCTTTCAACAAGAATTACACATAGAAAACTTAAGACTGTTGCGGAAAAGAACAGATAAACTATTCTAACAATCTTACACAAAGTATACTAACAAAACAACTAAGAACACTTAGAACAAAGCTATAAAGTTTTTAAGCAATATGGAGATTTCTTGCACTGAGAGAGATTTCCAAAAAGCGTAGTTTGCATGGAGTCTTCTACTTCCTTTTATAGTGAGGATAAGAGTACTAAGCATTAAATGCTTGGTACACATGTCTTCAGGAGACTTGCTTCGTACCAATGGACTTCTGAAAAGTTGATATGTCAACATCACCTTTTCCTTGGTACAAGGAATAGAACCCATGCAGAAAGGGACTTTAGCTGAAAGTGGATAAAACGACAAATAGTCACTTTTACCTGGCAAAGGATATTGTCCAATAATAAATGATCTTCTTGATGTGTATTCCAATGCAATCATACCGAAGGTATTCCACCGATATCACTGACATAGGTCTTCGAAATCATCTGCAAGAAAATCCATTTACACAGAGATCCCACCGAGATGAACATCCTTATCGGTGGGATGGATTTGGCCGATGTGTTAAGACACCATCGGTGGTGAGCATGTCCACCGACGTGTGAAGACACCATCGGTGGCGAGCATGTCCACCGACGTGTGAAGACACCGTCGGTGGTGAGGATGTCCACCGATGTGTGAAGACACAATTTGGTGGACATTGACTTGTATGAATCTTGAGACGAGTCTTCTTAATTCTGCAAAGAGAATCTCTTCAAGCTTGGTTTCGGTTGATCTTCGACTTCACCGAACAATTTCTATCTTGTACAAGTCATTCAAAGAACCATGCTAAAATATTCTAAGTAGGATTTTAGGGAAAACATCGGTGAGTCAATTTCAAATCTTTGGTGACCCAACAATCTCCCCCTATTTGAATTTGAGCTCCTTCCTTTGAATATTTAAGAATATTGAAAAGTAAAATGCATTTTGACCCTTTTTACTCTTTTTGGGTTCTTTTCATATAGACCATTCTTTTTGTTCTTTTTGATCTATTTTTCTTTTGTAAGAGTATGTATACTATTTACACTATTTACAAGTAAATAAAAGTAAGGTTATGTGCAGAAAGAAAATTCAAATAGAAAAGTACTTGTATTTGGATAAGTTTTTCTCGTACATGTGACAAAAAGAGAAACAAACTTTTACAAGTACCACATAGAAAGATGAAAATCTATTTCTTGGAAGTTTGTCGGCGCTTGATCTCATCCAGCACATTTCGGTAGAATGGTTGAGCTTCGGGGATGTAAGGAAATAGATTGGAGATGCCTTCAAGGAACAAAGTATCGGCGATGGGGATTTGTGCAAACCTGAAGAAAGGCCGACGACCGAAACCATCATTAACGAACAACCCAGGAATCGGTGAGAGGCTCAAAGTCGTAGTAGGATAAGGCACAGATGTAGGAATGGACAGATTCAAGTTGCTCACATTTGGAGTTTTCCCTTCGGTTGCCATTTCCTTGAACACTTTGTCGGTAGGATTCTTGACTTTGGGAAGACGGATTTCCTCTTTCATCGATTGAAGTTTTGCCCTTTCATCGGAGGATAGGACTATGTTGTGTTTTCTTTTGATCTCTTTCATCTTTTCCATCAATCCATCAATGCATTTGACAAAGATGTCCTTCTTTGGGTTTACACTTCTGAGCAGGTGTTGAGAGATTTCATACCATTCGGGGAGACCGAAATGCTCGAGGTGAATATCTCTCACACTTTTCATCGAGCCATCTTCTCTATCAATGATTAGCCTGATATCTTTCGGGTTGGTTCTGGAGGTGGCAATTTTGACGTTTGAGATCGGGGATCTATTAAGTCGGTGGTGCATGGTCTTTTTGTACCATGAAATTTCTTCGTTCCTTTCTTCTTCGATGGAACTCATCACCGATTTTTGGGTGAAAATGGGGTCGGCAGACTTGGCTTTAATAGCCTCTTCCTTGGCAACTTTCACGGAGAGAGCCTTAGAATCATCTAAGGCCTTTTGAGCGCGTCTGGCTTCCTCAATCTCCCGAGGAGTCAGACCGAGGCTTGATTCCAGATATTGTTGAGAAGGAGGCTTTAGCTTTAAGGATTGAGCATCGGCAGGTCGAGTCCCATATTTTGCTAACTCTTTGCTTTTCTTTTCTTCTTCGGCCAACTGTTCAGCTGTGATTGTTTTCTTGCCTTTGTCTTTGGGGGTTTTGTATTTTTGCTCCCCCTCAGAAGATGCTTGGATTTTCTCCCCCTCAACTACTGCATGTATTATTTCCACCGATGGTGATTTCGGTGGTGTGGAGAGAAGATCGGTGGTACCTGTATGTTTCGGTGGAGACGGTGATGTTTTCGGTGAAGGCATAGCTTGAGCTTTGGTGGCTTGTGATGATTTATCGGTGGAAGGTGGAGGCATGTTGCTGATAGATCTCTTGATGGAGGGTAATTTTGGTTGACCAACAGACTTCTCCCCCTCAGCAGCAGCCGGAATCTTAAAACCCAACTGTTGAAAACAACTATCAAACTTGGTGTGAAGAAGAGCCAAGCTTTGAGTGGTTTCATCGGAGATCATAGTGAAATCACCCAAGTCCATTTCCCATTGGGCTTTCTCCTGTATGTTGTCAGTTTTGGTGTGAAGAGTGTTGAGGGATTCGGTGATGCTGGAATGAAGACTTTGATGAGACCGGTTCTCTTGAAGAAGCCTCTGAAGTTCAGTATCCTTGACTAGAGAGGATACCCTGAAAGCACCAAAAGATAGAGCAAGATCCCCATGAGACTTTATCAAGGATTCCACCTTGGAAGACAATGAACCAATCGTATTAGAGACAGGCCGAAGAGCGTCGGCAAGAGCATCTGACATAATCCGTGGCAACTGAGACTCAATCACCAAGATTCTGGAGTTGGCCTGTGCAAGCATGCAAAGAGTCGAGTGTTTGAAGGATTCAAACTGAGTGCCGACGAGCCGACATTGGCGAGCACATTCCTGAACATCGTCAAGATAGTCAGAAGGCAACCGAGAAGTTGTAGAGGCATTACCACCGAATTTCGAGAGACGGAATTGGAGACGGAGTTGATCTTCTTTGGGAGTGAGATTGGGTAGGTAATCCGATAATACATCGGGATAAAGAGTTCTCGGTGGTTGCTTTGACGGTGAGGGGGATCTTCGGGGTGGGGGTTGCTTCGGCGGTGAGGGAGATCTTCGGGGTGGGGGTTGCTTCGGTGAGGGAGGCTCGGTGGACATCTCTTCGGTGGACGGGATGGTTCGGGGAGAACCAGTGTCACCTAAAAGAAAATCAAAGAAGTCATTTGGGGGGGATTCGGTGGGGGGGAACCCTGATCGGGTTGTGCTTCGTCATCGATCATAAACTGATCGGGTGAAAGGTCGTGTAGTGTCAAATCTACGCCTTCGAGGGGAGAGTCCCCGAAGTCATCTCTACCACCCGAAGAGATGAGTGGAGAGGCAAAAGATGGGATCTCCATGTCTACAACTGTAGTCTTTTGAGAGACTGCAGAGGAGTCGGTAGTAGGTTTAAGAAAGTCCCGTGGATGGGATGGTTCGATCAAAGGTGCCCGAGACCTTTTTAGAGAAGACCTAGGGGGGGAGGGGAAGATGAGTGCCTCCGCTTAGAAGGTTTTCGAACCGGGGAAGTCACCGATGGTTTTGTCGGTGCCATGGTCCTGGAATCGGTGGCGGAGATGTCGGGGGCCGTAAGATTTTTCTTTTTCGCGCCCACCGACTTTACTTTGGGACGGAGAGAAGGGGCCACTACAGTCGGAGCGACCTCGGAAATGTTCGGGTGTTGAAACCCGGGAATTTCCGCATCACCCCAATGTAGATCGGGAGAGTGAGCGAAAGTAACCATACCTTGTCTCAAAGGGCGATCGGAGGCGAGAGGTCCAACGTTTAAGGTTTTGATGCCGACGACCGGAGAAGACCAATCATAAGTAAATCGGGGAGAAGAGGATAGGCGGTCTGCTTCCAAAGCGTTTCCAAGCTTGTGCTGAATAATCATTGAGATGAATCGCGGGTAGGCGATGTAACACTTCTTGGGGTGCTTAATCACCTCAACGAGTTCGGTGAAGAAGTACTGTGCAAAGTCGACATGCCTTTGAAAAATTAGGGCATGAGCAAGTTTCATGATGTAGGATGGAGATTGATCGTGTCCGCTGGTTTTGCGAGAGAGGCAGTGAATAACATGTGCAAAGAAGAAGTTCCATACACCTCCCATTTTGCCACGGAGAAGAGTGCCAGGACCTTTGGAGCCTTTGGAGGAATCGTCGATCACATAACCAGTCGTCTGAATAACTTCTTCATGTATGTTTTCCACATACATGTCATCATAGGCGGGAAAGGCATCTATCCTGAGGGCTAGACGAACATCATCGACCCCAAAGGTAAGGTCGTGATCACCTTCGTCTTCAGTGAGAATGGAGGCGTGAATAGCGTCGTTCGAAGGGTCGTACACACAGGTTAACCAGAAGTTACCAATGAGCAGCTTGCTCATCTTCGGATTACAGGTAAAAGCATGAAGAAGAGGGGATCGAGTGAGAAACTTAGTTACCGTAGAGAACTCGGGATGAGATGGGTCGGGTTCGAAACGAGCAATGTGATTGCATGCGTTGAACTTGAGGTCCGCAAAGCATGTAGGAGTCGCATTCTTGGGGGATGCCATGGTGAATGAAAGAAGAAGAAACAAGAGGAATTGCAGGTTTTATGCAAAGGATGAGAGAAGAAGATGAATGAGGAAGATGGGTGGTCGAATATCTAGGTGGAGGAAACGGGGTTTAGGGATTTGAAAAAGAAGAGGGAATGGTTATGTGGATGAGAAAGAAAGGTTTAAAAAAAATCAAAAAAATCAAAAATAGTAATGATGAGAGCATTGGAAGTTGTGATGAAGGGCCGTTATATGGAATGGGAAGGGTCGTGACTGACACATAGGGTTAGGGTTGATGTGATCGAGAGAAGTGTAGGATAAGATTTCACACAATCGGTGTGGGGTTTGGTGGTGGAGATCTTACCGATGAGAAAAAAATTGCAACGGAGATCGGTTATATCGGTGGGAAGATTGAAGAGAATCTCGGTGAAGAGCAATTCCACCGATGAGGATAGACCTAGAGGGTTGATTTTGGTGTAGAGAATGATAATCACCACCGAAATCATTACCACCGAAAAGTAAATTCCATTCTTGAGTTACAAAAACCACCGAAGGTGTTACCACCGAATTGATTTTGTGATTGTCGGTGTGATCTCGAGAATCGGTGTAGCACATAGCCACCGATTGGTACATTCGGCCACCGATACATTGAGAATCAGTGAACTAGATTTTTTTTTCTTTCTAAATACAGCATACCAAGTTCACTTATCAGAAAATTAAACCTGGCTTCATCTAAGGGCTTGGTGAACAAATCGGCAAGCTGAAGATCTGTACGAATGAAGTGCAGCTCAATGTCACCTTTGGAGATGTGGTCCCTGATGAAATGATATCTGGTATCTATGTGCTTTGATCTGGAATGGAGAATGGGATTGTTTGCAATAGCTATTGCACTAGAATTGTCACACAGAATGGGAATCTTTGAGTAGATTTGATTGTAGTCCCTTAGTTGATTTTTCATCCACGGGATCTGGGCACAGCAACTTCCAGCAGCAACATATTCAGCCTCAGCAGTTGATGTTAAGACTGAGTTCTGTTTCTTACTGGACCAACTGACTAATTTTCCACCAAGAAGTTGGCAGCTACCTGTAGTACTCTTTCTATCAATCTGGGAACCTGCATAACCTGAATCTGAATACCCAATTAGTTCAAAACCCGAGTCTTTGGGATACCAAAGACCCAGGTGCAAGGTACCCTTGAGATACCGAAAAATCCGTTTTACAGCCTTTAAATGTGATTCTTTTGGATTGGCTTGATAACGGGCACATAGACAAGTAGCAAACATAATATCCGGTCTGGTAGCAGTTAAATACAGAAGAGAACCAATCATTCCTCGATAATTGGTAACATCCACAGATTCACCTTTTAGATCAGCATGAAGTTTCAAAGGTGGTGCCATGGGAGTTTTCATAGGAGAGCTATCTAAAAAATTGAATTTCTTCATAAGGTCACGAATGTATTTACTTTGGTTGATAAAAATCCCTTCTGAAGATTGCTTGACCTGAAGGCCTAAAAAGAATGTAAGTTCTCCCATCATGCTCATCTCATATTCACTCATCATGAGAGAAGCAAACTCATCACATAGTGATTCATCAGTGGCACCAAAGATGATGTCATCAACATAAATTTGGACAAGAATAAGATTACCTGAGGTTTCCTTGATGAAGAGAGTGTTGTCAATTTTACCTCTGGAATACCCATGCTTTAAAAGAAAGTTGGCAAGAGTGTCATACCAAGCACGTGGAGCTTGCTTGAGACCATAGAGAGCCTTGTCTAATCGGTACACATGGTCTGGATGAGCTGGGTCTTCAAAACCAGGTGGTTGTTTCACATAGACTTCCTCTGCAAGTTCCCCATTGAGGAAAGCACCTTTGACATCCATCTGAAAGACCCTGAAATTTCGGTAGACAGCATGAGCCAGAAAGATTCTTATGGCTTCAAGTCTTGCAACATGGGCAAAAGTTTCATCATACTCAATGCCTTCTTCCTGTCGGTATCCTTGAGCAACCAGTCTGGCCTTGTTTCTGATAACTGTGCCTTCTTCATCCATCTTGTTTCTGAAAATCCATTTGGTTCCAATGATTGTCTTCTTTGGAGGTCTGGGAACCAATCTCCAAACTTTGTTTCTTTCAAATTGAGAAAGCTCTTCTTGCATGGCAGTGATCCAACAAGGATCTGATAGAGCTTCATCAATCTTTTTGGGTTCAATAAGAGATAGAAAATTCACATAGAGACAAATATTTCCAACTCCTTTGCGAGTTTGAACACCAGCTTGTTGATCACCAATGATTTGGTCTATTGGGTGATCTTTGGTCCATTTTGTGGCAGGAGGTAAAGGTGGTGGAATATTTTGTGTAGAACAGGATGTTGGAGTGGGATAAGAGATTCGGTGGACAGATGAGTTTTCGGTGGAAGGCATGGGATCGGTGGAAAGGTGTATGTCGGTGGGAGGAATCATGTCGGTGGGAAGATGGTCAATTTCGGTGGAAAGGATGTTTGGCACTAAGGAAGGTGACCCAACTTAATTATTTGAGGTAGATGGATTTGATGGGTTCAAAGGAATGGAGGATGCATCGGTGGAGTTGACTATGGGAGCATTACCTATGCATGAGGAAATCCATCTGTGTAATTCATCATCATCATTTGAAAGAGATGATGATCTTAGATCATCAAATTTGACATGAATGGACTCATCAATGCATTTTCTCCTGAGATTATATACACGATATGCTTTGGAGGATAGAGAGTATCCAACAAAGATTCCTTCATCAGCTTTGGGATCAAACTTCCCAAGATTGTCACGATCATTTAGAATAAAACACACACAACCAAAGACATGAAGAAAGCCTATATTTGGTTTTCTGCCATGAAAAACTTCATAAGGGGTCTTGTCATGTCTCTTGGATATCATCGACCTATTTTGGGTAAAGCAAGCCGTATTAACAGCTTCATCCCAAAAATAGGTGGGAAGATTTGATTCACTTAGCATTGATCTAGCAGCCTCACATAGAGTTCTGTTCTGTTCTTTCCACTACTCCATTTTGCTGAGGAGTTCTAACGGCAGAGAAATTTTGATACATTCCTTTCTCATTGAAAAAGTCTTCGAGAGCACTGTTTCTGAATTCAGTGTCATTGTCACTTCTCACCGATCGTACAAGTTGCCCATTTAGAACTTCATTTTTTTGACAAAGTTGATGATGTCTTCAGTTGCATCACTTTTATACCTGAGAAAAGATACCAAGTATATCTAGTGAATTCATCAATAATAACAAGAATGTACCTTTTGCCACCAAGACTAGGAGTGCTGACTGGTCCACATAGATCCATGTGCAGCATTTGGAGAGGTAGAGTGATGGAAGAGCATTGCTTGGTTTTGAAGGATGTTTTGGTGAGCTTCCCTTTTTCACATGCATCACACAGCTTTTCTTTAACAAAGTTCAACTTTGGCATGCCAGTCACCAGTTCTTTGTTTGAGATTTTATGGAGTGTTTTGAAGTTCAGATGAGATAGACGTTTATGCCACAACCAGTTCCTTTTGGCTGTGTCATCTGACACAAAGCAGACTGTTAGGTCCATGATCTTCATACAATCCAAGTATTGTGTAACAAGATGATGAAGAACATTATTGAAAAAGAAATCTAACCTAGAGAGAACACAAAGTGATTAGAGATCTACATCTTGTATTAATGAATTCACTTCTTACAAACTACAAATAAAGACCTATTTATAGTCTTCATCACTTGCTACAACAATTAAGCATAAGCCCTTTAACACAGCTATTGCTTTACAAAACTTTCTATTATAAAGGACAACTTCAGTGTCCTAACATTCTCCCCCTAAAGTTTTGGAAAGCAAATCATCTTCAAATCATTAGCTCCTCTCCCCCTTGATTTCCTTGTAAAAACTTTAGCGGTGCATTCTTCAAATGTAGGCTTGGCTCCCCCTTGAATGTTGCTCTTATTCATCATATTTTCAACTTTGAGAAAACTTAGATCCAATGTACTCCACTAAGTGCACGAACAACATCTCCAAAATGTAGAAACTCGAGCTTGTTCCGATAAGCCCATAAGAATGATAACGAGTGAGTTTTGAATGAAAAACCAAATGCATTCTTAGTGTAAAACAAGGAATCCGTCGTTTTATCACGAGTTGAGTAGGAATTCGGCTTAAGAGCTTGATACGAATTTGCTCGAAGAAGGAACGGTAAAAACATGCGCTACTCGGTAGGGATGAGACGACCCAAGCAAATAACATTGTTCAGCAACTGTAGAGAAATGCTCGTCTTCAAAATACTTCAAGCCACTGAATGAAGAGAATCCAGAACTTCAATCTTCAAGAAATAGCTGGATGATTATAAGCACTCAAAAGTCTGAATCACAACCAAAGCACCAGAACAATGATTGCAAGCTCTCACAATTCTGGTTGATCAAGTCAGAAGAATGATAAAGAGCACTCAAAGGTCTAGCATCGTCAACAAAACTTCAGAATAATGATTGCAAATATTCAAGCGTCTCTTCCAATCCAATCAAAGACTGAACTCCAACAATCAACTTCTGAATATCTTGAAAGACTTGAGCTCTTTTAAACTTTGACAGTTGCTAAATGTATGTGGCAAGCTGAATATCTGAATGATGTCACACACGCGTTATGCTAAAATCCATGAACAATGTCCCCCTCCTGAGACTTAGCACTGGGGTTCCGCTACCCGGTTAGCGGATTTTTTTATATAATGAGAAATATTTTTCAATAAATTTCTTGGATCCGAAACCATCAGAATTCGGATGTAGGCAGATTCGAAACCATGGATTCGGATTAAGTAGGGTGCGAAATCAGCTCAATTCGGATCATGTTAGGTGCGAAATCAGGGAATTCGAATCATGTAGAGTGCGAAATCAATGAATTCGGATCGTGAAGGGTTCGAAATCATGGAATTCGAATCATGAAGGGTTCGAAATCATGGAATTCGAATCATGAAGGGTTCGAAATCACTCAATTCGAATCATGAAGGGTCCGAAATCAAGACAATTCGAATCATGAAGGGTCCGAAATCAGGGCAATTCGAATCATGAAGGGTCCGAAATCAATGACTCCGGATCATGTAGGGTTCGAAATCAAGCCATTTCGTATCATGTTGGATGTGAAACCATGCCTATCTTGAATAAATGGAATTCGAAACCATTAGAATGAGGATTAGAAAGATGCGAAGCCATCCATACCTTTGAATCTTTAGGTGTAAGCACATTCCGAAATTCAGAACTAAGATGACCAAATTCAGCAATATTTCGGACTTCACAAGATCCGAAACCAACAACTCTGAACAGTTCGAAACCATCTAAGCCATCCAAACAGTAGTAGCATCCGAAACCATGAACAGTAAAGCATGAAGGATTCGAAACCATCAATGAACAGTAAATGATGAAGGATCCGAATTCATCAATGAACAGTAAACGATGAAGGATCCGAATTCATCAATGAACAGTAAACGATGAAGGATCCGAATTCATCAAGAATAATCCGAATTCATCAAGAATAATCCGAATTCAAGTAACAGCATTCGAAAATCACTAAAATCATCATAACTTCTTCAATTCTTGACCAATTTCAGTGATTCTTTCGCAGACTTATTCGAAAAATGAAGATGAACAGATTTCTAGTTGATCAAAACATGTAATTCGATCGATTTGATGAAGTTTTGATCCAAAAAGTGAGTTCGACTTTTTTTCTTGAACAAACACCATAAATCTCCGAAATCTGAGCAAAATAGGGCTAAAAACACTTGAATTGTGAAGATCCAATGATCGTATCGATGAAAAATTCTTCGATTTGGCTCTGATACCACTTGTTCCTTGAAGTAAAAAGATGTAACAGTTAAAGATATCACCTGAGAAGTGTGAGTTCTAAACTGATTTGTTTAGAAGTCTTAGTCTTTGAAGTACGGGTCCTGAACTGAATTGTTCAGAAGCCATAAACATTGAAGCACGAGTCCTGAATTGATGTATTCAGAAACCAAAATCTCTTTTAAGTGCGGGTCCTAAACTGATATGTTTAGAAACCATTGCCGTTGAAGCACGGGTTTTGAACTGATATGTTCAAAAGCCAATGTTCTTTGTCTCCCCCTTAATGGTACAAATATTCTTCAAAAAATCCACCGCTTCTCTTCTGTTTTCAGTCATGTGTGTAGTATGAATTTACAAGTCAGTACAACACATGATAAACCTGCAAAACAGATTAAGCAGATTTTGGTACCCAACATGTCTTGGGTCCTGGCTTGTTAAGCGGAGCTCTATAGGAAGGAAAATGATAAGTACCATACCAATATTGAGCACTCTCATTTTTAATAAAATCATTAGTACCACAATAAGAACAATAAAGATTCTTTTGTGCTAACCTGATTAAATGATTTGCGGAATAGAATGAATCAGGATTAGCAAAAGGTTTAGCTTTCAGATTAGTGTTCTTGTTGGGAACAGAGGATTTTGGCTCACCTTTTTCAGTTGACGTGCCTTTTACTCTCCATTGCATGTTAACTTTCTTATATGAAGGAAGATCAGCATATTGATACTTGGAAGAATTATCCACCGAGTGATCATAGAATAGATTAGAAGGACGAATCAGACATTCTGAGTAGCATTTGGATTTGTTAAATGACTTCACTTTGTAAGATAAGTCATTCCGTTCCTTGGTCACCAAATCAAGCTTCTTCTGAATATTAGACTTGACCCTCTTTTCTTTCATGATGTCAGTCGATAATGCAGCCAAATTCATTGTCAATTTATGAATTTCCTGCCGAAATATCTTCCTTTCTTTAGAAAAGTCGTCTTTAACGCACCTAGCCTGAAAGTCAGCTTTCTTCATCTTTTCTAGCTCTTGACTTTCTTTATCTAACTCTTGTCTTTCCTTTTCTAAGTCCTTATGAAGATCAGAAATTTTCTTTGACAGTTTCGCATTCTTCACTTCAAAGCTTTTCTTTTCTTTTTCATACTCGACCCTTTCCTTCTCCAACTTCTCCTTTTCAAGAAATAAAACTTTCTCAAAGTCAGAAACTTGTTTTGAAAGTTTTATACAATTACGTTCAATTACTTCCTTTTCTTTAAGAATCTTCTCTCTCTTGTCTTCAATGCTCTTCAGATCAGCATTTTCTTTTTGAAGAGTTGTTACTTTCTCTTGAAGTTTCTCGATTTGATCGTGCAGACTTGAGTTGTCTTTGTCTTTCTTTGTTTCAAGACCTGCAATATATACTTCAAGATCAGTAATTCTTTTAGTAAGTAAAACATTTTGTTCTTTAAAAATAAAATTTTCATTTGAAGAAGAAATGTCTAAAATATGTCTCTTCAAATCAGCATATTCTTCCTCCATTGTCTTTATACTCCCTTGAAGCTCCTTCATGTTATCTTGATGAGTTGAAATCTCAAATGTCTTATTTTTCTCTTGAGTAACTTCAAGCACTACAATCTTGTCATTCAAATCTTTCAGTTCGGACTCAAGAGAAGAGACTTTGTCTTCTAATAAGGCTTTCTCAGACTTGAGCTTTGTAATTTTTCTTGCATCTTCATTAGTATGTGTTATGTATCTATCAATAAAACCTTCAAGACGCTTGATCTCATCTTTA
The DNA here is from genome assembly GCA_033807775.1 of Saussurea involucrata. Taxonomy (NCBI): domain Eukaryota; kingdom Viridiplantae; phylum Streptophyta; class Magnoliopsida; order Asterales; family Asteraceae; genus Saussurea; species Saussurea involucrata. Next base: position 49,185,340 of record CM066315.1, read on the forward strand.
GCTTCAGAAAGAGTCCATTTTCTCTCTTTTCCTAACTGATACCATATTCTCCCACTTAAATTCTCTATGCCAGACATCTTGAAGAATGCTAGAAGATTGATCGTTCAGAAAATCAAGCAGAAAAAATTTTATATAAAAATTTTTCTTGAAAAGCTCTTAAAGTGTATGAAATACACTATAGAAAAAATATCGGAATAAAAAATTTTCTCAAAAAACTCTTAATTTTTTTTTTAAATCACAAGAATTCGGATGAATAAGGATTCGAAATCAATGAATTCGAATGAATAAGGGTTCGAATTCAATGAATTCGGATGCTGAAGGGTTCGAATTGAATGAATTCGGATGCTGAAGGATACGAATTCAATGAATTCGGATGAAGAAGGATTCGAATTCACCCAATTCGGACTTAACTTGGTTCGAATTCACTCAATTCGGACTTAACAGGGATCGAATTCTATCCTTGGTAAATCAAAACCAACTCAGATTTATCCACAACTCCTCAATTCGAATCTAACAGGGTTCGAATTCAACTCAATTCGAACTTAACAGAGTTCGAATTCAATGAATTCGAAAGCTTCTTGAGTCGAATTCTATACTTGTGATGCCAAGAACACTCCGAATTCCCTTTGAATGATCCGAATTGTGTATGAATGATCCGAATTCACCAAGAATGATCCGAATTCTGCACTTCGAACTTAAAAAACACTAAATCAGCCATAACTTTTTCAATTCTTGATCAAACATTGGATTATATTGTTACTTAGTCCCATATCAATGATATAGACATTTTCCATCCTTTTTCCAGATAACACTACGTTGAAGTTCTTGTCCACAACAGTACAGATACAAAGTTCAAAAATAACTTTATATCCAAGATCACACAGTTGGCTAATGCTGAGAAGATTATGCATGAGGCCTTCAACAAATGCCCCTTTATTGAAAGTGACAGATCCATTAGTGAGAGTTCCATATCCTTTGGTGTAACCTTTAGAGTTGTCACCAAAAGTTACAGATGGACCTTTTCCAGACACATAGTTGATGAGAAGAGATTTGTTTCCCGTCATGTGGCGTGAGCACCCACTATCCAGATACCATATTTGATGGTGCTAAAAAACCTGAGAGTATGATGTCGAGCACCCAGTTGACACCAAAGCCATTGGAGAGGTAGCTTTTTCAGAATCTTCCATATCTTCTGAGATGGCCATGAAACACTTGTTGGGAGAGTTGTTGTCACTGTCAGAGGCCTCTTCTTCCCAATCATGAATTTCGGCCATGAGTCCTTTTCCTTTTCTAAGGAGACCCTCATTTCTTTATTTTTCTTTCTTTTTCTTTCTTGTATTTGGCTTTGTACTTCTCAGCCCTTTCTTGATGATCTTTGGTTGAGGAGTGAGTATCTTTCTTGGTAAGGTTTGATTTAAAAGTGTTATTTTTGGGTTTTTCATACTTGGAAGAAAGCTTGTCAGAAGATGAATTTCTAGATTTCATCACACGCTTACTTCTGCACTCAGCTGCAAAGTGTCCTTTCTTTCCACAGTTAAAACATTCCTCATTTGTCTTATCAGTTGAGGAAGCTTTTGTAGAAGAGAAGGGTTTTCTAAAAGATTTGGATTTATTTGAAAAACGAGATCTGTTTTTGAAACCAACCAACATGGCAATTTCATCAGACAACTGCTTAACCGAGATTTCTTCACCTTCATCATCGGCATCACTTAGATATGCCTCCGATTGGTGAGAAGAGTTGCTTTGGGTTTCATTGTCAGAATCTGATGAAGGATAGGTGATGCGTGGAACACTTTGAGATTTCTTGGAATTTTCACTGACAAGGGCAATAGAAGTGCCCTTTATCTCTTTGATGAAAGATTTCCTTTGTAACTTGGTTTGTTCAAAGTTGAAGAGAGTTCCATATAAAACAGTTAGAGGCATGTACTCAAGGTCCTTGGAAGTTTTGATACAAGTGCACATGTTCTCCCAAAACTCAGGAAGACAATCCATGAACTTGTTTAGAACTTCCTCATTATCATAGACTCTGCCTAGTAACTTCAGATCATTCAGAAGAGAGTTAAAACGATTATAGTAGCTTCTTTCGCTTTAGGGTTTTCTTACTCCTTTCACTGCCGAGCTATATCTTTCCCCTTCCGGTTGAGCTAGTTTTTATCCCTCTTCCTCAATTGCTCTCTGTGTGCGGTATACCTTCAATTCAACAAGCGCTAGAATCAGTCATGCAGTGAGGGATATACTAACATAATTAATACTATAAGAGGACCCTTCATTCAAAGTTCTTTGCTTCTCCTGTAGTACTACTTGCTTTTCTCTCTATACCACGTGGATTGCAGTTCTCCCTTGGCCTATTCTTCGTAGGAGCTGGAAAAGCCAATCCCTGGGAACAGTGAAGCTTCATAAGGTCTTTCTGTGCAGGTAGTCCTCATCTTCACAGATACGTCTATTTTTTCACCGAGCCTCTCTCCGAGACTGTGCCCTGATCATTAAGCCTTTCGTGCTGGTAGGAGCTTTCCCAACAAGGAATTTCGCTACCTTTAAAGTTAAGGGTGCCTTTTACCGGGTTTCGGTAGCCATCTCCCCTGTCATCTGGTCGCCAACTTCCTTGACCTTCAAGCACTGGGCTGGTGTCAACCCATACATGGTCATACGACTTAGCGGACACCTGTGTTTTGGTAAACAGTAGCCCCTGCCTGGTCACTGCAACCCTTAGTGAGGAGGTACTCCATCTCCCGAAGTGACAGGGCTGTTAACCGAGTTCTTTAGAGAGAGTTGTCTCACTCCCTAGTCTCTACCTACCAACCTGTGTAGGTTTTCGGGTATAGGTACCTTCGTACAGAACACATAGTGTGGTCCACATCTCTTTAGCAGTTTCAAAGTTAACTAGAGAATGACAGACTTCATCAGGTAGTGAGAGAGCAATGATTGCTCTAAGCTTTGAATCAAGAGTAACAAGACGTTTTTCTTCATCAGTAAATTTCTTTGGATTTTTGAGAATATAACGTCCAGTACCTTTTGCTTTCTCTTTGTCGGAAGGCTCGGATTCATCGGAATCACTAGAGTCCTTCTTATCAGCGGTTTCCTTACCGGGCCTCTGCGTTTCATAGCGAACCCAGACTCTAGGGATAATAGGTCCCTCTTTGAGAATGGTTGGATATCTAGTATCCACTCCTTCCATGAATAGCATCATACGACTTTTCCAAAGAGAAAAGTTGTTAGGATTAAACTTAGGAGGTTTGGTAATGGAACCATTTTCAGAAAAGTTGTTTTGAAAAGCATTTTCAACAGTTGAAGATGAAGAGGCAGCCATCGCAGATCAAGTTTATGAGTTAAACTTTCTACTTTGATACCACTTGTTAGTCCCAGATGGCTATAACACGTATTGTAGAAGGGGGGGGGGGGGGGGGGGGTTGAATACAATACTCAAAATTTTCACAATTTTAATTCTATTATTGAAAATCTTTCAACAAGAATTACACATAGAAAACTTAAGACTGTTGCGGAAAAGAACAGATAAACTATTCTAACAATCTTACACAAAGTATACTAACAAAACAACTAAGAACACTTAGAACAAAGCTATAATGTTTTTAAGCAATATGGAGATTTCTTGTACTGAGAGAGATTTCCAAAAAGCGTAGTTTGCATGGAGTCTTCTACTTCCTTTTATAGTGAGGATAAGAGTACTAAGCATTAAATGCTTGGTACACATGTCTTCAGGAGACTTGCTTCGTACCAGTGGACTTCTGAAAAGTTGATATGTCAACATCACATTTTCCTTGGTACAAGGAATAGAACCCATGCAGAAAGGGACTTTAGCTGAAAGTGGATAAAACGACAAATAGTCACTTTTACCTGGCAAAGGATATTGTCCCATAATAAATGATCTTCTTGATGTGTATTCCAATGCAATCATACCGAAGGTATTCCACCGATATCACTGACATAGGTCTTCGAAATCATCTGCAAGAAAATCCATTTACACAGAGATCCCACCGAGATGAACATCCTTATCGGTGGGATGGATTTGGCCGATGTGTTAAGACACCATCGGTGGTGAGCCTGTCCACCGACGTGTGAAGACACCATCGGTGGTGAGCATGTCCACCGACGTGTGAAGACACCGTCGGTGGTGAGGATGTCCACCGATGTGTGAAGACACAATTCGGTAGACATTGACTTGTATGAATCTTGAGAAGAGTCTTCTTAATTCCGCAAAGAGAATATCTTCAAGCTTGGTTTCGGTTGATCTTCGACTTCACCGAACAATTGCTATCTTGTACAAGTCATTCAAAGAACCATGCTAAAATATTCTAAGTAGGATTTTAGGGAAAACATCGGTGAGTCAATTTCAAATCTTTGGTGACCCAACAATAATATCACCATCGACTTCGTTACGAAGTTACCAAGGACGCCGAAGGGTAACGATGCGATTTGGGTAATTGTGGATGTACTCACCAAGTCGGCGCATTTCTTACCAATCAAGGAGTCAGATTCATTGGAGAAGTTAGCCCGATTATACATCAACGAGATTGTATCTAGGCACGGAGTGCCGCGATCCATCGTGTCTGACCGCGATAGTCGGTTCACGTCAGCATTTTGGAGAAGTCTTCAACGAGAGTTAGGTTCGCAATTGAAGTTAAGCACGACTTATCATCCCCAAACGGATGGTCAAAGCGAGAGGACTATTCAGACTTTGGAGGATATGCTACGAGCGTGTGTAATCGATTTCAAGGGGTCGTGGGAAGTGCATTTACCGTTGATAGAGTTCTCATACAATAACAGTTATCATGCGAGTATCCAGGCAGCACCATTCGAAGCATTGTACGGACGGAAGTGTCGTACACCGTTATGTTGGAACGAGGTGGGAGAGAGACAGTTGGCAGGCCCGAAAATAGTGCAACTGACAGAGGACAAAATAGAATTGATCCGCGAGAAGATGAGAATCGCGCAAGATCGACAAAGAAAGTACGCGAACAAACGAAGGAAGCCCATTGAATGTCAGGTGGGTGACAAGGTAATGCTGAAAGTGTCGCCTTGGAAGGGAGTGGTGCGTTTCGGAAAGAAAGGGAAGTTGAGGCCGAGATACGTGGGGCCTTTTGTTATCATTGAACGAGTTGGCGCGGTAGCTTACAAGCTAGAGTTTCCAGAGGAACTGAGAGGAATTCACCCGACATTTCATGTGTCAAAGCTGAAGAAATGTTTGGCCGAGACCGATATGGCTATTCCGTTAGAAGACGTTAGCATTGACGAGAAATTGACTTACGAAGAAGAACCATTAGAGATCGTGGACAGTCAGGTTCGCAAAACGAGGAACAGAGAAGTTCGACTAGTAAAAGTCCAGTGGAGGTATCATAAGGGACGAGAGGCAACTTGGGAAGTAGAATCGGATATGAGGTCCAGATACCCTCATCTTTTCGATGATGGAATTCCGGGGACGGAATTCTTTTGAGGGGGGAGTGTTGTAATAACCGAGATATTAATTGTCAAGATTAAAGTGTTGTGGCGAAAATTTGTAAAATCAAAAGTTCAGGGGCCAAAACTGTAAATGTTGGAGAAGGTATAAAAGCCCCAATTTTGGGCTCAAAACCCTAGGAGCCTATCTTGTGTGTGTGTTTAGCGGCTGGAGAGAAAGAGAAAGCAAGAGAAGAATTTGTGCAAGAACATTTGAAGAGAAGGTATCATTCATCAACCAAATTGGAAGAGGAAGTGGATTTGGGGTTCGATTCTACACAAATTCATAGCAGGTAATCTTCTGTTTCAATCCTTGTTCTTAGATTTTCTGCTGAGATTGGTTGCTTGGGGTTTATGATTAAAAAGGTTGAAAATGATACACTAAGTGGGGATTATACATCATCTATGTGTTTAATCAGGCATGGAACGGTTATTAAAGAGTTAAATGTTGTAATGAATGCGTTCATTGTTGAGAAATCAAGTTGGGTTGTGTTTATCCTTGGATTTCGCACCCAATCACGCTTCAGACTCGCGTCCGGTAAATATGCGTGCGCAGGTTACCGGATAGCGTAGTCCAGATTGTGTAGTTACCGGGTGAGTCTCGGATAGCGTGAGTTCCCGGACGGGTTGGTCCGGATAGCTTGGGAATCCGGTAAGTTGTCCGGTAAGTATGAAAGTATCCGAATAGTTCGTGCGCCCGGTAAGTTAGTCGTATCCGGTAAGTTTAACTTGACCGGTAAGTGTGATCCGGTAAGTGGAGTCCCGGTAAGTGTAGAGTTCTGGTAAGTGTGTGACCCGGTAAGTTGCAGGTATCCGGTAAGTCAAATCCGGATAGTGCCCGGACAGCTAGTTTTAGGATCTGAACTGTTTACATTTCATCCATTTCTCAGGTAGACCGATTGAAAGTCGGAAGCAAAGTAAGAAAGAATTGTTAAGAGCATCAAGTGAGTTTTCTAACTAAAATACGTGCTTTTGACGTGTTTTTAGAAGTAAGCAAATAAAGAGAAATGCCATGATTTATTTGTATGATTTAATTGCATGAAAGTTTTATGTAAAGATGTATGCATACATTGTGTTAGACGTAAACTGGCTAAGTCGGTAGGTAGACCCGCCAGTGCTCATGCCGGGAGGGTGACCCGTTTATGCCATGGAAGGGAGTATCCAGTAAGGCAGCGTGAGACTGACTCGTTGTCACTCTTGAGTGACTTCAATGTGCCATTTACAGGAGCGGATTTATCCGTGAAAGTTTTTACGAAAAGATATGTGAAAGTTTTATATGTGAAAGTTATGAATCGTTTTTAAATAATTTTTGAGAACTGTTAAGAGGGACTCACTAGACCTCATGGTCTAACCCTCGCATTTTCCAAACTAAATTCTTTTCAGGTAAGCAGTTAGTGAAAGACTCTGGCAGGTGAGCATGGCAATTAGTGGATAAATGCAGTAGAGACAGAGACACTATTATTTCTAGCTTTAGTATTTCTCAGTTGTGTATAAGTTGTTTCCGCCAATCTAAATTTTGAGACTTGTGTAAGAAATTCTTGGGACCCATTTTTGGGATGTTCTGTTTTATATGAATTGCATGCTTTATTTTAGACTGAGTTGTTACAGTAAACTAGGGTTTACTTTTGTTACATCCATTTAGGGGTCGTTTACTAAATGTTTACCGGGTAAGCGCTTACCGATATCACTTTCCTTACCGATTGAGAATGACATAGTCTTACGCGGTAAGTGAGGAAAATGACTTACCGGTAAGTCTTTATAGGGTTTAAGACGCTTACCAACAATCCATTTTAATGACCGATGATGTTACATAATAAGGTGAAGGTAATTTCTCTTGCTGGTAAACGTTTGGTAAATGGTACATTACTCTCGGTTTTTTAAACATTTGGTAAATGGTACATTACTCTCAGTTTTTATACAAGTTCTGCTTATAAACTCGAACATTGGTTTGGTTTGCAAGGCCAAACAGTGCTCAAAGCGACTTTGAAGTGGGTTTGATCGCCCCAAAGTCGCATGAAACACTGTTTGCCCGTTTTCGATTTTTGCTTCGTTTCTCTATTGGGGCTAGGATTGAGGCATCGATTATGGATTGTCATAGGGATTATTATGGATGGTTTTGAGAGTTCATAATTATAAGTCACATTTTTGACTTATACAAGTTCATGGCTTGTTTTACTCGTTTAATGAATCCTTGGCATATAACCAGTTTTTGTCGTTACTTGCCATAATCAATTTTTTCATGATAAAAAATGGAAGATTATGTTTGCCAAAAACCTATACTTGGTGTTTTGCACATTATTTCTAAACTTTTTCTATCCAAAGATTTTTGGCATACAAGTCTATTTAAGTTCAAAACAGAATATTGTATCAGTTCGAGTCCTGTAAAGCTACTGGGGTTTTCCTTGCTCGTAGATGCGCGCAAGTTGACCTGGACACTCACGATTAATAAAAAAAGTTAGCAAATAGAGACCATCATATACATCTATCACTCCCTTTTTCTCAAACACCATTTCACTTTAACACCTCCCTTGCCATCACTACAAGTACAACAAAACCAACGCTTAAAAAACCTTCAACTAAGAGTATTTTTTTTTACTTTTCATTACAATCATATCATCGTTCTTGTAGAAATGCAAAAGTAAAAAAAAACACGGTAAAAATCAGAGATTTTGGACCCCAAAAAAACCCGTCAAGGTGGTTTCGTTTGCATTTACATTTTCAGAAGAACGAAAAGTAGCCAAATACTATAATAATCCCACTCAACTTAAAATTGAAGACAACACACGAGTGAAGTGAATAATAGCTAACGCTAATGCTAATGCTAATGCTCACAACAACTGCCGCAGTTCCTGGTTTTCTTTGCGTAACGATTGGATTTCCTTCATAAGCTCTGCCTGGTTTTCCAAAAGTGAGCTCATTGCATTTGTCATTTGCATCTGCACCAACAACAATCATCCCAAAATAAGTATCTACTTTCCAATTCTACCCTTAACTATGACATGAAGAAAATCATTAGCCCTAAGGGTAAAATTGCCATTTAGCTAACTAAGAAGTCTAATAATTACACATATGTTAACAAACCTCCTGCATATGAAACTGTCTTAGAACTTCAATATGAAGATTTCTAACATCTTCATGAATCGATTTCTGGAAAGAACCAAGGGCTTCTTCAAGAGTGCCTTGAAAAAGCTGAAGTGAAAAAGAAGACCCCTGCTGTGAATTACCCTGCAAACCTGTTTTCTGGGATTGTGTATCCATTCCCTGTCAACAAAATCAAAAACATTTATCAACAAATTGCATTATAAATCATAAAACTAATCCACTTAAAACAGTCGATAAAATTACATTCATGGATGAAAGAAATCCAGATTCTGTGGCAGCCGACACCTCATGTCGTGGTGAAAAGCTATTCAAAAGCTCTTCCCGTGTTTCAGCTCCTGTCTTTTTTGTTTTCGGGGACCCCACAGCAATCGATGTCCCATCACTTAACGACGGATTAGTGCTTATCCTTTCAGCATAGCTTGAAAATCTTCGTGTTGGAGTCAACGCTAGTCCTGAAGATTCTATGGTGCCTTTCATACCAAGTGAAAGAGATGTAGTGCTGAATGGGGGTTCAGAATATCCTAAAGGACTTTCTTGATTAATAGAGTTATCCCTGGCTCGGAAATTAGCCAAGCTCAAGCCTGAACTTGAAACGGGGTTAAGATCTTGAAACCCAGATAGCATGGATCCTGAAGATATACTACTGGAAGTTGCCAATGTTGCAAAGCGAGAAGGTAGCGTCACTGGCTGACGTGGCGGGCGAACAAATTTATCGGACAATCTCTCACCACCCCAAGCTTCCGGAGGAGTAATGGATGGTGAATCATCGGTTTTGGAAGATACAGGAGATGTTGCTGGCCTAGAAACAGGAGTGCTGCTGTCATCCTGTGTTTATAAATACGATTTATGACAGTTTTCAAATGTTTCACCATTATAAGATTAGAGGCAGGTTGATATGAGAACCGTAAATATTTTGAGAACCCGGGAACCAACTATTCACATATGAATAACATGATAGGTCTTCATTACGAAAATTATTCACAAATGAATATACATGATATTCATGAATATTTTAGAGTTATTCATCATGAATAACACATGAAATAGTTGGTTCTCATGTTAAAATATTAATGGTTCTCATTTGAAGTTACCCTTATAAGATTATTGGTTAAAGAATCACATATTGAGATATTGACTACATTGCATAAATTGAATGCATAAGGCAGAAAACAAGTATTTATTAGACCGCTAAACTAAACCCAACTAATGTGGATGGGTAGCAAACCTGAATCGAGGTTGAGTTAGGTTTCCAGTCAAAAATCGAATGCGGATCACTGCCAACCTCTGGTGCAAGAGGAAATCTCTTGGATGAAGGAAACAGCAGAGAAGTCTTCTTATCGAAGTCAGTTTTTGTTCCCGCCCACAGCTTATCAAACGAGGGTGTTATAGGTTGAACTTCAACAAGTGGAGAAAAAACCTCCATGTCATCTTTGTAGTTGTAACTACGTGGGGCATGTAATCTAGCCAATCCACCAGCCCTTAGAGTGCTTCGGAGTGGTGTTTCTTCCCCTGCAAATGAATCATTACTACTCGACATTGATCCACTACCAATTGTTGACGGAGCTGACTCTGGAGAGGGTCCCGCACGAATAGAATTTCGGGTAGTCGCAGTAGAGACTAAATGACTAGATATTGTTGCTGAAGGAAGTGGGTCCGGCATAAGGATTGAATCATCCACAGTGCCTCCCAGGAGAGCCGTATCTGCTGTGCACGTTTTTTCATTTACAAATATAGGTTTCGATCTTTGCCAGCATAAACTTGTCACAGCCTGTGTAAACATCACATAAAAAATATTGCTCAGCAAGGATTAATATTTAACATAGACAATATCTATTTTATAATGAAAGATAAGAAAATAAAATAAGGAAAAGGAATAAAGTAAATTATAAGACATAGGAAGAAATGGATGTAGACCTCAGAATTTGCATAAGCACGAAGAACAGTAAACGGTTGTGGCTTTCCACGGACATCATAAAATACGACCTGCCCAGTAGTTGTCCCAGCTGCGAGTGTGTATCCATCATCTCGGAATGCCACTGAAGAAAAAGGTGACTCATACGGAATGCAAAATGAGGGTCTTCTTGTTCCTGAGTCGAAAGTGTATAGCTTTTTATCTAGTCCCACACTAGCAATCATCTGCCAAAACTCAAACTTAGAAAACAAGGAACGACACAATAGTCCTAAAACAATGACCTCCCTCAAAGATATCCTCTAATCCATGCAGAATTTAAATCACTATTGTAGAACAGGTGGATTACTATGGTTAGAATAGACCTTATCATTAGATGGTGAAAAGCTAACACCAGCGGTTGGTGCAGAATGCTGCTTTAACCAAGAAACCTGCATGTGGAAATCATATCATCATAAGCTTCTTTTGTGTACTAGAATATTATAAGCAGACCAGACAAAATATGTTGACCTTTGGGCTGCGACCAGTTGTATCCCACAGGTGAACAGAGCCATCATCACCAGCAGTCACTAAAAGGTGTCTGCTAATCCGGGAATAATCAAGCACCCTCAATACCTGAGCTTGAACCATCATACAAACATCTAGCACATCAGAAAACAAAAGTATTTATAAATTACAAACACCAAAAAGAACTAAGATTCTTAATGGTTTTGTGATAGCTAGAAGTTGGACAAGAAGACACACCTGCCCATTAGGATCCTTGAGTTCAGTAGCCCTTGCTCCCGATGCAAGATTGTGAATTATAAGATCACCGCTAAGACTAATGGAAGCTAAGTGTTCATCTTTGCAATTGTATTTCACATCTGTAATTGTGTCTGTATGGCCCTTTAACCACTTTATACACCTCCTCCTCTGCAAATCCCATATTCTCACAACTTGAGCACTTCCACCGGAACAAATGTAACGAGATGCTTTGGTACTAAAGTTGATAGTGAAAATGGATTCCTGCAGGTATGTACATGGAATTCTCTAATTGATTCAATACATATTGAGAAATTTATCAAAAAGAAAGCACAAAGAAGTTTACCGATACAAGCAGGCTTGCAACTTAAAAAGCAGCATACCTCATTCATAACTGTTATTCATATGATCAAACAAATGAAACCAGAGCCAGAAAGAAAAGAATATGTATATATGTGTGTGTGTGTGTGTGAGAGAGAGAGAGAGAGAGGTTTTTATATGATTTTGGGCCACATAACTGGAAGGCAGATGAAAGTCATGCTAGTAAATTAAGTAAATTTAGGCTGTTAACTTCTCCTGCAGAGGGATGACTGCGCCTAAATGTAAATAACAGTTAGTTTTATGAAAATCTAGAGTCCTCCATAACTCTTGATACTAAACTGGAAATCCAGTGCCAATCAAACAAAAGGCACAACCTTGTCACCAATTGACATCGAATTTGAGAGGGAATTTAGAACATATAACTGGAACCTCACCTCTATATTGTCGCCACTGTCACTGCCGGCGGCAGGAATAGTCCCCATGCTTTGACCATTCTTTCGCCATAACGATATCCTTTTATCATCACCAGCACTTGCCACCACCAAATCTAATCACAATACCATCTAAAAGTCAGGATAATTTTTGCAATTTAAAGACTAATGATCATGGCATTATCAGAAAAAAAGGGAAATCAATTCTTTAATCAAAGTAAATCACCAAAAGATGAAAAATCTTACTTGTATGGTTCCACTTTACGGAATTAACTTGACAACCGGGTGAAGGCGTGTGGCTGAGAACACAAGGATCGCCAGGATCCACCGAAACATCAAAGAGTTTAACGGTGTCTCCGCCGCTAGCGGCCAAAAGCGACATTGCTGGATCGGTGAAGTTCATAAGTGATTAGGGGGTTGATGAGATGTGTAGCAAACTTTAATCACGTTTATGGAGTCGTGTGATTCAAATTACAACATCGAATGGAAGTGAAATTCAATCGAAAAAGAGATTGATGCAATGACAAACGAATGAGATGCGATTGGATGAGGAAAAATTTCAGAGAAAAAGTGGAATGAATTTGTGTTTCTAATTTTCTTTTCGCTTGATGATTTCGAAACCCTAGAGAGAGAGAATTTTCAAAAAGAGTGCGAAGGCTCGGCGCCTTTGTAACTCGAGGAAAATGATCCCATTATTATTTTTTAGAGTTTACACGACGACAAATTGCATAAGAAATTATATTTTGTTTTTATTATTATTATATTTTATAAATCCAATTTTAAAAAAGGTATTTGAAAATCTACCACATATAATAAATACTATTTTTTCCAAATCTAAACGTGATTAGAGCATCGACAACAACTATATCATTTGGATTTCATATGGATTGTAAATGTGTCAACTAGGATTTCTATTTTAGAAATTATAGTAGTTGTGACTCGTGAGTATGATTGCTAAATTAGAAATTGGTTTTAGTAATTTGTAAATGTTAAATCAATACTTTTTGTTGATGTGTCAGTGAATAGTATAAGAAATTGTAGGGAATAATTTTTAAATTAGAAATTTTTTTATTTCAAATCATGTTTTGTAGAGTATGTTTATGAAAAAATATATGAATAATTTTATTTGTTAATAAATATTAAAAAATGCAAAGAAATAATTGGAGAAATAATGAGAGCATGTATAATCATGCATAACATGATCGTCAAAGATGAACGTCATATTTATATTTGTCAATTTGATAATATAAACGATGATGTTAATTTTACTATACGCCTTAAATCTCTCGTAACATACTTCGCGAGTACGAAAACTATCTCCAAAATCACATACAAGTACGTAATCGGTCAACGAATCATTGTTTACAATTAGATTTGATTGAAGAGATTTGGCAAAGATTTAGAGAAGAAGAAAATGACGATTAATGTAATATTTTTACTTTGTTTTAATTTAATGTTTCATAAATTAAATATTTTATTTAATTAATTAATTTTATTTTATTTTATTATAATTATTTAATTAATAAAATATTTCGTATTAGATTATAGTAAAAAATATTTAATTGTAGTTTTGTTGTTATTTGATTAAATATAGTTTTTTACGATAAAATGTTTACTTTAGAAAGTGATTAATATTTTATTATTGTGGAGAATAATTTCAAAGCTGATGTGACACATTTGCAAATGTCCTGAAATTTCATTGTTGTGGATGCTCATCCTGAAATTTGCAATTGTCTTACAAGTAATCTTCATCTTATTTTTAAAATTCTAAATTTGGTATTTGGATGTCTATTTTAATATCTCCCCTTTTCCGTATTTAGTTGGGAATTTAATTAAAATACCCAAAGTTTGACTCTGACTTACCAAAATATCCACAATTTCGTTGAGTTTACTAAAATACCCATAATCTCGTTGAGTTTACCAAAATACCCAAAATTTTCGCGGTGGCCCCCGCGATCGCGGGCCAGGGCCCACGTGTCACCAATGTTCGACCAAAACTTCCGCGGAGGCCCCTCAAGAATACCCGCAGTACACTTTCGGTCCCTGCCCACGGAGGTACCCCGCGATCGCGGGATGGACGTGACACGTGTCGACACAGGGTTGAAACCCTAATTTCTTTAATGTATCCAACCCCCCAACCCTAATTTCGGCCGCTATAAGAGAGAAGGTGGGGGGGGACCTCATTTGGCCACCACTTCATTATAAAATTTCTCTCCCAAACTCTCTCAATTTGTCGTGTGGAATACGCGCTCGGTTTGTTTGAAGACGGCTCGTGTTACTCGTTTGGTAAGTTTTTCTTAAGTTTCTTGTACTTTTCTTTTATGTTGTTATTTTAAATTTTAAAATATATGATATGTATGTTTTTAGAGTGTTTTTAAGTTTGTTGTATGTTTGAATGTGTTATTTGTATGTTATAATGTTGTCTTTATTATAGATGTTAGAGTTTTTTTTTAAAAGATGTTATAGTGGTTTTTTTAAAAAGATGTTAGAGTGTTTTTTATAAAAACATATGTTAGTGTTTTTTTTATAAAAAGATAGTGTTTTTTATAAAAATAAATGTTAAGAGTGTTTTTTTATAAAAAAAAGATGTTAGTGTTTTTTTTTATAAAAATAAATGTTAAGAGTGGTTTTTATAAAAATAAATGTTAAGAGTGTTTTTTTATAAAAAAAAATGTTAAGAGTGTTTTTTATTAAAAAAAGATGTTAAGAGTGTTTTTTATAAAAAAAAAAAAGATGTTAGTGTTTTTTTAAAAAAAATATGAGTGTTTTTTATAAAAATAAATGTAGAGTTTTTTTTATAAAAAAAATGTTAGTGTTTTTTTTATATAAAAAGATGAATGTTTTTTATAAAAAAGATGAGTGTTTTTTATAAAAATAAATGTTAGTGTTTTTTATAAAAAAAAAGATGTAGTGTTTTTTTATATAAAAAGATGAGTGTTTTTTATAAAAATAAATGTTAGAGTGTTTTTTATAAAAAAAGATGTTAGTATTTTTTTTATAACTTTGGTGAATGACAACTTAGGTCCCTAAACTTTGGTGAAAGACAACTTAGGTCCCCTAACTTTGGTGAATGACAACTTAGGTCCCTAAACTTTGGTGAATGACAACTTAGGTCCCCTAACTTTGGTGAATGATAACTTAGGTCCCCTAAACTTTGGTGAATGACAACTTAGGTCCCTAAACTTTGGTGAATGACAACTTAGGTCCCTAAACTTTGGTGAAAGACAACTTAGGTCCCCTAACTTTGGTGAATGACAACTTAGGTCCCCTAACTTTGGTGAATGACAACTTAGGTCCCTAAACTTTGGTGGTTTCTTTTCTAAAACTAAAACAGACGAATAATTATCAACACAATAAACTAAACAAGCAAAAACATCTATATATAACACTATTATGTATTGAAATAAAATAAACCGCAACATATCTATTTGGATTTTGTCAAACGGGTGTAAATAGCCCTAAGGTGTGTAGGGACTTAAGCAATCCTTGTGATTCCCCTGCTACCTGGAAGTCCAATAGATTGAGTGGTTTCTTTTCTAAAACTAAAACAGACGAATAATGATCAACACAATAAACCAAACAAGCAAAAACATCTATATATAACACTATTATGTATTGAAATAAAATAAACCGCAACATATCTATTTGGATTTTGTCAAACGGGTGTAAATAGCCTTAAGGTGTGTAGGGACTTAAGCAATCCTTGTGATTCCCCTGCTACCTGGAAGTCCAATAGATTGAGTGGTTTCTTTTCTAAAACTAAAACAGACGAATAATTATCAACACAATAAACCAAACAAGCAAAAACATCTATATATAACACTATTATATATTGAAATAAAATAAACCGCAACATATCTATTTGGATTTTGTCAAACGGGTGTAAATAGCCCTAAGGTGTGTGGGGACTTAAGCAATCCTTGTGATTCCCCTGCTACCTGGAAGTCCAATAGATTGAGTGGTTTCTTTTCTAAAACTAAAACAGACGAATAATTATCAACACAATAAACCAAACAAGCAAAAACATCTATATATAACACTAACTATAACATCCGTGAATGACTATTGTAACACCCTAAAAATCAGGGCTAATTTAAACCTCAATTTTATAATAAGATTTAATCATAAACCTTTTAAAACTTTATACATAAGCAGAGAATTTACTATGAGGTCATAACTACACATATGAAATTCTTCGAATAACCTATTAATCTAATCATGTCACTATAATCAGATTAACTAGGTTATCTAAGAAATCCATCAAAAACCTCAGTCCCAAAACTTCTCTGCTAATCCAAAAGCTCTCGTCCCACATCCCTTTATTTTCCCGAGCTAGTACCTGGTAAGAAAATATTATTTGAAACGATTAGGCTAATGCCTAGTGAGAACATTCGGTTTCAAAATAATATTTATAAAAATCAATGTAAACAAGGCACGACAAACCTGGTTTACTCTTTTTCTTACCTCACGCGTAACCATCCTTCGGTTCTTCCACACAACGACTCTTTTCATCCACTCTTACATCATATCCTATCATCATGAAATATGTCATGTATCCATTCCATTTCTAGTCTTACATACTTACTCACAATTAAAAGTCCAAAAGAACAAGGATTTAACTTTCCACGTTTTTCTCAATCTTATTACTTTCATCATTACCCACTCCCCAACTTGAAATCTGCAAATCTCATTGGAGCAACTATAATATCATTAAATCTTTATCCAACTATAACTTGATCTCATTTAAACCACTTAAATATCTTCCAAAACAGTAACTGGTATAGCTAACTTTTATCAAAAGATCATAGTACAAAAGACAAGCTAGCATACTATTTCATAATACCTACACATGTATATGATTAACAAAATATATCTACTGAAAATACACCCGACGATTCTTAAATATATCTGCCATCTGGTAATGTTCTCAGCCCGTTGGCCTTGGGATATTTGTTTTCTTCTCTTGATCTCCGCTCTTCTTTAACTTTGGGCAATCTTTTCGAAAATGGCCAGGCTGTTTACACTCAAAACATGTCGGTTCTTGTATGGGACAATTTCCAGTGGTGTGACCACCCTTACCACATTTGAAACATTCTAGCCCAGTCATCCTACACGGACCATAATGTTTACTCCTACATTTTTGGCACCAATTCAGCTCCTGACGAGGCTTCGAATGAGCATCATCACTAAAGGGCTTCGACCCATGCAAAGGTTCTGATCGACCCTCCCTTTTCTTTTCTTTCCTATGTGAGCTTTCTCAGCTTTATCTTTTGCATAAACTTCTTCCATCACTTTTGCTTCCTCAATTGTCTCCCTTAACGTTGAAGCTTTAGCATTTCTTACACGGGACATCATGTCCGCTGGCAAACCTTTCAAATACGCCTTAATCTTTTCTTTTTCAGTCGGAGCCACATGCCCCACCAAATTCAACTTCTCCATAAAAGTTTCAGTATACTTCCTAACAGATATATTACCCTTCTTAAGAGTCCGAAACTCTTCTTCAATTCTATCCATCTCATTTTCATTACAGTACTCTTCCAGAACCTTCTTCTTAAATAACTCCCAAGTCATAGCAGTTAAGTCTGGAGTAGAGATTGTAACCGTCACAATGTTCCACCAAGTCAACGCATTACCTCTTAGCATTTGAGATGCAAATCTAACCTTTGACTTCTCATCGCATTCACAAGCTCGGAAAGCTTGTTCCATTTCCCTAATCCAGTTCATGCAGGCTACTGGATTATCTGTTCCTTTAAACTCTGGTGGCTTACAGCTTAGAAACGTTTTTTATGAGCAAATTCTTTCAACTCTCCTCTCTGCCTCTATTCCAGGGTTACTAACTGGATTTATTACCCCAGTATCAGTTCCCGTTCGACGTAGCTCCGTACTTCGATCGTTCAGTACTTTCATAAACATTTCGGCTTGTTTTTCCATTGCTGTATTCATCATTCTTGTCATGTTGTCCATCATACGAGACTCCATTGTCGATTCCAGGGTTTCTTGGTCAGCAGTACTGGTACCTGTTCGGTGCACCTGACTGTCCATACCTCCCATAGAAGGTATTCTCGGCGGACTCTCTTGGGTTCTAGTCCTTTCAGGTTGCTTTTCTCTTGACCAATCCATCATGGACCTATCCATCGAAGAAATAGGGGACAACGGCGGCGTATTCACCATCGTTCTGATATAACACAAAGAGATAACCATAAGAAATGGTTACACATGTCTAAACATACGAAACGTACTTTACCGATCATCAGTCACTGTAACAACTTAGAAACAAGTATGCTTGTGTAACAATATATTCATAATAACAATAGCTAATTGGAATTGTGAACATACTATACATGAGAATCCTCGTTACCATTGTTACAGTACTAATTTCACGTATTTTCGTCAACACTAAGACTATCCCGTCTTAATACTTCTACCCCATCTCACGAATCATAACTTAGTTCATCACAGCTTAAGTCTAGGTATCTCACTTAGCATACCTAGTTCACTTAAACTAATGCTCTGATACCATATTGTAACACCCTAAAAATCAGGGCTAATTTAAACCTCAATTTTATAATAAGATTTAATCATAAACCTTTTAAAACTTTATACATAAGCAGAGAATTTACTATGAGGTCATAACTACACATATGAAATTCTTCGAATAACCTATTAATCTAATCATGTCACTATAATCAGATTAACTAGGTTATCTAAGAAATCCATCAAAAACCTCAGTACCAAAACTTCTCTGCTAATCCAAAAGCTCTCGTCCCACATCCCTTTATTTTCCCGAGCTAGTACCTGGTAAGAAAACATTATTTGAAACGATTAGGCTAATGCCTAGTGAGAACATTCGGTTTCAAAATAATATTTATAAAAATCAATGTAAACAAGGCACGACAAACCTGGTTTACTCTTTTTCTTACCACACGCGTAACCATCCTTTGATAACAGGTTAAACCCGGTTCCATGACTACGACCTGACACTAAGTCAGTCATTTTTCATGGTCCAGAGCCCACACTGCGAATCTTCACTGATTCTAGATTAATGCTCTTATCCAATAAATCGCAATATACACATGCCCATTTATTGGAAAGGAAGGAGATTACAATCACTCATGTCAATCCCTTTTTCTTCCTTAGAAATTGGGAATTCCGAATAAATCTACGTCTATTCCACGATTTCTCACACGCATCGGAATAACGAATAATCCTCATCTATTCCACGTGTTCATAACCACTAGTGCCTATGGATCCATTACACTTAATATAGATTCCTCATAGCAATCAGTATGAGCAAATCGTATTTATACTACATAGATTCCTCATAGCAATCAATATGAGCAAATCGTAGTTATACCACATAGATTCCTCATAGCAATCAGTATGAGCAAATCTCTCATATCATTTCGTATAAGCAAATTACATTTAATATGTCAATTTCTTATAACATAAATCTAACCATCAATATTATCACTCACAATCCTTGATATAAATTTTATCGTAACACACTTGCCCATTAAATCCAATAGTTAAAAACTCATACAGGTTATTGCTATAAATCATTTTCCAATATCATTAATGAATTTAAGCATAACCATCAATTTAAAATAATAGATTTTACTTTATAAAATCATTCTTCCAAAATCCATCCAAAACAGTTCATTTGTAAAATACACCTTACCATAATTTAAAACATTATAAAAAGGTAAGGTAAGAATGAACTCACCTGATAGCAGTAGTATCACTCTAACTTTTCCTTCTCAAAACGTATGAACTTTCGTCACCAACTCCACAGAGATCTGAAATACTCAAATACATAATGTACTAGTATTAATCTATTGTACAGGACCCTTAAAGACTAAGAATCCTAAAATAACCAAAATTCTCATCTCTTATCGCAACTAACTAACTGCGATAACTCTCATCGCAATACACAACACGTATCGCAATTAACTACTGCGACACAATATTCTATCGCAACCCATTATTGCGATATCCTTTCTTATCGCAACCAACTGTTGCGATACACTTCTCGTCGCAACTAACTGTTGCGGCACCATGAGCTTGTCGCAACCCAAGGTTGCGATATTTATGGTTATCGCAAGTCTTCATAACTCTCACAACTAACTATGGCGATACTCATAACTGTCTCAATCAACTGTATTTATACTTAACCCAGAAATTTATAGATTTAAGCCATGTTTGTTTCTGTAAATTTGCAGATATGTTAAAGACTACCAATAGAACATAAACATGAACTCAGATTTCACATAACCTTCCAAAAATATCAAAACCCATTTCTATATCCATAAAACTTCAAACTACATAAAGAGAGGAGATTTATGTAAGAAAATACCTTTGATTTCTTTAGCTTGACTCCTAAAACTCCAGCTGAAATCACTTGTTCTTCTTCTTCTTCTTCCTTCTCGTTTCACTCTAACTCTCTCTCTTTTCTCTTTATTTCACCAAAGTACACACTCATAAGATATCATAATGGGGTTAATGAATGACACCTCATTCACATTACAGAAAATGGGGCGGTGGTTGTAAGTAATTTAATCACAATTACCCAACAGCCCCTCCATCTATCAATACTTAGCAAGATTTACCCTTAAACTTCTCAATTAAAATTAAAAACTTACCCCTTTGACTTATAACTTAGTAAAATAAATAATGTAACTTATTTGGGGTTAAACTCTTAAAATTAATCCATCACTATATAATTCATAACTTATCAAATAATTATACTCAAATTATTAATAAACCCAAACATCATCATTTATAAAAATCGAGATGTTACAACTATGTAGAAGGATTTCTTTTACATCGACTTGACGTTAAAGTGCCGCGTTGGCTACATGGTGGAGTTGAGACAGCGCTTCGCGGAATTAGGTGATCGCGCAGCTAGCGTTGAGGACATCTTTAGAGGGACACCTTTCGGTCCATGGATGGATCTTACCAATTCTGGTGGCGACCCCACGCTAGTCCACATGTTTCTACAGTTGGAGGTCGAGGTCTCCAATGGTGATCAGGAGGAGATGTATTTTGATGTATTCGGGCATCAAATGCGGTTTGGGCGTCGTGAGTTCTGTCTAATTACAGGACTACTTTTTGGAGAGGCTCCCCCTTCCTCCCTTAGCAGACATTTCCTTCATTCGTAGGGTTTGGGGCGTGTCAGCATCTCGTTTGAAGCTGAAGACAGTCGTGGAGACGATGAAACATGGCCTTAGTGCCCTAAGCGACCAGGATGTTGTCCGTGTATGCTTGGTGGCGATCGTGGATATGGGCTTCATGGGCCGTGAGTGGAGCCAGACTGCTTCCGAGACGGTCCTTAGGGCCGTCGAGGACTTGGATTTGTTTAACAGGTAGCCGTGGGGTAGCCACATCTGGACACATAGTTACACTATTATACACCGAGCCATCGCCAGACGCCCCGATCGACTTGCCAAGATGAATCTTTGTGGATTTACGTACGCCTTTAAGGTTAGATACGTAGTATAACATAAATAATAATACATACAAACTGTTTGGCTTTCCTTTTTACGTACTTGCTCTTCTTGTCTAATTCCAGATATGGATCTTGGAGATGTTTCCCGTAGCCTGTCAATATTTCAACAAGTGCACCGACAGATTACATAAGGGAACCCGTTGGGACCGGGGTCTTTCTCTAAATAGGCAGACTTGGCTTGAGTTCTTCAGCCAATCTAGACATGTAAGTTCTTTTACTATGTTTACAATGTTGCATACGTTAGTCCCGCTTATTAAATTTTTTGTGTTTTACCATATATTTAGCCGCCGCTTATGCCTTTCGCAAACCTTCTACCTACTGCCTACGAGAGGGACACGCCTTGGTACAGAAACAGCGTGGATTTTTTTGACAGAGAGGCGGCAAGGGTCCGACGTCCCTCTCCTTCCCCATTTGGGTCTAGTTCCTCATATGACGAAGATGAGGAAGACGACGCGAGGCCCCCTTCCGATCGATATCGGCCGCCGCCTTCCGATCGATATGAGGCGCCCCCTTCCTCCTCCCATCAAGATTCTACTTCCACCCAACCATCTTATGGCACTTTACACGAGCTGTGGGACTACGTCAAGGGGCCTCTAGACACACGTGTTCTAGATCTGGAGGAATTCGGCAGACAGTTTCGCTCTGTAAATGTTAGTGTTTAACTTAATTTGGCGGCCACGATCTTTTAGTTTGTATATATTAATATTACGTTCCATATTTGTTTTAGTTGTCGGGTACGACGCCGATCTCCACTCCGTGTCCCGGTGCGTTTATTAATTAATTTTAATTATTTAAAATGTTTACCTTTAATTGTTTTTGGTTATTGGTTTGGTGTCGAAAAGGACCAAAATGTTAGCGCATGTGTCATTTTGATGTAGATTGTGAGATAAGGTGTAGTTGAGGGGCTATTTGTGCAATTCCTGGAACTCTTTGCATGGGTCTCGGCCCATGACTGATTTCCTATTCTCGTTTTCCTCTTTCCTTATGAATCAAGCAAACCAAACCATCACCTAAACCCTACGAGCACTTTTCCCTTCTCCTTGTGTTGTGCGGCCGAGAGAGAGAGAAACAAAGAGAGAGAGAGATCGCGAGAAAGAGAGAGAAGAGAAGAAAGAACCAGCGGCAGCCACCCCTCGCCGCCGCTGCTGCTGTCGTCGGAGGAATCGAGAGAGAGAGGTTTGGTTGTGGTGGTGAGACGTCGTCGTGAGGTAAGTAGCTCTCTCGTTCGTCTCGTTCTTTTCCTTTTTTTTCCTTTTCGTTTTTCCGGCGAGACCACCACCGCCGCACGCCGTCGCTACGGTGGCTGTGGGTGGGGGGCGGTGGCAGTGGGTGACTCGTAGCGTAAATTCCAAACCGTTAAGCCGAACGCGAACCGTTTTATAAAGTTATCTTTTTATGTAAATTCTAAGTGTGCTGTCCAGTTTTCGTTTGACCATAACTTTTCCGTCGTAACTCCGTTTGAGCCGAAACTGGCGCCCACGGTTCAAGTTCGGGGTCGAGCACGTTTTCTGTGTTTTAGCGGAAAACTGGTTCGGTCTCTAGCTGGGCGAAAAAGTGGTCGCAAGTTCGGTGATTCGTCATTTTATGTGTAAAATTCTGGAATCTGCCACTGTTTTGTGTAGACCATAACTTTCTGCTCGTAACTAGTTTTGACGTGAAATTGGTGCCCAAAGTTCCCAAATCGAGTTGGGAAGGTTTTTCGTGTTTTGCCGAAAGTCTGATTAAGCCCGTAGCTAGGCTGTATTGGGCTGTTTGTGCAGGCTGGACCGAAAACGGGCAGTTTTGGTAGTCGTTCGTATTTAATTCATAATAAATTGTAGAAAAATCGTTAGGAGGCGTATAATATGTCCTTGAAACCCTATCTCAGAGTACTTTCTGGTCATGAAATAATATTGGGAATTTTCTGGGTATAAAGGGGTCGAAACAGGTCCCGAACAGACCTGTTTGGCAAGAGCGGAAAATGGTTTTAGTGACGGTGTAAGCGTGTGTCGTGTCATAGGGTCCGGGTCTCGTATTGACACGTTTTAACATGCGTTTAGGTGCTGGGAAGTGACCGTAATTGTGAAGCTTGAATTGTATTGTTAAGCTA
Source organism: Saussurea involucrata (assembly GCA_033807775.1). Taxonomy (NCBI): domain Eukaryota; kingdom Viridiplantae; phylum Streptophyta; class Magnoliopsida; order Asterales; family Asteraceae; genus Saussurea; species Saussurea involucrata. The sequence continues at coordinate 49,208,889 of CM066315.1, forward strand.
GGCGCGCATTCGAGGTGAGTTCTCTCACTATAATTAATGTCGGTTATTTTTACATTACGTTGTGTATGTATGTGGTAGTTCTATTTGCTTTTGATGCGGGGTTAAATAGTGGGGTGTCTAGTCGGACCTTTATTGTTGTGACTACGCGGGTGGCGTAGGAGTTCGGCGGGGCCGAGGGTCACATACGCGGGTGGCGTAGTAATTCGGTGGGACCGAAGGTTGTATACGCGGGTGGCGTATGAACCCGGGGGTGCCGGGTTGCGTTTACACGATGGTCGTGTGGTCGGTGGGACCGACGTATGCTTATTAGGTGGGTTGGTGTGAGTATGTAGGTTTATGATTTGTTCGTAGACTTGAATGCTGTTTATGTGCAATTATCTGTTTATGGTGGTGTGGAAATAACTGTGTTACTTATGGTGTAGAATTCACTAAGCTTCGTGCTTACCCTTTCCCAATAGATTGTGGTTTCAGGTGCGGGCGGCTCCAAGGCGTGACGAGTACACACTGGCGCGCGAGGAGAGCTGGTTGCTGTATGGTTTTTAATAATTAAACGTTTAATTCCGCTGGTTTTTATTATGAAGATATTATGTATGAGTTTGCAAACGAAACGTTGGGATCATTTAATGAGTTGTTATAAATGAGATGTTTATTTAAAAATTTAAATTTGCTTGTAATTTTTGGGACGTTACAACTTGGTATCAGAGCACAGCTTGAGTGAATCAAATGCACCTCGGTGTGTTTGATCTCAAGTTTGCGGCTATAAAATTTTCTTTAAAGTTTTTGGAAAATAAAAGAAAGGAAAACCCGTTTGAGAAACGGTGATCGATGGCGCAGTGTGTACAGTCAGCCGGAGCCAAGGGAAAAGGTACAGTACTTAGTGTATGTATTGCTTTCTAGATCATAGAGTATGCATGCTAGATTGCCTGTTGTGACACTATGCGGTATGCTGAACTTCTTGATATTAGGAATTTATGCTAATCATGATAGGTTACTAAGTGGATGCCCTCTAGGTTGTATGCAGTAAGAGATTTATAGCCTTAGAATATTTGATTTAGTTCTATTGCGCAGCTCTTGTTTGAGTCCAACCGTTCTAGGATAGAATCTTGTATTCGAATGTCTATTTATTTCGCACTGCATATAATCGGGTATTCGCGAGGTCACTCGTTATAATTAGTAGGGATTCGGTAGTAGCAAGGGTAGTGGGATAAGAGGAAGTTCCTAGAGAGCTGGGAAGGGTGTTTATGTATGAGTATGTGTGCTAGATTGCTTTCTAGAACATAGGAGTATGTATGCTAAATTGCTTGGTGCTTATTACACTGTATTGCATGTTTGTTGTTTGCTAATAGGAGTTTATGCTAGCCTTGATAGGTTGTTAAGTGAATGCACTATAGGTCGTATGCGGTAGGAACCGAATAGCCTTAGAATGTCGGATTTAGTTCTATTGCGCAGCTCTTGTTTGAGTCCAACCGTTGTAGGATAGGATCGTACATTCGAATGTCTATCTGGTTTGCACTGTGTGCGACTGTGCATTCGCGAGGCGACTCGTCATGACTAGTGGAAATTTCGTGGTAGCAAGGGTAGTGTTTGGGGGTGGAATTCCTAGGGAGCTAGGAAGAGTGTGTACATATGCTGGTGCGGGCATATGGGTATAGTTATCGGCAAAGAGCTACTTGGACCCCTTGGGATGGAACTCGGAACGGGCGATGATAGGTGTGAATGGTAGTAGTAGAGCTCCTACTACCGGAAGCACAGGATCAATGCTCGAGTCGGGGAAGTAACGAGGAATCCAAGGAGTTTGGCGTGAGTGTTGTTAGTGTGCGTTGTTATGTGCTAATAATGCGTTGCATTATCTACCCAGAATAGCCGTCACGAGGAGAGACAACTATAGTAGATCCACTGGTACATGTGTGTACTTGACTTGCTTAGATGTAATGATCGTTGATGGTAGTGGTGAAGGATCTAATCCAGTAGTCGTTGGAATAGAAGGACGATTCTAGTATTAGTCACTTTGAGTGACGATGTCGACGATGTTTGTCGTAAGTAGGTCATTTCGGGCCAAGATGGAAGATTGCGCTAGAGTCATAGGCTTATAGAGTCGACTTTGATTTGAGGAAAAATCGTAGGGATTATTTGACGTAATTTCCCATCTTGCCCTAAGAGGTTTAAATGTCCGGAGGACGATAGTGGATTGGGGAGGTATGGAGGAGTATGAGTCGAGACGTTGAATGCCGACTGAGTCATGCACAGAGTTTATTTTGAAAATAGGATTGCATTAACTAATTTTTGTGTTTCCAATCCTTATATGGATTGTGTTTTGGAATTTTGGGAAATGTTTAGCACACACACAAGATTTCGAATTATGGTTTTGAATGTGCATGAAACCTTTTTATAACGAGAGTTACAAACTTTGTTGATGATTTGTTTAAAATGAGTTTGGAATTCTAGTGTCGCTTAACTTTTCTTTCGAGAGTTTGTGTTACTAAGTATTTTATTGCAAATAGTTCAGTGTGTGGATTGATTCATGCGTGACATAAGTGATGCATGGAGGAATTTTGGTAACATTTCATAAGGAGTTGTTTAGTGCGCTTTTTAGTCAGCTAAAGGTTTTATTGACATTTCCATGAAAATGCGATTTATCGACTTAGGGGTATGTATACTGGGGTAACCTTTGTTCTCGACATTTTGATAAACGAGTCGTGCATGAAAGTGTTTTAGTTCCTTTTTGTCGAAATGAAAGACCATTTGATCCAAGGAGTGTTTTAATGTTGTGAATATCATGCATTCGATTACAATGTGTTATATTTTGGAAATATACATGCGTAGATTGTTGACATTCGGTTAATTTAGAATTACCGATCAAATTTTTTTGGAAATTAAAAACTTTTGCTTTGGAGGAAACGAGTATTTTGAGCATTTTCGATAAATACATTTTTAAACTATAATGTTTTGACGTTATATGTCCCAAGTACGAAACTTGAGGATGTGTTACAAGCTTGCATGCCTGCCCCCAGTTTGAGATTTTATGAGGTTTTAGTCGATATTTCCAATTAATAGAAGCGGATTGGTTTCTGTCTTCAAGTTTGAAACTTACACGAGACAGTTGTGTTTTAACAAAAATATGTTTGTAAACCGTGTCATCGTTTTGTGTGATTAGCTGACGCGCGAAAAATTTGTGGCGAACCCTGTGCCACGTCATTTTATGATTAAAAAGAAGAATTTTTGAATCAAATGTCGTGAAACTTATTTTGAATTATGTGCACACCTTTGTCGCACCTTGTTTAAGGTCAAGCGGTTACTTTAAGTGCATGTCATGAGTCAATCCATACTGGAATCGAGGCGGTTCATTTTAAAGAAATTATTTATTACGCTTTGCTTTTGTGTGAGTAAACCGAACTGCAATGGAACGATTTTCAACATGATTTTCCTATGTGGGACGAGCGTGTCCAGTTTTGCGTAACTATCGATCTGGTAGTAGTAGTTTTATTACATACGATCTTTTTGAAGTGAAAATCCTGATGTTGAAAATATTTTGTAAATGATTTTGTAAACCATTTGGGGAAATGTGCTTTTAAGTGTCATGTGTCATTTCGAGAATTTTAAGGGTGTGAGTCCTTTTGGAAAACTCTTTTGTTTAACCCGTGTTGAGTCTGGGACTAAGGTTGATTTCAGAGTATTGCTTGCTTAAACTTTGTTTAAACGCATTTTCCGACCTATGGGTCTAGCAAGCGTGGAGCATTTTGCTCGGTTTTGACTTGGAGTTAGTCATGGGCTAATTGCCCGGTTTTAATGACTCGAGGTGGAGTCTTGTTGATGAATTGTTTTGTCGCACCGTTTGGCATTCATTGCACGTCGAGTATTTACACGTTTGGGTGAGGGAGACAATCCGGGATAGGCACTTGTGGGTAGGCTGTTTTGCTTTGGATCCTTAGGCACGTTAGTCAGTCGCTGGTAGTGGTCGGTTGGGTATCTCGGGGTGAGGCCCCGGTATTCATGTTTTATGACCTTGACTTTCCCGTAAGCACTAGGAGGATTTAGTCCTGGGCACTTACCTGAGAGGTAGTTCCGATGTGCCGGGCCTTGAGGCGTTACCTGAGAGGTAGACGTCAAGGTGTATCCTCGATACGGTGTAACTAGGCTTCGTAGAGCGAGTGTGGAGGATAAGTAGACGGTGGAGGGTTGAGTATTCCACGCGTGTTGATACTATAGACCGAATGGTATCGATCACATGAATAATGCGCTTTGTATTAAAGAGAATAAATGCGTAGAGCCTTAGGAGGTAAGTGGTATATTTAGGTGTCGACTTTTGGGCTTGAGGCCAAACACCTTTAGTATAATCGGAGAATTGTAGCCGATTTTAAGATAATCTTGGTGAGGGTAGTAGTAACCCTGAAATGATCACTTGTGATGAATGGTTATGGTGGAATGACCTATGTGGGTGTTAGTTGAGTTGGTTGTGGGTAATATCCAATTGTATTAATGTTTAGGAGAATACTTTTACCGTTGTATTTATTCGGTTGGACCGATATTCGGCTGGGCCGATGGTTGTATTTATTCGGTTGGACCGATATTCGGCTGGGCCGATGGTTGTATTTATTCGGTTGGACCGATATTCGGCGGGGGGCCGATGTTTGTTAATGTGATTCATTGTGAATTTTGGGAGTCTAGTAGAACTCGTAGAAGTTAATCGGCAGTTAATGGTAGGAATGATCGGATTCGAGTATCCTGTAGGGTATATTGGTGAGCATCTTTAGAATGGTTAGAGCTTGAAAAATTTAATCGGGAGGTATGAATCATCTAAGGTTGGGAGACAACCGAAGTCGTTTAACTAGGAATGATTCCGATTGTTGGAGTGTTCTTCCAATCGCGTTTTCAGTGTTCTTGAAGGAGTGTTGTTAGTAAGGAAGTATTCGGGAGATTCTTAGACGGTGTGAGAAATTAGGTTCCAGTTAGTGAAAGTCCAGTGGCAACTCAGAAATGGTTCTGAGTGGACTTGGGAACCTGAGGCTGAGATGAGGGAGAGCTATCCAGAGCTATTCACGGGCATAGACTTCGAGAACGAAGTCTAATTCAAGCGGGGGAGAGTTGTAAAGCCCGTGTCCCGGTGCGTTTATTAATTAATTTTAATTATTTAAAATGTTTACCTTTAATTGTTTTTGGTTATTGGTTTGGTGTCGAAAAGGACCAAAATGTTAGCGCATGTGTCATTTTGATGTAGATTGTGAGATAAGGTGTAGTTGAGGGGCTATTTGTGCAATTCCTGGAACTCTTTGCATGGGTCTCGGCCCATGACTGATTTCCTATTCTCGTTTTCCTCTTTCCTTATGAATCAAGCAAACCAAACCATCACCTAAACCCTACGAGTACTTTTCCCTTCTCCTTGTGTTGTGCGGCCGAGAGAGAGAGAAACAAAGAGAGAGAGAGATCGCGAGAAAGAGAGAGAAGAGAAGAAAGAACCAGCGGCAGCCACCCCTTGCCGCCGCTGCTGCTGTCGCCGGAGACCGCCACCACCTGCTGTCGTCGGAGGAATCGAGAGAGAGAGGTTTGGTTGTGGTGGTGAGACGTCGTCGTGAGGTAAGTAGCTCTCTCGTTCGTCTCGTTCTTTTCCTTTTTTTTCCTTTTCGTTTTTCCGGCGAGACCACCACCGCCGCACGTCGTCGCTACGGTGGCTGTGGGTGGAGGGCGGTGGCAGTGGGTGACTCGTAGCGTAAATTCCAAACCGTTAAGCCGAACGCGAACCGTTTTATAAAGTTATCTTTTTATGTAAATTCTAAGTGTGCTGTCCAGTTTTCGTTTGACCATAACTTTTCCGTCGTAACTCCGTTTGAGCCGAAACTGGCGCCCACGGTTCAAGTTCGGGGTCGAGCACGTTTTCTGTGTTTTAGCGGAAAACTGGTTCGGTCTCTAGCTGGGCGAAAAAGTGGTCGCAAGTTCGGTGATTCGTCATTTTATGTGTAAAATTCTGGAATCTGCCACTGTTTTGTGTAGACCATAACTTTCTGTTCGTAACTAGTTTTGACGTGAAATTGGTGCCCAAAGTTCCCAAATCGAGTTGGGAAGGTTTTTCGTGTTTTGCCGAAAGTCTGATTAAGCCCGTAGCTAGGCTGTATTGGGCTGTTTGTGCAGGCTGGACCAAAACGGGCAGTTTTGGTAGTCGTTCGTATTTAATTCATAATAAATTGTAGAAAAATCGTTAGGAGGCGTATAATATGTCCTTGAAACCCTATCTCAGAGTACTTTCTGGTCATGAAATAATATTGGGAATGTTCTGGGTATAAAGGGGTCGAAACAGGTCCCGAACAGACCTGTTTGGCGAGAGCGGAAAATGGTTTTAGTGACGGTGTAAGCGTGTGTCGTGTCATAGGGTCCGAGTCTCGTATTGACACATTTTAACATGCGTTTAGGTGCTGGGAAGTGACCGTAATTGTGAAGCTTGAATTGTATTGTTAAGCTAGGCGCGCATTCGAGGTGAGTTCTCTCACTATAATTAATGTCGGTTATTTTTACATTACGTTGTGTATGTATGTGGTAGTTCTATTTGCTTTTGATGCGGGGTTAAATAGTGGGGTGTCTAGTCGGACCTTTATTGTTGTGACTACGCGGGTGGCGTAGGAGTTCGGCGGGGCCGAGGGTCACATACGCGGGTGGCGTAGTAATTCGGTGGGACCGAAGGTTGTATACGCGGGTGGCGTATGAACCCGGGGGTGCCGGGTTGCGTTTACACGATGGTCGTGTGGTCGGTGGGACCGACGTATGCTTATTAGGTGGGTTGGTGTGAGTATGCAGGTTTATGATTTGTTCGTAGACTTGAATGCTGTTTATGTGCAATTATCTGTTTATGGTGGTGTGGAAATAACTGTGTTACTTATGGTGTAAAATTCACTAAGCTTCGTGCTTACCCTTTCCCAATAGATTGTGGTTTCAGGTGCGGGCGGCTCCAAGGCGTGACAAGTACACACTGGCGCGCGAGGAGAGCTGGTTGCTGTATGGTTTTTAATAATTAAACGTTTAATTCCGCTGGTTTTTATTATGAAGATATTATGTATGAGTTTGCAAACGAAACGTTGGGATCATTTAATGAGTTGTTATAAATGAGATGTTTATTTAAAAATTTAAATTTGATTGTAATTTTTGGGACGTTACACGCAGGTCGGGATGTCGGGCCCAGGGGATTACACAACCCAAATGCCGCCGTTTGGCACCACATCCTATTCGTCAATCCCGGAGACTGTAAGTCACACTGAGTAACCATTATAGTTATATGTTAGTTCCTAAATTTGTAACTCTTATAATGATCAATGTCACGCAGGTCGGGATGATGGAGCCAGGGGGTTATACAGCCATAATTTTAACGTTCGACACCACATCATTCACGGACCTCCTTGGCCTATCGGACGCAGACTATTACAGGCCGGAAATCCCGGGGTCGTCGTACGTCACACCGCCAGCTTACACGCATACTGTAGGTTATTTTGGTAGTTTTGGTTTAATTGTGAACATGATGAAATTGTACTTAAAACATCTAATAACTTAATTTTCAGTCGATGGGGTCGGGACAGCACTTCCGTCAGCCGGAAATTGTCGAGGACCACTTCTCGGAGCCGGAAGATGACCCGATGGATGTGGTAGATCCACAGGCGAAGGTAGCAGACCCGTCTAGGCCGGTTCGGAAGACTAGACGTTCACACTGGTTCGGTTCCCCATGGACACGGCAAAAATCTATCACACCGTCCCTCAAAAGAAAGCAAAGGGAGCAAGAAAGAAAGCGGGAAAGAAAGCGGGAAAGGGAAAGATTGCTTCATCGGAGCGTCTTCTGGCCTCAGAGATATTGAACCTGTGCCAGACTGGTAACCTCCCCTGCATGATATTCGTCCCTTTCATCAACCTGGACATCACCCCCTGGTTTTTCAAAGTATTGCTGGCAGTTGACCCCATAGAGTCTGAATTAGAGGATGTGGTTAGTATTTAAGTTTAACTATAGTCATATAATCAAATATATTTATATTACATGTCTAACCATCTATTTTTTGTGTGTAGCATATCGATTGTTGGGTCGCCATGCTCCAACGTTCCCGTCAACTAGACACGAGGTGGACCATGATGCACACTACTTTATTTCCGTTGATGGTCCTTCCACATCAAGGTCCCGCCTCCGTGGCTAACTCATGCAATGGCGTGGAAGGGGTTTCTTGGCGGTACCTCGATACTGTATGTAAATCGTTTTACACTTATTTTATTTAAGTTGTTTGGTTGCTAACTAAGTTGTCTAATATTGTAATATTTCAGGTGTACATCCCTATCTGCATTCATCCTAAACATTGGGTGTTCGGAGTGTTTGATCTTCGGCGTATGTTGATGACCATATATGACAACGACTCTCCAATCTCTACATAGACGCTTTGCATGAGCGTCTTGCCAGATTTAAAGATGAGCTGCCGGAGTTCTTTAGACTGATCGGGGATGTGGACCGTCGCGAAAATTCAGTGCACTTCCGTCACAAGTTCGCCAAGAATGCACCACAACAACAAGGGATGAATGCAGATTGCGGTGTCTGGGTATGCCGTAATGCCAGCATCTTGATTTCAGACGATGTGGTAGATTTACACCCTTCCCGCACCGAACAAGAGGCCGTGGACTTTCGCATACATATGGCGGAGACCATTTATGCGCATTGTGTTCCACGACAAGATGATTAGGTTGTTTATGTAATATTAAATGATTGTTATTTTTAGTTGTTGGGTCATCAAGATTTGAAGATGACCTCATGATCTCCTTTTATACTTTGAAAAACATTTTATACTTAGAGAAATTTTGGATGCATGGTTCTTTGTAATGGCTTGTACAAGATAGCAAATGTTTGGTGAAGTCAAAGATCAACCAAAGTCAAGATTAAAGATTCTCTCATTGTGGAAGTGAAAGATCTTTTCTCAACACATACAAGTCATTGTCCACCGATGGTGTTCTCACACATCGGTGGACATCTCTCCACCGAAATCTCTCTCTGTTTCGGCCAAAGAATCCCACCAATGGAAGTCCAATTTCGGTGGGATCTCAAAGAAGTCTCAAAGATACTTTCTCCAAAGATGATGTCACATATCCCAAAGATGATGTCACATATCTCAAAGATGTGTCACATATCCCAAGGCTATCATCGGTGGGATCTCAAAGAAGTCTCAAATATGCTTTCTTCAAAGATGTGTCACATATCCCAAGTTTCCTTCGGTGGTGCAATCTTTAGAAGACAAATTGAGAAGATATTTTCTACATGGATAAAGTGACATTTTGTCTTATTATCCATTTCCATATAAAGTTCTTTTCTCATGCATGGGCTCTTCTGACTATTCCTTGTAAAAGGTGACAAGGACTTCACAACTCTCCAGAAGTCAACATCTGTCAGGATCGATTCCAAACAAGAATAATTATACTTAGAAATCAGAATTAAAGAATCTTGCGGAATAGAACTTTAATTAAAACACACTCAATGAACAACTAATCAGAAAACACAATCTGTTTGTATTCAAAACTTCAACTCACAAGTTTACAACCAAACCTCAATCTTGTTGAACAGGCTCAACAAGACGACTTCTACTTCTCTAGAAATAGGGTTCTAAACCTTGAGGTTAATTCTCTCTAAAACAAAAACGAATTCTTAAACAATCTCATAGAATAGCTATCTATCAACATCTATTTATACTAAATAATTACAAGATAACTATCAAAACAAAATTGATCTTCAGAATATTCTTTCATGCTTATCTTCAATCATTCCATCTTTATCTCCAACATTCTCGCATTCCATAATTATGATCACCAGCAGTATTAACATCGTTATGCACAAGCAGTACTAACATTGTTCCAGCAGCATTAACTTTTACTTGCAGTACTAACTTTGCTCTGGCAGTACTAACTTTGCTCTGGCAGTAGTATTGTTGTTCTGGCAGTACTATTGTTGTTCTGGCAGTACTAACCATCCTTGGCAAATCTTCAGTTCCCAACAATCTCCCCCTAACTTGACTTTTTAGGTTGAGAAGTCAAGTTCTTCAGATGATGCTTCCAAAACCTAATCATGAACACATAAATCAGGATTCAAACCCAGGCTTTGATTGATAATCCTTCTCACCAAGTATCTTCCCATTTCAGAATCCTTGTTGCAAGCCAACTTAGCATGTAGCATTCCATTCAACCTTTTCATGATGTGCTTGTATGCAACATCCACCAAATAATACTCATGATATGTATAGTCAAGTGTGATGACATACACTCCACATTTTTCAATGAGCATCCAGTTGGTAATGGCTTGAAAATTTCTTTCTATCATATACTGAACTGCTTCTGGTTTGAACATTAGGCACAGGTATTCAAGAACCATTTTGGTGATAGACATCCCTTTCTCATTCAGCATATTTCCATACAGCTTCATTCCAACCTTGTACATCTCATCTACGTCAGATCTAGAGCACATTCTGATAAGTCTTCCCCATGTAGAACAGACCTCAAACTTCCCATCTGCTCTTTTGACTCTAATGTACTCCTTTCTCTGATCTACCAAGGTATCCCAGAAGATGATCTCAGGAGGCATGGAAGATAATGGGTCAACTTTGATTGGATCAGTATCAACCATAGTGATATACATATCACATTGAGCATTACTTGGTTGACCTGATGGAGTTGCTACTTCTTCTTCAGCAACCTTTGTATCATCTTTCTTTTCTGGAACATCCGCTTCTTTTTCTTCTTCTACCACTGGTTCTACCCTAGGTTTCTTGACAACTTTCCTCTTGGTAGCTATAGACTTGGTTCTTGTTCTTTTCAGTGACTCAAGCTTTTCACCCAGGGTTTCTTCTTGCTTTTTAGGAGTGTCATGTTTGGCTTTAATCAAAGCCTCTGCAACTTCAACTTCTTCCAAAGTAGGCTTTTTAGTTTCTGTTGCTTCCTTTGTTTCTGCTGCTTCTTCCTTTGTAGATACTGCTTCTTGCATGGTTTCTGCTGCTTCTTTTGTTTCTGCTGCTTCTTTCTTTGTAGATACTGCTTCTTGCATGGTTTCTGCTGCTTCTTTTGCAATTTCTTCAACACACTCATTCTCCCCCTTTTTCTGTGCACTCTCTGTGTTGAATTCAGCTTCTGACTCCCCCTTTTTGGGAGCATCATTGTTGGGGCTTCTTCTTTTAAGAACAAACTGAGCTTTCTTCTTCTTGTGCATCAACTTTGTAATCAGCTTCTTATGCTTCTCAAGCTGTGTTTGTTGATATAGGACCACTTTCTTGAGTCCATCTATCTCCTTTTGCTGACTTACAACATCTGTGTTGATATTGGCAATGGTTTCCATCAATTCCTCATATGTATATCTATCCTCACCTTGTTTAGGAGTTTTTACTTCCTTTAAAGGATCACTGGAAATTTTAGTAGGTGTCTTTTGCCTAGCAAAAGCACTGCCTACCCCCGTGGTTTCTTGGCACCTGGGACCTCTGAATGATTTCTCATTCTGAGTTGCCGTGAGGAAGGTCTTAGTTATGTTACCACTGTCCTTCTCTGTGCTAGCAGAAGTAGTGGCAGCCTTGCTACTCACATGCTCAACCTTCTCCTTAGTGAGCACCTTCTTGGGGTTGGGAGACACCCCTGTGGTTTCCCTTTCGATATTCTCTATTGGAGAATGCGCCAATAGAGGGCTTAAAGGCTTTGGGCTTGTAGGAGGTACATCAAGGGAAGGAGCCTTGTGTACCATTCTTCTTGTAAACTTTTTGGTTATGAGAGGAGTGGGTCTTTTAAGAATGGACTGAGGAATTTCTTTGGTGATTGAAGGTGGGGTTTGGCAATCAGTGGGTTGGTCTAATGAGGGCCTTGACCCTGATGCCATACCTTCTTGTGTGTGGGACATACCCATCATTGTAGAGAACAATGGAGTGTCAACTCCTTCCGAGTCCCTGGAAGTTCTTCTCATATTTGAGAATACCTTTCCTTTAGGGGGTTTAGGTACATATACCTCAGTAAATTGAGGCAAATCCGTCAATTCCTGAGTAATCACTGCTTGGACAAACCTTGGGTACATATAAAAACTCTTTTTGGATTCCAGGTTTGACACAAGATCATTGAAAATCATTTGTGAAAAATTAAACTTCCTGGCAGTGGCCAAGCAGACCAGGGCATAAGCAATGGTACTGCTAAACTCACTCCATCCAGTAGTTTTCTTTGAAATGCAGTGCATTAAGGTATGAACAAAGAATCGCCATTGTGTAGAAAATTTAGACTTGAAAAACTTAAAGATTCCAATGGGACCTTCATACCCCATTCTCGTTAAAGTTGAGTATAGATCATCATTAGGAATATACGTCATACCTGAGGCATCATCCAATCGAAGAGTGATGCGAATAAGCTCCTCTGTAACATTCAAGGGTTTGTCACACACCCTTGTTTTGATGATTTTCTGCCCATCTTCAGACACCACGGTGGCATTTTTCCAGAACTGCTTCTGATGCTCGGTGTAGATTGTCGGGGTCACCGTTAGGGCATAGGATATATGCGTGGACTTGAGGAAATCCACAATGTCGTGAAAACCTGCGGACTGTTTTGGCTTCTGGAGCATGGCAATCTCGTTGTGTTCATCGATAAACTCCATTGTACCTGAGGATTCTTGACAGAAAACAGAGATTCTTGGGAAAGAATAGTTAGAAAGAGAGAGATGAATAGAATTCAAAGAGACGTTATGGACTTTGGCGGGCTGAAAGAGGTATTTATAGCAGTAGTAGCCCTAATTTTTCTTTTAAAGCAGTATTAACGACACATGCAGTATTAAGTACGAAGCAGTATTAACTATGTACTGGCAGTAGTAACTATGCACTGGCAGTAGTAACTATGCACTGGCAGTAGTAACTATGCACTGGCAGTAGTAACTATGCACTTTTCAGCACTTGTCAATCTGAGTCATACAGAAGATCCTGAGAAAAAGAGTTAGTAGTACCAAATATAGAAGGAAATACAGGTATAAAAACTGAAAATCATGACTTTATTCAAGGTTGATCATGCCCACACTTGTTACCAAGAAAGTGAATCTACCCACATCAAAAGCTTTTGTGAATAGATCAGCAAACTGGTCATTGGTATGAACTTTAGCAACTTGAATTAATTTCTTTTCAATACAATCTCGAATAAAGTGATACATGATCTCTATGTGCTTTGTTTTTGAGTGTTTGACTGGATTGTTAACAATGCTAATAGCACTGTTGTTGTCAATGAAGATTGGAGTGTGAAGAAATGTGACCCCATAGTCCAACATCTGATTCTGTATCCATAGAACCTGAGAGCAGCAGCTTGCAGCAGCTATATACTCAGCTTCTGTTGTAGATAAGGACACTGTGGTTTGTTTCTTACACTGCCAAGATACGAGTCGTGCACCCAAAAACTGACATCCACCTGAAGTAGACTTCCTATCCATGTTAGCTCCACCCAAGTCACTATCTGAGTATGCAAGTAGATCAAAGGATGATTCATAAGGATACCAGAGACCTAATCTAGGTTGCCCTCTTAGGTATCTAAATATCCTCTTGACTGCATGAAGGTGTGATTGCTTTGGTGTAACTTGAAATCTGGCACATACACATACTGGAAACATAATATCTGGTCTAGAGGCTGTGAGATACATGAGTGATCCAATCATTGATCTGTAATGATGGACATCCACATCCTCCCCCTCAAGATCAGCATTGATCTGTTTGTGTGTCTCCATTGGTGTGCTTGCTGGCTTTGAGTCTGATAATCCAAACTTATCCAGGATGTCTTTCACATATTTGGATTGGCATATGAAAATCCCATCCTTCTTCTGTTTCACCTGAAGCCCAAGGAAGAAAGTAAGTTCACCCATGGAACTCATCTTGAAGCTCTTGTGCATTAACTCCTCAAAGTCTTTACACATATGATTATTTGTGGATCCAAAGATAATGTCATCCACATAGATCTGAACAAGTAGGGTGTCCTTCTTTTTCCTTTTGATGAATAAGGTCTTATCAATGATTCCTCTTTCAAATTCATTTTTCAAGAGATAGGTAGACAGGGTGTCATACCATGCTCTTGGGGCTTGATGTAGACCATAAAGTGCCTTCTTTAATTTGTACACTCTGTCAGGATACAATGGATTCTCAAATCAGGGGGTTGACAGACATACACTTCTTCATCTATAGTCCCATATAGAAAAGCACTTTTTACATCCATCTGGTAGACCTTGAACTTCATATATGAGGCATAGGCTAGAAACAACCTAATTGCCTCAATCCTTGCAACTGGAGCAAAGACTTCCTCATAGTCTATACCTTCTTCCTGAGTATATCCTTGTGCAACCAGCCTGGCTTTGTTCTTGATCACAATTCCTCTCTCATCCTTCTTATTTCTGAAAATCCACTTGGTGCCAATTGCCCTATGACCTTTTGGAAGGTCCACCAAGTTCCAAACATTCTGTAGCTTGAACTGTAGCAGCTCCTCTTGCATTGCTTCTATCCAACTTGGATCTTTCATAGCATCATAAGCCTTTTTGGGCTCAATTTGGGATAGAAAGCAAGTGAGTACAGTATTAACTGTATTTTGCTGATCTTGTAGCTCTTGAAGTCTGCTTTGATTCCTAGTCATCATGGGAGAAGCAATGTCTCCAATTACCAACTCAGGAGGATGATTTTTCTGAGTTCTTGATGGATGACCAGATTCCTCTTGTAAGTTCACATCCAGATTTGACTCATTTAAGTCTGGATTTTCTTCAGCTTCTTCAGTCACTTCAGACTCTCTGGAATTTGGACTTGAAGGATGATTTTCCTCTATTCTTCTCTCTTCTTCATTCTGAATGGGTTCAGCTTCCTTTTCTTGTTCACAGAAGTCAACATGATCAATGGTAGGGAGTGGAAATATCACAGACTGAATTCTGTGATCTGATGGTGGTGCATCCCTTTGTCCTGCATTTACATCACTACTGATACCCAAAGAATTAGTGAGTGAATCAATGTCAAATAGCCAATCAGGACCTGAACCAATAGGATTTGGTGTGTTCTCATTGCATTTGACATTGTCACTTTCTTCAATTATTCTAGAAGAGGTATTAAACACTCTGTAAGCCTTACTCTGAGATGAGTAACCAACAAGAAAACCATCATCTACTTTGCTATCAAACTTACCTAAGTGAGATTTGGTATTGAGAATTGTACAAGGACATCCAAATGGTTTGAAAAATCCAATAAATGGTTTCTTTTTCTGAAAAAGCTCATAAGGTGTCTTGTTTTTAGGCTTTATTACTAAAACTCTGTTTTGGACATAACAAGCAGTATTAACTGCTTCTGTCCAAAAAGTAGTGGGTAATTTTGAATCAGCTAACAGAGATCTAGCAGCCTCAATCAGTGTCTTATTCCTTCTCTCAGCAACACCATTCTGTTGTGGAGTCCTAGGAGCACTGTATTGTCTCTCAATTCCTTTTTCCTCACAAAAGGTGTTTAGATCAAGGTTTTTAAATTCAGTCCCATTATCTGATCTAATGACTTTCACTTTTTGATTTGATTGGTTTTCAATTCTAAGAATAAAAGATTTGATCAGTCCACTTGTCTCATCTTTAGTTCTCAGAAAATATACCCAAGTAAATCTAGAGTAATCATCAATAATAACTAAACAGTATGACTTCTTGCCAATGCTCATGACATTTGTAGGGCCAAACAGATCCATATGCAACAATTGAAGAGGATTTAAGATAGTGTTTATCTCTTTGGACTTATGAGAAGTTTTGTGTTGTTTGCCTTTGAGACAAGCAACACAATGATCATCACATGAATAAACTTTTGATGGTAAACCCCTAACAAGATTATGTTTAACAAGTTTATTCATTGTTTTAAAATTCATGTGACACATCCTTCTGTGCCAAAGTGATGATTCATCCATTGAAGCTTTTGATACCAAACAGTTTAGGGATGAATCAGATGAAACACTTTCTAAATCTAAACAATACACATTATCCTTTCTAGGAGCTCTCAATAGTATCATGTTTTCATCAACTACTTTGAATCCAGGAGCAAGAATAATACATTCAGAATCAGTAAATAATATACTATGTTTCTTGTCACAGACCTGTGATACACTTAACAGGTTGTATCTCAATTGCTCAACATAGTAAACATCCTCAAATGTCATCTTACCTTTTGATACATCACCTTTACCACTTATCTTACCTCCTGCAGGATTATTCCCAAAAGCAACATGTCCTCCATCAATTCTTTTGAAATTCTTGAGGCAGGCCATGTTACCTGTCATGTGCCTGGAGCAACCACTATCAACATGCCAGATGCTCTTTCCCTTGAGCTGTTGGTTGCCCTGCACATAAGATGAATCAATTAGTTTTTATTGGGAACCCAAGCCAAAGTGGTCTTGGGTCTCCCTTGCTCATCAAAGTACTTACATTCAGCTTGGATAAGTTTTTCAACCTGAGGAACTTCAGTACTGGAGTACTTTGTCAAGATGATTGGTCTAGCAGTACAAACACTAGAAGTAGTATTATCTTTAGAAGAGGTACTAACAGTGTTAGCAGTACTAACACTGCTAGCAGCAGTATTGCTTCTAGAAGAAGTACTAACAGTGTTAGAAGCACTAACACTGCTAGCAGCAGTATTGCTTCTAGAAGAAGTACTAACACTAGTGCTTTTAGGAACACACATTGTGACACATTCTTTTTCAGTCTTTTTCCTCATGTGGCTTTTGGATTTAGCTTGTTTCTTAGCCACATGGTTTCTTACAGGCTTCCTATAACCATTTGATTTTTGAAAAGTTCTTTGAAAATTTATCCTTTGGTTAATAGGATTGAAATAACAGTGTTTGGCAAGGTGATTCAATTTGCCACAGATAAAACAAGGTTTTGGTCTGTTAATCCTTTGCAGATCAACTCCTTGTTTTTGAGCCCACTGATTATTCCAGTTTCTTTGATTTCCCCTCTTTTATCATGTTTTTGGGGTTCATTCTTTTGAGAATTCTTGCAAGAACAATGTTCACAAGTATTGGTATTCACAACAGTGGTCTGTGTATAATGAACTCCCTTTCCTTTTTCAGATCTTTTCATCTCATTGTTCTTATCCCAGGGACTTCCACCTTCCTCATTAGTCTTGATGTAATTCTCTAAGGGGATCTCACCACTGACCTTCTTGTTCCTTTTCGTAGACTCTTCTTTTTCAGTTTTATCCTCAACAACAACTTCATCTAATGGATCTACTTTAGTAGCTCCTTCAGGTAAGTCCTTCCTATCCTTGGTTTCTAACAGGTCTGACCTAGGAGGGATGTATGTGTTGTTGTAGGGTGGGGGTGTGGCATTGTACCCTATGCCTGGTTTCATCTTACTGTGGATTTGAGCATTTATTATGGTGTCCATGACTTTAGAGGCACATGAAAACTTTTCAACATCATGTTTTACTTTCTCAAGTTCTCCTTTTAATTTCTCACATTCCTCCCTAGACTCTTTCAGTTGGAACTCCAGACCATTCTTTTCCCACTTCCAGTAGTTTGTATCATATGAGTGTTGAAGTTCATTGGCTTGAAAAGCCTTAATTTGTTCTTCAAATCTCTCAACAATCACTACATAATCTCTTCTATCCTTTTCTAATCTCTTAAGGTCATCACACATTCCCTGGTTGTGATCTCTATACCTTTTCACAGTGTCTATACAAGCTTGAGAACAGAGATTAGATTTTACCTCAGTAGGAAGATCTGAGACTTCTGCCATGAGTTCATGATTCTGAATTGCCTCTTCTGCTTGATCACTCCAATCAAATCCCATTCCTTGTTGAGAAACAAGGGCTTGAACAGAGTTTCTGTTCTGGTTGAAGCTTCCAGTCTGAGCTTGTTGATGGTTGTTTTGAGATACTCCACCTCTGCATTCTCTGGAAAAGTGTCCCATCTTATGACACTTGTAGCATTCCACCTTAGACTTGTCAAACCCAGCACCATCTTCTCTTCTTTGAGAAAAGTTGTTTCTCCCAGTCCTCTTTATAAACTTCTTGTAATACCCCGGGTAAATCCATTAGTTAAAAATTCAATTCCGTTAAGTTTATTTAACCTTAAAGTTACTATTTAGGGTAAGTTTGGATAAGTTTATAAGATAAAGGTGTTTTAGTCTTTAATGAAGAGTTTAGGGGCTAGATGGGTAAATTAAGTTAATAATATCTGATTAGGTGTCAAGTTATCCTCACATCAGCAGAAAATCAGTAGGTGTATGTGTGTGTTTTGAGAGAAAAAGGGAGAAGAAGAAAAGAAGGGTAAAGGCATCAAATTGATTCATTTGGAAGTGTTTGAGGTATGTTTTCTTTACATATTATGTGTATAATTGATAGCTGAATGTTTCTATCGGAGTAGAATAGTTAGAATTACTTCTGTTAATGATTCAGTCGATTTATGGGTGAAAATGGGATAAACAGTCAGAGGTGTCCGGATAATATGAAGGTATCCGGGTAGTTTCTTGGGTGGTGTCCGGGTAGTTTATTGATAGTGTCCGGATGATTTGTTTGAGAGTTTCCGGGTGATTTAGAGTCCGGATGGCGTCCGGATTCCTTGTGTTGTCCGGATAATTCGTGTTGTCCGGATTAGTCTTGCTGTCCGGATTACTGAGGTTGTCCGGAAAAGTCATGTTGTCCGGGTTGTTTGGGTTGTCCGGATAACTTGGCTGTTTGGGTAATTTTGAGGATAAAAGTTATGTAGATGTATCTAGAGTCCATAACCTGCTAGTAAGTCTTATACATGAGTTGGTAAGGAGATATTTGTATGTAAATGGTTTCAGATTCTGAGGTATTTGGATAAAGGAACGGATAGCTCGGAGAAAGGCTTGGAAGCGTATTTTAAGCATTCAAGGTGAGTTTTGCTTTAAAACGTTTTTGAACTGGAATACATATATATGTGTATATATATATGAGATGATTATGTGGTAGGAATATGATTATGTGTATATAAATGACAATATGATGTAATGAGATATATATTGTATTTATATAAGCTTTGCACTACACGAGTGCACTTGTTACCGGGTTCCGGTGTGCGGACCGGTGTGTAGCCGGGTTCCGGTGTGCGGACCGGTGAGTAGTCGGGTTCCGGTGTGCGGACCGACAGGTAGCCGGGTTCCGGTGAGCGGACCGGTTGTTGATTTATTAGTTGGCTTGCTACCAACTAATATGGCCATTTGTGGAGGAATAAGGTGAATGAGATGTACACGATGCACGAGTCTGGATTGGTATTTAAATACGTGTGGTATGTTTATATTTTACGAAAGGATTATCAAAGGTTTATCTAAACTATTTTGATACAAAGGATTTACATAAAAGGTTTTATAATGATTTTGGAAAGGACCGGGATTAACTCACTAGACCCGTTTGGTCTAACCCTCATTTTGTTTTCAAAAATATGTTTTCCAGGTTAAGGATCGGCAGGAGAGGATGAAGTGTAGGAAGCTTTTGATGGATGTTGATTAAGAAGCTTTTATATATTTTGTAATGTCGAGACTAATGAGACCGTACTTGGTTTGTTATGTAACTTTTGTTGAAAGTCAATGATATGTATGAATGTTATGTATTATGATGTATGTTATGGGATTTGGGTCGTTACACTTCTTCACCCTCATAGAAAGCATAGCCATCTGCCACTTGATATCCATCTCCTCAAGATCATCAGCATTAATCTGTTCTAAGTCATCATTAATTAATGAGGAGTTAACATGACTAGAAAAGAAAGCTTCTAGTACAGAATCATTGGCCTTCTCCTGATTGACTCCACCAGCAGTACTAACTGATTCAGGGTTAGCAGTAGAATCAGTTGATGCTGATAGGAGTGCAGCATTATACACATATCCTGAGGGCTTCTTCTTGGCTTCAACCTCTGCTTCAAATACCCTAAGATCATTGTAAAGATCATCAAGCTCTTTATCTTCTAACTGGTCATTCTGTCTGAAAGACACAATATACATTGTCCATTCCTCACCTAATGATCTTAGAAACTTCCTGTTTACATCATCAGCCTCCATATGAACTCCAACTGTAGCCAATTCTCCAATCAACTTATTAAATCTATCAAAAGTTTGAGTCATAGACTCATTCTTTGTAGAAGTAAAATTTTCATATTGTTGCTTAAGAATTGCCTTCTGGTTCCTCTTGGTGCTCTTGGTACTAGTGAATCTCTTTTCCAATGCATTCCATAAAATCTGAGCATCAGTGCAGTGATGAAATTGGTGCTGATACTCATTGGGAATAGCCAAAAGCAGAGTGCTTAAGGCTTTCATCTCTGTTTGTCTAACCTTTCTTTCTGCATCAGTCTTTGGAGGGGGTCATTTGCCATCTGGTCCAACCTTTCCTTCAGCACATGGACCATTCTCTATAATATCCCAGATGGAATAATCAGTAAGCAAGATATACTGCTTGATTCTAATCTTCCACATGTCAAACTCATTAGGCCTGAGCATGGGAACCTTTGAAACAAGAGTACTGTTTGATTCAACTGTGTTGTCCATAATGATTGTACATTTCTAAGAAACCAAGCTCTGATACCACTTGTCAGGATCGATTCCAAACAAGAATAATTATACTTAGAAATCAGAATTAAAGAATCTTGCGGAATAGAACTTTAATTCAAACACACTCAATGAACAACTAATCAGAAAACACAATCTGTTTGTATTCAAAACTTCAACTCACAAGTTTACAACCAAACCTCAATCTTGTTGAACAGGCTCAACAAGACGACTTCTACTTCTCTAGAAATAGGGTTCTAAACCTTGAGGTTAATTCTCTCTAAAACAAAAACGAATTCTTAAACAATCTCATAGAATAGCTATCTATCAACATCTATTTATACTAAATAATTACAAGATAACTATCAAAACAAAATTGATCTTCAGAATATTCTTTCATGCTTATCTTCAATCATTCCATCTTTATCTCCAACATTCTCGCATTCCATAATTATGATCACCAGCAGTATTAACATCGTTATGCACAAGCAGTACTAACATTGTTCCAGCAGCATTAACTTTTACTTGCAGTACTAACTTTGCTCTGGCAGTACTAACTTTGCTCTGGCAGTAGTATTGTTGTTCTGGCAGTACTATTGTTGTTCTGGCAGTACGAACCATCCTTGGCAAATCTTCAGTTCCCAACAACATCCTCAGCATGTGTGAAGATGACAAGTGTCCCAAGCATTCAATGCTTGCACACTCCTTGTCACTATAAAAGGAAGACCTCTCCATGCAGAAAAGACTAACATCTGGAGAGACTTTGAAGATTACTGTGTGCTCTTGATATTCTACGAAAACTGGAAGATTTCTCTCAGTGCAAGAATTTCCAGTTTGCTTGAAAAACTTTATAGCTTTGTTCTAAGTGTTCTTAGTTATTTTGTTAGTATACTTTGTGTAAGATTGTTAGAATAGTTATCTGTTCTTTTCCGCAACAGTCTTAAGTTTTCTATGTGTAATTCTTGTTGAAAGATTTTCAATATAAAGAATTAAAATTGTGAAAATTTTGAGTATTGTATTCAACCCCCCCTTCTACAATACTTGGTTAGCCATCTGGGACTAACAAGTGGTATCAGAGCAGAAAGTTTAATTCCATAAACTTGATCTGTGATGGCTGCCTCTTCTTCTTCTACTGTTGAAAACTCTTTTCAAAATAACTTTTCTGAAAATGGGTCCATTTCAAAACCTCCTAAGTTCAATGCTAACAACTTCTCTTTGTGGAAAAGCCGCATGATGCTGTTCATAGAAGGAGTGGATACTAGATATCCAACCATTCTCAAAGAGGGACCCATTATCCCCAGAGTTTGGGCTCGCTATGAAACGCAGAGGCCTGGTAAAGAAACCATGGAAAAAGATAATTCTGATGATTCCTCTGATGAAGAAAAATCTGCTGCTACTGGTCGTTACATTCTTAAAAATCCTAAGAAATATACTGATGAGGAAAAACGACTTGTGTCTCTTGATTCTAAAGTTAGAACTATCATTGCTCTCTCTCTTCCTGATGAAGTGTACCACTCTCTGGTAAATCTCTCTACTGCCAAAGAGATGTGGTCCACTCTGTGTGTTTTGTACGAAGGTACAAATGAAGTTAAAAAGAGCAGAAAGATTGCTCTTGTTAGAAATTATGAACTCTTTGCTTTTGAAAAAGGAGAATCTCTTCCTAGCTACTACTGTAACGACCCAAATCCCATAACATACATCATAATACATAACATTCATACATATCATTGACTTTCAACAAAAGTTACATAACAAACCAAGTACGGTCTCATTAGTCTCGACATTACAAAATATATAAAAGCTTCTTAATCAACATCCATCAAAAGCTTCCTACACTTCATCCTCTCCTGCCGATACTTAACCTGGAAAACATATTTTTGAAAACAAAATGAGGGTTAGACCAAACGGGTCTAGTGAGTTAATCCCGGTCCTTTCCAAAATCATTATAAAACCTTTTATGTAAATCCTTTGTATCAAAATAGTTTAGATAAGCCTTTGATAATCCTTTCGTAAAATATAAACATACCACACGTATTTAAATACCAATCCAGACTCGTGCATCGTGTACATCTCATTCACCTTATTCTTCCACAAATGGCCATATTAGTTGGTAGCAAGCCAACTAATAAATCAACAACCGGTCCGCTCACCGGAACCCGGCTACCTGTCGGTCCGCACACCGGAACCCGACAACTCACCGGTCCGCACACCGGAACCCGGCTACACACCGGTCCGCACACCGGAACCCGGTAACAAGTGCACTCGTGTAGTGCAAAGCTTATATAAATACAATATATATCTCATTACATCATATTGTCATTTATATACACATAATCATATTCCTACCACATAATCATCTCATATATATATACACATATATATGTATTCCAGTTCAAAAACGTTTTAAAGCAAAACTCACCTTGAATGCTTAAAATATGCTTCCAAGCCTTTCTCCGAGCTATCCGTTCCTTTATCCAAATACCTCAGAATCTGAAACCATTTACATACAAATATCTCCTTACCAACTCATGTATAAGACTTACTAGCAGGTTATGGACTCTAGATACATCTACATAACTTTTATCCTCAAAATTACCCAAACAACCAAGTTATCTGGACAACCCAAACAACCCGGACAACATGACTTTTCCGGACAACCTCAGTAATCCGGACAACAAGACTAATCCGGACAACACGACTTATCCGGACAACACAAGGAATCCGGACGCCATCCGGACTCTAAATCACCCGGAAACTCTCAAACAAATCATCCGGACACTATCAATAAACTACCCGGACACCACCCAAGAAACTACCCGGGTACCTTCATATTATTCGGACACCTCTGACTGTTTATCCCATTTTCACCCAGAAATCGACTGAATCATTAACAGAAGTAATTCTAACTATTCTACTCCGATAGAAACATTCAGCTATCAATTATACACATAATATGTAAAGAAAACATACCTCAAACACTTCCAAATGAATCAATTTGATGCCTTTACCCTTCTTTTCTTCTTCTCCCTTTTTCTCTCAAAACACACACATACACCTACTGATTTTCTGCTGATGTGAGGATAACTTGACACCTAATCAGATATTATTAACTTAATTTACCCATCTAGCCCCTAAACTCTTCATTAAAGACTAAAACACCTTTATCTTATAAACTTATCCAAACTTACCCTAAATAGTAACTTTAAGGTTAAATAAACTTAACGGAATTGAATTTTTAACTAACGGATTTACCCGGGGTATTACATTATCTCCCCCTTAAAAGAATTCCGTCCCGGAATTCGGTTAAGCAATAAACGAGGGTAACTACTATCATGTCCTATCCAATGGTCCTTCACTCTGATCATTACATTCGACTACTTCCTCCCATTCTCTTCTCAACATAAAACACGTTTTCTCCAAGGATAGCACACTAGAAAGTACTCACTCTTAACAGATCCTATAAGCTATCTTTCTTTCGCCTCCAAACCAATTGCACGCACCTAATTTCAACAACTACTATACTTTACTAACAACTTCACCATACCTCATATCAGAAGCTTAATCGAGTCAATCCGAAATCATACTCAATGCTCAAAATAACTTCACATTTTCCATTTCTCAAACGGTAATACCCTATTCTTTAGCTAACTATCTACTGCCACTCCATTCTCTTATTCTTGAATAACACTACTACACACCGCCTAGACATCCATACCTCTCCCCACATACTTTTGACACCTTCACACAACTTACAAACAAAATTCCGAGCAGAGGTTTCCACTTATACTCACTCCATATCCTCAAAAATCCACCACTTAATCTCACGAAATTCATCACTACTACACCTCGCACATTCACTAATTATAAACTGCCACCATCTTATCCACATTACCCCACACATTTAAACAATACCTTTCTTGATAGCGTCAACGATCACATTAAGTATAATCTACACAACATACTAAACTGTCGCCTTCATGACTAGGTCAAGACTTTACGCACTATCGTTACCTTCCACACACAATTCATCACGTTCTACATACCGCTATTATTCTTTACACTCAAGCCATCACACTCCACACTAACAGATTAGAACAACAATAATTAAACACACCCTTCTATATCTCTAACACAATTATCAAATATTTTTCTAACACAAATAATAAAATTGAAAACACAAAAGAATCGGTTTGCACCGAAGTCAGATAACACCTTATCACGTATAGAGTTTATAGAAATATACCTGTAACCTCATCAAGACTTTCTTCCACCTCTTGTTCCGTCATCTGAAAAACTCGACCCTTTGCTTTCGGTACCTCAGGCCCTTGTTCCTCTCCCGGTCTAACACTCGTTGGTCTTACCGTCATACTACCCTGCTGTGCTTTCCATTGCGGACAATCTGCCTGAATATGATCCGGGGAATTGCAAACGAAACATAATCGAGTTACCCGACAGTCTCTAACTATGTGACCAGTCTTTCCACATTTGTAACAACTTCGGGAATCCACATAACAGTTTCCTTGATGCACACAGTTGCATTTTGTACATGGTCTTTTAACTGGTCTGAAAGGTGAATAACTATCAGACCTCGGGGATTCATATTCTTCCGAATCGTACATCGTTTCTTCCAGTTTTCTTTTCCCAGCACTCTTATCACCAACGTCTCTCCGGTTATCCTGTTCCACATTTTCCGCGGCATCCACTGCGGCTGAGAAGGTATCAGGTCCTCTTGCAGTCACTAGCTTTCTAATTTCTGCATTTAATCCAAAAATAAACCTTTCCATCTTTAGAGCCTCCGTGGCAACATAGTACTCTGCAAAGCGAGACTTCTCCAGAAAGAGAGCGGTGTAATCCCTAACCGATAAACTTCGCTGGTGTAGGTTCATGAACTCCTCTTCCAATTGTCTAACTGCTGCTTGAGAACAAAACTGTCCTTTGAATGCTGTTGTGAATTCGTCCCAAGTAAAAGTAGAGTATACATCCGACCTTGTGGAATCAATGTGAGCTTCCCACCAGTACAGAGCTTCTGCTTTCAACATCACTGTTCCGTATAATACTCTGTCCTCATCCGCACACTTACTGGTCTTGAAGATGGCTTCTATTTCTTTTAACCATCTCATCGCCTTCACTGGGTCTCTATCTCCTGAGTAAGTTGGAGGTCTACAGTTTAAGAACATCTTGTAATCACACCTTCTTGACACTGGTATAACCGTAGGTGTAATGGGCATTTCGTCTTCCAAACCAGGATCTGGTGTTTCAGTATGACGAGCATGGTCGAACATAGTCTGGATATTTGCTTGAAGTCTTCCCATCTCCGCCATCAGATCGTTTCTTGTAATAAACTCCGTACCTTGCCCCTGAACTCTACCTCCGGTTCTGCCCCTACCTCTTTCTCTTCCTCTTCCCCTTGTCCCGACTGTTGGATTCGTTCTATTAGGATTTCTTCCTCCCTCTCTAGTCGTATTTCTAGTACCGCTTGCCATTCTGTAGATTCAGACAAGATTAATATACACATAAGCACATACCCCATATAATAAGGTATCCCAGTCCAAACATGCACCTGTAAGATCACAATTACACTGGCCAGGTGTAATCTGAAATTACCTTACATGATGTTCCTTCTACCTTTTATACTTAGCATCCCAAGGTTCTAATATATCAAGGACATCCTACTTCACATGCAGTTTAAGTCTAGGTACGGGTACAAATACCTAAATCCCTTAAACTAGGGCTCTGATACCATTTGTAACGACCCAAATCCCATAACATACATCATAATACATAACATTCATACATATCATTGACTTTCAACAAAAGTTACATAACAAACCAAGTACGGTCTCATTAGTCTCGACATTACAAAATATATAAAAGCTTCTTAATCAACATCCATCAAAAGCTTCCTACACTTCATCCTCTCCTGCCGATCCTTAACCTGGAAAACATATTTTTGAAAACAAAATGAGGGTTAGACCAAACGGGTCTAGTGAGTTAATCCCGGTCCTTTCCAAAATCATTATAAAACCTTTTATGTAAATCCTTTGTATCAAAATAGTTTAGATAAGCCTTTGATAATCCTTTCGTAAAATATAAACATACCACACGTATTTAAATACCAATCCAGACTCGTGCATCGTGTACATCTCATTCACCTTATTCCTCCACAAATGGCCATATTAGTTGGTAGCAAGCCAACTAATAAATCAACAACCGGTCCGCTCACCGGAACCCGGCTACCTGTCGGTCCGCACACCGGAACCCGACTACTCACCGGTCCGCACACCGGAACCCGGTAACAAGTGCACTCGTGTAGTGCAAAGCTTATATAAATACAATATATATCTCATTACATCATATTGTCATTTATATACACATAATCATATTCCTACCACATAATCATCTCATATATATATATACACATATATATGTATTCCAGTTCAAAAACGTTTTAAAGCAAAACTCACCTTGAATGCTTAAAATATGTTTCCAAGCCTTTCTCCGAGCTATCCGTTCCTTTATCCAAATACCTCAGAATCTGAAACCATTTACATACAAATATCTCCTTACCAACTCATGTATAAGACTTACTAGCAGGTTATGGACTCTAGATACATCTACATAACTTTTATCCTCAAAATTACCCAAACAGCCAAGTTATCCGGACAACCCAAACAACCCGGACAACATGACTTTTCCGGACAACCTCAGTAATCCGGACAGCAAGACTAATCCGGACAACACGACTTATCCGGACAACACAAGGAATCCGGACGCCATCCAGACTCTAAATCACCCGGAAACTCTCAAACAAATCATCCGGACACTATCAATAAACTACCCGGACACCACCCAAGAAACTACCCGGGTACCTTCATATTATCCGGACACCTCTGACTGTTTATCCCATTTTCACCCAGAAATCGACTGAATCATTAACAGAAGTAATTCTAACTATTCTACTCCGATAGAAACATTCAACTATCAATTATACACATAATATGTAAAGAAAACATACCTCAAACACTTCCAAATGAATCAATTTGATGCCTTTACCCTTCTTTTCTTCTTCTCCCTTTTTCTCTCAAAACACACACATACACCTACTGATTTTCTGCTGATGTGAGGATAACTTGACACCTAATCAGATATTATTAACTTAATTTACCCATCTAGCCCCTAAACTCTTCATTAAAGACTAAAACACCTTTATCTTATAAACCTATCCAAACTTACCCTAAATAGTAACTTTAAGGTTAAATAAACTTAACGGAATTGAATTTTTAACTAACGGATTTACCCGGGGTATTACAACTACAATCGCTTCAACTCTCTCTTAAATGATCTTAAGTTGTTGGGCAGAGTCTATGATAATGAGGAAGTCTTGTGCAAGTTCATGGATTGTCTTCCAGATTTTTGGGAAAATATATGTACTTGCATCAAAACTACCAAGGACCTTGAGTTCATGCCCTTAACTGTTTTTTATGGAACTCTTTTCAACTACGAGCAGACGAAACTGCATAGGTTTATAAAGAACTCTTCTCTAGCTCTCCTAAGTGACTCTTCCAAAAAGACTAAGTGTTTTCCAAAAATACCTACCCATCTGACTCTGACCATGATAGTCAAGAAGATCCCAATGATCATTCAGAGGCATATCTTAGTGATGCTAAGGATGAATGTGAGGAAACTTCTGTTGATAAATTATCTGATGAAATGGCCATGTTGGATGGGTACTCTAAATCCATATCTCATCTCTCTTCTGGAAAATCTAAGTTTCGTAGAAAATCATCCTCTTCTCTCTCCAAACCCTCTTCTTTGGACAAATCTAATGAGGAATGTTTTAACTATGGTAAAAAGGGTCATTTTGAATCTGAGTGCAGAAGTAAACTTCTTGAAGGACCCAAAACTTCTTCCTCGGGCCGATTTTCCTCAAAATCGGAAAGATCCAAACATGATTCCACCAATCTCTCCTCTTCTGCACATTATGACCGGGCTGAAAGATACAAAGAAAAATACAAGAGAGAAAAGGAAAGAAATGAAAAACTTGTCAGAAGAGGAAAGGGTCTGCCTGCTAAAACTCATGATTTGGCAGATGAACCCACATCTGAAAGCGAATGACTCCTCAACTGCTCTTGTATCAGCTAAGTGATTCTCCTCCTCATCACAGGTACATCCATTTCTATCTCTCTCTGATGCTGAAAAGATTGAAGCATTTAATTCTTTATCTATTGTCTTTAGATGATGCATCCTTCTCTTCTAACTCATGCAAAATATTTTCTAACTCTGAAAAAAAAGGAAAGTTTCTGTGTGCAGATTTTTTATTAAAAAGAAATCCTCCAATTTTTTAATAATACCTATGTGACTTCTTCTACCGATTTTCTTCACAGATCTGTGTGTCTCAAAATGTCCTTTTCAAAGGAAAAGTTTTTGGTCCTCCCAAAATTTGAAAAAGGAATTTTAGGTGTTGCACCCCAAATCTTTAATTCCTCATCAAATCCTTTGAGGACATATTTTAAAAGCAAAAATAAAGAAAAATATCACAATTCTAAAAGGATCCTTCTTTATAGAAAATGTTATTTCTGTGGTGATACTTCTCATTTTGCTAAAGATTGACCGAAAGAAAGATTTGATCTAAGTGACACCAACTCTTTTCCTTCTAACCCAAAAGGACCCACCTTCAAAATGGGTACCTAGAAAATAAATTCTTTGTGATTGCAGATTTTGAGCTGGGCAGATGGATCTATGTGGACAAGTGAGAAAGTTGACAAAACCTTAGAATTCTTTACTCTCATGACATCATCATCTATTATCTCCTAACCATGCAAACCTACCGAATCACCATGCAAACCCATCTCACAAAATCCCTCCACTTTTGTCTTCATCTCAACCACCTTTTATTTTTAACCTTTATAAAAATCAAAATTGCATCATGTCCTTTCGGCAACCTTTTATGAAAACCCATTTTGATGACATCATCTTGATCAAGATGACATCACACCCAACATTATTCCTCCTTAGCCACTAAAAAATCCTCCCCTCCTTTCACCGAAGACCACCACCGACCCCTTGTTCTACTTCACTTGAAAGCTGCCGAAACCCAGGTTAATTTCTACCGAATAAGCAACACCAAACCCTCTCATATCGGCTGCTGATCTCGGTGTTTGCTGCTGCCGATCAACATCACCACCGAAGCTACTACTTTCTACCGACATCTCATCATCACCGATCACTTGGCAAACATCATCGACCCCACACCATAAGACCACCACCGACCCATTTTCCACTTCACTTGAAAGTGGCCACCGAGATCACGTTCCTCCCAACAACCAAATCTCACCGAACATCACCCCTACCGAAAACTCTCCACCGATTTCTAGGCCACCAAAACTACTCCTCACTAGAACCAACTTCCTATGTGTTTTTTTTTCAAGATTTTCTCTCTCATAATGGTGATTCTCCTACTTCACCAAATCTCAATCTTTTTGGGTCATCAAAAATTGGAAGATGAAATTTCAATCTTTTCTTCTCTTTGAAGATTTTCTCCATAATGCCTTAGAAGACTTTCTCCACTCTCTGCTGAAGATGTCTTAGCAGATTTCCCTCAACCTCTTCAAAAAAAAAAAAAATCACCGAATTTTTGTCTAACTCTTGCAAATTTTCGGTGGGAATGATTTAAAAAAAAAAACTCCTACCGATTTTCCTACCGAAAATTGTCAATTTTCGGTGGATCTCCTTAATTTTCGGTGGGAATGCAAAAAAAAAAATATTATTATTACCGATTTTACACCGAAATTTTCACCGATTTTCATGAAAAATGCTTCCAAAAATCGGTGGGTTTGCCCTTATTTTCGATAGTGAAGATAAAAATATATATATATATATACCACCGAAATTTCGGTGGTGTGCCCCAAATTCGGTGGTATTGTGCAAAAAAAAATAAAAAAAAAATTGTCTTGGTTTTGGCCGATTTTTCATCTTCTCTTGGTGTTTTTCCTGCGTCGGCCGCTGAGGGGGAGCAACATCAACCCTCAGTACTCATATCCAGCGACCAACTTGAAAAAATGAGGAAATCGACGAACCGGTCAATGGGGAGCACATCAGTCCGGGCGGATCTAACTGAGGGGGAGAAACACAAAACCGACTAATCTACTGAGGGGGAGCAAAACAAAGACAAAGGATGCTGATGCTAAACAGGAAAAGCTGAAGATGCCAAGATGCAACAGATGGGCAGAAGTATCCTAAGGCTACTGATCAAAATGAAGAATCCTCAAGCCAGACACAAGTTTCAACTCGCCCCTCCAAAGATGCAAGTAATATTCATTCTGTTCATATTGTTTATACTTCTTTCCTTTTCCTTTCGATTATTTGTACAACTATACCTTTTATTTTTTATATGTAAATATCATATATACATACACACACAAAAAATAAAAAAAAATAAAAATTTGGACTGTGTGAAAAAGAACCCAAAAGAGTAAAGAAGGGTCAACATGCATTATTCATTGTCTTACTCATGTTTTTCTAAGTATGGATGTCATCATCAAATATGGGGAGATTGTTGGGTCATCAAGATTTGAAGATGACCTCATGATCTCCTTTTATACTTTGAAAAACATTTTATACTTAGAGAAATTTTGGATGCATGGTTCTTTGTAATGGCTTGTACAAGATAGCAAATGTTTGGTGAAGTCAAAGATCAACCAAAGTCAAGATTAAAGATTCTCTCATTGTGGAAGTGAAAGATCTTTTCTCAACACATACAAGTCATTTTCCACCGATGGTGTTCTCACACATCGGTGGACATCTCTCCACCGAAATCTCTCTCTGTTTCGGCCAAAGAATCCCACCAATGGAAGTCCAATTTCGGTGGGATCTCAAAGAAGTCTCAAAGATACTTTCTCCAAAGATGATGTCACATATCCCAAAGATGATGTCACATATCTCAAAGATGTGTCACATATCCCAAGGCTATCATCGGTGGGATCTCAAAGAAGTCTCAAATATGCTTTCTTCAAAGATGTGTCACATATCCCAAGTTTCCTTCGGTGGTGCAATCTTTAGAAGACAAATTGAGAAGATATTTTCTACATGGATAAAGTGACATTTTGTCTTATTATCCATTTCCATATAAAGTTCTTTTCTCATGCATGGGCTCTTCTGACTGTTCCTTGTAAAAGGTGACAAGGACTTCACAACTCTCCAGAAGTCAACATCCTCAGCAAGTGTGAAGATGACAAGTGTCCCAAGCATTCAATGCTTGCAAACTCCTTGTCACTATAAAAGGAAGACCTCTCCATGCAGAAAAGACTAACATCTGGAGAGACTTTGAAGATTACTGTGTGCTCTTGATATTCTACGAAAACTGGAAGATTTCTCTCAGTGCAAGAATTTCCAGTTTGCTTGAAAAACTTTATAGCTTTGTTCTAAGTGTTCTTAGTTATTTTGTTAGTATACTTTGTGTAAGATTGTTAGAATAGTTATCTGTTCTTTTCCGCAACAGTCTTAAGTTTTCTATGTGTAATTCTTGTTGAAAGATTTTCAATATAAAGAATTAAAATTGTGAAAATTTTGAGTATTGTATTCAACCCCCCCCCCCCCTTCTACAATACTTGGTTAGCCATCTGGGACTAACATTAGTGTTAACTTATTTTGTTAAAGTATTTAACTTGAAGTTATAATTTTGTTTATTATTTTGTTAAAGTATTGCACATATGAATACTTGAAGCCTAAAAAGTGTGACAAAAATAGTAAAAACATGCAACAACACTTTACTCTCTCTTCCTATGTGGGACACATTCCCACACCCATTTGGTTTTTGCTAATTTCATCCAATTACTCAACTTTGAGTATCGATATCTCATTCACACATACTCCGTTTTGGACGCATTATATATCGTTTCGAAGCTCTCATATAGGAGAACATAAACCCACTAAGAGTTAGTTATATATAACACACACACACACACATATATATATATATATATATATATATATTTAAATGTGTCCAAAGTTTAGTAAAAACCATATTTTTACTAAAATTTTCCAACAACTAGTAAGTAGGTTTATGAAACTTGCGGTAATCCTAATACAGAGATTATTGGATGAACAAGCATTTATTTCTTGATTCACATGTACATTAATCCTTAGACTACTTAAACACTACTTTTCAGCCTAATGAAAAACCTTTATTCATGAGTAGACTTCCTTTTGCAGACGAATCTTGCAGTTACTTTTTCATTCGAATCTTACAGGCTCTTTTCAGACGAATCTTGCAGTGAACTATTCAGACGAATCATGCAGGCAACTTTTCAGACGAAATCTTTGACCATATCCACATCCCTGATGAAGAACATACATTTTCACGGCTATAAGTAGATGGCATGATGAAGTAGTAATTCACAACTTGCTATCTATCTTTTATACCCTCTACACCGTTTATAAACATTCTCTCGCTTTTCTTAACACTATGGCTGGAGGTTCAAGATCAAGGGGGCAGGTCGGCGAATGGGGCTGGAACTTCACGTTCAGTAGCCTACCAACCAATGAACGATGGAGCTCGCTGGAGTACCTGGAAGTTACCGGAAACAGACGAGGAGTGGAGAAACTATGGGCGAACTGCGGCTGATTATCCATTCACGGCTGAGGAGGAAGAAGACTGAGAGATGGCATGCGAGAATTACTACTTCAATAATGACAGAATTACCCCACCAATGTATCATTGTACCCAGCCAACGGGTCTTCCACAAAGTCAACGAATTACTTCCTTAGTGCAAAAATCCATTGATAAGGCGAACGCCGATATCGAAAAGGTAAAAGGTATGTGGAACCATAACAGGGGGATTCAGCAGGTTAAAATGGAGTATCTAGCGGAGAAGAAACGAGAACTGGCCATGACTAGGGCTCACGTTCGGGAGGTGCAACGAAAGATTAAGGAAGTAGAAGAGGAATTACAAGAAATCGAAGACGACTACACGGGAATGGAGGACGTCATCAAGAAAAAGGTTAACTTCATCACCGGAATCCAGGACGCATTCCAGTCATAGATTTCTTTGTTTACCTGCACTGTATCTGTTTCGTTTGGGAAGATGATTTGCAATAACTGATCTTTTAATTAATTTCCTTATTAAACAACTTAAAATGGGGAAAACATTTTCTTTAATGAATTTCTATATTAAATACATTAAAATGGAAAGGAAACAATACATTAAAAACCTCAACTACATAAAATGATAACCTAAAAACTACAGGGACCAAAAATGTAATTTTTTTGCCCCAAACTTGAGGGGCCAAAAATGTAATTTCGGTTTACCGCAGGACCACCGCGGGCAGGGACCGAATTTGCTTCCGCGGCCAATCTTGAGGGGCCGAAAGTGTACCGCGGGTATTCTTGAGGGGCCTCCGCGAAAGTTTTGGCCGAACATTGGTGACACATGGGCCCTGGCCCGCGATCGCGGGGCCCACCGCGGAAATTTTGGGTATTTTGGTAAACTCAACGAGATTGTGGGTATTTTGGTAAGTCAGAGTCAAACTTTGGGTATTTTAATTAAATTCCCTATTTATTTATGTTTAGGGTTGTATCTTTGTATGTGGGTTTTATTGGTTAGTTTAAGTACGTATTAACATTTAAATTTAATTATGTTATGTTTGGTTAATTAATTAATAAACTAGTTGTTGCATAAATTATATGTTAACTAATAAACTGCATATTAATAGATAAAGTAGTCGGTAAATAAGTAATTTTTGACAAAAATAAAAAACTGAAAAGACTTGTTAAAAGTTTTAACATTACAGAATGTAATTAAAAAATCATTAATTAAATATTTTAATAAAATAATTTTTCGATTTATTGTTATTCACGAACATAAAAAATATTTTATGTTTTTATATAATTTAGAATTGTTTTATTTGATTTTTGGTGGACTAAATGAACGACAATAACAATAAACAATAATAATAATTAATATGACTACAAATATAACGCTCTACTTTTGGAATAGCATTTCTACTGAAATTTTGACATGACCTACTCGATTGTTGTTGATGTTATCAAACTAACAGGTCTTGTTGCTATAAAATTGTTTATAAGACCAGGTTGTAAGTAATATTGACATATGCATGTTTAATAACCTGCGAGTTATACATATGTACAAACATACTGTACAAATCTCAATATCTCATACATAAGGCACGTATTTACACCACATTCCCCAACTAATACTTACAAACATACATAACAGTTGGAAAACAAAATCCTCTTAATACTAACATGAACTAATCTTACGTTCCAAAGGACACGGTAGTCAAATAGTCATATCAACCAACAATTTTACATGCTAGTCTTTACAAACACTAAGCACTACCACTTGATCCTGATCCCGTCCCTAAGTATAGGCTTGTCTAATGCTTGGTTTATGTATCGTCGATGTTAGATCAAATTTGAGGGTGTTACAATACGTAAGTGTGACCTCTCAGCTTTGTGTACGTACCTAAGTATGACCTACCAAGTTTGTGTACATACATAAATATGACTTCCCATGTCTATGTATGTAATTCCCCCCGGCCACATGCCTAATAGTCGCCTAAATGGTTCCAGCCCCTCCAACTTTAGACATCTTTTAGTAAACATCTTACAACCTATGTCATTTATCACTATGACTTCACATTCAAGTTTACTTTCCATAAAAAACATTTAAAAACCACGTTTTATATCACCGATTAAATCATGAACTTTTCCACGACTTTCATTTGGACACAAACAACGTAAATCGATTATGTCCAATACACAGGTTCGACATGTACCCCTTTAAATCTACTTGAACTCACTTTAGCGTATTTGGTTTAAGTCGGGTTTGAGAACGACCATGTTAATACAAACAATGGCATCAAAATTGTAAATAACTTTGACTATATTTTATGCTGTCATGAACCATTCCAAACTAACACACAATTATTTCCACTCAAATTGGGAAGCTAAACAATCTTTTCCCATCTAAAAATTTCCCTCCTCTATACCAACGTGTTTTTGACAGTTTTAAAGTAAGAATTACAACATATAATCTCTTAGGGGTCGTTTACCAAATGCTTATCGGGTACACGCTTACCTAAAGAAGTCATAACTCTTATTTACCTTATGGGTTAGCATTATCGGCCATCAAAATGCATTGATGGCAAGCGTTTATAACCCTTGCTTACTGGGTAAGACTCTCGATCTTGTCATCCCTCTTACGGGGTATGATTCTTGGTCCGACCTTGTTATGATTACCCAGTAAGGTAGTTAAACCGCTAAGCACTTACCAAGGTAAGTGTCTAGTAAACAACCCCTTAATGATTTATATATGACATCCTAACCTTTCCAGAAAGGTATTACAAGCTTAAATCCGAATTAAGAGTGATTTGCTATGATTTTTACAGCTTCAAACAACAATCAAAACAATACAAATCTCTCTAAGGTTGAAGTTATACTTTCAAAACTCATCTCTACACATATTTTATCTATTTCAACCTATGTAGTTCTAACATTGAACTCCCAAATAAAGAGTTCATAGTTAAGCTTTACCCAAGTTTTCATCAAAACATCATGTTTGAACTCAAGGTAATGTATGTGTAAAACTTGTTTTTGACAAAGTTGTGTTCATAACAAATTTACCATCAATATTCATTTTCTCAATAACAAACTACTATTGAAGTGAAGGTCTTCAAACACATTTAAAACTTGTTTTTGACAAAGTTTGACTTTTAGAAAAAAAGTCAACAGTTTTATATTCAAACTCAATCCCCTTCCAAAAACATGCTTGGATTAAAAGTTTCATCTTAATGACCCATAAAGCTACTTAGAACAAGTATTTTCACCTAGTTGTATCGATTTTAATGTTTCAAAGTCCATCACCACATATTAACTTTTGAAACAATCAAAACTATTGCCATCTTAAATATTCATCTTCTTGGTTAAGCTCAATGTTCTAAAAAACGCGTATTTATGCCACTTTATACCCCTTGGCGTCGAGATAAGGCGTGGAGCTCGTTATGGCGCGCCATGGCGTTATGGCCTGACACGCCTTGGCCCTCGATGGCGCGTTATGTCGTCATGGCGCGTTATGGCATTACAATTTCCTGTACTTTCGATTTATCGAATCTACGAACTTCGAAATTCGATTCGAATTGGCCCATTAGGTTCGATTAGAATTTAGAATTTCTTTTGTTTATCGTTTTATATGAATTTAAATTGTTAATAACTGTTGGGAACTGAAAATGAGCTAAGTATGGATAGTGCTGCTAGTCCATGATTTCTACTGCTAAGTCTACATTAATACTGCCAGAAGAAAGTTAATACTGCTGGGCAAGGTTACTACTGCTAGACAAGGTTAGTACTGCTAGACCAAATTACTACTGCGTATACATGGTTAGTACTGCTAGACCAAATTACTACTGCGTATACATGGTTAGTACTGCTAGACCAAATTACTACTGCAAGACATGGTTTGTACTGCTGAGCTGAGATACTACTGCTAGAAGACTGTGAAGGTTAATGCTGCTAAGTCAAATCATTGTTAATACTGCTGACTTGATAAGTTTGGTATGCGATACTTTTGGAGACAAAGAAGGAATTGATCAAGATATGTTTAACGAAGATTCAGAAGATCAATTTACTTTTGATAGTTATCTTGTAATTACTTTTGTATAAATAGTATTGATAGATAGCTATTAGAAAATACAAGATAAACGATACATGATAGACGAGTTAATATACGTGTGAAAAGCAATTCGATATTGTTTTCAGAGAGATTTAACCTCAAGGTGTAAGAACCCTATTTCTAGAGAAGTAGAAGTCGTCTTGTTGAGCCTGTTCAACAAGATTGAGGTTTGGTTGTTAATATTGTGATTCAAAACAGTGAATACAAAAGGTGGTGAATTTTCTGTTACATTGTTCTTGATTGTGAGAATTAAAGTTCTTTTCCGCAGATTCTTTAATTCTGAATTCTAAGTGTTTATTATCTTGTTAAGATTCGATCCTGACAATAACTTAATCTTTATTGTTCAAGACACTTACATAAACAGACACACATACACATATATACATATATATTATATACATATTTGTCGTTTTAAGCCACGCCTTAGAAAATGCCATGGCCTCGCCGTAACTCGTAAGGCTTGAGACTTGACCTCGCCGCCACGCCACGCCTCACGTCATTTAGAACCTTAGTTAAACTCCATAAATTAAACTAAGGGGTTGTTTGGCAGTTGCTGAATGCTTTGGTGCAGAATGATTAAGTGGCTTTTACGATATAGTGCAAAATGAAATATGGTTGTTTGGTAATTGTTTAGAATGAAATCAGGGTGCTGCATGGTTAAGGGAGACCCATGATGCTAAATCATTCAGAGGGTTTTAGAACCATTAAGAGACGAACATTTCTTTTGCCAAACAGGATTTACCTTTTAACGATTCAGATG
Source organism: Saussurea involucrata (assembly GCA_033807775.1). Taxonomy (NCBI): domain Eukaryota; kingdom Viridiplantae; phylum Streptophyta; class Magnoliopsida; order Asterales; family Asteraceae; genus Saussurea; species Saussurea involucrata. Next base: position 49,246,825 of record CM066315.1, read on the forward strand.
TTGCCTCTTAATGGAACTATTAAGAGGCAAACAAACAGCCCCTAAGACCGGCCAATCTAATCTAATCATTACCTAATAGTCCTTACAATGTACTTTCAATGAATCAACGCGAAATCTAGACTTGTAATGGGCTTGGGTTGGCAAACATAATGACTCTTTGATGTTAAAGGTTCTTAGTATAACTTTGATTCTAAGAGCATCTCCAACCTTGGCACCAAAAAACACACAAAAAACACCAATTTTGGTGGGTCCAACACAAAAAAAAAACCCTCAACTCCAACCATACTTCAAAAAAACACCAAATTTATGGACCCCACATTAAAATAACATATTTTATTTAATATTAACTATTTTTAATAACAATAATTATAATTTGTAAATATAATAATAAATAATCAGTAATTAATTTATTTAATGAAGACCGATAAAAATAAAAACGATAATTTTTTAATTGATAATACATTTAAATAAAATTACATCAATTCAAATAACACAAATTAAAAAGCATAATTAAATAATACTAATGCTCCGAGTTAGTATACTCGTCCCACAAATAATCAATTAATGCATCTCGAAGTTCAAAGTGAGCGGTTTTGTCTTTGATCTTAAATTTCTTTGTCGTATTTCAAATTTAATTATATATATATATATATATATTAAATGTTAAACTTCTTTCTCTTATTTAAAATTTGATAACAAGAATACAACTTTTTAATCAATATTACATTTAAAGAATTAATTGAAAAAATAAAGAATTAATTGAATTATAAATTATTAAATATTAATATAAATAATAGTAGTGGTGGGCCTAATCCAATTTGCAGTGTGAAATTTACACGCCAAATTTGGCATATGAATATCTCCCCCGGCATTTTTTTTGCAGTTTGGCGTGTGATTGGAGACGATGGCACTGCAAAAAAAATGGAAATGGCGTATGGATGGAGATGCTCTAATGCCAATTTCATTAAAGTAACATGTAAGTCTCATTTATTTCGATATTCTTGATCACTTAAACAATTTGAGCCCTAAGGTATCAAACGAACTTTACATTTTCTAAAACTACTCAAACATATATTACTCATATAGAGTATTCACTAAAACATATCCAAAAAGTTTCATTCTTGAACTCAATTAACCACTAAAGACTTCACCAAATATTCTGATTTTTGAGTATGTTGCTCTCCAGTCTCCTCAACGAAATGAAAAAATCCTAAGAAGAAGTCAAAGGCAAAATCCTAAGAAAGCATGACCTAAAAGGATTTTTCTCCCTATTTTCGGAACCAGAAAACCTTTTAAAAAACATGACTGTAATCAGTCTGGAAAACACATCTACACTTCTCCAGATCCAATCTCCATCGTTCAGATTAAAGATCAGTGAGTTAGGAAACTACTAGTACAATTTCAGCTCGACCAGACCACAATTGCTTATCGATCAGACCTCTTGATGAAAGTTGTGCCCTGATGTGCAAAAATCCAAAAGTTTCTTCTTCTTCCTTCAAGTTTTCCATCCTTTTGTTCATATTTTAATCTTCCAATATGTGTGAATGACATAGTTTCTTTTAACGAATTAGAAAACCTATCACAATTTTACCCCATTACCCCTTAAACGCTTTAGGTATTTTTTATGCTCAAATTAGTATCAAAATCTCAAATTTTCTCAAAATACTCCCAATATTATAATGTACTAGCTGAATACCCGGCTACCCGCGCAATGCGGCCGGATGCAAAACCTTCATTAAGATTTACTCAATTTGAAAACATCAAAATTTTCAATATATCATACAAATTAGTACATTTGTACACACATTAGATTAATGCTATTACATTATATTGAAACAACTTGAAGAAAAATGGGTGTAAGAAACAATTACTTGCATGTGATTGAAACCAACCCCATTGTAAAATTTGTTTTCAAAACTAAGCATGATAAACAACAACCGACAACCAAATTTTGGAATTCACTAAAAATATTGTAAGGGAAGGAAAATATAACCAAATATTATAATGTAATTTAATTGTATAAACAATTTAAAAAACTAAAGTTAAAGCATATTAAGCTCCATAAACAAGCTTATGATCTAGAACTTGGCTAAAGCTCCATAAACAAGCTTATGATCTCAAACTTGTGTTTCATCTGGATTGTACAGTAAGCTTAGGTATAATGGTATCACTTGTAGAACAATTAGTTGGTTCGATTACACCCTTCTTTCAATTCCTTAAGACTCTTTAACTTGAGATTGTTAATCATACCCGATTATTAAACCAGCACAACCATATAATCATCAACAACCACTCCAAATCCATAAATTAAAACTTAAACATCCTAAAAAACTTAGTTGGAGTATATAACCCCACTTTGATGAACCGATTATTGTGCGAAAATCAAACGCCCAAAACAGATTCCTTCAAGACTATGTTCCGAATACAAATATCTTATTAAAATGCAAATAAGTTCAACTACATTTGGATTCAAAGCATTGAGGATTCCAAGCATCAGAAGGACCCTTAAAGAACTTACCATAAGTCAGAAGCAGTGTGCTAACCAACATTTAAATAAAAGTAGATAATAACATAATCTACCCATTTTCATCACATAATTCCTGTTATGCTACAACTTAACAAATGTGCATCATTGGAAATGTGGGGTGAGGATGAATGCGAAATGTGGGGTGAGGATGAATGCCCAGATTCAAGCCACAAAGAAACAATGGTTGAACCACAAAACTGCAAAAATGCCTTCAAAACTCATGGTCATTTGTATATCCACAACCAAAAATCTTTTTTGTAACACCCTCAAATTTGAAAAGAGCAACTAATTTTGATTAATATAAAAATAACCAAAATAGGATAAAATCCTTTCTATAGACCATCCTTGAAAATACCTCAAAATTTTAACATCACGACTTCTACAATTAACAACTCAAGACGGGTGTTACTTAACACAATACTAGTTGCTAATCCCAAATAAATGCGGAAGACTTCACTAAGTAATTCGCTTCTCGTGCACTCTACTAGCACTCATCACTTCACAATGTAGCTAAAGCTATTCCCAACTTGAACCTGTTGCACATGCCGGCAAATAAAAAGGTTAGGCTAACGCCTAGTGAGTTCAAGAGTTTACATCATGATCAAATAATTTGTTAGGCAAAAGGTTTCAACGTAAATCATGATTTTCCGAAAAAGGATTTGAGTAAGGTACACCGACACCCCTATTCCAAACGCACGCAAATTCCGTGACGAAAGCTTCCAATGAAAATCATTTCCCAGCAATAGACTCAAATTCAAAACTCACTCAAAATGTGAATAAACATTAAATTTCCAAATAATATAAACGTGAATAAACATTAAATTTCCAAATAATATAAACGTGAATAAAACTCCATTATTAAAAACATCCCAACAAAGATTAGACATAATACATAGCCCATAAATCATGGATAACAATCCATTTAGATATATAATTACGTTACCGAAAACATGAATAAAAGTAAACACCCAAAACAACACCTTCCGGTGATGGGGGAGACCCGATTCCATCGAATGTGGTGTAAACATAAATTAAACCACAATTACTAAATATAAGTAAGCTTCCTGGATGGGGAATACATATGACATCAACCAAACTAGGTCTTTAGTTCATCTTAGACATCAACCATACTAGGTCTTTAGTCCATCTTCGGCATCAACCATACTAGGTCTTTAGCCCATCTTAGACATCAACCATACTAGGTCTTTAGTCCATCTTCGGCATCAACCATACTAGGTCTTTAGCCCATCTTAGACATCAACCATACTAGGTCTTTAGTCCATCTTCGACATCAACCATACTAGGTCTTTAGCCCATCTTAGACGTCAACCATACTAGGTCTTTAGTCCATCTTCGGCATAAACCATATTAGGTCTTTAGCCCAAACCACCAAGTTCAATCCTATTGGATCTCTACCTTGGAAAACCCCACCATCCAAAACAAGCTTACTCGACTTAAATATATATATACATGACCCCAAAAGAATAGCCAATGCATTTAAATCATGTAAATCTCAAATACAATGCAATCCATGCAATTCAAACCCCAAGCCCGCGTCGAGCTTATTAAAACCGGGCGAATGCCCTCAAGTCTCAACTGAGTCCAATACCGAGCCATTTGCTCAGAAGATCTAATGATCGCTTATCAACATCAACTCATGCAAATGAAGTGCATCTAACCCACATCATGCAACACCTGCTCCGAGGCGTGATAATCTCACAACCCCTTCATTGCCACCTTCCCAATGAAGTCAAATCATATATGCATCTATATGTGTGTGTATACGTATACGCAAATCTTTATAACTCAACAATGCATATAACCCACCATAGTTCATTAGTCCCAAAGGTGCTAAGAATACAAAATCATCAAACGGTCTTCACATATAAGACAAAACACTCAAAGGATGCACATACTCAAATAAAACACAATTTAGGCACATGACACATCCACGGCTCCACCTCGAGCTACTAAAACCGACAAACACTCAAAAGACTCATTTGAGTATAAATCAAGCCCTTAAAGGCAAAATAACCATTTAGCTAAATACGTGTTGTCCACACGTTTCGTAAACCAAAACACATTGTTACTCAAAATCTTTGTCTTTTAAATTCTCAATTGGCCTTCGGCCCAAAATAAAAGGTTTACCACTCTCAAAATATTCATACGGCCAAGATTGATCAAAATCCCCCAAATGTGGGTGTTTTACAAGATTTCTAAATTTCAACACTTTGATTAATCAAAACCCACCAATTCACTCAACAATTGATAATTTTATACAAAGCACATAAATACTTTAAAAATAAACATGTTGGCATGTACAACGTTTTCACAAATCAACTTGAACTCACCTTGCTAGATTAGGCTAAATCTAGATTTTTCCCAAACGTAAGCTCCTTTGAAGAAACTTGAATCCTCAAGCCAAAACTTCCAAAAACCTAGATCCATAAGTTTCCAACCATCAATAACCACATTTAAACATTTAGAATTGTTCCCCAAACATCAACCATCAAAATCTCCACTTATACTCAAAACCCCAATTTGTCCTAACTTTTCTCAAAATCATCCAAACCAAAAATGGAGGAACAAAACACTAGGAGATCATCAATGGAACATTTATAACTCATAATGAAGCTTGTAAATGGAGGAAATGAACTTACCACTTAGGTTTTGATGAAAACCTAGAAAACCCCAAAAATCTTCTAGTGTTGTGGATGAAACTTGCTCTTGCATCAATAAATGAAACCACTAGCATAAAATGGAGAAGAAACACATTAATCTCCATGAAAAAGCCCCAAAATCAGTTAGGGTTTGTAAGGGAAAGAGGGGAAACGATTTGGAGAGAAGAGAAGAGATTTGAGAATGAGAAATGAGAGACTTACCACTACCAAACGTTCTTGAATCTTTCAATAAACTTCCAAACTCTATCTAGATCCTTGAAGAGCTCTAAAAAACGGAACCATAGTAACTTGAATCACCAAAATCGGAGTTGAAATGAGAGAGATATGAAGAAATGAAGTTTGGGGAGGTGAAATTTGCGTTTTAAGCTGATCAGGTGCCCCGCGCGGGTCTCCGAGCGAGTGAACTAGCGCCACCATGCGCGCCGGGCACTGGTCGTCCGGTTTCCTCTTAAACACTGTTTTGGCCATAACTTCTTCGTTTTAGCTCTGTTTTCGCTCTGAAAAGGACCGTTGGACTCGTATTCAAATTCCTCATCCGACAAGACCATAAAATCTAGGATTTAACCCAAAATCCTATTTTTCATATTTTTCTTAAAAAATCGATTCCACACTGATTCGAAATTGTACTTATCCGAAAATTACGGGTGTTACATTTTTGTACCAACAAATATCATCCAAAAATTAATAGTATGAAACAACAAAAATACGTTTCAAGAAATAGGCACGCACATGTGTTTTCCAAGAGAGAAAGCACCATGCAGAAGATAAAACATTGTAGAAAACTGAAGAAAAACCAGACAGTTGTATAATAAAAATTTCAAAATCCAGTTTGTCCACCAGTTTCTGAGTTGTCCTTGACTGAGGAGAGCTTCGTTTCCTTACTATCCACACGTAAGTTTTCAGAGGGAGGCTCAGTATAGAGAGATTCCATAAACTCATCTAACGAAACAATAGGTGGCAAGAATCCCTCATCCTCGAACAATACAAACACCACCTGTTATTAAATGCATTTGAAACAAAAAAAAGTCACATTTTTACAAGAGATCGTTGACAAATTAGATTTTCAACTGTCAAGAACTTTAAGAGATTATTGATTCACCGGTCACAACATGATTAATAAAGCAACATTTTAAGATGGCTAAGAAGAAAAAAAATTTGATTACGCAGACATGGTTACCAATCTAGACTCATTTATGCTAAGAACATATATAAACATCACATCACTTGATCAAAATAAAAACCATTCACAATTAAACTTAAAGCCATTTGTAGTCACATGGTGGTTAGTCAGTGCATGGAAGCTACCCCAAAAACCTACAATTAATAAATAAAATTTCCAGTCTATGATCAAAATCAACAATTTAAAATAAATAAATAAAAAACTTATCAAATTATTGATCTAGTGAGTATCAAAATAAACATAACCAAATCAATCAAAACTGAGAGAAAATGTAGCATCAAGATTTCCCATTCCAAATCGAAGAACTATTAAGAAACCAAAATGAGAAAAAGAGGAATCTAGATCTAAACAAAATGCAAACCTGAAAAGTTGTGGTCTTGGCAATTGGATCAACAGATCAGTAAATCAACTACATAAGAAAGAGGAAAAATAAGATTCAAGTAAAACAACTTAAATGAAAGGGGAAAATAAGATTCATAAGAACAACAAAGAGCAATGGATTATTCATAAGAACAACAAGAAGCAGTGGATTATTCATAAGAACAACAAAGAAAAAATGCAAAACCATTTGGAGAAGACTGGATAGAAAATGATGAAACCTGGTAAGATACAACCATTACTTCCTCTTGTATATTCCACATAGCAAATCCAACGCAACAAGTTCACCTGATAAAGAATCTGATAGAAGTCTTACCAAAGACTAAACTTTTAAGAAGAAAACCAACATTAAAACTGAACTTTCAAAAAATAACCAACTAAGGGGTTGTTTACCAAATTTTTTGGATAAGTGCTTACTGGAATAAGAGGTCTTACTAGAATAAGAGGTCTGATTTGGATAAGTGATAAATTAAAAAAGTTGTTTACCAACAAATTTATAATAAGTACCGATTGATTAAAAATGACTTTTATACCCTTTTATTTGAAGCAATATATTTATCAAATATTTTATAAAATACATATTCACTTTAGATATTTTTATATTTATGTAAATGTAATATTATTAATGTAAATTTGATGCATAGTTTTTTATATAAATTTATTTGTATTCCTGTAAATATACATGTAAACAATGCACAGGTTCTAGAGAGTTTATTTCTAGAATAATTTTATATTAAAAACATGGCATATATCTAGATGAGAGTCATTGATAAGAGTAAACTCTTTAACCCAAGACCTTTAAATACCCAATATTGTCGCCGCGTACGTCCCTCTGCTTTCATTTTTCGTTGCCGTTTTTGCTTCCAAACTTTCAGAAATCTGATCATTACCATCATTGCTTCCCGAAGTCCGATCGTTACCATCTTTGCTTCTCTCGTCTGATCCCTGTACTATTCTTGTTTCCATCGTCCGGTTGTTGGTGCCTTTTTACTTCTGTATCCCGGTTGCTGCCATCTCCTTGCTTCCATATTCTGGTTGCTGTCATCTCCTTAACCATTATCGTCTCTCTTTTCTTAACTTGCATCCAGAGTACCCTCTGTTTGAATGAGGGATTGAGGGGTAGTGAAAGGAAGATTGTTGACCGGAGTGTTTTGTTAGATGCTTTTCAGGGGTAAATGAGGGAAATTTGACCTCTGCCTCCGGACAAATTCCATTGTAACTTTGTCTCTGGTCAGAAGACGGTCAGAGGTATGGCAAGTTGTCAGAGCTCTAATTTATTTTAGTAAACACTCACCTCTTATTTGGGTAAGAGCTCCCTCTCGGTAAGAGGTGTTAAGTGGCTAGTAAACAGCCCCTAAAACTAAACTTTCAAGAAACGTGATTAGGGTAAAAGCAAACTGATGCAAATAAAATTTTCAGGAGAGCAAATTGATACAAATATGATACAGATTATATATGCATGTTTTGTGGTTTTAATTGAAGCATTACATTTGATACATTCTTTTTTTGTAATAGAGGAAACTCAACCTCACTCAATAATATTCTGATTCCAAGTTATTAGAGAAAACGATAAATGTGAATAGGGGAAATTAAATTACCATTGAATTTATCGTTCATAATTTGATAGAATCAATAATGGGTCATCAAAGCTTCTTTGAACACTGTGAGAACATGAACTACAAAAAAAATCAAAAAACTGAATTGAATTGGGTGTTTTTGTTTTCTTGATATAAACCCTAAAAAATCAAGATTTTCCCCTGATAAAAATTTCTTAAAATTCCAATCCACGTTGCTCCAGATATCTTCAATCAAGATCATAAATAATTTCAAACCCCATTCAAGATCTATGGGAAAACTACAAATCAAGTGAAAAAACGTGTACCTTCGTTTGAATGAACATCATCGCATGTTGCAAGAAGGAATCCCAAAGTAACACAGATAAGTTGAAGTAGAATCAAGCGTTTCATTTTCTCTTTCTGTTGGGTCATCAAGATTTGAAGATGACCTCATGATCTCCTTTTATACTTTGAAAAACATTTTATACTTAGAGAAATTTTGGATGGTTCTTTGTAATGGCTTGTACAAGATAACAAATGCTTGGTGAAGTCAAAGATCAACCAAAGTCAAGATTGAAGATCCTCTCATTGTGGAAGTGAGAGACCCCACATCAACAATGTAACATCCCCAATTCCATATATACAAATAACATATAATTCATAACATACTTTCAACAAAATACATTATATTTCACATTCGGTCCCATAGTCTTGATAAACATACTAATAAAACTGTACAAACTTTTCGTGAATTACATTACATTATGACTAACAACAATCCATGAGTACAAAAATGCATCTATAACTTCATATACAAAGTCTTCACAAAACTATCCATCGATCGTCCTATTCACTTGTTCTTACTCGATCCGCCACCTGGAATACATATTTTTAAAACAGAAATGAGGGTTAGACCTAATGGTCTAGTGAGAAATCCCTGTCAATTTAGTAAACCTTTGTATTAAAACCATTTATGTAAAACCTTTCATATACATTCAAGTACTACACGTATATACATACCATTCAAGACTCGTACTTCTCATTCCACCTTATTCCTCCACAAATGGCCAAATTAATTGGTTGCGAGCCAATTTAACACACCGGTCCAAAGCCCGGCCACGTATTATATTCTCATATAATACTCACATAATTATAATATCTCAATATATTATAATCACCCACGTATGACATATTCATACAATTTATTAAGTATTTGTTATCCACATAATGTATTCCAGTAAAAATACTTTAAAGTAAAACTCACTTGTTTAGCTTATCAAAATACTTCCAAGCCTTTCCAATGGATTCAGTCTTTCACTTCAAACTCTTAGTATCTGAAATAATTCAAATACATATACCACTTTACCAAATAGCACACATAAGACTCTCTAACAGATTGAGAATCCCAATAACTTATCAAACTCTTATCCTCAAATGATCACCTACAGCGACTTAACACGGGGGTTCCGCTACCCGGTTAGTGGATAGGGTCAAGGGGCAACGCCCTTGCGGGGTTTGGGGGCCGCCCCCAGGAAATTTTCGGAGAACTTAATCCGTTAATACATTCAGAAACTATATCCGGACACTACCAAAATTACCAGGACTTCACTGTACCGGGACTCCACTGTACCGGGACTCTCAGTACCGGGACTCCACTGTACCGGGACTCTCCAGTACCGGGACTCTCCAGTACCGGGACTCTCCAGTACCGGGACTCTCCAGTACCGGGATTTCATAATACCGGGATTTAACTATACCAGGACTTCCTTTACCGGGAGTCCTAAAGACCGGGAGTCTACCGGGACTTCCCCGGGACTCTTCAAGAACACTGTCGGTTCCAATTTCTCAGATTCAATTGAAACTAACACAAATCACAAAAATCAAACTTTCTAAACCGGTAGGAATTTTCTATAACCGATTACAAACATAATATGAGAAGAAACTATACCTCAATAACGACTCCAAACGAATCAATCGAAGCCCTAACCGTACGAATCCTTTTTCCGCTTCTTCTCGCCTCAGGAACACACACACTGATAAAAATTTAGATGATACTGCTGAATGAAATATCTTAAGGGTGTATATCAATCCCATACTTACCAAATAGACCCTGAACTACTCACTAATGACCAACACACCCCTTAACTTATAACTTGATCCAAACTTAACCAAAACATTTAAATTTAAAGTTAACTAAACTTAACGAAAAAGGATTTTAACTAACGGACTTACTCGGGGTATTACATCATCTCCCCCTTAAAAGAATTCCGCCCCGGAATTCGATTAAGCGAACAGATGAGGGTATTTGGCTCTCATTTCCGACTCTGATTCCCACGTCGCATCCTGACCTCTATGATGTTTCCACTGAACCTTTACTTGTCTGATCTCTTTGTTCCTCAATACTTTGACCTTGTAATCAACTATAGCTTCCAGTTCCTCCACATAGTTCAGCTTTTCATCAACCTGGATATCTGGTAGGGAGACTGCTTGGTCTGGTGTAATCAAACACTTTCGAAAATTTGATACATGAAAAGCGTTGTGAATCCTGCTTAATTCCGGCGGAAGATCCAATCTGTAAGCTACTTCACCAATTCTTTCCGTAATTTCAAATGGCCCAATATACCGCGGACTGAGTTTACCTTGCTTCCCAAAACGTATGACTCCTTTCCAAGGTGACACTTTCAACATCACAAATTCCCCAACTTGGAACTCTAACGGTTTCCGGCGTCGATCTGCATAGCTTTTCTGTCTGTCCTGAGCCACTTTTAATCTGTCCCGAATCTGAGTGATCTTATCCGCTGTTAATTGTACTATTTCTGGCCCTGCTAATTGTTTCTCCCCCACTTCATTCCAACACAAAGGCGTTCGGCATTTTCTACCATACAATACTTCAAACGGTGCCGCTTGAATGCTGGAATGATAACTGTTGTTGTAGGCAAATTCTATCAAAGGCAGATGTTTATCCCACGATCCTCCAAAATCAACTATACAAGCCCGAAGCATATCTTCTAAAGTCTGGATTGTTCTTTCACTCTGCCCGTCAGTCTGAGGATGATATGCTGTACTCAACTTTATCTGCGTTCCCATCTCATTTTGAAAGCTTCTCCAGAATCTGGAAGTAAAACGACTATCTCGATCAGAAATAATCGAGATTGGAACTCCATGTCGAGTTACTATTTCATTAATGTACAATTTAGCTAAACGTTCCAAGGAATCAGTTTCTTTTATCGGCAAGAAATGAGCAGACTTCGTCAATCTATCCACAATCACCCAAATAGAATCGAATCCCTTTGAAGTTCTAGGCAACTTGGTAATAAAATCAGTAGTGATCTGATCCCATTTCCACATTGGTATATCCAGTCGTTGTAACTGTCCAAACGGCTTCTGATGTTCAATCTTTACTTTCTTGCAAGTAGTACAATCTTCCACATACTTAGCAACACTTCTCTTCATTCCCGACCACCAATAGAACTGTTTCAAATCTCTATACATTTTATTTGTACCTGGATGAATAGAAAATCGAGATTGATGAGCTTCTTGTAGTACACGATCACGTAATCCACCCAAACGAGGCACCCAAATTCTGTTTCCCATACACAATAACCCACAGTCATCTTTCCCAAACAATGCTGATATTCCCACTAACCGTTCTGATTTCAAACTTTCTTCCTGATAAGCATCTATTTGGCACTTCAGTAATTCGTCAAAGATATTTGGAAGGAGTTCAGCTCGTAACGATATAGCTTTTATTGTTCCACTTCTTTCTTGACGACTCAGTGCATCTGCTACTACGTTCGCCTTCCCAGGGTGATAAAGAATTTCACAATCATAATCATTTACTAATTCTAACCATCTTCTTTGCCTCATATTCAGTTCCTTCTGATCGAAAAGATGTTGGAGACTCTTATGGTCAGTGAAAATTTGGCATTTAGAACCATAAAGATAATGTCTCCAAATCTTCAATGCGAAGACAACTGCTGCAAGCTCCATATCATGAGTAGGATATTGTCTTTCATGGTCCTTTAATTGACGAGAATCATAGGCAATCACCTTTCCACGTTGCATAAGTACACATCCCAATCCTAGCTTAGAAGCATCACTGTAGACCACAAAATCATCGGAACCTTCTGGCAATGCTAATATCGGCACGCTGCAAAGTTTCTCCTTCAATATTCTGAATGCCTCATCCTGTTCTGCTTTCCATTCAAACTTTAGATTCTTTCGAGTCAGCTTAGTCAATGGCGTCGCGATTCGAGAAAAGTCTTTTATAAATTTCCGATAGTATCCAGCTAGACCCAGAAAACTACGTACTTCGGTTGCCGTCTTCGGCGGTTCCCATCTTTCAATTGCTTCCACTTTCGCTGGATCAACTTGTATACCCTTCTCTGAAACTACATGACCCAAAAAGTGAACTTCACGCAACCAGAATTCACATTTAGAAAACTTAGCGTACAACTTTTCTTTCTTCAGCAACTCCAGAATCAAACGAAGATGTTGGGCGTGATCCTCTTTGGATCGAGAATAAATAAGTATATCATCGATAAACACAATGACAAATTTATCGAGATAAGGCTTACATACTCGATTCATTAGGTCCATAAAAGCGGTCGGAGCGTTCGTTAATCCGAAAGGCATCACCAAAAATTCGTAGTGACCGTACCTCGTACGAAAGGCAGTCTTCAGAACATCTTCTTCCTTAACCTTCAACTGATGGTAGCCAGATCTGAGATCAATCTTGGAGAAGTAACAAACTCCAACTAATTGATCGAAGAGGTCATCAATTCTCGGAAGTGGATACTTGTTCTTGATCGTGCGCTTGTTCAGCTCTTGGTAGTCGATACACATTCTCATTGAACCGTCTTTCTTCTTTACAAATAAAACTTGTGCACCCCATGGCGAAGATCTAGGTCTGATGAAACCCTTATCAGTTAAGTCTTGAAGCTGTGCCATCATTTCTTTCATCTCTGGAGGTGCTAATCGGTACGGCGCACGGGCGATAGGAGCGGCTCCTGGGATTAAGTCAATACCAAATTCTACTTGTCTAACAGGAGGAAGACTATTCAAGTCTTCAGGGAAAACTTCTGGATAGTCACTAACGATAGAAATATCCTCCAGCTTAATCTTTTCAGGCCTACTGTCTATCACATAAGCTAAATAACTAGAGCAACCCTTATTGACACATTTACGGGCTTTTACCATTGATATAAGACTGGACTAATGATTCTTACGATCTCCATAAATCACTACTGATCTCTTATCAGGTAAAACGACATTGATTATTTTCTTATCACAAACTATGTTAGCCTGATTTTCAGCTAACCAATCCATTCCTACTACCACATCAAATTCAATCAAAGCTATTGGAAATAGTTGTATCGGTACTCCACACCCCTCTATATTTATCATGCAACGATCAAAAACTTCTTTAACTGCCACCTGGCTATCATTTGCAGTATCTACTAATAAAGCATGTTTTAACATTTTAGGCTCTAAATGCATGTGAGCAGCAAAGGAGGGAGACACAAAAGATCGGTTTGCACCGGAATCAAATAACACTTTAGCACTCGTGGAGTTTATGAGAAATGTACCTGTGACCACATCCGGAGTTTCCTCCGCCTCTTTAGCTGTCATTTGGAATGTACGACCCCTCATTTTCGGCGGTTCTATTCTTGGGACTACTGGTCTAATAATGGCTGGTTTCCCGGATGTTCCCCCTTGTTGTATTCTACCTCTTGGACAATCTGATTGGAGGTGATCCGGAGAATTACACAAAAAGCAAAACCGCGTTAATCGACAATCTTTAACAACATGACCGGTTTTCCCACACTTAAAACAAACCCGCGATTCCACTTGACAATTTCCCTGATGGTAGCGATTACATCTCGGACATGGTCTATCCGCTGGTCGAAACGACGGACGGTTATCGAACCTCTGAAATCTAGGCTTCCTTGAATCCTGTGGTGGTCCTTCCCATTTCCTTTTCCCCAAGCTCTTATCTCCGGCATCTCTTTTATTATCTCGTTCTACATTTTCTGCAGCATCCACCGCAGCTGTAAAGGTATTTGGCCCCGTGGCAGTCACTAGTCTTCGGACATCTGAATTTAACCCATAGATAAATCTCTCCATTTTCATCTTCTCTGTAGCAACATAATATCCTGCAAAACGAGATTTTTCTAAAAATCGTGCAGTATAATCTCTAACCGACAGATTCCCTTGTTGTAGATTCATAAATTCTTCTTCCAATTGTCTAACAGCAGCTTGTGGACAGAAGTGTGTTGTGAAAGCTAACATGAATTCCTCCCATGAAAAGGTAGTATATACATCCGTTCCTCTCGATTCTATATGAGCCTCCCACCAATACAAAGCATCACCTTTCAGCATCGCAGCTCCATAAAGTACTTTATCTTCTTCGGCACATTTACACGTCTTGAAGATGGCCTCTATTTCTTTCAGCCATCTCATCGCTTTTACCGGATCCCGATCTCCTGAATATGTAGGGGGCTTGCAACTAAGAAACATTTTATAGTCACACATTTTCATCATCGGTAAGACCGTAGAGGTAAGTGGTATTTCAACTTCGTGTTCCGGACTTGGTCTTTCAGTTTCATTATGACGATTATGTTCGAACATGGCTTGTATGCTATCCTGTAATCTCCCCATTTCAGCAGTCAGATCATCCCGTGTTACAAACTCTGTACCATGCGGTTGTGTTCTTCCCCCAGTTCGGCCCCCAGTTCCTCTTCCGGTTCTGCCTCTACCACGATCTCCTCCTCTTCCCCCTGTTCCTATTGGTGGATTCTCTCCACTCGAATTCCTTCCTCCTCTTTGATTCCTTTGTCTAGTGCCACTTGCCATTCTGTAGATTCAAACAAAGTTAATATACACATAAGCACATACCCCATATAACAAGGTATTCCAGTTCAAACATGTACCTGTAAGATCATAATTACACTGGCCAGGTGTAATCTGAAATTACCTTACATGATGTTCCTTCTACCTTTTATACTTAGCATCCCCAGGTTCTATCATAATAAGGACATCCTACTTCACATGCAGTTTAAGTCTAGGTACATATACTAATACCTAAATCCCTTAAACTAGGGCTCTGATACCATCTGTAACATCCCCAATTCCATATATACAAATAACATATAATTCATAACATACTTTCAACAAAATACATTATATTTCACATTCGGTCCCATAGTCTTGATAAACATATTAATAAAACTGTACAAACTTTTCGTGAATTACATTACATTATGACTAACAACAATTCATGAGTACAAAAATGCATCTATAACTTCATATACAAAGTCTTCACAAAACTATCCATCGATCGTCCTATTCACTTGTTCTTACTCGATCCGCCACTTGGAATACATATTTTTAAACCAGAAATGAGGGTTAGACCTAATGGTCTAGTGAGAAATCCCTGTCAATTTAGTAAACCTTTGTATTAAAACCATTTATGTAAAACCTTTCATATACATTCAAGTACTACACGTATATACATACCATTCAAGACTCGTACTTCTCATTCCACCTTATTCCTCCACAAATGGCCAAATTAATTGGTTGCGAGCCAATTTAACACACCGGTCCAAAGCCCGGCCACGTATTATATTCTCATATAATACTCACGTAATTATAATATCTCAATATATTATAATCACCCACGTATGACATATTCATACAATTTATCAAGTATTTGTTATCCACATAATGTATTCCAGTAAAAATACTTTAAAGTAAAACTCACCTGTTTAGCTTATCAAAATACTTCCAAGCCTTTCCAATGGATTCAGTCTTTCACTTCAAACTCTTAGTATCTGAAACAATTCAAATACATATACCACTTTACCAAATAGCACACATAAGACTCTCTAACAGATTGAGAATCCCAATAACTTATCAAACTCTTATCCTCAAATGATCACCTACAGCGACTTAACACGGGGGTTCCGCTACCCGGTTAGTGGATAGGGTCAAGGGGCAACGCCCTTGCTGGGTTTGGGGGCCGCCCCCAGGAAATTTTCAGAGAACTTAATCCATTAATACATTCAGAAACTATATCCGGACACTACCAAAATTACCGGGACTCTACTGTACCGGGACTCTCCAGTACCGGGACTCTCCAGTACCGGGATTCTCCAGTACCGGGATTTCATAATACCGGGATTTAACTATACCGGGACTTCCTTTACCGGGAGTCCTAAAGACCGGGAGTTTACCGGGACTTCCCCGGGACTCTTCAAGAACACTGTCGGTTGGCAAGATTTACCCCCAAACTTCCAAATAAAAATTAAAACTTACCCCTTACTTCTAACTCCATGAAACACTTTAATAAAGACCTATAAAATTTTCAAATTTAAAATAGATAAAATACCTGGTCATTACAACAAGTGTCAAAATATACATCGGTGGGATCCTCAAAGTTGGAGGATCATCTCATAACTTCACTCCTAAGAAGACTCTCACCTACCATGTTCATGACATGTCGGTGGGATCTTCAAATAGGAGGATCCTACCTTTTGTCCATGCTAAAAGGTTTTCTCTTCAAAGATAGAATGTCTGGGTATGGAAGAAAAAGGTTCTTTTGTCCTTTTTCCCATTCTTAGATATTGTCTCCATCAAACCTTTCTAGTATTGTAGGAAATGACACATCAACTTTTGAGAGTCAAACCTGACCTTCAAATGACAAAGTGACAAGTGTCCCATGCAACACATACTCTTGGCACTATATAAAGATGAAGACCTCTCCATGCAGAAGCTCTCTTGAATCACTTACAACTCTTGAAGATCACTCTGTGCTCAAGATATTCTACTCATTTCTCTCTTTGAATTTTATAGCTTTCAATCTTTGTGTTTTAGAAGTTATTTAGTTTTCAGTATTACTTTGTGAAGATTGTTAGAATAGATTTTATCTGTTCTTTCCGCAACAATCTATTTGTTCTATGTGTGATTCTTGTTGAAAGTTTTTCAATAATAGAATTAAATTAAAGTGGAAAAATTGTGTATTGTATTCAACCCCCCTTCCACAATACATGTTCTTGTTCTTATTAGCCATCTGAGACTAACAAGTGGTATCAGAGCAGAAAGTTTAATTCATAAACTTGATCTACAATGGCTGCTTCTTCTTCCAAAAATGAAGCTTTCTCTCAAAACAGTTTTTCTGAAAACGGCTCTATAGCCAAACCTCCCAAGTTTAACCCCAACAACTTTTCTTTGTGGAAAAGCCGGATGATGCTTTTCATGGAAGGAATGAATAGTAGATATCCAACCATTCTCAGTGAGGGACCCATAGTCCCTAGACTCTGGTCTCGCTATGAAACCAAGAAATCCAGTAAGAAAGTTGTTGACAAAGATGATTCTGATGATTCCTCTGATGAAGAAAAATATGTTGCTACTGGTCGTTACATTCTTAAAAATCCTAAGAAATATACTGATGAGGAAAAACGTCTTGAGTCTCTTGATTCTAAAGTCAGAACTATCATTGCTCTCTCTCTTCCTGATGAAGTGTACCACTCTCTGGTAAATCTCTCTACTGCCAAAGAAATGTGGTCTACTCTGTGTGTTTTGTACGAAGGTACAAATGAAGTTAAAAAGAGCAGAAAGATTGCTCTTGTTAGAAAATATGAACTTTTTTCTTATGAGAAAGAAGAATCTCTCTCCAACTACTATAACCTCTTTAACAGTCTTCTTAATGACTTAAAGCTGTTAGGTAGAGTGTATGACAATGAGGAAATCTTGTGCAAGTTTATGGACTGTCTTCCTGATTTTTGGGAAAACATTTGTACCTGTATAAAGACTACCAAGGATCTTGATCATATGCCTCTCACTGTTCTATATGGAACTCTCTTCAACTATGAGTAGACTAAGCTGCAAAGGAAGTCTGTCATCACAGATATAAAGAGCTCTCCTCTAGCTCTCCTAAGTGACTCTTCCAAAAAGACTAAGTGTATTCCAAGAATCACCTACCCATCCGACTCTGACCATGATAGTCAAGAAGATCCCAATGACCATTCAGAGGCACATCTTAGTGATGCTGAGGATGAATGTGAGGAAACTTCAGTTGACAAAATATCTGATGAAATGGCCATGTTGGATGGGCATTCTAAATCCAAATCTCACCCCTCTTATGGAAAATCTAAGTCTGGTAGAAAATCATCCTCTTCTCTCTCCAAACACTCTTCTTTGGACAAATCTAATGAGGAATGTTTTAACTGTGGTAAAAAGGATCATTTTGCTTCTGAGTGAAAAAGTAAACACCTTGAAAGACCCAGAACTGCTTCCTCAGGCCGATTCTCCTCAAAGTCGGGAAAATCCAAATATGATTCCCAAAACCGGGCTGAAATATACAAAGAAAAATACAAGAGGGAAAAGGAAAGAAATGAAAGACTTGTCAGAAGAGGAAAGGGTCTGCCTGCTAAAACTCATGATTTGGCAGATGAACCCACATCTGAAAGTGAGGATGACACCTCAAATGTCTGTTTCATGGCCAAGATAAATGACATGGATGATTCAGAAGACCACATCTCCTCAACTGCTCTTGTATCAGCTAAGTGCTTCCCCTCCTCATCACAGGTACATCCATTTCTATCTCTTTCTGATGCTGAAAAGGTTGAAGCATTTGATTCTTTAACCATTGATCTTTTTGATGCTAAAACTGCTAAGCAAAAGGCAAATGCTCAGTTAAAATCTCTTTCCTCTCAACTTCAAACATGTCTCTCCCAACTTGACCAGTTTGACAAAGTTAAGGTTGAGCTTGAAGATCTAAAATCCATCAACTTTATTCTTGCCAAGGAGAAAAACAAAATTTTTAAACGTTTTCAAAAGGAGCAAGAAATTATGAGAAAATGGACCAGTTCTTCCAAAAATCTGGAAAAGATTTTTCAAGATCAGATTTCCTGTAATGACAAAACTGTTTAGGCTTTGGAAAAATGGGATCTGACCAATCTTCAAAATCTCATGCTCCCACCTCATGTGATTCACCTACTTTTTGTGAAACCTCCAATTCTAATTCTATTGGGTGTGTGTCCATGAATTCTGCCGATTCATCTGAAGCTTTAAAATTTGGAATGTTTTTAAAGGCAAAAGATCACATTTCCTTTCCAAAGGAAAAGGCTCAAGATTCCTATGATTCTTCCACACATATCTATGAATTTCAAAAATTATTGACTGTAGATGATGCATCATCCTCTTCAAACTCAAACAATAATTTTTCTATCTTTGAAAAAGGCAAGTATTCAGGTACTGATTCTTTCTTAAAAAGAACTCCTCCAATTTTTTCTAAAACTACATGTGTGACTTCTCCTACCGATTTTCTTCCCCGATCTGTGAATCTCAAAATGTCCAATTCAAAAGAAAAGATTTATGTCCTCCCAAATTTTGAAAAAGGAATTTTAGGTGCTGCACCCCAAATCTTTGATTCTTCATCAAATTCTTTGAGGACAAACATAAAAGGCAAAAGTAAGGAAAAATGTCAAGGTTCTAAAAAGGCATTTCTTTATAAAAAGTGTTATATCTGTGGTGATATTTTCCATTTTACCAAAGACTGTCTAAACGAAAAAAAATTAATCTGAGTGATACCAATTCTTTTCCTTCTTCTTCTAACCCAAAAGGACCCACCACCAAATGGGTACCTAGGAAATAAATTCTTTGTGATTGCAGATTTTGAACTGGACAAATGGATCTATGTGGTCAAATTTAAAAGTGAGAAAATTGACGAAATCTTCAAGATCATCATGCAATCTGAAGTGCCAAAATGATGAATTCTTAGATCATCAAAGTTGCCTTACCCGATGCTCTACCCACCGAAACCCACATCGGTGAGTCTACATCGGCGAACCTCTCCTTCTCCTAAACCCATCTCACAAAAATCCCAAACACCCCTACTTCAAAAGCCTCAGCCCAAAACAAAGCATCATCGGCCCATTCTCTCTTTCTAAACCCATCTATCAAAATTCCCCCCCCCCCCCCCCCCTTGTTAAACTCCACCAATTTGTTTTCTGTCGACAAATATTGGTATCTCCAACCCCCTTTATTTTCTTTTATTTTTTGCCGATCTGCTCCTATTTCTACCGAAAAGCAAACCCACAACAACCCCATTTTTTACCGAACAGCCATAGTCAGCTGTGTTCTTCTTTCGCCGATCAGCCATCACCGAAAAACCCATCGGCTGCTGTTACCGATCGCTACCTGCTGCCCTTTCCGCCGATCCATTTCTGTCTCCAGCCGACTCCACCTATCGCTGAACACTCCTAGAATAACGAACCCATGATGCAAGGAACTTCAAGGGCTCGGAAGGTGAAGCAGCTTACGAGGCGATATTGGGGATTTTGGCTTATGAGAAGGCCCCTTTAACCTGCTACTGCTCTCTTTCGGTATTCCAAGACCTGTGATTCCGAGCACTTTTCTGATTTCATTTGCCAACTCTATTACTGTAACATCCCAGACCAACCGTACCAGATATTGTCCGCTTTGTCCGCACAACTGGACTCACGGTTTTAAAACGCGTCTGTTCAGGTGTGCGGACAAAGCGGACAATATCTGATACGGTTGGCCTGGGATGTTACAATTACCATATCATCTTCATGACCAATATCAAACATAGCCTTCTCCAGCAAGAAAACATAGTCTATGTTGTTGCCACAAGGACCAAAAGCAGTGGCGATTTGTCTTGCCATATCCTCCAATGGTGCAGGTCCAAGATAATACTTGTTTGATTCCTTGTCTGGAGTAGATGTGAAAACCATAACTCCGGATAAAGTAGGATCGTCAGTCTCCCCTTCCTTGAAAAAGTCCATGGTCGTCTTCTGATCATACTCACATTCTCTTTTCTCTAAATACGCCATTGCTAATCTTTCCTTCTGCTCACCTCCTCTCACACAATGAACAACGCCCCTCCTTCCTTGTATTCAATTGTGCAAGTTCTTGCAGGGTGCTCAGGTGTGCCTCTATGATCAATGCATGCAAGATCAAACACACGGCGGTAATTCTTGATGTACCTGATCATTTTTTTTTCATCATACTCGAACCCAGGGTTCCCTTGTAACCGCTAACCCTTGGCTGCCGACAGCAGCTTATTGCTGCCGATCCCACTGCCGTCACCTCCTCAAATCGGTTCCTCCCTTGGCTGCTTATATCCTGCCATTTACCTTCCTCACGCCGAGAACCAAGGTTGCTGAAGCCCTATTCGGTGGTTGTTCCTGCCGACACACAAAACCAACAGCAGCTCCTTGGCTGTCTTATTTGTTGCTGCCGAAATCAACTCGGAAACACCCTCCCCTTTGCCGCCAAAGACTGCAGCCCCAACTACCCAATTACCGTTGCCGAAATTACCTTGCCGTCACCACCGAATAGCTCACCGAATATCTCTTTTGGTTGCTGCTGCCACCGACTTCAAGCCGCCAAAAATCGCTGCCGACAGCAGCTCTCTTGCTGCTGCCGATATTGCACCGATAAGCTAGCTGCCGACCTACATAACCATTCCTACGTCGAAGCCTACCGAAACAAGCAACTGCTGAACACCGATGTCCCCCATCCTCCTTTCTTTTTCAGCCAACACACGCACCAAACAGCACCCTTCGGCTGTGTTTTTCTGCCGACAATCCATTCGGCTCCTGCAAAAGACTTCCTCCGCTGCACCTTGCCAAAGACCAAACACCACCTGCCAACATCAGCCTTGTCGGCTGCTTCTTGTGTCTTCTTACCACCACCGATGAACTTCCAGCTGAAAACCCTCCTCGCCATCTCTCTTCGCCCCTCTCTTGCCAACCCAAGATATCACCGACCACCGAATTATTTTTTCCTTTTTGCCAAATACCACCGACCACGTCACACCAAATCGGCGCTGCCTTATCTTTCTTTCTCCTACTGCTGCTACCGACAGCAGCTTCTTACCGCCGATCACAAGTTACCGAAACTGCAGCTCTTCCTACCGATCAGCTGTCGATTACCTGCTGCTGCCTTTTGTTTTTCTACCGAAGACGACCACCAACTTTCTACCAAAACAACCAAACAGCCTTTCTACCGATTTGTAAAAGCTATCATCGACATCCTCCTCTTGTGAACCTCATTACCGAACAACCCTCTATCGGCTGCCGAAGTCCTTCGTCGGCTGTGTTTTTGACTGCCAAACGACCCACCTAACAGCCCCTTGTCGGCTGTGTTGATCTTCCGCCGACGAAGCCAAGTCAGCCGACCAGCTGCCTTCTCTCTACAGCCACCGAAAACAATTTGCCCGCTGGTATGTTCTTTTCCGCCGAGATGACAGTCCAGGTTGATATAATGACAGCCATGCAGATGGCAAGAAAGATGGAAGATGCATCAAATAACTATTAGTTACCCAACTCCCACCGACCCTCTTTCTCTTTCTTTTCTGCCGACAACAAATAAGCCATCACCCACATTTGTTTTGGTTTTTGCCTACCAACCCACCTTTTTACTTATTTCTTGCTTATTTCTTGCTTATTTCTTGCCACCGAACCCCCATTTCCTATTGTCAAAAGTCAAAACTATCACCACCAAATTTTTTTTGAGTGATTTTTTTTGTATTTGCCGAAAATTCTCCTACCTATGTGCTGATTTACTACACTCTCGTCCCATACTCACGTTTTTCAATTTTTTTTAGCCCATCTCTCTCATATTTTTCATATTTTTCATACCTTCCTCACATTTCCCTACACACTCTACCTCTCCCATCACTCTTAATACCTACATCCTATTACCCTCATATTTTACCATCTCTTTATATATATATATATATATATAGAATTAAAAAAAATATTTTTTGTTGCCATATTTCCGACTTCTCTTGGTTTTTCCTCCGTCGGCCGCTGAGGGGGAGAATTCATCTGAGGGGGAGAAATATCAACTCTCAGTACTCGTATTCAGCGTCCAACTCAAAAAAATGAGGAAATCCGGCGGACCGGTCTAGGGGGAGCACATCAGTCCGGGCGGATCTAACTGAGGGGGAGAAACACAAAGACCGACTGATCTAACTGAGGGGGAGCAAAACAAAGACAAAGGATGATGATGCTGAAGATGCCAAGAGAAATAAAGAAGATGCAAGAGATGGGCAGAATCATCCTGAGGCTGATTCACCTAACCTCAAACCTCCCTCAAAGTTTGTCACCATTATGGGTTTGTTTCCTTCCTAAACAGAGACTCATTTGGCTGAAATCGTTTGGAGTAAATGAATGGCTTGAAGATTTGGATCATGTGAAGAAAAGAAAAAGTGCCTGAAAGATAAAATTCTCCAACACATCAACGGGCTGCTGATCAAAATAAAGAATTCTCAATCCAGACACAAGTTTCAACTCGCCCCTCCAAAGATACAAGTAATATTCGTTTTGTTCATATTGTTTATACTTCTTTCCTTTTTCTTTCAATTGTTTGTACATCTATACCTTTTTATTTTATTGTACTTGTAAATATCATATACAAAAAAAAGACTGTGTGAAAAAGAACCCAAAAGAGTAAAGAAGGGTCAAAATGTATTATTCATTGTCTTACTCATGTTTTTCTAAGTATGGATGTCATCATCAAATAGGGGGAGATTGTTGGGTCATCAAGATTTGAAGATGACCTCATGATCTCCTTTTATACTTTGAAAAACATTTTATACTTAGAGAAATTTTGGATGGTTCTTTGTAATGGCTTGTACAAGATAGCAAATGTTTGGTGAAGTCAAAGATCAACCAAAGTCAAGATTGAAGATCCTCTCATTGTGGAAGTGAGAGACCCCACATCAACAACTACAAGTCATTGTCCACCGATGGTGTTCCCACACATCGGTGGACACCTCTCCACCGACCTCTCTCTGTGTCGGTCAACAACATCCCACCTATGAAGGCTCTCAAATAGGTGGGATCTCAAGAAGTCTTGATGGATGCTTTTCTTCATGTGGAGTCACAAGTGTAACATCCCACATATCCAAAAGTACATATAACATATAATTCATAACATGTTTTCAACAAAAATAATTCATATTACACATTTGGTCCCAAAGTCTGACTAATCAATATAAAAATTCAGTACAAACTTGATCCTATTTAAATTTACAAAATAAGTTAAAACCAAGTTGTAAGTACAAGAGCATCCACAACTTCATACGTTCATCTTCGCCAAAAAGCTATTCACCAAGTATTCTAATCACTTAGTCTTACTGGAATCACCACCTGGAATACATATTTTAAAGCAGAAAATGAGGGTTAGACCTAAGGGTCTAGTGAGAATTCCCTTGCTGTATAGTCTCTGACTGACAAATTCCCTTGCTGTAGGTTCATAAATTCTTCTTCCAATTGTCTGACAGCAGCTTGTGGACAGAAGTGTGTTGTGAAAGCTAACACGAATTCCTCCCATGAAATAGTAGAATATACATCCGCTCCTCTCGATTCTATATGAGCCTCCCACCAATACAGAGCATCACATTTTAGCATTACAGTTCCATAAAGTACTTTATCTTGTTCAGCACATTTACACGTTTTGAATATAGCCTCGATTTCTTTCAGCCATCTCATAGCTTTTACCGGATCCCGATCTCCTGAGTATGTAGGGGTCTTACAACTCAGAAACATTTTATAGTCACACCTTTTCATTATCGGTAAAACAGTAGAGGTAAGTGGCATCTCCACTTCATGTTTCGGATCTGGTCTTTCAATTTCATTATGACGATTACGTTCGAACATGGCTTGAATGCTATCCTGTAATCTCCCCATTTCAGCGGTCAGATCATCCCGTGTAACAAACTCTGTACCATGCGGTTGTGTTCTACCCCCAGTTCGGCCCCCAGTTCCCCTACCGTTTCTGCGTCTACCACGATCTCCTCCTCTTCCCCCTGTTCCTATTGGTGGATTCTCTTCACCCGAATTCCTTCCTCTTCTCTGATTCCTTTGTCTAGTGCTACTTGCCATTCCGTGGATTCGAACAAAGTTATTATACACATAAGCACATACCCCATATAATAAGGTATTCCAGTTCAAACATGTACCTGTAAGATCATAATTACATTGGCCAGGTGTAATCTGAAATTACCTTACATGATGTTCCTTCTACCTTTTATACTTAGCATCCCCAGGTTCTAAAATAATAGGGACATCCTACTTCACATGCAGTTTAAGTCTAGGTACAAATACTAATACCTAAATCCCTTAAACTAGGGCTCTAATACCATCTGTAACATCCCACATATCCAAAAGTACATATAACATATAATTCATAACATGTTTTCAACAAAAATAATTCATATTACACATTTGGTCCCAAAGTCCGACTAATCAATATAAAAATTCAGTACAAACTTGATCCTATTTAAATTTACAAAATAAGTTAAAACCAAGTTGTAAGTACAAGAGCATCCACAACTTCATACGTTCATCTTCCCCAAAAAGCTATTCACCAAGTATTCTAATCACTTAGTCTTACTGGAATCACCACCTGGAATACATATTTTAAAGCAGAAAATGAGGGTTAGACCTAAGGGTCTAGTGAGAAAATCCCTGACATTTGGAAATCATTAAAAATTCATTTATATAAAATACTCTTTATATAAACACACATATATCACACGTAAATTAATACCAGTCAAGATTGGTGCCTCATACCTGTTTCATCCCACCTTATCCCTCCACTAATGGCCAACTTTATTGGTTGCGAGCCAATTTAACACACCGGTCCAAAGCCCGACCACGTATTATATTCCCATATAATACTCACGTAATTATAATATCTCAATATATTATAATCACCCACGTATGACATATTCATACAATTTATTAAACATTTGTTATCCATATAATGTATTCCAGTAAAATACTTTTAAAGTAAAACTCACCTGATATGTTTATCACAAAAGCTTTTCCAAGATAATTATCACGTATGACCACCCTTCACAGAATCTGAAATCACACAAAATACCAAATATCTCTTTTTAAAACTAATCTTATGAAATCCTCGACTGAAATCGCAACCTACTAAAAGTAAATTAAAATCGTAATGCACAGTGCCAAGTCGCAACCATCTACTGCGACTTCACCCCGAAATCGCAACCCACTATTGCGACTTCAATCCTAAGTCGCAATCCACTACTGCGATCCCAAACCCAAATCGCAATCAACTACTGCGATTCCAAGCCAAGTCGCAAACGACCATTGCGACTTCAAGACCAAGTCGCAACCAACCATTGCGACTTCGTTGAATATCGCAGTCATCCATTGCGACTTCGATGAATGTCACAGTTCACTGTTTATCCTAAAAACCCAGAAATTGTACTTTTATACTATGCATGTTACTGATAACTTGCAGATATGTTTAAGACCATAAACATAACCTAACCTTAAGCTCAGATTTCCCAAAACATCCATTTTTAACAAAAACCCACCTAAAACTTAACTAACAAACTCAAGAACACTTTTAAGGAATTTATACACATAAAAGAGTAGATTTCTTACCTTGCTTACTTCAGTTTAGTCCTTAAATCACAACAACAAAAACCTTGATTTCTTCCTTCTTCTTCTTCACGAATTTTCTTCTCTTTTCTCTCTTAACCGAATGCACACACACACACACCAAACACTTAAGATATTTTTGATAATACATCTTCTCATCTAGAAGTGATATGGCGGTGGTGGAGATGAGATTTGGGAAAAGTACCAAACAAACCTCTAACTTATTCTAGTTGGCAAGATTTACCCCCAAACTTCCAAATAAAAATTAAAACTTACCCCTTACTTCTAACTCCATAAAACACTTTAATAAAGACCTATAAAATTTTCAAATTTAAAATAGATAAAATACCTGGTTATTACAACATCTCCCCCTTAAAAGAATTCCGTCCCGGAATTCAGTTAAGTGAAAAGATGAGGGTATTTGGCTCTCATATCCGACTCTGATTCCCACGTCGCATCCTGACCTCTATGATGTTTCCACTGAACCTTTACCTGTCTAATCTCTTTGTTCCTCAATACTTTGACTTTGTGATCAACTATAGCTTCTGGTTCCTCCACATAATTCAACTTTTCGTCAACCTGAATATATGGTAAAGAGACTGCCTGATCTGGTGTAGCCAAACACTTTCTAAAATTTGATACATGAAATGCGTTGTGAATCCTGCTTAATTCCGGCGGAAGATCCAATCTGTACGCTACTTCGCCGATCCTTTCCGTAATTGCAAACGACCCGATATACCTTGGACTAAGTTTACCTTGCTTCCCAAATCGAATGACCCCTTTCCAAGGTGAGACTTTCAACATTACAAAATCTCCAACCTGGAATTCTAACGGTTTCCGGCGTCGATCTGCATAACTTTTCTGTCTGTCTTGAGCCACTTTTAATCTGTCACGAATCTGAGTGATTTTATCCGTTGCTAACTGTACTATTTCTGGTCCTGCTAATTGTTTCTCCCCCACTTCATTCCAACCCAGAGGCGTTCGGCATTTTCTACCATACAATACTTCAAACGGTGCAGCTTGAATGCTGGAATGATAACTGTTGTTGTAAGCAAATTCTATCAAAGGCAGATATTTATCCCACGATCCCCCAAAATCAACTATACAAGCCCGAAGCATATCTTCTAAAGTATGGATTGTTCTTTCACTCTGCCCTTCAGTCTGAGGATGATATGCTGTACTTAACTTTACATGCGTTCCCATCTCGTTTTGAAAGCCTCTCCAAAATCTAGAAGTAAAACGACTATCTCGATCAGAAATAATCAAGATTGGAACTCCATGTCGAGTTACTATTTCATTAATGTACAATTTAGCTAAACGTTCCAAGGAATCAGTTTCTTTTATCGGCAAGAAATGAGCAGACTTCGTCAATCTATCCACAATCACCCAAATAGAATCGAATCCCTTTGAAGTTCTAGGCAACTTGGTAATAAAATCAGTAGTGATCTGATCCCATTTCCACATTGGTATATCTAGTCGTTGCAACTGACCAAACGGCTTCTGATGTTCAATTTTTACTTTCTTGCAGGTAGTACAATCTTCCACATACTTAGCAACACTTCTCTTCATTCCCGGCCACCAATAGAATTGTTTCAAATCTATATACATTTTATTTGTACCTGGATGAATAGAAAATCGAGATTGATGAGCTTCTTGTAGTACACGATCACGTAATCCACCCAAACGAGGCACCCAAATTCTGTTTCCCATACACAATAACCCACGGTCATCTTTCCCAAACAATGCTGATATTCCCACTAACCGTTCTGATTTCAAACTTTCTTCCTGATAAGCATCTATTTGGCACTTCAGTAATTCGTCAAAGATATTTGGAAGGAGTTCAGCTCGTAGCGATATCGCTTTTATCGTTCCACTTCTTTCTTGACGACTTAATGCATCTGCTACCACGTTCGCCTTCCCGGGGTGATAAAGGATTTCACAATCGTAATCATTTACCAATTCCAACCATATTCTTTTCCTCATATTCAGTTCCTTCTGATCGAAAAGATGTTGGAGACTCTTATGGTCAGTGAAAATTTGGCATTTAGAACCATAAAGATAATGTCTCCAAATCTTCAATGCAAAGACAACTGCTGCAAGCTCCATATCGTGAGTAGGATATTGTCTTTCATGATCCTTTAGCTGACGAGAAGCATAGGCAATCACCTTTCCACGTTGCATAAGTACACATCCCAATCCCAACTTAGAAGCATCACTGTAGACCACAAAATCATCGGAACCTTCTAGCAATGCTAATATCGGCGCGCTGCAGAGTTTCTCCTTCAATATTCTGAATGCCTCATCTTGTTCTTCTTTCCATTCAAACTTTAAATTCTTCCGAGTTAGCTTAGTCAATGGCGTCGCGATTCGAGAAAAGTCGTTTATAAATTTCCGATAGTATCCCGCTAGACCCAGAAAACTACGTAGTTCGGTTACCGTCTTCGGCGGATCCCATCTTTCAATTGCTTCCACTTTCGCTGGATCAACTTATATACCCATCTCTGAAACTATATGACCCAAAAACTGAACTTCCCGCAACCAGAATTCACATTTAGAGAACTTAGCGTACAACTTTTCTTTCTTCAGTAACTCCAGAATCAAACGAAGATGTTGTGTGTGATCCTCTTTGGATCGAGAATAAATAAGTATATCATCGATAAACACAATGACAAATTTATCGAGATAAGGCTTACATACTCGATTCATCAAATCCGTAAAAGCGGCCGGAATGTTCGTTAGTCCGAAGGGCATCACCAAAAATTCGTAGTGACCGTACCTCGTACGAAAGGCACTCTTCAGAACGTCTTCTTCCTTAACCTTCAACTGATGGTAGCCAGATCTGAGATCAATCTTGGAGAAGTAACAAGCTCCAACTAATTGATCGAAGAGGTCATCAATTCTTGGAAGTGGATACTTGTTCTTGATCGTGCGCTTGTTCAGCTCTCGGTAGTCGATACACATTCTCATTGAACCGTCTTTCTTTTTCACAAATAGAACTGGTGCATCCCACGGCGAAGAGCTGGGTCTGATGAAGCCCTTATCAGACAAGTCTTGAAGCTGTGTCATCATTTCTTTCATCTCTGGAGGTGCTAATCGGTACGGCGCACGAGCGATAGGAGCGGCTCCAGGGATTAAGTCAATACCAAATTCTACTTGTCTAACCGGAGGAAGACTATTCAAGTCTTCAGGAAAAACTTCTGGGTATTCATTAACAATAGAAATATCTTCCAACTTAATCTTTTCAGGCCTACTATCTATCACATAGGCTAAATAACTCAAGCAACCCTTGCTAACACATTTACGGGCTTTTATCATAGATATAAGATTGGACTGATGATTCTTTCGATGTCCATAAATCACTACTGATCTCTTATCAGGTAAAACAACATTGATTATTTTCTTATCACAAACTATGTTAGCCTGATTCTCAGCTAACCAATCCATTCCTACTACCACATCAAATTCAATCAAAGCTGTTGGACAACCTAAGGGGGGGGTAAGGTTGTATTTAAAATCTTTTTACTTTCAAAAAATCTTTTACAAATAAATACAGTACTGAAACAGTATAAATAAATCAGAGTATACAAACAATAAAGAAGAGTGTAAATATAAACAAATACACAGAGATTATATAAATAAATATAAATGCAAAGCAGTTTATATAAACAGATATAATAAAGCACAGCGGAATAAATAAAGAGATAAGGGATAGAGATACTTGACACAGAGATTTACTGATTTACCACCAACTGTGATAAACCAGCAGCCGAGACACTTCTCGACACGATCCAATAAATGTATTCTTTACGGTAGAAATACAAACCAAGTACAAAGGTATTTGTAATAGTTTCTCAAGCCTCTGCTATGAGATAAACAGGATCACACACCCGTTATTCAAATACTTACAAGAGGAGTATAACTCACAATGGGTAATCACTCTTGTATAATATCTCACTTGGATATTTTATAAAAAAAGGTTTTATAAAATATATATATGTTAAGTAAGTGAGAGTGATCAGATGAGTAAGCTGTTGATCTTGTTGTGTTGTGTGGTCTGGTCTGAGGTCTGTCTGTTCTCTTCTCCAGCATGCATCATTATATAGCATGAAGACTTCCAACGGTCACATGACCTGGCGGTATACCGCCTTGCACACCGCGGTATACCGCGGTCAGAAAGAGTACGCTGACACACCAACGGCTACATGCAAAGTTGACAGGAAAAACGTACCCGCGGTATACCGGCTGGGTCTCGCGGTATACCGCCGTCAGGAAAAGTAACTTTCAACCAATCAGAATTGCACACGGACTGCCGCGGTATACCGGCTGAACACCCGCGGTATACCGGCAAAAGTGTACCCGCGGTATACCGGGTATTCTCCACGGTATACCGGCGTCAGAAAAGATACTTTCCAGGACTGCAACCAAATCTTGCTGAATCTTCTCAATAAACCCTTTTAATTAAAATCAATTAGGGTTTTTAGAAATATCCAAGTGGTATATTATTTTAGGGTGCTTATCATTATAAGGTATAAACAATAATGACGACGTAGAAACTTCCGTCTTGAATTCTTCAGATAAAATCTTCGTGTTCTTCAAGAACTGTACACTTGGATAGGATTGTTAGATAAACAATAATACGGTGTGTTTGTAATCATCAAAATAAATATATATAAATATATAGAGATGTGGTACACTTGCACCAACAATCTCCCCCTTTTTGATGATGACAAACACAACCGCTAAGCATGAGCATGTGCGGTTTCTCTCCCCCGTTTGTCGAAACAAAAAGGGTCAAGAAAGACGGTATGCTTCCCCTCGAGAGATGCTCCCCCTCAAAATATGCATATAATTGAGAGAGCATAAACTCATGGGTAAAAGAGCTAAAACGCTCCCCCTCAAAATAACGATATCAATTTGATTTTATAAAATTTGAGGGATAAAATAAAATGCAAAAAGCAATAGAGACAAAGATATACAAACCAATACGAAACACTTGCACCAAAACGGATCTTAAGGCTTCAATATTCGGTTAATTTTATGTGATAAAAAAAACCACGTATTATGACCTCGTCAGGTAACCACGTATTATAACCTCGGCAGGTAACCACGTATTATAACCTCGGCAGGTAACCACGTATTATAACCTCGCCAGGAAACACGTATTATATCCTCGTCAGGAAACACGTATTATATCCTCGTCAGGAAACACGTATTATATCCTCGTCAGGAAGCACGTATTGTATCCTCGCCAGGAAACACCTACAAAAGGCAAAGAAAATTTTTCGTGGTACCCTTTTCATATGGGTCCTTTTAACAGTTAGTATAAAACATAAACTGCAAAAATAAATAAAGAACATGTTGTCGACATAAAATAAAATACGACAACATATAAAACCATATAAATGGTTTAAAACCACAAACGCATCCCACCGGGATTGTCAACATTAAACATTCCTTTCGGAATCCATTTTCTAACCATTTTAATTTTACGATCGTATTCATCATAGACGTAAAAAGAAGTATGCGGATTAACATTTTTCTTAGGATTCGCAAACTTATTATTATACATAAACGCATGTGATTTTCTCGACATATAATTCACATAATTCATTTTAGGAACATACGGAGGTTTTTGCGTTTTATTTTTAACAACAAATTTAGGTTTTTCAAAAACCTTTTTAATTGGCATACAATCACATTTTTCAATACACGTATTTGAACCAATGCCTTTTCGGCAATTTATACGATTTGATATATTAAGCATTTTAAGCACTTTATCATTGCTACTATTAAAAGCATTAGCTAACAGATTATTTTTCTCATGCGATTTACATTTAGCATTTAAATATGCAACTTCATTTTCAAGAGACTCGCATTTTGTACATGCAACACTTTCTTTTTTATTTTCACTTAAGCATGCAATTTTATCATTTAAAACAATGCAAGATTTGCAAATATCTTTTTCACTTAATTTATTTTCTAATTTAGTGATAACATCTAAATCATGAGCAGATTTTTGTTTACCGTCATCTATTTCCTTTTTATATGTGGATACGGTTTCTTTTAAATTAGAGATTTCATCTTTATACTTATTTGCAAGAGCGGCCATATCATGAAATGATTTATATAATTCGTCAAGATTATTTTCATCGTCACTATAATAATTATCACAATTATTTTTAGAGGAATATGATGAAGATACCTCATTATCATGGTCGGCCATGAAACAAAAATTTTTGGTCTCATTTATGCTTGCGCTCAACGCGCCTCCAACCAAAGCTTTTGGTGTGTTGATTTGTTTTGCTCGATTCGGACACACACTTGCATAGTGATCCTTGTCACCACACACATAGCAAAAGCCTTTCTTTTTATTTGCTTTTTCATCGTCGCTAGATTCGTCATAATTGTCTTCACTTTTGTGGACGTTGCGACTTTGGTTTTTACCACCACGACGGTAGTCTTCATTTTCTTGAAACCTATCAATATTGGCAAACTTTTTGTTAGAAAGAAGTTTAGAAAGTTTTCTTACCAACTTGACTAAATCGTCAAGATTTTCGGGTTCATCATCGGATGAACTTGCATCTTCCTCCTCTTCCTTTTCTTTTGAGGCAACGACCTTGAGAGCGATGGATTTCTTTTTGACTTGCTCCCGGACTTGATTTCTTTTTAGTGCGATTTCGTGCACTTTAAGATTGCCGATGAGATCATCGAGCTTCATAGTTGCGAGATCTCGGGAGTCTTCCAAGGATGTGATTTTTGCCATCCACTCCGAAGGAAGTGCTCGAAGAATTTTCCTTACATAATCCTCATTAGGATAAGTACGACCTAATCCCTTCAAAGTAGTCATAATGAGGTTAAAACGTTTAAACATTGAGTCGATTGACTCATCTTTTGACATTTCAAATAATTCATAATCATGAACTAAAATGTTTATTTTAGAACTTTTAACTTGAGTATTTCCACGATGAGTGTCACTCAAGCTTTGCCAGATTTGATTAGCAGTTTTACAGGTATATACTCTTTCTATTTCATCGGAAGTTAAAGCAGCATATAATATATTTTTAGCCTCAAAATTTAAACAAAAAAGAGATTCTTCAGCGGGAGTCCAGTCCTTAACAGGTTTATCAACAATAACATTATTTTTTATAATAGTAGGGTTAAAATTCCCATTTTCTATAATATCCCAAATTTTTTGACTTTTGCCACGAACGTGACATTCAAATAGCTCGGCCCAAATGCCAAACTTTTCAGTATCTATCAAAGGAGTTTTAGAGAACACAAAATTAGTTTGTTGAGCCATTTAAAAAAAATTAAAGAAATGACTTTAAAAATTTAAACAGATAATTATTGAAAGCCCTGCTCTGATACCAAATGTTGGACAACCTAAGGGGGGGGTAAGGTTGTATTTAAAATCTTTTTACTTTCAAAAAATCTTTTACAAATAAATACAGTACTGAAACAGTATAAATAAATCAGAGTATACAAACAATAAAGAAGAGTGTAAATATAAACAAATACACAGAGATTATATAAATAAATATAAATGCAAAGCAGTTTATATAAACAGATATAATAAAGCACAGCGGAATAAATAAAGAGATAAGGGATAGAGATACTTGACACAGAGATTTACTGATTTACCACCAACTGTGATAAACCAGCAGCCGAGACACTTCTCGACACGATCCAATAAATGTATTCTTTACGGTAGAAATACAAACCAAGTACAAAGGTATTTGTAATAGTTTCTCAAGCCTCTGCTATGAGATAAACAGGATCACACACCCGTTATTCAAATACTTACAAGAGGAGTATAACTCACAATGGGTAATCACTCTTGTATAATATCTCACTTGGATATTTTATAAAAAAAGGTTTTATAAAATATATATATGTTAAGTAAGTGAGAGTGATCAGATGAGTAAGCTGTTGATCTTGTTGTGTTGTGTGGTCTGGTCTGAGGTCTGTCTGTTCTCTTCTCCAGCATGCATCATTATATAGCATGAAGACTTCCAACGGTCACATGACCTGGCGGTATACCGCCTTGCACACCGCGGTATACCGCGGTCAGAAAGAGTACGCTGACACACCAACGGCTACATGCAAAGTTGACAGGAAAAACGTACCCGCGGTATACCGGCTGGGTCTCGCGGTATACCGCCGTCAGGAAAAGTAACTTTCAACCAATCAGAATTGCACACGGACTGCCGCGGTATACCGGCTGAACACCCGCGGTATACCGGCAAAAGTGTACCCGCGGTATACCGGGTATTCTCCACGGTATACCGGCGTCAGAAAAGATACTTTCCAGGACTGCAACCAAATCTTGCTGAATCTTCTCAATAAACCCTTTTAATTAAAATCAATTAGGGTTTTTAGAAATATCCAAGTGGTATATTATTTTAGGGTGCTTATCATTATAAGGTATAAACAATAATGACGACGTAGAAACTTCCGTCTTGAATTCTTCAGATAAAATCTTCGTGTTCTTCAAGAACTGTACACTTGGATAGGATTGTTAGATAAACAATAATACGGTGTGTTTGTAATCATCAAAATAAATATATATAAATATATAGAGATGTGGTACACTTGCACCAACAAAAGCTATTGGAAATAGTTGTATCGGTACTCCACATCCCTCTATATTTATCATGCAACAATCAAAAACTTCCTTAACTGCCACTTGGTTATCATTTGCAGTATCTACTAATAAAGCATGTTTTAACATTTTAGGCTCTAAATGCATGTGAGCAGCAAAGGAGGGAGACACAAAAGATCGGTTTGCACCGGAATCAAATAACACTTTAGAACGCGTGGAGTTTATGAAAAATGTACCTGTGACCACATCCGGAGTTTCCTCCGCCTCTTTAGCTGTCATTTGGAATGTACGACCCCTCGTTTTCGGCGGTTCTATTCTTGGGACTACTGGTCTAGTAATGGCTGGTTTCCCGGATGTACCCCCTTGTTGTATTCTACCTCGTGGACAATCTGATTGGAGGTGATCCAGAGAATTGCACAAAAAGCAGAACCGGGTTAATCGACAATCTTTAACAACATGCCCGGTTTTCCAACACTTAAAACAAACCCGAGATTCCACTTGACAATTTCCATGATGGTAGCGATTACATCTCGGACATGGTCTTTCCGCTGGTCGAAACGACGGACGGTTATCGAACCTCTGAAATCTCTGCTTCCTTGAATCCTGTGGTGGTCCTTCCCATTTCCTTTTCCCCAAGCTCTTATCACCGGCGTCCCTTTTATTATCTCGTTCTACATTTTCTGCAGCATCCACCGCAGCTGTAAAGGTATTTGGTCCTGTGGCAGTCACTAGTCTTCGGACTTCTGAATTTAACCCATAGATAAATCTTTCCATTTTCATCTTCTCCGTAACAACATAATATCCTGCAAAGCGAGATTTTTCTAAAAATCGTGCTGTATAGTCTCTGACTGACAAATTCCCTTGCTGTAGGTTCATAAATTCTTCTTCCAATTGTCTGACAGCAGCTTGTGGACAGAAGTGTGTTGTGAAAGCTAACACGAATTCCTCCCATGAAAATAGTAGAATATACATCCGCTCCTCTCGATTCTATATGAGCCTCCCACCAATACAGAGCATCACCTTTTAGCATTGCAGTTCCATAAAGTACTTTATCTTATTCAGCACATTTACACGTTTTGAATATAGCCTCGATTTCTTTCAGCCATCTCATAGCTTTTACCGGATCCCGATCTCCTGAGTATGTAGGGGTCTTACAACTCAGAAACATTTTATAGTCACACCTTTTCATTATCTGTAAAACAGTAGAGGTAAGTGGCATCTCCACTTCATGTTTCGGATCTGGTCTTTCAGTTTCGTTATGACGATTACGTTCGAACATGGCTTGAATGCTATCCTGTAATCTCCCCATTTCAGCGGTCAGATCATCCCGTGTAACAAACTCTGTACCATGCGGTTGTGTTCTACCCCCAGTTCGGCCCCCAGTTCCCCTACCGTTTCTGCCTCTACCACGATCTCCTCCTCTTCCCCCTGTTCCTATTGGTGGATTCTCTTCACCCGAATTCCTTCCTCTTCTCTGATTCCTTTGTCTAGTGCTACTTGCCATTCCGTGAATTCGAACAAAGTTATTATACACATAAGCACATACCCCATATAATAAGGTATTCCAGTTCAAACATGTACCTGTAAGATCATAATTACATTGGCCAGGTGTAATCTGAAATTACCTTACATGATGTTCCTTCTACCTTTTATACTTAGCATCCCCAGGTTCTAAAATAATAGGGACATCCTACTTCACATGCAGTTTAAGTCTAGGTACAAATACTAATACCTAAATCCCTTAAACTAGGGCTCTAATACCATCTGTAACATCCCACATATCCAAAAGTACATATAACATATAATTCATAACATGTTTTCAACAAAAATAATTCATATTACACATTTGGTCCCAAAGTCCGACTAATCAATATAAAAATTCAGTACAAACTTGATCCTATTTAAATTTACAAAATAAGTTAAAACCAAGTTGTAAGTACAAGAGCATCCACAACTTCATACGTTCATCTTCCCCAAAAAGCTATTCACCAAGTATTCTAATCACTTAGTCTTACTGGAATCACCACCTGGAATACATATTTTAAAGCAGAAAATGAGGGTTAGACCTAAGGGTCTAGTGAGAAAATCCCTGACATTTGGAAATCATTAAAAATTCATTTATATAAAATACTCTTTATATAAACACACATATATCACACGTAAATTAATACCAGTCAAGATTGGTGCCTCATACCTGTTTCATCCCACCTTATCCCTCCACTAATGGCCAACTTTATTGGTTGCGAGCCAATTTAACACACCGGTCCAAAGCCCGACCACGTATTATATTCCCATATAATACTCACGTAATTATAATATCTCAATATATTATAATCACCCACGTATGACATATTCATACAATTTATTAAACATTTGTTATCCATATAATGTATTCCAGTAAAATACTTTTAAAGTAAAACTCACCTGATATGTTTATCACAAAAGCTTTTCCAAGATAATTATCACGTATGACCACCCTTCACAGAATCTGAAATCACACAAAATACCAAATATCTCTTTTTAAAACTAATCTTATGAAATCCTCGACTGAAATCGCAACCTACTAAAAGTAAATTAAAATCGTAATGCACAGTGCCAAGTCGCAACCATCTACTGCGACTTCACCCCGAAATCGCAACCCACTATTGCGACTTCAATCCTAAGTCGCAATCCACTACTGCGATCCCAAACCCAAATCGCAATCAACTACTGCGATTCCAAGCCAAGTCGCAAACGACCATTGCGACTTCAAGACCAAGTCGCAACCAACCATTGCGACTTCGTTGAATATCGCAGTCATCCATTGCGACTTCGATGAATGTCACAGTTCACTGTTTATCCTAAAAACCCAGAAATTGTACTTTTATACTATGCATGTTACTGATAACTTGCAGATATGTTTAAGACCATAAACATAACCTAACCTTAAGCTCAGATTTCCCAAAACATCCATTTTTAACAAAAACCCACCTAAAACTTAACTAACAAACTCAAGAACACTTTTAAGGAATTTATACACATAAAAGAGTGGATTTCTTACCTTGCTTACTTCAGTTTAGTCCTTAAATCACAACAACAAAAACCTTGATTTCTTCCTTCTTCTTCTTCACGAATTTTCTTCTCTTTTCTCTCTTAACCGAATGCACACACACACACACCAAACACTTAAGATATTTTTGATAATACATCTTCTCATCTAGAAGTGATATGGCGGTGGTGGAGATGAGATTTGGGAAAAGTACCAAACAAACCTCTAACTTATTCTAGTTGGCAAGATTTACCCCCAAACTTCCAAATAAAAATTAAAACTTACCCCTTACTTCTAACTCCATAAAACACTTTAATAAAGACCTATAAAATTTTCAAATTTAAAATAGATAAAATACCTGGTTATTACAACATCTCCCCCTTAAAAGAATTCCGTCCCGGAATTCAGTTAAGTGAAAAGATGAGGGTATTTGGCTCTCATATCCGACTCTGATTCCCACGTCGCATCCTGACCTCTATGATGTTTCCACTGAACCTTTACCTGTCTAATCTCTTTGTTCCTCAATACTTTGACTTTGTGATCAACTATAGCTTCCGGTTCCTCCACATAATTCAACTTTTCGTCAACCTGAATATATGGTAAAGAGACTGCCTGATCTGGTGTAGCCAAACACTTTCTAAAATTTGATACATGAAATGCGTTGTGAATCCTGCTTAATTCCGGCGGAAGATCCAATCTGTACGCTACTTCGCCGATCCTTTCCGTAATTGCAAACGACCCGATATACCTTGGACTAAGTTTACCTTGCTTCCCAAATCGAATGACCCCTTTCTAAGGTGAGACTTTCAACATTACAAAAAGTAAAAAAAATGGGCTTATTTGTGGGGCTTAATAATTACTAAAAGTAAAAAAAAAACTCAAAATTGATGCAAAATCAAACTCAAAATTAATGCAAAATTAAACTCAAAATTAATGCAAAAGGAAATCATGTTTCAAAATTAATGCAAATAAAACCTTCTCATAATCTCTTTCTTTATAACAGGAGTAAAAAATCCAATAAGAACGGATTAATTGAATGACTAACCCAAATCTTTCAGCTGATTAACTCGAGTTAAGGAAATGTTTTTTAAGGAAATTACGTTTCAAAATTAATGCAAAAGGAAATTAATGTTTTTTAATTGGAATGAGAAATGTTTTTTTAAGAAAATTACGTTTCAAAATTAATGCAAAACGAAATAAATGTTTTTTAATTGAATCCATAAATGTTTTTTTAGGAAATTACGTTTCAAAATTAATGCAAAAGGAAATTAATGTTTTTTTAATTGAAATCAGAAATGTTTTTTTTAAGAAAATTACGTTTCAAAATTAATGCAAAAAAAATAATGTTTTTAAAGACTTTAAGACTTTATGCATAAATATATTGTACTCTATGCTTAAAACTTTGTTTTTAAAACTTTAAGATTTTAAGCCTAAATGCTTTATAAGATAGTATATATATATATATATATATATATATATATATATATATATATATATATAGAGGCTTACTATTTTGTAAACTTTTTTTCGTGTAAACTTTGGATTTCATAGGTTTTTTAATGAATTTTTTTCATAAAATTGTTTATTTTGATGAAATTGTTTCATATCATTCATTTCTTGATGAAATTGTTTCATATATTTGTGTTTTTTTATGTAGTTTCATATATTTTTTTTCATTCCTATGAAACTTGATGCAACTTTTTCGTTTTACATAAAAAATACAAATATATGAAACAATTTCATTAAGAAATGAATGATATGAAACATTTTTATCAAAATAAACAATTTCATATAATAATTTCATCAAGAAAACCTATGAAATCCAAAAGTTTACAAGTTTACACACATTTAGCAGTTTACAATTTATTATCCCTCTATATATATATATATATATATATATATAGACGGAGGTTCACGGGAAAACCTCAAATAAATGGAAAACTAAAAAACACTTTATCAAGTGTTAGATTAGATAATCTGATGGATGTGATTAGACGGACGGTTACAACAATATTAACTAAATTAAAAAATCTCACCCTCCTATTTTTTATTCGAAAAAAGACGAAAAATAAACAATATTCGAGCGAAATAAATTACATCAAATAAACGATCATATTTTTCTCGTTAATTTGACATCCATATTGATATACTTTTTCCTCCGTATTTTCGTGGTTTTCCGGTTTTCCAGTTATTTAGGGTTTTCCCCTGAACCTGACCCTATATATATATATAGAGGTGGTTTCATTCACAAACCACAATTATTATGCAAACTATGAAACCCATGTTGACACCATAGATTAAGTTGATCAATGGTTCAGATTAGTTTAATATAAATATGGTAATAATGAAATTTAAAAAGTGAATTTTATTAAACAAAAAAAATAAAAAGGGTAAATAGGTAAATTATACAACGTTAATAAAGGGAAGTCATTATTCATATTCAAAAGATACTTCCATATCTCAACTTCAGAAGCTTCCCAGATGACGATGATCACCATCACCATGAAAACTGAAGATGATCACCATGAAACCCAGATGACGATGATCACCATCACCATGAAAACTGAAGATGATCACCATCACCATGAAACCCAGATGACGATGAGCATGAAAACTGAAGATGATCACCATGAAACCCAGATGATGCATTCATCACCATCACCATGAAACCCAGATGATGCGTTCATCACCATCACCATGAAACCCAGATGACGATGATCACCATCACCATGAAACCCAGATGACGATGAAACCCAGATGACGATCACCATGAAAACTGAAGATGAACACCATGAAACCCAGATGACGATGAAACCCAGATGACGATGATCACCATCACCATGAAAACTGAAGATGATCACCATCACCATGAAACCCAGATGACGATGAACATGAAAACTGAAGATGATCACCATGAAACCCAGATGATGCGTTCATCACCATCACCATGAAATATGGTCTAACTGAAGATGCGTTCATCACCATCACCATGAAACCCAGACGATGCGTTCATCACCATGAAAACAGATGAAATATGATTCTTCGGTGTTTTTTTCGGTGGGGTTTTCCATGTGTAAAGGTTTAACGAATTCCGCCAAGAATTCGTCATTGTTATTATATACGTCGTTTCCATAAATTTCGGCGTGTGAGAGGTTTTTATTTCATTCGAATCCATGTCCCAGGATGTATAGATGAAACAGCAAAAATAAAGGAAGAAGACTATGATGAGCAATGGAGAAGAAGATGGTATCAAAAAAAAGGAAGAAAACTATGATGAGCACTGCAGAAGAAGACTCTGATGAAACCATGGCAAATAATACCACTGGAGAAGAAGATGGTATCAAAAAAAAATTATTTTGCATATTATATTAAAAACACATAACCCACTTTTTGAGAAGATTATGGTGATCGTAAATCATCAACCCACAAACTAGATAAAGATTGAATTAGATTAATCTTCCATAACAATAGGAAATTCATGAAATTAATTACACAATCAAAATAATTAATCCTGGTTACGGTTTCCTTAATTAATTAGATAAGCTACAAAAGACAACATTGCCCTTTTCCATTAAATTAAAATAAAAAATCAAGAAAAAATATGATTGGTTGGTTGAGGTTTGTAAAGTTTGCATATTAGTTATGGTTTGCTCATGATCCCTCCCCTATATATATATATATATATATATATATATATATATATATATATATATATATATATATATATATATATATATATATATATATATATATATATATATATATATATATATATATACTTCCGATTTACTTTCTTATTGCACATTTGCACTACAAAACATACTAAATGAACTTACGAGTGTTGCAAGAAATAATTAAAGTTAAGTAATAATATTTATATGGCTACTAATAATTAATAATTTAATTCAAAAAATAAAATTTAGTAATTAGTTAATAATATTTTAAATAAAAACTTTACTAATAATACTTGATGTTTTTTTTTGCACAGCAAACTTGAATTCATTTTCACCAAATTCCAAGTCATTTACAACCAAAAAAAACAGTAGCCTACCAACACGAAACAGTAGCCATCAAACAAACATAAACCAACGAAAACATTATTAACCAAAAGATGCCACCAAATCTGGTACTCCCCTGTTTGCGAGGTGCAAATATGACGAGTCCTGAAATTTTGGACAGCACCCTTTTTCACCTTCTCTCTAAACCGAAGCCGACGGCCTTAGTTTATTGTGGGATCTCCAAGCCATTTCGTCCAATCGATGTTTGTTTTCGGACGTCTTCGAGTGATCCATTCGAAACTTATCCTTTGAAACTCGAATAAAGCCTCCCGAATATCTCTTGTTTCCGCTTTAAAGACCCACTTGTTCCGGTCCGACCAAATCAAATATAAAACAACCCACTTCACTCCGATCCAAATATTCGAGCTTACCGTGTTATTATCGATTTGGTTGTCCTCGCCTAGAATGTCATTTATCGTGCGTGCCTCTTGTAGGTTCTTGTTCCACCATTTTCCAATTGAGTTCCATAGCTCCTTTATGAACGGGCATCCGACTAGAGCGTGATCCATTGTCTCGATCCCTTCTCCACACCTTGGACATAACACGGTGTCCAACTCAATTCCCCTTTCATCCAAAAGCGCTCGACACGGCAGCCGTCCTAGTCGTACTCTCCACATACACACATTGATCTTCTTCGGTAATATTGAGGACCATTTTGTTTGTCCCAAGTTTCCATTCCTCGTGTCCGCTTGATCGTCGATAAGTTTCCTCACCCTTTTGACGTTGTATGCTTTGGAGTCGTCAAGGAGCCATTCCATCTTGTCATCACGGTCTCTTACCGGTCGTATTCCTTCAAGTATGTTGCTTAGCTCTTGTAGTTCTCCGGCCTCCCTTCCTCGTGGCGCTCTTCTCCAATTCCACTTCCATCTCCAAGTGTCTTCTATCCATTCCCCCCCCTCCACCACCTTTGCATCTTTGTCCATTTCCAACCGAAATAGCCTTGGGAAATCCTCTTGAAGTGTTTCGTTTCCGGTCCACCTCTCTTTCCACATACTTGTCTCCATCCCGTTCCCTAGCTTTGTGCCGAACGACCTTGTGAAGTCAATTCCACTTCTGTCCATTTCCACACCTGCACGTATTATGTTTGACCATGATGTACCTGCACCAACATACCCAAATGAGTCACCCCATAGCCCCCCCTTTTCTCCATAAAGCCCTTTGATAACTTGGACCCAAAGTGTCCTTTTTCCGTTAAGAACCGCCACCACCATTTCCTCAAAAGACCCAAATTGAAAGCTTGAAGGCTTCCTATGTTTAAACCTCCTTTCTCAAAAGATTTTAGAGTATTTACCCATTTTACCCATACGATACCTCTCCTCTCACACTCTTGTGACCCCCCACCCCCCAAAAAAAATTACACCTCACTCTCTCTAGCTCTCTTATCACTCCTCTCGGGGCTCGATACAAAGAGAAAAAATATAAAGGTAAACTACCCAAAACCGCCTTGATCAAGGTTAACCGTCCTCCAAAGGAGATGAGTCTAGCTTTCCATGATGCAAGTCTTTTCTTGACTTTCTCCACAACCGTCTTCCACTGTTCCACCCTTCTCATAGATATACCCACCGGTAGGCTTAAATAAGTGAACGACAAATTTCCATGTCCACATCCCACACTCCTTGCCCAAACTTGAGCCTCCTCCTCCCGTACTCCCACTCCAAATATTTTGCTTTTGTTTACATTAATTTTCAATCCCGTCATCCTTTGAAAGCACCTTAAGATCTTTAAAAGGTTTTTAAGGTTCACTAAATTCCACTTGCCAAAGAACACGACATCATCCGCGTATTGAAGGTGAGAGATCTCAATCGGTCCCACTTTAATGCCTTCGAACAAACCTTGGGTCTTCTTTCTTCCATGAGGATGTGCAAGCTTTCGGCAACTATGAGGAATAGAAACGGGGCTAGGGGATCCCCTTGTCTCAATCCTTTTTGTTGGAAATAAATTGGACTTTAACATTATCTGTAATAAATATTAAAGGACAATTGATTTAAATATTTATACTTATTAAGAGAATCCTATATCAGTTATAATCTAGTTACATATTTGGATATATATCTCCTAATATGAGTAGGATAATTCATTAAGTTAATTACCTGAT
This sequence comes from Saussurea involucrata, assembly GCA_033807775.1. Classification (NCBI taxonomy): domain Eukaryota; kingdom Viridiplantae; phylum Streptophyta; class Magnoliopsida; order Asterales; family Asteraceae; genus Saussurea; species Saussurea involucrata. The sequence continues at coordinate 49,291,382 of CM066315.1, forward strand.
TAACATTAAGATTAGTGTATATCTTCTATTATTTAAAATTCAAATCCTATAGATAAACTACGACTCCTTATGGGATGAGTCTCTAGTGGCCTATAAATAAAGGAGATCAAGTCCCTATTGCCTACACGATTTCTGCATTTAGTTCAACCTCATTCTGAAGCAAACCGTATAGAAGCTTTAGAAGACTTCGATCTACACGTGATAATACTGCTTCCGCTTTAATGAACTTCATGCGTATGACTCAAGTGTTCCAGGTTATATCTATTAAACTCTTTATAGTATTATGTTAAAATTGATTTCTGATTATGTGTTTATGTTCCTATGCCTTTTATTATTGTTATCATATGCTTAAGGATATCTCATATGAATATAACAAATGGTATCAGAGCCTAAATTTACATAGGTTCATAAACCAGTTTAGTTTATCAAAAATTTAATTCTTTAATTTAATCGGTATTTCTTGCTGTTGCTTCTTTGTTTTTGTTGATCAATACAATGCTGTAGCGACAACAAGTGATTAATTTTTTCTTTTTTGTGATGGGTATATAACGGTAAAACAGAAATATATAGAATGAGATGATCAATTAATAATGACGTATATTTTAGTCTAGATATTTTGGTGAATTAATGTTTATATTATATAATAAACTTTTTGATATTAAGTTACTATTAACTATTTGGTGATGTCATTCGAACATCCATGCACCATTAAAGTATTGTCTAATAAATCGGCAATAAAAAGGTGTCTTGTTTCTTATTACCTTTCGTTGCAACGGAGACCTATTTCATTATATTTGGTCCCGGTAATTGTGACAAAATTCGCCACAACCGCTTTTGTGATATTGGTGATTTTAATTTACTTATCGATAAAGCTCCTCCTAAGGTTATGAAACATGGTCGTGCCTCATAACTGAGATTGGTGTATCATAATACTTCAAGTTTCAATTTTGAATTGACAAGTATGAAACTTATGTAAATATTGGAATTAAATTACGACAATGAATAAGTTAGTTGTGATCAATGCATATCTTATTTGGGTTGATATTGATCTACTTGACTCTTGGTTTGTATAATAAATTGTAAAAAAGAAGGTTTAGATCAAATGATCTTTATGCATGTTTGAACTATCATCTTGTTTTCATTAGGGTTGTTGATATAATTTAAATTTACGACAATAATTTAGTTCAATGTTGTTATTATCTGTGTTTGTTATGGATATGGATATTACTATGTTATTAGTTAATAATATTTGTAATTTTAATTCATGTATTGCCATTTAATTGTATTTAAAATTTGATTCGATAATCTAACTTAAATTTACGATTGATGGATTTTATTTAGGTAAATATAAATTTATTTGCTTCAAGATCCATTATAGATCTATAGTCATATATCTATTTTATGGGTCAACGATTTAATTGAAACAATTTAATTTGATTAGGATACATTTTGATTAATAAACTGGATTGAATCTGTTGATACAATTTTTCAGTGAATGCACTGGGCTAGTGTAGCTCTTATTGTATTTGTCCTTGTTAAAATTATTTTTGTGGATTTGTTGAGCATTTTAAATCCAAATTTAACCTGTAAATTTAATTAAGGGAGCATGTTAATCTCATTTAAGTTATTTGGGCCAACTATCATATATGTATGTTTAAGACATTATTTAATATTTTCTTTTATTACTGATGTAATTCAAATTTGATTCAGTAATTTAAATTTTTATAACTTTTAGAGCCCAATTAAGCTTAAATTTTGGTTATTGATTTAGTTGTTTACTTAACATTATTTTTTAAGATCGTGATATTGAAAGAAAAACAAAGTTTTCTATAAATTCAGCTATAGAAGTTTAGTCTTGATATTCTAAAGAAAAATTAATTAAAATGCCCCAAGTTGACTAACGATTCATCGAAATGCCCTTTCTCTCTCTCAATTTGCAAAAATACCCTGAAAATCCGTGGCCTGATCCGTGGCCCACGGATTTTTTTTCAAAATTTGACTCATCCGTGGTCAAAGCCCGTGGGAGGGGTAAAAATCCGTGGCCAATACTTTTGTCCGTGGCCCACGGATGTTTTTACAAAATTTAATTGAATTTTGAATTGAATGTTACACTTTCAACCCCTATACTTATTTACTTAATTTACTTTATACCTTTTACTTTCATAATTTTAATTTTACATTTAACACATATAATCATTTATTAACTAAAATACGTTAAAAAAATACGTTTTAATTTTAACAAGTTACACCATTATAATCGTCCATTCGATACGTTCGAAATGAGCCCAATATTGAATATTTTTGGATTTATTTATTTTATTATATATCATATATACTACATAAAAACATTTTTTATATTTAAAATTCATATTCTTATAGTTAATTATTTAACTTATGGTACTCTTGTAGTTAAAATACGTTTTATTTATTTTATTATCGATGGTCCAAGTGTAAGTATTAAAAATTGACGGAGGCTTTGTGATGGACAGACATCGATCCTTTTGTGCATACTCTGTAACTGCAAATATACTTCAGCTCCAAACACACATGAATCATTATTCGCCAAATACCTATTTTCACAATTCTTAAATAAGTCCAGTGATACCAACTTGTCAAAACCCCATTTCATATTCTTCTCGTGAAACCTTGTCCTATTGTCATTCACGATATCTATAAACACATACAAATAATAATAATTTAAAACAATTTAATGAATTAGTTAATATATTATTATTATGTTAATGCGATAAGAGTGTAAAAAATATTAAAAAAAATAAGAGATGTACCATAAATGAAATAATTAACTATAAAAGTATAAATTGTAAATATTAAAAATATTTTTATGTAGTATATATGATATATAATAAAATAAATAAATCCAAAAATATTCAATATTGGGCTCATTTCGAACGTATCGAATGGACGATTATAATGGTGTAACTTGTTAAAATTAAAACGTATTTTTTAACGTATTTTAGTTAATAAACGATTATATGTGTTAAATGTAAAATTAAAATTATGAAAGTAAAAGGTATAAAGTAAATTAAGTAAATAAGTATAGGGGTTGAAAGTGTAACATTCAATTTAAAATTCAATCAAATTTTGTAAAAACATCCGTGGGCCACGGACAAAAGTATTGGCCACGGATTTTTACCCCTCCCACGGGCTTTGACCACGGATGAGTCAAATTTAAAAAAAAAAATTTCGTGGGCCACGGGTCAGGCCACGGATTTTCAGGGTATTTTTGCAAATTGAGAGAGAGAAAGGGCATTTCGATGAAACGGTTGTCAACTTGGGGCATTTTAATTAATTTCACTATTCTAAAATATCTTATCATATAAAAGATTTTGGGATTCACATCTAAAATTTGGGATTCATATTACCCCAACTTAAGCATACTGATCAAAATCTTGAATTCAAGATATGAAAATGTTTTTAAAAACGACATTGTTCTAAATTTGATTTTATCTTATTATTGGCTAAAAATATGTTTCAAGATTAAGATTGATCGGATCTATAGCATTAACTTTTAAAACAATATGGTTATCAATATATCGTACATGGGTTTATAGATTATTCAATATATCTATAGATATGTTTATAAAATCATATAATGCAAATATTGGATGACTATTTACACCTAATTGATAAACAAACTTTTGTGAATTTTTAAACCTCCCAACCTATATGAACAATGGATTGTTTATCTTCATCAATTCACAAACTACAAAACCTTGATTGAAAATTTTCTAAATTATAAGATCATGTTGCCATAGCAATTGATCTTTTCAGTGAAAATTTATATAGCTTAATCGGTCAACACTTGTGTATCTCAAATCACATTTACTTGAATTATATTCTTCCATAGAAGAGGTATTCTGAGTAATTTTGGTTTAAGAACATCGTCACATATAAACACACATGTCTATCTTGATACTTTGAAACTCTTCTTATCCATAGATTTGATTGTTTTCATTGGATAACTGATATGTGTAGTATGTAGTGTGATGATACAGAACTTTTAAATATTGAGTTTTATACTACCATAAGTATTACTTGATATTTGTATTCAGTTATGGGCTTAAGATAATGATTAATTACAAATGACAATTTATATATTCTTTTTATTGTCTTGTTCTTAGGCTTTGTCAACTTTAACTTGATCCCTGTCTTGACCGGTTCCAACTATAAACAATGGAGATCATAGATAGAATTTTACTTTCAGTTTAAATTAAGAGATTTTTTTCATCTGAATATTGTTTAGAGTACAACACTATAGGAGACACAAAAGAACCATCTGTAGAGAATTTTTTTGCAAATCCTTGTCACATGTGGTTAGGTCATATCTCTAAAGACAGATTAAAAGAACTAGTTAAAAACAAAACATTGTCAGACTTGATTTTTCTGATTTACAAGATTTCGTTGAGTGGTATAAAGGCAATAGGTTCAAAATGGGTCTTTAAGACTAAAAAGAGATTCAAATGGCAAAATTGAAAGATATAAAGTTGGACTTGTTGTTAAAGGTTTCACATAAAAAGGTGTTTACTATATAGAAATGTTCTCTCGAGTATCCACTAACGACTCATCGAGAATCATAATGACTCTAGTAGCTCATTATGATATGGAGTTGCATCAAATTGACGTTAAAACGACTTTTCTAAATGGAGCTCTAGAAGAAGTCGTATACATGAAGCAACCTGAAGGCCTTGTGAACCACGAGGATATGAAGTTCATGTATGCAAACTTCAGAAATCCATATATGGGCTTAAGCAAAGCTTCAAGACAATGGTATACAAAATTTTGATTCAGTTATATCAAGTTTTGGTTTTACAGAAAACATTGTAGATAAATGTGTATACATTAAAGACAATTGAGAAAAATTCATTTTCCTCATTCTGGTATTTAGATAAGATCTTTTAGCTAACAACAATATTAAAGTTGCTCAAAGACACTAAAGGATTTCTGTCAGCTAATTTTGATATGAAAGACTTAGGCGACGCTTCCTATGTTTTAGGTATAGAAATTCAAAGAGACGGATCACAAGGTTTATTAGGATTATCTCATAGAAACTACCTCCAAAAGGTTTTGAAGAGATTTAACACGTAGACTTGTGCTAAAGAAGACTCACTTATGTCAAGAGGTGATAAACTGTCAAAAATTTCTAAAAATAGGGGGAAGGATTTAGTTGATGATATAAATTACTAGTCTTATGCACAATTAAAAGGAAGTATAATGTATGCACAAGTATGTACCATACCAGACTTGGTATATGTTGTAAAAATTTTGTCCAAATTTTGACAAAACCCAACTAAAGATCATTGGACTTCATGTAAGAAAGTACTTCGGTACATGAAAAATACTAAAGCTCGCATACTAGTCCATAGACAAGTTAAAAACTTGGAACTTGTGGACTACACATATTCAATTTGTGCATGTAAATATCCAAACTCAAATAAATCTACCTCTTGCTAAAAAATTTATGCTTACAAGAGGGGTTATAGCATAAAAATATCCATTATTGTAACATCATCTATGGATGTTAAACTTATAGCCATTTATGAATGAGTTTGAGAGGGCATTTAGATCAAAAATTTATTGATTTAAACGAATGTCTTAAGCTTTATAACATCAATCCCTCTAAAGGTATTTTTTGATAATAAAGTTGTAGTCTTTTAGTGGAAATAGAAAAAAGATCAAATAATTCAAAGCACACTGGTCTTGAATATTTCAATGTGAGACAATAGTTAAGGGAAAAGAGGTTATTGCTGAACATATTGGTACGAGATCTCAACTTGCATATTCATCCACTAAAGCCCTCTCACTAGTAAGTTTCCAAAACATGTTAGGGATATGATAACCTTACCCGAACTCGATACTTGAGATAAGTGGGAGTCGAGATCAGTTTAGCCAGTTATTTTGTAATTTTTCATTTTTTGTTGAGATTTTCTTTTGGTACGTTTTAATAAAATGAGGAATTCCAGTATATGAGTCATTTTATTTATTTTACATAACTAAAATAAAAAAATTATGTCATTATCCATATCAAACAAGTGAATCACCGCACTTAAGCAAAGTTGTGGACTACGTAAGCAACTTTTGGTTCACTATTGTTAAGAACTTTTGCTTGTAAGTTTTAGAATTTTTTTCTAAAACATTCGGTGGACTCTGAGCTACATACTTATGCTAATTCAGGTAGATATAATAAGTTCCATAAAAAGCACAAATTTAGACACTAATGAACTTATGTGGAATATGATATTGTGTGCCAGTGGTTCTTAATCAAACTAGTTTGCCAAGATGGTGTAGATTCTGAGTTCTGCATACGGTATCTATTCTGACCAAGTTTGAATGAATTCACAACTGTTAGAATTTCTCAGCGCGCCCTTCATTTGATATGTACAATATTTATGGTTCTCTTGTCCTTATAGATTATGTTAAGTCCAGTGGGAGAATGTTGGAAATAAATTGGACTTTAACATTATTTGTAATAAATATTAAAGGACAATTGATTTAAATATTTATACTTATCAAGAGAATCCTATATCAGTTATAATCTAGTTACATATTTGGATATATATCTCCTAATATGAGTAGGATAATTCATTAAGTTAATTACTTGATTAACATTAAGATTAGTGTATATCTTCTATTATTTAAAATTCAAATCCTATAGATAAACTAGGACTCCTTATGGGATGAGTCTCTAGTGGCCTAAAAATAAAGGAGATAAAGTCCCTATTGCCTACACGATTTCTACATTTAGTTCAACCCCATTCTGAAGCAAACCGTATAGAGCTTTAGAAGTCTTCGATCTACACGTGATAATATTGCTTCCGCTTTAATGAACTTCATGCGTATGACTCAAGTGTTCCAGGTTAGATCTATTAAACTCTTTATAGTATTATGTTAAAATTGATTTCTGATTATGTGTTTATGTTCCTATGCCTTTTATTATTGTTATTATATGCTTAAGGATATCTCATATGAATATAACACTTTTCCCATCGGAAATTCCTCGGTTGGGGTTCCATTAATCAAGACCGAAACCATCGTGGAATTTAGACAAGTCTTAATCCACTTTACCCACTTGAAGCCGAATCCCATTTTCTCCATGCTATCAAACAAAAATTCCCATTCTACGCTATCATATGCCTTCTCGAAATCGACTTTGAATATTAACCCACTTTTCTTTCCTTTTCTCATGTGATCCATTACCTCATTAGCAATTAGGACTCCATCAAGTATGTATCTCCCTTTGATGAAGGCGCTTTGCGTGTTTCTAATCACCTTACCAATCACTTTCTTCAATCTTTTCGCCAAGATTTTAGCTATAATCTTGTAAAATAGCCCGATTAAGCTTATCGGCCTAAAATCCCCTAGATTTTCCGGAGTGTCAATCTTAGGGATTAAAGTAATGAACGAGGAATTACATCCCTAACTAATGTCTCCTTTATCCCAAAACCAATCAATTGCCTTAATTAAGTCCGTCTTTAACGTTCCCCAAAATTTCTTCACAAACCCGAACGTGAATCCATCCGGTCCCGGAGACTTGTTGCTATCACACCCCTTAATGGCTTCCCAAATCTCATCCTCCACAAAAGGTCTTTCCAAACTCGTGGCCTCTTCCGACGATATTTTTTTGTATTTCTCCCCTTGAATCCGTGGACCTCCTATTCTACTTAATTCAAACTTTTTCTTAAAAAGATCGAAAGTGTACCTTTTAATTTTTGATGGTTCGTCCGTCCACCCCTCGTTTGTGTTCAAACCTCTAAGCAAATTCTTCCTTTCTCTATGTTTGATTGCCGCCTGAAAGATCTTTGAGTTTTCATCTCCATCCCTCGCCCACTTCAATTTCGCCTTTTGTTTCTCCATTTCTACTTTTTTTTCTCCATTTATACTTTTTTTTCTTCTAACTCTAACCATTTACTCCTCGCACCTACCCATCGGTTTCTTTCCGCTTCCGCCCATCCTTTTGATTTCGTTTCCTTTTCCAACTTGAGTGCTTCTTCTTTTGCTTGCTCCAACTTTCTATCCAATTCCCCGAACTTGTTCTTGCTCCACTCCTTTATGATACCTTTAACATTTTTTAATTTGTTACAAAAGATGTGGTCCGGTCTCTTTGATCGCACTTCTTTGTTCCATGCTTCCTTCACCAATTCTTCAAACCCCTCATCTTTCATCCATGCGTCAAAAAACTTGAACGGTTTTGGTCCGAAATCGGCTTTGTCTTCAAACAAACATATCGGTAGGTGATCCGACAAATTTCTCTCTAGGGTTTTTACCCCCAAATTTTTCCATACACCACCGATGTCGCTTGTGATTAAGAAACAATCTAGTTTGCTAAATTTCAAATCATCATATCTTATTCTCGTGAATTTCCTTCCAACCATTGGGACTTCTACTAGATTGCTTCTATTTATGAAATCGTTGAACTCCACAGTTCCACTTTGGTTTGTGATTGTAACACCCTAAAAATCAGGGTAAATTTAAACCTTAATTCTAACAAGGTTAACCATAAAATCTGTCAAACTTTTATACATAACAGAGAATTAACCTTGAGGATTCATATATACACCAATACAAAATAAAATAACGTATTAATCTAATCTTGTCAACTAAGATCAGATTAAACGGGTTATCTAGGTTTTACCAAAAACTCCTCACTAAGGCTAACTTCTTCATTTTCCACAAAAAGTATGTACTCGAATGCACTTGTCCCAGAACCCTTTAGTTTCCCGAGCTAGTACCTGGTAAGAAAATATAATTTGAAACGATTAGGCTAACGCCTAGTGAGAACATTCGGTTTCAAAAAAATACTTTTAAAATCAATGTAAACAAGGCATAACAAACCCGGTTTACCTTTTTCTTACCATATGTATCAACATCTTACGATGACGGGATTAAACCCGATTCCATGAATATGACCGACACCAAGTCAGTCATAATATCATGTTCCAGAACCCACTACGAATCTCCACAGATTCTAGATTAATGCTCATACCCAAGAAATCACAATTACACATGTCAATTTCTTGGAAAGGAAGTAGAGATTACAATTAAGCCATGCCTATCTCTTTCCTTCCTTAGAAATTGGGAATTACGATTAATCCACGCCTATTCCACGATTTCTCATCAATGTGAAATGGGAATTACGATTAGTCCACGCCTATTCCTCATTTAACCTAAACGGGAATTACGATTAGTCCACGCCAATTCCATGTTTATCATACACACTGGAATTACGATTAGTCCACGTCTATTCCATGTGTTCATAAAAACTAGTGCCTATGGATCCATTACACTTATTTGTACTCGTGCAGGTTATTGCTTAATATAAATCATTTTCAAATAACGTTAATAAAATTAAGCAAAACAATCAATTTAAGATAACCGATTTTACTTCATAAAATCATTCTTCCAAACCCCATCCAAAACATTTCATTATAAAATGTACCTTACCATAATTTAAAACGTTATAAAAAGGGTAAGGTAAGAATGAATGCACCTGACAGCAGTAGCGTCACTCTTACTTTACTTCTTAAAGCTGTAAGGACTTTCGTCACCAAACTTAACAAAGTCTGTAATACCCAAATACATATTGTACTTGTATCAATTAACTGAATAAGACTCTTAAAAGACTAAGAATCCTAAATAACCCAACATTCTCGTCATTTATCGCAACCCAAAGGAAAACACCTTCACTTGTCGCAACCTACAACTTGTGACTCTACACTTATCGCAACCCACTGTTGCGATATTCATCTCTTATCGCAACCAACTGTTGCGACATAACATCTTATCGCAACCAACTGTTGCGACATAGTTCTTATCGCAACCAACTGTTGCGATACAATCAATCTTGTCGCAACCCAAAGTTGCGACATTCATACTTATCGCAACTATCATCTTTATCGCAACTCACTGCTGCGATGTTCATCTTTGTCTCAACTAACTGTAAACGTAAATAAGTCCAAATTGATACTTTTAAGCTATGCATGCACCTATAAATTTGCAGATATGCTTAATACAACTAGAAGAAGAGACTGGTAAACCCAGTTTTTCCATATCTTACAAAACATCAAAAACCCCAAATTCTAACCCAATAGAATTAATCTCTACATATCTATACATAAACAACAAGTGTAATAGAAACATACCTTAGTTTTTATAAAAAAGAACTCTCAATTTTCTGCTGAAATCTGCTTCTTTCTTCTTCTTTCTCTCCTTTCTCAGTTCTCTCTCTCTCTCTCTCTCTCTCTCTCTCTCTTTAACCGTAAAACACACACACATATACAAACTAAAGTGAAGTAAATATCTCATTTGCTTCTTTTACACAAATGAGGCGGTGGTGGCGAGGCATGTTTCACCACATAACCAACAACCCCCTTCTACTTCCATTATTTGACAACTTCCACCCTCCAAGTTATAAACTAAAATTAAAGTTTACCACTTAACTTATAATTCCGTAAAACAAATAACGTAACTTACTCGGGGATAAACTCTAAAATTAATTTATCAAATAATTATACTCAAATTATTTAATACACCAAACATAATACTTTATATAGAAAGATCGAGATGTTACAATACTCCCCAACTTGGAAATGATTTTGTCCTCGAAATCAAAGCTAGGTAAACAAATGAGGATATCTAATCTTCATATCCTCTTCCGACTCTAACGTCACATTAGCACCTCGATGATGTTTCCATTGTACTTTTAACATAACTACATCCTTATGTCTTAGCTTCTTAACCGATCTCTCTAAAACCGCTTCCGGTTCTTCTACACAACGGCTCTTTTCATCCACTCTTACGTCAGTAAGTGGAATCACATCATTTTCTTCGGCTAAACATTTCCGAAGATAGCAAACATGGAAGGTATTGTGGATTCCTTCCAATTCAGGTGGAAGATTCAACTGATATGCTTGCAATCCAATTCTCTTAGTTATGGTGAAAGGTCCTAGAAAACGAGGACTCAACTTTCCACGTTTACCAAACCTAATCACACCTTTCCATGGGGGTACCTTAAGCATTACACGCTCCCCAACTTGGAATTCTTTTGGTCTCCTTTTCGGATTAGCATAACTCTTTTGTCGATCTTGAGCTGCTTTCATATGCTTCCGAATCTCTTTTACTTTATCAGCCGTTTGTTGCACAAGTTTCGGACCAGCAAACTGCTTTTCTCCAGTTTCTAGCCAACACACCGGAGTTCTACATTTCCGACCATACAAAGCTTCGAAAGGTGCACTTCCGATACTAGAATGATAACTATTGTTATACGCAAATTCTACTAACGATAGATGCGTATCCCATTTACCTCCAAAGTCTAACACACACGACCTGAGCATATCTTCCAAAGTTTGAATGGTTCTTTCACTTTGCCCGTCAGTTTGTGGATGATAAGCAGTGCTTAGATTGACCCTCGTACCCAATTCTTCTTGTAGTGACTGCCAAAACCTCAAGGTAAACCGACTATCACGATCATAAACTATAGACACCGGTATACCATGCCTTGACACCACTTCATCGATATACAGCTTCGCCAATTTATCTATTGGTGGTGCTTCTTTCATTGCCAAAAAGTGAGCACTCTTAGTCAATCGATCCACGATTACCCATATAGTGTCGTTACCCTTTTGCGTCCTTGGTAACTTTGTCACAAAATCCATGGTAATCTTTTCCCACTTCCATTCCGGAATCTCCAAAGATTGGAAACTTCCATAAGGCTTTTGATGTTCGGCTTTTAATAACGAACATGTCATACACTTTTCTACTATTCGTTCCACATCTACTTTCATAGCTGGCCACCAATAGTGTAGCTTCAAGTCCCTATACATCTTAGTACTCCCAGGGTGTATAGAATACTTAGACTTATGGGCATCTTCGAGAATCAACTCTCGATTTCCTCCAACCTTTGGCACCCAAACACGACCTTGGAAAAATTTAATTCCACGGCTATCTTTAGTCAGTTGAAGATGCTGCTTGCTCATGACTTCACCTTTCTGATTTTCTTCCAATAAGGCCTCCGCTTGTGCCTCTTTTATCCTTTCAACTAAACTTGATGTTACATCAATTCTAGCGTTGGTCGTTTTCAAGCACCCACTATATTCTTTTCTACTTAAAGCATCAACTACAACATTTGCTTTACCGGGATGGTAATGCAATTCACAATCATAATCTTTAAGTAGTTCTAACCACCGCCGCTGCCTCATATTCAACTCTTTTTGATCAAAGACATGCTTCAAGCTCTTGTGATCAGTATAAAGTGTGCACTTCATTCCATACAGATAATGACGCCACAACTTCAATCCAAACACTACCGCTGCTAATTCCAAATCGTGGGTAGGGTAATTCTTCTCATGTTCTTTAAGTTGTCTTGATGCGTAAGCAATCACCTTGCCTCGTTGCATCAATACACACCCTAAACCCATCTTTGATGCGTCACTATACACGACTAGATCTTCCGTTCCTTCCGGTAGTGCAAGAATAGGAGCTTCACACAACTTCTGACGTAAAGTTCTGAAAGCCGACTCTTGTTTTTCAGTCCAAACAAACTTTACATTCTTCCGAGTCAACATGGTTAAAGCAGAAGCAATCTTTGAGAAGTCTTTAATAAACCTCTGGTAGTAACCTTCTAGACCCAAGAAACTTCTTATTTCAGACGCGCTCTTCAGTGTCTCCCAGTTTGTCATTGCTTCTATCTTTGCTGGATCTACTTTGACTCCTTCCGAAGTAATCACATGCCCTAGAAATTGTACCTATTTTAACCAGAATTCACATTTCGAGAAGTTTACGTACAATTTCTCTCTTCTCAACACTTCTAAGACTTCACGAAGATGACATTCATGATCATCTTCATTATTTGAATAAACAAGTATGTCATCAATGAATACAATGACAGACTTGTCTAAGAATGGTCGACATACTCTGTTCATCAGATCCATGAACACGGCTGGAGCGTTTGTCAACCCAAATGGCATTACAAGAAATTCATAATGCCCGTACCTCGTTCTGAATGCCGTCTTAGGAATATCTTCATCTCTTACTCGAACTTGATGGTACCCTGACCTTAGATCAATCTTTGAAAAGCATCCCGCACCTTGGAGTTGATCGAATAGATCATCTATCCTTGGAAGCGGATACTTGTTCTTAATAGTCACCTTATTCACCTCGCGGTAGTCGATACACATCCTCATTGTTAGACAACCTAAGGGGGGGGTAAGGTTGTATTTAAAATCTTTTACTTTCAAAAATTCTTTTATAAATAAATACAGTACTGAAACAGTATAAATAAATCAGAGTATAAACAAATAAATATACAACAATTATATAAACAGATATAATTTAAATGCACAGAGATTATATAAATAAATATAAATGCAAAGCAGTTTATATAAATAAATATAATATAGCACAGCGGAATAAATAAAGAGATAAGGGATAGAGATACTTGACACGGAGATTTACTGATTTACCACCAACTGTGATAAACCAGCAGCCGAGACACTTCCCGACACGATCCAATAAATGTATTCTTTACGGTAGAAATACAAACCAAGTACAAAGGTAACGTAATTGATTCTCAAGCTTCTGCTATGAGATGTACAGGATCACACACCCGTTATTCAAATACTTACAAGAGGAGTATAACTCACAATGGGTAATCACTCTTGTATAATATCTCACACTTGGATATTTTATAAAAAATGTTTTATAAAATATATATATATAAAATAAGTGAGAGTGAGAGAGCTGAGAGTTTGCTGCTTGTTGTTACTGTTGTTGTGGTCTAAGGTCTGTTATTCTTCATCACCAACAGCTTCTTTATATATCAGCATCTCCAACGGCATTGTGCATCCGCGGTATACCGCCAAATGCATGCGGTATACCGCCGTCAGAAAAGGTGACTGACACACCAACGGCTACATGCAAAGTTGGCAGGAATTATGTACCCGCGGTATACCGGCTGTACCGCCGCGGTATACCGCCGTCAGGAAAAGGTAACTTCAACCAATCAGAGATGCACACGGCCTGCCGCGGTATACCGGCTGAACACCCGCGGTATACCGGCAAAAGTGTACCCGCGGTATACCGGCTGTAACGCCGCGGTATACCGCCGTCAGGAAAAGTCAGCTTCCAGGACAGCACCCAAATCTTGCTGAATCTTCTCAAAACCTTATTAAAATTAATTGTTGGGTTTTTAGAAATATCCAAGTGGTATATTATTTTAGGGTGTTTATCATTATTAGTTATAAACAATAATGACGACGTAAACACTTCCGTCTTGAACCCTTCAGATTAAATCTTCGTGTTCTTCAACAACTGCACACTTGGATTAAATTGTTAGATAAACAATAATGCGGTGTGTTTGTAATCATCAAAATAAATATATATAAATATATAGAGATGTGGTACACTTGCACCAACAATCTCCCCCTTTTTGATGATGACAAACACAACCGCTAAGCAAGAGCATGTGCGGTTTCTCTCCCCCGTTTGTCGAAACAAAAAGGGTTAAGAAAGACGGTATGCTTCCCCTCGAGAGATGCTCCCCCTCAAAATATGCGTATAATTGAGGTAGCATAAACTCATGGGTAAAAGAGCTAAAACGCTCCCCCTCAAATTAATAACGATATTAAATTGATTTTATAAAATTTGAGGGATAAAATAAAATGCAAAAAGCAATAGAGACAAAGATATACAAACCAATACGAAACACTTGCACCAAAACGGATCTTAAGGCTTCAATATTCGGTTAAATTTATGTGATAAACAAAATCACCACGTATTATGACCTCGTCAGGTAACCACGTATTATAACCTCGGCAGGTAACCACGTATTATAACCTCGGCAGGTAACCACGTATTATAACCTCGGCAGGTAACCACGTATTATAACCTCGGCAGGTAACACGTATTATATCCTCGCCAGGAAACCACGTATTATAACCTCGGCAGGTAACCACGTATTATAACCTCGGCAGGTAACCACGTATTATAACCTCGGCAGGTAACCACGTATTATAACCTCGGCAGGTAACACGTATTATATCCTCGCCAGGAAACACGTATTATATCCTCGCCAGGAAACACGTATTATATCCTCGCCAGGAAACACCTACAAAAGGCAAAGAAAATATTTCGTGGTACCCTTTTCTTATGGGTCCTTTTAACAGTTAGTATAAAACATAAACTGCAAAAAAAAATATGTTGTCGACATAAAACAAACACGACAAACATACAAAACCATAAAAATGGTTTAAAACCACAAACGCATCCCACCGGGATTATCAACATTAAACATTCCTTTCGGAATCCATTTTCTAACCATTTTAATTTTACGATCGTATTCATCATAGACGTAAAAAGAAGTATGCGGATTAACATTTTTCTTAGGATTCGCAAACTTATTATTATACATAAACGCATGTGATTTTCTCGACATATAATTCACATAATTCATTTTAGGAACATACGGAGGTTTTTGCGTTTTATTTTTAACAACAAATTTAGGTTTTTCAAAAACCTTTTTAATTGGTATACAATCACATTTTTCAATACACGTATTTGAACCAATGCCTTTTCGGCAATTTATACGATTAGGCATATTTAGCATTTTAAGCACTTTATCATTGCTATTTTGAAAAGCATTAGCTAACAGATTATCTTTTTCATATAAATCGCATTTAGCTTTTAAACATGCATTATCATTTTCAAGTATATCGCATTTTGTACATAAAATATTTTCACATGTTATTTTCTCTAAACATGCAATTTTATCATTTAAGACAATGCAAGATTTGCAAACAATATTTTCGCATGCTTTCTTTTCTAAAGTGACAACTTTATCATTTAACTCATTTTTGATTTTATTATCACATGCAATGATTTGTTTACTATTATTCAACTCAATTTGACATAATAATAATTCTTCTTTTAATTTAGCATTCTCATTTTTATAACTATTTACGAGAACAAACAATTTTTGAAAAGAGACATTTGACATATCAATATCATCATCGTTATCACTACAACTAGAATAACTTGAGTATGAAGTACATACCTCTTTCTCGCAGTCGACGATGAGACACGTTTCTTCATTTCTTTGATCTCGGGTTTCGTCTCTCTTTTCTTTTGAGTTTCCACCATAGGTGACGTTCAAGTTCTCCCAAATATCACGAGCAGTTTCAAAGAGATAAACACGCTCAATATCATCGTTAGTAAGAACCGAAAAGAGAAAATTTTTGGCTTCATAATTTAAACAATAATTAGCCTCATCTTCGTCGGACCATTCCGAGCTAGGTTTTTCAACAACTTTGTTGTTTTGAAATTTTGTGGGTTTGAAATTTCCTTTAATAATAATATCCCAAATTTTTTGATTTATCCCACGAACACAACGTTCAAAAGAATTTGCCCAAAGATCAAAATTTTCGAAATCAATAAGAAGAGATTTAGAAAACCAAGCATTTTGTTGAGCCATAACAAAAACGGATTTTAAAAAAAAATTAAATAGACGATTTTTGAAAGCCCCGCTCTGATACCAAATGTTAGACAACCTAAGGGGGGGGGGTAAGGTTGTATTTAAAATCTTTTACTTTCAAAAATTCTTTTATAAATAAATACAGTACTGAAACAGTATAAATAAATCAGAGTATAAACAAATAAATATACAACAATTATATAAACAGATATAATTTAAATGCACAGAGATTATATAAATAAATATAAATGCAAAGCAGTTTATATAAATAAATATAATATAGCACAGCGGAATAAATAAAGAGATAAGGGATAGAGATACTTGACACGGAGATTTACTGATTTACCACCAACTGTGATAAACCAGCAGCCGAGACACTTCCCGACACGATCCAATAAATGTATTCTTTACGGTAGAAATACAAACCAAGTACAAAGGTAACGTAATTGATTCTCAAGCTTCTGCTATGAGATGTACAGGATCACACACCCGTTATTCAAATACTTACAAGAGGAGTATAACTCACAATGGGTAATCACTCTTGTATAATATCTCACACTTGGATATTTTATAAAAAATGTTTTATAAAATATATATATATAAAATAAGTGAGAGTGAGAGAGCTGAGAGTTTGCTGCTTGTTGTTACTGTTGTTGTGGTCTAAGGTCTGTTATTCTTCATCACCAACAGCTTCTTTATATATCAGCATCTCCAACGGCATTGTGCATCCGCGGTATACCGCCAAATGCATGCGGTATACCGCCGTCAGAAAAGGTGACTGACACACCAACGGCTACATGCAAAGTTGGCAGGAATTATGTACCCGCGGTATACCGGCTGTACCGCCGCGGTATACCGCCGTCAGGAAAAGGTAACTTCAACCAATCAGAGATGCACACGGCCTGCCGCGGTATACCGGCTGAACACCCGCGGTATACCGGCAAAAGTGTACCCGCGGTATACCGGCTGTAACGCCGCGGTATACCGCCGTCAGGAAAAGTCAGCTTCCAGGACAGCACCCAAATCTTGCTGAATCTTCTCAAAACCTTATTAAAATTAATTGTTGGGTTTTTAGAAATATCCAAGTGGTATATTATTTTAGGGTGTTTATCATTATTAGTTATAAACAATAATGACGACGTAAACACTTCCGTCTTGAACCCTTCAGATTAAATCTTCGTGTTCTTCAACAACTGCACACTTGGATTAAATTGTTAGATAAACAATAATGCGGTGTGTTTGTAATCATCAAAATAAATATATATAAATATATAGAGATGTGGTACACTTGCACCAACACTCATAGTGCCATCCTTTTTCTTAACAAACAATACCGGAGCTCCCCAAGGTGAAGAACTTGGTCTAACAAAACCCTTGTCTAACAATTCTTGTAGCTGAGACATCATCTCTTTCATTTCGGCTGGCGCTAAGCGATACGGTGCACGCGCTATTGTTGCCGATCCAGGGATAAGATCAATACGAAACTCTACTTGTTGTTCAGACGGTAGACCTGGAAGATCATCGGGAAATACATCCGGGAATTCACGTACAACCTTAATGTCTTCCACTTGTCTCTTCTAACTTCACATCTAGGACATACGCTAGATAGGATGAACATCCTTTCATCAAACATTTACGCGCTTTAGCAACAGAAATTAATGGAACTTCCCCTTTTCGTTTTTCCCCAAAGATGAGTACATCATCCTTATCAGCCATCGGAATCCGAATTAATTTCTTTGCACAATGTATTCCTGCCTGTTGATTGTCAGCCAATCCATACCCACAATTACATCAAACCCTCCAATTTCCATCAACAACAAGTCGATCGGAAATTTCGTTTTCTCGTACCGAAATAAAACCACCCTCAAGTCTTTTGCGAACCAAGACTTGACCCCCGTTAGCTATCTCGACTACTAAGGCATCTTCCAAGGTAGTGACATGCATAGCTAACTTGTGATAGAACGACTTGGACACAAACGACAAATTTGCACCACAGTCAAATAAAATGCGCGCAGGAATGGAATTAACGAGAAATGTACCCAAAACGACGTCTTTCGATTCTTTGGCTTCGTCAGCTGTCATATGAAATGCCCGACCTGTTGGCTTGGGAACAATTGATTTCTTGCTTTGGTCCACTCTTTTTCAGCTTTGGGCAATCCCGACGGAAATGATCGGGTTGTTTACACTCATAGCACGTTGATCCTTGGACAGGACAATTATTCAAAGTATGTCCACTTTTACCACACTTATAACATTCCAGCGTGGTTACCCGACACGGACCAAAGTGCTTACTCCGACACTTCGAGCACCAATTCGGCTCCCGACGAGATTCATAACGAATATTTTTACCAGACGCTTTTGATTTCGGAGAAGACTCTGACCGACCTTCCCATTTCCGTTTCTCTCCCACTTGCATCTTTTCTTCCTTGTATTTAGCATAAACCTCTTCCATAACTTTAGCTTCTTCAATTGTCTCCCTCAACGTTGAAGCTTTAGCATTTCGTACCCGGGACATCATATCCGCTGGTAAACCTTTCAAATAAGCTTTAATCTTTTCCTTCTCAGTCGGAGCCACATGCCCCACTAAGTTCAGCTTCTCCATGAAAGATTCATTGTACTTCCGAACAGATGAAGTACCCTTTTTAAGAGTCTGAAACTCTTCTTCAATCCTATCCATTTCATTTTCATTGCAATATTCCTCCAAAATCTTTTTCTTAAACGACTCCCAGGTCATAGAAGCTAAGACTGGAGCCGTTATAGTAGACGTCACTATATTCCACCAAGTCAACGCATTACCTCGTAACATTTGAGACCCAAATCTGACCTTTGATTTCTCATCACATTCACAAGCTCGAAAAGCTTGTTCCATTTCCCTGAGCCAATTCATGCATGCCACTGGAGTGTCTGCTCCGGTAAACTCTGGCGGTTTACATCTTAGAAACATTTTATATGAGCAGACTCTTTCCACCCTCCTGTTTATATCTGTCACAGGATTACGAATTTGATTTATTACCCCAGTGTCAGTCTCCGTTCGTCGTAGTTCGGAACTTCGATCATTCAATGCTTTCATGAACATCTCCGTTTGTTGTGTCATTGTCGTATTCATCATTCGTGTCATGTTCTCCATCATGCGAGACTCCATTGTCGATTTCGACGTCTCCGGATTGACGGTACTGGTACTCGTTCTGTGTACCCGACTGTCCGCTCCTCCCATAAACGGTAACCTCAGCGGACTTTCATGAGTTCCAACCATCTCTGGTCGTTTTTCTACTAACAAATCAATCACGACCCTATCTTTCGAAGAATTAGGGGACCTTGGTGGCGTATAGACCATCGTTCTGATATAACACAAAGAAATAACCATAAGAAATGGTTACACATAACCAAATACACGAAACGTACTTTACCGTTCATTAGTCACTGTAACAATTTTGAAATAAGCATGCTTGCGTAACAATATATTCATAATAACAGTAGCTAATTGAAATTGTGAATATACTATACATGAGAATCCTCATTACCATCGTTACAGTACTAATTTCACGTATTTCCGTCGACTCTAAGACTATCCCGTCTTAGTACTTCTACCCATATCTCACAAATCATTACTTAATTCATCTCAACTTAAGTCTAGGTATCTCACTATCATACCTAGTTCACTTAAACTAATGCTCTGATACCATATTGTAACACCCTAAAAATCAGGGTAAATTTAAACCTTAATTCTAACAAGGTTAACCATAAAATCTGTCAAACTTTTATACATAACAGAGAATTAACCTTGAGGATTCATATATACACCAATACAAAATAAAACAACCTATTAATCTAATCTTGTCAACTAAGATCAGATTAAACGGGTTATCTAGGTTTTACCAAAAACTCCTCACTAAGGCTAACTTCTCCATTTTCCACAAAAAGTATGTACTCGAATGCACTCGTCCCACAGCCCTTTACTTTCCCGAGCTAGTACCTGGTAAGAAAATATAATTTGAAACGATTAGGATAACGCCTAGTGAGAACATTCGGTTTCAAAATAATACTTTTAAAATCAATGTAAACAAAGCATAACAAACCTGGTTTACCTTTTTCTTACCATATGTATCAACATCTTACGATGACGGGATTAAACCCGATTCCATGAATATGACCGACACCAAGTCAGTCATAATATCATGTTCCAGAGCCCACTACGAATCTCCACAGATTCTAGATTAATGCTCATACCCAAGAAATCACAGTTACACATGTCAATTTCATGGAAAGGAAGTAGAGATTACAATTAAGCCATGCCTATCTCTTTCCTTCCTTAGAAATCGGGAATTACGATTAATCCACGCCTATCCCACGATTTCTCATCAATGTGAAATGGGAATTACGATTAGTCCACGCCTATTCCTCATTTCACCTAAACGGGAATTACGATTAGTCCACGCCAATTCCATGTTTATCATACACACTGGAATTACGATTAGTCCACGCCAATTCCACGTTTATCATACACACTGGAATTACGATTGGTCCATGCCTATTCCATGTGTTCATAAAAACTAGTGCCTATGGATCCGTTACACTTATTTGTACTCGTGCAGGTTATTGCTTAATATAAATCATTTTCAAATAAAGTTAATAAAATTAAGCAAAACCATCAATTTAAGATAACCGATTTTACTTCATAAAATCATTCTTCCAAAATCCATCCAAAACATTTCATTATAAAAATGTACCTTACCATAATTTAAAACGTTATAAAAAAGGTAAGGTAAGAATGAACTCACCTGACAGCAGTAGCGTCACTCTTACTTTACTTCTTAAAGCTGTAAGGACTTTCGTCACCAAACTTCACAAAGTCTGTAATACCCAAATACATATTGTACTTGTATCAATTAACTGAATAAGACTCTTAAAAGACTAAGAATCCTAAATAACCCAACATTCTCGTCATTTATCGCAACCCAAAGGAAAACACCTTCAGTTGTCGCAACCTACTACTTGTGACTCTACACTTATCGCAACCAACTGTTGCGACATAACATCTTATCGCAACCAACTGTTGCGACATAGTTCTTATCGCAACCAACTGTTGCGATACAATCAATCTTGTCGCAACCCAAAGTTGCGACATTCATACTTATCGCAACTATCATCTTTATCGCAACTCACTGCTGCAATGTTCATCTTTGTCTCAACTAACTGTAAACGTAAATAAGTCCAAATTGATACTTTTAAGCTATGCATGCACCTATAAATTTGCAGATATGCTTAATACAACTAGAAGAAGAGACTGGTAAACCCAGTTTTTCCATATCTTATAAAAACATCAAAAACCCCCAAATTCTAACCCAATAGAATTAATCTCTACATATCTATACATAAACAACAAGTGTAATAGAAACATACCTTAGTTTTTATCAAACAGAACTCTCAATTTTCTGCTGAAATCTGCTTCTTTCTTCTTCTTTCTCTCTTTTCTCGGTTCTCTCTTTCTCTCTCTCTTTTACCGTAAAACACACACACATATACAAATTAAAGTGAAGTAAATATCTCATTTGCTTCTTTTACACAAATGAGGCGGTGGTGGTGAGGCATGTTTCACCACATAACCAACAACCCCCTTCTACTTCCGTTATTTGACAACTTCCACCCTCCAGGTTATAAATTAAAATTAAAGTTTACCCCTTAACTTATTATTCCGTAAAACAAATAACGTAACTTACTCGGGGATAAACTCTAAAATTAATTTATCAAATAATTATACTCAAATTATTTAATACACCAAACATAATAATTTATATAGAAAGATCGAGATGTTACAGTGATTGAATTGGCTTTTCATTCTCTCCCCTTACTTCATTAAAGTCACCAAATAGGCACCACTTTATTTCCTCCTTCGATGTGAGTTCCTCTAATTGTTTCCACAACTCTTTTCTTTCTCTTCCATCCCTTGGGCCGTATATGTTTACCAAGCCTATCATACCGGTTACTCCTACCCACTTCCCGATCACCGCCAAAAAATCATTTTCTTCTACCACATAACTACAATCAAATTGTTTGCTGTCCGAGATCGTAATTATGCCTCCCGAATTTCCCCTAGCTTCAACTTGTGCAAAATCAAACCCATCATTACCCCAAAGGTTTAGGATATGGAACTTCATACATTTCTTGATCATTGTCTCTTGTATTCCTATCACCACTGTATTATTTTTCCTGCAAATATCCATTACCCACGTCTTCTTTAAACCCGACCCTATCCCTCTTACATTTAGTGAAACAATTAACATTCATCAACATTTTTCCGATCCATACCTTTGTCACCTCCATTGCTGTCAATGGTCTCGTGTTCCTTCCTTCCCAGGCTGATTTGCCCCATCCAATCCACTCCTAATTTTTCACCGAATTCTTCTAAACCCTCGTTGTATCTTTACTCCCCAATTCATTTGAAGTGGACGCAATGCTTGCCGTCTTTCTCGGTTCCTTTTCGCATCTTTTTTATCGCTTGCTTTTCACCTTGCATCATTGCTTTCTTTTTATTTTGTCTCGTTAATTGTTTTATCATGTGGAAGCTAACCTTCCATTTGCCGTATCCACCGAATTCCGATCTTCTTCCTTTTGATTTCTCCCCTCTCGTTTTCTGCGTTTCCGACGTATCTCGTATTCTATTATCTTCTTCGATTTCCTCCATCGTATCCACCCCTTTTTTGATGTTTTCTGATTTTCCTTCTGCGCATTTGATTCCAAAATCTCGCCACATTCCTGTATTTCTCGATCTGATCGTGTTTCTGGGATTGAGTTCACGTTATTAGACTCTATCATTCCAGTGGACCTGTTAGATTTGAGCCCATGTGAACTTACTATCTGAGTAGGCCCATCTTCCTTACTTTTGACTGTATTTATTTTTGATGGGCTTGGCCCAATCTCTAAAGATGGACTTTGTTGACTTTCCAAAACAATCCCATCTATATCGTGATTACTATTTTCCTTATTAGCCGCCTTCTTTTCTCTTTCCCTGTTACCCATGTTGTCCCCACCAGAAACCTCATCATTGCGATTGGAACACTCCTCTTTGTTCCCCATGCACCGCGGCTGTTCGTCTCCTTTCTTGCACCCTGGCTCGACTTTTTTTCCGGTGACCGAAGAAGGAGCCTGATCACCGGTCGTTTTCTTTACCTCCGACATGTACCCCGGTTGCTTTTCTTTCTCCTCCCTCCAAGTATCTTCTACGCCCCATTCGCTGTCGGTATCTTCGATCCTCTCTTCCGCCCATAACGAAGGGATCGTTGAACCATCTTCTTCTTCGTTTTCCGATTCCGAGTAAATACCTTCAGTTTCTTCATTCTCTACTTCCTCCATGAGACTAGATTCCTCCTCCTCCACTTTAATGCGGTAGAAAAACAAACCAACTTTTACGCTCTTCAATTCGTTTATTTGTGACTTAATTGATGTGCTAATGAGAACTTTCCCCCAATTCAGTTTATTGCTTTCCATTAGGTTACAATTGATTGTTTTTAATGGCTTTCCCCATTTGCTTGCTACTTCCAAAAAAATTGCTTATTTCCATCCATGCAGCGGAATTCCTGATAATTTAATCCAAGCAAGCCTTTCGGATTGTCTAAAGCCTTCCGACCAAGGTTTTAGATCTTTTATCCAAAAGTGTAGACTGTGAACTCTATTCCTGAGTACTTTACTTGCCGCCCCTTCGTCGATGAACTTTAGCAACACTTGCCTTCCTCCTAACCATTTCATCTCCTAAATGCTGACCATCTTCTCCTTTATCACCAATTTGATAGCGCCGATATGGTCTAGCGACTTTACGAATCCTACCGCACAGGTCCGTAAATAACTTCTCAATTCATCATATGCGTCCCACTTTCCTATTATCTCTTCTTTTTCGCCTTTTAGTTCATGTTGTTCACTTGTTATCTTCTTCTCACTTCCTTTGCTTCCGTATTTTAATGCCTCCGCATACGATACCTTCCTGTTTATCCTCTCGATCTCTCCTCCTTCCTGCCTTATCGTTCTCTCTGATGGGTCTCTTCCCCTCTCTCGTTCTTTCTCCATTGTTGCTGCGTAAACTCTCATCTTATACGATCCGATCTAAATATTGTTCATTTTATTTTCCAATCCCTTATTTTCAGTTCCATTTTTGAACCGCACAAAACCAATTTTCTTTCCACTTAGAGCATCTCCAACAGCTTCTCTATAATTTCTCTAAAATAGAGAATGAAAACTAAAAATCTCTAAAAAGAATTTATTTCAACTCCAATAACTTCTCTATTTTAGAGAACCAATTATGACTTATATTATTAAAATATTCAATATATTTCTCTCTCATCATTAAAATAATATTTCTCTCTCCTCTTTTTGGTAGAAAATCATTAAAATACCATTTTCCACTCTTCTTTTTTTTTGTAGGAAATCATTAAAATTATATCTCTCTCATCCTTTTAGAGATATAGAGAATTATCTATATTAGGAGTTTTTTCCATTGTTCTCTATTTTAGAAAATGAGATAGAGAAGCTGTTGGAGCACTTTAGAGAAAAAAAAATTGTTTTTCTCTATTTTAGAGAAGCTGTTGGAGATGCTTTAGTCTTCTTCTAGCCATGTAAATGTCCATTACCGTGTCGTACCTTTTAAAAATCCTCTAAAGATTACCCACCTCCATGTTTTCCGGAAAGTTTAAGAATAAAAACGTCACATGTTTTGGATTATTGTTTCCCCTTGATCCATGGTATAGGTTGTTTCCGTTATGTTGATTCATCCATGCTCGAGCCCCCTCACCAACTCTCGGCCTTTCCGGACCTCTCTCTCTCTCTCTCTCTCTCTCTCTCTCTCTCTCTCTCTCTCTCATCTCTCCCCACCCTATTGAATACTTGATATGCATTAATAGTTAAATACTAATTAATAAGACAAGTTAATAATCAAGTAACATTAAGGGTATAATAAAAAAGTGGATTTTTTTTATAGAACTTAACTTATTAAAATGTCAATTCAAATAGTATTTCTAGAAAAAAAATCATCTAAATAGAATTTTTGCAATAAGTTTAAAAAATAAGTCAACTTATTGTAGTTAAACATGGGTAGAGTATATGTTTTGAAGAATCTTAACTCGTACTTTTTTTTAATGAATTTCCTACAAGTTAAGTTTGTCGATGGGCGGCTTGTGACATATTAATAACAACACTTCACGAAATCCTTAAACAACCATTATTCACTTCTACCAACTAATTATTATTACATTACATGGATAACAAAGACAAGTTTGGACTATATATATATATATATATGAATGATAAGCAACACCTTAAAATTACCAATTTTTCCAGATTGTTCAAACACCACACCTATAGAATGAGTTTAGCCGCAACGATATCAAAACACACTAAGGGGCCGTTTACAAAACGTTTATCCGGGTAAGTGTTTACAAAGTCACATTAGCTTACCGAATGAATATGACAAGGACCAAGAATCTTACCCGGTAAGAGCGGAAGCAAAGACCGAGAGTCTTACCCGGTAAGTGAGTGCGACGACTATTACCACGGTTAGCGCTTACCGGCTAAATTGTTGCATATGATGCCATTTTGGTGGACTAAAATCTTACCCGGGAAGTAAGTGATAGTGTTGAAATTTACCGGTAACCACTTACCCGGATAAGTGATTAGGTAAACGACCCCTAAATCACACAACCAAAGTACATTACACATAAAATTTTACAATATATACTATGAGGTACAATTTTAAAATTATAGACTCATCATCTTATTACTATAATCTACATATCACCATTTCAAAATGTAAACTAAGGGGAAGTTTATTAAACGTTTACCTGATAAGAGTTTATCGGGTCATTTAATTTACTTATTCGTCGAACATGGCAAGCGCCGATAACCTTATCCGGTAAAAGTGATGATAATGATGGAGACTTACCCGGTAATTGAATGTGGCAACTCTTACCCGATAAGCGTTTACTAGATAAATTTTTGCATACGATACAATTATGATGGACTACAATTTTATCCGGTAAAGTAAGTTAAATGATTAGGTAAACAACCGCAACTCACAAAAATGTGTCCAAGCCTACAACCGGCGATGTATGAAGATTTAGGCTATGTTTGGCAAACTAGCTGATAAGCTAGCTTATGACTTTATAAGCTAGCTGGTAGCTGATAAGCTAGCTGTTGACTGATAAGCTAGCTGATGAAAAAGTCACGTTTGGCAAAAAATAGCTTATAAGCATTGAATTGACCAAAAAGGACATATTAAAAAAATAGTTAATAAATAATAATTAATATTAATTAGTGTATAATTAGAATATTTACAAAAAACTACTCAAAAATGTACCCAAAAATAACCTAACTTATAAGCTAATTTTTTTTTTTCGAACAATGCCTTAAAATACCTTTCTATTGACATGACACAAATTTTTCATAAATGCAAACACATCAACCTCATTTTCACATTACAAAACCATTCATCATTTAATCATTTTGATGTGACGTTAGTAACACTCGTTGATCCGACTAATGTCAAAACTCTTTCTAAAGGATCGAGACCATTCACAGGTGTCTCTGCCACAATAGTTTATCGAGTAATTCATTGAAATGCTCCAAATTGGACTCCGGACTTGCTAAAAAGTCCAAACTCTCTTCAATTTAACCAAAATACCCAAAAAATCTGCAAAAAAACCCTGTGATCACGGACTCCTTAAAAAAGTGGTGATTCACGGACAAATTCATATCAATTTCATGAAAAAACCAACATTCGCGGACCACTTCATAGCGATCGCGGACCAATTCATAGCATCGCCGGAGAATTCAAGGGTGTTATCCAAAATTTTAAAGGAGCCCGTGATCACGGGGTGTTTTTGCGGATTTTTTTGGGTATTTTGGTTAAATAGGCATTTTAGTAAGTGAGGAGTGAAAGTTGAGGCATTTCAATCAATTTCTCTATTGTGTCGCATAGTGATTGTTGTCCGGTTGATCCTCATTTCAACCGTCCTTTTGTAGGTTAACTGAAACGAGTATATTTCATGGTAGTAAACATTATAATTAAATGTTTCACTCTCGAAGCAAATATTCACACATAATCGGTTTATTTATGAATGCACGTTTCATAAATGTAACATATTTTCATACTGTTTCATATTGAAAAATACTACATAAATCACACATCATAAAAGAGTTTGAGAAAACCGTATAATCACCTTATAATGTCTTCACCAAAATTGCCAAAACAAAAAACGAAAACCACCAATGCACTTCTTCACACGAGATGATCACATATGTTTATTTGAAACCGAATTTTGTATATGATTTAATTTTTATACGTATTTTACCCATCGAAACCCGAATTTCTATTCACCATCAAAAAACTCGTCATATCCATTATATGTCATCTCAAATACGAACCTTGTAATTTGGGGTTCTTAACAACGATAATATGTTATTTTGATTGAATTCACTGCATTAAAATGTGATTTTCTCAATCCCTATATAACCGTAATAAGCCATCGCATTTTCGACTCCACATATACTCACAGTTTAAATAACACATCTTTCATGCATATTTAAAGCAACGTAAAAGCATGCGATTCAATTCATCATCACATATATTAAAAAATTATACGTCAACAAAACCAGTTTAGAAAGACTCACTTGACGTCCACGCTAACACGTTCTTACTTGAAACCACTATTCTCTAACGGCACACCTACATTTTCATCCAACACACGAGAGTGAATAAGTCACTCAACATCCCACAAAGTTAACTATCACACCTCCCGAGACACATCCTGACTTCCTTAAGGCACTCTCTACTTGGCACACAAAAGGATCCCAAAGGATTCCCGACACAGTCCCAAACAGTGGAGTTTTCCGAACAACCGCTTCCGGACCGACCACTTCCGGACAACCCACTTTCGGACATCTCACTTCCGGATAACCCACTTCCGGACAACCCTCCACTTTCCGGGTACACTCTCCGGATACACGTTTTCCGGCTACTCACCCGGATATTTGTTTTCCGGGTAGGGCGATTTTCGGGCACAAACTTACTGCACATGAAAATTCCCACTGGAAATCGTTCACCACTCAGACTTGGACCTTCCCCACTGATTTCGAACCAATAAAATGATTAACTAACCACCCATGGATTCATTTCCACACCAATAGTTATCTCAATCGATCAATCTCCCATAACTCCCATAAATGAGGGTTATCGATTCAACAGGAGCTTACCAAAATCAAACCAAAATCCCCAAAACTATAAAGAGGTTAGAGGAATGAGAGATTACCTTGAAGAAGATGATTCACACCTCCAATGCTTCAGTTTCCAAGCTCTTCCTCCTCAATGGCAAGGTTTGGTCCACACCAAGATTCACACACACACACACACACACACACACACACACCAACCGCACCACACTGAAGAAAGAAATGAGGGATTTTAGGGGTTTTACCCCTATTTCTCGTATTCTCATAAAAGCCACCAAAGTTTCATTCTTCACACTACACACACCATTATACCTTATTTACAAATTAAACCCGATTATTACAGTAAATAAAAGTGACACCGACAAACACTTAACTAATAAATTAATGTTTAGTAAACGGTCCCTTAATCCAAATAACCATACGACTTGTAAAACTATATGTCATATAAATAAGATAAGTTTGAAGCATTTCGACTAACGAACATAATCCTAAAAAAGCCAATAATGGCTAGCAAAAATTTGACCCGTAATTAATCATGTACCATATTAGACGTAAAGACCCAATAATCCCGTAATCTTGACCACCAAATACTTGGGGTTTAAATTACTTTTAATATATATCCATACTACTATATTAAAAGAATATAGTAGTTATTTGTTAACATTCAGTTTTTCAAGATTACAAATCCTTTAACATAATGTACAAGTGTCAAAAGCATAAACCCTTGAAATAATCTCTCAGACTCGCCACGTTCCACAAAAAACTGCAAACCTCCACTTCCCCCACTCCGTCATCCCCTTCCTTTCCGGCTTCCCAACCACGATTATATCCCCACTGCCCCTAAATTACTCTCAATCACACCAGCAAGCAATAAACGAGAGGAGAACTCTCAACAAATCTTTGTGACAATCAATTTCAGGATGAAATCAGCCTTTTGGATACTCTCTTTCCCAGCGATAAACTATTCAAGAGCACAGGTTAGTCATCTTCCGAAAAACCATCCCTGAAATGTGTCCCCATACTACGTCCTAAAATCTCTTCTCTACCATCAAATTTGCAGGTTGTGTGTTTGGATTGTAGAAAAACAACAAACCAGATGAAAAGGGGCAGGGAGTGTTAAGGTAGTAGCTACGCACGATGAAATGGGTTGCTTTGTTTTAAATGGGTTGACTTGTGAGGTTTATTTAGCATGCGAAAGAACCTACTACCAAGATAAGACACTTAAAATATTTACTTTTGGTCACAACTATGCATCTTGTTTTAATTGTAATTTTCTTTTATCTTGACCTTGTTTCTTGTTGGTATTGGCTACGGAATCCAACATATGCTGCAACTATTCAACCTTCAATTCCTGTCTTCACATTTATACTTGCTGCAATGATGGGTAACTGAGTTTTTTTCGTACATGACATCAATCTTTAGTTCTTCAGTTTTATGTAAGCAGTTATCGGAAACTAGACACATTTAAATCTATTTTTGTGGTTTAGTTAATCAATTGACTCCACTTAATTGCTGAAGTTTTATATAATTGGTAGGATCCTTGATGCATAAGTTCACCCTTTTTTCTATTTGGTGAATCTTTCTTGTTAAAAGAGGGACTTTATTGTTGATTGCCCTTTACGCGCTATGCCATGAAAAGCTATGTATGGGTTAGCTTGCTACCTCAGTGGGGCCAGAGGCTCCAACCTTGTCTTCAAGTCTCCTGTTTACTGATGGGCAAAGCTTGTGGTAGTTGTGCTTAATTTTGTTGAATTCATACATGTACACATGCTATTGATAAGGGTAGAATTGAAAATCTTTCCAACTATGGTCTTGCTTCTTTTGTGCTTGTATAGATTGGAAAGTTTTTGTAGTTGGTTAAGCTTGATCTTGGGTTTAATTCATTGTTTTGGATCATTACCAAGGGAACTAGAGGTTAAGAAAATTGAGGAGATAATTTGTGGGTTAGGAGATGATTTGAAGTTGATGATAGTTTGTTGCTAAACGGTTGAATCCAAGTTCATTGATCATATGTTTTTTAGAATCAGTCCTGATGGATAGTTGATGGATTCAATATTGTTTTATGATGGGGATTTTTATTATTTATTAAGAGGATTTGTATTATTTATTATCAGGATTTGTGTTGAGGATTGATTTTGATACATAGTTGATAGATACGACATCGTTTATCATGAGGATTCAATTTTGATGGATCATTGATGGATATGATATTAGTTTCTTGGGGCTTAAGGGTCAAATACCTCGACAGTGAGGTAAAATGGTCATTATTTGTCATTCAGACCGTTTACTCGAAACATAAAAACTAGAATTTATCTTAAACTCGTACATATAACTTAATCCATACAGGACATAATATAAGAAAAAAACAACCCCTTAATTGCGGTGGACAATGGTGAGCCTTGAAGGCCCATTTTCTCCCTATCCGCTCCTTCGATCTTTCTAAACGGTACAGTGTTTTTCTGATGCTTCTTTCTCGGGAAGCTATCTTTTTAATATTTTGGTGTAATGTTATCTGCATGTTTGCAGACAAGTCTCGTATCTATACTTAACATGCTTACATGAGACTGCTTGTAGTAGGTTTAGGGATAGAACTCTATCTTCATTGTAATTCTACTCTCCTGCCAAGCCGTAAACTTCAAATTTGGTGAATTTGCTGACCTCATTTCTAACCTTTCAAGTGCATCCAGAACCCCCATTTCTTTGTCGAAACATAAATTAGTAGGTCTACATATATATATATATATATATATAGCCTTAGGTTCAATAGAGAAGTGCAAATATTTAGAGAAGTAGAGAAGTAAAAAAACACGGGTCCGTTCATATATAAACAGTCATATATGAACGTTCATATGAACGTTCAGATATGACTGTTATATGAACGTTCATTTATGAACGTTCATATATGACTGTTTATATATGAACGTTCATATATGAACGGACCCGTGTTTTTTTACTTCTCTACTTCTCTAAATATTTGCACTTCTCTATTGAACCTTTCCCTATATATATATATATATATATATATGTGTGTGTGTGTGTGTGTGTGTATAAATTCCATCCTGTATGATTGTAAAATCTTTGTTCTTTAACCAACTCCAACCATCTTCGCAGGTTTTTTGCGCGAATGGTGACTGATAGAGGTCGAAAGGGACGCCAAATTGGGCATTGCAGGCTTTGTTAACCGAGACTAATGGTTTATTTATTACTGAATTCGTTTACATTTGAGTTAGTTCATTGCTACATCTAATGATCAAGATAGAAAACCTCAACTTGAGCTTTGGGTTTATACTTCTAGAGAAACTTACATTGTGTATTTTATTTTATGATGGGTTGTATCCGCTTTCAAAATACATAACTTTTGTTGAAAAACTTTCTTTTTTGCTTTTGATTATGAAGATTAATGGTGAATGCCACAGGTCGTTATGTTCACGAGGAATGTGACTTTTGGACTCTACATCAGTTGGCAAGCGGTACAACCTCGACGCTCCTGAAAATGGAATTCAAATTTTTACTTCTGCAGCAATTGCTAAGAGGCTTGATAACAACATTCTTGAAGCAGTAGATGGCATCAAAATCACGATCGGTGGTTGCATAAATAGGTCACGCACACTGTCTTACAGTTTCAGTTGAGGTATGATCAACCCTTACATAGTTTAATAATTCTTTACCACATTGTTGCAGACTGCAGTCCATCTTAATGGGGTAGCCATTGCATGAAAATTCAGGGTACAAAACTTTTCTTTGGCTATGTTTGTTTGTGAATTTAATTTAATGGGTTTTTTAACTTTAAGTTCTAAGAATAGAGAAGTTCAACTTTATATATTTGATAAAGGACTCGAATTTTTTTAATTTTAGAGGCTGATTGGTTGCTTGTAGTTGTAATTTTTGTGACCAAGATCGGTGTGAAGTTCTCAACAAGAGGTCATATTGGAATTGCAAATGTTGTTTGTAGGTGAAACACCACAATAAACACTAATTGTATTAAAACGCATTTAATTAATTGTTTTTTCATGTTAGCAAAAGAGTAAACACAGATTGTCAAGAGCGTTTGTCGATTTTGTTATATGTTGATAGGCTTGTAAAGATTTTACAACGTGTTTATCTAATTGCCAACTTGAAAGCACCACATATGTTTGTTAATGATGGATGAGTTACTATCTTGTATTGGCATTTAATGATTTGTTTGATTGTTAGCATTGAGATTTTATCATATAAAATATAATAATCTTCGTTTTTTGTGTGTAATTTTGTGCTTGTCAGTTTTAATTTGGTTCAAGCTATGAAGTTTTTGTTTAGTCAATATGGATGCTTGATTTAATTTTAATAATTTCGCTTAAGCTTACAATAATTTGATTCATTGATTTAAGACATAGATTTAATATCCAAATGGAAAAATTTGGATTATATATTTTTTTTCTTTTGTCCTTGTGAAATGATTACATTTATACCCAATTTTCACTTATGCAAAAGGTTTCTTCAGGTGGTGTCCTCATATGGGTTTCATGTCATGTTTTTGCATCTAGATTGTGAACATATTCTTATTTGAGTTTACATATACTATGTGTAACACCCGTAATTTTTGGATAAGTATAACTTCGAATCAGTGTGGAATCGATCTTTTAAGAAAAATATGAAAAATAGGATTTTGGGTTAAATCCTAGATTTTATGGTCTTGTTGGATGGGGAATTCGAATACGAGTCCAACGGTTCTTTCCGGAGCGAAAACGGAGCTATAACGAAAAAGTTAGGGCCAAAACAACTTTCGGTACAATCTCGGCTAAAGTGACCAGCGAAACTGACACTTGTGTCACTCTCGCGTGTCACTCTCGCCGGTTTTGTACCGAGAGCTATTTGAGCCCGGCGAAAGTGCCCAGCGAAAGTGACACTTGTGTCACTCTCGCACATCACTTTAGCCGTCGGGTACCTGGAGCATAAATACGAGATTTTTACCCCTCAAACTTCATTTGTTCATATCTCTCTCATTTCAACTCCGATTTTGGTCATTCAAGTTGTTATGGTTCCGATTTTGAGAGCTCTTCAAGGATCTAGAAATAGTTTTGAAGTTCATAGGAAGATTCAAGGGTGTTTGTTGGTGGTAAGTCTCTCAAATCTCTTCCCTTTCTCTCCTAAATCGTTTTTCCTTCCTTCCTCACAAACCCTAACCGATTTTGGGGTTTTTCTTGGAGATTAATGTGTTTCTTATCCACTTTATGCTAGTGATTTCATTTATTGATGCAAGAGCAAGTTTCATCCACAACACTAGAGATGTTTGGGGTTTTCTAGGTTTTCATCAAAACCTAAGTGGTTTTTAGAAGATTTGGCTTGAAGATGCAAGTTTCTTCAAAGGAGCTTACGTTTGGGGAAAATCTAGATTTAGCCTAAATCTAGCAAGGTGAGTTCAAGTTGCTTTGTGAAAACTTTGTATATGCCAAAATGTTTATTTTAAAGTATTTGGGTGCTTTATATAAAATTATCACTTGTTGAGTAATTAGTGGGTTTGATTAATTAAAGTGTTGAGCTTTACAAATCTTGTAAAACACCCACATTTGGGGATTTTGGTCAATCTTGGCCGTATGAATACTTTGAGAGTTGTAAACCTTTATTTTGGGCAGATGGCCAATTGAGAAATCCAAAGGGTAAAGATTTTTGGGTAACGATGTATTTTGGTTTACAAAATCATGTGAGTAACACGTATTTAGCCAAACGTTTATTTTGGCCTTTAAAGGCTTGATTTATACTCAAATGAGTGTTTAACTGTTTGTCGGTTTTAGTAGCTCAAGGTGGAGTCTTGGAAGTGTTATGTGCTTAATTGCGTTTTCTTTGAGTATGTGCCGGTGTGAGTGTTTGGTCTTAGACGTGAAGGCCGTTGTTGATTTTGTATTCTTAGTACCTTTGGGACTAATGAACTATGACGGGTTATATGCATTGTCGAGTTACAAAAGATTTACATATACGTATACACACATATAGATGCATATATGATTTGACTTCATTGGGAAAGTGGCAATGAAGGGGTTGTGAGATTATCATGCCTCGGAGCACGTGTTTGCATGATGTGGGTTAGATGCATTGCATTTCATGAATTGATATTGATAACTGATCATTAGATCTTTTGAGCAGAGGGCTCGGTTTTGGACTCAGTTGAGTCTCGAGGGCATTCGCCCGATTTTTTTATAAGCTCGACGTGGGCTTGGGGTTTGAGTGGCATGAATTGCATTATATTCGATGTTTACATGATTGGAATGCATTAGTTATTCTTTTGGGGTCATGTATATCTTTACGTCAAGTAAGCTTGTTTTGGATGGTGGGTTCCAAGGTAAAGGCCTAGTATGGTTTAACTTGGTAGTTTTAAATGGACTAAAGACCTAGTATGGTTGATGTCTAAGATGGGCTAAAGACCTAGTATGGTTGATGCCGAAGATTGACTAAAGACCTAGTATGGTTGATGTCAAAGATGGGCTAAAGATCTAGTATGATTGATGCCGGAAATGGACTAAAGACCTAGTATGGTTGATGTCTAAGAAGGGCTAAAGACCTAGTATGGTTGATGCCGAAGATTGACTAAAGACTTAGTATGGTTGATGTCATATGCTTTCCACATCCAAGAAGCTTACTTACGTTTATAAATCGTGGTTTAATTTATGTGTTGGCCACATTCGATCAGATCGGGTCTCCCCCATCACCGAAGGGTATTGATTTCGGTATTTTATTATTCGCATTGTTGAGGTTATATTATATACATATAGATTGTTTCCATGACTGATGGACGGATTTATGTTACATCCTTATTGGATGTTTTAACTATTGGAGTTTTATTCGCAGTGACGATTACTTGAGAAATTATTATTTAATTAACTCTTGATGTGAGTTTTGGATTTGAATCCTTTGCAGAGAAACGATTTTCATTGGAAGCTTTCCTCACAAGGATTGTGTGTGTTTGGAAAATGGGTCGTCGATATCTTTTATACAAACCAGTTTTGAAAATCATATATTAAGTTGCATGTTTTGGTTTATCAAATGATTTGCTCGTGATGTAAACTCTTGAACTTACTAGGCGTTAGCCTAACCTTTTTATTTATCGGCATGTGCAACAGGTTCAGGTTGGGAATAGCCTTAGCTACACTGTGAAGTGATGAGTGCTAGTAGAGTGCACGAGAAGTGAGATGCTTAGCGAAGTCTTCCGCACTTATTTGGGATTAGTGTTGATCCAAACCCTCAGTGATTTGATAATGACCCTATCTTAAATACTTAGTGAAAATTGTAAGTAAACAATATGTATCAGAGTTTCACTATCGCTGATAAGTACTAAGATCTTACAGTACTGCTGATAGGAACTCTCGCACTTTTAGATTAAACATTCAGCGAACACTGTTCACCATATCGCTGAGTCTGTTCAGTCCTTATGGTGATCGCTGATAAGTTAGTTGTTTACTTATGATCCCTGAAGACAAGATTCACGTCAACAAAGGTTCTACGCTGAAGTCGAAGATCAAGCTCAAGAACCAGCGACAAGTCTCCTAATGAACTGATGCGGATCAGCGAAGACTCAGATTTGTCCACTCAACGTGAAGTATCAAGTACAAGACTTCAGCTATCGCTGAACTTTATCATCTGCTGAATAGTAAATGATAATCGCTGAATCAACGAAAGCTGATCATGAAGTCCTCCGTACAAAGTACTTTTGTCTTAACCTCCCTTGCACGCCACCGTACGAAATGTCAGAAAAGAACCTCCGAAAATCTGAAATCGTACAACCACTCTGACACTACACTGTTCATTCATGCGGCTACTAAGGTTGTCATCAAAGGTCAATGACATGCAACCAATCCGCTAATGACACGTGTAAAGTATATACTGGATTGCATTAAATGCATGCAGTATATAAAGAGATGAACTCACTTCATTTGAAGTAACTTGCTAACTCTGGACAAGTTCAAATATCTCAAGATAGGATTTTATTAGTAATCTCCTTATCTTTCTTAGTGCAAGAAAACCTTAGTGTTCCAACTTGTTTAGATTTAGGTTTATCCTTAATCTTGTTTCCGCAACAAGCTGTAAATTGTTAATGATTTATCAATAAACAATTTAGAAAAGTAAAATAGTGTGTTTCTATTCAACCCCCCCCCCCCCCCCCCCTTCTACAAACTTGTTTAAGCCTTTCGGGACCAACAAGTGGTATCAGAGCAGATTTGTTTAATCTCATAAACAAGATCTAATCTAAGATATTTTCTCTTCCTTGCTATTATCTAAAAATGGCCAACTCAAACACAAACACTCACTATATCGACAATGGTTCTCTTGCAAAACCCCCTAGATTTTCCAGAGACAACTTCAACTTATGGAAAAATAGGATGACACTCTTCTTAGAAGGTGTAGACCCTACTATACCTTACTATCTTGAAAACGGTCCACACATCCCTGTAACGATTGATCCTGCCGTTCCAGCCACTGCAACTAGAGCTGCTATTCCAGAAAGGCTGATTCCAAAGGAAATCCATCATTGGACCGATGAAGACAAGAAGAAAGTGGCTATAGATACAAAATCCAGATCCATACTATCCATGGCCCTTCCTGACGAAGTCTACCATTCCGTCATGAACCTGAAATCCTCGAAGGCCATGTGGGACACAATATGTGTTCAGTGATGTTTAAACTTTGAGGTATTTTCAAGGATGTTTTGTAGAAATGTTTTATCATCTTTTATATATTTTATCGAAATTACCGTTAGTTGCTCGTTCCAAATTTAAGGGTGTTACAAGTTGGTATCAGAGCATAAGTTTGAGAGAATTAGGTGTTGATTGTTGGATACCTAGACTCAAACTAGCGTTGTTTTAAGTAAATGAGAGTGAGATTGCACCATTAGACACTCTAAGATAGGATATTTGGAGGTTGTTGGAGTCACTAGAAACGAGAATTCACGTCATGAGTAGCAAGGATGATCATGTACGACACGTTCATAATTGCACCTGGCCAGTGTTATGGTGAACCTGTCAGTTACATGAGAGTACTTGAACAACTCTAGCATGATGACCGTTGGGTTAGTGAAGGAGTTCTAAGCGAGTGGTCGTTAGAAGAGGTTAACGACTTTAGCATTTGCTATTTGGAGTAGCGGTAAGCATGATGATTGCATTAAGTGGACCGTTCAGGTCGAAATTGATGGTTGGGTTGGAGTCGTAGGCATGTTGAATTAACCTTGATTCGAAGAGGAAATTGTAAGATTTGTCGATGTGACTCTCAATCTTGCGTTAGGATGTTGAGTATCCGGATGACAATAGAATGATCGTAGGAATTGGAGGAGTGTGACCTGAATGTTGAGTGCCGACTAAAATATATGCACGAAATTTATTTTGTTTTGAAATAAATTGCAGCAGTTATTTCTTGTGTTTCAAATCGTCGTATAGACGGCATTGCGGGATCTTGGAAAACGTTTAGCACACACAAGATTTTAAATCATGGGTTTTGAACCTGCACGAAAATGTTTTATTACAGGAGTTGTAAGCCCCGTCGGAAATTGTTCCATTTTATTATTGTCCAATGTTACCTTAGGATACAGTGATATCCATATTTTATGATGTTTAAGACGTTGGGCAAGTGACTACGGCTTATAACTTTAACATTGGATCTCCTCCACATATGTTAGAGTTTGGACGGAAAGTTGTCTTCCATTATGTCTATGTAAAGTTATTTTGGAGAATTTGTTTAATGTGAGTTGTTAAACAATGTTGTTTATATGGTATTATCCTAGAAGGGGATTTTGGAATTTTGGCGTCTCATTTA
Organism: Saussurea involucrata; assembly: GCA_033807775.1. Taxonomy (NCBI): domain Eukaryota; kingdom Viridiplantae; phylum Streptophyta; class Magnoliopsida; order Asterales; family Asteraceae; genus Saussurea; species Saussurea involucrata. The sequence goes on from CM066315.1 coordinate 49,329,849, forward strand.
TGATTTTGCTTATAGCAATTTGGATTTGAAAGCATAATGTTTAGCACCGTTTTATTGACTTGGAGTCATTGAGTCCATTGAGGTTCATGGAGTTTTGTTTTACGACATGTTGAGTCGTGTGAGTATAATTTCACAAGGTGCATGCTTTAATTACTTATGTGAAAGGTTTATAAGTTATGTGGGTATTTTATCCCACTCGAGTTTTGTTGAGAAAAGTTAATTTTATGCCATAAGGCGACTAAAAGGAGATGAGTTTGGAACTCTAGTGTGGCATAACTTTTCTTTCAAAAGGTTTGTGTTACTAAGTATTTTGTTGCATATAGTTCAGTGTATGGATTGATTTATACGTGGCTTAAGCGATGCATGAAGGAACATTTTGTTGACATTTCATAAGGACTTGCTTGGTGCGCTTTTGGTCAGTTAAATGTTTCATTATCATTTTATGTAAATGCGCTATATCGACTTAGGGGTATGCATAGTTTGGTAACCATTGTTTCTCGACACTTTGATAAACGGGTCGTGCATAAAAATGTTTTATTAACTCCTTGTTTAAATGAGAGACCATTTGGTCAAAGCATGTTTTAGTGGTGGGGGGGATCACAAATGGTTTATGATGCATGATATTTGAAAAACACGAATGTATGAGTCATTGTCATTGGTCAATTTTGAATTGTCGAATATTTTGAAAATAATTGAAGGCTTTTTGGTTTTGGAGGAAATGTGTGTTTTGAGTATTTTTGACAAATACATTTTTAGCAATGACGTTTTGACGTTTTATGTTCCAAGTATGAAATTTTGAGGAAAGTGTTTTGTGATAAAGATTTTAGAAAAATGGTTTTTATAAAACTATGGTGCGTGGAATTCTTATGTTTTGAACATTGATGCGCACCGTTGGTGCAAATTGAGATTTGAAAATGGGTTTGAACCCTTTTTGGTGTCAACAAATATTGACACTTATTTCCTTATATGTCTTGGAAAAACGCATTGTTGTGTGCAAGTTTGCCAAAAACGTTTTACTCAATTGTCGTTATAGGACCGAATGGGAAAATTTGGGAAATTAATTTAAAGAATTCCATCTTTGGAATTTGGTCGCGAACCATTTGATGCATGTTATTTCGTTCAAAAAAAATTGCTAATGGAAGTGTTACAAGCTTGCATGCCTACCTCAATGTGAGGTTTTAAGATGTTTTAGTCGATATTTTCAAGTGATGGAAACGTATGGGTTTTGTTTTAAATATGGAATTTGCACAAGTTATCTTGTGTTGACTAAGGTGTATTTGTAAACCGTTTCATCGTTTTGTGTAATAAACTGACGCGCGCAAAATTTTGTTGGTGAACCTTGTTCCACGCCATTTTATGGTAAAAAGAGAAACTTTGGAGTCAAATGTCGTTGGACTTCTTTTGAAATACGTGCACACCTTTTGTTGCACCCTGTTTAGAGTCAGGCAGTTACTTTACGTGCATGTCATGAGTCAATCCATACTAGAACCGTGGCGGTTCATTTTAAAGAAGTTGTTTATTACGCTTTTGCGTTTTGTGGGTAAACTGAACTGCAATGAAATAATTTTCAACATGATTTTCATATGTGGGACGAGCGTGTCCATTTCCGCTTAACTACCAAATTGATAATAGTAGTTTTGTGCGTACGATTATTTTGATATGTAAATCCTTGTGTTGAAAATTTCTCTGAAAAGTTTTGTCGATTGACATATTTATTGAATGATGCACTTGAAACCTTGAACTCATTAGGACCTTGGGAAAGGTTAAGTAACCCGACTAAGAGTAAGTTGTATAGAACCTCAACTGTGAAAAGTCGATCGTTCGGGCACGTGTTGTGACTATAGGCCGGATGATATCGGCAGCAAAGTCGAGGTACTGGTGGCAATTGAAGGGTTAGACTTGAGGTAACACATGTTGAGGTTGGTATAACCGTTTTGTTGACAACCTTAGTTTCGTGGAAACACTCGGTAAACGGAACTCGTGTGTGGAGTCTTGTTAGAGTTCAAAACTTGGTGGTATAACTAGGTGTCAAGCTTGTGGGTCTGAGGTTGGAGACCGTTAGCAAATTCGGAGGGTGTTGTCCGATTCTAAATGAAATAATGGTAACAGTTGTAGTAACCTTAAGATGCTCAATTGTGACGAGTGGTTTTGGTGGAATAACCTTCGTGTATGGTTATAGAACCTGTCGGTTTAATGATTGATGTGGGGATGTATTTTTGGAGTCTATTAGAACTCGTTGGATGTAGATGGCAAGTAATGGTAGGAATAATCAGAATTGATGGCTCTGTTGGGTTCGTTAGCGAATAAACCTTGAATTGACTTAAAGTCGGAAACCGAAATCGGGATGTATGGAACATCTAAGGTTGGGAGACAACCGAAGTCGTCTGACTAGGAATTATTCCAGTTGTCGGAGTGTTCTCCCGGACATAAGTACAATGTACGTGAAGGGGCTTTGTTGATAATCAATTGTTCGAGGATTTGTCTTTATAGACTATGTGGAGGGAATTTAGATTCCAGTTAGGAACTGATAAATTATAGTCGGTGTTGAGTCGGTTAGCCTTGGGTTGTAAAGGATGTAGATTTCGAGGACGAAATAATCCTAAGGTTGGGAGGATTGTAACACCCGTAATTTTTGGATAAGTACAACTTCGAATCAGTGTGGAATCGATCTTTTAAGAAAAATATGAAAAATAGGATTTTGGGTTAAATCCTAGATTTTATGGTCTTGTTGGATGGGGAATTCGAATACGAGTCCAACGGTTCTTTCCGGAGCGAAAACGGAGCTATAACGAAAAAGTTAGGGCCAAAACAACTTTCGGTACAATCTCGGCTAAAGTGACCAGCGAAAGTGACACTTGTGTCACTCTCGCGTGTCACTCTCGCCGGTTTTGTACCGAGAGCTATTTGAGCCCGGCGAAAGTGCCCAGCGAAAGTGACACTTGTGTCACTCTCGCACGTCACTTTAGCCGTCGGGTACCTGGAGCATAAATACGAGATTTTTAGCCCTCAAACTTCATTTGTTCATATCTCTCTCATTTCAACTCCGATTTTGGTCATTCAAGTTGTTATGGTTCCGATTTTGAGAGCTCTTCAAGGATCTAGAAAGAGTTTTGAAGTTCATAGGAAGATTCAAGGGTGTTTGGTGGTGGTAAGTCTCTCAAATCTCTTCCCTTTCTCTCCTAAATCGTTTTTCCTTCCTTCCTCACAAACCCTAACCGATTTTGGGGTTTTTCTTGGAGATTAATGTGTTTCTTATCCACTTTATGCTAGTGATTTCATTTATTGATGCAAGAGCAAGTTTCATCCACAACACTAGAGATGTTTGGGGTTTTCTAGGTTTTCATCAAAACCTAAGTGGTTTTTGGAAGATTTGGCTTGAAGATGCAAGTTTCTTCAAAGGAGCTTACGTTTGGGGAAAATCTAGATTTAGCCTAAATCTAGCAAGGTGAGTTCAAGTTGCTTTGTGAAAACTTTGTATATGCCAAAATGTTTATTTTAAAGTATTTGGGTGCTTTATATAAAATTATCACTTGTTGAGTAATTAGTGGGTTTGATTAATTAAAGTGTTGAGCTTTACAAATCTTGTAAAACACCCACATTTGGGGATTTTGGTCAATCTTGGCCGTATGAATACTTTGAGAGTTGTAAACCTTTATTTTGGGCAGATGGCCAATTGAGAAATCCAAAGGGTAAAGATTTTTGGGTAACGATGTATTTTGGTTTACATAATCATGTGAGTAACACGTATTTAGCCAAACGTTTATTTTGGCCTTTAAAGGCTTGATTTATACTCAAATGAGTGTTTAAGTGTTTGTCGGTTTTAGTAGCTCAAGGTGGAGTCTTGGAAGTGTTATGTGCTTAATTGCGTTTTCTTTGAGTATGTGCCGGTGTGAGTGTTTGGTCTTAGACGTGAAGGCCGTTGTTGATTTTGTATTCTTAGTACCTTTGGGACTAATGAACTATGACGGGTTATATGCATTGTCGAGTTACAAAAGATTTACATATACGTATACACACATATAGATGCATATATGATTTGACTTCATTGGGAAAGTGGCAATGAAGGGGTTGTGAGATTATCATGCCTCGGAGCACGTGTTTGCATGATGTGGGTTAGATGCATTTCATTTCATGAATTGATATTGATAAGTGATCATTAGATCTTTTGAGCAGAGGACTCTGTTTTGGACTCAGTTGAGTCTCGAGGGCATTCGCCCGATTTTTTTATAAGCTCGACGTGGGCTTGGGGTTTGAGTGGCATGAATTGCATTATATTCGATGTTTACATGATTGGAATGCATTAGTTATTCTTTTGGGGTCATGTATATCTTTACGTCAAGTAAGCTTGTTTTGGATGGTGGGTTCCAAGGTAAAGGCCAAGTATGGTTTAACTTGGTAGTTTTAAATGGACTAAAGACCTAGTATGGTTGATGTCTAAGATGGGCTAAAGACCTAGTATGGTTGATGTCAAAGATGGGCTAAAGATCTAGTATGATTGATGCCGGAAATGGACTAAAGACCTAGTATGGTTGATGTCTAAGACGGGCTAAAGACCTAGTATGGTTGATGCCGAAGATTGACTAAAGACCTAGTATGGTTGATGTCATCTGCTTTCCACATCCAAGAAGCTTACTTACGTTTATAAATTGTGGTTTAATTTATGTGTTGGCCACATTCGATCAGATCGGGTCTCCCCTATCACCGAAGGGTATTGATTTCGGTATTTTATTATTCGCATTGTTGAGGTTATATTATATGCATATAGATTGTTTCCATGACTGATGGACGGATTTATGTTACATCCTTATTGGATGTTTTAACTATTGGAGTTTTATTCGCAGTGACGATTACTTGAGAAATTATTATTTAATTAACTCTTGATGTGAGTTTTGGATTTGAATCCTTTGTAGAGAAACGATTTTCATTGGAAGCTTTCCTCACAAGGATTGTGTGTGTTTGGAAAATGGGTCGTCGATATCTTTTATACAAACCAGTTTTGAAAATCATATATTAAGTTGCATGTTTTGGTTTATCAAATGATTTGCTCGTGATGTAAACTCTTGAACTCACTAGGCGTTAGCCTAACCTTTTTATTTGTCGGCATGTGCAACAGGTTCAGGTTGGGAATAGCCTTAGCTACACTGTGAAGTGATGAGTGCTAGTAGAGTGCACGAGAAGTGAGATGCTTAGCGAAGTCTTCCGCACTTATTTGGGATTAGCAACTTGCAATCGGGTTAAGTAACACCCGCCTTGAGTTATTAGTTGTGAAGTTTGTGATGTTTAAACTTTGAGGTATTTTCAAGGATGTTTTGTAGAAATGTTTTATCATCTTTTAGATATTTTATCGAAATTACCGTTAGTTGCTCGTTCCAAATTTAAGGGTGTTACACTATGCCATGTATGAGGTACAAATTCTTAAGCACTTTATGACTTAGCATTGTCAGTATGTACTTATTGCATGACATGTGTGCATATGGACGTTTTCAACTTATCTTACCATACTGCTTATAAATGATTTTACTTTCCAGTTTATTGAAACAGAAATTCGGAATCTATTTCATAAATTACAAGTTACAAAGAGTACGAACCACTAATGCATAAGTCGTTCTTTAAAAGACAAGAACAAATGTTACGACTTTAAAATCCCCCCATCCAACAATTTCATTTCAACATCTCAACTAAACGATTAAACAATTAACCATATTAAGTATTAACCTTTAATTTAAACCCCACACAAAACCATAAAATCAGCATTGAGAGGTATGGAAAACTGAACAATCAAGAAAAGGGATTGCCAATTTTCCATTTCGACTTTCTTTTGTAAATTCAGTTGCTTAGGGTCCGTCGGTTTACTAAATGCTTAATAGTTGTTACCGGGCAGTCTTGTGTACCTTGTAAGGATCAATAGCCTCACTTACTTACATAAATCATGGTTTGATTGCAGAATATATTTGACCTAGATGATTAATTATCCTATGTATATGTAATACCCCGGATAAGTTCGTTAGTGAAATTCTAGTTCCGTTAAATTTATTTAACTCTATAATTGATGTTTAGGATAAGTTTGGGTAAATTTATAAGTTTAGGGGTGTTTGGGTCTTTATTGAATAGTGCAAGGTCTAAAATGGTAAAATTAGGTTTGATAATACCCCTTTAGGATTTCAGATATTTCATACAGCAGAAAAATATTAGTTTAAGTGTGTGTGTGTGTTTTGAGAAGAGAAGAAGAAGAAAGAAGGGTCTTGTGGATAGGGATTCAAATTGGTGTACTTGGAAGTGAAATTGAGGTATGTTGCTTTGTATTTTATGTTTGTATTTGCTAGTAGATGGGTTCTATCGGAATAGAATCATTGATTTCATGTCTGGTATTAAAATCTATCGATTCTGGGTTAAAAATAGGCAAACCGACAGAGGTTTCCGGACACAATATGAATGTGTCCGGTAGTTTCTTTTGGTGGTGTCCGGTAGTCTTGTTGATAGTGTCCGGTAGTTCCTTTCGATGGTATCCGGACGAGTCGATTATTCGATAAGTTGTCTTTTCTATAGTTTCCGGATGAATTAGATACCTGATGGCATCCAGATTACTTTGGTGTCCGGATGATGTTCGGATTGTTGATGCTGTCCGGGAAGTTGGGTTGTCCGGATTAGTCTTGTTTTCTGGAAAGTTCATGTTGTCCGGATAGTTCTTGGTATCCGGAAACATTGGCTGTTTGGTCACTTTTGAGGATAAGAGTTAGATAGATTTATCTAGAGTTCTTAGCCTGTTAGTAAGTCTTATGAGTTCTTTTGGTAAAGAGATATTTGTATGCAAATTGTTTCAGATTCTGAGAATTTTGGGTAAAAGATCGGATAGCTCGGAGAAAAGCTTGGAAGGGTTTTTGATAAGCAATCAGGTGAGTTTTTACTTCAAACTGTTTTCAAACTGGAATACATATATATATATATATATATATATATATGAGATGAATATGTGGTAGGAATGTGACGACGTGTTTATAAATAAAGTATGATATATTGAGGTGTATATTATATTTATTTATATGAGCATTACACTACACGAGAGCACGTTGACCGGGCTTAGGACCGATGGAGTTTTGGCTGTACGGAGGGACAGCGGTGTTGGCTGTAATTTTAGTACAGCGGAGTAAACTGATTAGTTGGCTCGCAACCAATTAATATGGCCAAGGGAAATGAGGAGAGGTACACAGTGCACGAATCTTGCTTGGTATTTAACTACTTGTTGTATATTTGTGTTTTACAAAAGGATTATTAAACTGACAGGGATTATATCACTAGACCGTTTGGTCTAACCCTCATTTTGTTTTCAAAAATATGTATTCCAGGTCGAGGAACTTTTAATAGCAAAGGGAAGGATAAAGTGTAGGATGCAGTTGATAGCTGACGAAGATTAGGAAATGCTTATGTTTTGTATTGTATAGTTTTGAGACTATGGGACCGTACATGATTTATTATGTATCTTTTGTTATGAATGTAATGATGTTATGCAATATATGTTATTTGTTGTATGTTTGGGAAACCGGTTCGTTACAGATGGTATCAGAGCCCTAGTTTAAGGGATTTAGGTATTCGGATCCATACCTAGACTTAAATTGCATGTAAAGTAGGATGTCCCTATTATTTTAGAACCTTGGGATGCTAAATATAAAAGGTAGAAGGAACATTATGTAAGGTAATTTCATATTACACTTGGCCAGTGTAATTGTGAACTTACAGGTACATGTTTGGACTGGAATACCTTATTATATGGGGTATGTGCTTACGTGTATATTAACCTTGTTGAAATCAACAGAATGGCAAGTGGTACTCGAAATACGAATTGAGAGGGAGTAGGAAATCCTAATTGAACGAATCCAACTGTCAGGACAAGGGGAAGAGGGGGAGAACGAGGTAGGGGCAGAACAGGATGTAGAGTTCAGTCGCGAGGTACAGAATTTGTTACAAGGGACGATCTGACCACTGAAATGGGAAGACTACAAGCAAATATACAAGCCATGTTTAACCGAACTCGTCACACTGAAACTGAAATACCAGATCCTGGTATGGAAGACGAGATGCGCATTACACCTACTATCATACCGGTGCCAAGGAAGTGTGATTACAAGATGTTCTTAAGCTGCAAACCTCCAACCTACTCAGGAGAAAGAGATCCAGTAAAGGCGATGAGATGGCTAAAAGAAATAGAATCTATCTTCAAGACCAGCAAATGTGCCAATGAAGATAGGGTGTTATACGGAACCGCGATGTTGAAAGCAGATGCTCTATACTGGTGGGAAGCTCTTATTACCTCTAGAGGATCTGATGTATATTCTACTTTTTCTTGGGACGAATTCACAACAGCTTTCAAAAGACAGTTTTGTCCTCAAGCAGCAGTTAGACAACTGGAAGAGGAATTTATGAATCTGCAACAGGGTAGTTTACCGGTTAGGGATTATACTGCTCGTTTCCTGGAGAAGTCTCGTTTCGCAGAGTACTATGTTGCCACGGAAGCACTGAAGATGGAAAGGTTTATCTTCGGGTTAAAGTCAGAAATCCGAAGTCTAGTGATTGCAAAGGGGCCGGAATCCTTCTCAGCCGCTGTAGATGCCGCCGAGAATGTAGAAAGAGATCAAGGGAAGGATGCTGGTGATAGAAATTTTGGGAAAAGAATGGCATCCGGATTACTTTGGTGTCTGGATGATGTCCGGATTGTTGATTCTGTCCGGGAAGTTGGGTTGTCCGGATTGGTCTTGTTGTCCGGATAGTTCTTGGTATCCGGAAACATTGGTTTATTGGTCACTTTTGAGGATAAGAGTTAGATAGATTTATCTAGAGTTCTTAGCCTGTTAGTAAGTCTTATGAGTTCTTTTGGTAAATGTCAGGATCGATTCCAAACAAGAATACTTATACTTAGAAATCAGAATTAAAGAATCTTGCGGAATAGAACTTTAATTCAAACACACTCAATGAACAACTAATCAGAAAACACAATCTGTTTGTATTCAATACTTCAACTCACAAGATTACAACCAAACCTCAATCTTGTTGAACAGGCTCAACAAGACGACTTCTACTTCTCTAGAAATAGGGTTCTAAACCTTGAGGTTAATTCTCTCTAAAAACAAAAACGAATTCTAATTTTTCTCGTACCGAATAGCTATCTATCAACATCTATTTATACTAAATAATTACAAGATAACTATCAAAACAAAATTGATCTTTAGAATATTCTTTCATGCTTATCTTCAATCATTCCATCTTTATCTCCAACATTCTCGCATTCCATAATAATGATCATCAGCAGTATTAACATCGTTATGCACAAGTAGTACTAACATTGTTCCAGCAGCATTAACTTTTACTAGCAGTACTAACCTTGTTCTTGTAATAACCAGGTATTTTATCTATTTATGATTTGAGAAATTTTATAAGTAATTCTTTTAGTATTTTATGGAGTTAGGAGTTAAGGGGTAAGTTTTAATTTTATAATAGGAGTTTAGGGGTGTGTTTTGCCAAGGAAATAAGCTTAGGGTTTGTTTGGTCATTTGGCCAAACTTTTCTCCCACCACCGCCATTAAGACATCAAATGAAGAATGATGTCTTCATTCTTAAGAAAGAAAAACCAAAATATCCTAGTGTTGTGTGTGCATTCGGTTAGAGAAAAAAAGAGAGAAATCGAGAGAGATTAAAGGAAAGAAGCAAAAGAAGAGAATCAAGAAGTTGCTGCAGTAATTTAAAGTGTTAAACTGAAGTAATCCAGGTAAACAATCCATACCTTATTTGTGTTTTAATCCATTAAAGAGTTCTTGAGTTAATAGATAAGTTCGAAGTGGGTTTTGGTTAGAAATGGATGTTTTAGTGAATCTAAGCTTATGTTTAGGTTATGTTAGTAGTCTTAAACATTACTGCATCTTTATAGCAACATGCATAGTATAAAACTGCAAAAATCTGGGTTTAGGATGAAACAGTAGACTGAGACATTCATCGGAGTCGCAATAGACGACTGCGACATTCAACGAAGTCGCAACAGTTGGTTGCGACTTGGCATTGAAGTCGCAATGGTCATTTGCGACTTGGCTTGGAATCGCAGTAGTTGATTGCGATTCGGGTTTGGGATCGCAATAGTGGGTTGCGATTCCAGGGTGGAATCGCAATAGTTGATTGCGACTTAGGGTGAAGTCGCAATAGTGGGTTGCGATTTCGGGGCGAAGTCGCAATAAGAGGTTGCGACTTAGTACTGTTCATTACCGTTGCGACTTGTACTGTTCATTGCGATTTCATGTTATTTTGGGTTGCGAATTGGGTTGAGGATTTTGTAAAGTTTAAGTGTTAAAAGAGATATTTGGTACTTATGATTTCAGATTCAGTGGAGGGTGGAAATTCATGATCTTAACTTGGGAAAGCTTTTGTGATAAACATTTCAGGTGAGTTTTACGTTAAAAAGTATTTTACTGGAATACATTACGTGAATAATAAATATTTGATATGTGGTATGAATATTTCATACGTGGGTGATTATAATATATTGAGATATTATAATTACGTGAGTATTATATAAAAATATAATACGTGGCCGGGCTTTGGACCGGTGTGTTAAATTGGCTCACAACCAATTGATATTGGCCATTGGTGGAGGGATAAGGGGAATGAGACAAGTATGTTGTGTAAATTGTATTTGGCACTAATTTACGTGTGATGTATGTGTATTTATATAAAGAGTGTTTATATAAATGAATTTTTAATGATTTAAAAATGTCAGGGATTTACTCACTAGACCCTTAGGTCTAACCCTCATTTTTGTTTTAAAAATCTGTATTCCAGGTGGTGGTACCAGTAAGAGTAAATGATTAGATTACTTGGTGGATAGCTATGTGGGATGATGATCATTATGAAGTTGATGATACTTTTGTACTTAAATTTCTGTTATTAGCTATTATCTTATCTAAATGGGATCAAGTTTGTAATGTATTTTATATTGATTAGTCAGACTTTGGGACCAAATGTGTAATGTGAAATGAAATTTTTTTGAAACCATGTTATGAAATATATGTTACATGTATATTTTGTTTTGCGGGATGTTACAGATGGTATCAGAGCCCTAGTTTAAGGGATTTAGGTATTAGTATCTGTACCTAGACTTAAACTGCAGGTGAAGTAGGATGTCCCTATTAAATTAGAACCTGGGGATATTAAGTATAAAAGGTAGAAGGAACATCATGTAAGGTAATTTCAAATTACACCAGGCCAGTGTAATTATGATCTTACAGGTACATGTTTGAACTGGAATATCTTATTATATGGGGTATGTGCTTATGTGTGTATATTAACCTTGTTTGAATCCACAGAATGGCGAGTGGCACCAGACAAGGGAATCAGGGAAGAGGAAGGAATTCAAGTGGAGAAAATCCACTGTTAGGAACAGGGGGAAGAGGAGGAGATCGTGGTAGAGGTAGAACTGGAAGGGGAACAGGAGGCCGAACTGGAGGTAGAACACAACAGCAGGGTACAGAGTTTGTTACACGAGATGATCTGACTGCTAAAATGGGAAGATTACAGGATAGCATACAAGCCATGTTCGAACGTAATCGTCTTAATGAAACTGAAAGACCAGATCCGGAACATGAAGTGGAGATACCACTTACCTCTACTGTTCTACCAGGGATGAAAAGGTGCGATTATAAAATGTTTCTTAGTTGTAAGCCCCCTACATACTCAGGAGATCGGGATCCGGTAAAGGCGATGAGATGGCTGAAAGAAATAGAGGCCATCTTCAAGACGTGTAAATGTGCTGAAGAAGACAAAGTGCTTTATGGAGCTGCGATGCTAAAAGGGGATGCTCTGTATTGGTGGGATGCTCATACAGAATCGAGAGGAGCGGATGTATATACTACTTTTTCATGGGAGGAATTCGTGTTAGCTTTCACAACGCACTTCTGTCCACAAGCCGCTGTCAGACAGTTAGAAGAAGAATTCATGAATCTACAACAAGGAAATCTGTCGGTTAGAGATTATACTGCACGATTTTTGGAGAAGTCTCGTTTTGCAGGATATTATGTTGCTACAGATAAGATGAAGATGGAGAGGTTTATTTATGGGTTGAATTCCGAGGTTCGAAGATTGGTGACTGCCACAGGGCCAAATACTTTTACAGCTGCGGTGGATGCTGCCGAGAATGTGGAAAGAGATAATAAAAGAGATACTGGCGATAAGAGCTCAGGAAAAAGAAAATGGGAAGGACCACCACAGGATTCGAGGAAACCTAGATTTCAGAGGTTTGACAACCGTCCGTCATTTCGACCAACAGAAAGACCATGTTCAAGGTGTAATCGTTACCATCAGGGAAATTGCCAAGTAGAGTCGCGGGTTTGCTTTAAATGTGGGAAAACGGGTCATGTTGTTAAAGACTGTCGAGTAACACGGTTTTGCTTTTTGTGCAACTCTCCGGATAACCTCCAATCAGACTGTCCGCGAGGTAGAATACAATCAGGGGGTACATCGGGGAAACCGGCCATTACGAGACCAGTAGTTCCAAGAATAGAACCGCCGAGAACGAGGGGTCGTACGTTCCAAATGACAGCTAAAGAGGCGGAGGAAACTCCTGATGTGGTCACAGGTACATTTTTCATAAACTCCACGCGTGCAAAAGTGTTATTTGATTCCGGTGCAAACCGATCTTTTGTGTCTCCTTCCTTTGCTGCTCACATGCATTTAGAGCCTAAAATGTTAAAACATGCTTTATTAGTAGACACTGCAAATGATAACCAAGTGGCAGTTAAAGATTGGGTTGAGGATTTTGTAAAGTTTAAGTGTTAAAAGAGATATTTGGTACTTATGATTTCAGATTCAGTGGAGGGTGGAAATTCATGATCTTAACTTGGGAAAGCTTTTGTGATAAACATTTCAGGTGAGTTTTACGTTAAAAAGTATTTTACTGGAATACATTACGTGAATAATAAATATTTGATATGTGGTATGAATATGTCATACGTGGGTGATTATAATATATTGAGATATTATAATTACGTGAGTATTATATAAGAATATAATACGTGGCCGGGCTTTGGACCGGTGTGTTAAATTGGCTCACAACCAATTGATATTGGCCATTGGTGGAGGGATAAGGGGAATGAGACAGGTATGTTGTGTAAATTGTATTTGGCACTAATTTACGTGTGATGTATGTGTATTTATATAAAGAGTGTTTATATAAATGAATTTTTAATGATTTAAAAATGTCAGGGATTTACTCACTAGACCCTTAGGTCTAACCCTCATTTTTGTTTTAAAAATCTGTATTCCAGGTGGTGGTACCAGTAAGAGTAAATGATTAGATTACTTGGTGGATAGCTATGTGGGATGATGATCATTATGAAGTTGATGATACTTTTGTACTTAAATTTCTGTTATTAGCTATTATCTTATCTAAATGGGATCAAGTTTGTAATGTATTTTATATTGATTAGTCAGACTTTGGGACCAAATGTGTAATGTGAAATGAAATTTTTTTGAAACCATGTTATGAAATATATGTTACATGTATATTTTGTTTTGCGGGATGTTACAGTTCTGGCAGTACTAACGTTGTTCTGGCAGTACTAACGTTGTTCTGGCAGTACTAATGTTGTTCTGGCAGTACTAACGTTGTTCTGGCAGTACTAACCATACTTAGCAAATCTTCAGTTCCCAACAATCTCCCCCTAACTTGACTTTTTAGATTGAGAAGTCAAGTTCTTCAGATGATGCTTCCAAGACCTAATCATGAACACACAAATCGGGATTCAAACCCAGACTTTGATTGATAATCCTTCTCACCAAGTATCTTCCCATTTCAGAATCCTTGTTGCAAGCCAACTTAGCATGTAGCATTCCATTCAACCTTTTCATGCTGTGCTTGTATGCAACATCCACCAGATAATACTCATGATATGTATGGTCAAGTGTGATGACATACACTCCACATTTTTCAATGAGCATCCAGTTGGTAATGGCTTGAAAATTTCTTTCTATCATATACTGAACTGCTTCTGGTTTGAACATTAGGCACAGGTATTCAAGAACCATTTTGGTGATAGACATCCCTTTCTCATTCAGCATATTTCCATACAGCTTCATTCCAACCTTGTACATCTCCTCTACGTCAGATCTAGAGCACATTCTGATAAGTTTTCCCCATGTAGAACAGACCTCAAACTTCCTATCTGCTCTTTTGACTCTAATGTACTCCTTTCTCTGATCTACCAAGGTATCCCAGAAGATGATTTCAGGAGGCATGGAAGATAATGGGTCAACTTTGATTGGATCAGTATTAACCACAGTGATATACATATCACATTGAGCATTTCTTGGTTGACCTGATGGAGTTGCTACTTCTTCTTCAGCAACCTTTGTATCATCTTTCTTTTCTGGAACATCCTCTTCTTTTTCTTCTTCTACCACTGGTTCTACCCTAGGTTTCTTGACAACTTTCCTCTTGGTAGCTATGGACTTGGTTCTTGTTCTTTTCAGTGACTCAAGCTTTTCACCCAGGGTTTCTTCTTGCTTTTTAGGAGTGTCATGTTTGGCTTTAATCAAAGCCTCTGCCACTTCAACTTCTTCCAAAGTAGGCTTTTTAGTTTCTGTTGCTTCCTTTGTTTCTGCTGCTTCTTCCTTTTTAGATACTGCTTCTTGCAAGGTTTCTGCTGCTTCTTTTGTTTCTGCTGTTTCTGGAATGGTTTCTGCTGCTTCTTTTGTTTCTGCTTTTTCTGGAATGGTTTCTGCTTCTTTCTGAATTTCAGCAGTATTAACCGTTTCTGCTGTTGGTTCAGTTTCTGCTTCTTTTTGAATTTCAGCAGCATTAACCGTTTCTGCTGCATGATCAGTTTCTGCTTCTTTCTGAATTTCAGCAGCATTAACCGTTTCGGCTGCATGATCAGTTTCTGCTTCCTTTTGAATTTCAGCAGCATTAACCTTTTCTGCTGCATGATCAGTTTCTGCTTCGTTTTCAATTTCTTCAACACACTCATTCTCCCCCTTTTCATGTGCTCTCTCCATGTTGAATTCAGCTTCTGACTCCCCCTTTTTGGGAGCATCATTGTTGGGGTTTCTTCTTTTAAGAACATACTGAGCTTTCTTATTCCTGTGCATCAACTTGGTAATCAGCTTCTTATGCTTCTCAAGCTGTGTTTGTTGATATAGGACCACTTTCTTGAGTCCATCTATCTTCTTTTGCTGACTTATAACATCTGTGTTGATATTGGCAATGGTTTCCATCAATTCCTCATAAGTATATCTATCCTCACCTTGTTTAGGAAGTTTTTCTTCCTTTAAAGGATCACTGGAAATTTTAGTAGGTGTCTTTTGCCTAGCAAAAGCACTGCCTACCCCCGTGGTTTCTTGGCACCTGGGACCTCTGAATGATTTCTCATTCTGAGTTGCCGTGAGGAAGGTCTTAGGTATGTTACCACTGTCCTTCTCTGTGCTAGCAGAAGTAGTGGCAGCCTTGCTACTCACATGCTCAACCTTCTCCTTAGTGAGCACCTTCTTGGGGTTGGGAGACACCCCTGTGGTTTCCCTTTCGATATTCTCTAATGGAGAATGCTCCACTAGAGGGCTTAAAGGCTTTGGGCTTTTAGGAGGTACATCAAGGGAAGGAGCCTTGTGTACCTTTCTTCTTGTAAACGTTTTGGTTACTTTTGGAGTGGGTCTTTGAAGAATGGACTGAGGAATTTCTTTGGTGATTGAAGGTGGGGTTTGGCTATCAGTGGGTTGGTCTAATGAGGGCCTTGACCCTGATGCCATACCTTCTTGTGAGTGGGACACACCCATCATTGTAGAGAACAATGGAGTGTCAACTCCTTCCGAGTCCCTGGAAGTTCTCCTCATATTTGAGAAGACCTTTCCTTTAGGGGGTTTAGGTACATATACCTCAGTAAATTGAGGCAGATCCGTCAATTCCTGAGTAATTACTGCTTGGACAAACCTTGGGTACATATAAAAACTCTTTTTGGATTCCAGGTTTGACACAAGATCATTGAAAATCATTTGTGAAAAATTAAACTTCCTGGCCGTGGCCAAGCAGACCAGGGCATAAGCAATGGTACTGCTACACTCACTCCATCCAGTAGTTTTCTTTGACATGCAATGCATTAAGGTATGAACAAAGAATCGCCATTGTGTAGAAAATTTAGACTTGAAAAACTTAAAGATTCTAATGGGACCTTCATACCCCATTCTCGTTAAAGTTGAGTATAGATCGTCATTAGGAATAGACGTCATACCTGAGGCATCATCCAATCGAATAGTGATGCGAATAAGCTCCTCTGTAACATTTAAGGGTTTGTCACACACCCTTGTTTTGATGATTTTCTGCCCATCTTCAGACACCACGGTGGCATTTTCCCAGAACTGCTTCTGATGCTCGATGTAGATTGTCGGGGTCACCGTTAGGGCATAGGATATATGCGTGTTCTTGAGGAAATCCACAATGTCGTGAAAACCTGCGGACTGTTTTGGCTTCTGGAGCATGGCAATCTCGTTGTGTTCGTCGATAAACTCCATTGTACCTGAGGATTCTTGACAGAAAACAGAGATTCTTGGGAGAGAATAGTTAGAAAAAGAGAGAGATGAATAGAATTCAAAGAGACGTTATGAACTTTGGCGGGCTGAAAGAGGTATTTATAGCAGTAGTAGCCCTAATTTTTCTTTTAAAGCAGTATTAATGACACATGCAATATTAAGTACGAAGCAGTATTAACTAGGTACTGGCAGTAGTAACTATGCACTAGCAGTAGTAACTATGCACTGGCAGTAGTAACTATGCACTGGCAGTAGTAACTATCCACTGGCAGTAGTAACTATGCACTAGCAGTAGTAACTATCCACTGGCAGTAGTAACTATGCACTGGCAGTAGTAACTATGCACTGGCAGTAGTAACTATCCACTGGCAGTAGTAACTATGCACTGATAGTAGTAAATATACTTGCACTTTTCAGCACTTGTCAATCTGAGACATACAGAAGATCCTGAGAAAAAGAGTTAGTAGTACCAAATATAGAAGGAAATACAGGTATAAAAACTGAAAATGACTTTATTCAAGGTTGATCATGCCCACACTTGTTACCAAGAAGGTGAATCTACCAACATCAAAAGCTTTTGTGAATAGATCAGCAAACTGGTCATTGGTATGAACTTTAGCAACTTGAATTAGTTTCTTTTCATTACAATCTCGAATAAAGTGATACCTGATCTCTATGTGCTTTTTTTTTAGTGTTTGACTGGATTGTTAACAATGCTAATAGCACTGTTGTTGTCAATGAAGATTGGAGTGTGAAGAAATGTTACCCCATAGTCCAACATCTGATTCTGTATCCATAGAACCTGAGAGCAGCAGCTTGCAGCAGCTATATACTCAGCCTCTGTTGTAGATAAGGACACTGTGGTTTGTTTCTTACACTGCCAAGATACTAGTCTTGCACCCAAAAACTGACATCCACCTGACGTAGACTTCCTATCCATGTTAGCTCCACCCAAGTCACTATCTGAGTATGCAAGAAGATCAAAAGATGATTCATAAGGATACCAGAGACCTAATCTAGGTTGCCCTCTTAGGTATCTAAATATCCTCTTGACTGCATGAAGGTGTGATTGCTTTGGTGTAACTTGAAATCTGGCACATACACATACTGGAAACATAATATCTGGTCTAGAGGCTGTGAGATACATGAGTGATCCAATCATTGATCTGTAATGATGGACATCCACATCCTCCCCCTCAAGATCAGCATTGATCTGTTTGTGTGTCTCCATTGGTGTGCTTGCTGGCTTTGAGTCTGATAATCCAAACTTATCCAGGATATCTTTCACATATTTGGAATGGCATATGAAAATCCCATCCTTCTTCTGTTTCACCTGAAGCCCAAGGAAGAAAGTAAGTTCACCCATGGAACTCATCTTGAAACTCTTGTGCATTAACTCCTCAAAGTCTTTACACATGTGATCATTTGTGGATCCAAAGATAATGTCATCCACATAGATCTGAACGAGTAGGGTGTCCTTCTTTTTCCTTTTAATGAATAAGGTCTTATCAATGATTCCTCTTTCAAATCCATTTACCAAGAGATAGGTAGACAGGGTGTCATACCATGCTCTTGGGGCTTGATGTAGACCATAAAGTATCTTCTTTAACTTGTACACTCTGTCAGGATACAATGGATTCTCAAATCCAGGGGGTTGACAGACATACACTTCTTCATCTATAGTCCCATATAGAAAAGCACTTTTTACATCCATCTGGTAGACCTTGAACTTCATATATGAGGCATAGGCTAGAAACAACCTAATTGCCTCAATCCTTGCAACTGGAGCAAAGACTTCCTCATAGTCTATACCCTCTTCCTGAGTATACCCTTGTGCAACCAGCCTGGCTTTGTTCTTGATCACAATTCCTCTCTCATCCTTCTTATTTATGAAAATCCACTTGGTGCCAATTGCCCTATGACCTTTTGGAAGGTCCACCAAGTTCCAAACATTCTGTAGCTTGAACTGTAGCAGCTCCTCTTGCATTGCTTCTATCCAACTTGGATCTTTCATAGCATCATAAGCCTTTTTGGGCTCAATTTGGGATAGAAAGCAAGTGAGTACCGTATTAATTGTATTTTGCTGATCTTGTAGCTCTTGAAGTCTGCTTTGATTCCTAGTCATCATGGGAGAAGCAATGTCTCCAATTACCAACTCAGGAGGATGATTTTTCTGAGTTCTTGATGGATGACCAGATTCCTCTTGTAAGTTCACATCCAGATTTGACTCATTTAAGTCTGGATTTTCTTCAGTCACTTCAGACTCTCTGGAATTTGGACTTGAAGGCTGATTTTCCTCTATTCTTCTCTCTTCTTCATTCTGAATGGGTTCAGCTTCCTTTTCTTGTTCACAGAAGTCAACAAGATCAATGGTAGGGAGTGGAAATATCACAGACTGAATTCTGTGATCTGATAGTGGTGCATCCCTTTGTCCTGCATTTACATCACTACTGATACCCAAAGAATTAGTGAGTGAATCAATGTCAAATAGCCAATCAGGACCTGAACCAATAGGATTTGGTGTGTTCTCATTGCATTTGACATTGTCACTTTCTTCAATTATTCTAGAAGAGGTATTAAATACTCTGTAAGCCTTACTTTGAGATGAGTAACCAACAAGAAAACCATCATCTGCTTTGCTATCAAACTTACCTAAGTGAGATTTGGTATTGAGAATTGTACAAGGACACCCAAATGGTTTGAAAAATCCAATAAATGGCTTCTTTTTCTGAAAAAGCTCATAAGGTGTCTTGTTTTTAGGCTTTATTACTAAAACTCTGTTTTGAACATAACAAGCAGTATTAACTGCTTCTGCCCAAAAAGTAGTGGGTAATTTTGAATCAGCTAACAAAGATCTAGCAGCCTCAATTAGTGTCCTATTCCTTCTCTCAGCAACACCATTCCGTTGTGGAGTCCTAGGATCACTGTATTGTCTCTCAATTCCTTTTTCCTCACAAAAGGTGTTTAGATCAAAGTTTTTAAATTCAGTCCCATTATCTGATCTAATGACTTTCACTTTTTGATTTGATTGGTTTTCAATTCTAAGAATAAAAGATTTGATCAGTCCACTTGTCTCATCTTTAGTTCTCAGAAAATATACCCAAGTAAATCTAGAGTAATCATCAATAATAACTAAACAGTATGACTTCTTGCCAATGCTCATGACATTTGTAGGGCCAAACAGATCCATATGCAACAACTGAAGAGGATTTGAGATAGTGTTTATCTCTTTGGACTTATGAGAAGTTTTGTGTTGTTTGCCTTTGAGACAAGCAACACAATGATCATCACATGAATAAACTTTTGATGGTAAACCCCTAACAAGATTATGTTTAACAAGTTTATTCATTGTTTTAAAATTCATGTGACACATCCTTCTGTGCCAAAGTGATGATTCATCCATTGAAGCTTTTGAAACCAAACAGTTTAGGGATGAATCAGATGAAACACTTTCTAAATCTAAACAATACACATTATCCTTTCTAGGGGTTCTCAATAGTATCATGTTTTCATCAACTACTTTGAATCCAGGAGCAAGAATAATGCATTCAGAATCAGTAAATAATATACTATGTTTCTTGTCACAGACCTGTGATACACTTAACAGGTTGTATCTCAATTGCTCAACATAGTAAACATCCTCAAATGTCATCTTACCTTTTGATACATCACTTTTACCATTTATCTTACCTCCTGCAGGATTATTCCCAAAAGCAACATGTCCTCCATCAATTCTTTTGAAATTCTTGAGGCAAGCCATGTTACCTGTCATGTGCCTGGAGCAACCACTATCAACATGCCAGATGCTCTTCCCCTTGAGCTGTTGGTTGCCCTGCACATAAGATAAATCAATTAGTTTTTATTGGGAACCCAAGCCAAAGTGGTCTTGGGTCTCCCTTGCTCATCAAAGTACTTACATTCAGTTTGGATAAGTTTTTCAACCTGAGGAACTTCAGTACTGGAGTACTTTGTTAAGATGATTGGTCTAGCAGCACAAACACTAGAAGCAGTATTATCTTTAGAAGAAGTACTAACAGTGTTAACAGTACTAACACTGCTAGCAGCAGTATTGCTTCTAGAGGAAGTACTAACAGTGTTAATACTGCTAGCAGCAGTACTATCTGAGGCAGCAGTACTATCAGAGGCAGCAGTACTAACAGAGGCAGAAGTACTAACACTAGTGCTTTTAGGAACCCACATTGTGACACATTCTTTTTCGGTCTTTTTCCTCATGTGGCTTTTGGATTTAGCTTGTTTCTTAGCCACATGGTTCCTTACATGCTTCCTGTAACCATTTGATTTTTGAAAAGTTCTTTGAAAATTTATCCTTTGGTTAATAGGATTGAAATAACAGTGTTTGGCAAGGTGATTCAATTTGCCACAGATAAAACAAGGTTTTGGTATGTTAATCCTTTGTAGATCAACTCCTTGTTTTTGAGCCCACTGATTATTCCAGTTTCTTTGATTTCCCCTCTTTTTATCATGTTTTTGGGGCTCATTCTTTTGAGAATTCTTGCAAGAACAATGTTCACAAGTATTGGAGTTCACAACAGTGGTCTGTGTATAATGAACTCCCTTTCCTTTTTCAGATCTTTTCATCTCATTGTTCTTATCCCAGGGACTTCCACCTTTCTCATTAGACTTGATGTAATTCTCTAAGGGGATCTCACCACTGACATTCTTGTTCCTTTTCTTAGACTCTTCTTTTTCAGTTTTATCCTCAACAACAACTTCATCTAATAGATCTACTTTAGTAGCTCCTTCAGGTAAGTCCTTCCTATCCTTGGTTTCTAACAGGTCTGACCTAGGGGGATGTATGTGTTGTTGTAGGGTGGGGGTGTGGCATTGTACCCTAGGGCTGGTTTCATCTTACTGTGGATTTGAGCATTTATTATGGTGTCCATGACTTTAGAAGCACATGAAAACTTTTCAACATCAAGTTTTACTTTCTCAAGTTCTCCTTTTAATTTCTCACATTCCTCCCTAGACTCTTTCAGTTGGAACTCCAGACCATTCTTTTCCCACTTCCAGTAGTTTGTATCATATGAGTGTTGAAGTTCATTGGCTTGAAAAGCCTTAATTTGTTCTTCAAACCTCTCAACAATCACTACATAATCTCTTCTATCCTTTTCTAATCTCTTAAGGTCATCACACATTCCCTGGTTGTGATCTCTATACCTTTTCACAGTGTCTATACAAGCTTGAGAACAGAGATTAGATTTTACCTCAGTAGGAAGATCTGAGACTTCTGCCATGAGTGCATGATTCTGAATTGCCTCTTCTGCTTGATCACTCCAATCAAATCCCATTCCTTGTTGAGAAACAAGGGCTTGAACAGAGTTTCTGTTCTGGTTGAAGCTTCCAGTCTGAGCTTGTTGATGGTTGTTTTGAGATACTCCACCTCTGCATTCTCTGGCAAAATGTCCCATCTTATGACACTTGTAGCATTCCACCTTAGACTTGTCAAACCCAGCACCATCTTCTCTTCTTTGGGAAAAGTTGTTTCTCCCAGTCCTCTTTATAAACTTCTTCACCCTCATAGAAAGCATAGCCATCTGCCACTTGATATCCATCTCCTCAAGATCATCAGCATTAATCTGTTCTAAGTCATCATTAATTAATGAGGAGTTAACATGACTAGAAAAGAAAGCTTCTAGTACAGAATCATTGGCCTTCTCCTGATTGACTCCACCAGCAGTACTAACTGATTCAGGGTTAGCAGTAGAATCAGTTGATGCTGATAGGAGTGCAGCATTATACACATATCCTGAGGGCTTCTTCTTGGCTTCAACCTCTGCTTCAAATACCCTAAGATCATTGTAAAGATCATCAAGCTCTTTATCTTCTAACTGGTCATTCTGTCTGAAAGACACAGTATACATTGTCCATTCCTCACCTAATGATCTTAGAAACTTCCTGTTTACATCATCAGCCTCCATATGAACTCCAACTGTAGCCAATTCTCCAATCAACTTATTAAATCTATCAAAAGTTTGAGTCATAGACTCATTCT
The DNA here is from genome assembly GCA_033807775.1 of Saussurea involucrata. Lineage (NCBI taxonomy): Eukaryota > Viridiplantae > Streptophyta > Magnoliopsida > Asterales > Asteraceae > Saussurea > Saussurea involucrata. The sequence continues at coordinate 49,352,413 of CM066315.1, forward strand.
TTGTAGAAGTAAAATTTTCATATTATTGCTTGAGAATTGCCTTCTGGTTCCTCTTGGTACTCTTGGTACCAGTGAATCTCTTTTCCAATGCATTCCATAAGATCTGAGCATCAGTGCAGTGATGAAATTGGTGCTGATACTCATTGGGAATAGCCAAAAGCAGAGTGCTTAAGGGTTTCATCTCTGTTTGTCTAACCTTTCTTTCTGCATCAGTCATTGGAGGGGGTCGTTTGCCATCTGGTCCAACCTTTCCTTCAGCACATGGACCATTCTCTATAATATCCCAGATGGAATAATCAGTAAGCAAAATATACTGCTTGATTCTAATCTTCCACATGTCAAACTCATTAGGCCTGAGCATGGGAACCTTTGAAACAAGAGTACTGTTTGATTCAACTGTGTTGTCCATAATGATTGTAGATTTCTAAGAAACCAAGCTCTGATACCACTTGTCAGGATCGATTCCAACCAAGAATACTTATACTTAGAAATCAGAATTAAAGAATCTTGCGGAATAGAACTTTAATTCAAACACACTCAATGAACAACTAATCAGAAAACACAATCTGTTTGTATTCAATACTTCAACTCACAAGATTACAACCAAACCTCAATCTTGTTGAACAGGCTCAACAAGACGACTTCTACTTCTCTAGAAATAGGGTTCTAAACCTTGAGGTTAATTCTCTCTAAAAACAAAAACGAATTCTAATTTTCTCGTACCGAATAGCTATCTATCAACATCTATTTATACTAAATAATTACAAGATAACTATCAAAACAAAATTGATCTTCAGAATATTCTTTCATGCTTATCTTCAATCATTCCATCTTTATCTCCAACATTCTCGCATTCCATAATAATGATCATCAGCAGTATTAACATCGTTATGCACAAGCAGTACTAACATTGTTCCAGCAGCATTAACTTTTACTAGCAGTACTAACGTTGTTCTGGCAGTACTAACGTTGTTCTGGCAGTACTAACGTTGTTCTGGCAGTACTAACCATACTTAGCAAATCTTCAGTTCTCAACAGTAAAGAGATATTTGTATGCAAATTGTTTCAGATTCTGAGAATTTTGGGTAAAAGATCGGATAGCTCGGAGAAAAACTTGGAAGGGTATTTGATAAGCAATCAGGTGAGTTTTTACTTCAAGCTGTTTTCAAACTGGAATACATATATATATATATATATATATATGAGATGAATATGTGGTAGGAATGTGACGACGTGTTTATAAATAAAGTATGATATATTGAGGTGTATATTATATTTATTTATATGAGCATTACACTACACGAGAGCACGTTGACCGGGCTTAGGTTGACCGGACTTAGGACCGGTGGAGTTTTGGCTGTACGGAGGGACAGCGGTGTTGGCTGTAATTTTTGTACAGCAGAGTAAACTGATTAGTTGGCTCGCAACCAATTAATATGGCCAAGGGAAATGAGGAGAGGTACACAGTGCACGAATCTTGCTTGGTATTTAATTACTTGTTGTATATTTGTGTTTTACAAAATAATTATTAAACTGACAGGGATTATATCACTAGACCGTTTGGTCTAACCCTCATTTTGTTTTCAAAAATATGTATTCCGGGTCGAGGAACTTTTAATAGCAAAGGGAAGGATAAAGTGTAGGATGCAGTTGATAGCTGACGAAGATTAGGAAATGCTTATGTTTTGTATTGTATAGTTTTGAGACTATGGGACCGTACATGATTTATTATGTATCTTTTGTTATGAATGTAATGATGTTATGCAATATATGTTATTTGTTGTATGTTTGGGAAACCGGGTCGTTACAGTATAGATTATTAAGAAGCTCGACTAAATACTTTGGAGATTATAACTTTTTGATTCTGTAACTATATGACTATATCATTACTTGATAATTATATGTTGTTGTAAAAGAAAATGTTGTAAATACCTCATATGTGATAAGAAAAGTTATTTTACAAGAGATTGTTGTTAGTCAATTAGGGTGCGTTTGGTTGCAGGACAGGACACGACAGGACAGGACAGAACAGAACAGGACAGAACAGAACAACTGTCCAGCGTTTGGTAGAACATAACTAAACTGGACAGAATAGAACCGGACTGACAAAATGACCAATTTACCCCCAGTGGGTTATTTAGTGGTGGTGGTGGCGGTGGTGGTGGTGGTGGCGGTGGTGGCGGCGGCGGCGGTGGTGGTGGCGGTGGTGGCGGCGGTGGTGGTGGCGGCGGCGGCGGTGGTGGTGGTGGTGGTGGCGGTGGCGGTGGCGGTGGTGGTGGCGATGGGGGTGGTGGCGGTGGCGGTGGTGGCGGTGGTGGTGGTGGCGGCGGTGGTGGCGGCGGTGGTGGTGGGAAACAAAGAAGAAGAAGAAGGGGGTATTTTTGTCAAAAAGCTCCTTGTTCCACTTAGTTCCATGGTTTTTGGTGGAACACATGTGTTCCATGTTTGTTCTACTTAGGGGCTGTTTACTAGCCACTTAACACCTCTTACCGAGAGGGAGCTCTTACCCAAATAAGAGGTGAGTGTTTACTAAAATAAATTAGAGCTCTGACAACTTGCCATACCTCTGACCGTCTTCTGACCAGAGACAGAGTTACAATGGAATCTGTCCGGAGGCAGAGGTCAAATTTCCCTCATTTACCCCTGAAAAGCATCTAACAAAACACTCCGGTCAACAATCTTCCTTTCACTACCCCTCAATCCCTCATTCAAACAGAGGGTACTCTGGATGCAAGTTAAGAAAAGAGAGACGATAATGGTTAAGGAGATGACAGCAACCAGAATATGGAAGCAAGGAGATGGCAGCAACCGGGATACAGAAGTAAAAAGGCACCAACAACCGGACGATGGAAACAAGAATAGTACAGGGATCAGACGAGAGAAGCAAAGATGGTAACGATCGGACTTCGGGAAGCAATGATGGTAATGGTCAGATTTCTGAAAGTTTGGAAGCAAAAACGGCAACGAAAAATGAAAGCAGAGGGACGTACGCGGCGACAATATTGGGTATTTAAGTTTAAGTTGTGTAAAAGTCTTGGGTTATGTAAAGGTCTTGGGTTAAAATTATTCTAGATATATGCCATGTTTTTAATATAAAATTATTCTAGAAATAAACTCTCTAGAACCTGTGCATTGTTTACATGTATATTTACAGGAATACAAATAAATTTATATAAAAAACTATCATTAAATTTACATTAATAATATTACATTTACATAAATATAAAAATATCTAAAGTGAATATGTATTTTATAAAATATTTGATAAATATAATTAACAATTGCTTCAAATAAAAGGGTATAAAAGTCATTTTTAATCAATCAGTACTTATTATAAATTTGTTGGTAAACAACTTTTTTAATTTAGCACTTATCCAAATCAGACCTCTTATTCTAGTAAGACCTCTTATTCCAGTAAGCACTTATCCAAAAAATTTGGTAAACAACCCCTTAGTTCTGTTCTGTTTCATCTTAAGTCACGCTAAACATGGGACAAAAGTCCTTGTTCTGTTCTGTTCCTCTCTTGTCCCACAACCAAACGCAGCCTTAAAGTTTCTTAGGGGCTCTTTGTTTTTTAACAAGATAATTTGTGAAATCAACATGTCCTCCTTGAAGCTTTAATAAAACGAAGATCGGATGATGGCCAATCCAACTCTCACTAAAGCGATCAAGGGGACAAAGGTCTTGCACATGGACGGACAATTCACAAGGCCACTATAATTCATTGGATCTTTCGCTGGAAGAAAAGAGTCGGCCATGGTAAAATAAACCTTGGTTGGTTTATAGTTATTCTGTTTTGTAATACTTGAACACATGTAGAATCAAAGACTTGTACTTTTAAACCAATGGTTGGTCTTACCGATCTTCTTAAGTTTAACGTTTCTTTGGCTTTGATAATTCATTTGGGATATACTGATCAACATAGTGTCGGGCCTAAGACATGGTTCCAATAAAATTTTATTTCCCGCCGCATCGCGCAGGTATGTTACTAGTAAATACGTAAAAGCATATAGATAATTATATATTAAACCTTTATTTTTAGAGAAAAAAGAATCGTAATGACAGCAAACAGCCAAGTTGTATTTTATTATTTATAACTTTTTAAGGATAAAGTTGCTGGAGATAGTTCAAAGCAAAAGCTGAGGTCCAGACATACTCATCAATTCAAAATGTAATATTTTTATTAAAAGTGTGTTAAAAAGTCCGACCCTTTTTCAAAACTATATTCATATTTACGTTTTTACCCATATTAATTAGTACAATATTTTTAATAACAAAAATTACATGTTTAGTACATGATACTCTCTTAGTCTCTCTCTTCCAATCGACACACATCGATTTTTATAGTTTTAGATGTCTCGGGATGTTACCGGATAAGTGGTAGTAGGTTTTTACGCGTACGATATATGGTCTCGAACTTTTTGATTTACTTTCATTCATGGTTCTTCTATGTTTAATTTACTTTCACTCATGGTCCTCCTATGTTTAACATAGAAAGACCATGAGTGAAAAGAAATAAAAAAGTTAGGGACCACCACCGTAGATAGTGTATTTTAGGGACCTAATCCAAATTTTGTGTAAACCACAGGGACCACCGATGTAATTCACTCTATTTTAAAAATTGAATATTAATTCAATAGAATATCTAATATCTTCTTAGGTGCTATTCGGTTCGTTTTCTGTTAAGACCTGAATGGATATAGCTGTCTGAGTAGATATGATTGTCTGACTATTAACAGATAGGTTGATGTTCGGTTATTGTGCTGAATAAACAGTGTGAATGTCAGAAATGATCATTTTACCCCTATTTATATTTTTTCCTGAATAAAATAATTATTTAATAAAAATGTTGAACAAATGTCTCTTAATTATAAAAAGGTATAAATTTAAACATTTTTTAAAAATAGAAATAAATTAATTTAACATAATAGTACAAATTCAATCTATTAAACTTTAATGACCTATGCTTTTCATCTTCTCCAATGGTAGAACCCTATCTACCAAAAAAATGGCAGCCGCCTCTTTTTCTCTACCCCCTTCTGCTCTCCATCTGCTCCGACCAAAATCACATACCGCCATATCGCCATTGTTGTGTGTTTTGTGTGTTCACAAGATATGGAAGTAGAATGCTCCGGCGAACCAGAGAGCTCCGGGGAAGAAAATACGTTTTAGGTGTGTGGCGACGGCAAACCAGTGAGCTCCGACGAACATCTAAACTTGGTGGAGAAGCTGAGTTGAAGAAGACCACAGAGATGTGAATGGAGACGTTGGGGGAAGCTTGGAAATATGATATGATGTTGAAGTTGGAATGGTCTCAAAGTAGATTTTTTAATTGAAGGGTAGTTGTGAGGGGTAAATAGTGAAAAATGAGAGTTGAGTGTAAAGGAGTGCATTTTCTCAGCTGATTCGGTCAGTCCTTTATTTTCCCATTAAGCCGCTGCCGAACGGGTAGATATGGCTGTGCGAATCAGCCATATCTCCCACACAGCCCATTAAGCCGCTACCGAACAGCCCCTTAGGGTGCCTTTCATTTGTAAACCATGCAATTCGTACAAACTATGCAAACCACTTTATTAGAAAACAATATAAATATTTATGAATAATTATCATGATTTATTAATTATGATTGAGCTATATATGGAAGATGATAAGATTCATTAATTATGATCATGCCTTTAGATTATAAAATATAATGAAATCATATATTTATTAGACTTGATGAACAGCTAAGACTGATTTGTATAGTTTGTACGAATTGTATGGTTTGCAAATGAAGCGCACTCTATCATCTTATCACTGATCAATAAAATGTTTAAATTAACACACACGTTATGTGGACTGGATTATGCAGTGTGATGAATGATAACTTTGATAGATGAAGAAGAAATGCAAAAAGTGCTTAGGGTTTTATTAGAATGTTGTGTTCTTACAAGATACAAGAAAAAGAAGATAGAATACTGATTACAAAAGTATATACCTAAACCTAATGTAAGCTAAACAAGGTAAAGTAAACTTAACTATACAAAAGGCTGGCCCACAAGCCCAAAACTAAACAAAGGCCCAAATATCTATATTATCTAACATCCCCCCTCAAACTCATGATGCGGGAGCAAGAAGCATCGAGAGTTTGCTAACAAGGAAGCGGAAGCGAGAGATCGGGTGAGACTTCGTAAAGAAGTTTGCAAGTTGTAGAGTTGAGCTTACAAACGGTAAGGAAAGAGAGCCACGTTTGAGATGTTGGCGTGTGAAGTGGCAATCAACCTCTATATGCTTGGTGCGTTCATGAAAAACCGAGTTGTGAGCAATCTGAATGGCACTACGATTGTCACAATACATAGGAGTGGGATGGTGAAGAAAAACACCCATATCAGCAAGTAACCAACGTAACCAAATGATCTCCTTGGAAGTAGATGCCATAGCCCGATATTCAGCTTCAGTGGAAGAAAGAGAAACCACAGACTGTTTCTTACTTTTCCACGAGATAAGCGAGTCTCCCAAGAAGACACAAAAACCTGTAACCGATCGTCTGTCTGTAGGATTGCGTGCATAAGAAGCATCAGAGTATGCCCGCAGTTCCAGAGAAGATGTGGAAGATAGCAAGAGACTTCTGAACATGGTACCTCGAAGATAACGTAGAATACGCACAACAGCTGTCCAATGAGTACAAGTCGGAGCTGCAACAAACTGGCTGACAATGTGAACCGCATATGCAATATCTGGTCGAGTAATCGTGAGATAAACCAGGCTGGCAACTATAGTACGATACAAGGTAGGGTCTTTGAGGGGAGAACCATCAGTTGGTGAATACTCGACATTCAATTCAGAGGGAGAGTCCACAACACGAGTGTCAGTGAGGTGAGCTCGATCAATAATTTCAGCAGTATATTTAGATTGAGAAAACAGATAACCTCTGGGAGAAGAAGCAACCTCAATACCCAAGAAATATCTAAGAGGTCCCAAATCTTTCATCTCAAACTGTGCAGCTAACTCTGACTTTAAGGTATGAATTCCTTGAAGATCATCACCAGTGATAATCATGTCATCAACATATAACGAAAGCAATATACGACTTGCAGAAGTATGTTTGACAAAGAGAGCAGAATCATGTTCACTAGCAGAGAATCCAAGAGACAGAATAACATCAGAGAACTTTTCAAACCAAGCTCGTGGGGCCTGTTTAAGCCCATATAGAGCTTTTCTAAGCTTGCAAACTTCACCCGTTTTATGAAGAACACCGGGAGGAGGAGCCATGTATACTTCCTTATTCAAGTCACCATTCAAAAAGGCATTTCGAACATCCATTTGTGAAATATTCCATTTGCGAACAGCAGCAACGGCAATAAGAGTGCGAATTGTAGTCATTTTGGCAACCGGGGCAAAAGTCTCCTCAAAGTCCAAACCATATTCCTGAGTAAAGCCCTTAGCTACAAGCCTGGATTTGTAACGTTCAACAGATCCATCAGATTTTGTCTTGATTTTATATACCCATCGGGAACCAATGGCACGTTTACCTTCCGGAAGAGGAACCAAATCCCAAGTATGGGTCTTTTGCAAAGCCTCAAGTTCCTCACTCATGGCATGCTGCCAAAGAGGGTTAGTAACTGCTTCTTTATAAGATGAGGGTTCAGAAAGAGAGTGTATAGAAGCTAAGAAGGAAGTAAAAGAGGGAGAGTAGGTAGAGTAAGCAAATTCTGGTAGACGAGTAGACTTACGAGTACGTTGAGATTGTCGAGGTGGATCCACATTCTCAGGTGCATCTTGAGTGACAGTAGGAGGGGGGCAACAATGTCAGGCATTGAAGTACCAGTAGCATGTTCGTCCGTTGGAAGAGTATCTGAAGTCTGAGTAGAGTTTACTTGCTCAACGAACGGATCAAGATTAATGACATATGACTTTGTCAAATTGTGTTCAGTTTTAGGAATGGAATAGAAAGGAATATGCTCAAGAAACACAACATGCCTAGAAACATATAATTTTTTAGAGGTTGGGTCAAAGCAACGATAACCTTTTTGTCCTTCACCATAACCAAGAAAGACACAGACGGCAGATTTAGAAGATAATTTGTCACGTTCCACATGTGGACAAAGTACAAAGCAAGTGCAACCAAAGACACGTAGAGAGGAATAATCAGGGCAACGACCATAAAGTTTCTGAAAGGGAGAGATACCTGAGGTGATTGAGGATGGAATTTTGTTGATCAGATTGACAGCAGTAAGAACGGCTTCACCCCAGAATTGGTTATGAACCGAAGAAGACAACAAGAGCGAGCGAGCAGTTTCAAGTATATGTCTATGTTTTCTTTCAGCAACACCATTCTGCTCGGGAGTATCTGTACAGGATGTCTGGTAACTAGTTCCATCTAAAGCAAGCAATTCACAGAATTTATTGGAAGTATATTCTCCTCCCAAATCACACCGAAAACATTTAATCACAGAATCATGCTGGGTTTTAACATATGCACGAAAACGACAATAAACATCAAAGAATTCTGAACGATGTTTCATGAGAAAAACCCAACAAAAACGAGTACAATCATCAATGAAAGAAACATAATATCGAGACCCTCCTTTTGTAGGAAAAGGAGATGGTCCCCACACATCAGAATGAATCAAATCAAAAGGTGCAACTGACAGAGATTTGCTTAATTTAAAAGGCAAAGCTGAAAATTTTGCAAGTTTACAACCACTACAAGTAGAAATATCATGAGTTTGCAAATTTCCCAAAATTCCAGAAGAGGCCAAGTATTTTAAACGAGAAGCAGAAACATGTCCAAGGCGTGAATGCCACAAATAGAAAGTAGACGACAAACGAAAAGAAGATAGATCTGCGGTATGAGCAACTGCTACTGGTAACCGCAACTCATCCAACACATATAAGCCCCCACGCCTACGGCCGGTCCCAATCAGCTTCTGAGTACGTGGATCCTGCACACAACAAGAGTCAAGAGAAAAGAATACTTTATAACCAGAATCAAATAATTGACCAACAGACACAAGATTCAATGAGAGTTTTGGAATATGATAAACATTAGGAAGAGAGAATTTTGGACCCATAATAGGACCAATGCCTGCTAATGGCATAGGAGTACCATCAGCAGTAGTGACAGGCAAGGATGGCATAGGTTTTACAGAAGCAAATAATTTAGCATTAGGAGACATATGAAAAGAAGCACCAGAATCTAAAATCCATGAAGTTGGATTAATACCTGATTCGTTATCAATGGACTGACCTATGGGAGAAGAGACGGACATGGCATGAGACTTAACATCAAGAAGCTTCTGGAGTTGTTCAGTTATGGATGCAAGAGTAGGATTAGTAGTTGACCGAGATGGAGGAACGGCGGCAGCAGTGCTAACTTGAGGAGAGAAGCGATGTGGTTGTCGCGGATGACCGGACTGCATAGAAGAATTTCGAACCATAAGCTCTGGACATTGAGACTTCCAATGTCCTTTTTTCTTACATAAGCTGCATTCATCAAATCCGACTCTTGGACGACTCTTATTCTGATTTTGAGCAGGATACCTATAAGGAGGAACAGCCATGACAGAAGGACTTGGTATAGGAAGAATACCCTTTCCAGTTTGTGTTTTCAGACGAGTTTCATCAGCTAACAACTCACTTACAGCTGAATCAACTGAGGGAAGTGGGGTGCGATGCAATATGTTACTACGAAGTCCCTCAAAGTCGCTTCTTAGAGCCATAAGAAACTGCACCAATCTCTGTTCTTCCCTACGGGCAATGTAGGGTTCAAATGCACGTAAAGCAGCAGGTTCAGTAAGAGCTAACTGATCCCATAAATCTGTCATTGTTGAGTAGAAATCTTGAATACTCATATCTCTCTGTTCGAGTGCTCGGATATCAGCTTCTAACTGATATTGTTTTGCAAAATTAGACTGTGTATACAGTCTCTCAAGATGGTCCCAAACTTCCTTGCCTGTTTCATATTTGGCCAACTGAACACCAATTGAAGGTTCAACAGAATTATTTATCCAAGTGATAATTTTTGAATTCTCAACTTCCCAAGATTCAATTTCTTTTGCTCCTGTTGGTTTCACACTGGTACCAGAAATATAACCCCACAATTTCTTTCCCTTCAGAAAGTTTTCCAAGACATAACTCCAATAGGAGTAATTTTTCCCATCTAAACGAACACTAATGGCTTGGAGAGAATCGTTTCCAGCCATTGCAAGCGAGAAAAGTAAGCAAAAAATCGAAATAAACACAGAGATTAAAGATACCTATAGCAGAGACGATTTTCGAGCAGAAGACAATGATTCTCGAACCAGAAGAAAACCGACCCAGAAGAAGATCGAACCAGAAAAGAACGCCAAAAAATATATTAACAGTACTTGAGATTAACAGTACTTGAGAGAAGAAACGAGATTAACCTTGCTCTGATACCATGATAACTTTGATAGATGAAGAAGAAATGCAAAAAGTGCTTAGGGTTTTATTAGAATGCTGTGTTCTTACAAGATACAAGAAGAAGAAGATAGAATACTGATTACAAAAGTATATACCTAAACCTAATGTAAGCTAAACAAGGTAAAGTAAACTTAACTATACAAAAGGTTGACCCATAAGCCCAAAACTAAACAAAGGCCCAAATATCTATATTATCTAACAATGAACACACTCTCCATATATGTCATGCAAAACATGGTGAAAATGCACAAGTTAACATCAAATATTACTAAATAACAATTTGTGATATTATACAAGAAAGTATAACATTTCTTATGCACAACTATGTCACATATACAACAAGACATTGACTTATCAAGTATCACTATATTGTGTAATACAATGTCAAGCAAGCAACACAAAATATTTAATTTGTTAAAATAAGGTAAATTGCATTCTTACCTCCTCTTATAGAGGATATGTGAACAGTGGCGGATCCAGGTTTTTTTACATAGTGGGGGCACCTTTAAGGTAAATTATGTTTGTAAAGTCGTCTGATGTGTTTTGAGCCTATTTTCACGTTGATTTTTAAAGTTTTTTGATTGATTTCGATGGATTTTAAGTTTTTTTGTCTATTTTGAGAGACTTTCTCGGGTCTTTCTTGTTAATTCTGAGATTTTTTTAGGTGTTTTAGTTGATTTCAACATACTTTTTTAGTTCGTGAGGCACAGTTGGAAAATTATTGGGGGGAATATGCTAAAAGGTTTAAAAAAAATGTTTTTATTCTAGAAAAATAAAAATAAACAAAATTTTACTGAGGGATGGGACCCCACCTTTAACAAGGTGGATATGCCCTTAAATATGAATGAGGTAGGAAGATAAGAAATAGACGATATATGTGTAAAGAGGAATATGAATAATCCTTTAAAACAAGATAAAAATATAACAGACAAAATCACAACTTCCACAGCATTATGTCACTTAATTGTATGTCACAACCAATTGCACATGCATAAAGTATAAGCCATCAAACAATATTCACATATAAGCATATATTCATAAATGAATGCACAACAATAACATGTGGCTTTACAAAGACGCCCAAAGCAATTAAGATAATGATAAACAATAAATAAATCATTGTTGCACCAAACTAATCAACACAAGTAAAGCTAATTGTTTCCAATAATTTTCATCAAATCCCATAACACAAGTAAACAAAACATTTCAAATATAAATGTAAAAACATTTAGAAAATAAGTATATGGACACACTTCGGGTCCACTTGATTTGCAGGAATTGAATAGACTTCAGAAATTTTGGATTTCAAATCAATTTTAATTCTATGTTTGGTTTGCAGAATTGTCTGAATTTGAAATTCTAAGATTTCTTTGAAATCCCTCAAACATATGATTTTGAAATCCCACGGGATAACTAGGATTTTAAGAGATTTCATATAATTTGTATATAATAATAATGTTTAAAAATATGTTAAAAACTTTTGTTTTCTAATAATCAATTAAATAAACGGTAATTAAATTATTTTTATGATTTTTTAGAGTGTTTTTTATAAATAATGAAGTTCAAATCCATTCCGAATCCTACGAACCAAACACACAATAGCATTTCAAATTCTCCTCAATCCAAATCCCCCCAAATTCAATCCCTACATGAAATCCAATCAAATCCATTCTATTCATGCAAACGAAACGAACCCATAAGAATAAGATGTTGATAGTTAACCTAAACTTTTGGGTTAAAATTAGTAAGTCAGAAAGTATATATATATATATATTTATAAGTAGTTATTTTAGTGAAAGGGTGTGACCATTCATGAAGAGGTGTGATGCTTCATGAAACAACACAATCTTTACCGAACCATTGCGATGGTTCGATGGCACCTTTTCAATGTGTATAAATAGGGTCAATGTATTTGTGATTTGTATGAACAAAAGTTGCAAGTATCAATCAATAGCAAGCATATTTATATATTACCTGTGATTTTTGTTCATCATAGCAAGTTTTATTCCAACAATTGGTATCAGAGCGAGAACGATTCCGGGAATCAATCAAGTAAGAAGGAAAGAAGAAAGAAGGATACCTGTTCGTTGAAGAGATCGAACACATAAACGGTTGTAACCGGAGTTTGATCGAAGAAAAAAACAAACACAACTTGGGTTGATTTGTGGTTCGGACAGAAACAAGGAAGAACAGCAGGTTCTTCGGGGCGTTCTTGTTGGTTCGAAAAAACGCGAGCAAAAGGGAACACCAGGGGTGTTCGGTGTTTGTACAAGAAAGAAGAAGAACACAACTTTGTGTTCTTACTGGTTCGACAAAAGTACGCAGTTTTTTTTCTCTCCCCAAAATTATTGATTTAACCTAAAAGAAAGAGATAGGGATTAAATTGGTTTTAATCTAAGATATTTTAATAGTTTATAATAAGTTTATATTATTAAAGATTTTTTATTAAGATATATTTTAATTAAAATTATAAGGATTTTTGGAAAAATCTTATATTTTAATTAAGGAAGGAAAAATAAAAGGGACAAAAGAAGGAAGTTTTTTTTAAGATTGTTCTTAGAAAGAAAAAAGTAAGGGGGAAGAAAGAAAGCAAGCAAGTAAAAACCGAATCCTAGTGATTCTTAGCAAGTCAAAACCGAATCCTTAGGTTCATAGCAAGTTTCGAACCTTAAAATTCAACTAGCAAGTTTCGAACCTTTTCTTAGGTTCAAATAGCAAGTAGAACCCTTGATTCAAATTAGAATCATTGAGGTTTAATATCAGCAAGAAAGGATCAATTATTTTGATCAAAGCAAGCAAGAGCCAGATTAGCAAGTGGGTCTGGAAATACAATATTGATTAGCAAGTTGGTCAATATTGAGCAAGTTTAGCAAGAAAACCTGGTTAGCAAGTTGGTCGGTAGTAAGTAAGTGTTTTGATCTTTTGATTAAACACAAGAGCAAGAAAACCAGAAACCATCTCGGTTCTGATTTGTAAGAAGTAAGCAAGTTAAAAGCAAGCAAGCAAGCATGGTAGAAAAAGAAGGTGACAAACATGATAACGCATCAAGCAGTGCATCAGTTCGAGAACAAGGAAATGTTTCACTACAATGTCCAAAATTGACTGAAACAATCTACACGACGTGGGCATTGTTGATGGAAACAATATTGAAGGCCCATGGTCTGTGGGAAACAATTGATGCTGAAAATGCGGTGGATGAGAAGAAAGCACATATATCAAAGGCAATGATCTTTCAAACATTGCCCGAAGATGTTCTAATGCAGGTAGCACAATGCTCGACTACAAAGGAAGTTTGGGAGTCAATCAAAGTTCTGTTCATTGGAGTAGACTTAGTTCAGAAAGCACGTTCGCAAACTTTGAGGAGTGAACTAGAGTCATTAAAGATGAAAGAAAGTGGAACTGTAAGTGGTTTTGCAAGCAAATTGAGCAATATAAGGGCAAAATTTAGTAATCTTGGAACTACGCTCGAAAGCAAGATAATTGTGAGGAAACTACTCAATTCGGTTCCAAAGAAGTTTTTACCGATCGTGGCAACTATTGAACAATATCAAGATTTAGACAAAATGTCGTTTGAAGAAGCCGTTGGAAGATTAACAGCCTTTGAAGAACGAATCAAAAGTCAAGACACGCCAGAGGCAAATGATCAAGACAAACTTCTGATGGCAAGTTCAAACAACCAAAGTCGTGGTAAAGGGCGAGGTAAAAATTTCAACAACGAAGCCAAGGAAAGCCTGAAATGGAAGAATAGTCCAAATGCACGTGGAAGAAGTACGAGTCAAGGAACTAAAGACAAGAGCACCTTCAGATGTTATGAATGTGGTGACTTCGGCCATTTTGCGAGGGAATGTACGAAGTGGAAAGACAATAAAGACAAGCAAGAAGAGTCTTATCTCATTAATGATGACGAAGGACCAATGCTGCTGTGAAGAGCAAGATAGAAGCAAGTTGAAGACCTACCTTAAACCAAAGTTTAGTTTAAGGGGGAGTGTTGATAGTTAACCTAAACTTTTGGGTTAAAATTAGTAAGTCAGAAAGTATATATATATATTTATAAGTAGTTATTTTAGTGAAAGGGTGTGACCATTCATGAAGAGGTGTGATGCTTCATGAAACAACACAATCTTTACCGAACCATTGCGATGGTTCGATGGCACCTTTTCAATGTGTATAAATAGGGTCAATGTATTTGTGATTTGTATGAACAAAAGTTGCAAGTATCAATCAATAGCAAGCATATTTATATATTACCTGTGATTTTTGTTCATCATAGCAAGTTTTATTCCAACATAAGATTCGCCCCGAATTGGTGGGAAATTCGGTTCACCCGACCCCAAAGGGGTTGGGGATTTCCATTAAAACAGGTCCCGGGACCGGGATCCCCGGTAGGCTCAAACTAGGGTTGTGGTTGGGTAACACACCCCCGACCCACCTGGTATAAATACAATATTAATTATATGTTTGAAACAACCAAGTTGGGACTATTTGGCAGAGAAATTGTTACTAAATGAAGAATGATTTGATATATTGGTGTGGTGGAAGTGTAACGATGCTAAGTTTTTTTTGTCTTATAGAGGGATGTTGTAACAACCCGGTTTCCAAATTAACCTCAATAACATGGAACCATTCACATATTCAGGAAACCAACTAAAACCACGATCCAAGAATAATGGAATAAAACAATCTTCCCAGAATTGCCTAAAAATAACGATGAAATAAAAGTAAATAACCCGACAATGCTAACGAACCCATTTGAGAAAACCTTCATCTATATAATAACCAATTACCCTTTCTCCAGGCTAGCAATCCCAATATAGAATTCACCTAAAATGCATATTTTTGAAAACAAAATGAGGGTTAGACCAAACGGTCTAGTAAGATAATCTCTGTCATTTCAAGACCGTTATAAAACCAATTTATATAAAACCATATATTAAAACAGTTTATATAAAAACCTTTGATTAATAATCAATCATTGGCACTCGGGCACAACTTAGCAATTCACTCCGTTGGCCTTCAAGCACAACATCTCACAATACACTCCGTTGGCCTTCAAGCACAACATCTCACAATACACTCCGTTGGCCTTCAAGCACAACATCTCACAATATTGTTGGCGTTCTAGCACAGCGCGATAATAGTGAAGTTGGCGTTCTAGCACAACGCGATAGTGTTGCTGGCGTTCTAGCACAACGCGATAGTGCATACCGTAACATAGCCATTTATAACAAAATCTCACATACCGATATTGTTCATATCATAAAGTTAACCATTTTATAATAAATACATTCTAGTTCGAAAATGGTTAAAAGAAAACTCACCTCGGATCCAAATATTTTATCCGAGTCTTAACAGCTAACTAATCTCAAACCGAACACCTGAATTATCCTTAAATAATCGAAGCTCCAACCCGAGTAAAATTCATGCATATAAACACCGATTCGTTTGCTAAGAACACTAATGAGACTTGAATTACAAACCTTGAGATGATTGCCAAGTTATGTTAAATGATGCCACGTCAATTAAATGAAAGCACACATGCTTTCAAAGAACAACACGTATACAAACTCTATATCTCATTTCTCTTTAAAAACACACACAAAGGTGGGTGACTAAACGAAGTCGGCAGAAACTTGAATGAGATAAGAAGCAATTCTTCTTTATATACTCCCAATTTACATATTTGGTCCCCAAAGATTGATAATTTAACAATTATCACCCCTAAACTTAAACTTTTACCAAAGACATTGTAGCCCAGTGGTTCGGTAACGTCCTGGGGGAGTAAGTGGTTGGCAGCCCTTACTACCCGGGTTCAAACCCCGTGGTGATCATGCGGAGGTATCCCCGAATCAAGGGGCAGTTCGTGGGCCTGTTGTTTGGGCCGGGTCGTGGATCGTGGGCCGAATTGTGGCCGGGTCGAAGGGGGATTAGTCTGGACTAAGTCCAAGATACCCCGAAATGCAATTGCCTTTCAAAAAAAACTTAAACTTTTGCCAAATTGATTTTTTTCTTTTGGGTTATTACAAATGCGTTAGTCATTCCAATTTCTATTGTAGCATCAGAATCGGCTTTTAGCATGAGTGAGAACAAGATAACAAAATATCAACAACGTACTCGGCTAAAATCGCCAACGATTGGAGCATTGATGTGTAACCAAAGTTGGTTGAGGAAAGAACTTGAAGGTAAGAATTATATAAATTGTTATATGATACGTATACATACAATTTTTCTAACTTGTATTTTTTAAATTTAAGATAAAAAACACGGAGAACCGCAAGGATTTGATCAAATAGTTGCATATGATGATGATTTAAGTGACGTAGAGGCTAGAATGTGTTGCTTGAAAACATTACATGTTTTGAGTTTTGAACTTTTGATGTACCTTGTTAATTTTGATGTCATGATGAATTGCTTCAATAGGAATGTTAAGTTGATCTTTGATGTAATGAACTAATCATGTATTGCTTTTTAGTTTTTTTGAGTTATTTTATGTTTTTCTTAGTTCGAGTCTCTAAGTAAAACAGGGGAGAAAACAACTCCAAATATGGCAAAAAAATTTGGCAGAAAACAACTTCAAAACTGGGTCTGGACCGGTTCGAAGGACCGAGTATGAACCGGGGACGGGGATTAACCTGGATTCGACCGTATAACAAATCGGGGCCGGGATATGAATCCCCCTGCCGAGGATCGAGGCCAAGGTCGAGGGACTTTACCATAAATCGGGGTCGGGGTTGTAAACTCCCCCCCCCTTTCCGGGTTGTTATGCCGAGACACACTATAATAGTATTGGGAGGCGTAGGACGCTTAAATTCTAATAGCATACTTTATAGGACCAAGTTGTAAAACGTTCTATCTAAAAGTGTTATAATAGGGTTATATGATGTTTTTATGCATTTTAACACGTTTTTAAAGATATTTTTAAAATAAAATGTCGTATTAGCTATTTTATAAGACACTATTGAAAAAATGTCATATAAACATAGATGTCCTATAAAAAATGTGTTTCTAGAACATTTCTCAAAAGTGTCTAATACAAATATGGGTTTATAAGACACTTCTCAAAGGTGTCTTATAAAATAGCTAATATAACACTTTAGTTTAAAATCGTCATAGAAACATGTTAAAACATCTAAAAACGTTATATAAACCTATTCTAACATTTTTATTATAGGACGTTTTATATACTGATCCTATAAATTTAAGTCATACAAAATATACTATTAAAACGCTTAAACATTTTAGATGTCCTATATACTCAATTTTATGGTAATGACAAGTCATGTAAATACAAAGTTGTTTACACACAAAAGAAAATATTGAAAATAATAATAGGGAAATTAATTAAAATACCCCAACTTTGAAGTTGACTTACCAAAATACCCAAAAAAATTCAAAGTTTACCCAAATGCCCTAAATTTCCGCGGTGAGTGCCCGTGATCGCGGTCAGGGACTGAAAGTGAAAATTTTTGCAACATTATTTACACTTCCAGTCCCCACCGCGGGCCATCACGGGCCTCGATCGCGGGCCATCGTGGGCCATCGCGGACATCATCGCGGAAATTTAGGGCATTTGGGTAAACTTGAATTTTTTTTGGGTATTTTGATAAGTCAACTTCAAAGTTGGGGTATTTTAATTAATTTCCCATAATAATATATCAACCATCTTTTTATTTAATCACATAAAGATAGAAACAAAGTATCAAAGAAAATAAGCTTTCACACAACTAAAATAGATAATCTAATCATACAACTATTCACTATTCAATTAATTTCACAAAGATTCAAACACTTCTCAATCAACAAGAAGATAGATTTAACACGTATTTTGATAAAATGAAAAGCTTTTATCCACTTAAATTTGTGAATAAGTAATATTCTACCACTTAACTAATAAAGATCGACTTCAAATAATCAAAACTTTAAAACATCTAACATAATAAGGAAGAAATTACAATAACTCTCACACACAAAATGTAGTTTAATACAATAACTATGACCAATCATCAAAATATATATATATATATATAAGTCATCAATATATATATATATATATATATATAAAGGAGAATGTAGGAGAGACCTCCATTGAGGCTTTAGAATTTTGTAAGATTTTTGATTTTAAAATAAAATAAAATGTTGCATTAATTGATTACAACTTTTCATTTTCTATTTTTTTTATTAGGCTAACAATCAATATCAATATATCAATATCAATACATAAAGAAGAATGTAGAAGAGAGAGTTAAGAAGAGGCCTCCATTGAGGCTTTAGAATTTTGTGAGATTTTTGATTTAAAAACCAAATAAAATGTTGTATTAATTGATTACAACTTTTCATTTTCTATTTTTTTATTAGGCTAACAATGCTTATAAATCAATATTTAATTTTAAAAGTGTATATTGTTTAGTGATTTTTTTCTTATTAATCTAACAAATGCTTAGAAATCAAACCCTTTAAATTATTTTATTATTTGGTTAGATAATAGTCAATTAATACTTTAATGTTGTATGAAACAATATCAGTGAAAATAACTTGCATAAAAATACTCGAATACAACATCGTATTATATTACATTTTATTGTCAAATTACACTTCATCTTGATTTGGTTACACGTTTCTAACATAAATTTCGTCACCATGCATCGCGCGATACCAAACACTAGTGTTAGATATAAGGTATAATAAGCAACACATAGTTGACCTAAAGATTTAAGCATACAAGCTCTTAGATCTCCAAAGCCAATCAAACACCAAGAAGTTCTAGAAGACATACAATTGAAATACATTTTAAATAATTCATATTTAACATCATTCACATTTTGATGATTGAAATTAATATGACATCATCATGTTTTTATCAATCATTTTCTCTATTGTGCTTTTTGTAACACCTCAATAATATTGGATTATATTATATAAAATTACCTTAAATACAAACATATTTGCACAACAACTTTGCTTAAAATACTCATGCTTCCTTTTGTCCTTTATTTTGAGCCACATATATGTTAATGTTTAAGGGGCTGTTCGGTTCATTTTCTGTTAAAACCTAAATGGATATAGTTGTCTGAGTGGATATGGTTGTCTGGGTGTTAACAGATAAATTGTTGTTCGGTTGTTGAACTGAATAAACGGTCTGAATGTAAAAAATGACAAATTTACCCCCAATTTTTATTTTTATCTGATTAATAAAAACTGAATAAATTAATTTATATAACCAAAAAACCATCCACAAAACTCATCACTTTGGTCCATCCCAACTCACTACCTGCCATGAAATATACCCATTTACTTCTTCAATAAAAAATATACAATCGATTGCTTTCTTCTTCAATTCAACTCCTCAAGTGTAAGAAATTGAAGGGAGGAAGAGTTATCAGAGTTATCAAAAACTGATGTGTAAGAAATTGATCTACATGTCAATAAATAGATTGATACACACTTATGGCCCAATTTACAGAAAGAGAGTGTCTGAGAAAATCACAAATTTACAAAACATTTGTTAGGGTTTATGGAATCGTTGGATGCCGGCTTGGACGCTGGACAATAAGCGAGAAGAGTCTGGTTAGAGAGACTAGTCAATACCAACATAAGGGTCGCCGGAATGGAATCGCCGGAGGCTACAATGGATAAGCTTGGAAAGGGGTGGAGGAACGGTGTTAGGCCTAGGGGTAGTAACGGGAAAAACAAGTTAAACAAAAAATTCCAAAGTTTGATCGGGGGAGAAATTAAACAAATACATTTTTGGAGGAGTTTAAAACGCCCAAACAAACTATCTTATTTAGGTGCTGTTCGAGAGAAAAAAAGGAGGTGTGGAAGAAAGGGCAGGTTGCAGGAAATGGAGGGGAAGAAAGGAGGAAAGACATAGGGAGAAGAAGGGTAGTTGGGGAATAATGGTGGCTGAGCCCAAAGGACTCTCAAATTCTAGCTGATTCGGTCAGCCCACTTTTTTTCCATTAAGCTGCTACCGAACGGGTAGATATGGTTGTGCGAATCAGCCATATCTCCCACACAGCCCATTAAGCCGCTACCGAACAGCACCTAAGCGTGATACATACTCTGACATGGTAAACATAAGATCTACTGAATTTCATGTACTATTTTAAGCTGAAATACGTTTAAATATTGTTTATTGTGTCCTTGTGATACATTTATATGATGTTATGATACATACTAGTAATTTTGTATGGTATAAACACGAGGCTTATTTGCATGATGTGGAATTATGATGCATTTTTGACTTGTATAAGGAATTATGGAACAATAACACTCTTAAAAATGTTGCCATTAGAGGAGCATAAATGGATCTTTTTCGGGCTTCACAATCAAAGTAAATATATGTAGTTAGCATAATCTCGGTTTAAACACTTGTCTTGAAATTAATATATTTTTCTTGAAGTATATATAATTATTATACACGTTAAATACTTACATACACTTGTCATATTTGGTGAGTTCGAATTTGTGAACTCTTGAGAGGTTGGACTCTAATATACAAACCGAGTACCGCTTGACCAATGACTGTTTGGTTACACTTCTAATATTAATAATAAAGTTTTATAATTTTGATTGTACAAGAGGGAGGTTGCAGTTTTAACCTTGTTTCAAGTTAGAAGTCAGGTTTGTGTATATCTTACCTCTCATACATACTATATTTACACATAGAGAGATGCTATCAAACAAGTCATTTTGCTATATGATTAAACCACTGTCGAATAGCTTAATATAGCTGACCAAATAAACTATGAGATTATTAAACTGCTAACAAACAAGTCTTAATTTCGTTTTGTTTTGTTGAATAAAATTTTATAATTGTTTTTGCGGTTAAATTAAGGGGGTGTTTGGGATTGCTTATTTTTTTTTGACTTATTTGCTTATTGTTTTTTCTCACCACAAATAAGCTATTTTGAGTGTTTGGATTGAAAAAAAAAGTCCTTATGACTTCTCTCCACCACAAATAAGTTGTTTTTGATAAGTTAATCCATTTTAACTTATTTGAAAGTGCTTATAACTTATTTGTTCAAATTACATTTTTACTTACAACTCTTTTTTATCATGACATAAGTTGATAAGCACGTTTAAAAACAAGCATAAGTTGTTTTAAATAAGCAATGCCAAACACCCCCTAAAAAAGAAGAGGAAAAAAGAAAAAGGAAGGAGTTCACATGAAATATTCGAATGGAAGGGATAAGAAACAGATTTGAAACAAAACATGATATGATATGGCCGTTGTGATTTGTATGTATGCCGTTCCTTTTTGCCGGCAAAATTCTCTTTCAAAAGTTGGTTTCATTTCATCATCCGATAAAAAAAATTGGATGCTAATCTTCAACGCTAGTTTTCTCTACTCTGTTTCAATGGCCGTCCACAAACAGTTTTTACTTAAGATTCTCTGCTTCGATCTCTTCCACTTGCTCATCTTTGCTTTTCACAAGCCAAGAATATTTCAATCTATTTCTCTATCTCAAAACTGTACCTTTCCCCATCACAGATTCCCCCTTCCTTTTCCTTCTCAAAATTATCACCTTTTTATCATCAACGATGCCATTCTTCTTCTCTCTCCCTCTTCTACCATTCTTTTTTTCTTCTTCTTCTTCTTTCTCAGAGGAACCTTTCAGTTTCCATCGCCATCTTACTCCTTTTTTTGTTTCATCATTATCTATCTCTTTTCACCTTCTTGAAATCCCGGTGGCAAATCTATACATACGTCCCAGAACCCACCAATCATGTCTTCTTCCGGGGACGTCAGCCACCTCTCTCAGCCTTGTATCTATGGTATGAAAAACAAGAACATTTTTTTATTATAGGTGTATTTGAGTTATGGGTTTTCTGTTACATCAGGAAACTGTTTGATGAAATGCTTGAATGAATTTTAAATGTGGAAGTTTCTAAAAGAGGACCCTTATTTTTCCACTTTTGATTTCATTCCTTGTATCTATGGTATGAAAAAAAACAAGATCATTTTGGATTATAATATTCTTTGAGTTATGGGTTTTGTGTTATATCAGGAAACTGTTCGATGAAATGCTTGAATGAATTTTAAATGTAGAGGACCCTTATTTTTCCACTTTTGATTTCATTTGGTTTTTTGAGCTTTACTAATAAGATTTTCCCAATTTGGTGTGGTTAGTATAGTGTTTATATTTTCGGATGAACATGTGTAGTATAGAGTTGATATATACTTATGTAACCAGGGTTTTTAAAGCAGGGAACTTTGTTTCTTCGCACGCAGAGAGAAAATCCCGGTTTATGAAATGGCTGAGTAAGCTTTTCAAAGGTGGGTCAAGTCGTGGGTCGTTTGGTGATGGAAATCCTCCTCAGTTTATTGGAGATGAAAGTATGGTATTGCGTGCTCCGGTTAGAGCTTTGGTAAATACTATCTTCCTTCTTTCATTGTTGGCTTATATTGTATTTGCAGGAACTATACACAAAAATGTGAACTTTACTTAGAATTGTGATGCTATCAGGCTTCAAATGTTATAAAGGAGCAAAATTTTATAATTGTTTTTGTTATTATAACCAAGATATTCCTCTAGGATAATCGCTCAAGGACTGATAAGGAGAAGGAAGAATTAGATCGAGCAATTGCACTATCTTTGGCCGAAGGTTTGAAGGATCCAAATGGTAAGATGTTCATAATTTGAAAATTTGGAACTCATCTTTTTGCAAATCTCATCCAATTCATTTTTCATCTTCATCTCTAGATTACAGAAAAAAAAAACATTTTGTGTTTGAATTTGTTCAGGATATCAGTGGCAGCCAGACAATAATGAAGATCTTGCAAAATCACATCAAGACGACTTTCCTCCATCATATCCTCCCTATGTACCTAGCGAATGCCACCCCATCGAATATAGGTACTTACACACACACACACACACACACACATATATATATATATATGTATATATATATATACATATATATCCCCGTGTTTTTTTTTCTGCAACGTGCTAAGCTGGACCGTCTTCTGTTGCCTGCATTTCAAGAAAATGAATGGTCAAGTCTTGATATAACTTTGATTGATCTTTGTATATATATATATATATATATATATATATATCCAACTTGCAGAATATGTGGTGGCTGCAACCGCGACATCGGCTACAGCAACTACTTGGGATGCATGGGGACGTTTTTTCATCCAGAGTGCTTCCGTTGTCGTGCTTGTGGTTACCCGATCACCGAACACGAGGTAATTTGTTCTGTTCTTAAGCCATTATGCAACCAAATGCATTTTCTTTGATTTAAACTTATTTCTCATTTGATCGGTGAGAAACTTCTTTAATGTCAAATGATGCTGTTGAATGTCTTATTATCGCCAGCTCTTATTAGTTTTTTCTGTTGATTCAAGTTCTCTTTATCAGGGAAAGATGCATACCATAAGTCCTGTTTCAAAGACTTGACTCATCCCAAATGTGAAGTCTGCTTTCAATATGTAAGCAAAAACTATGCTTATGAAATTTAAACCCCTTTTTGTGCATTTAACTAACTTTCAGCTATCTTGATTCTTAAAACAAGATTTGGAGTTGTCATATTATCTCTGTTTTTCTAGATTCCCACGAATGGAACCGGGTTGATCGAGTATCGATGCCACCCATTTTGGTCCCAGAAATATTGTCCTGCGCACGAGAATGATAATACGGCCCGATGCTGTAGTTGTGAACGATTGGAGGTATGGTTTCAAGTTCCATTGATTTATATCACTACAAAAAAATCAGTTTTATAGGACGCCAAAGTTGTCTAAATGTCATAATAGACTGTTTTATGGGACTTAAGTTTATAGGACCAAACATGTGTGCATCCTATGTAAATGTGTTACAATAGGATGTTGGGACGCTTTTGAGCATCCTAACAAGTTATTTATGACACTTTTGAAATAGATTTTTTAGAGGACACTTTTTTATTCAAATTTGATATTCATTCTTCTCACACCATATAAGCAAGATCCACAAAATAAATATGTGATTTTGATGATTATGGCGTTTTTCATCCTGAAGTCGGTGAATGTTCGATATATCTCTTTGGGAGATGGGCGAAGTTTATGCCTGGAGTGCATGCAATCTGCGATAATGGATACAGGTGATTGCCAACCACTTTACCATGCCATTAGAGACTACTACGAAGGAATGAACATGAGACTGGATCAACAAATTCCAATGCTGCTTGTTGAAAGACACGCCCTCAATGAGGCTATCGTTGGGGAGAAAAACGTAAATAATCAACTCTTCTTATTCTTCTTAATATCATAATCTTTTTGGCACTTATGACTTATACTCTCATCTTTCAGGGTTTCCATCATTTGCCTGAAACAAGGGGTTTATGCCTTTCTGAGGACCAGACTGTTGCCAGTGTATGCCTTTTTGAACAATCTAATAATATTTTGTGTATTCCATATTCGTTAAATGTTTATTGTGTTAATTTTGGTGTTGCAGATACTAAGAAGGCCGAAAATTGGTGGTCATCGGTTGGTAGGATTGAGGACTCAGCATCAGAAGCTGACTCGCAGATGTGAAGTTACCGCCATTCTTGTTTTGTATGGTCTTCCAAGGTGATGTTTTTATGACTCTTTAGGAACCCTTTTCTTTCTTGAGACCAAATCATTTATTTGCATAATTAAAATGCACATTTTGGGCAACAATCTGAAGTTCTTTTGATAACCAAATGGCTGCAGATTACTAACTGGAGCCATTCTTGCTCACGAATTGATGCATGGCTGGTTACGTCTTAAAGGTAACTAACAAAGATTCTACTGTTCTTTCAAGAACCAGAAAAAAAAACAGATATGAATCTTGAGACCATAGTTTATTTATTTTATTTTATTTTTGTCTTTCAAGAATCGGAAAAACAGACATGAATCTACTAGCAAAGTTTTGATTTTTCTTTGAAGAATTGAAACACATATATGAATCTAGACACCATAGTTGGATTTCTTCTTTTCCAGATTAATGTTTTGGTAACTAGCAAGATTTGTTTTTTCTTTCTTTCAAGAATCAGAAAAAAACAAATATGAATCTACCAAAGTTTTGATTTTTCCTTAAAGAATTGAAAACCCCGAAATAGATTTGGAAATTTGATGTTTCTGAGATTATAAAAAGTTTTGAAATTTGACACAGGTTATAGGAACCTGAATCCTGAGGTAGAAGAAGGTATCTGTCAAGTGCTTTCATATATGTGGCTTGAATCAGAGATCATGCCTGGATTAAAGAACATGCCATCAACATCATCATCATCATCTTGGGGTTCAAAGAAAGGTGGGATTTCAAGATTGGAGAACAAGTTAGGTGAATTTTTCATGCATCAGATATCTCATGATGCTTCACCAGCATATGGAGGAGGATTTCGAGCTGCAAATGCAGCTGTGAATACATATGGCTTACGTGGAACATTGGATCACATTCGCCTCACGGGAAACTTCCCTCTCTGAGTTTCTGGTTATTATTATTATAGATTTATATATAATTCATCTGCTTTGCATCAATAGCTCTTGAGGATCAAAATGATCAAATGACACCAAGTTTTTATGGGGTCATTTTGGAGATAAAGGTGCAAGAAAATGGCAGAGTTGTTGTTGACTACTTTTCAATAAACCTCAAAAGAGATTTATTTGTGTGGTTGTTTTCTGTTTTGGAATTATTTAACTCCTGGGATTGTAACCTCAAACTATTAGCTATTATGGTGTAGCAGAAACTTCTTATGGGATTTTTTGATCTGTATATTCATACACAAATGTGTTATTATTTGTTCTTTTTTCCTAATTTTTTTAATGATCCCATCATTGCTTGATATCAAAATGATTTCAGATGATGATGAATGGTAAGCTGGTCCAGACACCCACAATTACTCATAAAAAACTGTAAACATATATTCTAATATGAAAATGCGTAATGAGCAATATATATATATAATTTGGGATAATCTACATGTCCAAATCTCTTGAATCTACTCTCTAAAACCTAACAAGAAAGGGAAAACAAAGAAACAAACATGTATAGTAAGTATTATAGTACATGGTTTAATTTTCCTCTTTTGTTTTCTCTAATTAGAACAACATCCTTTCCTTTGGGGTTTATTCCCATAATCAACAACATTTATGGTGGTTCCTTGGGTAGGGGCAGAAGCCTTGGCTGCTTCATGGGCAGCCAAGGCTTTCTTGCTTACTATTTGGTATATGTCCAATAAAATCATTTGAAACGCCTTTTCAACATTATGTGCTTCGAGTGCAGAAGTCTCTAGGAATGATAACGCTTCTTGCTCTGCTAACCTTTCACCATCGCTTTCTTGGACGACTCTAAGATGGCTCAAATCGGACTTGTTTCCAGCCAACATGATGACAATGTTGGAGTCCGCATGGTCCCTTAGCTCCCGTAGCCATCGCAACACATTTTCAAATGTTTGCCCTTTTGTTATGTCGTAGACCAAAAGGGCCCCTACGGCTCCTCTGTAATAAGCACTTGTGATTGCTCGGTACCTCTCTTGACCAGCTGTGTCCCATATTTGCGCCTTCACCGTCTTCCCCTCAACCTACATTGTATCATTCCCATAAAAATTATAACGATGACGCGTACCAAAAAAGCAAAATTTCCTTTATGATAAGTTTTCGGGTTGAAATTACTATTTGTATCGATATAAATAAATTGATGTTATTGATTTCGGTCAATAGAATTAGCTTCTTTTTTTTGTCTTTGTTTACAGGTATTTTAGATACTTGATAAATAATACAACATTTTTCTGAGACTACATACACTTTTCTGTGGGTAATTTCAACAAACACCTTATAGGCATTACCAACTCTTCATTTCTCTCTGTCGGTATCAATTTCCATAATAACCATTTATGTGCTAATTTCAGATATCGATGAGCAATTTCAAGAAACAAACTGTCTAATATGAACATGATCAAAGTAAAAACTGATATCTATCAGAGATTGAGGAGACGAACCAACCTGAAGAGTCCTTGTAGCGAATTCAACACCAATGGTGGATTTAGACTCCAGAAGGAACTCATTACGGGTAAACCTAGAAAGAATGTTAGATTTTCCAACTCCCGAATCCCCAATTAATACAATCTTAAATAAGTAATCATACTCGTGGTCCACCTTATATGCCATTCCTTCCCTCTACACCTCCCACAAACCTGTGAAAGAAGAAGACGATTAGAACACCAAAAAAACCCAGATAAAAATAATTGATAAACGACGTACACAACGACCAACTCGGGATCGTTTTGCACCCACTTTTATTGATTCAAAAACCACCATTTTCTGATCGTCGGAAAGATTCAAAAGTGAAAAGGAATCCCAAACACAAGAACCGAACGGGATTCTTTTCTGTTTATTAATGGAAAATTGATAGAGGATTCAAGAAATTAAACTAACCATGCAGAAATGGCTGATGAAGAACAATACAATAATGGAGAGATTAGAGCGTAGGAGTTGCAGAAGAGAGAAGGAGAGGAGAGAGAGAGAGAGGACAAATCGGAAGAAACGGAAATTCCGAACAAACGGGAAATTTAACGGGCAATTCACAAGGAACCCATCAGAAAAACCAGGAATTGTCTGAAGTCGAAAAGTTTCATTGGCACCCCTTATTTATGTTTTAATTACGTTAGATGCCCCTATACTTTGACTAATTTCGGAACCTGTAAGATGATTCACCCTTGAAATCAAAAAATTGGTCAAATGTCCGGTAGTTATTTTAATGGATTCTTATACCGTGGATTGTGAGTAGAGAACAATTAATTAGTAACAATAAAGTAAAAATCAATTAAAAGCATGCACTTCCAAGTAGGGATGGCAAAAAAGCCTTGTCCGACGGAACCTGCTATCGACCTCGGTTTGATTGAGAAATCCGTGAGTTAACCAAGGATAGGGATGGGGAATTCCCGAATGTATAAACTGGGGATGGGGTACCCTGAATATCAATTATACATATATATGTACACACACTAAGTACGCGAAAAATAGTGTGAGAAAAGAGTTAAGATGAGAACCGTAAGAGGGATCTAAGCCCTTGGTCACTTTTAATCTCGAACTCAACCATGAATCGCGTTTGATACGAGAATTGATCGGATGTATCGCGATGCATCCCATCTCGGTTCATGTTATCCTAATGTGTGTCCAAGTGTAACGATCACTTATTACACTTCTCACGATAACTTCACTTTTTACCGGAACCCAACCCTACTAAGTATAATAATATACTGAGGACCAAATGAGTATATATAATGTATAAATATAATCAATCTTCCATTATGAAAACTAAAATGAACTATGTCATTGATTTGATAGTTTGTGGGAAACTTTTATTGATATAACGATCTGGTTATATAAATTTTTAATTATTAAATATTCTAATTGATATATATATATATATATATATATATATATATATATATATATATGTGTGTGTGTGTGTATGTGTGTTTCAACTACGTTTGCTATTTTATTTTACTCATTTACTGTTAATCCCGTTTGACTCAACAATGATATTTAAACCAATAAGATGATGAAAATATAGTATAAGAACTTATATGCGGAAGCGTGTGTAAACAGATTGGTTTAAACAATGGTAGTAACACACACTATTAATGAAGAATAACAATACAAAATAAACAGTAAAATGTTCAACAAGTCATCTTCATTGATTTCAAATGAGTTACACCAAGAACACGTAGTAGTGCGTGTTTTTCTCTCTAGAAAG
Organism: Saussurea involucrata; assembly: GCA_033807775.1. Lineage (NCBI taxonomy): Eukaryota > Viridiplantae > Streptophyta > Magnoliopsida > Asterales > Asteraceae > Saussurea > Saussurea involucrata. Next base: position 49,381,536 of record CM066315.1, read on the forward strand.
TTCTCTCTCTCTACTGGTGTGTGTGTGTTGTGCTTCGTTGCCTGAAAAGGTAGGTAGTGCCCTATACTTATAGTAAGGAAGGGGACACTATCGTGGGATGCTGCATAGTACAAATACAAGGTGGTGCGTCGATGAATAGTACATATAAAAGGCCGTCACCTCTAAGAGGGTGACACCTGGAAAGTAGAGAAACGTGGGTGTACTATTGATCTTCAGAATCTTCGTACAACAGATTCCTGTGAGAGGCACGTGATCATTTGTCTTCAGAAATGCACAAGTCTTCATCTAGAAGAAGTTGGTCCTCACAAAGGCTCTGTGGAGTTTCACAGAGGCTCTGTGGTCTTGGGTTAATCTTCAGGCTTGGCACGACTTCTCGATGAGTGTCGACAGAGGCTTCTGATCTTGTGCAGAGAGTCTTGGTGTACTCGACAGAGGTCTTCTGCGGTTCTTTGACTTAGCATATTTTTCAATTTTTCATCGACAGAACTAATGGAGCTAACATTTACAAATGCAGCAATCACAATTCTGGTGATTAATATTTTAGCATTATATGTAATTAAATTTACATTTATATACATACTATATAAAAAATACGTAAAAAATTAAACTGGGTAGACGGGGAAAAATCTCTAATTCCCCAATGGGGATGGGGATGACGTCGTATTTCCTGACGGGGATAGGGATTGTTATCCCCGGTACGGCCGCGTTGGCATTTCTAGTTTGAAGCCAAATATTCTCAAATTAATTATAACTACTTGTGTATCCATCACTGCAACAAAATTCAAGTTTTTTTTTTTTTTTTAAACGGTTGATGAAAAACTAATGAAATTTCTTATAGAAAGTTTAAATTCAAAATTTGTGTTTAAATACAATAAAAGAAAGCATTTTTTCACTCTTTCATATACTAGAGGATTTCCTCGCATATGTATAAGATCGAATTCATTCGATTTCTACAAAAGGTTACTAATCCTTAACTTCACAAGGAATCTTTCACTCTTGTTAATGGTTAGATGCATCCTTATTAAATCCGATTGAATTCGAGGTATGTTTTGGAAGCATCTTTGATCACATCAACAATAATGTTACCTTTGATTTCAATTTTCACCTGTTTCAACTTGTGATTTCATCTGTTTCAATTTGTGCTTTATAAAGCTTCGGTAGTAAATCACCTACTAAAACAGGGACAAGCCCGCACGCAAGTCTCAATTTCAGGATTTTCTAACACACAAATTTCCTTGTATGAATACCAATCATTTCAGAATGTAACGTTTGTGTTTGAAACAATGTTAAAAACGCATCATCTGGACATCCATAAAAAATATTAATCTCTATCATTACACCTGCCAAAAGCATCCAGAACATGAACCAAAGCCCTCGCCTAAGTGGTTGTTAGGCCATCCGTATCCCATTCGGCTCGGGCTCGGGCTAGGGCGCAGGTTCAGCGGGCTCGAGCGGGCTCCGGTAGAGAGGGGGGGGGGGGGGGGGGCTCGAGGCTCGGGCTTGGCATGCGGGTTTGAAAACCCGAGAAACCCGATGCTTTTCCTTTTTTTTAATAATTTTGAAAATATTAAAAACTAACGGCTCTTTCAACGGCTCTTTGTTTATATTTTTTTTTATTTTTTTTTTTCAATTTAATCACACTATATATTAACCCAAACCTCTTATTTTTTCACACCAAAATCTCTCAAATTCTCTCAAATTTCATCATGAATCCAAACAAAACACCTACATCCCGTCGTAACCGACCGGATACACCGCAACCGCAAGAAGACCCGGAGCTTGGTTTCCAAGCGTTTACACAACAAGGTTATCATCCGCAATTTTCGCAACAATATCCGCCACAATTTTCGCAACAATTTCCGCCACAATTTTCGCAACAATTTCCCCAACAATTTCACCAACAATTTTCGCAACAATTTCCTTACCAATTTACACGTCCCGGTTTGATTGAACAAGATTTTACTTCGGCCAACTACAATCTTCCTTCACCCGCAATCAATCTCGACGACGACATTGTTCCGGAAACCCAACATTCTAGCTCGCACACACCACAATCCATCTACACACAACAATCTATCCCGGAACCATCAAACCCGACACCAACGAGAAAAGGAAAAAACAAACAATATGAAAATAGAGCCGCCAAACAGATGTGGAGTAAAGACGAGGAACTCGCGTTAGTGTCGGCGTGGGTTGACGTTTCGGAGGACCCCGTTGTCGGTAACGCACAAACCGGTGGTAATATTTTTATACTTGAATTTACATATATTTTTATTGTTATTATTATTATTGTTATTGTTATTGTTATTGTTATTGTTATTATTATTATTATTATTATTATTATTATTATTATTATTATTATTATTCTTGTTAATATTCTTATACTTGAATTTACATAAATGTAGAAAGTTTTTGGACCCGAATCGGGCAAGTGTTCTTTAGTTTGATGGGCCGCGGAAATTATAGAACAACTCATCAACTCAACACCAAGTTCAACGACCTCAATAAAAGAATAAATTCTTTTGGCGGCTTCTACAACAACTTGGTCACTAATAGATCAAGCGGAATGAGTGAGGCCGACATTTCACGAATGACACACGAACGGTACCGAGCACAACTTGGGTTGGCTTTCACTCATGAACAAGCTTGGGAAGTCCTAAAAAAATGTCCAAAATGGGGAGCCGTTCCAACGATGACGACAACTTCATCGCGGGGTTCAAAACGTACCAAACCTTCCGATGATGACGATGACGACAACTTCATCGAGCAACTTCAACGACCCATTGGGAGAAACAAGGCAAAAAAAACATCAATGAGTAATACGAGCGGATCGAATACGAACGAAAGTGTTACTCAGTTGTTGACGACGTTCAACAAGAAGATTGATGATACAATGGAATACAAAATGAAAAAACTCGAACTCGAACGAGATAGGTTGGAACACGAACGTGAAATCGAACGAGAAAAACGATTTGATAAAGACTTCGAGTTTTTCATAACCCCGCATGATCACCTTACGGGAGACGTTTTGAGGGCTACTTTGGCCAAGAAAAGAGATAATTAAAAAATTACATAATTTTGGGTAATTTTGTATTTTGTAATTTTTATTTTTTTAATGTTTTGTATTTTGTAATTTTTAATGAATGATATGAATTTTTATTTTTATTATTTATCTTATTTTTATTTATGAAAAAATATATAAATATTTTTATTTTGTTAAATAATTAAATGTATAAATAAAAGAATTAAAAAAAATGAGGTGGCAAGAGGGCTTGAGGGTTCCCGCTACGCCACTTTAGGGCTTGAGGGTTTGAGGAGAAGGTTAGGAGAAAAGCTGATGTGGCGATTGAGGGCTTGAGGGCTTGAGGGTTGTGATACGGATGACCTTACTAATTTGCAGATTAGGTAAAAAAAATCCCAAATAAATAAATCAATATTTCTGACAAAATAAAGACTATGAAATACTCATTTTTAAATAATTTTGTTTCATTTAAAATTTATTTGTAATTTAAATATTTTAGATATAAAAATAAAGATGAAAATTTATTTTAGTTTTAATAATGAATTAGAGTTTTAAGAAATTGTATGTATGTTGTGACTTGGATTGTAATATGGATCGTGAACATAATCATTGTCGGTAAGCAGTGGTGGATCCAGAATTTTTTCCTTGTGGGGTCACCTTTAAGATAACTTAAATGCCCGTAACTATACCTTATGTATTTTTATCCTAGATCCACCATTTCGAGAGTTTTTTTAAGTTTTTTTTGGTTGATTTTAAGACAATATAATATGTTAATTATATGCAAAATGACCAAAAATGACATATTCAAAATTTATCAATTACAATTTTTGATTAATTAAAACAAATTTAAAGCAATATAATATGTTAATTAGTACAATCAATGTAGTAAATAAAAAATTAAATAATATAACATGTTAATTAAAAGAATTTAAAATTTATTATAACATATATACTATGAATTTTGAATTTGTTAAAACAAGTTTTAGAAAAAATATATATTAACTTATGATTGTAAATAACCTTTACATATAATATTAAAAAAATAATTAAAAAATAATTAAAACAATAATAGTAATTGATAATTAAAATATATTGATTAATATTAAAAAATATATAAAAATAATTTATAAATAACTCTAAATAATTAAAAATTAATATAAATGTATAATTAAGACTTAATTTAATAATTTTCAGTTAATATTAAGTAATATTTATTAATTAACAATAATTAAATTTAAAAAGTTAATATTTGTTTATAATAATAGTCCATAAATAATAGAGACAATATTGAAATATTCACAAAAAACTACTGAAAAGCTATTCCAAATAGTATTTCAAAAAATTAGTTTATGGTCATCCAAACATGTAAAAAAAACTAGCTTATAAACTATAAGCTAGTTTTTTTTGCAAAACGATGCCAAAGACAAAAGCCAACATTGCTACCAAACCACAGGACGAAAAGGTCATTTGCTCTTGAATGTATATTTCAATTAATGACAAAATGTACAAAAGAAAGTTTGAGTCAATTTATTTAGTTGAATGCAAGGTACTAAAGGACGTGAGATGTGACGTGGTGGCGAAGTCAAGCTTCAAGCCTTACGACGAGGCCACAACGTTTTTAAGATGTGCTCTAAGGCGATATAAATATATACATATACCCACACTTGTGTGTTAGTGTATTGAATAATACCGTAGAACAAAATAAATTGATGTAAAGTAATAAAAAAAACCCATTGATACTAAATATGTAGATCTTACAGAAAATGATATAGATCAACAAGAGTGCAAAATCGAGAGTAAATCTCTTGACTCTCTACTTACTACTTTCTTCAATTCTCAAAGAATTCACATTTGACTCTTCGTGTACGAGAATGAAAGTAAGTATTTACCAATTTATGGGTTTTAGCTATTAAGTTTCTCTTTTATGTGTATTTAGGTGTTAGGTTTCGTGAACAATTATCATTTATTCTTTAAGTTATATACTAAAAATAATCTTATACCTTACAAAAAAACGTGCCGTAACGTAACACGTCGTAAACGCATAGTAACGCGCCATAACGTGTTATAAGCCTATAACGCGTTACAGTGCAAGCCAAACCTTAGATCGGAGCCATATGAGTTAACGTGATGGCAAATCCAAGCTTTAACACCATAACGCGCTATTTAGAACAATGGTTGAATGAGATATATTTTTTCGGCTCAATCAATGTAATAAACTTTCAATCTTTTCTATATATTTGTACTAATTTTGACCGGTATTATACTGATTTTATAATATATAACAATGTACATATTGTTGTAAATTGAATTAGCCTACTATAGAGAGAAAACAAGAGAGCTCTTATATTGAAATGAGAAGTGTGTACACAATGGTGAGGCCTCAACCCCTTTATATAGTGGAAGGGTTGAGCCAAGACATAATGGAAAAATGGGAGTTACATGACCATTAACTCATACATAAAGTCTTTCATAATGGTGTTAAATGAGACACTCAATACCTATAATGGTTCGCTGTTTTTTTGTTTTATTAAATAGTTGACGTTCTCGTTTGAACCTTCCTCTACATGCATACTTTATATTTTAAATATATGGTTATAAAATTTTCAATTTTGAATCTAGAAATAAAATTGGCAAATCGTTGAAAGATTGCTGGCCTTCAAACCTAATTTTACGTCCATTGTTCATAACCCTCGTGCCTTTTGTGTTATGGTCTGTGTGAAAAGGAATCATGAAAGGAATGGGGAATTTGACTTTAGACAAACCTTCTAGAATTATATTTAGTAAAGTTTTATTTTTACTTACAAATATATTTAATCTTTTTAATTGTATATTTTGGGTAATTTAGTGATTTTTTTCCTTGAAAATATAGACATATTCATATATCAATTTCGAAGTTAAAACTTAAAAGTATCACGATTTTAAAAATACGTACTTGTACATAAAGTAACGAGTTGATTATTTCTTCATTTTTAGGGAGAATATACGATTCAACAGTTTTTTAAAAGGGAAATTAATAAAAATGCCACAAGTTTGACCAAACATTACCGAAATGCCACAAAAGCCCGCGATCGCGGGATGTTCGCCACGTGTCACAAACTTTCGGGCAAAAGCCCCGCGGAGCCCCCCAAGTTTCCCCGTGGTGGCAAGTTTGGTCCCTAGCGGGCCGTGATGGTCCCCGCGATTGGCCCAAATTACGTTTCTGGCCCTTTTTTGTGTTGTTTTTTGTAATCACAGCCCAGCCCAAAAAAAAAATACAAATGGTGGCCAAAACCGAGCTGCGTGAGCACGAGCATTCGTGTCCACAGGTCGCGCTCGCACACAAGTTCTACAATTTTAGCTTACGAAATCGTCAATCGGCACCCCCCCTGCGCGCGGGTAGGTGTTGGAGTAAAACCATACAAGGAGCTTGTCAACTCCTCTCACTTCTTTGCTTATAAACCAATGAAATTTTAGTCCTTCTTCCTATGTGGGACAACTTCCCACACCCAACTTGGTTTTTGCTAATTTCATGGTTTTTACTCAACTTTGAGTATCGATATCTCATTCACACATACTCCGTTTTGGACGTATTATATATCGTTTCGAAGCTCTCATATAGGAGAACATAAACCCACTAAGAGTTAATTATATATACCACATATATATATATATATATATATTTAAATGTGTCCAAAGTCCCCTAAAAACGCATTATATATATATATGGTTTTTAGGGAACTTTGGACATAATTTTAAGAAAAAACTATAGATAATTTGTTGAACACACTAAGAAGAAAATACCTCATATATTCTTGTTTACCACTGACGCTTTATTAATCAATATATTATAAAGGTCAATATTTTTAACCATCTAATTTATATTAAATAATATTATATTATTTGTAATTCGCTTTAATTATAAAGTTTAATGTTACAATCGACATTTTATTATACGTTATCAACTAACTTTCAATTACGATTTAACTTTTTAGTTAACAAATAGTTTATGGACAAGTTTGTCATATACATGTTCGTCTATTAGCATGTTAGAGCATTCACAACAAGAATTTCATTACAATTTTATTTGGATTGCAAAAGTGACACATATGATTGCTAAATTAGAAATTGTAGTGGTTGTGAGTATGATTGCAAAATTAGAAATTGATTTTGGTAATTTGCAAATGTCAAACCAATACTTTTTGATGATGTAACAGTGAATAGTATATGAAATTGTAGAGAATAATTTCTAAATTAGAAATTGTTTTATGTCAAATCATGTTTTGTGATGTTTTGTAGAGAATGTTTATGAAAAAATGTATGAATAATTTTATTTGTTAATAAAATTTTTTTTTTTTTTTTGAAAGACAAATATTAAAAAAAAGCAAAATATAATTTATATTAAAGTACAATAAAACAAATTACATATTAAAAAAAAATACAAACTTAACACATAAAAATACATCATTGTTCTTTTAGAAGTTCTTCAAGTTGATGTTCGTACAATCTCCGTTGTGGTTCGTTCATTGTTGTGGGATCCATTTCCATCAACTTCATGATCATTTTCCGATTTTTCCCGTTTGTTCTTACATTTTTCTGTTTCCACAACATGATCGTCGAAGATGAACGTCATATTTATATTCGTCAATTTGATGATATAAACGATGATGTTAATTTTACTATAACTACACCTCAAATCTCTCGTACCATACTTCTCGAGTACGAAAACTATCTCCAAAATCACATACAAGTACGTAATCGGTCAACAAATTATTGTTTACAATCAGATTTGATTGAAGAGATTTGACAAAGATTTAGAGAAGAAGAAAATGATGATTAATGTAATATTTTTACTTTGTATTTTAATTTAATGTTTTATAAATTAAATATTTTATTTTATTATAGTTATTTAATTAATAAAATATATTATATTAAATTATAGTAAAGAGTATTTAATTGTAGTTTTGTTGTTATTTGATTAAAATATAGTTTTTTTATGATGAGGTGTCACATTTGCAATTGGGTGAAATTTCATTGTTGTGGGGGATAATTTCAAGATAATTGCAAAGTTGATGTGGCGCTGATGTGACCCATTTGCAATTGGGATGAAATTTCATTGTTGTGGATGCTCTTATATATGGGTTTTTGAATAGGACCCTTGAAATTTTAGGGCCTAATTTTACTTAGACTATGTTTATCACCAAACCAATTCAACCCAATCTTTATTAAAATATTTATTTATCTCTCTTCCATTTACTTAATTTCTAACTTCAATCCAATCTTATATTTTTTATAGTTCATTGGTGATCCAATTCAATCTCAAATATTTAAATATATATATATTTGATATTTTATCATATCTATAATATACTTTTTAATATTATTGAATATAAAAATTAGATTAAAAAACTATTTGATATTTTAAAACATAATTATAATTATAAAAAAAATTACAATTGAAAATAAATAAAACAAGTTACAAATAGAGAGAAAGATCGGTGTGATGAAAATATATCAATATTGGTCTTTATTTGTAGGGAATTAAAAAATATGAGTTTTGGTATATTTTTTAATTTTTATATATTTTTGTTAAAGTTATCTTTTTAATGTAATAAGATTTATTGTAAAAAAAATATTAAACCAACCAATCAAATATCAACATGTGTCAAACAAATTTAAATTAAAAAATGAAAAAGATTGCAATCTGGGTTTGAATTGTGATCGAGATTGTGATCTTTTGTAAATATTGTTTTCTTATTTATTTTTTATTTTGTTATTTTGTCTTTTAGTAAATTGAGATTGGATTAGATTGTTGTTGAAGGTAGTCTATGGGGTGTTTGGTTCAAAGAAAGTGAAGGAATTTGATAGAATTGGAATCTCAAATTCCTTTGACCAGATTCAATTTCATTGTTTGGTTCAAGGTTTTTAAAGGAATGAAATCTTTAAAATTCCATTCAATTCCATTGGCAAGCCATTTTTCATTCCTTCACTTAACCATGGTATTCTAAAGGAATGGAATTTGAACATTTTATTATTTCCAAAATTACCCTTGCCCTAATTTCCCTTTTATCAGCCGCCATCTTCACTCTCTCGTTTTCTCTCCATCGTCGCACAAGTTCCTCTCTCGTTTTAGCATATCTTCTGGTTGTTTCGATTTTAGCATATCATTTCGATTTCTCTTTTTATCTTCTGATTTCTTCGATTTCTCTTAACTGGTTGTTTTCGATTTCTTCGATTTCTCTTTTAATCATTCTGGTAACTGGTTTTTTCGATTTTATCTACTGGTAACTGGTTGTTTCGATTTTATCTTCTGGTAAGTGGGTGTTTCGATTTTATCGTCTGGACCGAAACTTTTCTATCGATTTTAGCATCTGATGTTTTGTGTTTATTATGGGTTACAATGATTGTTTTTTAGGTTCTATGCTTAAGTAATTTGACTTTTTTGCTCATGTGTTGAATGGAATTGGTTGTTGTGTTATGATACAATGAGTTGTTTCGCATTACAGGAAAAAGCTTTTGATGTTTGATGTTAAATGGATGTTTGATGTTTAATTTTTTGCTTAGGTTCTATGCTTAAGTAACTGGATGTTTGATGTTACAAGAAAAATGTGACTTATGTTCAAAAATACAATTGACATTGATATCAATTTATCTGTATTGTTTGTTATAATGTTTAATGTATTTATTATTGATATCATTTTGAAAAAGTGCTTAATAGAAATTGACATTGATATCAATTTATCTGTATTGTTTGTTATAATGTTTAATGTATTTATAAAAAAGTGCTTTTGGTATTATAGAATGAAAACGTTTTTTGCATATGCTCTTGCTTCTCTGAATTGATTAAGTTGGTGTAATTCCTCAATATGACTTATGTTCTTTAAAGATAGTGAATTTACAATCTGTTTCATGTATGATATATAAACAGGAAATGACCCGAATTAGTCTCACAACACGCAAACGTAGGATTATGCGACTATTTTTGGAAAAAGCTATGAGTGTTATTGTTTGGTTTTTCATTACAGTTTGTTGTTTAGTAGCCAAACATAGAAGAGATAGACCTCGTATTCAATATTCGTTGTCTAGTATGCATCGATCTGCAATATTGCATAGGTATGCATATGAGAGTGACACCATGTGCATATCACAACTTAGGATGGATAGAAGATGTTTCAAAAAGTTGTGTGATATGCTTGAAAGATTAGGAGGATTACAAGCAACTAGAAATATGGACGTTGATGAACAAGTTGCCATTTTCCTTCACATGGTTGCTCATAATGTTAAGAATAGGGTTGTCACATGTCGTTTTCATAGTTCGGGGGAAACAATTAGTAGACTTTTTACTCGAGTTTGCAACGCGGTTAATAAGTTACATCCACATTTACTTAATAAACCCGAACCTGTTCTTGGGGACTCTACTGATCGAAGATGGAAATGGTTCAAGGTACAAATAAGTAATATTTTTATTTTGGTATTCACGTAGTAAAGTACATATGTGTAATGATTGTTTTTGTTCTTTTTGTTTTAGAATTGTATAGGTGCTTTAGATGGAACATACATAAAGTGCCTAGTATCATTTGAAGACAAGCCTAGGTACAGAACACGAAAGAACGATATTGCCACAAACGTGTTAGGGGTGTGTTCACAAGATATGCAGTTTATCTACGTGTTAGCAGGATGGGAGGGGTCAGCAGCTGATAGTAGAGTCCTTCGAGATGCTCTTCTTAGGCCACATGGGTTAAAGGTGCCAAGGCCGTATTATTACTTAGTAGATGGTGGGTATACAAATGGAGAGGGTTTTCTTGCCCCTTATAGAGGTCAAAGGTATCACTTAAACGAGTGGCGTGATGGACACCAACCAACTACACCAAGAGAATTTTTCAACATAAAACATTCTTCTGCAAGAAATGTTATCGAACGATGCTTTGGTATTTTGAAAGCGAGATGGGGAATTTTAAAAGATAATTCTTACTACCCTGTTGAACTGAAAGTTAAGGTCATAATGGCATGTTGTCTTCTTCATAATTTTATAAGACAAGAAATGCCAATTGATCCGTTTGAAAACATATCTTGCTTGAATGAAACCGAAGACGTTGACCATCAAGATGAGAATAATATCACTTCCATAGGTACTTCTACCGAGTGGACCGAATTTAGAAACAATTTGGCCCAAAGCATGTTTGATGATTGGCAAGCTTCTATTTGATCTTTATGTATTGTAGTACAACTTGGTGTTTTAGGTATTGTAGTACAATTTAATCTTTTATGTATTGTAGTACACTTTGGTGTTTTATGTATTGTAGTGCAATTTAATCTTTTATGTATTGTAGTACACTTTGGTGTTTTAATGGTACAATTTTATTGCTATTAATTTTAGTAGTACAATTTGATCTTTAATATTAGGTATGGCGGAAAAAAACAAAGGTCGTAAGTACCGAAACTGGTCAGAAGAGGAAGACGCCAAACTTTTGGAGGCGTTAGTGAATTTGGTTAATGTTGGAGGATATAAAGCTGATAATGGCTTCAAATGCGGGTACTTGTTGGTTCTGGAAGAAGCTTTGAAAATCTCCTTTCTTGAAAAAAATATATTAGGTAAACAACACATCGAGTCCAGAATCAAAACCATGAAAAAAGCTTGGCAAACTGTACATGATATGCTACATGGTACAAATACAAGTGGTTTTGGGTATGATAGTGTGAAGAAGTGTGTGACTGCTGACGATTCAGTTTGGGATGCTTACTTACAGGTACATATTAGGGATGTTTAACTTATTACCATGTTAAGAATTTATTTTAATGGTTTCTATTTTTTTTTTTTTTGCAAATTTAGGTACACAAAAAGGCTGCAAAATGGAGAAACAAAACATTTCCACATTATGAAGACATGTGTTACGTTTTTCGGAAAGGATCGTGCTCATGGCAATCAAGCGAGAGACTTTTATGGGTTAGATGAAAATGTTGTCATGGAAGATAGCCAATTGCCAAGTCAAGAACAAGAATCTGATGAAAATGTTGTCATGGAAGATAGCCGAATGCCAAGTCAAGAGTGTACATCTCAAGGTAGTAGGAAGCGCAAGAGTCGAGGTGATCCTCTTGTTGATGCAATAAAGAATGCTGCTGTCATACTTGGAGATAGACTTGAAAAAGCATCGAACAATTTGGTGAAAATTGAGATGGAGATACATCAAAAGAAGTCCATTGTTGGTTCTGAACTTGCCAAGATGGATCTTACTTCAATGGAAAGGTTTACGGCATTGAGGAAAATAACACGTGATCCTGATGCCGTGTTAAGTATTTGGAACTATGAAGGAGAAGCTCGGGAAGAGTTTGTGAGGCATATGTTGCAAGAATGACCACTTAATTATTAATGATTTTTGCAAATGTTGGAACATGAACTAGACCATGCTTTTGTATTTTGGTGACATGTAATTATTTTGGTGGCATGTAATTATTTTGGAACATGTATTTGAATTATGATCGATGGCACATAAGTATTTTTGTGGAACAATTTCTAAATCGATCAAGTAATGTCATTTGGTTTATTATTATGTTTGGGTTGTGTATATTATATGGTTTAAAGATTCAAGTATTTAATAATAATTTTATTAAAGTATTTAATGACTATTTTATTAAAGCATTTTTTGTTTAAAAAAATTAAAATTAACAAAAGGGCATTTTGGTCATTTACCCAAATTTCATTCCAATTCCAAAGCTACATTCTGTGAACCAAATAGACAGATTCCAATTCCTTTAACAGATTCCATTCCAATTCTCTCAACCAAACAGCTGGTCAAACCTGACAACATTCCATTCCAATTCCTTCAAAGTCAAATTCCTTTGACAGATTCCATTCCATCCAAAAACATTTTGCGAACCAAACGCCCCCTTAGGCTTGGGATCCTGTTTTATATAGCCCAACATGTGAATCCACATGAATGATGATCTATCTAATTTCTTTCAAAATCAAAAGCAACTATTTGGTTTCAGAATTGCCAATCAACAACAAAAATGACTGGTAGCAGAAAATCGTATAGTCCACAGTGGGGGCACAAGTATACATCAACACTATGACCGCTTTCAAGTAATAATAATGTGGTAGAAATACCAAGTTCGTTCCCACGAGGACTGAACATACTGAGATTCAGAGAGTTTCATGAACTCTTTCACTTAGTTTCGATTGAGAGAAAATTTATCGTTTTGTTGGTGAAGTTACTTTTAAACATGAAACAAACATTTTAATTAAAGTATGGTATGAGTGTAAGCTTTCCTTAAGATATACGTAGTAACAAAATGGTTAAACACTACATGAGAAATGTCTATAAAGATCTCGATCTCTCGAAAATGAATCTTTACAGACTGTGTCGACAAAGTGCCTACTGCTGTCGATTCTTAAGTTTGCCGATTTAAATAAGTTGACAAAATATCAAGTTCTATTAGTACGGAGATTTATATCTTAATATCTTTGTGATATAAATCTCGACCAATGTTTGAACCATAGAAAATCACACATAATTTGCTACATGATGATCAAAGACTTTCTCAAATCTTTGTGCATCACTTAATCCGTATTTTGAATTCGCCCATCTTTGTGTCAAGAATCTAATATTAACACTTCAAGATGATCGACTTGTCCGTGTTGAGTTTAAGTCCCGTTTCAACTGACCAAGTTTAAGAACTAACAATAAAGATCACACATAAGCATTGCCTACTAGTAGGCCTGTGCATCGGCCGGGTTGGGTTGGGCCCAAAAACCCCCAACCCGATTGGGTTTTGGGTGGACAAAACAGGCCCCGAAACCCGTTCATACTAATGTTTGGGGCTCGGGTCTCAGGTAAGATCGGGTTTCGGGTGGCCGGTCGGGTTCTGTCGGGTTGGGCCTCATCCCAAGCCCATTTTCAGCCCAATTTTCGACCATGTTTTTAGCCTTTTTTCGTGTTTTTCGGCCCAGTTTTCTGCCCTATTTTTCGATAAGCAACAATATAACTTATAATTAAATAAACAAGTAACTTAAAAGTGATCCCGTACTCTATTCGTTGTTCTTTAGGATAAGAATTGATTGTATATACATTTCGATGCAAATGGTGGGATGTCGATGAAATCGTGAACACTGAAGAGTTCGATGTCGATTTAGGGTTTAGAAGTAGAAAGAATTACAGAAATTAGAAAATACAATTATATATATTTACGATTTATTAAATAAAAAAATATTTTTTTAAAAACTTCGGGTTTCGAACGGGTTCGGGTTTGGAAAAACCCAACCCAAACCGAACCGTAGTATCCGACATCTAAGTACAGGTTCGGGCCATTTCGGGTTTCAGTTCATCGGGTGACTAAACTTCGGGTTAATCGGGTTACGGGGCGGTCGGGTATTTCAGGTTCATCAGGTTTTGCTCATACCTACTAGTCTTAATTTTGACTCACACCTACATCCAAAGAGATGCTTAGCTTATACTAAAAATAAAGAACGTAGTAGAAATGAAATACAAGAAATATAATTAGAGAAAAATATTAAATACGAGAAATTAAATTTTACACTAATATTTCAGATCTTCAAGAGTTCAAGCTTAAGAGTAAATGCTTGAAGATGAAACTCAGATTGTTGATGAATATTGAATGCTCCTCATGCCTTCTTTTATAGGTGAAAATGATGGAAAATATTCCAAGTACACTTCTTTGTATTCATAGATACAAGGTGAGACTATTCATACATCATCAATGATTTCTAGTGATTTCATATCTACCAAAATCTTCAAAACACTGCTCCAAATATTCGAATAATAGAAATACTCGATGCAGTCCAAAAGTAGCTTGTTGTTGCCCACGGTGGGCATATTGTGCCTAGTGCCTAACAATGATGTATTTTCGAACAAAAATAAACTATTAACAATTCATCATTTGTAATAATCAAGTTTCCTTTAGTAAAGAAATGTAAGATGTGTGGAAGAAATATGAAGTTTAAAGTTTTGAGGGGCCATGATGTAATTTGGTTGGAAGGTATAAAAACCCTCAAGGTTTGCACAAAACCCTATGTGGGCATCATTTTATTCATTTGCGGCTTGGGAGTAAGAGGAGAGCAGGAGAAATCAATTTTGCAATCTTCAACTGTGAAGAAGAGGGGGAGGTTTTGTAAGCAATCATTTCAAGGTAATAATCTAAACCCATTTCTTCTCAGCTTCTATCATTTAAGCTTTGGATTTATTGTGTTTGTTAGAGAAATTGGGACTTCTGGGAAATTGTTGAAAGGATGAACTGCCCACTTGTATTCTTAATGATGAGTATGGTTGCCCTATAAAATTTATCTCATGTAGAGGTTCATTTTATTTGAAAGAGTTTATTTGTGGTTGAACTTGTTCGAAGCCGATTTATCGGATGTCATGTTTTCTCCGAAAAATCAAGTTCCGGTATTATAGTTCCGGATTTGTCGAGACCGGGTATGGAGTCCGGAGTGGTATAGGAACCGGAATACGGATAGGATCCGGTATTGGAACCGGAATCCGGATTGGACCCGGATTAGGGACCGGAGTCCGGAATTTGATCCGGTATAGGGACCGGAGTCCAAAATTAGATCCGGTAGGGGCGGAATCCGGGATTTGATCCGGATCAGGAGTGATTCCGGGATTTTGGTTCCGGATTCGGTCATTCTGATTAAGTAGGGTGTTGGGGATATGTTCCAGTTATTGTGAGCCTTATTATTCTAAATCTTTTCAACCTCTTAGGTGTTCCATCTAGAAACCGAGAGAGTACGCAAGAAGCACTTTTTACAAGTCGTCAGGTGAGTTTTCTAACTAAAAATGTGTGTTTTAAAACGTGTTTTTCCGAAGTAAGTAAATGAGTAGAAATGCCATGTTTTATCACATGATTGTGTTTGTATGAAAGTTTATTTGAGATGTATGCATACATTGTTGTTAGATGTAAATCGGCTAAGTTGGTGGCCCGCCCGTGCTCATACCGGGGGGTGTTCCGTTTATGCCATGGGAGGTGTGACCCAGTAAGGCAGTGTGAGACTAACACGTTGTCACTTCCGAGTGACTTCAGTGTGCCATTTACATGAGTAGAGTTATCTGAAAGTTTTGTTTAAAGTTGTTATATTTGAAAGTTACAAACTACTTTAAATATATGTTATCAAATTGTTGAGGGAGCTCACTAGACCTCATGGTTTAACCCTCGCATTTTCCAAACTAAACCTTTTCCGGGAAGCAGTTAGTAGGAAGCTCCGGTAAGAGCCAAGAGAAGAATTAGAGTACAGACGCTTCTAGAGACAGTGCCTCACTTTTAATTTATAGACTTATTTCATTCTCAGTTGTGAATAGGTTGTTTCCGCCAACCTAGTTTTGAGAAATATGTATTAAAATTTGAGACCGATTTTGGGATGTTTTATATTTTATGAATGCTATGCTTTAAATTGTTTGGGTTGTTACAATTGGTATCAGAGCCGTAGTTTAAGGGATTTAGGTGACCGGGCGGGCCTAGACATAAACTATGGAAGTAGAAATCACAACTGAGAATCAGGAATGCGCTAGGAGGGCACTATAATAGGGATAAGACTAATAGGGTAGAGAGGACAGTCATGTAAGGTAGATTCGGGATTACACCTGGCCAGTGTAATTGCGAATTTACATGTACATGTATGTGCTTAAATTGCCCTATTATTCTTGAGTAGTAGTCTTAACTAATTCGTTTTGGTTTGTTTCAGTAATCCAGTATGTCTGAAAGAACCTTGAGGAGTAGATCTGTGCCCGTGGTTGGTACAACTCCAGTTGTGGGAGAGATTTGCGTGGAGGATATCTTTGAGGAGGAACCGGTGAATCCTCCGAGACAAGCGGCCACCCGCAGAAGGGGCGGAGGCCGAGGCAGACCACCGTTGCGAGCTACCTCTCAGACAGTTGGGGCTGGTGTGGCAACCCGCGGAGGGAAGAAGATGCCAACCACCCATCGAGCGAAGAGTGTGGGAGCGCCTGAAGTGCGTGAGCCCCTGCAGCAAGAAAGTGCCGCTTCGGTGGGCGAAGGGAGTCTCGGAC
Source organism: Saussurea involucrata (assembly GCA_033807775.1). Taxonomy (NCBI): domain Eukaryota; kingdom Viridiplantae; phylum Streptophyta; class Magnoliopsida; order Asterales; family Asteraceae; genus Saussurea; species Saussurea involucrata. Next base: position 49,398,552 of record CM066315.1, read on the forward strand.
AACCCGAGGAAAAACCAGAATCAAGCTTTTATGACTGAGGAGAAGTTTACGGCTGAGATGAGTAAATTACAGGAGACCTTGCAAGCGTTGTTGGAAAATCAGATCAAGACTACGTCCGAGGGACGAACTAGAAGTGGGAACGAGACGAGGACTGAGGCGTCTAGCCTACCTCCGACTGTGGTGGGAGATCATTCTTTATCAACTCCAGTAGTGGCTAATGAATCGAAGGCAACAAAGGGATGTACCTTTAAGACTTTTGAATCGTGCAAGCCTCCGACTTTCAGCGGAGAGCGCAATCCAGTTTTAGCTCTAAGATGGATACGTGAGATGGAATTAGCTTTCGACACGAGCAAGTGTGCCGAGGAAGACAGGGTGTTGTTTGCCATGTCTATGCTGAAGGCAGATGCCATTTTCTGGTGGGATATCGAGACGAGAGGTAAGGGTTCTGAGATTGCAAAAACAACTACATGGGAACTATTCACTAAAAGATTCAAAGCTCAGTTTTGCCCAGTGGCGGCCGTTAAGAAGCTCGAGGAAGAATTTCTGGGGTTGGAGCAAGGAACGATGTCAGTCCAGGAGTATACGTCGAAGTTCATTGAGAAAGCTCGGTTTGCTGAACTGTATGTGCCTACTGAGGAGAGGAGCATAGAGAGATACATATGGGGACTGAAGAGCAGCGTGAGAGAGTTGGTGCAGGTGAAAGATCCAGTTACTTTTCAGGCTGCGGTAGATACTGTAGAGCTCATAGAAAAGGAGAAGAATAGGCAGATGACGAAGAGAGTTGGAGACAAGCGGGAATGGGAAGAACCGAATCGCAAAGTTAAGAGGCCGAGCACGCTTAAACTCGAGATGCGGTCGGGGTTCAGACCAAGAGAGAGATCGTGTGGCAAGTGTAATCGAATGCATAAGGGGGAGTGTTTGGCGGATAAGGAAGGATGTTTCAAGTGTGGGAAAACATGACATATGGCACGAGACTGTCGTAGTTCGAGGTCATGTTATCAGTGTGGTTCGCCAGACCATGTCAAGATGGATTGTCCATAGTTAAGAAGAGGATTTGCTGGGGGTCATGGCAGTAGTGGTGGAAGAAGAGATGGAGATAGAAAGGTGGAGCCTGCTCGCGCGAAGGCGAGGGCTTTCCACATGTCGGATAGGAGGCGGTGAATACGCCTGATGTGGTGATAGGTACTTTCCCTATTGACTCAACTTTTGCTAAAGTATTGATTGATTCGGGCGCCAATCGTTCGTTTGTGTCGCCTAATTTTATTCGAAAATTGCAAGTGAAACCCAAGAGGTTGAACTTTGGGTTTGAGGTAGAAGTAGCAGATGATAGTCGAGTCTGGGTGAAAGAGGTCTATGAGGGGTGTAGCATTGATGTTGATGGTCACTTGTTCCCTTTGCGTTTGTACCCTATGGGAATGGGAGAGTTTGATGTGGTTCTAGGGATGGATTGGTTAGCGGAAAATGACGCTAACATAGTGTGTAATAAGAAGTTGATTCGTATCGCCTTGTCTGATAAGAAGGAGGTAGTAATCTATGGGGATCGTCGAGATAGGAAGTCGTGTTTGATATTTATGGCGAAAGCTAGACGATGTTTGGGGAAAGGATGTCTGGGGTATTTAGCTTACGTGCTAAATGCTAAGAAAGAGAAGAAGGGAGTCGGGGATGTACCCATAGTAAATGAGTACCTGGAAGTGTTTCCGGATGACTTGACGAGTCTGCCACCAGATCATCAAGTGGAGTTTAGAATAGATTTAATGCCTGGGGCGGCACCAATTGCGCGTGCGCCGTATCGGCTGGCACCAGCAGAAATGAAAGAAATGATGACGCAGCTGCAAGAGCTACTCGACAAAGGTTTCATTCGTCCAAGCTCATCGCCTTGGGGAGCGCCGGTACTATTCGTTAAGAAGAAGGACGGATCTATGCGGATGTGCATAGATTACCGTGAGCTCAACAAGGTGACAGTAAAGAACAAGTACCCGCTTATGAGGATTGATGACCTCTTCGACCAGTTGCAAGGTGCGAGTTATTCCTCAAAGACAGACTTAAGACCGGGCTACCATCAGCTGAAGGTGAGAGAGGAAGACGTGCCCAAGGCAGCCTTTCGTACAAGATATGGACACTACGAGTTTTTAGTTATGCCCTTTGGCTTGACTAATGCCCCAGCAGTGTTCATGGACTTGATGAACAGGGTGTGTAGTTCGTTGCTGGACAAGTGTGTAATCGTTTTTATCGATGATATCCTAATCTACTCTCGAACCCAAAAAGATCACGAGGAACATCTTCGAGCAACGTTGGAATTGCTGAAGCACGAGACGTTGTATGCTAAGTTCTCAAAGTGCGAGTTCTGGCTAAGAGAAGTACAGTTTCTAGGTCACGTGGTATCGACAGACGGTATCAAAGTGGACCCCGCTAAGATCGAAGCTATTAAAGGCTGGGAGCCACCAAAGGCGCCATCGGAAGTGAGAAGTTTTCTTGGATTGGCAGGCTACTACCGAAAGTTCATTCAGGACTTCTCCCGAATAGCCACACCATTGACCGCGTTGACGAGGAAGAACGTCAAGTTCGTTTGGACCGAGGCTCACGAGGCCGCGTTTGAGAAGTTGAAGGAAAGTCTAAGCAGCGCCCCAATTATGTCGTTACCAGATGGATCTGAAGGATTTGTGATTTACAGCGATGCTTCCAAGCTTGGGTTAGGGTGCGTACTGATGCAGAATGGGAAGGTGATTGCCTACGCATCTCGACCATTGAAAGACCATGAGAGAAACTACCCTACTCACGACATGGAACTAGCGGCAGTGGTGTTCGCTTTGAAGATATGGCGATACTACTTGTATGGAGTAAAGTGCCAGATCTACACCGATCACAAGAGTCTTAAGCATCTTTTCGATCAAAAGGTGAACATGAGACAGAGGAGATGAATGGAACTACTGAACGACTACGACTGCGAAATCCTTTACCACCCGGGTAAATCTATTGTGGTAGCTGACGCGTTGAGTCGGAAAGAGCGAGGATAATTGACCAAAGTGGTGGCCTTCAGAGTCGAGGCGACATCGAGCCTCCTGGACGAGGTCAGGAAGTCTCAAGAGAAGGCGTTGTTAGAAGAGAATATAAAGAGTGAAAGGATCGTTGGGGTTACATCTTTGCTCAGTGTCAATAGTGGTGGGTTGAGGTGTATGAAGGACCGGGTGTGGGTCCCAAAGTTGGGAAACTTGATAGTGAGCATTTTAGAAGAAGCGCATAAGTCGCGATATTCTATGCACCCGGGGACGAATAAGATGTATCGAGACTTAAGACAGTTTTATTGGTGGCCAGGAATGAAGAAGGACATCGCTCACTTTGTGGAAAGATGTGTGACATGTTTGAAGGTTAAAGCAGAACATCAGCGACCTTATGGGGAACTTCAGTCTACGGAGATACCAGTGTGGAAATGGGACAACATCACCATGGGTTTTGTTACGAAGTTACCAAGGACTCCGAAGGGTAACGATGCGATATGGGTGATTGTGGATAGTCTCACCATGTCCGCGCACTTTCTACCAATCAGGGAGTCAGATCCGTTGGAGAAGTTAGCTCGATTGTACATTAATGAGATCGTGTCAAGGCACGGAGTGCCATGATCTATCGTGTCCGATCGTGATAACCGGTTTATGCCGTCGTTTTGGAGAAGTCTTCAGCGAGAGCTGGGTTCGCGAGTGAAGTTTAGCACAACATATCATCCTCAGACGGATGGTCAGAGTGAAAGGACCATTCAAACGTTAGAGGATATACTCCGAGCCTGCGTAATTGATATCAAGGGTTCTTGGGAAGTACATTTACCTCTGGTAGAGTTCTCGTATAATAACAGTTACCACGCGAGCATCCAAGCAGCACCATTCGAAGCTTTGTACGGGCGGAAGTGTCGAACGCCGTTGTGTTGGAACGAAGTGGGAGAAAGGCAGTTAGTAGGACCAGAGATTGTGCAAATGACGGCAAATAATATAGAGCCGATCCGTGAGAAAATGAGGATCGCACAAGATCGGCAAAGAAAGTATGCGAACAGAAGAAGGAATCCTATCGAGTTCCAAGTGGGTGACAAAGTAATGCTGAAAGTCTCGCCTTGGAAGGGAGTAGTACGTTTCGGGAAGAAAGGGAAGTTGAGACCGAGATATGTGGGGCCTTTCATCATTATTGAGCGAGTTGGAGCAATGGCTTACAAGTTAGACTTGCCCGAGGAAAAAAAGGGAGTTCATCCAACGTTTCATGTCTCGAACCTAAAGAAGTGTTTGGCTGAAGCAGATGTGGTTGTCCATTTGGAAGATATCTGTGTCGATGAGAGACTGATGTATACAGAGGAACCAGTAGAGATTGTGGATAACAAGGTCCGAAAGTTAAGGAACAAGGAGATTAGGCTAGTAAAGGTGCAGTGGCAGTTTCATAAAGGCCGAGAGGCGACTTGGGAGGTGGAATCGGACATGAGGTCCAAGTACCCCCATCTTTTCGGCAATGGAATTCCGGGGACATAATTCTTTTGAGGGGGAGGTATTGTAATAATCAAGTTTCCTTTATTAAAGAAATGTAAGATGCGTGGAAGAAATATGAAGTTTAAAGTTTTGAGGGGCCATGATGTAATTTGGTTGAAAGGTATAAAAACCCTCAAGGTTTGCACAAAACCCTAGGTGGGCATCATTTTATTCATTTGCGGCTTGGGAGTATGAGGAGAGCAGGAGAAATCAATTTTGCAATATTCAACTTTGAAGAAGAGGGGGAGGTTTTGTAAGCAATCATTTCAAGGTAATAATCTAAACCCATTTCTTCTCAGCTTCTATCATTTAAGCTTTGGATTTATTGTGTTTGTTAGAGAAATTGGGACTTCTGGGAAATTGTTGAGAGGATGAACTGCCCACTTGTATTCTTAATGATGAGTATGGTTGCCCTATAAAATTTATCTCATGTAGAGGTTCATTTGATTTGAGAGAGTCTATTTGTGGTTGAACTTGTTCGAAGCCGATTTATCGGATGTCATGTTTTCTCCGAAAAATCAAGTTCCGGTATTATAGTTCCGGATTTGTCAAGACCGGGTATGGAGTCCGGAGTGGTATAGGAACCGTAATCCGGATAGGATCTGGTATTGGAACCGGAATCCGGATAGGACCCGGATTAGGAGTCGGAGTCCGGAATTTGATCCGGTAAAGGGGCCGGAGTCCGGAATTAGATCCAGTAGGGGCGGAATCCGGGATTTGATCCGGATCAGGAGTGAGTCCGGGATTTTGGTTCCGGATTCGGTCATTCTGATTAAGTAGGGTGTTGGGGATATGTTCCGGTTATTGGGAGCCTTATTATTCTAAATCTTTTCAATCTCTTAGGTGTTCCATCTAGAAACCGGGAGAGTACGCAAGAAGCACTTTTTACAAGTCGTCAGGTGAGTTTTCTAACTAAAAATGCGTGTTTTTTCGAAGTAAGTAAATGAGTAGAAATGCCATGTTTTATCACATGATTATGTTTGTATGAAAGTTTATTTGAGATGTATGCATACATTGTTATTAGATGTAAATCGGCTAAGTCGGGGGGTGTGGCCCGCCAGTGCTCATACTGTAACACCCGTAATTTTCAGATAGGTCTAATGTCGAATCAGTGTGCAACCGATCTTTAAGAAAAATATGAAAAATAAGTTTTGGGGTTAAATCCTAGATTTTATGGTCTTGTTGGATGGGGAATTCGAATATGAGTCCAACGGTTCTTTTCGGAGCGAAAACGGAGCTATAACGAAGAAGTTACGGACGAAACAGTATCCGACCGACCGACCCAACAGGGAGCCGCACGGCTTTCCACGCGACTTCAAAGTCGCGGGACAAACCGCGGGAATGGTCTGGTGTATTAAGACGCGAATTTCAGCCTCATACTTCAAACCTTCATAACTTTTGCATCCCAACTCCGATTTTGATGATTCAAGTTGCTGGTTTCGTTTTTGAGAGCTCTTCAAGGATCTAGAAAGAGTTTTGAAGTATGATGAATGATCCAAGAGTATTTGGTGGTGGTTGAGGTAAACTTCTCACTTTTCTTCATCTAAGAAGTTAGGGTTTTGGTGTTTTGGTGATTTTTGGATGTTTTATGTTAGGGGAAACATATATAAGTGTTTGGGGATGATTATTTATGGATGGAAGCTTGTGGATCTAGGTTTTTGGAAGTTTTGGGCTTGAGGATTCAAGTTCTTCAAGGGAGCTTACGTTTGGGAAAAAATCTAGATTTAGCCTAAATCTAGGAAGATGAGTTCAAGTTGCTTTGTGAAAACTTTGTACATGCCAAAATGTTTATTTTAAAGTATTTGTGTGCTTCATATGAAATTATCACTTGTTAAGTTAATTAGTGGGTTTTGATTTAATCAAAGTGTTGAACTTTACAAATCTTGTAAAAACACCCACATTTGGGGATTTTGAGTGATTGATGAATAAACCACGAGTGAAAGAGGTTTTGTTAATTTATTGCATAAGTGAAGGTTATTTGGTCAAAATACACTTCTAGTGTTTTGTGATTATGTGATAACTATGATGTGGCACATATTAAAGTGTGAACGTGTGAGTTGGGGATTTTGGTCAATCCGACCATGTGAATGTTTTAAGAGTTGTAAACCTTTATTTTGGGGCCGATGGCCTATTGAGGAATTAAAAGATAAAGATTTTGGGTAACGATGCATTTGGGTTTACGTAACCGTGTGAGTGACACGTATTTAACCAAACATTTATTTTGGCCTTAAAGGCTTGATTTATACTCAAATGAGTCTTTTGAGTGTTTGCCGGTTTTAGTGACTCGAGATGGAGTCTTGGATGTGTTATATGCTTAATTGCATTTTATTCGAATACGTGTCGGTTTAAGTGTTGGTCTTATGTGTGAAGACCGTTTGATGATTTATTCTTAGTACCTTTGGGACTAATGAACCTTAGTGAGTTATATGCATTTTCAAGTAATAAAAGAGTTGCATATACGTGTACATATAGATGCATATATGATTTGACTTCATTGGGAAGGTGGCAATGAAGGGGTTGTGAGATTATCATGCCTCGGAGCGTGTGTTGCATGATGTGAGTTAGATGCATTTCATTTGCATGAATTGATATTGATAAATGATCATTAGATCTTTTGAGCAGAGGGCTCGGTTTTGGACTCAGTTGAGTCTCGAGGGCATTCGCCCGATTTTTTATAAGCTCGACGTGGGCTTGGGGTTTGAGTTGCATGAATTGCATCATATTTGGAGTTTACATGATTTGAATGCATTAGTTATTCTTTTGAGGTCATGTATGATTTTTTAAGTTAAGTAAGCTTGTTTTGGATGGTGGGTTTTCCAAGGTAAAGACCTAGTATGGTTGAACTTGAGGGCTTGGACTAAAGACCTAGTATGGTTGATGTCTAAGAGGGGCTAAAGACCTAGTATGGTTGATGCCAAAGTCGGACTAAAGACCTAGTATGGTTGATGTCTGAGATGGACTAAAGAACTAGTATGGTTGATGTCTAAGATGGGCTAAAGATCTAGTATGATTGATGCCAAGGATTGACTAAAGACCTAGTATGGTTGATGTCATCCGTTTTCCACATCCAAGAAGCTTACCTACATTTATTTAATCGTGGTTTAACTTATGTGTTTGCCACACTCGATGAGATCGGGTCTCCCCCGTCACCGAAGGGTTTTGATTTCGGGTATTTTATCTATTCACATTGTTGAGGTTATATTACATGCATATGGATTGTTTTCCATGACTGATGGGCGGATTTATGTTACATTCTTATTGGATGTTTTAACTGCTGGAGTTTTATTTTATGGTATTTGGATTTTAATACATTTTACGTTTGCGTAAGTTTTGCTTCGTATTATGTTTCCAATGAAAGATTATATGTAAATGGATGGTTTCCATGTCTCACGGGTTGAGTATGTATTGTCAACTGTATTTGAAGGTTTTGCCTAAAACTAGATTTACGAACGTATTTGAGTGGGTTGGGATTCGTAACTCATTTTTGGAAAACGCTTTACACTTTTGGGGAGGATTCCCATGGATTTTGGGTGCGTTGAAAAATGAGTCATTTATGTCATATTTGGGAACTCTTTAGAAATGATAACCTTTGTCGCAAACTTTCATTAGAGATTTATTGAATCATGACTAAAGCTACTAATTTCCGATTTATGATTTTATATAGTCATGATAAAATGCTTGAACTCACTAGGCGTAAACCTAACCCTTTTTATTTGTCGGCATGTGCAACAAGCTCAGGTTGGGGTAGCTCTAGCTACATGTGAAGTGGCGAGTGCTAGTAGAGTGCACGAGAGGTGACTTGATTAGTGAAGTATTCCGCATTTGTTTGGACTAGCAACTTGTGTTGTGTTAAGTGACGCCCGTTTTAAGTTATTAACTGTAGAAATTATGATGTTTTAATTCCGAGGTATTTTGATGAAGGAATTGTAGAAAAGATTTATCTATTTTGGTTATTTTATTGAATTTTAAAGTTAGTTGCTCGTTCCAAATTTGAGGGTGTTACGCATACCGGGGTGTGTGTCCCGTTTATGCCATGGGAAGTGTGACCCAGTAAGGCAGTGTGAGACTGGCACGTTGTCACTTCCGAGTGACTTCAGTGTGCCATTTACATGAGTAGAGTTATCTGAAAGTTTTGTTTAAAGTTGTTATATTTGAAAGTTACAAACTGATTTAAATATATGTTATCAAATTGTTGAGGGAGCTCACTAGAACTCATGGTCTAACCCTCGCATTTTCCAAACTAAACCTTTTCAGGGAAGCAGTTAGTAGGAAGCTTCGGTAAGAGCCAAGAGAAGAATTAGAGTACAGACGCTTCTAGAGACAGTGCCTCACTTTTAATTTATAGACTTATTTCATTCTCAGTTGTGAATAGGTTGTTTCCACCAACCTAGTTTTGAGACAAATGTATTAAATTTTGAGACCGATTTTGAGATGTTCTTCTCAATTTATTATTTTAATTATTTTTATTGTTTTAATTTGTAAATTTGTTAATATGACATGAACTTTTATATTTTATTTTGTTTATAACTCGTTTCAAATGATCTATTATTTTAGTAGGGATGTAATATGACATCCAATGTTTTTTAGACGGCCCTCACATAATCTAAGTTTTTAGTTCTCATTTATTATATATTTTTTATTATTATCATTTGAAATTAATAATTTTGCTTATAACTATTATTTGTTTTATATTATATTTATATTATCAAATTAGACGTTAAGAACGGGGAGATTTGAGATGTGAGGCCCACTTTTGAAACTTTGATCGGGTCTCATCCCAAGAGCAAAAGATAGACCTATGGACACGTGGAACATCATTGACCCTTTGTTTGTAGCATAAACCTATTGGAATTTAAATAGATGAAGCCACAAGCTCAATTAATGCAAATCTTAGACATAATCTTGCAAAAGGAAATTTATCACAAATTCTTGTTCAAATAAATTAAAAGGGTATGCATAACTTAAAGAATATTGGTGGGATCTTGCTCTTGCTCTTGCTCTTGCTTTTCATCATCCTTGGTTCATCTCATTGCACAAGAGATTTTGGTTTTCGATCAGATATTCATTATCCTCAAAGTAAGTTGTTTTTATTTTTCTTCTTTTAACATATGATTCGTGTTTATATACAATCGATCAAAATCCATTTGGTAACATGATTATATAGTGATGTTTATGTACAATCAAATTTGTAAAACACCCCACATCATATGCATTTGAGTGCATCAAGATTTTCAAGAAAAGAAATTGATATATATGATCAAGGATCTTGAATAAATAAACATCAAATCTTGAAAAGTATATAATATATAATGTATGTAATGTGTAGGGTATGAAAAAGTGTTTGGTACACTTGGAGTGGAGTGCAAGTGTTGTGATGGAGCATCAAGTGATGAAAATTGCAAAAGCATATGGGAAGGATCTTGTTCCAAGCTACAATGCCTCCCATGGAAACATCATCATCCAAAAGTTACATCACATATATGAATATTGATTGTTTGTATTTTTATTATTGGCTATTATTTTTTGTTTTAGAATAAATATGGAATTGGAAATAAATAGCGGAAAAATAATATATAAAACGTTTTATACGTGAAAATTATGCCAATATTTATTTCCGTATATCTTTTTCTTTGTTTTTGACTTTTATCTGATTTTTGTGTTTTAGTGTTATGATGTATGAAGAAAACAATTGTATACTTGCATGTAGGGGTGCTCACGGGTTGGGTTGGGTTGGCCGGGTTGAAGACAATTTAACAACCCAACCCAATCACTGCGGTTTGAAAAATCTCAACCCAACCCAACCCAACCCGTTCGGGTTGGGTTGGGTTAGTCGGGTTGAAACTTTTGTTGATCATTTCATCATTTAACTAAGTTATCGTGTCTAAACAAATTACTAAATGTTTCTAAATATTTAAATGTTCAACAGATTAATAAAGCGTCTAGTAAAAGATTGCTTATAAATGTTCAATTTATAAATTGTCTTTTTTCACGGAAAGTGCAAAGGAAGAGAGATGGTAAATGAATTGAAGTATTGGACTTGGACTATTGAATTTGGAGCGCCTTTTTTCACGAGTTGTCGGGTTGGGTCGGTTTGTTTTGAGCCTAACCCGTTATCAACCCAATATATGCGGGTTGGTCAAATATAATATCGATAATACATCGGGTTGGCTCAGTTTAAGTTTTTTTGCCTCGGGTTGGGTTGGGTTGGCCGGGTTGGTCGGAAATTTGAGCACCCCTTGAAATTGTTAAATTGAAGTATCACATAAGACCATGAATGCAGAGATACTAGTTATTATCAAAATATGGAAAAGTTCCTTGGCTCAATCTGCATCGGCACACTAAAGCTTAGAGTCTTCCTTGCTAAAGGCAAGGGCATAAGCTCTAAAATCAATGGCAACAGTTCAAATGTTTTTAATCGTGAGACAAACAGGCATCGGGATATAGAGCATCATAGGAATTTTTGACGGGATGTAGTTAGCCGTGAAGAAAGTAGAACAAGAAGACAAGTTAAACAACCGAATTACAATTTTGGAAAATCCAATCAGATGGGTTACGAGTCCTCTAGGTTTCCCGTTTCTTTCTAAAATGGGAAAGAAGATCAGATTGGGTTAGAGGAAGACGGGGGAATGTCGAATTCCTCAAGTCGTGTTTAATGAGTGAAGTGAATATATTTAGTCGTTGGTCGATATATGCCTCACCGAAGGTTTGGAATTGCATGAACACAAGTGGATTCATGGTAACCAAGTGTTGCTAAAGTTTAGCGATGGCGCAACGGCTCATGGTATTCACCTCTGGTTAAAAACTGAGAAGATGGGATCATAATTTCAGGGCTAATTCTCGTATGACTTGGATCCGTATTTCTGGGTTCCCGTTCACGGTTGGTGTGAAAACAACTTTAAATCTAATTAGCACTAACACTTGAAATTAAAAGACATTAAATTCTACACTAAACTATCTAAAATGGTGAATACTGATTAGGACCTTTCAAAGTGGGATTTGTCCAATTCAAACATTACTTTCATCCCTCTTTCAAGGAGACGAAAACCTTTCTTAATTAATGGTCGCGACCGCGAGTATATGCCAAAATCAAACAGAAGGTTAGCTCGCGCTCTGATAAGTGCCAATTTTATATACATTTTATATCAAATTTACCTTAAAAATAATGTTAATTAGATGTTTAAAATAACCCTATTAATTTGAGTTGATATTTATTTGTGAGGAGCCAAGCTGATGCAAAAAGCTGGTTTTGAGATGTTCCGTGGGCATTCAGTGCCCACTGCGGGCACTCTTGAAGTACACCACCGCCCAAAGAGTTGCAACTTGATCAAAATGATGTGGTGCATTAGGATGAAGATAGGGTGGCACACTTTTCAAGCTCCATCACATTTCCTATAAATAGAAGAAGTGAAGTTGAAGAAAATCGTTCATCAATCTTCTCTCCTTTCTTTTAGAATAGTTTAGTTTCTCATTTCTCAAGTTATTTACTTTCCATATTTTATTTCTCGTATTAACCTTTATAAAAGTAGTTACTTCGTAATTCTTTTCTTTTATTATGTCTTTTACTTTTAGTATGAGCTAACCACCTCTTTGGGTGTGTGTGTGAATTAAACGTGAGACTAGTACGCGACACTTGGATGTTGCCATTATTTCTAACAATGGTGACTTTACGGGCACTTTGTAGGACCGGTCTATAAAAATCCACTTTCGAGAGACCGGGCTTTTTATAGACATTCGTACTACAAAGTGACTAACCAAGTCGTCACTACAACCATCTAAAGGAAAATTACACCCATACCCATTCTTTAATTTAAAATACATTTCATATTTTAGAATTACTTCACCAATTCTCAAGCTTTGTAAGTTTATTTCGATTTTCTAGCAATGGGTACGTAATCCACTTTGAAAGCTTGGATGTGTTAAGATTTAATTAGGTTTTTAACATCATTAGAATTCATTTATGTAACCTGTAATAACCAAGGTTTTTATTTTGATGGAATAAGAATTTATGTGGAAAAAGATGATTTCTCTAACCTTGTGGGTTAAATTGTAAAAGTTAGGAAGAGGGTATAAAACCCTCAAGTTTGGCTCAAAACCCTATTCTCTTTTCATTTTGGTGTAAATTGGAGGCTGCTACACAGAGAGCAAGTGTGTGAGAAGGTGATTGTGCGATTGAGAAGAAATCAAGAAGTTGCTGACTGGGGATAGCTAATTCATCAAACTCTTCAAGGTAAACATCCAATCTTAATCCCTTTTATCACTTATCAAATGGATCTTTCTTGAGTAATATTGATTTTGAGACTATTGGGATTTTAGAGTGAGTTTTGATGAAATAAATGTTTAAGGATGTTTTAATCTTGGTTATAGATGTTCTTGTATTCATCTATCGCTTATTTGAAAGCCTAAAATGGATTAGGATGTTAAGATGAAGCGATTAGATGGATGGTGCTCGACCAAAACCCTGCGTGTCCGGAAATCGCCCAGACCTGGGTGAAGTTTCTGGATAGGTCTTTGTCCAGGTGTTGCTTCCGGACAGACTGTGTCCGGATGATGTTTCCGAGTGTTTCCGATTGGCGTGTTTTCCTGACAGTTGATGTCCGAATAGTGTTTTCCCGAATAGAGATGTCCGGATAGTGTTTCCAGGTAGAATCCGAAAATGGGTTTTCCAGGCAGTGGGTCCGGATAGTTGATGTCCGGAAAGTGGATATGGATGTTGCGAATCCGGATGAGAAGAATATGTCTTAAACTATTAGTTAGGTATTTGGGGAAGTTTCAGTCGAGTGACTTATCACTCTCGTTTTCCATTCAAAGCGTAGGTGTTCGATTTAAGAAGCTGAGACTAAAGTAAGAAGGTTTAAGCAGGACAACAAGTGAGTCCTTCTAACCAAATATTTTACCAAGTGTGTTTATGTACGCAAATACTTGTTTAAACTGCATATTTTACTTAATGTTGTTAACATGCATATTGGTGTGATTTTAAAGGTGTGATTACTTGAGTGCGGGCATGCGATGGCTTATGGTGTGTATATGGGGGCGTGTCCCATAAATAATATATATATATATATATATATATATATATATGAATTTGTTTCATATAATTTATCAAGGGCGGGTGTGTACCCTAACACGCTGTCACGAGTGTGGGTGGCCATATCGTGGGCCATCAACATACGTCGTTTGTGTGCATATCATGATAAAGGTGTGATGTTTATAATTCCTTATAAAATTCTTTATAAATTGTGTTATTTGTATCGTGGACATGTAATTGAGGGAACTCACTAGACCTCATTGTCTAACCCTCGTTTTTCAAAAACTAAACCATTTTCAGGTAAGCGCTTAGTAGAAGGCTCTAGTAAGGGCAAGGAGAAGGCGTGAGCGTGAAGTGCGGGACTAGAAGGAAGTCATTAGATTTAGTATGCCAAACTTAGTACTTTAAAATCTCAGTTGTGTAACAGGTTGTTTCCGCAAACCTTGTTATGTATTCGTATGTTTTGATAGTATTTTAGAGCCATTTCGGCGAGCTATTTAATCCTTGTTTATTAAGCTTTATTTTTTAGTTGAGTTGTTACATAACCTTTGATTACATTGTTCTTCGAGTTTTTGTTAATTATTTCGAGTTGGATCCCTCGTTTTCTTTAATTTAAGCTCGAATAGCTTGTTAATTCTTTGAATCCGTAATTGCTCATTGATTTAAATAGGTAGCAACGAATATCTATATTCGACATTTTATTGAGTTATAGTGTTGTAAGGTTACATAAGTTGATCGTAATGATCGGCTTCGATTATTAGTCAAGGGTGGTAAGTTGGTTGAATTTTAATGTGGCTAGCATTTGAATCCAAGTTCCGTGACTTGATTTATTTAGCTAGTTAGAGGCTAGTCATCGAGCTTCTCGTGATAGTCATGTTTTTAGAATCAACATAACTTTGGTGCGTATCATAGTTTAGAACCACTCTGAATTCCTTTGAAAGAATATTGCCGATTAAGTCTCTAATACATTATCCAAGCAAGTAGTTGATTTCTACTCAGTGCTAGAATTCGTTTTATTGAAATTTTAAATTCTTATTTGGTTGTTGCATGTTTAGATTTTTTTTAAAGATCATCCTCCCCCCTTTATATATAATGTTTTCGATGAGTTTGCGCGTGATTACGTCTTGGACTCGCGGTTAACACCGAGTTCCTGAGAAGACGACCCTACTTACCATTATCACAATTTGTTGTGTTTTAGGGGTAATAGGAGTAAATTTATAAATCTTATTATTTGCCGGATTCGACACCCGTCAAATTTTTGGCGCTGTTGCCGGGGACTCGGCAAGTTTAACTGTTTATATAAATTTATTTATTTATTTTATTTTTATTTAAAAAAACGACTACGGGGATTATTAAACGCACCCAAAAGTCGTGTTTGATGAGTGTCAGTAGCTACTGCGCTCAAGGCGTCGATTTGAGATTGCAAGCTAGGGGCGTGCGGCTCTTGATCATGCGCTTCCCTCGCGGATTGTGGTAGGGGAAAATGCCAGTCAGTGTCAGCAGTCACATGAGTACGTGCAGGGCATGGGAGATAGGTGTGGTGTGTGCGATAGTGCGGCAGATGTTAACGCCAAAAATCACCCAGATGATAACTTAAGGTCGATGTGGAACTTCTAACAACTAAAGAAAGGGATCTCAAGACCAATCAACACAATCGCAAAAAAGGTAAATAAGACAAGAGAATTGGTGACGTGGAAAACCAAACAAGGGAAAAAACCGCGATCGACTTGTGAGAGTCGACGGTGCACTACGGTCGCCAAACAGGGGCGAAAGTCATTTGGTAACCAGTATTTTGTGTACAACCGATTACAATAAGAGTAAAAACAAACTTAATCGTAAGATAAAGTTGTGCGTCGTGCGTAAATTGTGCGAAATAAGTTGTAGTCGTGCGATTCGAACTGTTGTCGTGCGAAGCTTGCGTTAGCGATACGTGTTCGAATGCTTAGATTATCACTGTTGTATTGCGTAGAGATATAGGAGAGTTGAGTTCAGATGTTGGATGTTGCGATGTTTAACTTGATCCGATGTGTATCGATGTGTAACAGATAGATGTTTGATGAAATGTGAACAGGCCTTTATATAGCTTCTGTCGGCATTAAATGTGTCTTGATGACCTGTTTGTAACCGTTGTTGGGTCTTTTAATGTCATTAAGAGCTCGTCCGTTACTGGCTGTTGTACCATGATTACTCGTGGGCTTGCATTAATGAACAAAAGAAATGGATGTTGACTGTTAACGGTTAGTATAATCGTACGACCGTCTTGAGTGTTGGACGTCATACGACCATCATGAAAAGTGTACGACCAAATATTCGATTGTAAATAACCTACAAGACCTTATCTTAACACAAGAGTGATCTTACATAAATGTCATATGAGTTTTTCATCGTCGGTCGTGAGGTGTGAATTTTTACCCAAACAAATGGTGAATACTGATTAGGACCTTTCAAAGTGGGATTTTTCCAATTCAAACATTACTTTCATCCCTCTTCCAAGGCGACGAAAACCTTTCTTAATTATAAACCAATTATTTCTATATCGATTAATCTAAAAAGAAGCATTAAGATAGACAAAGTATTCCCAAATAACCAACACATCTATTTTCATGATGTAACATCCTGAATTTTCAATAATAGTAATTTAATGAGAATTGGGATCTAATTGTATTTTGGTTTAAAACCTTGAATTATGTTGTAATTTATAATTCAATAGGGTTAAAATACAAGGGTTTAAAGTTTGGTGTTGTTTTGAGAAATAATGGAAACTTGGAGGTGTAAGTGGTCATTTGTGAAAAGTGTGTATGAATAAATAGCAGAAATTAGATATTTTTTGGTATTCTTTTTGTTTGGGTCGATTTAGAAGGCAGAGAGAAAGAGATAGAGAAAAAGAGGAAAAAGGGAAGAAAGCTAGATTTGTCATCAAATTGGTAAGGAATTTATCATGTGTTTTGATGAAAATTGTTGTAGCTATAGAGTTGTAAACGAATCTATGTTGTGATTAGGTTTTCAAAATCGTTTACAACAGATTTGGATTGAATTTGTGCAGCAAAGTGGGTTTTACATCAAAAAGGTGAGTTCATTTGTTGTTTGCTTAAATCAGTGTTTATATGTTAAATTAAACCTTGAAATAGTTGTATAAACTGTTTGTGGACTGTATGGGATGGTCTGGAATGAACTGAACCGAACAGACATCGAATTAGGTCGATTTTTAAGCTGCAGGTCGAAGGTTTCCGGATAAAACCATGTATCCGGAAACCGTGGTGATGAATGTCTCCGGACGCAGCAAAGTATCCGGTAAGTATTGTTTTCTTGTAAGTTTCCGGATGAATATAGTTACCGGATGGTATCCGGATTACCTTGGTTTCCGGGTGTCATCCGGATTAGTGAAATACCCGGAAAGTTGATGTATCCGGAAAGACGAGGGTATCCGGAAAGTTGATGTATCCGGTAAGTCTTGGGTATCCGGAAAACTTGTGTTGTCCGGATAGTTTAAGGTGTCCGGAAACTGGTACTGTCCGGTCATTTTTGGAGTACTCAGTAACTTTAGGACTTGCTGACTTCTAAACTGGTACGGTTTAGGAATTGAAATGCAGTTCTAGTGGCCTAAACATACTTACAGCTAAATGGTAGGTTGTTAGACTTAATGATTGTTCTAGTTTGATACTAGGCAGGTGTGTAGTACTAATGGTTATGTGCACGTGGAATAGATGAAGATAGTCATTATTCTGATGTGTGTGGTACTAATGGTTATGTGCACGTGGAATATATGAAGATAGTCATTATTCTGATGTGTGTGGTACTAATGGTTATGTGCACGTGGAATAGATGAAGTTAGTCATTATTCTGATGTGTGTGAGAAACCCTGGAATAAACGTAATTCCCGGTTTCTAAGGAAGAAGAGGGATTGACATAAGTAATTGTAATCTCTACTTCCTTTTCTAAGAAATGGGCATGTGTATATTGCGATTTCTTAGGTGGGAGCATTAATCTAGAATCTGAGAAAGATTCGTAGTGTGGCTCTGGAATAGGATATGTACAGAAATGGGCATGTGTATATTGCGGTTTCTGGAATAGATGTGTACGGAACTGGGCATGTGTATATTGCGATTTCCAGAATAGAAACATTACTCTAGAATCAGTGCAGATTCGTAGTGTAGCTCTGAGACATGATATGATGATGGAATGTGTGTCAGTCATATTCATGGGATTGGATGAAAATCGTGTTAACGGAATAGAGTTATACGTATGGTAAGAAAAAGGGTAATCAGGTTTGTTATAACTTGTTTACATTGATTTTGCAAATAATATTATGGAAACGAATGTTCTCACTAGGCGTTGGCCTAATCGTTTCAAATGATGTTTTCTTACCAGGTACCGGCTTGGGAAAATAAATGGTTGTGGGACGAGCGTTTTGGAATAGCAAGGAAGTCCATTAACAGAAGGAGATTTTGAGGGATTGCTTAGATAACTTAGTAAATATGATTATAGTAACATAATTAGATTAATAAGTTATTTGTAGAATCCTGTATCTGTAAATGTACTCTTGAGGATTAATTCACTTGCTATTTTTGTAAATTTGAAGTTTATATTATCATAACTTGTGGAAAAATTGAAGTTCAAATTAGCCTGGAATTTGGGGCGTTACAATATGGTATCAGAGCAATAGTTTAAGTGAACTAAGTATGCTGAGGAGGTACTTAGACTTAAGCTGAGACGAATTAAGTTATGATATGTGAGAAAGGGGTAGAAGTACTAAGACGAGATAGTCTTAGAGTCAACAGAAATACGTGAATTTAGTACTGTAGCAATGGCAACGAGAATTCTCATGTAAAGTATGTTCGCAATTTCAATTAGCTACTGTTATTATGAATATGAGTTACACGAGCATACTTGTTTCTAAATTGTCACAGTGACTAATGATCGGTAAAGTACGTTTTGTATGTCTATACTCGTATAACCCTTTCTTAGGGTTATCTCGTTGTGTTATAGTAGAACGATGGTGGATACGCCACCAGGGTCCTTCAATTTTTGGAGATCAGATCAGTAAATGATTGGGGGTTGGAAAGACAACCTGGAACTGACGGGACTCATGAAAGTCCGTCGAGGCAACTTAATAGTATAAAATGGTTGAGTAAGTGGGCCATGGAATGCATGTATAGTAAGTGTTACAAAGCTGAGAGGGCGACCACTGGTCGGAAGTAGAGTGTCAATGATAAGTCGCGTGAGTAAAACGATTGACCTTGTTTGAGTGAGTAGCCTTCATTTGCGAATAGAGTTTTATGTATGGTGTCCTAGTGTGTGTTACATGAGTTTTTATGATTTCAAAACAAATGCATAGACAACAATTTTAGTCAAGGTTGAGTCAGCATGTGCAAGTATGTATTTAAAGGAAAAAGCAATTCCATTTACGGCGCACAATGAAATTTTGAGTTTAGCAATTTGCAAAATATTTTGTATTTTACATGAAAAGTTGAATGGTAGCAAAAAGGTCAAGAAAGCGTTGGCCAGCAAAACTTTTTATTACCAAAACGAGCATTAACTTGATGATATTATATAAACGAATGTGAGAACCGACTAGCTTACTTCGCGTCGGTAACTTTCTTTTAAACTTTTGTCGCATGAAAAGATTTTCATTTTATTACTATCGTAACAATATCGTTTGGTTGAGAAAGATTAAGTGTTACGGAAAGTTGTATGCAAACGATTTTCGAGATCGTTGTGCAGTACATGGAATTATGAGAATGTTGGGGTCATTGGTACCCAAGTTGTTCCTTGTATTGTTCTTTAAAATGAGAAAATGTGCGAAATGATTCATTTATCAAGTTGTCATGCATGAAGGCTATGAACTCACTAGGTCATAGAGTATTACACTATATGCTGAGAAAGAACTCCGAAAGTGAAGAGGTGTTGGATAAATCATGGGAGAATGTTTGTAGTTTTGGAATTTGTGTTCAAAGACGAAAGGTGAACAGTGGGAGAGTCGAAAGTGGATTTTAGTGTCGGATGTAGGAGGGTCTGTACCCTTTGTCCGATGACTAGAAATTCAGTTGCCGAGGGACGATTGTGTCCGGAGGAAGGACTAGAAGTCGTCAATGTGATGGAATAGTGTGGTGAGACAGAAAGGAAACATCCTTGACGTCAAATAAGAATTTCTGGTGATCTTGTGATATTAACGTTGCACAAATAAATTGGAAATGAAGACAATGGGGTGTGAATTAGATTATGATATGTTGAAAGGATTAGGTTCAGTTAGGGACCCTTGTTAAAGAATAGGTTAAGGAAGTATTGATAGGTCGACTATTGACTTTGAAGTCGGCACTTGTGTAAGGTGTATGAGGCCTTTTGCCTGTCACAGGGTGCGGTCTGGGTGCGTCCCGCGTATGCCTGTGCGGGCAGGAACAAAACCGTGAGCGGTGCCGGCATGCTGTTATGCAGAGGGTATGCGCAAAGCGGACAATATCGTGTACGGTGGACTGGGGATGTTACAGAATGGTATATATTTTGTGAAACACCCACTTTTGGGGGAAATTGAGTGATTGACGAATAAATCGCGAGTGAAAGAAATTTTGAGTAATTTATTGCATAAGAGAAAGCTACGTGGTCAAATTACGCTTTTAGAGTTATTGTGGTTGTACAATATTTATGATGTGTTATATGCTTAATTGCACTTTATTTAAATGAGTGTCGTTTTAAGTATTGGTCTTTTGTGTGAGGACCGTTTGATGATCTTGTATTCTTAGTACCTTTGGGACTAATGAATCTTGGTGAGTAATATACATTGTTGAGTATAAAAGAGTTGCTTATACGTGTATGTATAGATACATATATGATTTGACTTCATTGGGAAGGTAGCAATGAAGGGGTTATGAGATTATCACGCCTCGGAGCGTGTATTGCACGATGAGAGTTAGATGTATTAAATTGCATGAGTAGAGGTTGATAAATAATCATTAGATCCTTTGAGCAGATGGATCGGTTTTGGACTCGGTTGAGTATTGGGAGCATTCGTCTGGTTTAAATAAGCTCGACGTGGGCTTGGGGTTAGAATTACATGAATTGTATTATAAGTGAAGTTTACATGATGTGAATACATTGGTTATTTTGAGGTCATGTATGAATGTTAAGTTTTGAATCAGAAGATTAAAAGTTAAAGGACCATCGTGTAGGGGTGTTAGGATAGTGAAAGGCTGTTGTTTTAGATAAGCGTTTTCTTGCAGTGTGGATGGTTTATAAAGGATGAATTATTAGGCACAAACGAAGCGAGTGTATAGACTATGCCGATCTGTGAGGGATTGTGCCCTGTCTATGTATTGGTTTGGAATCACGAAGAGCTAGCAGGAAACAAGTAAGTTGAAATTAATTAGAAACCGCGAGTTGTGGTTCAACTAAAGTTGGGGAGGATTATAATTGTGAAATAGACTCAATTAATCATGCAGGAGAACATGAATGTACGTTTGAATTGTGTACAAATGACCATGAGAGACATGGTCTGCTGTGAGATGTTATGGGTGGAAAATGTACGAACGAGTAGTGGCATCAAGTGCCAAGATAAGTGTGTCAACTAGTATGTAATGTGAAGTTAGAAAGAGGAAGCATCCGATGGAAGTCTTTTCGGGGATTTCAGATAAAGAGTACGATTTTGTCAATAAAATTGTTGGAGTATGTGGTTTGTAAGATGGTGTAGTGATATGGCTAATATCGGAATAGAATGGCGGAAAAGTAGTGGGTGTTTATCCAAAGCGATGTTGGTTGTGCGAGTCGCTAGGTAAGTTTATGTTCTTGAATCATTGGAAGTTAACGAAGATGATGGATATGTTAGTCATAATGTGATGTAAAAGATGCAAAATCCTTAAGGAAGATGAGTTGCTTCTTATGTGTGAAAGAATTGTCCGAGGAAGTATTAGTTGTAGATTAAAGAATGTGTAGTAACTTGGGACGGTATGTCGTTTCAAGATAACTTAGTTGATTGCCTTAAGTTAGAATTTTGGTACAACTGTTTGGTTATGTATAGTAATGAGAAAGTCTTATCAGTATGTGGGAAAAGTTGGGAGAAAGAGACAAGTAATGTTTGAAGGGTAGTACTCCATGCTAACGTGGGAAGAAATGATAAAAAGATCGGACCTAAGAATGTAGTTATACTACAGGTTCAATGGAATTATCACCCTTGTTATACAACACTTTAGTATTTGGTTACAATATGGTCGCATAGTGCGATAGTGGTGTGAGGAAATGGTAGCACTTTGTACTAAAGAAACGTGTGAGTCATGGATGTAACAAAGGTTTGTCGTATTTATCAGAGTATTCAAAAGTGGTGAGTATACTCAATTTAAGGTGAGTATAGATTTTCAAGCAGTAGATGGTAATGTTATTTTGAGACCGGAGATCGAGTTACGGTTAATGTCGGTATGGTAGACCAAGAAATAGTCGGGTAAAGATTTGATGATGAACAGTGACTCTAAGGAGGTTTGCAAATCCAAGTTGGGGAGCGGATGCTAATAAAAGAGTTAAGGTTCAGAAAGTATGAAAGGATGAATTCTTGTTCTTTCTGGACTTTTAACTGTGATTAAGTATGTAAGACTTAAAGGGAAGAGATGTACAAAATATTTCATGTTGGTATGATGTGATTTCTTTTACTAAAGTAAGAGTGGATGAGAAGAATTAATGTGTGGAAGAACCAGAGGCAATTTTGGAAAGATCGGTTAGAAAGCTACGTAATGGCAAGGAAGTAGATATGATGAAAGTACAGTGGAAACACCATCGAGGTGCTAATGTGACTTTAGAGTCGGAAGAGAATATGAAAGATAGGTATCCCCATCTGTTTACCTGATCTTGATTTCGAGGACGAAATCATTTTCAAGTTGGGGAGTATTGTAACATCCTGAATTTTCAATAATAGTAATTTAATGAGAATTGGGATCTAATTGTATTTTGGTTTAAAACCTTGAATTATGTTGTAATTTATAATTCAATAAGGTTAAAATACAAGGGTTTAAAGTTTGGTGTTGTTTTGAGAAATAATGGAAACTTGGAGGTGTAAGTGGTCATTTGTGAAAGTGTGTATGGATAAATAGCAGAAATCAGATATTTTTTGGTATTCTTTTTGTTTGGGTCGGTTTAGAAGGCAGAGAGAAAGAGATAGAGAAAAAGAGGAAAAAGGGAAGAAAGCTAGATTTGTCTTCAAATTGGTAAGGAATTTATCATGTGTTTTGATGAAAATTGTTGTAGCTATAGAGTTGTAAACGAATCTATGTTGTGATTAGGTTTTCAAAATCGTTTACAGCAGATTTGGATTGAATTTGTGCAACAAAGTGGGTTTTACATCAAAAAGGTGAGTTCATTTGTTGTTTGCTTAAATCAGTGTTTATATGTTAAATTAAACCTTGAAATAGTTGTATAAACTGTTTGTGGACTGTATGGGATGGTCTGGAATGAACTGAATCGAACAGACATCGAATTAGGTCGATTTTTAAGCTGCATGTCGAAGGTTTCCAGATAAAACCATGTATCCGGAAACCGTGGTGATGAATGTCTCCGGACGCAACAAAGTATCCAGTAAGTATTGTTTTCTTGTAAGTTTCCAGATGAATATAGTTACCGGATGGTATCCGGATTACCTTGGTTTCCGGGTGTCATCCGGATTAGTGAAATACCCGGAAAGTTGATGTATCCGGAAAGAGGAGGGTATCCGGAAAGTTGATGTATCCGGTAAGTCTTGGGTATCCGAAAAACTTGTGTTGTAAAGGTGTCCGGAAACTGGTACTGTCCGGTCATTTTTGGAGTACTCAGTAACTTTAGGACTTGCTGACTTCTAAACAGGTACGGTTTAGGAATTGAAATGCAGTTCTAGTGGCCTGAACATACTTACAGCTAAATGGTAGGTTGTTAGACTTAATGATTGTTCTAGTTTGATACTAGGCAGGTGTGTAGTACTAATGGTTATGTGCACGTGGAATAGATGAAGATAGTCATTATTCTGATGTGTGTGGTACTAATGGTTATGTGCACGTGGAATAGATGAAGATAGTCATTATTCTGATGTGTGTGGTACTAATGGTTATGTGCACATGGAATAGATGAAGTTAGTCATTATTCTGATGTGTGTGAGAAACCCTGGAATAAACGTAATTCCCGATTTCTAAGGAAGAAGAGGGATTGACATATGTAATTGTAATCTCTACTTCCTTTTCTAAGAAATGGGCATGTGTATATTGCGATTTCTTAGGTGGGAGCATTAATCTAGAATCTGAGAAAGATTCGTAGTGTGGCTCTGGAATAGGATGTGTACAGAAATGGGCATGTGTATATTGCGGTTTCTGGAATAGATGTGTACGGAACTGGGCATGTGTATATTGCGATTTCCGGAATAGAAACATTACTCTAGAATCAGTGCAGATTCGTAGTGTAGCTCTGAGACATGATATGATGATGGAATGTGTGTCAGTCATATTCATGGGATTGGATGAAAATCGTGTTAACGGAATAGAGTTATACGTATGGTAAGAAAAAGGGTAATCAGGTTTGTTATAACTTGTTTACATTGATTTTGCAAATATTATTATGGAAACGATAGTCCTCACTAGGCGTTGGCCTAATCGTTTCAAATGATGTTTTCTTACCAGGTACCGGCTCGGGAAAATAAAGGGTTGTGGGACGAGTGTTTTGGAATAGCAAGGAAGTGCATTAACAGAAGGAGATTTTGAGGGATTGCTTAGATAACTTAGTAAATCTGATTATAGTAACATAATTAGATTAATAAGTTATTTGTAGAATCCTGTATCTATAAATGTACTCTTGAGGATTAATTCACTTGCTATTTTTGTAAATTTGAAGTTTATATTATCATAACTTGTGGAAAAATTGAAGTTCAAATTAGCCTGGAATTTGGGGCATTACACATGATGTGATAAAAATCATCAATTACTTATCCCAAGTTAAAACCAAATTTCAATTTAAATCTCAACTGTTAAATTCAACAACCCCAACTTCCATTAGTCGGCTAATCAAAGACCATTTCATCAATAAATCGTTTACTTAAAATAACCAATTGACACAAATCAGGTCCTTACCAATATTCACCTTAAACTAAAAAAATTAACCACATAAATCAAGGAAACATGAAATTACTAAGAATCAACCAAGCAAAAATGGAGAAAACAACATATTAAACCAAAAACAAGGTTAAACAAGGACTAATCTATGAATAAAACAATTTAGAAATGATAAACACATAAACCCTAGATCTAGATTATCAAGAACATCAAATACTGATAAAATCTAGTTTAGAAAGCATAAACTCTAACCCAAAACTAAAGAAGAACAAATTAATAAAGCTATATAATCAATCATAGCCAAAATCAGAGAAAATGTAAAAACCATGAAATTACTTGAAGAATCTAGAACTACAAATCAAATAGTTGCAAAAAATTGAAATTAAATATCAAAGCTCAAAGATCCAAGCTATAAACACAAATTAAGAAAGGAAAGAAAGCATAAAAGGAAGAAGGAGATACAATTACTCTCTAATTCATAGATTGATGCTCAAAAATCGAGTTCATCCATGGCCATAGCTGTAAATCCAGAGTTTGTAAGCTCCAATCCCAAAAATTAGCTAAAGATCTACACTAATACGTAATGGAAACCCTAAAAATGGTAAAGAGTAGCGATAGGGGTCTCTGCCCAAAAAGAAAGCACTAAAAAACTTAAATAGCCAGACCCAAATGACCAAAATAGCCCTTGTCTAGAGACAGAAAAACGTGACAATAGCGTCGCTCGCGGGCGCGCTCTTTAATGCTCGCGGCCGCGAGTAGTGAAAATTTGACGGCATCCAGATTTCTTCTTGCTCGCGGCCACACAGCCAATCACTCGCGAGCATGAGCAACTTCCAACTTCTTTTTTTCATCTTTTACGCTTCCTACAATGCTTGCACTTCTTCCCTTCCTTTCTTCATCGGGTCCAAACATACCTGCACACTGAAAATACTCGCAGAAAACGTGAATATACCTGCAACGAAGTGATAGGCATTGACAAGAGAAAAACTAAACAAAAGGGTAATAAAAATGCACGAGACACGCTAGAACCGGGCATAAAAATGATGCAAAATATGCTATAAAATGAGAATAAAACATTCCAAACAAATTCCATATGCAACAATAATTCGCATAAATGATGACCTTGTTGGACTTGGACCCATTAATCCTCATTTGGGGTCTTTGGCAAGGAGAGCCTCTCTCTCCTTACTTGTTCATCGTATGCATGGAAGGTCTTTCTGATTTTATGAAGCATGAGAACGCTACTGGCCGAATCTACGGTTATCAGGTTGCTATGGGTTCCTCCCTCATTACTCTTCTTTTTTTTGCGAACAACACTTTTGTTTTTTTCAGGGCCTCGATCGATGAAATTCGTCGAATCAAACACATCCTCTCGACTTACGAAGCTGCTTCTGGACAGGCTATAAATTATGCCAAGTCTGGGATTATGTGTAGTAACAATCTAGCACCAGATCACATACACATGTTCTCTTGCATCCTTGATATTGACAAGATTCTCGATACGAAAAGGTATTTGGGTCTCCCCACTTTGGTGGGTTGGTAAAAAAAAACATATTTCGGCATATTCGTGACCAACTTTGGCAGACAATGCAGAATTGGAGGAAATGACTTATTTCTCAGGTGGGACGGGCCACGCTTATCAAGGTAGTGGCTCAGGACATCCATGTGTATTATATGAGTGTCTTTATTCTCCCCGAGTCTACCATCAAGGAGCTCGAAAGGATGTTGAACTCCTTTTAGTGGGGTTAAAAATCTGATGGCTCGCGTTCGATAAATTGGCTCTTATGGGATAAGATCCGCGTTCCAAAAAAATTGGCGGTTTTGGTTTTCACAAATTTACCGCCTTCAACGTAGCCATGTTGGGGAAACAAGGTTGGAAGCTAGTGTCAAATCCCTCTTCCCTCGTTAGCATAATTTTCAAATCCAAATATTACCTCAAGGGGATTTTATGGAGTCCCGTCTGGGAAACTCCCCAAGTTTCATATGGAGAAGTATCTACACTCGCAGTTGGTACTCTAAGATGTCTACGTTGGAAGGTGGGTGATGGCAGAACTATCAAAATATGGCGTGACCCATGGCTTAGAAATGATAGGAATTTTAAATTGGAGACTCCTTTGGATACTCAAAGATCTGATATATGTGTTTGCGACTTGATTAACACGAGCTCCTTATCTTGGAATGCGGAACTAATTAATTTCATAGAGATTCTCCACTCGGGTCCGAGATTGCATTCTCAATTTACCTCCTCCCACTACGTCGGGTCCCGACAAAATCATTTGGCACTGGTCTTCCAACGACAGTTGTTCTATTAAATCTTGCGACAGAGTTATTTGGAACGACTAGTTGCGAAGTCCCAGTTTTTCATTGAAGGTGACTGACAACGTATTTGGAAAGCCAACGTGCCATACAAAGTAAGACTTTTTGCTTGCCGTGCTTTTCGAGATGTACTTCCCACCCATCTTAATTTTTAGAAGAGAGGAATACGTATGTCCCCGTTTTTCCCTTTATGCGATAGCAATGTGGAAATTTTTTGGCACACTTTTGTGGGATGTCCTTCGCCAACTCTAGTGTGGGTGGAGGTGGGTCTTTGGAGCAAGTTAGATCGATTTGCGAGAGAGGTGGATTCTTTTGTCGATCTTGCTTTCAGGATGCTTAGAGAATGCAAGAAGCATATTGGTGACCAGTGTATTATGGTTTTATGGGGCCTTTGGCAACGAATAAATGACATTATTTGAAACAACGTGTCTCGTTATCCGAATTCAGTCATCCGACGTGCTTTATTTGTTCTTACGGATTGGACTCAGGCTCGAGGCTTATATCCGTCCGACGAGAGCCCAACAAAGTATTCATGCTTCAATAAATGGCATCCTCCGAGACAAAGATTTAGCAAATGTAATATCAACGCCGCCACTTTTGTGAGTAATAATTATGCTGGCTTCGAGGCCATCATTCGAAACGCTAGAGGCGAGTTCCTCCTGGCCAAAGCTACTCCTATTAATTTCCTTCCTCATGTTCTCTCTAGATTAGAGAACACATCATTAGTAAGCATAGAAGTGTATTTAGCCCACACCTAATTAATTTAAATACACACAATTGTTTACATAAGTATATACATACTTTTCATAGGTTATTAATTAGTCATTAACAAAACAATTCAATTTGTTGTATAAACCCATTTTTTGGATTTGTTTGAATACATAAAAACTGGGTTTTCCAAGGACCATTACAAGATTTGTCCACGTCAGGCCCACACATTAAATAAGAAAAATAGGTATATTAATAGAGACAAAAAGTATAAATCGGGCATTTGGTCTAGTGGTATGATTCTCGCTTAGGGTGCGAGAGGTCCCGAGTTCAATTCTCGGAATGCCCCTACTTTTTTAAATTCTATATGTGGAAGTACACAATTGCTAAATTCAAATACTTGCACAGGGCCTATCTGCAAGTTCCTGAAACAAACACGTGTCAAAATGGTAGTGGGTGGATCTTGCGTTTTGGTAAACTTCGACAGTGAAAAAAGAAATCTTGTTCCACAAAAATAAATGAAATAATATGAACTAAAACATTAATTTCTCCCTCCTAAATTAAGTGATTACGTGTCTTAAAATAAGTGTTCATTTTCAAAAGTAAAATTTCAATTTTCTTATTTAACCTTTAATTATGAGGTGAAGAAAGTTTCTTTAACTATTATTAAGAATAAAAGTGTAATTTGTTTATTTAAAAAGTGTAATAATTATACATTCCAAAAACTGTGTGTCATTTTTATTGTGGACATTTATTTTTGACTTAGGGAGTACAAACCTAATATCATATTTGTTTTAATGATCGTTGTTGTTGTTTTAACTCCGCCCACATGCCCACTTCCACTTCCTCCTCCACCTCTATAACTACTGTCGACCACCACCACTAATATTTTCTATACATCGGCCACAACTACCTCATTCACCATTGTTAGCCGTCGTCAGCATCATCACTGTCCACCATTTTCACATCCTCTACAAGTATCATTGTCCATTAGCCACCACCGCCTCTACCTCCACATGTCGCATCAACAACTTCATAATGCGTCCACCAATTTATAAGGATTTTCTAAACCGAATCAAACATGGTTTTTCTTTTATACAAATCAAGTTTTTTTGAACTAGGGGTGTAAATAGGTCAGGTTGGGTTAGGTTCGTGTTCAACCCATTTATTAATTGGGTTGAAAACCTCAACCCAATCCAACCTGTTTAAGTAAATGGGTTGAGATTTTCAACCCAACCCAACCTGGTACTTAAATGTGTTTGTAGCGGGTTGACCTGTTTATGATTTTCTCAACCCAACCTGTTTAATAAATGGGTTGAACCTGGGTTGACCCATTTAATTTTAAAACTTTAAATAAAATAAAAAAGGACTAAAACATAATTCAATGACAAATACACAAGTCACAACCACAAACCCAAATATATTGTTCAAAGTTTCAATAAAACACAACCATAAAGTGAAATAAATTGTTCAAAGTTTCAATAACACAACCATAAAGTCAAACAAATAAGTTTATAGGGCTAGCATCGATCTCTTGGCTGGAACTCGAAGGAAGTGTCGGCTAGGGTTTAGATAATTTAGACTTTGAAAGTTTGAACGATGGAATATTGAAATGGAAGGACCGAAGGAGTTCTGTTTAGACTTTAGTGGATGCATATATAGTTTTTTTATTAACTTTTTAATTATTAATTATAATTAAATACTGATAATAAATTAAAAATAAATTATAAATGAGTTACAAACAGATTGTAAATGGGTTGAAAGCAGGTTGTAAATGGGTTAAAAACAGGTTGTAAAAGGGTTGAAATCAGGTGGTAAATGGGTTGAAATCAGGTTGGAAACAATTCGAAAATTTCGACCCAACCCAACCCATTTATTAATTGAGTTAGGCGGGTTGACCCGTTTAACTTAAATGGGTTGAAAATCTCAACCTAACCTGCTACTATTGGGTTGGGTTCGGGTTAGGTCACTTTTTGCCACCCTATTTTGAACTAGCATAACAAATTCTTCATTCAAATTTCATATATATATATATATATATAGAGAGAGAGAGAGAGAGAGAGAGAGAAAGGTTCAAACGAGAACGCTAACTATTTAAGAAAACACGAAAAAGGTCACCATGTACAAAATCACATGTGATTCACACCTGATCGGGCGACTTGCCGTCCATGTACAAAATCACATGTGATTCACGTACAAAATCACATGTGGTCGCGATGTGATTTTGTACATGAGCGACCTTTTTCGTGTTTTCTTAAATAGTTAGCGTTCTCGTTTGAACCCACCTCTCTCTCTCTCTCTCTCTCTCTCTCTATATATATATATATATAGGGGTGGTATTTTTTACAAACCACTACATTTGTGGAAACTATGCAACCTAACTATATACCATAAGATTAAATCACCAATGGCCAGGATTCATCCGATGACATAAAATGTAAATACTTTACTTTTTGTAATTATTTTACTAAACAAAACACCCGTCAGTGTAAGGGTATATTTGTCAAGAATTTTTTGCCTATCGTCTACCATAACCAGCCCCAAAAAAATCAGGGATCCACTTCCCCACAAAATTCGCAGATCATCATAGAGGCGGTTTAGGTAGTGATTATCAAGAAGAAATCACAAAATCGAGCATTTTAATGGCAGGCTATATTCATCCAAACAGAGGTAAGATTCGTAGTGTTAATTTGTAAATATATATATCGATTTCGACATTCGTCTGATTCTAGGGTTTCTTTCTTGAACAGTGCGACGACCAAGTGAAAGAATCAGGTTAAAGACCTCATTCTCCAATTTCAAAAACACGAAAGATAATCCATTGTTGGTAGACATGGCGGAAGTCGAAAATCATGAATCGGTGGTGAATGAAGTCGCAATCGACAGACAAGAACAAGAAGGTACGAAATTTCAACGTCTGGGTTTCTTTTTATACATCCTGCTTGGGCTACTACAAATTTTGATTAGTTACATTCAGTGTTGTGTTTCTTGCACGAAAAAAGGGTTTTTTATAACTTTATTCAGAAATTTGTAAAAGTGATTCATATGAAAAAGGGTTTTTTATAACTTTATTCAGAAATTTGTAAAAGTGATTCATATGGTATGTTCGTAAATGATTCTTAATTTTTTTGAGATTCATGATTCACAACTTACACATGGATTTAGATGTGTAATATGAGATTCATGATTCACAACTTACATAAGGTAATATGAGATTCATGATTCACAACTTGGTTAATTTTTTTGAATATTTTATTTTCCTCGTTATTTTCACATTGTTGGCGCTTTCTTAAATTGTGTTCCATGTGCTCATCTTGCTTGTTTCGCGTGCATTTATTTGCTACTAAAGAATGGCATCGATTAATTTTTTTGAATATTTGATTTTCCTCATGATCATTTGATTTTTTTTGAATATTTGATTTGAGATTCATGATTCACAACTTATATATGGTAATCTGATATTCATGATTCACAACTTACATATGGTAATATGATATTCATGATTCACAACATACACATGGATTTAAATGTGTTTCCCATATGCATGATTCATATGTTGGGTTCCAAAGTTTATTATTATTAATTTTAAAATTCATGGTGCAAGTGTATTGATGAATTTAAATGTGAACAAATATTGATTAATAAGACGTGTTTCCTTCATGATTCATCTGTATTGATGGATGTATACTTATACTCATTCTAATAGTTCACGATTGGGCTAATATATCTACTAATGAATTGTGAATTTTTGTTATGATTAGATATTTGGGTTATATACACATTTATTTTGATATGCGAGTGATGGAGTCGTTTATGGGAGATGTGCGATATTGGAAGCTAGGATTCATGGAAGAAGGCCAACGACAAACGAATCAATTGGCTGATCTTCGCAAAAAGTACACAATGAAGATCGCAAAACATGGCCAAAACCTGAAAAGGGGCGACATGCTTAAGGAGATCGCAAGAATTACAGACATGGATGCGGACATAAAGAAGGAACTAATCCGGCAAGCAAAAGATAGTCGGTGGGAACGACTTTGATCAGTTTCATAACGCTCTAACAACTTTGATGAATCACTTTTAATGGTTGGTTGTATTTAATGTCTCTTTGATATTTTGGTTTCATGCTAAACTTTGAATCCCGTTGTACTTTTGTGGTTTTAATGTTTTGGTTTGATGGAGAACTTTCATTTTGGGTCTATTATTAATCTTTATTTGTTTTTGAATGATGGAAGGCTTTGATTTTATTTCTGTGAACAAAAGATGATAAAAGTAGATATCATACTTAAATGTGTTCTTGAATCACATAAAGAACACAGTGACTTATTTATTATCAAACCAAAACAAGAAATTTACATAAGTGATTGAATAAAAACCAAATATAAAAGACCATCAATTGGAAAAAAGAATCAGAATCATTATATTTAATTACACTTTGTAAACATGATTTTCGTGACAATGATTCAAACATCATATATTATCATATTCGTCATTATGATTCAAGCATCATACAGTATTCACGATATCATTCAATACAAAACAGAAGAAACATAATTGACAGATTCATAACAACAAATGTTGATACTACAAATATAGAGACTATTGCAGATGAAGAACACGAAACATATTAAAAAAACACATTAATATTAAGGGATTGAGATTAAGATTAAATTTAATTGGATATCAACAAATCGCTTGAATTATGGAAACTGCCATCTATACACGATTTTGTAAATAATAATTGAAAAAACTGGATTTATAAAATTACGTCCATACCCCTGCGTGATGATATTAATTAATAATCAATTTTAATTAAATTAAATGAAATGATTGGTTGAGGAGTGGTTTGCATAGTTTCCACAAATGTAGTGGTTTGCAAAAGAAACTTCCTATATATATATATATATATATATATATATGAAAGTTCAAATGTGAATTTAAATTCAATTGTGAACGTGAGGACGAATCTTGATTCTTCCATCTCTATTAATCCAATGACTCATATTAAATAGAGTTTTTAATTGAAATTATTAATTAAGATGATTAGGGATAAAAATGGAATATAATTTAAACTCACGTCTACCATATTTGACTTTTTATTTTCTTTTTTAATTAAAAACTTTTACCCCCCTTAAAGTTTAAAATAAATTATCTTAAAAATTACTAATATTTTAATCAAACAAATTACATCAAAAAAACGAGAATTCCGTGCTCTTCGATATGACATCCATCTCGATATAGTTTTTTTTGTTGTTTTAACCGTTTTTACGTGAAATGTCATATATGTGTTATATTAATTATGAATATTTATGTACGTTCAAGTGTTTACAACATCTCGACACCGTAAGTTCGTAACTCGACATCACCTTCTACAACACTTTCTTCAACGTCCTAAGGCATCGTGTTCTTCATTACCGTAACCCAACACCCATCGAGATTAATCGGGAACCTATCGAGTTTCGATTGTGAACCGAGGAACGAAAGAGAGTGCGTCACGTCTTCACACCTTCACGGGTCACTCATGTATTATTCTTCATGAATAATGTGTCATTCAGTATGAATAATACATCATTCAGGGTGAATAATACACGATTCATGAATTCATGTATTATTCATCCTGAATGATGTATTATTCATACTCAATACTATATTATTCATCCTGAATATTGTATTATTCATCATGAATAGTGAATGAACGTTCACCTTTGTTATTCATACTAAATGTGGACACCTGGAGATGTGCATACATATTCATAAAGAATAAAACCAAGTCTCGGTTGTGAATCGAAAAACAAAAGAGAGTGTTTCATGTGTTCACACCTTCACGGATCATTCATATATTATTCATCATGAATAATGTATCATTCAGGATGAATAATACAACATTCAAGGTGAATAATACATGATTCATGTTTAATAATACATGAATCAGGAATTCATGTATTATTCATCCTAATTGTTGTATTATTCATTTTGAATACTGTGTTATTCGTCATTAATAGTGAATGAACGTTCCCCTTTGTTATTCATACTAAATATGGACAGCAGGAAACGTGCATACATATTCATACTGAATATAACACATACATAGCATTTCACCTAAAAACGGTTAAAATGAAGAAAAAACTATATCGAGATGGATGTCATATCGAAAAGCACGAAATTCTCGTTTTTTTGATGTAATTTGTTTGATTAAAATATTAGTAATTTTTAAGATAATTTATTTTAAACTTTAAGGGGGTAAAAGTTTTTTAATTAAAAAAGAAAATAAAAAGCAAAAGATGGTAGGCGCTGATTCAAATTTCCATATTTGTCCCTAATCACTTCTCAATTGGTTTCATTAAGTTTTAACCATTGATTAGTTTTCCAAATCTTGATCAATGGTTGTGACTTGTCCTCATGTTCACAATTGAATTTGAGTTCACATTTGAACCCACCCCTATATATATATATATATATATATATATGAAAATTGTGCAAAAACGTTTATTTAAGGAATGAGAATGAAAATGAAAATGAGAATGCAGCAAAATGGGAATAGGAATGAGCATTGCATTGATAATGTTTGGTTAAACCAATATAATTAATAAAAAATTACTTTATATATATTTTTATACAAATATATATCGTCCAACATGAAAATTAAATAACATGGTCCATTAAACATCATAGATGAAGGGACATATGGGAAAATATAACTCATCTAGAGTAAGATTTTCATTTCCCCCAATTTGGCTAGGTATGAAAATTAAGTGTAACACCCTCGAATTGGGAAAGAACAACTAAATAAAATTTTCGATAATACAACCAAAATAATAGGATTTCTCCCTATACTTCAATACGGGAAAATACCTCCAACAATACATATAACTCAAGTCTTAAATACAAAGGCTAAGTTCACATCGGGTGTTACTTATCTCAAGTACAATTGCTATTCCCAAAACTCAATGCGGAAGACTTCACTACTAATTCACCTCTCGAGCACACTACTAGCATCCAACCTTTCGTAGTGTCACTAGAACTACACCTAACCTGAACCTGTTACACATGCCGACAAATAAAAAGGGTTAGGCTAACACCTAGTGAGTTCAAGAGTTTATAACATGATTTATATAATTTGTAGAATGAAAGTTTGCGACATAAATCAGGATTTCCAAAAGAGTTTATGAAAAGATGTAAACGACTCATTTTCCAACGCACACAAAGTCTATGAGAAAAGTTCCCAAAATGTATAAAGTGTTTTCCAAAATGAATTCCAACTCCAACTCACTCAAAACGTGCTTGGACGTTAAATATCCCAAGAAATCTAAACGTGGACAAAACTCCAATATTTTAACACATCCAAATAGGATGAGGCATAGAACTCTGCCAATAAACCGTGAAGACATTTCATATAAATAAAGAGCGTCACCGAAAATATGGATAAAAGTAACTACCCAAAAACAACACCTTTCGGTGACGGGGGAGACCCGATTCCATCGAAAGTGACGGGCACGTAAAGTTAGGCCACTTATGATGTTACTAGATTACACCTCAAGTCCCGGTCTTAGTTCCCTTGCCATAAAGACATCACAACCTCAAACCTTTCCCATGCCTTTATTGCCTACTCCGTCGAGTTACACCTCAAGGACTTATGGGACCATATTGCCTATCCATTCTAGACGAGTTACACCTCAAGGACTTCAATGTCCCTTATTGCCTACTCGCTAGCGGCCCCACGACCTAACGCATATAATCATGCGGTCCAATAGTCCACTCCTCGTGCACAAGGAGATAGACCATCAAATAAAGACTGACTTACGTGCCTATGGATCCAATGCAACACAGTCTACAAAAACATGTCCATCCCGAAATGACTAAAGCACCCGAGCATGTAAATATCAAAAATATGCAATAAAATGCATCAAGTTGCAATAAATGCAAACCATAAATAAGACTCCTTATTGAGCCATCAAAACCGGACAAAATGTCCCCAAGACTTCCTTAAAGTCAAAACCGAGCAAAATACTCAAAACTTATTAGACCCATAAATAATGGTCATCATAGCATAAAACGCATTTAAACATTGTTTAGATAAACAAGTACCACAAAATCATCATTAACCCAAAACTCGACACGGGTTAAAACAAAGGGGTTTCCCCAAATGGACTCATGCCCCTTATAATTCTCAAAATGACTCATGACACTAAAATGTGCCTTTTCTCAAATGGTTTATAAAATCAATTACCCAACATAAATAAACCATTGAATGAACTTTATTTGAGCAATATATCATTTGAAAACATATTTATGATTTCTACACATCAAAATTGTTAGGTCACGTTAGTGGAATGTGAAGTACAGGGACTGTTTATGTTAATTATTGTAAATACCCTAGTGGTATAAATAGTTTGCTTATCTCTATTATTAGGGTTAATGATCATAATCACTAGTTGGTTTACAGTGTACGGCTAAACCAAAGAAACTCTTTCTGTTCATCGTTTAATGCAAGTGAGATTTATGATTGAATGCTAATTGTGTTGATTACATTGTGATTGCTATTGAATCTGGGATCCACAATTGGTATCAGAGCAGAAGGACGTCTGATTCAAAGGTAATTTCTTTTCTGATCATTCAAAGTTTTTCGTGCGACTGTTTCATTCATAAGAGTTTTCTTCGCTTTGATTTTGGTATTAAAAACTGAAATTGAGGCTTGAAGAATCATTCTTATCGCGTTACTAAGATCATATTGTGTTTTGAAATCTTTTGGTTGACTAAAAATCACCAATTTTGAAGTCTTTGGTTTCTTGGTTTATCATTCTCTGTTCTTGATAAAAACCAAATTTTTGCTTCAAAAGTGCTTATCAAATTGGTTGGTTAGTTGTTTTTGGTATTCCCAGTTGCGTGTTTGTGTTCTAAAATGTTTGCAGATTGTCTCCCGAGTCAAAAAGCGCAGAAATTCGTCATCCAGGTTAGTTTATCGAATTCTAGTGTGCAAAATTTCAATACAGATTTCGTGTTCCGGTATTGGTAGCTTCCGGATCATTTAGATTCCAGATCTCATTTATCGGATTACCAGTTCCGGATCAAGCATCTTCCGGAATTGTGTGTTGAATTTTTTTCGTATCCTCTTATTAAACTACGGATCTCTCAGTGTTCTAGATCTGTGTTGAATTCCGGACCCGGTACTGTTTTTTGGTTGATCTTCCGGTATTGAATATTATTTCCGGATATTGATTACAATTCCGGAACCAGTCAAATTCCGGATCGTTGCTGTCAACTCCGGATCTTTACTGTTTCGGATCCTTATCACCCATTCCGGATCCTAATTATTTTGACTTCGGATCCCTTAAATTCCGGTCCTTTGGATTATTAGTTCCGGATCACATACACTTTGATTCCGGAACTCATACTTCTTGTCTAAAATTCCGGAACTTGTCCACTCCGGATCTCAAATTCCGGAACCTGTTCACTGCACAATTTTCTTCATTTCTTTCAGTATCTGTTTGCTTCCATTTCCAGTATTTTTTATCAGTTTATTCCATCTTAGGAATTGCTTTAGGCTTTCACTCCATTAGGATTTGCGTTAGATTGTGCGTTAGACCACTCAATTGCCTTTGAATCACTTACACGTCCTACGATCACCAAGCTTTCACAATGAATGCACAAGACGCACTTGCTATCGGTTCTGAGTTCAAACCACCGATTCTGTACCGCGGGGAGTACAATGTTTGGCGAGACAGATTTCTATGCTTTGTTCAAACGAAGCCGCTGTATGAGGAGATTCTTCGCTCGCTCAAGGAGGGTCCAGTCGTTCCACCGTTGATGGACGTTCCTGCTATAGAAGGTGGACCTCCTGCCCACAAAGTGCCCAAACCGTATGACAAACTGATGGTTGAAGAGAAGCGTAAAGCCGATGGCGACACATTGGCGAAGACTTATCTTGTATATAGTCTTCTCAACAGTATCTACTGCAGCATCGACAGCTATAAGGGCACAACTAAAGGAATGTGGGATCAGCTAGCTAAAATCATGCAAGGCAGTCGTGAAGGGAATCAGTTGAAGATCACAAACTGCCTCACGCACTACGAATCCTTCAGAGCTAAAAGAGGAGAATCACTCAGGGATACATACGAGCGTTTCTGCACTCTACTGAACGACCTGCACAAGGACAGCATCTTCAAGTCAACTCTAGAATGTAACATCAAGTTTCTCAACAACCTTCAACCTGAGTGGAAGGGCTTTGTTCTACATGTCCGCCACAATCGTTCTTTAGAGAATGTTCCGCTGCATGAGATCTACGAGATGTTACTACAAGATGAAGATGATGTCACTGAGCTGATGGGAGATCAAAAGTCAAATGAGAAGACGAAGGAAGATCCTCTTGCCCTGATGTCTCACAAGAAGGAAAAGCAATCCTCACACAGTTCACATAGAGAAGAAGCGCCGAGTGACTCCGAGAACGAAGATGAAGATCCAGAAAGTGATTCTGATCCCGAGATTGACAGCATCAAGAAAGTTGTTGCTTTGCTGTCCCGAGAGTATGCGAGGAAGAAATTTTTCAAGAAGCCGATTAATAACAACCGGCGGTACTCTACAAACACCAAATGTCGGGACTACAAGGATAAGTACGAAGGGAAGCGGAAGACTAATGATGGGAGAAAGAGAAGTGAAGAAGGAAAGAAATCGAAGGTGAATCCGAGAATAGAGCTGATGATGAACCAGTCAAATGCTATAACTGCGGCAAGCGCGGCCACTTCGCTAAGGACTGCCGACAGCCTGTAGTACGAAATTCTGAGTACTACAAGAACTAGCGGGCAAAACGCTACTGGTGGAAGACGATCATTGGCTACTCAAGACTGATGACGAGAATGAAGATGAGGAAGCGCATATGTGTTACACTGGCCTGAATCCGGAAGAACCTGATTCCGAAGACGACTCTTCCGACAAGAAGAAAGACAAGCACGAGTGCCAGGTATGTGGTTCTTCCAATGCTAACCTGATTAATCAAATGCATGACATGCTGCGTACTTTAGATTCATTCAAACATAAGGTTAAGTCCAAAGATGCCCATATCTCTAAGCTAGAAGTCGAGGCTAAAGTTAAATATGACACGATAGGCAAGCTAGCGATTGAAAAGGCAGAGGACAGATGTGTGATAGAAAACTATCAATCTGAGTGCTCGGCCATTTCAAAACGAGCTGAACTCCTTGAGACCCAAATATCTGAATATACACAAAAGTTAGAGAAGTCTCAGGAGGAGTATTCCAAAAGCGCTATAGTTCAGGAAAATGTTTCAAAAGAAAATGAGAAGTTGACCACCAAGCTTAAAGATCTCGAATCCAAACTTTATAAACTTGGTCAATCTGAACAAACCATTCACTTGAACAAGCCTAAGGAGTTCAAATATTATAACTCACTTTAGGGACTCGGATATGATAATCCGTGCTACCTAAAGAAAGTCTTGTCTAAGGTTCCCACTCTTTATGAATTTGATTTCATGGGTCTAGATAAGATATATCCCGAGTACAAGATATATCCCGAGTACAAGATTAGGTGGACTAAGGTATCTAAGGAAGATGAGGAGAAAGAGGATTTTAAAAGAAAAACAGGTATACCTCTACCCCCAATTGAGGCTAAACCTACAACTACTAATCCTGATTCTGAAAAGAACTCTAAATCGGATGATGCGCCGCCTAAGAAAAACATTAATGTACAGATCCCTTTCGTGTACGAAACGCTGAATGCGTCTTATTTAAAAAGCAAAACCCCTTATCTCTCCAATGACTACTTCGACATCTGTTCGCTCGCCAAAACGGTTGAGACTCCGCCTCCCGTTCCGGCAACAACAGATGTAGATTCTAACGATAAATCAGAGCTAAAACGTTATGTTCCACCTCTGATTTTGGAAAATATTATTTTCAAACTTGAAGAATCGATTGCAAGAGATGAGGTCATTTATGAAACCGAAAGGATTGTACTTTTAGGTTCTATCGAGAAGCTCAAACAGACTAAACCAGAGACACTACTCGAATCTGAAAGAGCGGCTTATCGAACCGAGACTGCTAAGTTGACCTCTCAGCTGGCCGCTTTGGCGACAGAAGCTTTAACGCTGAGAATGGCTAAGGAGAATTCTGTGGATACTCCAATGACGCCGGTCACTTCTGAAACAATCTCGTTTGACGACGCTCCGATCTTTTCGGATAGTTCCTCGTGCAAAGCTTTTATCGGAGTGTCTGATGACACAAACGCTGAAGATTTGAGCTGTAAGAATAAAGGCAAGGCCATCCAACCCGCTTCAGTTTAAAAGAATATTTTTCTGATTTTTGATAATCCGTTTGCGGACAACTCCTCGTCCGACTCAG
Organism: Saussurea involucrata; assembly: GCA_033807775.1. NCBI lineage: Eukaryota > Viridiplantae > Streptophyta > Magnoliopsida > Asterales > Asteraceae > Saussurea > Saussurea involucrata. The sequence continues at coordinate 49,438,489 of CM066315.1, forward strand.
ATAGTGAAGTCCCACTTGATTCTGCTCACATATTTTTTGAGTTTATGAATTCCACCGCTTGTCAAGATGATGAATTTTCTAAAATTGATTTTGCCCCAAATCTTTCTAGTCATACTCAATTTTTAGAAAAGATGCCTGAACCGGTTAATTTTGAAAAAGGTGAATGTTCAAATTCCAAAACAGTTTCTAAGACCAGTTCTAAAAGAAAATCTAAGCGTCGGTCTAAGAAACGTGCTAAAACCGGTAAGAGCTCTTCGAACTCCTCTAACGAGAACTCTAATGTATTTTCAGATAATACGGGTCGGGGGAAAGCGGTTCGGAGAGAGTGGGTAGAGAAGAATGCTAAGACGCGCCCTGAGAAGAACAAGTCATTTAATTATGCTTTGAATAATAGGAATAATAACAACAAACGTGGTTTTGGTTTGAATAACTCTGTTGAACATGGTTTTAAATTTCCTGTTAAACTTGACAATGTTCATCAATTGATTGCTTTTTCATGTAATTATGTTTCTTGTTCCGAATGTGGCATGAATGACTTGATTGACTCTAGACATGCATCTGATTGGGTTGGCACATATCATATCTTTAATTCTAATGTTTCTCGCAAACCCAAACGAAAAAGACCCAGCTCTAAACGGGTCTCAACCAAAGGTGCTGCACCTAACACCCAAGGAACCATTTACAGATGGGTACCTAAAAATATTTAATCTCTGTTTTGCAGCCCGGTCATGTGTGTTTTCTCGACTTTGGATGCTCCAAGCACATGACTGGTAAAGGGGAGCTACTCACCAACTTCAAGGAGAAGTACTGTGGTGATGTACGATTTGGCAACGATAACGTGGCCCCGATCATGGGCTACGACGACTTAGTTCAGGACGACCTCACGACCAAGCGGGTGTCCTACGTTGAAGGTGTTGGTCACAACCTCTTCAGCATCGGCCAATTTTGTGACAAGAATCTTGAAGTACGGTTCAAGGCGAAGAGATGCAGTATTCTAGCTGACGATGGGACAGAAATTCTCCGTGGTACTAGACGGACAAACCTCTACACCATCAACCTCGCCACCGTCAAGACTGACAAAGCTGTATGTCTTATGTCCAAAGCTACTACTCAACAGAACTAGCTATGGCATCGACGGCTATCGCATCTAAACTTCAAGAACATCAATAAGCTGGTGCTGGGTGGACTCGTCAAGGGTATGCCAGAGCTAAAATTCACGAAAGAACATCTCTACTCCGCATGCGAGATGGGTAAGATGAAGAAGGTGTTCCACAAGCTGAAGCCGGTTCCAAGCACATCACGACCATTAGAGCTGATCCATATGGATCTCTGCGGCCCTATGCGCGTTCAAAGTATAAGTCACAAGAAGTACGTGTTGGTGATGGTGGACGACTTCTCAAGGTACACCTGGGTCAAGTTCCTTCGTTCAAAGGACGAGACGCCCGGTGTCATAGTCAACCACCTGAAGGGAGTTCAGAATAACCTACAGCTGACCGTAATCGCGATTCGCACGGATAATGGAACGAAATTCAAGAATCACATCATTGGTGATTTTCTCACTTCGGCAGGGATTTCGCACAACTTCTCGGCAGCCAGAACTCCACAACAAAATGGCGTGGTAGAACGTCGTAATCGCACTTTGGTGGAAGCGGCGCGCACCATGCTGACACAATACGGGCTTCCTATGTTTCTATGGGCCGAGGCTATCGCGACGGCATGCTACACCCAAAATAGATCTATCGTCCATAAGCGCTTCAATAAGACGCCATACGAGGTTATCAACAAGCGCACCCCCAGCATCGGCTATTTTCATGCGTTCGGGTGCAAGTGCTTCATACTGAATGATAAGGATGATCTCGGCAAGCTCAAGCCGAAGGCGGACGAAGGGATCTTCATTGGCTACTCGACATCTTCCAAAGCATACCGAGTCTACAACAAGAGGACTAAGAGCGTGATCGAGAGTATTAATGTGACCTTCGATGAATTGGTGGATTTGGCTTCTGGACATAACAGTTTAGAACCCGCGCTTACTGGAGTGCTGGCTTATGATCTCTCTAGATCGGAACCCAAGCACACAACAGTAGATTCTTCGTCGTCCAATACGTCGAAGTCACAATCATCTGAGTTAGATCTACTGTTTGAAAATGTTTACAATGACTTTTATCTTCCCCAAGTTTCTTCTGATGCTTCTTTAAATGCAGATGGAGCTATAGTGGTGTCGACCAACATATCCGGTCCTCCTCCAACCCCCAATGTTACATCCTCGGAGGACTCGCCCACTTCACCAGTGATTGTGACGACGCCATCTTCAAGTACACAAACGGCGACCGCGTCTCCCTCACCAGTGGTTCAATCTACTCCATCTACCCCCGGAGGAAGCAACGGTTCTGACGCAACTGCCACATCTTCGTCAACCGCTGTTGTTTCTCAACCTGCGGCCGCTACACATCTACATCCAGTTCCATCACTTGAAGTGGTTCATAATCTACCCCTTGGGTCCTACATCGATGCGGATAATTCAGAACCTCTATCGGACCCGCTACCCCATACGAGGAAATGGACTCGAGCGCACCCCCGGAATAAATCATCGGCGATCCGTCAGCTCCTGTTCAGACTAGAGCAACGACGGAAGCTGAAGACTAAGCCGCCCCCGTACTGCTGAGTAATACTAAAAAATGGGCGGCAACCGGTAATGAGTGCCTCTTCTCCATTTTCCTGAGCAATGTCAAACCAGCGACGGTGAAAGATGCTTTACATGACCCAGACTGAATAATGGCCATGCAAGAAGAGCTCAACGAATTCGAGAGTCTGAAAGTATGGCGCCTGGTCCCTCACCCGAAGAACCGAACCATCATCGACACGAAATGGATTTTCAAGAACAAAAAGAACGAGAATGGTGTCGTGGTACACAACAAGGGTCATTTGGTCGCTAAGGGATATCGACAACAAGAGGGGATCGACTACGAAGAGACTTTCGCACATGTTGCCCGAATCGAGGCTATTCGGATGTTTCTCGCATACGCCGCTCACAAAAACTTCACCGTGTATCAAATGGATGTGAAGACGGCGTTACTGAATGGCGATCTCAAAGAAGAGGTGTACGTCTCCCATCCAGAAGGTTTCGTAGATCCGAATCACCCAAATCATGTGTACCGACTTGAAAAAGCGCTATATGGACTCAAGCAAGCACCGAGAGACTGGTATGATAAACTGTCTACTTTTCTCATCAACTCCGGCTTCTCGAAAGGTAAGATCGACACAACCCTTTTCATAAAAAGGGAAGGTAAGCATATTTTTTTAATTCAAGTCTATGTCGATGACATTATCTTCGGTTCTTCTTGTCCTCAATACTGTCACAAGTTTTCACTCCTCATGAAACAATATTTTAAAATGAGTATGATGGGTCAGATGAATTTCTTTCTCGGTCTTCAAGTTCAGCAACTATCGACTGGGATATTCATCAATCAATCTAAGTACATCGCGGATATTCTTCGGAAATTCAAGATGGAACAGTGCTCACCCATGCGTACTCCCATGTCACCAGGTACTAAGTTGCACGTCGATCCTGACGGAAAGGCTGTGAACACAACTACCTATCGAGGAATGATTGGTTCGCTGATGTATTTGACGACAAGTCGGCCGAATATAATGTTCTCCACCATTTTGTGTGCTAGGTTTCAGTCAAATCCAAAAGAGTCACACATGATAGCAGTTAAGAGTATTATTCGTTATTTGAAAGGTACTGCTAATCTTAGCCTTTGGTACCCGAAGGATACATGTTTCGATCTTACAGCGTATTCTGATGCTGATCATGCGGGGAATATGATCGATCGAAAAAGAACTACGGGGCACGTCCAGTTCTTAGGAGACAAGTTAGTCAGTTGGGCCTCGAAGAAGCAGACTTGCGTTTCCACCTCTACGGCGGAAGCGGAGTACGTAGCCGCGGCTAGATGCTGTTCCCAAGTGATTTGGATGCGGACGCAACTGAAGGATTATGGGTATAACTACTCAAACATCCCAATCTACTGTGACTCCAAGAGTGCGATTGCCATCACAAGCAATCCGGTGCAACATACGAAGACGAAGCATATTGATGTGCGCTATCACTTCATTAAAGATCATGTGGAAAAAGGTACGATAGAACTCTACTTCGTATGTACGGAAAACCAGCTGGCAGATTTGTTTACCAAGGCGTTGGACGAAAAACGGTTCCATGAACTCGTGTCCAAACTTGGTATGCTCAATATGAAAGTTTGAGTCCCGGTTGTACTTGTCACACCTTTCCTACAATACGGGATAACTGTCTATTTTGCGGATACACTTGTCTTGCAGCGTGGTTTAGGTGTTTCAAGCACATTGGTGACATGTTCTCTGTATTTTCATTTTAGTGTTTCTCTCGTTTTCCAGCTTTCCGTGTTTCTTTATTTTTATTCGTCTAGTCTTTGTTATTCCCGTACTACTAACCGTTTGCTATTCAAGTCGTGTCCTCGATTGCCAAGTCCCGAAGGTATGTTTTCTCGACTCTGTAAGGGTAGAAGAGCATTTTTTGCAAAATTGAGGGGGAGAAATGGCAACTTGACAAGTCGAGGGGGAGTTTTTTGTCATTTCGTTCAAAGTTTTTGTTTATTTTTTTTTAAAGTGTGTGTTTAAGTTTTTTATGAAAAAAAAGAAGAAAGAGAGAAAATGAAAAAATGAAAAAAAATCGGGGTTTTTAATTTGAAAAGTTGAGGGGGAGCAGTGCTGATTTTCAAATCTTGAGGGGGAGAGTCAGTTTTTGAACTGTTGAGGTGGAGAAGTGAAATTTTCCGAACCTGAAGAGCTAAAAGTGTAAATTTTAAGTTCAAGGGAAAATTTGAAACTTTTTCAAACTTCAAGGGTAAATTTTGCCACTTGCCCAAAATTGAGACAAAGTTGGACCGGGAGAATGTAAGACATTCGGTACCGAGCTCGTTTCAGGTATCGACCGGTATAAAAACCGGGTTTTCTCAAAGAGTTGTTCATTTTTTCAAAGTCTCGCGCCTAAAATTATCTCAACCAACTTCTTCTCAAGTGTTCTCAATCGTGAGCTTGTGCATCAAATCAGTCTCGGATCTCTTTCAAATCTCAGGTATGTGTTCAAAATCATCTCTTAGTAGTTTACAGAGAATGAGATCACACCATTCAGCCACAAAATCGATTGAAATGATCGATTTCTAGAAGTGGCGGCTGTTAGGGTTTTTCGAACCCTTTGGCTCGATGTTCATCCTTTAATCGCTCTCATAAACATCGATTTAGGCTTAATAAGATTGCTAACAAGTTGCTTGATCATCGTTGTCTGTGGTTGATTGTTAATTTTCCTTTTGATTGGGTCTGACATCGATTAAGGGTTCCGGGTTCTTTATGTTCCGGAATGCGAGCTAGTTCCGGAATCTATGGGTTCCGGAATCGTTACTATGTATGTTTCGGTATTGTTCAAGGTTTATGCCAAGCATCGAGTAGTGAACTATCTTGGGCTGTACCGACTCTCGGTTTTCCAAATCCGAGAATACGGGCCCCGAGACTCCCTTTTGCCTTTCACAAGCCATGCATACTCAACACGTATTGCCTCTTAACAGGTCTATTGCTCAACCAAACCTCAACCCGCCTCAAGGCAATGGCCCGCTCCTTCCCGAAGGTCCGAACCTTCCATTGGTTCCCAACAACTACCACCTGGACCCGGCAAATCTTATTTGCCAATGTCCAGTCATCGTGGCAATTCTGAGGCGCCAAGCACTTAACCGAGCATTGACGGCTCACGCTCCAGTTCCAGCTGTGTACGTGCATTAATTATGGCGATCTCTCTTACCTGTCAAACGCGGCCAACATTTCATTCTTCAAGGTCGTATAGGCAACTCCGACGTCGTTATCACTCGACACATATTCCGACGTATCCTCGACCTACCGGAAGCGAATGCAGTTCAAGGACGTGACGCCTACGACGCTCCGGTTACTGATGCAACTCTATGCCGAGACATTCGCGCCCTCGGCTATGATGACGATCTCACCCACCCATCGTACTTCTCAAGGGTCCATCTTCAGCCGGTATGATACACCTTGTTCACAATCCTGAACAGGTGCCAATCAGCCTACAATAGGGGTATCGATCAGACGACGGTCAACTTGCTGAGACTATTTCATGCTGTCATCTACAGTCGACACATCGTCTACGCCACAATCCTATGGATAGAATTAGTCACGCAAGTCCAAAAGAATGCAGCTCGCAGCCGCCGCCTCACTTTCCTGCCGTATCCGCGATTCCTACAACTGATAGTCGCCCACTACATGGCGACCGACCTCTCATCCCTCGCCGTGCCGATCACGAGGTACTTATTTCCACTCGTATGACTCACATTCAAAACATCTACGTGCTCGAAGACATCGTCCCTATGGTAATCACTAATGACTTACTAGCCATCGCGGACCCTACGGCACAGAGTGTAATAGACTATAGGAGAGAGAACAACCTAGACGCTCCTAAGGACCAGCCAGATCCGGCTGGACCTACCCTGGGAGCGCAACCCGAGAGACGAGTAGGTCCACGTATGCGAGAACGAGGGATCCAACAAGCAAGGGCTGTCGGACGGGGCGTGATGAGAGAAAATTTTGAGAGGGGATCAGGCGTGGCCGCGTGGGTAGTGCCGGAAGGTCCACACGTGGTGCTAGTTCGTACCGACCCCGACCACGTACACCGACTCCACCTAGAGACGAATCCACTGCTCTACATCATGTGATGGTGGAAGGTGTATCCCGAAGATACGTCGTGGAAGATGCAACCTCCTCTTCCAGCTCTGAACCCGGTCCTTCCTCCGAAACAGCTGCCGAGTCTTCTTCTGACTCCGAATCCGGCAGTGAGGCAACCGAGTCCGACGATGATGATGATTCTCCTAACCCTGAAGCCATAATTGGATAGAAAAGGAGAGCGGAGGGAGATATAGTTGAAAAAGAAACGACATGTGAGGTGAGAGAAAGGCGAAGTAATAAAAAACACGAGAGTGAGAGTGTGATGGGGCAATCTTCACAGGTTGCTGCCAACCAGCCTATATCTAGCCAGGCAGCCACATCTACTATCCCTTTGCATCCGTTGCATTGGGGTATTAAAGAAGACGTCGCGGGCCTAGCGACGTAAAAGCACACCCCCTAGCCACTCCGTTTCCTCTCAAAGGAAATGGTTTCATCTTCTCGCGGGGATTCAACACAACTTCCACCGGTATCTCGCTCGGAGAGTACTGGTGTTGAAACAAGAGACCAGCCTCCCCTGGTCTCGACTTCTTTGGATGCACTATTGAGTCTAGATCCCTTTGCTACAAATATTCCTTTGGCTAGGACACGGGTCGATCTTTCAGCTAACGTCGAGAGTCTTGGTGCCTCGACCGGAACGCCCAGAGTGAGTCTACCTTTTGGTAGCTCGCAATGACAGGGCGAAAGACCTACCACGGCTACTATCACGCCAACCGTGAACGTAGGCAGTACTGCGGTGCAATCCACCACAACTACTACAACGGAAAGGCTAAGTGCCTCCGGTGTTACTCACCCAGTGTTCGTCACCAAGGAGCAAATGGACGGCGCCTTAAAGGCTGTCCAAACATCGTTTTTGAAGCAGCTTTCAGATGACATGGCCTTCATCAAAAGGGTCGTCGCGGGTAAAGGCGTGGCCACCGAAGTCCCCCCAGTGCAACCTCAGATCAGAATGCCACCGCCTGCTGCAACCCCGAGCATTCAGAACATGAGCGTTGATGCTCTCAAATCCGCCTTGTTGGATAAACTGCTTTCCCAATCCAACGTCGACGCGTCATCCGAAGATGACCTAGTGAGCATCTTGCGCTCCCAATCCCAACCATCGCCCCCGGAAACACCGACATATAGCCGACTGGATTCACTTACAACTACATTATCAGAAGTAAAGAATTCCCTCGATAAGCTGTCCGAGAGGGTTTCCAGCCTTGAAGACACCTGTAAGGGTCAGGTCTAGAGTTCTAAACGAATACATGATGATCAGGATGATCCTGATCAGCATGAGGGGGAGAAGAGAATGAGACTGATCGAGCTGTCAACCGAAACGACAGAAGCTACAACCGTAACTCCAACTGAACCACAACAACAGCAACAACCAACAGGGTCCGAAATGGTTCAAGACATGGAGATATCTACACCGGTCAGGGAAACGACAACAGAGTCAGCAGATCCAACAGTTGAAAAGCCCGAGGATCAATCTGATGATAACTTAGTGCTGACGGTTCCGGAGCGGCCTGTCCTAGAGTTAATTGATGAGGACTCCGCTGGCGATCCGGAACTTGAGACAGAATGGAGACACAAAGCTATAATAGCCATCCAGTCTGAAACAGAAGCTTTGTGGGATTTCTCTGGCGAAGATGAGGTTATGGATGATGCTGACTACGATCAGATTCTTCTTCAAAGCGAACAGATCTCGATTTCTCAGCCAGATATACACGACACGGCCAGTACTTCAGAACTTCCAACTCCAGCCCCAGTACCGGCTCCGACTCAACCTGCTCTTCCAGCCCGTTGGGAACGAATCCGGATACTGGTTCCTTATCTGGAGGAATCTCAGAAGAAGTTATTTGCCCACTATATCAGGCCTCTAGACCCGATAAAGGTTCACGGGCTTTCATTTCTCAAAGATCCAGTCCGCAAACACTATTTGGAGGTAATGAAGCGCAGCAGATCAGTCCACCATGTCCGCACGAGACATAGGAATACAGAAGTTCTGGATATCGTGTCTGATCAGATTGTCAGCGTTTGGTTTCCAGTTTTCACAGTTAAGCGAGAAGATGGTAATGAATGGGTATTCTAGGAAGCCGACTTCAGGCATCTATACCTGGACGACTTCCCGGTTCTACTAAAAGACTTTAAGACCCGCACCATCCGACCGCTACCTATCACCAAAGCCCTCGAGACGATCAAAAGGTTCATGAAGTGCACGATAACTCTCGCCTACATCGACGACTTTCAGTTGGGCCTCGAAAGTAACCAGAAAAAGATCAACATCTTGAAGCCAAACTTGAATCTTCCTGAAGACTTACATGTACATTCTATCTTATCCAAACCAGAAACAGGTTTTGTCTATCTGAACGACCAAGGGGAAAAATGGTTCATGAGAAGTAGCGAGTTGCACAAGTTGAGTGAGGGTACGCTGATGCAAGTTCAGTCAGAGCTGAAGAAGATCATCGAAGAAGAACAGTCGTCGGAAAGCTATGCCAGTGTCAGAAAGTATCTATCCAAAGAGTTCCTCAAAGCGATCGAAGACCGGCTAGAATACATAAACTCCATTCGACGATTCGAAATGCTTTTCGCCATCCGAAGGCGATATGTCCCTAACTGGCATGACATTGAACTTCAATTCCAAGGGGGAGATTGTTAGGTCACGTTAGTGGAATGTGAAGTACATGGACTGTTTATGTTAACTATTGTAAATACCCTTGTGGTATAAATAGTTTGCTTATCTCTATTATTAGGGTTAATGATCATAATCAATAGTTTGGTTTACAGTGAACGGCTAAACCAAAGAAACTCTTTATGTTCATCGTTTAATGCAAGTGAGATTTATGATTGAATGCTAATTGTGTTGATTACATTGTGATTGCTATTGAATCTGGGATCCACAAAAATATTCCAAAATCCCAAATATGGGTGTTTTACAATCTTTATAAAGTTAAACACTTAAAAGAGTCAACTTACCAAATAACTCAACAGTTGATAATAACATTTTTGGCATGCACAACGTTTTCGCAAATCAACTTGAACTCACCTTGCTAGATTTAGGCTAAATCTAGATTTTTCCCCAAACGTAAGCTCCTTTGAAGAAACTTGAATCCTCAAGCCAAAACTTCCAAAAACCTAGATCCATAAGTTTTCAACCATCAATAACCACATTTAACCATTTAGAATTGTTCCCCAAACATCAACCATCAAAATCTCCATTTATACCAAAAATCCTAATTTTGACCTAACTTTCCCAAAAACATCTAAACCAAAAAACTTGAGAAATAAAACACTAGGAAGTCATAAATGGAGTATTTATAACTCAAACAAGGATTTAGAAAATAAGAGGATGAACTTACCCCATGGATCTTGAGTAGAACCACAAAACCCTAGAATCTCAAGAAAATGAAGGTGAAACTTGAATCTTGCACCAATAGATAAAACCACTAGCATAGATGCTGATGGAACACTTGATTTATAGAAGAGAAGCCCCAAAAATGAGTTAGGGTTCATAGGAGAGGGTGGGAGATCGGTTTGGGAGAGAAAGGGAGGGTTGAGAGGTGAAAAATGAGAAAAAGAGCTGAAAATTCGCATTTAACAGCACCAAACACCATATGCGCGACATTGCCACGCGACATTGACATGGTCAATGTCGCTGGTCATAGTCGCACAAGGTGTATAGAAGGTTTCCCCTTCCCTGCGACTATGCCACGCGACTGTGACACGGTCATAGTCGTCGGTCTTTGTGGCTTGACCCGTACCAAGCCCCGAAACTCGACTTTTTCAACGCCAAAACTCCCGTTACTCTTAGAGACTTTAAGTAATGTCTTCCCAACATAAATCCGACCATTTTCAAGGTGCAAAACATTTTGGTGATATTTACTTACCGATAGAGATTTTGTCCTCGAAATCTGGTTTCCATATCTCCAGTGGTGACTGACTCAACACTTTCCAAGTTCCCTCGTCTTCTCATTGACATTTCTTACTTCCTTCTTGCCCGAGCTGCAACGACACACTTTAAGCTGATACTCACACGAATACCCCTCAGACACGTTACACTTATATCCGAGTGAACGCTTAACTTAACACAGTAATTGTAACGCCCTCGAATTAGGAAAGAGCAACTAATTAAATTTTTTGATAATACATCCGAAATCATAGAATTCCTTCCTATAATCAAATAGGTAAAATACCTCAAATTACAAACTATGATTATCTCCAAACAATACATATAAAACAACTCTTATTACCAAGACTAAACTCACTTCGGATATCATTTAATCCAAACACAAGTGCTACTCCCAAGGGTAAATGCGGAAACATCACTTAGACTATTCACCTCTCGAGCACATTACTAGCACACGACCTTTCCCATGTGTCACTAGAACTACTCCCAACCTGAGACATGTTCCACATGCCGACAAATAAAAAGGGTTAGGCTAACGCCTAGTGAGTTCAAGAGTTTATAGCATGATTTAAATAATTCTTTAAATGAAAGCTTGCAATATAGTTTATGATTTCCAAAAGAGTTTACAAAAGGATATAAATGACTCATTTTCCAATGCACCCAAAATCTATGAGAAATATTCCCAAATGTATAAAGCGTTTTCCAAAATGAATACCAATCCAAAACTCACTCAATACGTGAATAAATCCTTATTATGCAAAACCTTCAAAGACGGTTGACAACAAAATACTCAAACCGTAAATCATGGAAAACCATCCATTTAATTATAACACTTCATTGAAAACATAATACGAATCAATACTCACGCGAACGTAAAATGTAATGAAGTCCCAATACCATAAATATGGAAATGACCTACTTATTAAAACTTCAATATACATGGAGGGGAAATCCAATATTGAAATCATCCAATCACAGTCAAAAGTATACGACCAACAATAATAATATAACGGGGACAATATAAAACCCCAAGTAGGTTGGCCAACGATGGGGGAGACCCGTATTGTTGATCCAAACCCTCAGTGATTTGATAATGACCCTCTCTTAAACACTTAGTGAAAATTGTAAGTAAACAATATGTATTAGAGTTTCACTATCGCTGATAAGTACTAAGACCGTTTCAGTACCGCTGATAGTAACTCTCACTCTTTAAAGTTAAATAGTCAGCGAACTCTGTTCATCGAGTAGCTCTGAGTATGTTCAGTCTATGAGATGATCGCTGATAAGTTAGTTATTTACTTATGATCCCTGAAGACAAGTTTCACGTCAACATATGTTCTACGCTGAAGTCGAAGATCAAGCTCAAGAACCAGCGACAAGTCTACTAATGAACTGATGCGGATATCAGTGAAGCCAAGATTTGTCCACTCAACGTGAAGTATCAAGTAGAAGACTTCAGCAATCGCTGAACTTTATCATTCGCTGATAAAGAACCGTTTCAACGAAAGTTGGTCATGAAGTCTCCTTACAAAGTACTATTGTCATACCTCCCTTGCACGTCTCCGTACGAAATGTCATAACGGACATCCTTTTTGTCTATGATCGTACAACAACTCTGATTCTACACTGTGCACCATGCGGCTACTAAGGTTGTCTACAAAGGTCAATGACATGAAACCACTCAGCTGCTGCCACGTGTAAAGCAATACTGCCATGCATTAAATGCATGCAGTATATAAGAAGAACCCTACTTCAGAAATGAAGTGCGCTCAGCCATCTTCTTATTCTTCTTTCTACTGTGTGTTAGGTTATTATTCGTAATTTCCTTATCTCCTTCTAGTGCAAGAAACTTAGTGTTCTTAACTTGTTTAGATTAGGTTAATCCTTAATCTTGTTCCGCAACAAGTTGTAAATTGTCTTGATTTATCAATAAACAATTTAGAAAAGTAAAAATCGTGTGTTTGTATTCAACCCCCCTTCTACAAACTTGTATAACCCTTCGGGACCAACAAGTGGTATCAGAGCAGATTTGTTTAATCTCATAAACAAGATCTGATCTATACTAAGATTTCTCTTCCTTGCTATTTCTGAAAATGGCCACCAACACAAACACTAACTATATTGACAATGGTTCTCTTGCAAAACCCCCTAGATTCTCCAGAGATAATTTTAATCTATGGAAAAATAGGATGATTCTCTTCTTAGAAGGTGTAGACCCTATTATGCCTTACTATCTTGAAAATGGCCCATATATTCCTATAAGAATTGATCCTGCAGTTCCAGTCGCTGAGAATAGACCTGCTATTCCAGAAAGGCTGATTCCCAAGGAAATTCATATGTGGACTGATGAAGATAAGAAGAAAGCGGCTATCGACACCAAAGCCAGATCCATACTCTCCATGGCTCTTCCTGACGAAGTCTACCATTCCGTCATGAACCTGAAAACCTCAAAAGATATGTGGGACACAATCTGTGTTCAGTATGAAGGTACTTCTGAAGTCCAGGACTCTCGAAAGATCAACCTGGTAAGACAGTACGAAAGCTTCATTTGTGGTAAGAATGAATCTCTCTCTGAAGTACACCAACGTTTTAACTGCTTAATAATAGATCTGAAAACTGTTGGTAAGGAATATTCTAACTTTGAAGTACTGACAAAGTTCTTAGAATGTTTACCTGAAAGCTGGGACAATTATTCAATGTGTCTCAAGCTGTCAAAAGATCTTAGATCCATGACTCTTTCTACCTTATATGGCACGATGCTGAATCATGAGCAATCTAGTCATCTTAAGAAGAATCTTGTAAAAGATTCCAAAAGCACCCCTGTTGCTTTACTCTCAGAGTTACCTTCCACTCAGCGATCTACAATCACTGTCACTGAGTTGGAAACTAACTCTGAACGTTTATCAGATTCTGACGCTTCAGATGATGATGAAACTCTGGCATTCCTGGCTAATAAGTTCAGGAGATTTGCTAGAAAGAGTAATTTCAAGAAGAACACACCTCTTGCTATTACTGACAAGCCAAGATCATCAACCCCTGTTGATAAGGCTACTGCTACTTGCTATAACTATGAAAAGATAGGACATTTTTGCTAGCGAGTGCAGATCAAAGAAAGTCTCTAGACCCTCAGCTTTTCCCAAGAAAAACTTTACACCCAGGACTAGAGATGAAAAATACAAAAAGCTGAAAGAAAGGTATTCAAAGCTGAAAACCTTTAAGAAGAAAGGAAAAGGCCTTATGGCTGACTATGATTGGGCTGCCTCTGACGAAGAAGAATCATCTGACTCTGAAGATGATGATGAAGCCAATCTATGTCTCATGGCCAAACTTGAAGATGAGGAAGAAAATTCTGACATTCCCTCTACTTCAACCTCTGCTACTAAGGTATCACCTTCCTTCTTTACCAATATTTTAAATATTGATGAAGCTGATAGTCTTCGAAAGATCGATCTCTTGACTAGAAGTTTATATGAAGCCATGAATGGCAAAACTGTTGTTGAAAATCAAAACCTTGATCTCGCTGAACAGCTTAAAAATTGTCACCTTCAAATAGAAAATCTTTCTAAAATTGAAGAAGATTTTAAAGATCAAGTTCACTTAAATCAACTAGTCAAAATCGAGCGCGAAGAAGCTATCGCTGCATTAAAAGCTGAAAAATCTATTGTTGATAGATGGTATAACTCCTCAACAAAGATCACTGAGATAATTAAGTCTCAGATTCCTCTGAGTGATAAACGTGGTCTTGGTTAAAAAGCTGATACTCTCGAACCAACCACTGACCGTTCCATGCTTAAGTTTGAAATGTTCGTATCCTCTATCCCTGACACTTTCTTGTAATAACCGGGTATATTGTGGGTTTATTTAATTTTTATTATTTTAGTTTTATGGAGTTATAAGTTAAGGGGTAGACTTTAATTTTAATTTATAAGTTAAAGGGGTGTAAGTTGCCATTTGATGATACTAGAGGGGTTAGTTGGTTAAATGATGGATGAGGTGTCCATCACAAACCGCCACATTTAGAAAAAAAGGAATGGAAGGATATGTGTTTTCATTTTTTTCAAGCTTTAGTGTGTGTGTGTGTGTGTGATTTTCGGCAAGAGAGAGAGAAAGAAAAAGAGAGAAAGCTAAGAAGAAGAAGAAAAAAGTTGGTGATTTTCTGCTGGAATTACTGGAAACAATTCAGGAAACAAAAAGGTAACAACACTATACAAATCCTTACTTTTATGTGTATTAGTTTCTTAAAGGGTTTAGAAATGGGGTTTGAGGAGTTGTGGATGTTTTAGGAAACCTGGGTTTAGAATAGTGTTCTAAAGGTGGGTCTAGAATGAAAAAGGTGAGTGTTTGGCTACAAAGGGGGTTATGGATACACACAAATGGGTAAGAAGGTACGATAGCTAAAAACGGGTTAAAACAAAACACACATTGCCTGGAATCACATCTTAAGGTCCACACGATTTGGTCTACTATACCCTTTCCCAATATCCCGATGGTTGTCTTTGCTACCCAATGCAATAATATAGCGAGATCATTCTATATTCACGGCAAGGAACTCGAAAAGTGTATATGAATCAAGTGTATGAATCCCTCGAAATGAACAACGTCTTTAATGCTCAAAACTCGCTATTGGGTGGTCTCCACTAATGTCCCTAGTTATGTCCTTTCCCAGTCCTTCCCTAATGGTCACTTCACTATCACGAGATTCTCCCCACAATGGTCGGTCTCAATCATTCAAAACAAAAATTTTGGCTAATGTGATCTAAGCATGCAGAGGTGTGGGAAATCTACGTGCATAAACGTGGGCCCAATTGGGCAACCCCAAACCTTACCCACACATTGTCCCCAATGTGCAAGTGTCGGCGTAGGCGATACTTAAAACAAGTAAAGTTGTGCGGTTATTACAGGTATTAGACAGGCAATGCATAGTATAACATGAAGCAACACAGAGCTATTCTAGCATTTTCAAAACATGGCCACCCCAAACCTAGGCCGTGGCCTAGGTTTGTCAAACAAGCCAACCCCAAACCTTGGTGAAACCGAGGTTTGCACAGGGGTAAAAGTGAGTGTGTAGATGTTTAAAAAGTGAGGCACCCCAAACCTAAGTGAAACTTAGGTTTGTTGCATCTCGTTTGACTAATAATTAGACGAACATCATACACCACTCATTAATATAGAGGGTTAGAACATACCTGTTTACCCGGAGAGATTCTCTTGAAAGAATGGAACGCCCAGTTGGAAGACATCGGAGAAGACGGAGAAGGGGAATACGGAAAAACAAAGCAAAAAGCGAAAGAAAGCGAAGAAAACGAAAAACTCTAAAAACCAAACAGGGACCCCCGCGACTTGGCACGCGGCTTGTAAACCACGGCACAAGTCGCGTAAGTCTCTGTTTCAGAAACGTTTTTTTTGTAAATAAAAACACACCAAATGCAGAAAATAAAGAAAACGCAAACCTCGGTGGGTTGCCTCCCACCAAGCGCCGTAGTTAAAGTCGTGGCACGACTGTGTGGCTCTCAACTTGGCTCGGTATCCGCGGAATCGAATCGCCCACACTTGCGGTTCTTCGCGGATTCTTTCACATATGGCTTTCCATGATCAGCTCCGTCTCTAAGCTTTCCACTCTCGAACATCTTAAACATTACCTTCTCGCAGCCAACTCTCAAGGTCATCTCTCCTTCCTCCATATCTATCAGTGCTCTACTCGTGGCTAGGAATGATCTTCCCAAAATCAACGGGACCTCTACGTCTTCATCGATATCCAGCACCACGAAGTCCACCGGGAAGTAGAACTTGCCGACCTTGATGAGCACATCTTCTATCACTCCATACGGGTACACGATCGATCGATCCGCGAGCTTCAGTGTCATGTATGTTGGGTTCACCTCACCCAAGCCGAGTTTCCTGAAAACAGATAAAGGCATTAAGTTAATACTCGCTCCTAGATCACACAACACTTTATCAAAATTAAACTTCCCAATTTGAATAGGGATTGAAAAACTCCCTGGATGTTTAAGCTTCGGGGGAAGCTTGTTCTGGATGATCGCGCTACACTCTTCAGTGAGTGCAACGGTGGACTGATGATCGATCGCCCTCTTCTTGGATAGAATTTCCTTCATGAACTTGAGGTAGGTTGGCATTTGTGCCAGTGCCTCTGCGAAGGGAATGTTGATGTGTAGCTTCTTGAAGACATCGAGGAACTTCTTGAACTGTTCCTCATCTTTATGCGCCCTCACCCGATTCGGAAATGGTAGCGGTGGTACAAATGGCTTGGCTACCGGCTTCGATGGAGGTGTTATCTCTTTTTCCTTTGGCTTCTCTCGATCAATCATATCCTCATCGGCTTCGAGCTCAGTCACTTCTATGATCTCGACCTCTTTTTCTTTAGGATCGGTCTCCCTTGATGACGGTTCGCGTGTAGGCTCTCCATTCAGCTCCTTGCCACTTCTCAGATAAATGGCATTACATTCTTCTCTCGGTTTCCTTTCAGCTTGACTCGGAAATGTACCGGGAGGTCGGTCTTCTAGGGCTTCAGAAATTTGCCCCACTTGCCTCTCGAGGATCTTGATCGATGCGGTGTTCTGATCCGTTGCTGCCTTGACCGTATTAACTGTGCTCGCTAACTCTCCAACCGTGCTGTCCATCTTGGTCATGAACTTCATCATCATATCCTCCAGCCCCGGCTTCTTCTCCATGGATGGTCCCTCATTGAAATTCCTTTGGTTGAAACCTGGAGGACGGTAAACATTGTTAGCATTAGAATAATTAGCAAAGTTAGAAGAATTACCTTGATGTTGTTGACCGGGTTGACTCCAAGAGAAGTTCGGGTGCTTCTTCCACCCCTCATTATAAGTATTCGAGAAAGGATCATTCCTCGGTTGGTTGTTCTGGTTTTGCACAAACTGAACCTGCTCGGGTTCTTGTGGACTACCTCCTTTCAGATGGTTCGTGATCGTAGCTAATTGAGCTTTTATTTCTTTCAGCTCATCCGATTCTTGAACACTAGCAACTCTTCTAACAGCTGATCTTGGAGTAGAAAAGCTATGTTCGGCCAAGTTCTCGATCAAGGCGACCGCTTCTTCATACGTCTTTTCTATTAGGGCCCCACCCGCTGCAGCAGTGATATCATTTTTGAACTGCGGGTGAAGACCTCCGAAGAAGGTTTGGATAATAACCCAGCCGTGTAACCCATGATATGGACACTTCTTCAGCATATCCTTGTATCTCTCCCATGCCTCATACAGGGTCTCCTGGTCCCATTGCGCGAAGTGAGTAATGTCGGCCATTAACTGCGCGGTTCTTCCCGGTGGGAAGAATTTCTGGAGGAATGCGGCTTTCAGGTCGGCCCATGTGGTGATAAGATCCGCTGTTAAACTCTCTATCCAGATTTCAGCTCTACCCTTGAGTAAGAAGCTGAAAAATCTTAACTTGACGGCATCCTCGTTCATGCCATTAGTCTTGAATGTGCTGCAAATCCTCTCGAATGCACGGAGATGTGCATGAGGATCTTCGGTCGGTGCTCCTCCATATTGATTTTGTTGTACCATTACGATGGTACTCGGTTTGAGCTCAAAGGAGTTTGCTGCAGTGGTGGGTGGTTGAATGCCTATGCGTGCCGCTGCCACATTCGGGTCGGCAAACGACCGCATAGGACGTCTCGCTTCGTCGTCCATTTCGGTCTTGATGTGTTCTTTAGCCTTTGCTTCTTTTCGTAGACGACGGGTAGTTCTTTCAATCTCCGGATCGATTGGTTCGATTTTCTTCCCTCGGGTCTTCCTTGGCATAAACCAACTAGTACCTGAAACAGAAATTAACCAAAATTAGCAAACCGAAAACTGAAGTGATGAAATAAATAAAAAAATGTTCAATCTAATAGCGCTTATAGCTGGTAGTGCTATCAGTTGCAACTAGTTCCCCGACAACGGCGCCAAAAACTTGATAGGCGGGTATCACCCCCCCTAAATCTAACCGCAAGTGTACGGTGTCGAAATCAAGTAATACGTACGGAAGTACGAGTATCGAATCCACATGAACTAGGAACTAAGTATCACAATTACTATAAACTCTATTAACTGAACTATCGAAATTGGAGTGGTTGGTTTATAAACTAATTAATGGCAAACTAAATAAATCACAAACGAGACAGGAACAACTTAAAGAACTTCAGATAGAGAAAACAGTTAAGGGTTGGAAATCCTAAGGTTTTCACACATAAACATCTGACTCAAAACAATTACCAGTCGTTCTCTTTAATGAATACCCAATCTTTAGATCACCGTTGTTCTCTCTCAAGCAACAACGGGTTTTATTTTAAAAGCATGGTTCTTTCTCAAGCAACCACGGTTTTTATCTTGAAAACACAAGTTTTATCTCTCGATCTCAACCTATGTAATTCAAAACACATTAAGCGCAAGATTTTAATGGGACTAAGGCTTACTCGGAATATCTCTATCTCCTTTCTCACCTTAGGCATGCAATTTCTAGTTCTAGTTAACAATTAATTATCTCGAACTCAATTGAAATCAACAAAACAATTGTAAGCTAGCTAAACTCACAAAAGCATTAGAAACGAAATCACATGCTTCATTAATTAAGGAAAACTGATCAAAGTCACATGTTCATATGCTATAAACCAAATTCATTCCAACCCCCAACATCTAGAATTTATTTCATGTTGGTGGTGGATTCAAACTAGGGGTGGCAAAAAGTGACCCAACCCGCCAGTCCAACCCGAACCCAACCCAATAGTAGCAGGTTGGGTTGAGATTTTCAACCCATTTAAGTTAAATGGGTCAACCCGCCAAACCCAATTAATAAATGGGTTGGGTTGGGTTGAAATTTTCGACCTGTTTCCAACCTGATTTCAACCCATTTACAACTTGATTTCAACCCATTGACAACCTGTTTTTAACCCATTTACAACCTATTTGTAACCCATTTATGACTTGTTTTTAATTTTTTATCATTATTTAATTATAATAAATAATTAAAAAATTAATAAAGTCTAAACAGAACTCCTTCGGTCCTTCCATTTCAATATTCCGTCGTTCAAACTTTCAAAGTCTAAACTCTCTAAACCCTAGCCGACACTTCCTTCCAGTTCCAGCCAAGAGATCGACGCCAACCCTAGAAACTTATTTGTTTGACTTTAGTGTTGAGTTATTGAAACTTTGAACAGTTTATTTCACTTTATGGTTGTGTTTTATTGAAACTTTGAACACTTTATTTGGTTTTGTGGTTGTGACTTATGTATTTGTCATGGAATTATGTTTAGTCTTTTTTATCTTATTTAAAGTTTTAAAATTAAATGGGTCAACCCAGGTTCAACCCATTTATTAAACAGGTTGGGTTGAGAAAAACATAAACAGGTCAACCCGTTACAAAGCCATTTAAGTACCTGGTTGGGTTGGGTTGAAAGTCTCAACCCATTTACTTAAACGGGTTGGGTTGGGTTTAGGTTTTCAACCCAATTAATAAATGGGTTGAACCCGAACCCAACCCAACCCGACCTATTTACACCCCTAATTCAAACACAAGAAAAAGGGATGAAAACGTGTATGTAAACATGGTAATGGTAACGTGATAGCTATGATGATGAACTCCCTTCTCTCGTGCTCGTCTCTACTTCGCGTGTTGAACGTGGCTCCAACCGATCCTCTATCGTGGCTCCAAAAGCTCCGAAAAAGCTCTCAAAATCGCCCCAAGTCGTCTGCCGTTCGTCGTGTCAAAGCTGTGTCCAGAATGCCCTAAAAATTGGAAAAACGCCAAACTTAAAGAATGAAACAGTGGGTTAGGCGACTTGCAAGTCGCGTGGCAAGTCGCGCGCTTTTCTGAGCTGCGCCGGTCAGTTTCTGGTTCGCGGTTCGGGTTTCTGGTTCGCGGTTCGGGTCCTGGTTCGGGCGCGGGTCTTGGGCTTGGATCTCGGGTTTCCGTTGGGCTTCGTTTTGGTTCTTTTTGGGCTCTTTTTAGCTTATTTTCTCGATGGTTACTGCCTTTTAGTTAACCTGCACATTCCACTAGATAAACCATAAAATCCCGCTTCTTTGCTTAATTACAAGCCAATCTCAGTGATTTCAGGACCGAAAATAACGCCAAAAAGTGGCGTTATCACTAGTTTAAAGTCAAAATCAATACGTTTTCACCATTCAGAGGCATCGACTAAAATATCGTGAAGAAATCTCAAATTGGAGTATGCATGCAAACTTGTAACACTCTCCTAGAGGTTTTCCGGAAACAAAATTACATGCAATAGGTGGTCCATACTGGATTTTCAAAGCAGAAAATTTCATTAAATCGAGTTTCAAAATTTTTCCATTTAGTCATGTAATGACATAAGAGTAAAACATCTTGGACAAAACTCACATACATTAATGTATTTTCTCAAAACTTAGGAAAATTTTAAGTGCTTGCAATTGGTTGACACCAAAAAGTTTTAAATCGACTTCAAACTTCGAATCATACAAACAGTGCGCATTAATGTTCCAAAAACTTAATAATTCCACGCACTCTGGGTTTAGACAAATAATTTTCCAAAGTCCCATCACGGAGTATTTACACCAAGGTTTTACACTCGCAACATAAAACATTAAAATGTCAATGCTTAAAATTTGCTCATTAAAAATACCAAAAATACACATTTTCTCCAAAAACCAAAAAGGTTTACAATTTTCCAAATGTCCATCAAGTCAAAATTGACCAAAGTTCAACGACCCACACATTCGTGTTTTCAAAATGTTCCGTATCGTAAATCATGCATGGTCCCCACAACACTAAAACATATTTGACCAAATGACCTTCATTTATGCAATAACTTAATAAAACATTTTCATTCACGATTCATTTATCAAAGTGTCGAGGATTGGTGGCTACCAAGTTATGCATACGCCTAGATCAATACCATGCATTTGCGTGAAATGATAATAAAATAACCAATTAACCAAAAGCGCATAAAGCAAATTGTTAAGAAATACTATCAAAATGTTCTTTCATGCCTTACTCACGCCACGTATAAATCAATCCGTACATTGAACAGGTTGCAACGAAATGTGTTAACGCAAATCTTCAAAAGATAAAATATACGACGCTAAAATTCCAAAAATATTCCTTTTGGTCGCTTTACGGCATAAAATGATATTTCTCAACAAAACCCGCATGAGACAAGTGCCCAATATAATCCGAAATTAACACACATAATAACTAAAGTATGTGCATTACAAAATTGCACTCACACGACACAAAACGTCGTAAAACGAAACTCCGTAAAACTCTATGGGCCCAATGGCCTCAAATCAACCAAACGATGCCAACCTTTCGCTTCCAAAAATCAAATTGCATAAAGCAAGATCATGACTAAAATGTCAAAATTCCAAAATTCCCTTTTTATTGTAATACATTCTAAACAACACTTTTCGACAAAAGTTGCATTAAATAAATTTTCCAATAAAACTTGACATAGACATAATGGAAGATAACTTTCCGTCCAAACCTTAACATATGTGGAGGAGATCCAATGTTAAAGTCATAGGCCGTAGTTACTTGTCCAACGTCCTAAATATCATTAAAATATGGATATCACTATATCCGAAAGTAACATTGAACAACAACAAAATAAAGCAGTCCCGACAAAGTTTGCAATCTCCGCAATAAAATAATTTCATGCACGTTCAAAACCATGATTTAAAATCTTGTGTGTGCTAAACGTTTTTCCGAGATTTGTAACATAATCCACAAGAGGGTTTGAAACGCAAGAAATAACTGGTGCAATTTATTTTAAAAATAAATAAATTTTATGCATGAATTTAGTCGGCACTCAACGACTCAAACCACACTCCTCCACGTTCCTCCGGTCACACTATCGTCATCCGGATTCTCAAACATCTTAAAACAATTGAAAGTTACATCGATTAACATCGCGATTTCTTCCCGAATTAAAGTCGATTCAATAAGCCTATGGTTCTATTCCAACCATCAACTTCGACCCGAAATGGTCCACTTAAAGCAATTATCTTGTCACTCCCCGTGACTAATGCTAGAATCGTCAATCTCTTCCAACGACTACTCGCTTAGAAACTCTTCACTACCCCAACGGTCATCACATTAAAGTAGTTCAAGTATGAACATGTAACTAGTAAGTTCACCATGACACTGGCCAGGTGTCATTATGAACGCACCGTACATGCTTATCCTTGCTACTCTCGACGTGATTCTCGTTTCTAGCAACTCCATCGACCTCAAAACATCTTATCTTAGGGTGCCTAATGGTGAATTTCACTTTCATTTACTTAAAAGAACGCTAGTTTGAGTCTAGGTATCCAAAAATCAACACCTAATTCTCTCAAACTTATGCTCTGATACCAACTTGTAACACACTCGAATTGGGGAAGAACAACTAAATAAAATTTTCGATAATACAACCAAAATAATAGGATTTCTCTATACTTCAATACGGGAAAATACCTCCAACAATACATATAACTCAAGTCTTAAATACAAAGGCTAAGTTCACATCGGGTGTTACTTATCTCAAGTACAAATGTACAATTGCTATTCCCAAAACTCAATGCGGAAGACTTCACTACCAATTCACCTCTCGAGCACACTACTAGCATTCGACCTTTCGTAGTGTCACTAGAACTACACCCAACTTGAACCTGTTGCACATGCCGACAAATAAAAAGGGTTAGGCTAACGCCTAGTGAGTTCAAGAGTTTATAACATGATTTATATAATTTGTAGAATGAAAGTTTGCGACATAAATCAGGATTTTCAAAAGAGTTTATGAAAAGATGTAAACGACTCATTTTCCAACGCACACAAAGTCTATGAGAAAAGTTCCCAAAATGTATAAAGCGTTTTCCAAAATGATTTCCAACTCCAACTCACTCAAAACGTGCTTGGACGTTAAATATCCCAAGAAATCTAAACGTGGACAAAACTCCAATATTTTAACACATCCAAATAGGATGAGGCATAGAACTCTGCCAATAAACCGTGAAGACATTTCATATAAATAAAGAGCGTCACCGAAAATATGGATAAAAGTAACTACCCAAAAACAACACATTTCGGTGACGGGAGAGACCCGATTCCATCGAAAGTGACGGGCACGTAAAGTTAGGCCACTTATGATGTTACTGTATTACACCTCAAGTCCCGGTCTTAGTTCTCATGCCATAAAGACATCACAACCTCAAACCTTTCTCATGCCTTTATTGCCTACTCCGTCGAGTTACACCTCAAGGACTTATGGGACCATATTGCCTATCCAGTTTAGACGAGTCACACCTCCAGGACTTCAATGTCCCTTATTGCCTACTCGTTAGTGGCCCCACGGCCTAACGCATATAACCATGCGTTCCAATAGTCCACTCCTCGTGCACAAAAAGATAGACCATCAAATAAAGACTGACTTATGTGCCTATGGATCCAATGCAACACAGTCTACAAAAATATGCCCATCCCGAAATGACTAAAGCACCCGAGCATGTAAATATAAAAAATATGCAATAAAATGCATCAAGTTGCAATAAATGCAAACCATAAATAAGACTCCATATTGAGCCATCAAAACCGGACAAAATGTCCCCAAGACTTCCTTAAAGTCAAAACCGAGCAAAATACTCAAAACTTGTTAGACCCATAAATAATGGTCAACATAGCATAAAACGCATTTAAACATTGTTTAGATAAACAGGTACCACAAAATCGTCATTAACCCAAAACTCGACACGGGTTAAAACAAAGGGGTTTCCCCAAATGGACTCATGCCCCTTATAATTCTCAAAATGACTCATGACACTAAAATGTGTCTTTTCTCAAATGGTTTATAAAATCAATTACCCAACATGAATAAACCATTGAATGAACTTTATTTGAGCAATAAATCATTTGAAGACATATTTATGATTTCTACACATCAAAATATTCTAAAATCCCAAATATGGGTGTTTTACAATCTTTATAAAGTTAAACACTTAAAAGAGTCAACTTACCAAATAACTCAACAGTTGATAAATATAAGTAAAACACACAAATACTTGGAAAATAACATTTTTGGCATGCACAACGTTTTTGCAAATCAACTTGAACTCACCTTGCTAGATTTAGGCTAAATCTAGATGTTTCCCTAAACGTAAGCTCCTTTGAAGAAACTTGAATCCTCAAGCCAAAACTTCCAAAAACCTAGATCCATAAGTTTCCAACCATCAATAACCACATTTAACCATTTAGAATTGTTCCCCAAACATCAACCATCAAAATCTCCATTTATACCAAAAATCCTAATTTTGACCTAACTTTCCCAAAATATCTAAACCAAAAAACTTGAGAAATAAAACACTAGGAAGTCATAAATGGAGTATTTATAACTCAAACAAGGATTTAGAAAATAAGAGGATGAACTTACCCCATGGATCTTGAGTAGAACCACAAAACCCTAGAATCTCAAGAAAATGAAGGTGAAACTTGAATCTTGCACCAATAGATGAAACGACTAGCATAAATGATGATGGAACACTTGATTTGTAAGAGAGAAGCCCCAAAATGAGTTAGGGTTCATAGGAGAGGGTGGGAGATCGGTTTGGGAGAGAAAGGGAGGGTTGAGAGGTGAAAATGAGAAAAGGAGCTGAAAATTCGCATTTAACAGCACCCAACACCATATGCACAACATCGCCACGCGACATTGACATGGTCAATGTCGCTGGTCATAGTCGCACAATGTGTACCGAAGGCTGCCCCTTCCCTGCGACTATGCCACGCGACTGTGACACGGTCATAGTCGTCGGTCATTGTGACTTGACCCGTACCAAGCCCCGAAACTCGACTTTTTCAACGCCAAAACTCCCGATACTCTTAGAGACTTTAAGTAATGTCTTCCCAACATAAATCCCACCATTTTCAAGGTGCAAACCATTTTGGTGATATTTACTTACCGAAATTACGGGTGTTACATTAAGGGTTTGGAATAATGAGCTCATTATACTATATCTTACCAAACCACATTTTTCATTATCATTCTTATTCCTTATCCATTAATACCCTCAACCAAACAGCCCCTTAGGGTGCGTTTGGTACACTGGACAGGATAGGACAAAACAGAACAGGGATCATTGTTCCATGTTTGGCAGGACTTTTATGTGGAACAGACAGGAACAGAGTGGAACAGGCCTGTTCCACCCCTACCCCATGAAACAAGCTGGAACAAGCTTATGTTTTACCAATATAACCTCAAAATAAAATCTAATTCTATTCTAAAACATCAAATACACGTTCTATTTTATATTTCACTCATTCTTTAAATTTTATTTATTTTATTTCATCTAATGTTATCAGTTTTATTTTGTCCAGTCCTGTCTACCAAACGTTGAACAACTGTTCTGTTCTGTTCTGTCATGTTCCGTCCTGTCCTGTTCTGTCATGTCTGCGTACCAAACGCACCCTTAGGTTTTACCTTCTCAAATTATAAAAACTATTTTAATCAATAAAATTTAAATTAAACTAATTGAATTTCTTTCAACAAACTAACTGTAATCTTTTATTAACCTTCTTTTGATTTATTATAATTTATAGTTATTATAATTTTAACGACGTCGTTATTCTAACTTATTATAATTTCAAATTATTGTTATTTTAAATTATTGTAATTATACATTATTATTATTATAACTTATTGTTATTTTAATTGTTATCAGTTTTAAATTAGGGAAATTAATTAAAATACCCAAAGTCAAACCAACTGTTACCAAAATACCCTAAATTTTTTCAACTTTGCAAAAATGCCCAAAATACCCGTGATGGGGTCCCGTGATCGCGGGATACGCTGACGTGGCACGTATTTTGGGGCCAAATGCCCCGCGAAGCCCCTCAACTTTGGCCGCGGTGCACTTTTGGTCCCTGCCCGCGATCGCAGCCCGCGATGGCCCAAAAAATTACAGTTTTGGTCCCTGAAATTTTACACTTTTGGTCCCTGAAAATTTACACTTTCAGCCCCTATACTTAGACGAATTTTGCATGCTTTTACTGTTTTTTTCCACAATTATTGCAATTTAAAGACCGATTTGTGGTTGAAATTCATTTGCATGTTTCAATCAATGTTAAATCAATGTTTTTGGAATACCAGTTTGTGGATGAAATGAGAGATTGGTTTTCTGATATGTTGGTTGTTTCATTGATAAATAGACGTAAAATTCAAGCCATAATCCCCACACAACGATTTCATTGTTGGAATATTTCTTTCTGCAATATTTTGTGTTTGAGATACTACTGAAAAAATGAGTTCATCTGTTGCAAAAGCTAAGCTATATTTCTGTTTTGATGGTGAATGGGTGCAAGATAACAATGAGTGGAATTTTGCTTATAAATCTAAGCATGGTGTAAAAGTGTCAGTAAACTACACTTATCAGAAGTTTGTTGCATACGCCATGCAAAAATGTGGAATCAACTCTTCTGATATTTGCAAGTTAGTATTTAAAAATGACGATGGGTCATTTGTGGATTTATCCAACGATGGGGATATCTCTACTTTTCTGCACCTTGCAGTCGATTCAGAAAGACCCCCATTACTCTTTGTGTATCCCGGCGTATCCGACGGTGACGACGACGGTGACGAGGAGGGTGATTCTCAACAAATAGAGCATCCTGATTCTCAACAAATAGAGCAGCCTGATTCTCAACAACAACAACCACCACAACCACACGAATGGCGTACTGCTGGAGTTGCTGATGACGAAACCCACGTTTTCAGAACGGGTAATTCTGAAATAGACAGATCAGACACCGATAATGATGATCACGAAGAATATACCCCTAGTAGAAAATCATGTAGTCAGATAAATGACTTTTTTGATATGCCCCCTATTCTTCCAGACTCCCATACCCAGACACAAAGCTACGAACCTACACCTTATATTCGCAGTGAAAGTTTAACAGCAGGTCAGATATTCGATTCGAAGGATCTCTTAGCAAGTCAGATCGGACTCAAGTTCTTGGAAGAGGGTTTCCAAAGTCGCGTGCGGGCATCTGAAAAAATCAAATACGTAGTTGAATGTGCTAGAGAAAAGTGTGAGTGGAGGTTGTACGCGATTCACACGGGTCCCAAAGGAGGGGCGATAATGATTAGAAAGTTGCACGACGTACACACTTGTACGAGGACGCAACTTAATCCCCACCACAAACAAGCCGGCAAAAAGACTTTGGGTGCGATCCTGAAAAACAAATTTCTTGATGTTAGCAGGTCATTGCGTCCAAAGGACATCGTCCACGACGTTCACCGGCAGTTCGGCGTCACGATTGATTACCACCAAGCGTGGCGTGCGCGCTGCCATGCACTGTTTATGGTGAGAGGCACGTTCGAGGAGTCGTATGAAAGACTCCCGACATATTTATATAATTTGCAGCTGCAGAACCCTGGTACTGTCACGCAGCTACGGACCGATTCACGTGGACGGTTTGAGATGTGCTTCGTGGCCCTTGGACCCGCGGTACGTATTTTAACACGTCATATGTTTACACATTATAAACTATAACATTTACACATTATAAACTATAACATTTTAACCTATGTTTTTGCAGATCCGCACATTTCTGGAAAATCTACGTCGTGTCCTGATAATAGACGCAGCCCATTTAAAGGGCCGTTACTTGGGTATGATGTTCCTGGCGGTTGCCATGGACGGGGATAACTCCATCGTTCCAGTAGTTTTCGGCGTAGGCAAGTCCGAAACCGGGGACGAGTGGACTTGGTTTCTGTCCATGTTGAGACAAGCTATCGAAGACCTGCAAGGGTTGGTGTTTATGTCTGACAGGGCTCCTTCCATAAGCGCCGCAATCTCTGCCATGTACCCAAACGCCCCTCACGCCATATGCTGTCGACATTTGGAGATGAACGCCAAATCCAAGGACAAACGTATTACCACCTACAAGGATGTCTATTGGGCGGCATGCAGAGCATATACGGATCGGGAGTTTAACAAGTGCATGAATATGCTACGATACAGTGTCAAGGAAGCAGCCAAAGTCTTTGACGATGCTGGACCGGAGAGGTGGTCCGCGGCCCATTTTCCTGGACAACGGTATGACATTCTGACCTCGAATAGTGCATAGTCTGTGAATGCACTCTCCCGTTTTGCTCGTAGATGTCCGAATGTTAATCTTATGGACTACTTTCGGGCCTTTCAACAAGAGTGGTACCAAATTCGACGCCTAAAAGGAGCTAAGATACAAAATGCACTCACACCAACGGCGGAGAATATCGTTCAGTACAGGGCGCGTCGTGCGGCGACATTGCCGGTAAGAGCAATCGGGTATGGGAAGTACAAGGTGCATGATGACTATATTCACGCGATTGTGAATATGGAAGACCACCTTTGTTCGTGTCGCGAATGGGATAAATCTGGGTTACCGTGCGGCCATGCCATCGCTGCAGCAACATATATGGGTCGTACAGATTGCAGCGACTTGGCTGTACCTTTCTTCACGTCCGAATATTACCGGAAAACATACGTGGAGGTAATAAACCCAGCTGGACCCCCTGCGGCATGGGTGTATCCACCCGACCCGCTTCCACCATGCTATCCACCTTTAATGGATAAGAACAGGGCCGGGAGACCGAGAAAGAACGACCGACGTCCATCACGTGGTGAAAGTTCGATACAACGAAGATGTACTCGGTGCCAATGCGTAGGACACACTCGTGGAGAGTGTCCAAATCCCGCCCCTTCAACCGTGCCAAGGAGACATTCTGTCAGTCACACCCCGGGCCCGTCACAGCGTGATACTGTTGATCTAAACACTGATTTGTAAATGATATATTTACACACATACATATGCTTCTAAATGAACATTGATAACACAGCTAGTTTGTAAATGATAAATATATTCATATTAGATACGTTTTAATTTTAATAAATTACACCATTATAATCGTCTCTTCGATACGTTCGAAATGAGCTCAATCTTGAATTTTTTTTGGATTTATATATTTTAATATATATCATATACAGTTATACATTAAAATTCATAACCTTATAGTTAATTATTTAATTTATGGTACATCTCTTATTTTTTTTTTCAATTTTGTTTTACACTCCTATCGCATTAACATAATAATCATATATTAACTAATTCATTAAATCGTTTTAAATTATTATTATTTGAATGTGTTTATAGATATCGTGAATGGCAATAGGAGAAGGTTTCACGAGAAGAATATTAAATGGGGTTTTGACAAGTTGGTATCACTGGACTCATTTAAGAATTGTGAAAATGGGTATTTGGCGAATGATGATTCATGTGTGTTTAAAACACTTCAGCTCCAAACACACATGAATCATCATTCGTCAAATACCCATTTTCACAATTCTTAAATGAGTCCAGTGATACCAACTTGTCAAAACCCCATTTCATATTATATATATACACACATACATATGCTTCTAAATGAACATTGATAACACAGCTAGTTTGTATTCCATCCAACAAGCTCTTCATCTTCAATCTTTCTGACCCTTCTTCAACGGCTTCTGCTTTTGCAACCACGTATGGCCATTGTGTACCACAACCCGCACACACTTTAGCAAATGAGTTGAGGGTTGTCATATATTCTACAAGAGGAGTAGGCCCACGAATGAGGTAACCTCTGACTTGACCTTGCATGATGTATCCAACCTAACCGTGGTTCAGCGGCTTAAAAACTACTTTTCAGAGAAATTAACAACAACAAAAAAACAAAACAACAACACAGTAAAAAAAATACAAAACAAGAAAAAAAAATACAAAACAACTAAAACAACCACCACCTACTTAAAAATTGATTTAGTTTCATAAATCCAAGCTTGCTTCTCGTTTACCTTCGCTTGAATAATTGCGAAGTCTTGCAGAATATGGTGAATTGCTTTTTGTTCTCGACGAACCCGAGCCTCCCTAGCTTTTATATCCCCTTTCATCCTTTTGATCTCCCTGTCTTCCTCTTCGATCTTTCTCAAATGGACTGCCTTCCTGTCCATAATTTTTTTCCACTCTTCTGTTAGTTCATCTATCTCCTTTTCCTTTTTTGCTATGGCGACCTCGATTTGAGGTGGCATTTTTTCAGGAGTAGCCTTAGGGTTTGATGACGATGCCATTTGTGGATTAAATGAGAGAAGAGAAATCAAGAGAGAAAACAATTCAAAGAAAGAAAGCAAGAGAGAAATCAAGAAAAAAAACAAGAGGAAGTGTGAATTGTGAATTGCATCTTACTGGTATTTATGGATGAAATCTCAAACATGCAAATGAATTTCAACCACAAATCGGTCTTCAAAGTACAATAATTGTGGAAAAAAACAGTAAAAGCATGCAAGATTCGTCTAAGTTTAGGGGCTGAAAGTGTAAATTTTCAGGGACCAAAAGTGTAAAATTTCAGGGACCAAAACTGTAATTTTTTGGGCCATCGCGGGCAGGGACCAAAAGTGCACCGCGGCCAAAGTTGAGGGGCTTCGCGGGGCATTTGGCCCCAAAATACGTGCCACGTCAGCGTATCCCGCGATCGCGGGACCCCATCGCGGGTATTTTGGGCATTTTTGCAAAGTTGAAAAATTTTAGGGTATTTCGGTAACAGTTGGTCAAACTTTGGGTATTTTAATTAATTTCCCTTTAAATTATTGTCATTTTAACTTATTTATTATAATTTTTCGTTAGCTTTAATTTATATTAAATTTTTTTAACTATTATAGTTTTCATTATTGTAGTGTCCATGGGGTCCATAATTTGGGGTGAATTTATAAAATATGCAGAAAAAAACTGAATATGCTATTTAAGCTAATGAAATCTAAACATAAGATTCATGTATATCTTAAATTCTTAATTCACCAAATGAAATCAAAAACAAATTTCATATATAATATATTTTCGAAATCAAATACAATTTTCATAATTTTTGAATAAAAATTTCTTAAAACACACAAAGATTCACAAGATGAAACACATACCGACTATATTATTTCACCTCATGAAATAAAACACAATAAATCGTAGATCCAAAAATATATATTTTTTAGTTTTGATTTTGATTTTGATTTTGATAAAAGAAATATCTTCAACCTCAATACCATTGTAATCCTCCACCAGACCACCACCATCGCAAGCGATGTTTTTTTTTTGTTCCTTTTCAAAACCCTAAGTTTAAAAAAATAGGTACACATACACTTGAACCATACAAATTGGGTACAAGATGGAATGGAAGGGAAAAATGTCTTTTAAAGTCGGATAAATCACCGGAGAATAGTGTCGGTGAAATACGAAGCTGCGATGAGGATGAGGGAAAAGATGAGAAACTTCTCACTTCTCAAGCGTCGTTCCATTTGATCCAACTCGAAAAATCGAGATTCGCGTCTTGAATAGGCCTAGAATTGGCCACTTCCGGTCGTCCTTCTCATTGTGTTCCAGAAGGTCCGACCACCGTGTTCCAGAAAGTCCGACCACCGGATTTAGTGATTTAAAAATAGTGTCGTTGGTGTGCAAATCGTGGAGGGAAGAAGGAAGAAGGTGTGAATTTGTATCAGAGAGTTGTTGAACTTGGTGATCCAATTGGTCAGTGTAATTTAGGGGAGAAAACGAGGATGGGAGGAGTTGGTTTTGACTTTTGAGATCGCAAATTACAAATTTGGCCTCAAACTTCCCTCTAATATTACAAAAAATGTCATCATGAATAATGACCTTTGATTGAAACCGTTGAATGATTAAGATTAGTCCTCGATCTTTTTACGGTTCTCATTTAATTTGATTATTGTCCTATAGAGGAAGGTTCAAACGAGAACGCTAACTATGTAAGAAAAACACCAGAATGATCGTCCATATACAAAATCATATGTGAATCAAATATGATTTTGTACGTGAATCATGTATGCTTTTGTACGTGGACGATCGTTCACGTGTTTTCTTAAATAGTTAGCGTTCTCGTTTGAACCCACCTCTTGTCCTATATATATATATATATATATATATATATATATATAGGGGCTTAATCAAATAAGAACTAATTCGTTTGTGGTAACTGTAAGAACCAATTTCAGCCACACATTTAAAATAATTAATGTTACTTCTAAAAATAAAAATAAGGGCAAATTAGTAATTTGATAATTTTGATTTTTTATAACAAATTAAAATCTAATTTAACTCATTCATTTTATTCATTTACCCCTAAAATCACTCCTCTGCATCTCTCTATCTCTTCTCAATTCTCTCTTCTCTAGAAACCCTAAATGGAGCCGACACCCTCTCCAAAATCCCTAAATATAGCCGGCAACGGTGGTGAATGGCGGCATAGAACGGCGGCGGCGGTGGTGGATGATCTACACCTCTACTTCTCCATGACCACGACGGTGGTGGTGGTGGTCTCTAGCGGCGGCTGTGGTGGTGGTGGTCTCTAGCGGCGGTGGTGGATCTACACCATTGATGATCTGTCTGTCTCTATCTCTAGGTGGTGGTGGTGGTCTCTAGCGGCGGCGGTGGTGGTGGTGGTCTCTAGCGGTGGTGGTGGTCTCTAGCGGCGGTGGTGGATCTACACCATCGACGAACTCCGGCACCAACCCTTCCCCTCCATTTGTCACTGTGGTTTGGCCCCTGTGTTTTTTTGGCCGGATTTATGGTCTTTGTATTTTTTTTTGTCTTGTGATTAGGTTTCACTTTGTCTAAAGAAATGGAGTTACAAGTTTGGGTTTGGTTACCGGAGTTGCAGGCTTGGTTTGGGTTTTCGTGGGTTATGGGTACCACATGGTATCACAGTGTTACCACAATGGTATCACAGTGTGTATCACAGTGTTATCACATTTGTTCCTGGATGTATTCTGGATATCACACTTGAGGATAAAAGTGTGTGTTTTCTATGTAGTGTTGGGTATCACATTGAGGATAGATGTTTGTATTTTGTATGTATTTTGTGTATTACATTTGTTTTTTGTATGTATTTTTGGTATCACAGTGTTATCACATTTGGTCTTAGTATGTATGTTGGATATTGAAGGTCTCCATCGATTGTTTTAGGGTATCACAGTGGTATCACATATAGTCTTAGCATGTATTTTGGATATTGAAGGTCTGTAACGTTGTTTCAGAGGAGAGAGGAGAGAGGAGAGAGAGATTTTAAAAATACCTAAAATGCCCTTTTATTTAAATTTCAAACATAATTTCTAAAATTAATAATTTCCTAATTTATAGTTTAATATGTGGCTCACATTGGTTTACAGTTACCACAAAATAACCAATTCTTCCTTGAATGACCCCATATATATATATATAGGGAAGGGTTCAATAGAGAAGTCCAAATATTTAGAGAAATAGAGAAGTGATCTTGGCCATTTATTCGGTCAAGATCGGCGGCTTTGACCGAGAAGCAGCGGATAATTACTCGCGTGATCTGCACAAGATAGAGGGGTAGTTTCGTAAAAAATACATGGGCTGAGTTCATATATGAATCTGTGTGATTCACACATGAACTATACGTTCATATATGAACCTTTGTAATTCACATATAAACTTTTTTTTTAACTAATTCATATATGAACCTTTGTGATTCATATATGAATCAATTAATTTGTTCATATGAGAAGTAGTTAAAAAAAATTCATATATGAATCACAAAGATTCATATATGAACACAAAGATTCATATATGAATTAGTTAAAAAAATTCATATATGAATCACAAAGGTTCATATATGAACACAAAGATTCATATATGAATCTATTAACTGGTTCAACTGATTCATATATGAACCTACAGTTAATTAGTTTTATATATGAAACACAAAGGTTCATATATGAATCATAAGATTCATATATGAATTAGTTATAAATAGTTCATATGTGAATTACAAAGGTTCATATATGAACGTATAGTTCAGATGTGAATCACACAGATTCATATATGAACTCAGCCCGTGTTTTTTGTAAAAGTTACGAAATTGCCCTTCTATTTTTGGAACAGCCGCAATTTTTGACCAGTCAAAGCCGCAATTTTTGACCAGTCAAAGCCGCAACTTTTAACCAATTATAACCGATCTTGACCGAATAAATGGCCAAGATCACTTCTTTATTTCTCTAAATATTTGGACTTCTCTATTGAACCTAAGGCTATATATATATATATATATATATATATAGGGAAATTAATTAAAATACCCTAAGTTTGACCAAGTGTTACCAAAATGCCCTAAATCTCTCCCACTTTGCAAAAATACCCTTTTTTCCGCGATGGGAGCCCGCGATCGCGGGCTAGGGACCATTTCTGACACTTTTTTAAACTTGCAGGGACCATTTTTGAAAAATGGAATCCCGCGATCGCGGGCTCATCCTGCGATGGGATACTTTTTGTGACTTTTCAATTGCAAGGGACCATTTTTGAAAAATTCCAGGGACCATTTTTGAAAATTTGACCCGCGTTTGACACTGTTCACCCCCGCTTTCACTGTTCACCCCCCGCTTTCGTCCAATTTTACGAATTTAAAATGAAATGTTACACTTTCAACCCCTATACTTATTTACTAAATTTACTTTATACCTTTTACTTTCATTATTTTAATTTTACATTTAACACATATAATCGTTTATTAACTAAAATACGTTAAAAAAATACGTTTTAATTTTAACAAATTACACCATTATAATCGTCTCTTCGATACGTTCGAAATGAGCCCAATCTTGAATTTTTTTGGATTTATATATTTTAATATATATCATATACAGTTATACACTACATAAAAAAATATTTTTTATATTTAAAATTCATACCCTTATAGTTAATTATTTAATTTATGGTACATCTTTTTTTTTTTCAATTTTGTTTTACACTCCTATCGCATTAACATAATAATCATATATTAACTAATTCATTAAATCGTTTTAAATTATTATTATTTGAATGTGTTTATAGATATCGTGAATGACAATAGGAGAAGGTTTCACGAGAAAAATATTAAATGGGGTTTTGACAAATCGATTTCACTGGACTCATTTAAAAATTGTGAAAATGGGTATTTGGCGAATGATGATTCATGTGTGTTTGGAGCTGAAGTATTTGCAGTTACAGAGTATGCACAAAATGATCAATGTATTTCCAACGTAACTTAGATTAAAATTATCTCCTTCAGTTCAGTCCCGTCCCGTCCCATCCAGTTCCGTCCCGTCCAGTTCCGTCTCTTCCCATCTAGTATGCGTACCAAACGCTACCTAAGAGTACCGTAAATTAAATAATTAACTATAAATGGGTATTTGGCGAATGATGATTCATGTGTGTTTGGAGCTGAAGTATTTGCAGTTACAGAGTATGCACAAAATGGGGTTTTGACAAGTCGGTATCACTGGACTCATTTAAGAATTGTGAAAATGGGTATTTGGCGAATGATGATTCATGTGTGTTTGGAGCTGAAGTATTTGCAGTTACAGAGTATGCACAAAATGATCGATGTATTTCCAACGTAACTTAGATTAAAATTATCTCCTTCAGTTCAGTCCCGTCCCGTCCCATCCAGTTCCGTCCCGTCCAGTTCCGTCCCGTCCCATCTAGTATGCGTACCAAACGCTACCTAAGAGTACCGTAAATTAAATAATTAACTATAAATGGGTATTTGGCGAATGATGATTCATGTGTGTTTGGAGCTGAAGTATTTGCAGTTACAGAGTATGCACAAAATGGGGTTTTGACAAGTCGGTATCACTGGACTCATTTAAGAATTGTGAAAATGGGTATTTGGCGAATGATGATTCATGTGTGTTTGGAGCTGAAGTATTTGCAGTTACAGAGTATGCACAAAATGATCGATGTATTTCCAACGTAACTTAGATTAAAATTATCTCCTTCAGATCAGTCCCGTCCCGTCCCATCCAGTTCCGTCCCGTCCAGTTCCGTCCCGTCCCATCTAGTATGCGTACCAAACGCTACCTAAGAGTACCGTAAATTAAATAATTAACTATAAATGGGTATTTGGCGAATGATGATTCATGTGTGTTTGGAGCTGAAGTATTTGCATTTACAGAGTATGCACAAAATGGGGTTTTGACAAGTCGGTATCACTGGACTCATTTAAGAATTGTGAAAATGGGTATTTGGCGAATGATGATTCATGTGTGTTTGGAGCTGAAGTATTTGCAGTTACAGAGTATGCACAAAATGATCGATGTATTTCCAACGTAACTTAGATTAAAATTATCTCCTTCAGTTCAGTCCCGTCCCGTCCCATCCAGTTCTGTCCCGTCCAGTTCCGTCCCGTCCCATCTAGTATGCGTACCAAACGCTACCTAAGAGTACCGTAAATTAAATAATTACTCATACTAGATGGGACGAGAAGGAACTGGACGGGGCTGAACTGGATGGGACGGGACGGGACTGAACTGAAAGAGATAATTTTAATCTAAGTTACGTTGGAAATACATCGATCATTTTGTGCATACTCTGTAACTGCAAATACTTCAGCTCCAAACACACATGAATCATCATTCGCCAAATACCCATTTTCACAATTCTTAAATGAGTCCAGTGATACCGACTTGTCAAAACCCCATTTAATATTCTTCTCGTGAAACCTTCTCCTATTGCCATTCACGATATCTATAAACACATTCAAATAATAATAATTTAAAACGATTTATTGAATTAGTTAATATATGATTATTATGTTAATGCGATAGGAGTGTAAAACAAAATTGAAAAAAAAATAAGAGATGTACCATAAATTAAATAATTAACTATAAGGATATGAATTTTAAATATAAAAAATATTTTTTTTATGTAGTGTATAACTGTATATGATATATATTAAAATATATAAATCCAAAAAAATTCAAGATTGGGCTCATTTCGAACGTATCGAAGAGACGATTATAATGGTGTAATTTGTTAAAATTAAAACGTATTTTTTTAACGTATTTTAGTTAATAAACGATTATATGTGTTAAATGTAAAATAAAAATAATGAAAGTAAAAGGTATAAAGTAAATTTAGTAAATAAGTATAGGGGTTGAAAGTGTAACATTTTATTTTAAATTCATAAAATTGAAAGAAAGCGGGGGTGAACAGTGGGATTCCTCGCGATCGCGGTTCAAATTTTCAAAAATGGTCCCTGAAATTTTTCAAAAATGGTCCCTTGCAATTGAAAAGTCACAAAAAGTATCCCATCGCGGGATGAGCCTGCGATCGCGGGATTCCATTTTTCAAAAATGGTCCCTGCAAGTTTAAAAAAGTGTCAGAAATGGTCCCTGGCCCGCGATCGCGGGCTCCCTATCGCGGAAAAAAAAATGGTATTTTTGCAAATTGTGAGAGATTTAGGGTATTTTGGTAACACTTGGTTTGACTTAGGGTATTTTAATTAATTATATATATATATATATATTGTTGGGCCTAAATACAATAAAAAACAAAAACTTGTTGTAGGATAAATGTGTCATCGTCAAAGTATAAGACGATAATGATAAAGTTAGAGATAGAGATAGAGATAGAGGCATTATAGTTAGATTAGAACTTGGTATCTCATGATTATCTCTTTGTAAACCATCCCTATTTAAAGGGCTTATGATTAATGAGAATTACGATTCATTCTCTCTTTTCTTTTGTTGTTCTGTTTCGATTCTCTTCAACACGTTATCAGCATGAAAGCTCAAACGACTTGGATCTTACTACTTCAATACAAGTACACATCTTTATATTCTTATCTCTCTACATATGAACGTCTTATGTATGCTAACTGTATGAATACTATGTCATTCTCACTGTGGATATATTTAAATTTTATGTTAACATTCATCATGTTGGTTTTTTTTTTTGAAATCTAACAATAAAAGAAGTACGAGTAACGAAGTTGAAAGATTTATGTATTTACCTTCTCCATTATTTTTCCTTTCAAGTAATTATTTGAATACCCGTAAATTCAAGAAAGTTTTGGCTTGTTTTTTTATGGTTGAGAATAAGAAGAAACTTTTAGGGTTCTGATTTTGTTTAGGCCTTAGGGGATCCACCCTTTTTATTTATTTATTTATTATATATTTGACTTACTATTATCTAGTTAGAACTTGAATGTGTTTAGGTGTTTATTTATTTGATTAGTTTAATTATGTTATATGGCCTTAATAAATTTTTGAGTTTTTATTATTTAACAAATTATCTTATTTTAGTTAAATATTTAGTTATTAATATAGATTGTTATTTCATATCTACATTTGTTTGTTATAAATCTAGTATCAAGTCTTTTATTAGATAATAGTATTTTTATTAAATCAAGTATCAAGTTTTTTATTATGTTAATTGATTTTTATTTAACGTCATTTAGTTTTAACTAGATAATTCAAATTTTTTTTAAATATATTATTGTTATATACCCACATAGGCTTGATCATTTGATTTGTTATCTTATTAATTTAACCATGTTAAATAATTTCATGTATTTTTTTTGGCTCACTAATTTAATTTGCTCCATTTAAACTAGATTAATTATATTGTTATGAGATATAAGGTGATTGAGTTTGTACGTAGTTTTATTTCCTTATTTAGAACTATTAACTTTTATTAAGTTAATTATATATTTTGTTCTTTTTATTTGCATTCCTCGCATAATTCAAATGTTTATTTAGTTTCTTAAATTAACTTTACCATATAATATTTAAATGCTTATCTTATATAAATGCTTATCTTGACATGAGTTCCTACTCATTTTTCTGAATCTTATAATTAAATTTGGAAGTTACACTTCCACCCCATATATTTTGGTATTTTACCAAAAGCTCCAAAAATAGCATGAAAATGTTAAAATACTATTCAAATATTTATCCTGATTATGAGTTCCTACTCATTAATTCAAATCTTATAAATAATTTTTGGAAGTTACACTTCCACCCCCCCCCCCCCCTTATATTTGGTATTTTACCAAAAGATCCATAAATACCAATAAGATGTTATAAGTTTGAATTTGACTTTATGTCAAAACTAATATTGATTTGTCTAATGACAAAAATCTCTAAAAATACTATTAAGATATTAAAACATTGAAATTGGCTTCATATGCCAAACCCTTATTCTTTTCGGCCTCCTGCCAAAAGCTTTATAATTAACAATGTTATATTCAAATTAATTAAATCGCAAGATATCGATTTGGATTTTGTCAAACGGGTGTAAATAGCCCTAAGGTTTGTAGGGATTCAAGTAATCCATGTGATTCCCCTGCTACCTGGAAATCCAATAGATTGAGTGATTTCTTGTTGCAAATTGAAATATTGATGAAATATTATCAACAAAATATAAGAATACAAAAATCCAATATTATTATGATAATGAAATTTCATGCATAACATAATAAGTATAAACCATAATTCACTATTTTAAAAAATAATATGTTATCCGTTCTCTACGACATCTTTGAATCAAAAGTACTTGATTACCATAAGATAGGTTCGAAAAAACACAAGAAAATACGCAAAAGTCACCGAACCATTTTTGACCCTAAAGAAAAAAATAGATGTTAAGACACAATTAAATACTTTAAATTTTTTGAGACGATACATCAGTCACAACCTTCAGAGAGAATACCTAGAAACCCCCAAGAACCGTGGGTAGTCCCAAAAGGAAATTCGGGAATATTCAGTACCATAAAACTCTCAAACTAATCATACAGTGGAAAGAAACCTACTTACTTGATTACAAGAAGGTAACTGATTTTGACAAAGAAATGTCATGTCTCAAAATGCATCGCAATCTTGTGGCAAGGAACTCACAAAAGATTATGCGAATCATAACATCTTTTCATCTTTCCTATATCACCAATCATACTAATGAAACAATATAAGCTGCAATATAACCTTTAACAAACTCATTAACTTAATGCAAATGGTTAAGAGTTGTAGCAATGTTTTTTTAACAACGCTAGACATACCCGGATAAAGAAAATTCTTGGGGTTAATAAGGCAAGCGTTGGAGGTGGAAAGAACTCCAAAGGATAGTGAGTTGAACATATTAATCCACACACATATACTAAATATGTACCATATGGACAAGGTTGTGAAAAGGGTCAAATTCATGGAAAGAATCGGGAACGAACTCCTAATAGAAAATGGAACAAATTAACTATGTCATATCTAAGATTGATTTAAGTATAAGTTTATTTGAATACACTTTAACTATCAAATTAATTGCATTTGTGTATATATACACATGCGTTTATAACCATTAGAGGTGTAAATTAACACATAAAAGAACAAATGCAAAACTCTCAATGTTCTTCGTTCCATGTAGGAATGTATCGAGGAGAACTTGATTGTTTTAGTGACATATCATACAATCATAAGAAATAGATTGTTATTGATTGAATTAATAATTTTTAATTCCTCCAAACACTTAGACGATGGACTGTCACTTGTTGCTTAATGACACAAGATCAATCACTAAAGCACTATATTAATAGAAACCTTGTTAAGATATTCGTACCAATGAGAAATCATATTATAAGAATGGAAATGGGTATATGTACATCAACTCTAATGATATGAAAGCAAACATACATTAGAGAAATTAATGTATCAAAATAATGGATTATCTATGTCATTAAATCATATTTTGTCACCAATAAAGAACTTTGGGACAATGACACATATATGTTTCGGCATGACCACGTGGGACACCATGGTCATGATATAGTGATCTATGTATTGGAAAATACACATTGACACATTCTCTTTCGAGTGAAAGATAAAACGAGGGAATTAACCAAATTGTAACTGTTGACTTCTACTGCACAAGAAGCAACACCACCTGAATATGCCCTCTCCAATACCTTGAACTTTTGTATACCCTGATTCTTAGCCAAGACAGGAATGAGACCATCCTAAA
This sequence comes from Saussurea involucrata, assembly GCA_033807775.1. NCBI lineage: Eukaryota > Viridiplantae > Streptophyta > Magnoliopsida > Asterales > Asteraceae > Saussurea > Saussurea involucrata. The sequence continues at coordinate 49,479,965 of CM066315.1, forward strand.
TCTAAGGAGATAATACCAATAAATTCCATTCTTACAACAAATACAAGGTGATATTTATAGACAATAACATCCAAAATGCGGACCATTAAAGTACTTTATGGTTCTGGTTTTGACACAATGAACACGTGTAATATTATTGTCCACATGAAATGTTGCACTCCTAGCACTAGTTATACATTTAAGGACTCACCACCCTGATTTTCTCATCAAGTCTGCATGACTTAGAATGCTGGAGAATTTACATCATAAGGATTTGATGATTATTGCATGTGTATAGAGATTAATGTAAAGTTACCTATACCCCATGTGTATATATAATGGTCTCGTAGAATGATAAAAGTTGACCATCAAAAGAATATAGATGGTAGCTAGGGCATTGGTTATGCGCACCAATTTATCCAAATCTACATGGGGTTATGCAATATTACATGCAACTTTACTTATTCGTTTTTAGACCCACAACCAACCAACTAACCTTATGCGTACCAGTTGGTAACTGGATATAAGCCTGATATTTAACATTTACGCATGTTGGTTGTGTAGTATATGTGCCAATTGCGCCCCCACAGCGCACCAAAATGGGTCCTTTAAAACGATTAAGTATATATGTTGGATATGAATCTCCAACAATTATCCGCTATCTAGAACCTTTGACGGGTGATCCTAATATCGCATGATTTGCGAATAGTCACTCTGATGACAGTCTTCTTGTCGTTAGGGGGAGATAGGGAAAAGTATTTTCCAAGGGAACGACAAGAACTGTCATGGAATGTTCCCACTTTAGTCCCCAAACTTCACAACGGAAAGTTGAAGTCAAACGAATCAGACTCGATACCTGATACTTTAAATACTATTTCAAAAGTGACAAGATCACACATACGAGCTGCTAATATACCCGTAAGGTTAAAAGTCCCCAACAGGGGCACAACGCCGTTGGAAAGTGCGTTGCAATCACACATAGTGGAGGTGTGGTTGAGGTCGTAGCTACCAAATGGAAGTGGTGGAAGCTACCCGGTTCGATGAATACTATTCTAAAGGAAGAGAATAGTAGGCACATCCATTTATCATCAATACATAAAACTCTCATGAGATTATCTCTAATTATGTCCATGAATCATCACTAGAGGACGCTCCGAAGTTAATATTGATTCTAGAGATAAATAAAATCTTAAATGAACTATGAGAGTACATATGAGTCAATGGACAGATCATATATATTCATTGATGATTTATTCACATTTACTATTGCTCATAAGACGATAGAGCACGACGACATCGAACCACGCTCGGTTGAATAATATCAACAAAGCATATTGACCTAAAGAACAATCCAGAAAGAATTATATTATTTGACAAAGGATCGGGTATTTGGTTCGGTAGTGCTAACCCACCAAGTGTAAAGCCCGTAGGACATAACTGAGTCTTTGTCAGAAAGCGTAACGAGAATAATAAAGTCCTAATGTATAATGCTCTCCTTTGGCGCAAGGTTTCTCACAACGCACTGGATTGACCACAATAAGACTTACTCTCTCGTGATGGAGAACGTTCTGCTATTAATTAGCCAAGTAGTTTCCGAAGGACTGGAAATTGCAGCTCAACGATGTAGTTACTACATATCTCTATGGGGATCTAAATCCAGAGATATAAAAGTGTTTGATGGCATTATACCAATATCGAGTAACTTTAAACTATGAAATGTGATTACAATAAATATGAAACACTCACTTTATAGATTAAAACAATCTATGCGGATGTGGTATACCCGCCTGAGTGAATACTTGATTGGGAAACGATAAATAAAAACGATGAACTGTGCCCTTGCATATTTGTTAGGAGAAGAAAGTTCCAGATTTTCATAGTAGCTCTATATGTCGATGTAATGAACATAATAGACACTCTTGACGAAATAAGAGAAAACACAAGCTATTTGAAATCTGAATTTGAGATGAAAGATCGTGGGAAAACTTGGTTTTATCTAGATACTTGAGCTACGACACCGAGTTTGTGGAATATTAATCCACCGATCCGCATATGTCTAGAAAATGATCAGGCGACCTAATATAGACAAAGCGCGTTCGATTAGCACTCCCATGATCGGTCAAAGTGTTGGATATAAAGAAATATCCATTTCGTCTAAAGGATGAGGACGAAGAGGTGTTAGGAGCTGGAATTTCATACGTAAGTACAATAGGCGCATTATCGTACTCAACATAACACACTTGACCCTATATTGTACTTCTCACTGAACTTGTCAGCTAGATTTAGCTCAGCGCCAACGCAACGTTATTGGAATGATTTCAAATGAATCGTTTGGCACCATTGACGTGGGCTTATAATTTCCCTACGTAGAAAAATGGATTGATAATGTAACTTCAATACCTACTTAGATTGTGAGCGGCAAAAGTACTGGCTCTTATAGAAAAACACCAAACAATGCCTTGATATATATTTGCTAATATTAAGTATATGTTTGACTCATATAAAGGTTGTTCCCAAACTGGATAAGGAATTACCATATGAAACATGCCGATTGCTTGGAAGTAAACTAAGCAAACCCTTAATAGCTATCTTCTTATATTATCAACAATCTTACTCTCCATGAGACTATTCAAGAGTGTATATGGTTAAGAACTATCATTACACCTATAAGAGGAGCTGATAATTTTGAGTTTAACCATTATACAACTTGCATGTATGGAAATAATGCATCATGTATCGAAGAAATGAAAGTAAGATATATCAAGGGTTATAACACAAAGCATATTTTGCTTAAGTTTTCATATAACCAATTATCCTCAAGATTGAAGTGAACTGAATAAGATGCGAGGAAAATGTAACATGTTTGTTTACCAAATCAATATGTAAAACCATATTTGGGAAACATGTAGAAAGTATTGAAATGAAAATGTTTTAAACCTCCTTTGATTAATGCACGAATCAGGGGGAGTGGTAGACAAAAGGGGGAGTCTACTATATATGTAATATTGGTATGTTGTGCTCTTTCCTTCAACCAAGGTTTTATTTTTCCCATTGGGTTTTGTTCCTTGGTGTAAGGTTTTAGTGAGGCAACGGTTTATATACCATCATGTTTTCTTAACTCTCACGATTAATGTACGAATCTAAGAGAAAATTAGACTAAAGTAAAAGTCTATGTGTTGCAAAGAAACTAGTGCGTTGTACTCTTTCCTTCGTCATATTTTTATTTTTTCCCACTGGGTTTTTATTTTGGCGTAAGGTTTTAACGAGGCAACAATTGTGCACCTTCACTCCTTTGACTCGGCACAAGGGGGAGTGTTGTAGGATAAATGTGTCATCGTCAAAGTATAAGACGATAATGATAAAGTTAGAGATAGAGATAGAGATAGAGATAGAGATAGAGGCATTATAGTTAGATTAGAACTTGGTATCTCATGATTATCTCTTTGTAAACCATCCTTATTTAAAGGGCTTATGATTAATGAGAATTACGATTCATTCTCTCTTTTCTTTTGTTGTTCTGTTTCGATTCTCTTCAACAAAACTATATATAACACATATATTTTAGGCATATGATTTGGCTATATATTATGTTATAGAACTAATTAGTGAGGCCATCCGTGATGGAACCCTCAAGCCCTCAAGCCACCTCAGTGCCACATCAGCTTTTCTCCTTACCCTCTCCTTATCCTAAAGTGGAGTACCGGAACCCTCAAGCCCTCTTGTCACCTCATTTTTTTTTAATTTTTTATTTATACATTTAATTATTTAACAAAATAAAAATATTTATATATTTTTAATAAATAAAAATAAGATAAATAATAAAAATAAAAACCTTTTTTGTACCATACGTCAATTGCCGAATAGCGGAAGTACACTTTTGTATCGGAGAAAAACCTTTTTTGTACCATGCGTCCAACCGAAGTGTAAAATATGAATACTGTCCTTGTAAATCTTCAATTATTCGTTCGAATAGCTGCCTCCTCATCCTGAACCGCCGCCTAAACATATCCGGTGTATAAACCGGGTTGTTGTCAAAGTAGTCCCGCATAAGCCGCTCGTTTGCAGCTACTCGACCTCTTTCTATGTTCGCGGCCCTCTCTCTTCTTGACGATGAGGCGGTGCTACCATAAATTAATTGTGCAGTCTCTCGAAAAATTTCCCTTTGTAGATGCAACAACTCGTCGGTGTCTACGGATAAACAACTCATTCTTTAAATTTTATTTATTTTATTTCATCTAATGTTATCTGTTTTATTCTGTCCAGTCCTGTCTACCAAACGTTGAACAACTGTTCTGTTCTGTTCTGTCATGTTCCGTCCTGTCCTGTTCTGTCATGTCTGCGTACCAAACGCACCCTTAGGTTTTACCTTCTCAAATTATAAAAACTATTTTAATCAATAAAATTTAAATTAAACTAATTGAATTTCTTTCAACAAACTAACTGTAATCTTTTATTAACCTTCTTTTGATTTATTATAATTTATAGTTATTATAATTTTAACGACGTCGTTATTCTAACTTATTATAATTTCAAATTATTGTTATTTTAAATTATTGTAATTATAAATTATTATTATTATTATTATAACTTATTGTTATTTTAATTGTTCTCAGTTTTAAATTATTGTCATTTTAACTTATTTATTATAATTTTTCGTTAGCTTTAATTTATATTAATTTTTTTTAACTATTATAGTTTTCATTATTGTAGTGTCCATGGGGTCCATAATTTGGGGTGAATTTATAAAATATGCAGAAAAAAAACTGAATATGCTATTTAAGCTAATGAAATCTAAACATAAGATTCATGTATATCTTAAATTCTTAATTCACCAAATGAAATCAAAAACAAATTTCATATATAATATATTTTCGAAATCAAATACAATTTTCATAATTTTTGAATAAAAATTTCTTAAAACACACAAAGATTCACAAGATGAAACACATACCGACTTATATTATTTCACCTCATGAAATAAAACACAATAAATCGTAGATCCAAAAATATATATTTTTTAGTTTTGATTTTGATTTTGATAAAAGAAATATCTTCAACCTCAATACCACTGTAATCCTCCACCAGACCACCACCATCGCAAGCGATGTTTTTTTTTGGTTCCTTTTCAAAACCCTAAGTTTAAAAAAATAGGTACACATACACTTGAACCATACAAATTGGGTACAAGATGGAATGGAAGGGAAAAAAGTCTTTTAAAGTCGGATAAATCACCGGAGAATAGTGTCGGTGAAATACGAAGTTGCGATGAGGATGAGGGAAAAGATGAGAAACTTCTCACTTCTCAAGCGTCGTTCCATTTGATCCAACTTGAAAAATCGAGATTCGCGTCTTGAATCGGCCTAGAATTGGCCACTTCCGGTCGTCCTTCTCGTTGTGTTCCAGAAGGTCCGACCACCGTGTTCCAGAAAGTCCGACCACCGGATTTAGTGATTTAAAAATAGTGTCGTTGGTGTGCAAATCGTGGAGGGAAGAAGGAAGAAGGTGTGAATTTGTATCAGAGAGTTGTTGAACTTGGTGATCCAATTGGTCAGTGTAATTTAGGGGAGAAAACGAGGATGGGAGGAGTTGGTTTTGACTTTTGAGATCGCAAATTACAAATTTGGCCTCAAACTTCCCTCTAATATTACAAAAAATGTCATCATGAATAATGACCTTTGATTGAAACCGTTGAATGATTAAGATTAGTCCTCGATCTTTTTACGGTTCTCATTTAATTTGATTATTGTCCTATAGAGGAAGGTTCAAACGAGAACGCTAACTATGTAAGAAAAACACCAGAATGACCGTCCATATACAAAATCATATGTGAATCAAATATGATTTTGTACGTGAATCATGTATGTTTTTGTACGTGGATGATCGTTCACGTGTTTTCTTAAATAGTTAGCGTTCTCGTTTGAACCCACCTCTTGTCCTATATATATATATATATATATATATATATATATATATATATATATATATATATATATATATATATATATATATATATATTGTTGGTCCTAAATACAATAAAAAACAAAAACTATATATAACACATATATTTTAGGCATATGATTTGGCTATATATTATGTTATAGAATTAATTAGTGAGGAGTAAAGGGGAAGCAAACACAGGTGGTGGACGAGGACGACACAATAAAACAAAACAATATTACTTTCAAGATTGCCGACAAGCAATGGTCTCTCTCTCTCTCTCTCCTTATCCTTCTCCTTCTCCTTTTTACTAAAATTTCAATTTTGTTTTTATATCTATTTCAATAGAAAGGTTGATTATAGGCAATAAGGCAAGGTTCTAAATGGCGTGAGCAATTGCGTGGCGGCGAGGTCAAGCCTCAAGCCTTAGAAGCCACGACGGAGCCATGACGCCTGTCAAGTCGTGACTTTTGACGGCAAATATCTATATCATATATAATATTATATAAAAAAAACATATGTTTTGTACTATTGATCGACGAGTCAATGATAATAAACAAGTTAAATTAGGTTACATATTAAAAACTAGCAAATAAGACATTAAAAACGTAAAAAAAATCAAATATCACGTTACAAAAAAGAGCCGCACATTAGGCCATGGCGTGCCACAAACATAACGTGGCGTGAGACACAAGCCTTAAGCCACGACGCGTCATGGCGGCTGTCGCGGCGAGCCTTTTAGAACAGTTATTATAGGTAACATACATGCTAAATCTGCTTCCTAGAAACCATATGTACAGGGATGTTTCAGAGCTGATTTAGTGGCTTAGGCTAGCAGAGGAGGTTTAAGGAGTCTCCTGCAGGTTTGAACTTGCTTTTTTTTAATAACCGCGAGATTTTATTAAAAAAAATGTAGCTAGACTTTAAAACAAACAACTACATACAGGAAATAATCAGGAGAGGGTTATGAACCAAACCCACCCAATTAGTCTTAAACTTCCTACTCCTATTAGAAACCCAAAAGTACGTCCGAGTTACAATCATGTCAAAGATATCCACCTTCATTAGCTTGGTCTCGACAAAAATGGTCACATTCCGGAACGACTATATATACCAAAGCATAGTGAGAATATTACCTCAAAAAACAGTTTCTCCCCACTCTTCATCCGCAAATTAGAAAAATATGTAATCCAAGGCGTATATGAACTAAACACCGGGATATCCAAATGCCACCATCTACCAATCTGTCTCCAAATATCCATCGCCAAAGAGCACAAGAAAAACAAAAGATCACTTGACTCCAAACCCACATCACATAGAGGACAAACAAAAGAGTCAACACCAATCCCTCTCCTATCCAAATTATCCCAAGTGGCTATCATGTTCAAACCCAAACGCCAAACAAAAATATTTACCTTAATAGGAAATAATTTGTTCCATCTAGTACCAATCAAGTCCACAACCAACAGTCTCGAAGACTCGAATCAACGTAATTCCTAGTAGAGGCAACGATAAAGAACCCGGTCCATCCAAAGACCACGCCCATCGATCTTTCTGATTAGTAATCACAATCCCTTAAGGCAGAAAATTGCGCCAATTCTGCTCCCCCCCCCCCCCCCCCCGCGCAGCTCCCTCCAAAAATAACCAAACCAATCCTCGTTCATTATCCGTGTTAAAATGTAAAAGAGTTAAGTGGTCAATCTTGTCATCAAATGTAGTCTAACTTATTTTGTTTAATTGTTTTGTTTTTGTGAGGACTAAAATTGACATAAGCTGAAACTTTTGACCTGCGCTGCAAGAGGAAGTCAAAGAAAGGGTAGCGGAGCTATTGTTTATAGCTGAAAGGAGTTATAAGCAAGGACCAAACTGCAATTTGTTTATGTTTAAAGAGAAAGCGATGTTTAGGGTTTCCAGGAGAATTCATTTTTTGTCTCTTTCATTTCTCTCTAAATGCGATTAGGGTTTTGTATTGTTTAGTTGATTTTTCAGTCATGTCTTCAAATCTCTTGAAGATATCTTGAGAGTGAGTGTGATTTGTAGTGAGCTTTCTGTTTGTAAGTTTTGATCTGTTAAATAAGATGTTTCGATTATGAGTTTTTACATGGTATCAGAGCGAGTATCGATTATGTGGTGCATGTTCATCTCCACGAACGGTAAACTTTCGCCTTATACCTTTTCCTTCTGATGTGTTCTAACCTGTTGAAACTCTGATGTTTTCATCATCTCTGTTTTGTTAAAATGTTCATTAAAGATCTCATACGATCTGTTCTTGTTCATTTCCTTATACAAATAAATTGTTTACAAACTATTTTTTGTTTGTTTACATCTCATAGCTGTTTTTTGTTTTTCTGTTTAACAAAACATGGTTATCAGTATTGGAGATTCTGAATATTGATGTTCAGATCTCTCATCTCATTTTTTTCAAAACAAACAAATAATCAGAGTTTTCTTTTGTCAAACAACTCCTACATCATTCGATCTGGATCAACTACTTTTATATACCGTCCAGATCTCACTCATCTACTCTGGATCTGATCTTCCTTGTAGATCTTGTCCAGTAGTTGTTGTTGTTCATTTTTTTCTCTGGAGTTAATATCGTTAGAATGTCTTCAGATCTCTTTCACATGCTATGGATCAGATCTGAGTTATAGATTTTGTCCAGCAGTAGTTATTACTCGTTTTTTTCTGGAGGTTTTCTCTTTAGATCTTCTCCAGATCGCTTTCACCAACTGTGGATCTGATCTGAGTTATAGATCTTGTCCAGCAGTAGTTATTACTCGTTTTTTCCTGGAGGTTTTCTCTTTAGATCCTCTCCAGATCGCTTTCACCTGCTGTGGACCTGACCTGAGTTATAGATCTTGTCCAGCAGTAGTTATTGCCCGTTTTTTTTTCTCTGGAGGTTTTCTCTTTAGATCTTCTCCATATCGCTTTCACTTGCTGTGGTTTTGATCTGTGTTACAAATCTTGTCCAGTAGTAGTTATTGCTCGTTTTTTTGGAGATATTCTCTTTAGACCTTCTCCAAATCTCCTTTATCTGTTGTGGACCTTATCTGAGTTTTGGATTCTGTCCAGATCTCACTTATGAGTTCTTGAACCTAACCTTTTTTTTGATACTGTCCATCATTAGAGGTTGTCCAAAGAGCTTCTTACAGTAGCATTAATAATCTGAATATTATCCTTTGTTTAATATTTCCTTTTGTTCAGACTACTGTACTGTGGTAATTCTTTTGTACAACCATATTCGAATGAATCAAAGAGGTTTTATGTTGATTTAGTCGTTCCTTTTCAAGCATTGTTAACCACAGAAGGCTTTATTTTCTTTTAACTCAAGATCTACCTCGGTAGATCCTTTTTTTACGAAGTCTTCCCAGTCCGGACTTAACTTCTGTATTAGACTGTGTTCGTCCCTTTTTATTTGTTCAGGAATGATCTGGACCTCTTGAAATACCAGCCTGCTCATTTTTTCGCTGTGCCTCACTAATATCTATCTGTAAGCTTGTTTACTCTGTTCTGTGTTGGGTGAGATCACTGTAAGTCTTCTATCTTCTCACTGTGTGTGATTACCTTGCTATTTTTTTTGGAATAACTGAGTGGTGGACTTGACCTACCATCCATCGAGTGGCAAGGAATCCTGTTTGAACCCTCAGTTTTTATCCTTGTGTGTCTATTGCTTTTACTCGAGTGTTCACTATGACGGGATCTGAATCTCCCAAGACTCCAGGTACCCAATCTGACATTGGGAAGCTAGACTTTGGAGATCCTCTATATCTCCATCCTAGTGACACTACAGGTCTGTCAATCATGAACATGAAACTTAGTGGAACTGATAACTACAAGGTCTGGTCATGTGCTATGACCTTGGCCCTGGAAACTAAAAATAAACTCGGTTTTGTGGATGGATCTGTTGTTCGCCCTAAAGATAATGATATTCTTGCTAGACAATGGGACAGATGTAACTCGGTTGTGTTATCCTGGATTCTTAACTCCATTTCGGAGGAACTGTATGTTAGTCAAGTGTTTTCAAAAATTGCATTTGAAGTCTGGACTGAATTAAAAGAAACTTATGATAAAGTCGACGGCTCTGTTACTTTTAACTTACATCAGAAAATTAATTCTCTAAGTCAAAATGGAGCCTCTGTCTCTGACTATTATCACAAGTTAAATGCATTATGGAAGCAGTTTGACGCATTGGTCAAACTACCTTCATGTACGTGCAATGCTTCTCATGACTTCTTAAAACACAGTCAATTAATCAAATTAATGCAGTTTTTGATGGGTCTAGATGATCATTATGTCCACATTCGAAGCAATATTTTGACTACTGATCCTCTACCCTCTGTCAAAACTGCCTTTTCCTTAGTATCCAGGGAAGAATCCCACAGAAGTGGGACTCGACCTTCGGATTCCAAGGGATAGAATTCTGCCTTTTTTGGAAAAACAAATGCAAATAAGAAAAATTTTGGAAAACCGTCCCTTACTTGCAAGCATTGTGGTCTGAATGGCCATACTATCGAAATGTGCTACAAGCTGATTGGGTTTCCAAAAGATTTTCAATTTACCAAACCCAAAAATGGACAGTCGTTTAAGTCCTCTACAGGAAACGCTTGTTCAACTGAGAATCCTGTCCATAATTCTACTACTTCAAATACTCATGGGCTGCTAACAGAAGATCAAATTAATAAACTGTTATCCTTGATAGATCATAAACAGTCCGAGGGAGTATCTGCTAATATGGCAGGTAATTTTTTCGCAAATATGAGAAATCTGTCAAATGTGTCTCATAAACTGTCCAGTTCTGGTTGGATAATTGATTCAGGTACAAATCAGCATATGACTACCTCTTCTTCTCAACTTGAAAATCTTATGGATGTTTCGGATTTAAACCTAAAAGTAACTCAACCCAATGGAGAAGAGGCTAAGATAAATCAAATTGGAAACTATAAGTTGAATAATAGTGTCATATTGCATGATGTTCTTGTTATTCCTGATTTTCATGTGAATCTTTTATCTCTTCATAAAATTGCTAGAGATAGTAAAATATATGTTTTGTTTGACGAATACAAGTATTATCTTCTCCAGGACTTTCAGCCAAGGAAAGTTGTGTGGACTGGTAGTGAACAAGGAGGTTTATATTTCCTGGATAAATTACCTGTAAGTGAGTCTTGTGACTCAAGATCAAACATGACTATTATGTGTTGTGTTTCTCGCCAATTGTGGCACAGTCGGCTGGGACATCCAGTTGATCCTGTTCTTAATGTTTTAAAAGAAACACTTAGTCTAGGAAGTGATCGACCATCACCTCCTTGTGATATTTGTCATAAGGCCAAACAGTCCCGTGACAAGTTCACTCTAAGCAATCACACGACCACTGTCTTGGGTGAATTAATTCACTTAGATCTGTGGGGACCCTATAGGGTTCCCAGTAAGGAAGGTTTTCGTTTCTTTTTAACTATTGTTGATGACTACTCTAGATGTGTTTGGGTATATTTGTTAAAAACCAAATATGAAGTGGCTGATAATGTGGTTGCCTTTCACAGCATGCTTTTTACCCAATTTGGCAAACGTGTGAAAACATTCCGAAGTGATAATGGAACAGAATTTGTAAATAACAAACTTGGTGAGTTTTTTAGGACTAATGGAATAATACATCAAACTACCTGTGTTTACACACCCCAACAAAATGGGATTGTTGAACGTAAACATAGGCATTTACTTAATGTAGCTAGAGCATTAATGTTTCAAGGAAGTATTCCATTGAATATGTGGACTGAGTGCATATTAACAGCCACTTATCTTATTAATCGCACTCCTTCCTCTATATTACATGGAAAAAGTCCTTACGAGATTATGTTTGGATTTGCTCCTGTTTTAACTCACCTTCGAAATTTTGGATGTTTATGTTTTGCTGTCAAACCTAATGTCTCTGATAAATTTTCTGCTAAATCTGAAAAATGTGTTCATTTGGGTTACGCTAACTCAAAAAAGGGTTATAGACTTTATAGTCTAGAATCAAAGCAGATTGTTGTCTCTAGAGATGTTAAGTTTTACGAAAACATTTTTCCCTTTAAAATGAATGCTAGTTTTCATGAACATGATTATGATTATTCTAGCTCATTAAATTTCTTTGATTTTGTTTATTTTCAAACTAATGATCCTATTTCTGAAATACCCGATGATGAAATTAGGGTGAGTCCTCCAAATAAAAATGTTTCAAGTCAGTCTGAACATGGAAGCAGTCGTGAACTACTTGGAAGCCAAAATAGGGCTACCGGGTCAAATGACCCTGGTGGTACTAATAGTAGAAATAATACTGTTGAAACTATTGGGTCCAACGACCCTAATAGTACTCATGGCACCAGTAGTTCACTGGCGGGGTTTCAACAGTTGAGAGTTCAGTCTAATAATGATGAACATTTGGAATCCCTTCCTGAGGGTAGTGATTCTGACTCTGATCAGATTATATCTTCTGTTCGAAAATCAAATAGACCATCTACTTTACCTAAAAGATTCCAAGATTATGTTGTTGAGGGTAAAGTCAAATATGGCATTGAAAGAGTTGTCAATTATTCTAATCTTAGTACAAATAAATTTTCTTTTGTATCTACCTTAAATAAATCATTTGAACCTGATAGCTTCTTTGAAGCTAGTAAAGACCAGAACTGGGTAGATGCTATGAACACTGAGATGGAAGCCCTTTATAGAAATCGAACATGGGTTTTAACTGAGTTACCTCCTGGTCGTAAGGCTATAGGGTGTAGATGGATTTATAAGATCAAATACAAGTCTACTGGAGAAATTAAAAGGTACAAAGCACGTCTTGTAGCCAAAGGCTACAGTCAACGTGAACATCTTGACTACGAAGAAACTTTTTCACCCGTAGTAAAGATGGTTACGGTGAGATGTGTTATTGCCCTTGCTGTTCAAAATCACTGGCCTTTACACCAGTTAGATGTAAATAATGCGTTTCTTTATGGAGACTTAGACGAGGAAGTTTATATGAGTTTGCCACCGGGATATTTTACTCCCAATGACAGGCGTGTTTGCAAGCTTGTAAAGTCCTTGTATGGACTCAAACAGGCTCCTCGTCAATGGTATGCTAAGCTTTCTTCATGTTTGTATGAGCATGGTTTTGTTCAAAGTACATGTGACTATTCTTTGTTCACCAAGTCTTCAAATAATATTTTTGTAATTCTATTAGTATATGTGGATGATATAGTTATAACTGGTAACTCAGAATCTGAAATTGAGAGTGTTAAAAGTCATCTACAATCAAGTTTTAAAATAAAAGATTTGGGTTTACTCAAATTCTTTTTAGGTATTGAGATTTTGGAAACTGATAAAGGTTTATGCATGTCTCAAAGAAAATATTGTTTAGAGCTTTTAAATGACTTTGGATATTTAGGATGTAAACCAGTAAATACTCCAATGGATATGAATCTTGTTGTAACTGATTCCATTGGATCAGAATCAAAAGATCCTCCTTTGAAGGATTTTACTGGATACCAAAGATTGATTGGTAGACTTATTTATTTATTAGCAACCAGACCTGATATTTCGTTTGTTGTGCACTGTTTAAGTCAGTTCATGCACTCTCCTCGTTTGTCACATCTCAAATTAGCACTTAGAGTTTTAAGGTATTTGAAGAGTTCTCCTGGTAAAGGAGTTTATTTCTCTGAGTGTTTGTCTACTGATTTTAAACTTTCGGCATATGTTGATGCTGATTAGGGGAAGTGCTTATCAACTAGAAGGTCGGTAACTGGATATTGTTTGTTTTTAGGAAATTGTATGGTTTCATGGAGGAGCAAGAAACAGTCAACTGTTTCTCGTTCTTCTGCTGAATCCGAATATAGAGCAATGGCTGCTGCTCTATGTGAAATTATCTGGGTAGTTAGTGTTTTGACTGATTTAAAAGTTGATAATTTACTTCCAATTAGTTTAAATTGTGACAACAAATCAGCTATTCAAATCACTAACAATCCAGTGTTTCACGAAAGGACTAAACATATTGAAATTGATATTCATCAAATGAGAAATAAAGTGTCAACTGGAATGATCAAAACTGTGAAAGTACATTCTACTGAAAATCCGGCTGATATTTTTACAAAGTCACTTGGTGTGAATCAACATAATTATCTTATATCAAAATTAAATATGTTTGATCTTTTTCGATGTCAAGATTGAGGGAAAGTGTTAAAATGTAAAAGAGTTAAGTGGTCAATCTTGTCATCAAATGTAGTCTAACTTATTTTGTTTAATTGTTTTGTTTTTGTGAGGACTAAAATTGACATAAGCTGAAACTTTTGACCTGCGCTGCAAGAGGAAGTCAAAGAAAGGGTAGCGGAGCTATTGTTTATAGCTGAAAGGAGTTATAAGCAAGGACCAAACTGCAATTTGTTTCTGTTTAAAGAGAAACCGATGTTTAGGGTTTCCAGGAGAATTCATTTTTCGTCTCTTTCATTTCTCTCTAAATGCGATTAGGGTTTTGTATTGTTTAGTTGATTTTTCAGTCATGTCTTCAAATCTCTTGAAGATATCTTGAGAGTGAGTGTGATTTGTAGTGAGCTTTATGTTTGTAAGTTTTGATCTGTTAAATAAGATGTTTTGATTATGAGTTTTACAATCCGCTCTTTGACTATAACCTCTTTATCAAGCTCCAAAGCATACACTATCCGATATTCCATTTTCAGAAGCCCACTTCTCAACCAAGTATCATGCCAAAAGGAAGTACTCGATCTATCTCCTATTTTTTTACAAAAATACATAAGATCAACATTTTTACCACGTAGATAGATAAAGCCTTCAAAATCACCAACCATATTGAGTTCGAACCCACAGAAAACAAAACCAATCCAATCCGGCCAATTGCACCATATATATACATAATTAGGTCAATACGAAAATAGCAAGCAAGTAAATTAGAGAACACAAAAACAGTCAAATCACATTTGATTTTACCTAAATAACATGTTATTCATGCGACTTTGACCATGACTTGATGTCGCAGACCAAGTTTCCTACTCATCTTTATGTTGACCGTGTTCCATAATCGCATATAAAATCATATGTGAATATCATTTGATTTGATCGTTTTTTTGTTATGATTATGCTCTAGTATGATCCTCCTTCTTTACATGAGGATATATACATAATATATATATATATATATATATATATATGTGTGTGTGTGTGTGTGGGGGGGGGTGTGTGTGTTAAATAATTGTTTTTTGTTGCAAGTTAAAAAGTGATATATAATTTAAGAAAATAAAAGAAAAAACCAAAATAATTAACATGTAGGACCAATCAAACCTTTTGAACGAAGAGAACATGGGTTGACGAGAGAAACGCATGTGCACCCGTTCCTACTCTTGTTTGAAGCCAAGAACACAAATTAATTAATTAATTTTGCAATAATATATGTTTTTTTGTAATTAAAAAAAACGATCCAAAGCATTACAAATCTATCATAGTTAGTGGCGGATTCAGAAATTCTGGTAATGGGCTCTGAATTTAAGTAATGGACATGCATCCCACGTGGTTGACAATACCCTCCAATCCATTTAAATAGTTTTGTCTTATTTATCTCTTCGATTAGGTTGGATACTTCATAACAAAATTCTTTCGAATGGATCTGAAGAAGATCATTCAAATTAACAATTAGTCATCAACTAATAAACTCTAACCCTAAATTAACAACAAAAAATTAATAATTTGACATTAACTAACAAACCTTGACCCTACAACTAATAACTAGCAAAAAATCAACAACTAACAGGTCACGATTAACAATTAATGTAAAAAACAAATTATATATAAAAAATTTAACAATGGAATTGGGCTAAAAAAATTCATGGGGTCAAACATTTTTTTAGAGTCAAAACATGTATGTATTTATAAAAAATTTAAATTTTACAGTATAAAATACAAATCTTCTTAGAACTTAATGGGGGTCATTTGACCCCCCCAAATAGAAGCATAGAGCCGCCCATGATCATCGGCGGATGCAGTTGCAAAAAGGGGTCCTATCGCCCCACTAAAATAAATAAAATATGATTTTTTAAGGTAAAAACAATTATTTTTTTAACGTTATAGCATGTTTCCCCCAGGGAATTTTTGCATGTCCCCCCACTAGCTAAAAAACCAAAGAAAGTACTTCAAAATCAATCAAAAAACAAAAAAAGTCATTTGAAATCAACAAAAAAACGAAAAAGTTTCTTGAAATCGACAAAAAAAACTTTAAAATCTCTTGAAATCAACCGAAAAACTTCAAAAATCTCTTTAAACCGTAGAATTAGGCTAAAACACATCGAACGACTTCACGGACCTTTAACATACCTTAAAAGTGATCCCACTATGCAAAAATCCTGAATCGACAGCTATATCGACTTGTAGGAGCCTAGGTCCATTATTCGTAGTCTCCCCAATAATATAATACAGTATTCCCAGTCTCTATAAAAACAATATTTTGTTCACTCCACCTCCATTCATACATACATACATACGTCCTTACAACATTTTCACCATCCATCATACTCCATAAAACTATAAAAAAAAACCTATAATTCGATCCAAAATGGACCAGAGTCTCCAACCTCATGTGCTAATCTTTCCGATACCACTCCAAGGCCCTGTTAACTGTGCTCTCAAGTTAGCCGAACTCCTATGTCTTTCCGGCATCCACGTCACCTTCCTCAACACCGATCACATCCACCGCCCACTTCTCCGCCACAGCCAAGTCTTATCCCGATTCAGCCGCTACCCCAACTTCAGATTCGAGACCATCCCTGATGGAGTGGAGCATGAAAAACCAGTCTCTCGCGACCGGTTTATGGAGGTGATGAGTGGTGTAGATGCTGTGAGTAAACCGGTTTTCAGGGAGATGATGATTTCCGGTAGCCTGAGTAGGAATTCGGAGCGGCCGGTGACGGTGATGATACCTGATGCTTGTTTCAGTTTCGCGGTGGACGTAGCTATAGAGACTTGGACTCCGGTGGTTTGCTTCGAAACCATTAGTCCATGCTGCTTGTGGACTAGTTGCTTGAATCTTCCTACCCTTATCGAAGCTGGTGATATTCCATTCAAAGGTGCGTAATCGTATTAAACACTTTGAATTATCCTGTATTAATTAACTAAACACTTTGATATATCCTGTATTAATTAACTAAACACTTTGAATTATTAGAGCATCTCCAACCGTTTCCCCAAAAAATTTTCAAAATGAGAAAGCAAAAGTCAAAATTCCCAAAAAAAAAAATTCATCCATCTCCAACAGATTCTCCATTTTAGAGAATTCAACGTTAAATATATTATTAAAATATTCAAAACATTATTACCTCCAACAAATTTTTAAAAAGAAAAATAATAAAATATTATTTCTCTCACTATAATGATTTTTGAGGTAATCTCCATATTTGGAGAAAATGACATTCTCTCTCCAACTTTCTCCAAAATGAGGATGGTTTTGAAGAAGCTGTTGGAGCTGATTTTTGGACCAAAATCCCCATATTCCTCATTTTCTCCAAAATGGGGAAGCTGTTGGAGATGCTCTTGTGTATTAATTAACTAAACCTTTTCTATAAAGAATGCCATTTTTAATAAAATAACGAGTAAGTTACAATATTCGTCCTTGTGATTTGTTGTTTATAACTATATATTTTCGTTCTTGGTTTTTTAAAAATGCTTTTTCGTTATAATGGTTTACAACTCATTTTGTTAATTAATTGGAAACCATAATGACGAAAAACAATTTCCAAAAAAAGGAACGAAAAGAGCAACAAACACAAAAATAACAAGGGTTCGGTAGAATACGATATTTTACCCACAAACATCATCCAGAGAAATCAGGCGGTCAATCATTAGGTATTATGTCACTGATTTGAATTACCCACTAACTTTAGTGATGGTTTTTTGTGACGAATCACCCTTTAACGATAAATTTACAAGGGAAAAGTCAATAGGTAAATGTCTTTTATTTAGTAGTGACATTATATTCTGACTTGTAACAAGTTAGGGAAAAAATCACCCGTTACCACTTCTATATATGTTCCTTAACAAGGTTTCCGTCAATAAGGTTGCGGCGTAGTGGTCGACAAGTAGCCTGCTGACGCTTTTGTGTATTGCCAGAGGTCACGGGTTCGACCCTATGCTTGCGCTTGAGACATGGTGAAAGGGGATTAGTCTGGGTCGCTTCGTTTGGAAACTTGGGATACCCCGGACAAGGTGATTCTAGCCGGTTCCTAAAAAAAACAAGGTTTCCACACTGTAAATGGAAGAGGTAATATGCAAGGTCGTTTCAACGTTTTTGGACACTATGTTTGTCACAGCTCGTCCCACATAGATAGAAAACGGGATTTTGAGCTGCTTATAAGACTCAAGTTGTGGGTTATCAATAACTTTCACCAAGTTGTTGCTTTGTGCTTTGTTGGTGTTACAAATGGTATCAAACCTGCTCCTTATACCATCAGGATGGTGGAGCAAGCCTCTTCGGGTATGATGAGTTCCCGAGGGGGTGTTTGTAACATCTTAGGAGAATCCCGCATCGCCGATTACAAGGAGAAAGATTCTAGGCAGGCGCAGGCCTGACGAGGATGTCAGGAGTTTAAGTGGGGAGTTTTCAACAACTCGTCCCACGTGGATAGAAAACAGGATGTGTGAGCTCCTTATAAGCATCAAGTTTTAGACTACCGATAATTTCCACCACAGTTTTAAGTTGAACTCGAAGTTATTGGGCCATCTTGTTACTTTGGGTTTTAGGGTGTTACAAATGGTATCAAAGTCGATCCTTGTACCATCGGGATAGTGGGGCACCACTCACCTGGTATGATGACTCCTCAAGAGGGGGTGTTTGTGACATCCTAGGCGAATCACGCATCGCCGATTACAATGAGAACGATAACCTCAAGTTGTGGGCTACCAATAACTTCCACCATGGTTTTAAGTTGAACTCGAAGTTATTGGGCCAATATGTTGCATTAGGCTATGGGGTGTTACAATGTTACCCCTATATACCAGAACTATAGATCGAATAGACGAGTAACAAATAAAATCAAATTAAGGAAAGACTTGTATCTTTGGGATCTGATCCTACACCGTTGCTCAATACCTTAGTGGATCAACTCTATTACATAAGTGGATATCGGGAAGTACCGTTTGCGGAACCTCAATATCCACTAGTTTATTAGCTAAATGGCAATTGGCGCATACAATACGTCCCTTTTGATTTTGGAATTTTTTTATCAATATATTGTTTCTTATGAAAGTTCATAACATATCATATATTAAAACAATAAAAAATTGCACCTGCATATTCGGGTGTGCGATTACCAAAAGTCCTGGAAATGTTGAGTGTACTGACACTGAAACTTAACCCAACGTGTATGATCTTTACGACCTCGTTATCTGATCTCGAGTTACAGGGATGAATCACAATGTCGTGAGGGTTTTATACTTTACTAAACTTCATTTGCTGATTCTTGAAAAATTAGAATGCCAATATAATAATCAAGAAAACAACAAGAATTCATCCAAGAACCGAAACACCACCACTCCGTGAGATTTTTGTTGGAATATTGGAAAGAACATGTCTTTGTGTTGGAATATTGGAAAAACATGTCTTTGAAGTGATTTCAAGGCAGAACACTTTGGTGGAAATTATACCATTTTCTACAGATTAACAATGGTAATGTTTCCATTGTTACAAGTGATCCAAAACCAATTTGCAGATGGATCATTCTCTTTCCATGAGCTCTAAATGAATTATCCCTAAGATTTAAGAACTCAAATTCATTCAAACCCGAAAAATCGGGCACTGGAACAGAAAACAAATTTATATGCAACCATATGTCTTTCAAGAATGTCATGTTGTGTATAACATCAATTCTTTCAAACCCATAAATTCATTTACCCATAAAAATTCGAGTTGTGAGCTTGATAAATTCATTGGTCGTTAGGGGTGTTTGTAGTCTGGTTTGTGTGGCTTAACCCCGTAAACCACAAACCAAACCGCAATGGGAGTTTAGAAAATTTCCACACCGAGTGGTGTGCCAAACCGGTCAAACTGAACCATAAAAAGGCGGTCTGGTCTAACCGGTTTGGATCTTTTATGGGTTTAAACTAAAAAAAAACCATAACATCCATATCCAAAATAAAATTTCTACAAATATACCATTACTAAAAAAATAGTATATCAAATTATTAAAGATACGTTTATCTATAAAACTAAAAAAAATTATATATATATATATATATAATATAAAATAATATAAAAATAATCATATATTATGTAATGCTTTTTATTTTTGATGGTTTGAATGACTTTTCCATTGCATTAGGCCATCCGCAGCGCCCACGGGCTCGGGCTCGTGCGGGCAGCGGTGGGGGGTGAGCGGGCTAGCTGCGGGCTCGGGCTCAGCGGGTTTGTAAGCCCGTGGAACCCTTTTAGTTTCATTATTTTAATTTTACATTTAACACATATAATCGTTTATTAACTAAAACACGTTAAAAAATACGTTTTAATTTTAACAAGTTACACCATTATAATCGTCTCTTCGATACGTTCGAAATGAGCCAAACATTGAATTTTTTTGGATTTATATATTTTAATATATATCATATAAACTACATAAAATTATTTTTTGAGTAAACTATGATTTTGGTCCCTGTGGTTTACTGTTAATAACAGTTTTCGTCTTTGATCTTTTAAAACTGCTTTTTTTATCCTTATGGTTTCTATTTTCCTTCCATTTTCATCCCTCCATCCAACTTTGTTAAAATTAGAGTTAATTCTTCCAAAAAATAATTGAGAAAATTACATATTTGGTCCTTGTTTATTGTATATCAAATTTTACATTTTTATCCTTAAGTTACGACATTTTTTTCTTATTTTTATTTATTATTTATCTTATTTTTATTTATTCAAAAATATATAAATATTTTTATTTTGTTAAATAATTAAATGTATAAATAAAAGAATTAAAAAAATGACGTGGCGCTGATGTGGCATTGAGGGCTTGCGGGCTTTTAGTTATGCGCTGGGGGTGTTTAGGGCTTGAAGGCTTAGCTGATGTGGCGTTAAGGGCTTGAGGGCTTTTATCTTTGCGTTGTGGATGGCCTTAACACCCCTATTAGGGATGGGATGCCAATAGCAATGGCCATTATAAAAAATATGTTGATATTAATAATTTAATGGTTTGATTAGTGTGTGAATACATTAACCCTTTATCTATTTTAACAATAGTAACTATTTTCTTACTTCAGGGAATGATTTAGACGACCTAGTAAAGAGGGTGCCGGGAACAGAACATATTCTTCGGCGTCGGGATCTTGCCAGCTTCTGCCGTTCTGAGAACATATCAACACCGATTATCGAACTCATCATGAAAGAAGCTCAAGCCATTCCTCGAGCTCAAGGTCTGATACTCAACACATTTCAAGACTTAGACGCTCTCACACTCTCACAAATGCAACACCTTTGTCCAAATATTTACCCCATTGGTCCACTGCACTCTCTCCACAAATCTCGGCTCACCACCCCATCCTTGCCGGAAACCACCTCTTCCAACAGCGTTTGGAAAGAAGACATGACATGCCTTTCATGGCTCGATAAACACCCTCCAAAAACCGTTGTTTACGTTAGCATAGGGAGTCTAGCCACCATGACCATTGACCAACTGCTCGAAATATGGCACGGTGTAGTTAACAGTGGAAAGCCCTTTTTGTGGGTGAGACGGCCAGGTTCGATCATTGGTGGGTTCAACGAGTCTCTGGTTCCAAGTGAGCTACTTGAACGTACGAAAGAAATGGGGTGCATCGTGGATTGGGCTCCACAAGAAGAGGTGTTGGCTCATGGAGCCGTTGGTGCGTTTTTGACACATAGTGGGTGGAACTCGACGATTGAAAGTATAATGGAGGGTGTTCCGATGATTTGTTGGCCATGTTTTGCTGACCAACAAGTGAATAGTCGATTTGTGGGAGAGGTATGGAAGGTGGGAGTTGACATGAAAGATAGTTGTGATCGGTTGATTGTAGAAAAAGCAGTGAGGGATGTGATGGAGACGAGCCGAGATATGTTTGCACAATCTACGAATGGTTGGGCAAATTTGGGGAAAAAGTCAATAACCGAGAGGGGGTCTTCATCTGTGAATTTGGCTCGTTTGATTGATGATATAAAAGCTATGAGCTCAGCCATGAAGTAAAGATGTGTTGGATTGTAAGACGTTCCAATATTAATTATGGACTGTAATTTAAATGTGTTTCGAATATTAACAACTTTTCTTTTGTCATCAAACATTTCCCTTCATCCAGTCTCCTATTTTTGGATTATGCCCCTTCGTTTGTGACCATGATCTTATACATATACTAACGCACCATAAAGTGCAAAATATGTTTACATGTACGTGAAGATACCATCATCATACATAAGATAAATAACCATGTGATTAATAATATTACAACATGCTCCAAATATATATACACACACACTACTAGACAAACACGCATTTAGTTCCAACAGAAAAATCCGCTGAAAACATTATTAATTTATTGAAGCCCAAAATGGTCCATTACGTATCGACATATTCGCGCTCAGTGAGAAAGCAAAGATGTAAGATGATATGTGTAGGTAGGTCGAACTGATAACAAGATTCAAGGTTTAAATCTTAAGGATACCATTGAATTGATCTCTTCTTTCATACATACATCAAACATGGTTTAATCTCAGTCACACTACTATGACATCATCGGCTATGAATGTCAAAAAACCTTTCCAAACCTGGTTGGGGATTAATGGAAATTTTAGTGAGGTTGGAGGTTTTCTTCCATCGCACATTAGTAGGAATGCAAAAACGTAAAGGACTTTATAAGTCCTTTACTTCAAATAGGTCTTGAACATGTTGATGGGCTCATGATGGGGGTTATGAGTGGAATGTCCAACACACGTGCGTGCACGAGATTCGCGGAGTGGCATGAGGAGGTACAATTCGCAATTCGCACGACGTATCAGAGCTGAGGAACCTCGTCCCGAGCTTTCTTAATAAGAAATTATAGAGATAATCGGAATATTAGAGACTAAATAAAAGTTGTTATTTTGCCATTTTTCAGCAGATTAAATTCGGTTTTATTATTTAAATAAAATTTCCAAATTTAAAGTCTTTTTAAATTAAAAACGTTTTTTAATTGAATTTATCAGTTGGAGACATCTTTATCCCTAAATTAACTTGGGGGAGAAGCTCATGTTCTTAGGGCTTTACAAGTATAAATATTGGGTTAAACCCTTTTCCAAAAACACACTGAATTCAATCGAATATGCTGCATCTTTCTCTCTATTTTCGGTCTTCTGCTCAAAGTATATCTACCATCTTTCTGGGTCTACTTTGATCTATATTTCATCGTCATTACTGTTGACAATCGAAACACCAACTGCATCAAATCCTGGGGCTTTGCGACTTGAGACTCACAACATAACAGGTAGTCGTAATCGTATAAAACCTGTTAGCTTCAATCTTCCTAATCATAGAAGTATTTAGAAGTAGTGAAAAATAGGCTAAGTAAAGAAAGCCTCTTACAGAGGCTCTGCCGAACTTACCGAGAGATCAAGGTTAGGAAGCTACAGAAGCTAAAGAGGCGTCCTACAGAAGCTCTGTCATACGCACAAAGAAGACCAAAGACTCGGAATCCGGTGAAGACTGCTCTACAAAGGACCAGACCGCAGAACCTCTGTAACACTTTACAGAGCCTCTGTGGTCCTCTCTAAAAGACCTGAAGATATTTATAATATCTTGCTACTGTTACTGGACCTGTTCATCAACTTGCATGGTAGCATGCCCTATCCATCTTCAACGTGTCAAACTCTGATTGGATTCAATAGGGCTTAGTACATAATAGACGTCTGCTGCATTAAATGCAATACAACACGTCCAACTGTTCATGCCATCCGTTCCACTATTCATACCGTCCGTTCTGAATAGTAGCTTATGCTTTATGGTCCCCTTAGAGTAGTATATAAGGAAGACTCATGTTGAGTTCTTCCTAATCAAGAATTAAGAGATAAAAACATCAAGAACATATAGCTTATATACTTTGAGAGTCATATCTGTTTTAAAGCTTTGCTTACTCACTGTTCTTAAATTTGTTCTTGATATATATATATATATATATATATATATATATATATATATATTCAGTAAACTTTGAGATATTATTTCCTGTTCACTGTTTATTTATATTGTGTTCTAAATCTATCAAACATATTTGTTAGTTCTTCAAATACACTTCCGCATCAAACATAAACTTGAACTAATAGATCTGATAATCTTGTTTAAAACAAAACGGGAACCAACAATTGGTATCAGAGCCTACCTTGATTTTCAATATCAAGTTTTGTTACAAGATTGGTGATAGACATCATTCCTTTTTAACCTATTCCTCATTTCTAGGTTAAAACTCCATTAAAGTGTACTCTGGGAACTGTTTAAACCCAGAAAACTTTCCAGATCATCAGACTCATACTCTTTAATCATACTATCTTTTCAGAACCTTTACAATGACAAATACAAATAACTTCTTTACTGCTGGTTCACTCACCAAGCCTCCTACTCTCCTTCGAGATGAGTATCCTCAATGGAAAATAAGAATGGTCCATTTCTTTGAGGGTACTGAAAAAAAATCTAGTACAATATCTTTACAACCTTACTCCTGTTCCCATGATAGTAGTACCACGAGTACCAGCTACTGCTGAATCTCCTGAAATCCCTGAACATCAAAAACCGAAGCCAAAAGAAGAATGGTCAAATGAAGATAAGGCAGAAGATGAAGTTGCACAGAAAACAAAAAGAATATTGATAATGGCTATCCCCAACGAACCTTTTCAATCCTTAGATGCATGCGAAACTGCGCATGATCTTTGGAAAGAATTAGAAAGACAGTTGGAAGGGGGTTCTAAAACGCAGAAGAACCGAAGGGCACAGTACATAAATGAATATCATGCATTCAGAGCCTCTGCAACAGAATCTCTGCAAACGACGCACGACAGGTTCAACTCTCTCATAAACAAATGTAGAAAGTCTGGCATTCACAGAACCTCAGAAGAAAATAATGTCATGTTTCTAAAAAGCCTGAATGATGAATGGCTCCAGCTGTCTATGTCCTTACAAACAAACCAAGATCTAGACTCCTGGGCTCTCTCTGATCTCTATGGAACACTAGCCGCACAAGAACCTCAAATAGCACAGGCTAAAACACTAACCATTGCACCATATGCATTGGTTAGTAAATCTACAGAGGCTACAGAGAGACCAAGAAATGAGAAAGCAACAGAGGAGAAGAAAAAGGAAAAGAAGAAGATAGTGATGATTGATAGTGAAGAAGACGAGCTGATAGAAGAAGAGATAACTCTTGCGTCATTAGCTAAATCCTTAGCTCTGTTGACAAGAGAGTTCAAAGGAAACCAAAGAGGTTCAAGAAATGATCGATATGGCAGAGACAACCAAGGTGACAGTAGAGATAACGGAAGAAGAGAAGAATCAAGTGACCGACAAAGGTCAGATGATAGAAGTGACCGACAGAGGTCAAACGACAGAAACTACAGAAGTAGTGACTGACAGAGGACAGATGACAAGATGAGCCACATACAACAAGAATGCTACAAATGTGGCAAGCCTGGTCATTACGCAAACGAATGCCGATCAGAGAAAGGTGGAGACCGACAAAAATCCGACGATCGTGCTGGAAACACTTCCCAAGGCTGTTTCAACTGCGGGAAGCCAGGCCATTTCGCTAATGAGTGCAGAAGCAGATCAAATCACCCACAGAAGGACTCAGCTTTTTACAAAAAGAAGGCTGAGTATTATGCACAAAAATCCCTAATGGCGAACAAAGGGCATTCTGAGGCGAACAAAGAGGACTTCGAGTCAGACTCTACCTCTGACGAAGAATACACAACCAATGCCCTATTCTGTGGCATGGCAGAAGTCGACTCCGGCACTAACACTGTGGTATCCACTTCAAACTCTACCTCTTGTACTAATTCTGTAGATGATGATTCACATAAACTTATTGAACTGATTGAACTAAAAGAATTAAATGTAGGCATTCAGAAAAGACTCACCTTTAATGAGAGAGAAGTACGGCTTCTCACTCAAGAAAAAGCCAAAATTTTTGAAGAAAAAGTGAGAATAGAAAAGAATTAGAACAAAAATCTAGATCCTTTAAAAAAACAAATTTCTGAATTATCCTCGGAGTTAAAAATCAAAACAAAAGAACTTTCAGTTTCCAGGAGTGAAACTACTGACATAAGAGCTCTCAAGGAATACTTTCAAAGAGAGAGAGAGGTACTTTGGCAAGATCTACTCAGAAGAGAAGTTTTACTCAAAAACTATAAAGATGCACAGAAGGTTTATGAAAAAGTAAACTCACAAATAGGAAGACGAGGTATAGGGTACGATGATATTACCTTAGGTGTTGAATGCAAAAGAATTAAACCTCCGTCTTCTCTGTTTGTGTTGGGAAAAACAAACAAACCAGATTTTCCAAACTTACTCTCTGTAAGTAAAAGGGCTAAAATCTCTGTGGAACCTCACTTAAGGAAACATACGAAGATGATCAATGTGTGGTTTGAAAACACAGATTCATCATCTTCAACCTCTGTCAATAGAGGAATCAAACAAAAGAAATATCTGAAAACGCAAGATCAGATTGGTATCTTTAAGTTTGGTAAACCAGAGACTCAAACGCAGGATTGTTTTTGTCTGTATGATAAATGTTGAAAAGAAATTATCAGCAGAAGCTCATGAGTTTACACCCACTTTTTCAGAAGAAAAAATTACAGAAACAATTGAAAAGGAAAATTTGGAAGTATGGAAAACAAACGTTGTAGAAAACTTCTGTACATCTTCTGTAGATAAAATTGTCGCTGAAGAGATCTTATCAGAAACCTCTGCCATCTATGAAAATTATTTTACAGAGGAAGAAAGCTCGTATGATACATGCTCGGAAACTCCATCCTCTGTCGAAAGAGATGAATCAACCTCTGTATATGAGGACGATTCATCTTCTGACGACTCAGTGACTGATGTTACGTCAGGGATAGTTCACTATGACACAGAGGATGTTAAATTCTCCTCTGAAGTTCTTAACAGAACTATTTCTCCAAAAGAGAAAATCACAGAGATACCTATCTGCCCAGATTTTCTGAACATGTATTTACAAGTCAAAACCTCTGCTGAGCTTGATAGGTTAAAGAAGACCTCTGTAGATCCAAAAAGTTCAAAATTTTAAAAACCTTTAAGGCAAATTAACGAAAATCCCACTTGGCAACAAAAGGGAACATGGCCTAAAGTTAACAAATCTTTTTCCTCTGTGACAGTGAAGAAAGATGTTCACCACAGAAGAGACTCACAGAAGGCAAAAACTAAACAAAGCTTTTGCAATCAACATTCTAGTACTCATAGATCTTCTTGTAATAGGAAATCTAATGTTAAGAAAGAATGAAATGCCTCTGTGGCTCAGTTCAATAAATTCAATGAAAAGTTCAAGCAAATCACGTCTCATATTCAATACTGTCATTGCTTTGATCTTATGTTCAAATTGAATAATCACTTTTCAAGTCCAGATTGCTTTCTCTCCACTAAAATTCAAACTCCAAAGTCAGAACCTAGAAAGAAACAATTTGATTCTTCTACAAAAGATAAAATGTATTTCAAGAATGCTAAGGCAAACTTGAAAAATTCTAACAATATTGGACCCATGTGGATATGGGTACCTAAGTCTCTGTGATTATTTTACAGAAGCAGTTTGTGCCAATTTGGTATCTTGACTCCGGATGCTCAAGGCACATGACTGGCGACAGAAGTTTACTATCCACGTACAAAGAAACACACGATGGTGGATCTGTAACTTTTGGAGACAACAAAAAGGGACACATCAAAGGCTATGGAGTCATATAGAAGGAAAACGTCTCTGTATACAAAGTTGCATATGTGAATGGCCTTAAACACAACCTACTCAGTGTAAGTCAACTCTGTGATACAGGATTTGATGTCTTATTCAAAAGAACTTTCTGCTCTCTGCAAAGTGAAGACACAAGAATGGAACTTCTGCGAGCCGAAAGAAGAGGTGATCTGTATCTAATGAATTTCAGTTCCAAGAACAAGGACAAAGTTTGCCTTGTAGCCTGCAAAAGTGAGGAAGCCTGGTTATGGCATAACAGGTTCTGTCACTTGAACTTTCACACCTTGGATAAACTGGTCAAACTTGATCTAGTTAAAGGGTTGCCTAATGTTAAATTTAATAAAGATCACTTGTGTTCTGCCTGTGAAATGGGAAAACTCAGAAGAGCTTCCCACAGAAGCAAAACAGATGTGTCTTGCACTAGACCTCTGTACATGCTTCATGTTGACCTCTGCGGTCCCATTGCCATACAGAGCCTAGGTGGCAAGAAATACATACTT
Source organism: Saussurea involucrata (assembly GCA_033807775.1). Taxonomy (NCBI): domain Eukaryota; kingdom Viridiplantae; phylum Streptophyta; class Magnoliopsida; order Asterales; family Asteraceae; genus Saussurea; species Saussurea involucrata. The sequence goes on from CM066315.1 coordinate 49,508,320, forward strand.
GTCTTAATTGGTGAGTATTCGCGTTTCACATGGGTTGAATTTGTTCGAAATAAATCAGATGTTCCAATCATCTTGATAAATCTAATGAAAAGAATCCAAGTTCTTTATGAATGCAGAATACAGAAGTTAAGAAGTGACAATGGCACAGAATTTAAAAACTCTGTCATTGAAGCCTATCTTTCTACAGAAGGAATATCACAGAACTTCTCTGCCGCACGCACTCCACAGCAGAACGGCGTAGTCGAAAGAAAGAATCGAACGCTTGTGGAGGCCGCAAGAGCTATGCTATCAGCATGCGGATTACCGATGAACTTTTGGGCAGAAGCGATTTCTACTGCTTGTTATACACAGAATCGTTCAACCATTGTGAAAAGACACCTCAAGACTCCTTACGAATTAATCAACAAAAGGCGGCCAAACATCAAAATTTTCCATGTGTTCGGATGTAAATGCTTTGTTTTAAACGACAGAGATTCCAGAGGAAAGTTTGAGGTAAAAGCTGACGAAGGCAAATTCATTGGATACTCTGCCACCTCCAAAGCCTACAGAGCATTCCTTACAAGGTCTCGCAAAATTGTAGAAAGCATCAATGTTTCTTTTGATGATTCATTCCAGAAGACTTCTGAACAAATCAGTTTAGAACTCGGACTTAAAGGGGAATCCTCTGGCATCTCACAAGCAAAAGAAGACTTCAATCTTCTATTTTTAGAGATGTTCCACGATGACATTGATCCTTCTGTTGGAACCATCAGAGCTTCTGAAGAACCATCTTCCATCGGTCAAAATCCAACAGGTATGACTCTAACTGGACCAAATAATGCTTCATCTTCTTCTGTAAATACTACATATGCAAATACCGAGGTAGAGATCGCAGAAGATGAAACAACAAGGAAAACGACCACAGAAGCTGCTGAAAATCAAACTTCACAATCCACAGAGGAACCAATTACAGAGGATATAGAGGACCAAGTCTATACGTCCTCAGAAGAACAAACTCCACCACCTCTCATACCAATCATTCCACAAGTTGTAGGATCAACTACAAAGGCACGCACTACTACAGAGGCTATACAAGAAGAAGAAGAACAACAAGAAGCCTCTGAAGAAAGATTCGATGACATTGGTGACCACCTTCCACGCACAACTAAGTGGACAAAAAGCCATCCTCCAAGCCAAATAATCGGCGAACCTTCTGACACGATAAAAACCAGGTCTGCCACTGCTAATTTTTGTTTCTTTACAAATTTTATTAGTGTGATAGAACCAAAGAAGATTTCTGAAGCCCTAGATGACCCAAACTGGGTAGACGCCATGCAAGAAGAGCTTCTGCAGTTTGAGCGTAACAGAGTATGGACTTTAGTACCTCTGCCACGAGGGAAACAGGCCATTGGGACTAAGTGGGTCTACAGAAATAAGAAGGATGAAGATGGAGTGGTCATCAGAAACAAAGCACGATTAGTGGCCAAGGGATATAGACAAGAAGAAGGCATAGACTACGATGAGACTTTTGCCCCTGTCGCACGACTCGAAGCAATAAGAATATTCTTAGCCTTCGCCGCCCACAGAGGATTTAAAGTTTATCAGATGGACGTAAAATCAGCTTTTCTCAACGATGAAATCTAAGAAGAGGTTTACGTAAATCAGCCACCAGGGTTTGAAAGCTCAAAGTTCCCAAGGCATGTATACTACCTTGAAAAGGCTCTGTACGGACTGAAACAGGCTCCAAGAGCATGGTACGAACGACTTTCTACTTTTCTTCTAGTCAATGGCTACGACAGAGGTACAACAGATACTACCTTATTCTATAAACGTAAAAACAGTGAAATAATGCTTGTACAAATCTATGTGGACGACATAATTTTTGGGTCTACTAATACAGAGGAGTGCAAAAGTTTTGAAAAACTCATGCAGAGTGAGTTTGAAATGAGTATGATGGGAGAATTAACATTCTTCCTCGGACTCCAAGTCAAACAATCATCAGAAGGAATTTTTATAAATCAGGCCAAATATGTCTCTGACATTCTTTGCAAATATAGCCTTTCTGATACCTCTGCAATAAAAACTCCAATGGCCACTGGAAATAAGTTATCCTTAGATCCAGATGGCATCTCTGTAGAATGCACTCTCTACAGAGGCATGATTGGATCTCTGTTATACTTAACTGCAAGCAGACCTGATATTATGCATGCCACATGTCTTTGTGCACGTTATCAAGCTAATCCTAAAAAATCACATTATGATGTTGTTAAGAGAATCTTTAGATACTTAAAGGGGACCAAAAATATTGGTCTCTGGTATCCACAGAACTCTGGCTTTTGTCTTAAAGCTTATACAGATTCAGACTATGGAGGATGCATGCTCGACAGAAAGAGTACCTCTGGGAGTTGTCAATTCCTAGGTGGTAAGCTAGTCAGTTGGACCTCCAAAAAGCAGAACTGTGTATCAACATCTACGGCAGAAGCTGAATACGTTGCTGCTGCTAGTTGTTGTTCTCAGGTTCTGTGGATGAAGACTCAGCTAAAAGACTACGGCCACATTCTATTCAAAATACCCATCTTCTGTGATTCCAAAAGTGCCATTGCCATCTCTGCCAATCCTGTGCAACATTCCAAAACCAAGCATATCGATATAAGGTACCACTTCTTGAAACATCATGTTGAACACGGTACAATCGAGATGCATTTCGTGCCCACAGAATATCAACTCGCGGACTTATTCACCAAAGCATTAGACGAGAAAAGATTCAATTTCTTGGTGGGTAAGTTAGGAATGATTAATATGACGTGAAAATCCTCTGTAAGTATAGCTTTATCTTCTGTGAGTAAGTATATATTTCTACTACTTTATTTAAATGCTTTGATTGATTTCTTTCTGTATGTAAATTCTCAATCTTAAATAGTTCTTGATATCACAGAGCTTCTGTGGGTCTGCTCAGAACCTCTGACGACCCCCACAGAACCTCTGTAAAAACATGACCTATGTTCTATGCAAAACTTATCATTTTTTTGATCCAAGCATAGGTCAAGGGGGAGCAAAAGAAAATTACTTCAAATAATCTATAGAGGTAAATCTTTCAAGGGGGAGCCAAAGAAGAGTGTCGATGAATCCATATCGACAGAAGTCAGACATCACTGCCGAGAAAAGAAGAACCAAAAAGGTATGTCTCTCGTACAAAAGGTTTTTGAAAACAGTTTTCTGGGACACAAATTGTCAAATATGTCCTAAATATACTATGAATAACATGCCAAAAATCAAAAGATCAAAAAGTGTCATAAAATTCAAGTTATGAGAAATTTGAGGTCATAGAGCCTCTGCTGAGCTCAACAGAGGCTCTGCAAGAAATATGCTCTGTGATCGCAAATTTAACCTCTGTCGATCTTTTGGAATGTTATCTCGGAAATCGAATACACACACCATGACCTTCACGAACAAAACTTTTTCCATAACAGTTTTCTTTCGGACACCAACTTTCAAATATGTCCGAAAAACGTTTCTGAGTACAAATCAAAACTTGGATGATCAAAATCGTTGATAGATTTTTAGTTATAAGAAATTTTCTTTCATAGAGCTTCTGCTGGCCCTGACAGAGCTTCTGCAAGTTCCTACAGAGCCTCAAAACCTCTGAACGAAATTTCTTCACTAAAATCCTATTAATCCTCTCCAATGCCTTTACAAATGTTTTGGTTAAAGAAGAACCTACAGAGTCATGATAACAATGAGATATATGAGGCAATGAACATCAAGTTTTTCAAAATTACAGAAGCTTCTGTAAACCACAGAGGTTCTGTCAATATGCAACTTGGGCATTTCTGTAAAAATAACGGTTACTTTTAACTGAGAGTGAATTTCATATGTCTAAGAACAACCCCACGCGCCTAGCATTAATGGGCCGTGCACGACGTCCTGTCATCCTCTGACATGGCCTACGTGTCTCTTTTTCATTGGGCGTACATGGAACATTTTCTATGGAAAGTTGAACCCGCCGTTCTAACTCGAGTACGGATTCCAAATATCTATCCATTGCCATATATTTTCACTCTTCCAAAATCACCTTATGAATCCCCAGATCGATTCGCTCATCAAGGCAGCTTGAATGATTTTCTTCAACACCCTGAAATTGCCAACACCCTAAATACAGCTGGGTGGACGGCACAACCACTTGACCACCACACCTCAGAAGAACAAGACTTCTCTATCTCTGGAATTGACACCAATCTGCAAGAAGATGATCAAACCCCCAGAGATCAACCATCTGAAACCCCTAACATTCTACAGAACCCCTTCATCCAACAGGGACTGGACGTCCACAGAAGGAGTCCAAACCAGGCCTCAGAAGCTGAGTGGAATAGAGAAGAGGTTACAGAGGTTTTAGAAAGAATAGGAGGAAAAGAAAAAGATGTCGAAGGTATAGAGGTCTCAGAGGTAGATTCTGATGAAGAAGAAGCTGACCAAATCCGGAAAGGTCTATATCATCCACATGTCATGCAATTATACGGCTCTCATCCAATGTACGACTTCTTAGTCACAGAGCAAGGAACTTCAACAGAAGCTAGGGAAGAAGCACCAAGCCAAAAGATAGCGATAGAGGCTGAAATGATTGATAATGAAGTGATGCTTGGATGTTTAACAGAGGAAGAAACAAGAAAAGATGCCGAAGTTGCAGAAGGCACATATCCCTCACCCCCTCCCAGTGCAACCCACACATCTAACTCCGCAGGTCTAGCTGCAGAAGGAGTTATTGAAAAAGAGCAGCACAGCTCGATCCAAACCCAACCCATCCAGCCAGAGGTCACTCTTTCGACTTCTGCGCCCACAGAAACCGAGGAATCCATTCCTAGGGAGTCTCCTCAGAGAGACTCACCTATAGTTCGTGATCAATCGCCCCAGATCACATCAGAACACCATACAGAGGAATTCGTTTCCTCTGCCACACACAAATTAGGGCCAACACTTCTTTCAGAGAGAAGTAGTGAGCACATAGACGAAGAGACTCTAGACAAGTCTCCAAGTCAACAGAAGGACATTCCGATACCCACCTCTGGAGTGGATTTGGACACTGTTCTTCCCAGAACTTCTGTAGAGACTGAAACTCTTGTTTCTTCTCAAAGATCAGATGGAAATCCTTCCACCCCCATCATACAAACAAGGGTGAACGAAGGTGTCCCAGGAGCAGGGACTCACTCTAGAGACGAATGTGTTCCTCCAGAGGTTACAACAGAGACACAAGTATCAAGGGATGAGTTCCAAACCCTTGTCACCTCTGTGAACCAAACCATGAAAGAGTTGCAAAGCTCTTTCACATCTTTTGCAGAGACAACATCAACAGCCTTACGAAATCTGAACACCAAAATGGACAATCTGTCCACGGAGGTGAAATCCGCCATAACAGAGATGAAGTCTTCTGCTCAAACAACTGCCACAACTACAGCCACTTCTGCTGCTAAAGATTTCGGAATAGCTGCAACATCTGCATTCAAGGAATCAGTCAAGCATTTCCTTGAACAAATGAACAAGCAATCCAACAAATCACAGAGCCTCACACCTACAGATCTACAGAAGGCTCTGCAAAACGTTCAAGCAGAAGCAATGCGCAACACAATACTGATGCAGCCAAAAGACTACATGACCAGAGCACAGCTAACAGAGCTCGGGCAAAATATGATAAACCAGGTCACAGAAGTCATCGTCTCCTTCACTTCTGCAAATGCCAACTACGTTAAAGAATGCATAAAAAGTGTCGGCAAAATGCGCTTCAACACAGAAGCAGAGCTTGCAACTCTAATCGGCCTCTGTGATGATGTATGTACGAAGTTGATGGCCGCAGGAGCAGAACTACCAAAGAAACCCAAAGCTTCCTGCAGAGCAGAGGGTACTTCTGATAAGAGTCAGGATGACTCTGATGATGACCATCCTGGTCCATCAGATCATCCTGAGGGGGAGAATATAAGGGAGAAAGCTACGACCAGAGGACTACATGCTCCACCAATCGCAGCAGAACCAATCAGCCAAGCCCCTCCACAACAAACCAAAGATCAACAAACTCAACAGACCACAGAGACAACACCCATCTCTGTGGAATCAACCGCTGAAGAAACCCATGTACCAGAAGCTCAAAAGACCACAGAGGCAACACCCACCTCTGTGGAATTCCCTACAAGGTTTGGAGTAGATGTTCAACATCTGTCATCCTCCACAGAAGAAGATCTTCCCTCCCAAACTACAAAACCAACAGAAAAACCCCAATCCATCCCAAGAAGAAAGTCTATTGCCCACAAACCAAAAAGAGCAACGACCTCTGCTTCTTCTGTTCTAAGGAATATGCACAAAACAATGACTGAACGAATGGCGCAGAGAGAAGAAGAAAGGCATAGGTTCACATTAGCTTTCAAAATGGCAAAAAGATTTGATATCCAACCTTCACCAACAGAAACCAAGCTCACAGAAAAAGTCACCAAAGAACCTCCAACAGAGGTTACAGAGCAAATCAAGCCAACAGAACCAACGCCACAAAAGTCCTCTCAAACACAAGTGTCAAAACCTACAGAGGCAACTCCCATCATTCCAACAGAAGCACCAACAACCAAACCTACAGAAGCAACAGGTTCTGCACCTCCAAAAGCCAAAGACAAGGGAAAGGCAAAAATGACAGAAGAGCCCAAGAAAAAGAAATCAGTGCCCAATCCTACAGAAAAACTGATGAAGAGCTCCTTTGATGCCTTTCAAACTCCAAAGCCTGAAGAAGAGGACTGGGCATATGGATTAAAGCCCCTGTCAGACATTCCACTTACTGGCAGAGCTGCAGAAGTTGTTCAACAGATGGAGAGTCTCAGAAGACAAGTACTACCACATGGTCCAACATATGAAGAAATGGAAAAAGTGGTGTACAAATATCTCTACAAACAACCCTTTTAGAACCTCCATCCAACAGACCAAATCACAAATCCGAACATCAGAGAAGAATTTGAGAAGAATTTGAGAACATCTTCAGCAGAACAAAGCCAAGAACCAAAGCATAAGTCTTCTCAATTCATAAAATCAAAAAGGTAATCTTCTGCAGGTTCTCCTTCACAAGAACCTATCCAAGAGTCAGGTACAATCTTTACAGAGTCAAAAGGGTAAACAATTCAGAAACCACCTTCACTGATGCTGACATAAGGAATCTGAATCCCTATGATCTACCTGAACTTCTGCAATGGACGAAGGACAACTACAACACAGAGCCAAACACCAGAGCCTATCAAGTGTTGAGAAAAGCAATGAAGGAAAGGCTTCTAATCTACAGTCTGACAGACTTTCAGCTGGGAAAGGATCTTGGTCTTAAACATCTGAATCTACGACCACCAGAGGATCGCTGCCCACCTGACGCCGTGCCCAACTCAATCATTACAGAACCAAGATTCGGGTTAGTATTTCAAAACCCACAAGGCGAAGTCAAACTTTTTGTAAGCATGGATTGTCAGAAGTACGCAACTAGTACCCTGAACAAGTTCAGAGCAAACCTTGTAAAATACAGAGATACCGAGCAAATGGATAGAGACGCTGCAGATACCCTCATCAGAGAGATTGATGCTACAATACGCTTAAGAGAACTCTGCATCAGTTTCTACAAAGAGATCAGAGAAGTCGGAAGAGACAACAGAAGCTTCAACGATTTCAAAGACGCCAAAATCTGATTCTCAAACAACCAATCTCTGCAAACCATGTTAAAGTTTATCTTTCATTGTACTCAAATATAAAATGCCTCTGGCATACTTCTAAATGAAAGAACTTTTGAGGTATTGTTTAACCTCTGTTTTATCTAACTTAGCCTAACTTAACTCAAGTTCAAATTTTTTATTTTTCACTACTTAGGGGGAGATTGTTAGCTTCAATCTTCCTAATCATAGAAGTATTTAGAAGTAGTGAAAAATAGGCTAAGTAAAGAAAGCCTCTTACAAAGGCTCTGCCGAACTTACCGAGAGATCAAGGTCAAGAAGCTACAGAAGCTAAAGAGGCGTCCTACAGAAGCTCTGTCATACGCACAAAGAAGACCAAAGACTCGGAATCCGGTGAAGACTGCTCTACAAAGGACCAGACCGCAGAACCTCTGTAACACTTTACAGAGCCTCTGTGGTCCTCTCTAAAAGACCTGAAGATATTTATAATATCTTGCTACTGTTACTGGACCTGTTCATCAACTTGCATGGTAGCATGCCCTGTCCATCTTCAACGTGTCAAACTCTGATTGGATTCAATAGGACTTAGTACATAATAGACGTCTGCTGCATTAAATGCAATACAGCACGTCCAACTGTTCATGCCATCCGTTCCACTATTCATACCGTCCGTTCTGAATAGTAGCTTATGCTTTATGGTCCCCTTAGAGTAGTATATAAGGAAGACTCATATTGAGTTCTTCCTAATCAAGAATTAAGAGATAAAAACATCAAGAACATATAGCTTATATACTTTGAGAGTCATATCTGTTTTAAAGCTTTGCTTACTCACTGTTCTTAAATCTGTTCTTGATATATATATATTTAGTAAACTTTGAGATATTATTTCCTGTTCACTGTTTATTTATATTGTGTTCTAAATCTATCAATCATATTTGTTAGTTCTTCAAATACGCTTCCGCATCAAACATAAACTTGAACTAATAGATCTGATAATCTTGTTTAAAACAAAACGGGAACCAACAAAACCTTTAAGAAGAAGTTATCCATGCAGTTTACATCCATCTTCATTAATCAAACGGATTGGTTTTAATTTTTGTGCACTGCAATTTATTTTATGTTCACTAAGTGAATAAGTCTGCTTCTACCCCTTTCTTTCATTGAATCTCTGGCTTTATTATAGTTTCCATCTTGAGTAATAAAACTTTGAACTTTATTAGTTTTCATTTATGTTATTAATAAAACTTTAAACTTGGTTGATTTTTGACTTGTATCAAAAGTTTTTTCAACAAAAGTATCATCAACTTTATGCATCGACTTTTGACAGACATAGACAAGCCTTTTTTAGCCTTTTTACTCGATCTAATGTGTTTGATTTCAGATTGAGAAGAGCTATTTTGCAATAATATTGATTCTTGATCGGCCGGGTGATCCTAGTGATTGAGGCCAGGGATATCATTTTCCATGGATTTCTCATAATAAAAAGAATAATGTTAATTAATTATAATTATAATTATAATTAAAATTAACTTTTTTGATTTCTTGAAATAAAAGTTGATTAATTATTTTTGTTTTCTTGAAATAAAAAATACTCTTTAAAATTACTGGCGGTTCTTATTTTAAATCTTTATATAAAATCCGTCGGTGAATTTTCAGAAAATAATTAAAAAAGAAATTAACTTGTTACGTTTACCAAACCGGCGATTTTTTTCTAATTTTTAAAATGAAATCCGCTGATGAGTTTTTTAAATTCCTTTTTATAAAGTTTGATGAATAAAAAATAAAAATAATCCGTTGGTAATCCGTGGTTTTTTAATTAGTTAAAATATTTATTTTTAATTTTCAAGAAAATTTACTTTTGTAAGATTACCGTCGACAAACAATAAAATTGTTTAAGTTAGAAATTTCGTACATATCTATATCTATCTATTTTGGATTGTCATTTCTTAGGCAAACATTAAAATTATTTAAGTTAGTTGGAAACGTCTTATTTACAGCCATTATGCTGTCAAAATTGGCTTGTAGTATTTTGTAAACCACATGGTGCCTATTCAACCAATCTCACTCAAAAGTACGTCAATAATACCTCCAACTATCCCCTGGTTGATACAGAGTTGTGGCATTAGGCGGTTGGGGGAACGAAGAAAGATTGTCTATTTGGGTTTGGGAACAACCAAGATCTTAATTGGGTCTTGACCGAGGCATACACACATGGTGGTGCGTCCTCTTCTTCTTCACATGTGTGTACATCTTTTCCTTTGCTGATATTTATCTATTTCATTTATAATTCATATTAACAATTCTGATGTTTTCTTGTATTTAGAAAAAATTAACGCCTTAAGCTCCCAAATTCAAGAATTGGTTTAGCGAGACGAGCTCCGACAGCAGGAATGTAATAACTGTGACCAATATGGAAGAGTTTTAAGTCTTGTGGAAAATTTATAAAACTGAAAGTTGAGGGACTATTTGGTTACTAAAGGTTAGGGTATAAAAACCCAAATGTTTGGCACAAAACCCTAGGGAGACCATTTCATTTGCTGGTGGCGGCTAAGAGAGAATAGAAGGCAGAGAAAGAATTTTAGGGTTCATGTGCAATTGAAGAAGAAGATCATCATTCTTTGAAAATCGGAAGAAGGAGTGGAGTGGGATTCGTTTTCTGCAGAAAATCCATCAGGTAATTCCTAATCTATAACCCTATTTTATGATTGTTGAATGGATTGATGGGTTTTGAGAGTTCTTGACTTGAAAGTTAAAAATGAGACTCTAAGAGAAGATTTAAACACCATAAACCGTGTTTAGTTAGCAAGGAATTGTAATAAATGGTTATAGAATGTTTATGTACTTATTTATCGCCTTATCGTTTGGATTAAGGGCAATTAGCAGAGATTTCGTTCCCAGAATCGCCCAGCTGTAGTATCCGGACACCGCCCTTGTGGAGATGGTTTCCGGAAGTGAGAAGAATCTGGTAGTTTTCGGAAGTGAGGAGTCCCGGTAAGTGGGTATCCGGTAAGTTGATACCCGGTAAGTTGGTATTCGGTAAGTTGGTACCCGGTAAGTGGGTATTCGATAGTTGTTCCCGGATAGAGCATCCGGATAGTTGGGCGAGTGTCCGGTAAGTGTCCAAATTGTTAGTATCCGGAAAGAGTTCCTGGATAGCCTATTTCCGGATAGTCAGTTTCCGGATAGTTCAGAGTCCAGATAGTTCTGTATTCAGCTGATATTTATCCCACTTACTCAGGTATTCAAATTGAGGGACAGAAGTAAAGAAAGGAAAGTTAGTAAGCGTACCAGGTGAGTTTTCTAACTAAAATACGTGACTTTTAACGTGTTTTCTAAAGTAAGTACATGATGAGAAATGCCATGTTTTATTCCTATGCTTTTAACTGCATGAAAGTTTATTTAAAGTTTTACGTGAGATGTATGCATACATTGTGTGAGACGTAAATTGGCTAAGTCGGGGGGTGTGGCCCGCCAGTGCTCATGCAGGGAGGAGTGACCCGTTTATGCCATGGGAAGTGTGACCCTGTAAGGTAGCGTGAGACTGACTCGTTGTCACTTTCGAGTGACTTCAGGGTGCCATTTACGGGAGCGGATTTATCCGTGAAAGTTTATGTGAAGTTATGTGGTAGTTTTACGAAATGATGTGTGAAAGTTTATGCAAAGATATTTGAAAGTTATGAACTGTTTTGAAATGATTTTGAGAACTGTCAGGAGGGAGCTCACTAGACCTCATGGTCTAACCCGCGCATTTTCTAAACTAAACCTTTTCAGGTAAGCAGATAGTAGGAGGCTCCGGTAAGTGAGCAAGAGCAGAATAGAGTACAGATGCAGATAGAGACAGTGCCACTCATACTTTTAGTGGTAGTTATTCTCAGTTGTGTATAGGTTGTTTCCGCCAACCTAAAGTTTTGAGACTTATGTAAGAAATTTTGGGACCGGGTATTGTAAAGCTTATTATTTATCACTATGCATGTCTCATTTTAGACTGGGTTGTTACAAGGAAGAGGAGAAACGGAAGAAGCAGCATGGGTAGATGATGACATTGGTCCGATAACTTAGTAAATCACAGTAGTTTCTGCCGCAATCACCACTAGAGTTCTGAGTATTTGTTTGTTTGGAACAATTAATTTGTGTTGGAACATTTTAAATTTTGTATAGAACAATTGTATGATATTTCCGCCAGAAGGATTGTACTGGTCATTAAATTAATGTATGATATTTAACAATATCTTTTGTTTTTAGCAGGATTTACAAGTTTTTAAATATAAAAAAAATATTAGACTTTTTTAAACATTTTTATTTTTATTTATAAGTTAAACAAAACCGCAAGATATTTAAATTAATTTAATTTAATTTTTTAAATCATGTTTATTTGATTATATTTTTTAATATTTAAATAAAAATCATTACTTAATTTGATTAAGTTAAGAAAACATTTTTTTAAATGAAAGTGGCGGATTACCTGTGGCCTGAATCGGCTGGAAAGTGACGTTTCAGGCACTTGTCTTTCAGGTCGACAAATCTGCCGGAAACTTCATTTTCAAGCGGGTTTCCAGCAGTTTTGTTCACCGGAAATGGTGTCCTTTTTAGTAGTGCAAATATGTAAAACTTATGAGCTATGCTTTTTGTTATTACATCCTCATAGTTATATTGTTTAAATGAGTTAAAGCGAAGACAATGTAAAAAGTTAGCAACTATAGATTAACTAACAATTTAACATAACTACTTGGGTTGTGGTGTATTGGTAAAGCCTTTTGGGGGATGTAGTGGACGCTCATCTATTCAGGGTTCAAATTCAGGCACTGCCAAATGGAGGTTCACTAACGATGACTCCAGGCCATTCGTGGTCACCCGGGGATTAGTCGGTGCGCGTAAGCTGGCCCGGAAACCCACGGTTATAAAAAAACTAAAGATTAACATATTTGACATCTAAGAACATTTCCAACAGCTTCCCATTTTGGAGAAAATAAAGAGTATAGTAATTTTGAGCTATAATTTTGCTCCAATAGCTTCCCCAAAACTATCTCTAAATGGAAAAAGTAGGAGACCGAAGGAGTTTTTCTCCAAATATGAAGATAATCCCAAAAATTATTACTAGATGAGAGCACCAATAGAAATATTTGAAAATAAATATTTAGAGAGAAAAATAATATTTTAGTAAATGAATGTAATATTTTAATATTATAATCCATGTTTGTTTCTCCAAAATAAGAAATCCAAAATAAGAAATCTATTGAAAATAAATATAATTTTTTAAAGATTTTAACTTTTAATTCTAAATTTAAAAAAAATATGGAATATAGTGGAGATGCTCCAACAACTAGTCTAAACAAGAATTGGAGTAAAAAGTACAGCTTATTTCATTGTTTATTGGATAGAGTAATTTAATAAGATAACCAACACTTATTTTAAGGGAATTTAATTAAAATACTCAAAGTTTGACTTTAACTTATCAAAATACCCATTTTTTTTTCAGTTTTGCAAAAATACCTATTTTTTCTGCAAGCCCACGATTGCGGGCCAGGGTCTATTTTGAAATTTTTTTAATTGCAATTTACACTTTCACCCCCTATACTTATTTACTTACTTTACTTTATACCTTTTACTTTCATAATTTAAATTTTACATTTAACACATATAATCGTTTATTATAATCGTCTCTTCGATACGTTCGAAATGAGCCAAATATTGAATTTTTTTTGATTTATATATTTTAATATATATCATATACACTACATAAAAAATATTTTTTATATTTAAAATTCATACCCTTATAGTTAATTATTTAATTTATGGTACTCTTATAGTTAAAATACGTATTTTTTAACGTATTTTAGTTAATAAACGATTATATGTGTTAAATGTAAAATTAAAATTATGAAAATAAAAGGTATAAAGTAAAGTAAGTAAATAAGTATAGGGGGTGAAAGTGTAAATTGCAATTGAAAAAGTACCAAAATGATACAACGCGGGGCTCTTTGTGATCGCGGGGTAAAATAATTTCAAAATAGACCCTGGCCCGCGATCGCGGGCTCCATCGCGAAAAAAATGAGTATTTTTGCAAAACTGAAAAAAATAGGTATTTTAGTAAGTTAAAGTCAAACTTTGGGTATTTTAATTAAATTCCCTTATTTTTATATCATATATAGAAAAGACAATATATTAATTGTTTATTCGAACCTGTTTATCGATGAGACGATGAATGTAAAATGTCTGCCTTGGATCTTCATATTTTAACTTGTTGTTTACATGTATATAATAAGAAAAATATATAGTTTCATTATATCTGTAAAATTTTATTTCCTTTTATTTCTAATACGTCTGCTAAATTAGGGACGATAATAGTACATCATCATATATTTTTTTCTTCGTTCATATATTGTATATTAAACAATTATAATCGGTATATTATATTTTATATCTTAAACCAACCAACTATTTTTGATACCAAGTAAATTATTTTCAATATTCTTCGGTTGATACATGTTGGTATGGTTTTGTACCAACGTGGCAACATCCCAGAAGTTGAAGTTACAAATCATCAATATATATATATATAAAGTAGAATTTAGGGGTGAGGGTTAAGCATAGACCTCCATGACCATTTATCTATTTTTCTAGATTTTTTGATTTATTTTAAATAAAAGTCACATATTATAATTGCTAAATTTTTTCATTTTTTATTTTATAATTACTTATTTTAATAGTTTATAATTTTTTATCTTTTAATAGGCTAACAATCAATATATATGTATATATATATATGAGAATGTAGGGGTGAGGGTTAAGCATAGGCCTCCATGGTCATTTATCTATTTTTCTAGATTTTTGATTTATTTTAAATAAAAGTCACATATTAAATGTCCTTATTAATTGCTAAAAAAATCATTTTTTATTTTATAATTACTTATTTTAATAGGTTATATTTTTTTATATTTTAATAGGCTAACATCAATATATATATATATATATATATATATATAGGGGTGGTATCGGGTACAAACCAACTAGTTTGTACAAACTCGTAGAAACCATACCTAGCTTCATGATTTTGTAAATTTGGCTTCATGAATGTATATATATATATTTTGGCTTCATGAATATATAATTTGGCTTCATGAATATATCATTTGACATTTTTAACTAATTTTTTTACAAAAATAAGGGTATTTTAGGGTATTTTTGTAAAAAAATTAGTTAAAAATGCCAAATGATATATTCATGAAGCCAAATTATATATTCATGAAGCCAAAATATATATATATATATATACATTCATGAAGCCAAATTTACAAAATCATGAAGCTATGTATGGTTTGTACGAGTTTGTACAAACTAGTTGGTTTGTATTTGATACCCAGCCTATATATATATATATATATATATATAAAAGAGAATTTAGGGGTGAGGGTTAAGCATATGCCTCCATGACCATTTATCTATTTTTCTAGATTTTTGATTTATTTTAAATAAAAATCATATATTAAATGTCCTTATTAATTGCTAAAACATTTTATTTTATAATTACTTGTTTTAATAGGTTATATTTTTTTATCTTTTAATAGGCTAAAATATTCCTCCTATTTACCAAATTTCACTCTTGGTTAGCAACCCAACTTTCCTTCTCTTCAAAACCCTCCTACTACAAACTCTCCTAAATATGCTATCCAAAACTCTTCTCCTCAAATATTCCTTCTACTTCACCAAACCTTCCACTTGATCATCAATCCACTTTAAACCGCCCTTCTTAAAATCTTCCGAATTTAATCTCTCTTGGATCATCAAAAATTGGAAGATGGAATTCCAATCTTATCTTCACCTTGAAGAATTCCTCCAAACTCTCCTGAAGACGCCTTGAAGTATTCCTCTTAAAGATATACTCTTGAAGTTATCTTGAAGACTTTACTTTTGGAGATGCCTGGAAAATCTTGCCGAATGTTAAAAAAAAATCTCTCCGAAATTCCTACCGAAAATGCTACCGATTTTCTTTAAATTTCGGTGGAAATGCCTTAAATTTCGGTGGGTTTAAAAAAAATTGTTGCCGATATTTCCCATTTGTTCATGATATTTCTTCTCCGTCGGACGCTGAGGGGAGAAATCATCTGAGGGGGAGGATTATCAGCGTCAAACTCGAACAACACCAACTCTCAGTACTCATATTCAGCGTCCAACTCAAATTTTGGTCAAAAATAAGGGAACCGACGAACCAACCCAGGGGGAGCAGATCAGTCCTGTAACTAAGGGGGAGGAAAACCAAGAGAAAGGAAAAAGGGTGATGACTGCCGAATAGGAAGCTGAAGATGCTATGAGAAAGAAAGAAGATGCAAGATATGGGCAAGGGCATCCTGAGGCTAATTCACTCAAACTCAAACCTCCCTCAAAGATTGTCACCGATTTGGGTCTAGGCAGATCTGTTTCTTCTATGATGGAAGTACATTCTATTTCATTCATATTGTTTATTGTTTATTCTTTATTCTTTCATTCATTTGTAAATATCAGATATACAAAAAAAGGACTATGTGAAAAAGAACCTAAAAGAGTAAAACAGGGTCAACATGTATTATTCATTGTCTTACTCATATTTTTCTAAGTATGGATGTCATCCTCAAATAGGGGGAGATTGTTGGGTCATCAAAGATTTGAAGATGACATCCTGATCTCTTTACATTCTTTGAAAAACATCTTTCATACTTAGAGAAATTTTAGGTTCTTTGTAATAGCTTAGTCATGTTGTCAAAGTTCGATGAAGTCAAATATCAGCCGAAATCAAGAAGAAGTAAATCTACCAATGCGGATTGAAGATGGACTTCTCAACCCAAACTAAGCTATCTCACCGATTTTCTCCATGACAAATCGGTGAGATCCTCATAATAGAAGAATCCCCCTTATCTCCTTGCCAAGAAGATTTTCATCAAAAGAGGTAATATTTGCCATCTCACCGATTTTCTCCATGAAAAATCGGTGGGATCCTCAAAATAGGTGGATCCTCCCATGTCTCCTTACTAAGAAGATTCTCACCTATTTTGTCCATGACAAATCGGTGGGATCCTGTAACAACCCGGATTCCCAACATACAAATAACATATATTTCACCACAAAATAATACATCAAACTTTCATTTACGGTCCCTTATCTTAACCAAATAGGTCTTTCAGTACAAACTTTTTCTTTTATAATAAAGTACAACATATTATAACAGATACAAAACACATCTTGAATATTCATAATCATGCATCTTCCAAAAAGCTAAACATGATATATCCTATCACTGTCCCTTATTTGCTCCTTGACCTGGAATACATATTTTAAAACAAAAATGAGGGTTAGACCTTGAGGTCTAGTGAGAAAATCCCCGTTAGTTAAAGAAAACATTTGCACAACATCATACACATAATTCACATAAGAATACCAACTATGACTCATGCATCATGTATCTTTCCATCTCTTTCTCTTTCTCTTGGCCATATTAATTGGTAGCAAGCCAATTAATTATTTTACACCGCTGTACTAAATACAACCAACACCACTGTCCCTCTGTACATCCAACTTTCACCGGTCCTAAGCCCGGCCAACTAGCACCCATGCAATGTAATACTCATATAAACACCATATGCACAATATTACACTCATTCACATATATGTATTCCATTTGAAAACATTTTTTAAATAAAAACTCACTCGTTTCGCTTATTTCCAAAATCCTTCCAAGCTATTATCAAGCACTCCAATTTCTTCAGTCCAGTTTCACAGAATCTGTACCACATAAATACAAATATTTCTTTTAAAGTCTAAAATCTCTAAAATCCTGAAATCCTCGACTCAAGTCGCAATCAACCATGGAAATACCCCATGTCGCAATACACTACACCAAGTCGCAATCAACTACTGCGACACAGTACCAAGTCGCAACTAACTACTGCGACTTCTCCCTCATGTCGCAACCAACTGTTGCGACAACCCCCTCAAGTCGCAACCAACTGTTGCGACATAGCACCAAGTCGCAACCCACTGTTGCGACATCATGAGCAAGTCGCAACTCAAGGTTGCGACATTCATGAAGATTACAACATTCAACCACGTCGCAACCCACTGTTGCGACATGCATGAATGTCTCAGCCAACTGAGTTCATACTTAACCCAGAAATCTAATCTTTTAAGCTATGCATGTTACTGTAATTATGCAGATATGTTTAAGACTATTAACATAACCTAACTATATGCTCAGATTTCCCAACTCATCCATGAATCATCAAAACCCATCAAAACTTACATAAAACTTTATCTAAACCATAAAGATAGATTAAGAGGTTACATACCTTTAATCTTCACAAGATGAACCTTCCAAATCCAGCAATCAATCTTTGTCTTTCTTCTTCTTTCTTCTCTACGGTTCTATCTCTCTCTTCTTTCTCTCAACCGAAACACACACACACTCACAATTAGGATATTACTAAGTGTATATCCAAAGAAGACACCTCCTCCTTGTGAGGTGAGTGTGGCGGTGGTGGAGGTGATGTTTAGGTAAAATGACCAACAAACCCTAGGCTTCACTCATTTGACAAAACACCCCCTTATACTTCCATATTAAAATTAAAACTTACCCCTTAACTTCTAACTCCATAATTACTTAACTAACATTTATAAAACTAACTCCAAACCTTTCTTAAATTCAAATAATAACATTAAATAAATCAATGACATACCTGGTTATTACAACATCTCCTCCTTAAAAGAATTCCGTCCCGGAATTCAGTTAAGTGAACAGATGAGGGTATTTGGTTCTCATTTCTGACTCTGATTCCCACGTAGCATCCTGACCCCTATGATGTCGCCACTGAACTTTCACTTGTCTTATCTCTTTATTCCGTAGAACTTTGACTTTTCGGTCAACAATAGCTTCAGGTTCCTCCACATAATTCAGCTTTTCATCAACTTGTATATCTGGTAGAGACACTGCCTGACCTGGTGTAACCAAACACTTTCGAAAATTTGACACATGAAAGGCGTTGTGAATTCTGCTTAACTCTGGTGGTAAATCTAATCGGTAAGCTACTTCCCCAATTCTTTCAGTAATTGCAAACGGTCCAATATATCTTGGACTAAGTTTACCTTGCTTTCCAAATCGAATGACTCCTTTCCAAGGTGAGACTTTTAACATCACAAAATCTCCAACTTGGAACTCTAACGGTTTCCGGCGTCGGTCGGCGTAGCTTTTCTGTCTGTCTTGAGCCACTTTCAATCTTTCCCGGATCTGAGTAACTTTATCCGCTGTTAACTGTACTATATCTGGTCCTGCTAACTGTTTCTCTCCCACTTCATTCCAACACAGAGGCGTTCGACATTTTCTACCATACAAAATTTCAAACGGTGCCGCTTGAATGCTAGAATGATAACTGTTGTTGTAGGCAAATTCGATCAACGGCAAATGCTTATCCCATGATCCCCCAAAATCAACAATGCATGCTCGGAGCATATCTTCTAAAGTCTGAATCGTTCGTTCACTCTGACCGTCAGTTTGAGGATGATAAGTTGTACTTAACTTTATCTGCGTCCCCATCTCTTTTTGAAAACTTCTCCAGAACCTTGAAGTAAAACGACTATCCCGATCTGAAATAATCGAATTTGGAACTCCATGTCGAGTTACTATTTCATCAATGTACAATTTGGCTAAGCGTTCCATCGAATCAGTTTCCTTTATCGGTAGAAAGTGTGCAGACTTCGTCAACCTGTCGACTATCACCCAAATAGAATCAAATCCTTTCGGAGTCCTTGGTAGCTTTGTGATGAAATCTGTAGTAATCTGCTCCCATTTCCACATCGGTATTTCCAGACGTTGTAACTGACCAAACGGCTTTTGATGTTCAATCTTTACCTTCTTACAAGTAGTGCAATTTTCCACATACTGAGCAATGTTCCTTTTGATTCCCGGCCACCAATAAAATTGCTTCAAATCTTTATACATCTTATTCGTACCTGGATGAATAGAGAATCGAGACTGATGAGCTTCTTGAAGTACACGGTCACGTAAACCACCCAAACGAGGCATCCAAATTCTGTTCCCCAGACACAATAACCCACGATCATCTTTCACTAGCAATGCTGATAACCCCACTAACCGTTCTGATTTCAAATATTCCTCCTGATAGGCTTCTATTTGACACTTCAGCAATTCATCAAAAATGTTAGGTAGCAGTTCAGCTCGAAGTGCAATAGCCTTTATTGTTCCACTTCTTTCTTGACGACTCAATGCATCAGCTACTACATTCGCCTTTCCCGGATGATAAAGAATTTCACAGTCGTAATCATTCACTAGTTCTAGCCACCTTCTTTGCCTCATATTTAATTACTTCTGATCAAAAAGATGTTGGAGACTCTTATGATCGGTATAAATTTGACATTTGGAACCATAAAGATAGTGTCTCCAAATCTTCAACGCGAATACAACTGCTGCAAGCTCCATGTCGTGTGTAGGATACTGTCGTTCATGATCTTTTAGTTGACGAGAAGCATAAGCAATAACTTTCCCACGTTGCATAAGTACACATCCCAATCCCAGTTTAGAAGCATCACTGTAGACAACAAAGTCTTCATAACCTTCAGGTAGCGACAAAATCGGTGCGCTGCACAGTTTCTCTTTCAATATCTGGAATGCTTCATCCTGTTCTGCTTTCCATTCAAACTTTAGATTCTTCTGAGTCAGCTTAGTCAAAGGTGTCGCGATACGAGAGAAGTCTTTTATAAACTTTCGATAGTAGTCGGCTAAACCCAGAAAACTACGTACTTCGGTTGGCGTTCTCGGCGGTTCCCATTTTTCAATCGCTTCTACTTTCATTGGATCAACTTGAATGCCTTTCACGGAAACTACATGCCCCAGAAACTGAACTTCCCGCAGCCAGAATTCACATTTTGAAAATTTAGCATACAACTTTTCTTGCTTCAATTGTTCTAGAACCAAACGAAGATGTTGGGCGTGCTCTTCCTTGGATCGGGAATAGATAAGTATATCATCGATAAATACAATCACAAATTTATCAAGATACGGCTTACATACCAGATTCATTAAATCCATAAAGGCAGCTGGAGCATTCGTCAAACCAAACGGCATCACTAAGAATTCATAATAACCATACCTTGTGCGAAAAGCAGTTTTCAGAACGTCTTCTTCTTTGACCTTCAACTGGTGATAACCGGACCTTAGATCAATCTTGGAGAAATAACAAGCTCCAACTAACTGATCGAAGAGGTCATCAATTCTGGGTAGCGGATACTTGTTCTTGATCGTACGCTTATTTAATTCCCGGTAGTCGATACACATTCTCATCGAACCATCCTTCTTTTTCACAAACAAAACTGGTGCTCCCCACGACGAAGAACTCGGTCTAATGAAGCCTTTATCTGAAAGATCCTACAATTGAGTCATCATCTCTTTCATCTCTGAAAGTGCCAAACGATACGGTGCACGGGCAACAGGAGCAGCTCCAGGAATCAGATCTATACCAAACTCTACCTATCTAACGGGCGGAAGGCTATTCAAGTCTTCGGGGAAAACTTCTGGAAATTCACTAACAATTGGAATATCTTCCAACTTACTCTTCTCTAGCTTAGTATCTATCACATAAGCTAAGTAACTCGGGCAACCTTTATTAACACACTTACGGGCTTTTATCATAGATATAAGGCTAGACTGATGATTTCTACGATCACCATAAATCACTACCGGCCCCTTCTCAGGTAACACAACATTTATTAACTTCTTATCACAAACTATGTTAGCTTGATTCTCGGCTAACCAATCCATTCCCACTACTACATCAAACTCGACCAGGGCTATTGGAAATAACTGAATCGGTACTCCGCACCCTTCTATATTTATCACACATCTATCAAATACTTCTTTAACCGACACTTGATTATCATTTGCAGTATCTACCATTAAAATATGATCTAACACTTTAGGCTTTAAATGCATATAAGCAGCAAATGAAGGAGACACAAACGATCGGTTTGCACCGGAATCAAATAACACCTTAGCACGTGTAGAATTTATTAGGAATGTACCTGTAACCACATCCGGAGTTTCCTCCGCTTCCTTTGCTGACATCTGGAACGAACGACCTCTTGTTCTTGCTGGTTCTATTCTCGGTACTACTGGTCTGACACCCGTCAGTCTTACTGACGTACCACCCGATTGTATTCTTCCCAACGGACAATCGGACTGAAGATGATCAGGAGAATTGCACGAGTAACAAAATCTAACGACTTGACAGTCTTTAGCAATGTGACCGACCTTTCCGCACTTATAACAATTTCTAGGATCCACTTGACAGCTTCCTTGATGAAAACGGTGGCACCTTGGGCAAGGTCTTTCAACTGGTTGAAAAGGTGGACGGCTATCAAATCGCTGAAACCTTGACTTCTTCGGATCGTGTGATGGTCCTTCCCATTTTCTCTTTCCTATACTTTTATCACCAACATCCCTCCTATTATCTCGCTCCACATCTTCCGCGGCATCTACTGCAGCTAAGAAAGTATTGGGTCCCTTTGCAGTTACTAGCCTTCTGACATCTGAATTCAACCCAAAAATAAACCTTTCCATTTTCATTGCCTCCGTGGCAACGTAGTACTCTGCAAAACGAGATTTTTCTAGAAAACGAGCAGTGTAGTCCCGGACAGATAAGTTTCCTTGCTGCAAATTCATAAACTCCCCCTCTAGTTGTTTAACCGCTGCATGAGGACAGAACTGCTTCCTGAAAGCTATCACAAACTCTTCCCACGAGAAGGTAGAATATATGTCAGAACCCCCCCCCCCCCCCCCCCGAAGAAATATGAGCTTCCCACCAGTATAAAGTGTCACCCTTCAACATTGCTGTTCCATAAAGTACCCTATCCTCTTCCGCGCACGTACTAGTCTTGAAGATGGCTTCTATTTCCTTCAGCCATCGCATTGCTTTCACTGGATCCCGGTCTCCTGAATAGGTCGGAGGTTTGCAACTGAGAAACATTTTATAATCACACTTCTTCATTGTTGGTACAACAGTAGGAGTAATAGGCATCTCTTCTTCATGTGTAGGATCTGGTCTTTCTGTTTCAGTATTATGGGTCTGGTTAAACATAGCCTGGATATTTGCCTGTAATCTTCCCATTTCGGCCGCTAAGTCGTCTCTCGTAACAAACTCCGTACCGCGCCCCTAAACTCTGCCCCCAATTCTGCCTCTGCCTCTTTCTCCCCCTCTTCCCCTTCCTCCGACTGTTGGATTGGTTCTATTCGGATTTCCTCCCCCTTCCCGATTCGTTTGTCTCGTACCACTTGCCATTCTGTTGATTCAGACAAGGTTAATATACACATAAGCACATACCCCATATAACAAGGTATTCCAGTCCAAACATGTACCTGTAAGATCACAATTACACTGGCCATGTGTAATCTGAAATTACCTTACATGATGTTCCTTCTACCTTTTTATATTTAACATTCCAAGGTTCTACAATAACAGGGACATCCTACTTCACATGCAGTTTAAGTCTAGGTACATATACTAATACCTAAATCTCTTAAACTAGGGCTCTGATACCATCTGTAACAACCCGGATTCCCAACATACAAATAACATATATTTCACCACAAAATAATACATCAAACTTTCATTTACGGTCCCTTATCTTAACCAAATAGGTCTTTCAGTACAAACGTTTTCTTTTATAATAAAGTACAACATATTATAACAGATACAAAACACATCTTGAATCTTCATAATCATGCATCTTCCAAAAAGCTAAACATGATATATCCTATCACTGTCCCTTATTTGCTCCTTGACCTGGAATACATATTTTAAAACAAAAATGAGGGATAGACCTTAAGGTCTAGTGAGAAAATCCCCGTTAGTTAAAGAAAACATTTGCACGACATCATACACATAATTCACATAAGAATACCAACTATGACATGCATCATGTATCTTTCCATCTCTTTCTCTTTCTCTTGGCCATTTTAATTGGTAGCAAGCCAATTAATTATTTTACACCGCTGTACTAAATACAGCCAACACCACTGTCCCTCTGTACAGCCAACTTTCACCGGTCCTAAGCCCGGCCAACTAGCACTCATGCAATGTAATACTAATATAAACACCATATGCACAATATTACACTCATTCACATATATGTATTCCATTTGAAAACATTTTTTAAATAAAAACTCACTCGTTTCGCTTATTTCCAAAATCCTTCCAAGCTATTATCAAGCACTCCAATTTCTTCAGTCCAGTTTCACAGAATCTGTACCACATAAATACAAATATTTCTTTTAAAGTCTAAAATCTCTAAAATCCTGAAATCCTCGACTCAAGTCGCAATCAACCATGGAAATACCCCATGTCGCAATACACTACACCAAGTCGCAATCAACTACTGCGACACAGTACCAAGTCGCAACTAACTACTGCGACTTCTCCCTCATGTCGCAACCAACTGTTGCGACAACCCCCTCAAGTCGCAAACAACTGTTGCGACATAGCACCAAGTCGCAACCCACTGTTGCGACATCATGAGCAAGTCGCAACTCAAGGTTGCGACATTCATAAAGATTACATCATTCAACCACGTCGCAACCCACTGTTGCGACATGCATGAATGTCTCAGCCAACTGAGTTCATACTTAACCCAGAAATCTAATCTTTTAAGCTATGCATGTTACTGTAATTATGCAGATATGTTTAAGACTATTAACATAACCTAACCATATGCTCAGATTTCCCAACTCATCCATGAATCATCAAAACCCATCAAAACTTACATAAAACTTTATCTAAACCATAAAGATAGATTAAGAGGTTACATACCTTTAATCTTCACAAGATGAACCTTCCAAATCCAGCAATCAATCTTTGTCTTTCTTCTTCTTTCTTCTCTACGGTTTTAAATGCCTCCAACTACTTTTAAGAGGATAATAAATGACCTAACTAAGAAAACCCTTCAAGTTTGAGGAGAGCAAAGTGATAGAAATGAGAAGTAATGAGAAATGGGATTGAAAATCGCATTTAGGACACTGACACCCGTCGGCGAGAGTGCCATGCGATTGTACCAGTGGCACTTTCGCTGGCATAATCGCTCAGATTGTACCGCCACCCTCCCTGGCTCGGCAAGAGTGCCATGCGATTGTGCGTCTTGGCACCTCTCGCTGTCACAATCGACCAGATACTCCTAGACCCCAAAATTTTGACCTTTTCCGATATGAAATGCTCTAGATTATCTAGGAATCTAAAACAACTAATTATACTAACAGTCTAACATTAATTTATAATCATAGCTTAATGGAAAGAGAAAAGGTATCCAAAACTTACCGAGATTTTCGGGTGTTACATAAACTTAAGTCCTATAAAATATTTTATTAGGAGACATAAACATTTTAGGCGTCCTATAAAAACAATTTTGTTGTGGTGAAAATTGAACCACGTACTAATTTACTATATTATTATATGATATTTGTTTAATATATTTCCTATTGTGTCATTTATAAAAGAGTGAATTGCGATTTTGGTCCCACGTCTATCAGTGATATTTGGTTTTCGTCCCTATAATTCGTAAAATACACTGGTGGTCTACTTTTCAGGTTTTGGAGTCCAAACTAGTCCCTCCATTTAACACCATTAAAATATCTCTAATAACCTTGTCATGTGCCTCTCACGTGATTCACATTTTTGTCTTTTTACCCCTATTTTATATTTTATATTTAATATATAATTAAATTAATACTTTTATGTTATTTTTCTTTTCTTTTAATTATAACCGTCCTACAAACTCAAAAATGGTTGCCATCCCTCCTTGTTGCACCCCCACCCTATCTTATTGAATCTCTGACGAACCCCCCCTCTCCCCCTCACCCCACCCTACCCTACCCTTTCTCTGGCCAAATCCTCACCCTTAACCATTCACCATTGGATGCAAGTTTGGAAGTCAGAAGTGCTATGGAGGTCTGAAAGACCAAGAAGGCCATTACCCCCGTCGAACCCTACAAGAGTTTCGCATAGAGTGTGCATGTTTTGATTTGGGGGTTTATTTTTTATAGATTTTCGAATGGTGGTGGTTGGGGGTTTGCTTTTTGCAGGTTAATGACAATGGTGGGGTCAAATGTACATCCATTAAGAATATAGTCCAGTTACAAGATAGTCTTGTGAGAGATGTCGTAACAATGGTTCTACCTGATAATCGTTATACTGAAGGCTTCCATATCAACTCAAGTACTTTTATAAAAATAAAAAAGTCTAGTCACGGGTCTCTTTCTCACGTGAGGGGCACATGATGCATTTAACAGAGATATTTTAACTGTGTTAAATGGAAGGGACTAGTTTGGGCTCCAATACACACAAAATGGATCACCGGTGTACTTTACGAATTATAAGACTGTTTGGGTAAAAATCCACAAGTCATGACCACGACCAGAAAAGGTAATTCTTATGTTACACGGCACATCTTAGATTAAGATAAGGTCTTGATAACACCTTTAAAACCTTCGTCACCCCTCCTAAAGTTTAGGTCGAGAGCTCTTCACGACACTCGACCACACTGTTACCCGATTCGCAGGACCGTCGTAAGATGCCTTACGACCTCGACCGACTAACGTACAATACAACTGTTATGTTTTCTCTGTTTAATGCAGGATCAACGCCATTAATAACCAACGGCTATAACCGACGAAGATCATTATGGGCATTAACCTCAGCAACCGTTACGACCATTACTCAAGCTTTTATGAAGTCTTTCAAAGCTACGAAGGCTATATAAACAAGGGCTCCAGTACCATTTGCGCACATCTGAACTCCCAAAAACACCTACAGCATACTGAAAGTTATAAACGAAGAAGCATTCTCTCTCGAGCAGACGACGCACGATGCACTAGTTTTTACACACGATACACCTGTTTAATTTACATTTAAAGTCTTTCTTTCATTTGTATTGTAATCATTGTACTCTCGACACTCGAAACAAAGGACATCGCCCCTGTTTGGCGACCATAGTGCAGCGACGACCCTCATAGTCGTCCGCGGGTTTTTTACTCGTTAAGGTTTTTCCCGCGTCACCAAAATCTTTCTGTCTCGTTTACGTTTTTTGTCTCTGTCGCACTGTTTTGTCGAACAATTTCTATCTTTAGTTGTTAAGCTCCACAATCAACCTTAAGTTATCTTTCTGAACGATTTTTGGCATTAACAAAGACGAAAACCAAAAAACAACCATAGATGAGGGACCAAAAATGTACTTCATTCTTTATAAAATAAAAACATAGGTTTATATCTAACTATCAGATTTTAAATAATATCTGTTAATTGAGCATAAAAATACATTTTAAGGATCGCTTAAATTGTGGCATATTGGTAAAGGCTCAAGGGGTGTTCACTTTTGACTTAATGGTTGTCTTAGCTTATTCACACAACCATATATTGGTGTTTACTTGCGACTTACTGATACAGGAAGTGGCTTATTCGCACAGTATGGATGGGGGGTGTTGTCCTCATTAAGCAAATTAGCAGCAGGGATCGTTCGTTGGCAATCCCCAGTTCGGGCCAATTCCTCCTCAGCATTTGAGGCCGCCACCCATGCACAATGGGCCTCAGCCGTACTTTTTCCCTTTCAATGGGGACGCCAATGGTTCGTCGTACGGAAACGGAACCAGTTCAGGGATCAACCCTCCAACCGGTGTGAATTCTGATCCTAACTACCCCGTCGCTCAGCGATTGAAGATGTTGGAAGACCAGAATGAGCGTGTCTTGTCTTTGCTCGCTAAGCTACCGGGGGCAGTCGTACCTGTCGATGTTGAGCCTCGCTCGGGATTTCAGGCGTCACCTTTCGTTGACACAATAGCGACCGTCGACGTCCCGAAGAAGTATAATATCCCCGCTTTCACGCCTAGGTATTCGGGAATAACCTACCCAACGGAGCACATCGCGCAGTATAAGCAGTTAATGTGGACGATATCGATCCCGCATATGTATCAAGAAGTGTGCATGTGCAAGAGCTTCGGGGCGACTCTCACAGGTCCTGCCCTCCAATGGTTGATTAACCTCAAGCCCAAATCCATCGAATCGTTTGCTGAGTTAGTCAACCAATTCTCTCAGCAGTTCGCCAACAATCGCAAGATGGAAAAGCAGACCAGCGACTTGTATTATGTCGTACAAAAGGCCGGTGAATCTATCCGGAGCTATTTCAATAGGTTCAACGTGGAGACGATCAGTGTCCGCAACTGCGACGTCAAGACCACGATCGAAGCCTACAAACGTGGTGTGGACGACAGTTCGGGTCTATACACCAATCTGACCAAATATCCTCTAGAGAATTTCGAGGATGTCCGAGCGAGAACCCTGGCATATATGAGGGTGGAAGACGACGCTGCCTTTCGTCGAAAGCACTCTGACGACAAAAGGTCACTAAGTGTAAAGAAACCAGAGTTCAAGATGAAGGCAGTATCCAAGTCGGAGCCTACACGGCAAATCTCGAACGTTCGGTTCAAGACGAAGGCGGAGTTCAAGACCGCGACCCCGGCCAAATTCCCCCAGTACCCTAAGATATCCTCCTACTGATTCAAAGGAACTACTAAGGACTTGGTCAAGGCCCTGAAGACCGTCCAGGCGACCATCCAGTGGCCGAAGAAGTCCGACAAAGATGACGGTAAGAAGGATAAGTCAAAATGGTGCGACTTCCACGTCGACCACGGTCACACGACGGACGACTGCATAGCTCTCAAAAAGGAGCTAGCATATCATGTCCTGAAGGGTAATCTCAAAGATATCATCGACAACGTCGTTACTCTAGCTAACGACGTTCGACCACCGACTCCCGAGCATGCAAAGGTCGTCAACTGCATAACTGGTGGTTCCGACGTGTGCGGTCTGACGTATTCCACAACCAAACGTCATGCCAGCCAAGCACCTGACGACCGAACAACCCCTCGTTCATCAAGAACCAAAGGAGATCTGGAGTTAGAAGCCATGAAGATTTCATTCGACCAAGATGACCTCGGTGACTTGTATCAGAAACGTCATGACGGGTTGATCATTCAACTCACAATTGGTAATTGTTTAACCCGACGAGTCTTGGTCGATGGAGGCAGTTCAGCAAATGTCATCTTCCTTGATACCATCAAGGCCATGGGAATCGACCGATCGGAAATTACCCGACGCTCGACAACCTTGGTCGGTTTCAATGGAGACGCGATGAGTACCTTTGAAGAGATCATCCTGCCTGTCTATGCTGGTGGGATCAATAAGTCGACAAGGTTCAACGTTATCGATTGCTCGTCAGCCTATAACATCATCTTAGGTCGACCGTGGATCCATGACATGAAATCCGTTCCCTCGACGTATCATCAGACCATGAAGTTCCCTACGTCGTGGGGAGTCCAGGAGATCAAAAGTGAGCCGAAAGTCGCCCGCGACTGCTACAAGACGACCCTGAAGCCGCAAAAGTAGGCCATCTAGCAATTACAGGTCCATGATGCTCCTGGGACATCCGACGACTATCGCCTAGAGGAAGTCGTCCTGGACCAGAGCAAGCCTGACCAAGTCGTCTTTGTAGGTTCGTCTCTCGACCCCTGCCTTAAAGAAAAGCTGATATCTTTTTTTGCAGGAACATGCCGACTGCTTTGCCTGGTTGCACGAAGATATGGTCGGCATAGACCCCAGTGTTATTTCTCACAAGCTCAATGTCGACACGTCATTTAAGCCTGTCAAACAAAAACGACGGAAATTTTCTCCTGAGCGAAATAAGGTGATTAATGACGAGGTCGACTACCTCCTCAAGACAGGGAAAATTCGAGAAGTAAAGTACCCCGTCTGGCTTGCAAATGTCGTGGTCGTACAGAAGGAAAATGGCAAGTGGAGGGTCTGTATCGATTTTATAGATCTCAACAAAGCTTGTCCAAAGGACCCATTTCCGTTGCCACATATCGATGCCATGGTCGACGCGACAGCAGGACATGAACTATTGACATTCATGGATGCTTATTCTGGATATAATCAAATCCTGATGCACGTCGAACACCAGGAGAAAACTGCATTCATGACAGATCGAGGTATTTATTGTTACAAGGTAATGCCCTTTGGTTTAAAAAATGCAGGTTCTACTTACCAGCGCCTGGTGAATAAAATGTTCAAGGATCATCTTGGTGACACGATGGAGGTGTATATTGACGACATGCTCGTCAATTCGAAGCAAGCAATCGATCACGTCGAACATTTGAGGCAGTCGTTCGACATCCTCCGAAAGTATAGCATGAAGCTCAACCCGACGAAGTGTTCCTTTGGTGTCAGTGTCAAGAAATTCCTGGGTTACATGGTCACTCGTCGAGGAATCGAGGCTAATCCCGACCAGATCAAAGCCATTGTCGAGATCAAATCTCTGAGAAATTTCAAAGAGGTCCAAAGGCTCACTGGTCGGGTGGCAGCTCTGAACAGGTTTGTCTCTCGATCCTCGGATAGATGTCATTTATTTTTTAACGTCCTCAGGAAAAATAAAGGCTTCAACTGGACCGACAATCATGAGCAAGCACTGTAGAAATTAAAAGAGTACATGACGTCGCCGCCTTTGTTGTCGAAGCCTCAAGATCATGAGGTCTTGCAACTATATTTGGCTGTCAGTCCTAATGCAGTAAGTGCCGTCCTGACACGAGAAGATGAAAAGCAGCAACTGCCGTTCTACTATGTAAGTAAATCTCTCTTGGACGCCGAAACCAGGTATTCCTCTATGGAAAAATTGCTTTTGTTGCTAGTTACAACCGCAAAGAAATTGCGTCATTATTTTGAATCGCATCCTATTACTGTCGTGACTAACTTTCCTCTTAAGTCAGTCTTGAGGAAACCTGAGTTGACAGGTCGTTTGGCAAAATGGAGCATATATCTCAGTAGTTACGACATCGATTTCAAGCCCAGGATAGCAATCAAATCGCAAGCTTAGGCAGATTTCATCGCTGATTTCAGTCCCTAACTGGAAAAAGAAGCAGAGCTCTAGGTGTCTACTGTGGTGACTCACGACGACGTACCCTGGACTCTACATGTCGATGGTTCATCTAACACTAGGGGTTCAGGACTAGGCGTCGTCTTAAAGTCGCCACAGGGGGCAATATGGTGTATTCCGTGCGATGCGACTTCAAAACCACCAACAATGAAGCCGAGTACGAAGCCCTGATCATGGGAATGAATATGGCCCACGACTCAGGGGCAACCGTGTTACATGTCAAAAGAGATTCTATCCTGGTCGTAAACCAGATGAATGGAGAATTCGCAACCAAAGATTCAAAGATGGCAGCGTACCTGAAGGTAGCAAAAGAAAAATCAAAAAAATTTAAATCATTTTCTATTGAACAGATTCCAAGGGATCAGAACACTCAAGTCGTCGCTTTAGCAAACCTTGGGTCTGCATTAGTCGAACCAATATTCGACAGTATTCCCATGATCCACCTGGCGACGTCGTCCATCGAAAATGACGATGTCGTCCAGATTGAAGACCAAGAAGATGATTGGTCGTGCAACATCCGGAATTTCCTTATGCACGACCAACTCCCAGAAGACAAGATGGAAGCCCGGAAGATCAGGTTCAAGGCATCCAGGTATGTCATGATCGGAGATAGGCTCTATCGACGATCATCGACAGACTTAAACCTGAGATGCATCGCCAGCAAAAGTCAAGTCTAAAGGATCCTTCAAGAGATGCACGATGGGGAGTGTGGCAATCACTCAGGAGGTCGCAGTTTGGCTAATCGTATCTCTCGACAACGCTACTTCTGGCCAACACTATGACAAGATGCCGTCAGGTATGTCCAGAACTGTGATCCTTGTCAATGACATTCAGGTACGTCCCACAAACCCTCTGAACCTTTACATTCGACATTTATCCCATGGCCCTTCATGAGATGGGGGATGGATATTGTCGGCAAGCTACCACCTGCCCCTGGGCAAAAGGTATTTCTTCTCGTACTTACAGATTATTTTTCAAAGTGGGTATAAGCAGTTGCCTTTTCCCAAGTTTGGGACAAGGAAGTCGTCTCTTTTATCCAAACTAACATCATATGCATGTTTGGGATTCCATCCGAAATTGTCTGCGACAATGGATCCCAGTTCATAAGCAACAGGACTCGACAGTTCTGTGAAGACCGCAATATCAAGCTGACGACCTCGACACCCAGGTATCCCCAGGCAAATGGACTTGCAGAGTCGAGCAATAATACCATTATTGCTTCGATCAAGAAAAGGTTAAAAGCTGCAAAGGGAAAGTGGGTCAAAGAACTCCCTTCGGTCCTGTGGGCGAATCACACGACACCACGCACGTCCACATGACAAACCCCTTTCTCTTTGGTCTATGGTTGCGAAGCAGTTTTGCCGGTCGAGGTCCCGCTCCCAACCTCGAGGCATACTTCCGTCGACCATAACCTGATTGATTTAAGTTATGACCTCGACGCCCTTGAAGAACTTAGAGAATCAACACTGATCAGAATGGCATCGCAAAGGCAAGCGTTCGAACGACATTTCAACAAGAGCGTCAAAGCTAAAGTTTTCCAAGAAGGCGACTACGTCCTACGACGAGTGTTCCAAAGCACTCAAGAGCTCAATGCAGGTAAACTTTCCACCAAATGGGAAGGTCCTTATCGTATCTCAGAGGTCGTGGGTAAGGGCGCTTATAAACTCCAAACCCTCGGCAATCGAGATATCCCACGTAGCTGGAATGCAACACATCTGAAAAGGTATTTCTTCTAAACCCTTTTTTCTCATACAAATTTTTATTCATCACAACGATTACGGACTTAAGCATCGGAGGGTCGTTGGTTAGCCAATGACCAACCTCTGACCTTGTTTTTTTTGGAATATGCTCAAGTCATAATAGATAATTATATGGCTAGATACACGTGGGCCTATAGGGTCACACACAATACACTGAGATACCATTTAATATAATGTGATTATTGTATTTACATTATATAAATAGCCTAAGTAACGTGGGGTAATTAAATGGGCACAAATCATTAAGATAGGCTTAATGGGTTTGTATTGGATTTAATTTAATAGCAAGCCTATTACCTTTGATTAAATCCTAGGCCCATAGAGATTAAGAAGGAAAAACCCATGGAAGCTATAGGGTTCATTAATAAATAGAAAGATTAATGACCTAATCAAGGCTAAGCCTTTTTCCTCTCTTCTCTCCAAAACGGCGCCCCTCCCCAAAACCTCTCTAGTTTTTTTTCTTTTATCTTCTAGCTTAATTCTTGCTCAATCAAAGCTACAAGATTCGTTACTAAGGTGGACTAGCATCCGGTGGCATTTGAGGAGGTGTAGTGTGGACTACTCTAGAGGTATTCTTCTTTGAATACTTGGTTTCAAAGAGCACGCAAGTGGATTCGGATTAGTATACAAATCACGCTACAAAGGTATATCGTTATTTGTATTTTTACGTTTAATCATATTGGCAATACGTTGATCCTGTTTGGTAATTTTTCCGCTGCGTTCTTATATATGTTTATATTTGTGTTTCTTTACATAATCACCAACAGTGGTATCAGAGCCATCGTATGTGCCATATGATTAACATGTATATGTAAAAGTGGCTAAAACTAAAGTTTTTTTTTCTGAAAATTTCAACCATCGTTGGGGTCTTGAATAATGTATTTTAAGATCCTATAGCCACAAGTTACATATACTTATCGTAGATTAATTATTGTAGTTTTTCTTCGTTTTCGTTGGCTTGTTTTATTTCTTATTGTAAGTGTTTTAGATCCATGGTAAAACATGCATTTTTACCATGGACCAAGCCAACACTCTTAATGATATTGTATTATTATGTTGATGTGCAAAACCGATGAAAACCTTGACCGTTTGTGTGCCTTGTTTCATTATTTGTCGAGTTTTTGGGTTGTAATAGTTTAGGCAATTATTTTTACTTTGTTTAGTAGTAGATAAATGTATTTTATCAAAAATTGTAACCATTGCTCGGAATCGAATGGCGACAAAGTTAAAGACGAGAAGACATTTTCGGAGCTGCTGGACAGCCGGCACGAAAAATGGATTTCCCGGAGTTTGGCACATCGGATTGTGCTGATTCTTGTTGCTGAAGTTCCATAAGACGTAGGGGCACAACTTTGCAGAAGGATGTTTCTATTGGGGAAGACTCCTTCCATGACGTTTCGGGCCCCGAAGCTGCTGCGTTTTTCCGGACAGATTTTTGTTCGAATGTTCTTGTGGGTTCTACTTGCTCTTGATGGTCTTGGAGCAAGTTGGAGCCCATAAAGGGTTTATGTTGGCCCGTCCTTAGTTGCCCTCTTAGTCCGTGTGATGGCTCACGGGATCAAGCATAGGTTTTTCATCGGTTGAGGTTTTGCACATTTTGGTTGTGTGTTTTAATGTTTCTTGTATGTTGCATTGTTATAACTTGCAAATGGGTTTTTCAAACCAAAATTAAACACATACCACTTTTGAAACTAAATCCTTAGATTTAGTTAATATAAGTTTAAATTGGATTTGAAACTTAAAACTATTGTTTTATATAAATAAAGCTTAAAAGGGTTTTATCGATTATTTAATTTATGTAATGTCCAAGCTAATTGATATCTCATGTAGGTAATATATTAGTCTCTAAATGGACATCTCGACACACATAAAATAAAACAAATTAGACTATAAGTTAAGAAATGTTTTAACTTATTCTACGAATGAAGAATGCATGCTTCTTTCGTACTTTTTTTGACACGCTTTATCAAAATACTATATCCGTCACAATTTTAAGTCATGTCGTCCAATCAGCTTGAAATCCCTCGCCATTACTTTTTGCCTATGCGTGAGACCTAGGTTGAATTGTAATCCCGAGGTGATTATTGTCTATGCGTGAGACCTAGATCTATTTTCACATGATTTCAAATTGGATGACTTAATCGAGTTAAGCAGGTAAGACCTTAACCCGAGGCAAGGATGGGACTAAACATGCCAGCTTGACACTAGTTGCTCGGCCACTAGATGCCATGGGTCCCATAAGGATCTAAGAATTGCACTTGTAATGCAATTGGTAATCGTCACCTACCTGTTGAATCTATCATTGCTAGCAGATCAACTGATGTGATGATAGAACCTCAATGAGGATCTTAGTCTTTTTCGTACAAAATTAATTGTTTTAAAAGTAAAACTTGGGTAGTTAATTTAAAAAGGATTATTTATTAAAATTACTAATCTTGAACTTTGTATGTTTGTAGATATCAACAACAAATCAAACCCTAAGCAACTCAACTATCAGGTCAGTTCTTGAAAAAGAGAAACTGACAGGAATCAACTTTATCGACTGGTATCGAAATCTGAGGATCGTCCTCAGACCTAAAAATAAGTTGATCCATCTGGAAGAGGCCTTACCTGAGGCACCTCCTGCCACTGCTTCTGCTGCAGTTCGCGCAGCCTACACCCGTAGGTTTAACGAACAACAAGAAGTAGCTGCTCTCATGCTGGTGAACATGACCCCCGAGATCCAAAAGAACTTGGAGGAACTCACAGCTTTTGAGATGCTACGAGAGTTGAAAACTATGTTTCAACAACAGGCAGAACAGGAACTGTTTGAAACAGTCAAAGCATTCCACGCTTGTAAACAGGAGGATGGCCAGTCGGTTAGCTCTTACGTCTTGAAGATGAAAGGCTATCTTGACCGTATGGAGCATCTTGGTTACCCCATGCCACAAGTTCTTGGAGTGAGCTTGATTCTTACCTCACTATCCAAGGACTATGACCAGTTTGTTATGAACTATAACATGCATAGCATGGGGAAGACTATCTCTGAACTGCATGCTATGCTGAAGCTTGCAGAGCAAGGGATGCCAAAGAAAGCTCCTGCTGTTCTAGCAATCAGGGAAGGAAAAATCCAGAAATCCAAACCGCAAGCACAGGGCAAGGGTCGTGGCAAGAGTAAAAATGTTTACAAACCCAAACCTAAGATCCCCCCACCTGCTAAAAAGGAGCACCCTGCATAGGACGCCACCTGCCATCACTGTGGAGTGATAGGCCACTGGAAGAGGAACTGTCCTACTTAGCTGGCAGAGTTGAAGAAGAACAAAGCTACCCCGACTAGCACATCAGGTATCTTCACTATAGAACTCTATGCTTTCCCTAGTAAATCCTGGGTTTATGATACCGGTTGTGGAACTCACATTTGTAATAATGTGCAGGGACTAAGGGGAAGTAGAAAGCTAAACGACGGAGCTTTGGACCTGTACGTAGGCAATGGAATGCGTGCAGCTGTTAAAGCTATAGGGAGCTTTGATCTTATCCTCCCTAATGGATTGATTATTGTTTTAGACAATTGTCATTATGCACCTACTATTACTAGGGGTATTGTTTCGCTTTCTCGTTTGAAGAAAAATGGTTTTATCCATGTTTTTACGGATTATGGTATTTCGGTTTCTAAGGATAATATATTTTATTTTAATGCTATTCCTCGTGATGATATTTTTGAAATTGACATGCATAATCTTGTTTCAAACGATAGTTCTATATACACGTGTAGCACTAAGAAATCCAAACGGAATTTGGATTCAACTATGGCACTGCCGTCTTTGCCACATAAGCAAGAAACGCATTATGAAGCTGCAACACGATGGGCTTCTAAAGTCATCCGATGATGAGTCGTTTGATAAATGCCTCTCTTGCATATCTGGGAAGATGACAAGAAAACCTTTCTCCTATATAGGTGAAAGAGCCAAAGATCTACTTGGACTCATAAATACTGATGTATGTGGTCCATTTAGAACTGTGTCTAGGGAAGGTGCTAGCTACTTCATCACTTTCACTGATGATTTCAGTCGCTATGGTTATGTGTACTTGATTAAACATAAACATGAAGTCTTTGAAACGTTCAAAGCCTTTCAAAGTGAAGTAGAAAATCAACTCGACAAGACTATTAAGGCTCTCCGATCTGATCGAGGAGGAGAGTACATGAGTCAAGAGTTTTTAGACCATCTGACTAAGTGTGGGATTGTCTCACAATTCACTCCTCCATACACTCCACAACATAATGGTGTATCTGAAAGTAGAAATTGAACTTTGCTAGACATGGTTCGATCCATGATGAGTCTAACTACTTTGCCACTGTCCTTTTGGGGTTGTGCTCTAGAGTCTGCTGCTCGCATACTCAATATGGTTCCGACCAAGAAGGTTGATAAGACACCATATGAAATATGGCACGGGAAAGTCCCAAATCTGTCTTACTTGAAAGTCTGGGGTTGTGAGGCTCTCGTGAAACGAGACACGCCGAACAAACTTGAGCCTAGATCTATCAAGTGTATCTTCGTAGGGTATCCAAAGAAAACAATGGGTTACTATTTCTACTACCCACCCGAAAACAAAATATTTGTTGCTCGGTATGCTGAGTTTCTTGAGAACAGTCTCATTTTACAAGAAGCAAGTGGGAGCACAGTAGACCTTGACGAGATTCAAAGCGAAGATACGCAACCTCCTGGTGACACTAGCGAACATCACGCTGAGGTTGAACATGCAGATGTTGAACCACAGAATGATGTAATTCCCATTCGTAGATCTGCAAGGACACCTCGAGCACCTAAACGATATAGTTATTATATCGATGCTGAGGATCAGAATTTTGGGGATCATGGTGAACCCTCTAACTATCAAGATGCATTGTTGGATCTAGAATCCGATAAATGGCTTGAAGCTATGAATGCTGAAATGCAATCCATGAAAGACAATCAAGTCTGGAACTTGGTTGATCTTCCTCCGAACAGCAAGACTGTCGGAAGCAAGTGGATCTTCAAGAAGAAGACCGACATGGATGGCAATGTACACACCTATAAAGCTCGTCTAGTAGCAAAAGGTTACACTCAAACCTACGAGGTTGACTATGAAGAAACCTTCTCGCCTGTTGCTGACATTAGAGCCATTAGGATTCTTATAGCCATAGCAGCGTACTATGACTATGAGATTTGGCAAATGGATGTCAAAACCGCTTTCTTGAATGGTCACCTTGATGAAGATGTTTACATGGTGCAACCCGAGGGTTTTGTGAATTCGAAACATCCTGAGAAAGTATGCAAGCTTCAAAGATCCATTTATGGTCTGAAGCAAGCATCCAGAAGTTCGAATAAAAGGTTCGATGAGGAAATCAAAATGTATGGTTTCACTCAAAACCTTGATGAGCCATGTGTATATATGAGAGCTAGTGGGAGCATCGTCGTTTTTCTAATCTTATATGTTGATGACATATTGCTCATGGGGAACAACGTTCCAATGCTACAAGATGTCAAATCCTGGCTTGGAAAATGTTTTGCCATGAAAGATTTAGGCGAAGCGGCGTACATCCTAGGAATCAAGATCTATCGGGATAGATCGAAGCGGTTAATTGGTTTAAGTCAAAGTGCGTACATTGACAAAATTCTAAAACGGTTTAGAATAGATGCTTCCAAACGTGGAAGTCTTCCAATGCAACACAATGTAAACTTGAGTAAGACTCAGGGACCCTCCACACCTGATGAGGTGAAGCGGATGAAGGGAATCCCCTATGCTTCGGCTGTGGGATCCATCATGTATGCAGTGAGGTGCACTAGACCTGATGTAGCGTTCTCTCAGAACCTTACGAGTAGATACCAACAGAATCCAGGAGAAAGTCACTGGACTACTGTTAAGAACATACTGAAGTATCTTCGAAATACTAGAGATATGTTCCTTGTTTATGGTGGTGATATAGAAAGAGAGCTCAGTGTTACTTGCTACACTGATGCTGGTTTCGAAACAGATCGAGATGACACTCGATCTCAGACTGGTTACGTTTTCGTCATGAACGGAGGCGCAGTTGACTGGAAGAGTGCTAAACAAAGCACTGTTGCGATGTCTTCCACATAAGCTGAATATATAGCTGCTTCCGAAGCTGCAATGGAGGCTGTTTGGATACGGAAATTCATTTATGGGCTTGGCGTTGTCCCCAGTAATGAAAGACCCATGGATATGTACTGCGATAATTTTGGTGCCATTATCATAGCCAACGAACCTGGAGTTCAAAAGGGCGCCAAACACCTTCGCCGGAAGGCTCACTACATTCGAGAGGCTATCGAGATGGGTGATATTCGTCTCCTCAAAGTTCACACAGATGACAACTTAGTTGATCCTTTTACGAAGCCAATGTCTTGTACCAAACATATCAAGCATGCTAGGAACATTGGACTTCGACCAGCTAGTAGTCTCATGTAGATCTGTTTTTAGTAATTGAATAATTTGAACGTTGAACAGTTTTTATTTTCACAATGAATTGATGTACTTGGTATGATCGTTTTCATTTATATCAAATGTGTTCTATATTCGCATGTTTAATCCATGAATGAATTATTTGTTCTAAATTGTCCATTGTCAGTTGATGATACGGGAGTATCATCGAGTTAAGGCAAATGTGAGCGTATTGGTGATATTCATTGGTGAATGAATATTAATGATGATGCCACCAAACTCACATGTTGTTCATTGGTGATGAACATTGGACTGACCCAACCTATGAGAGTTCACTGCATGGATCGGCGTCACCAGTGAATCTCGCAAATGGTTATGTCACTCGTCCTTTGTAACAACCCGATAACAAAATATACATATAACATATAATCCATAACATGTTTACAACAAAGTACTTCATATTTCACAGTTTGTCCCATCTAAAGTCTGAGCATAGAAAAATTCATTACAACTTGATCCACTCTAAGTTACATAGTAATAACAAAAATTATAAATACAAAAGCATCCATAGCATCATGATGATCATCTTCTCAAAAGCTAG
This sequence comes from Saussurea involucrata, assembly GCA_033807775.1. Lineage (NCBI taxonomy): Eukaryota > Viridiplantae > Streptophyta > Magnoliopsida > Asterales > Asteraceae > Saussurea > Saussurea involucrata. The sequence continues at coordinate 49,547,757 of CM066315.1, forward strand.
CCAACAAGTATTCTATTTACTTGTTCTTACTGGAACCATCACCTGGAATACAAAATTTTTAAAACAGAAAATGAGGGTTAGACCTAAGGGTCTAGTGAGTAAATCCCTGACATTTGTAAATCATTAAAAATTCATTTATATAAAACACTCTTTATATAAACACACATACATCACACGTAAATTAATACCAACTAAGATTTATGCATCATACCTATCTCATTCCACCTTATCCCTCCACCAATGGCCAATATCAATTGGTTGCGAGCCAATTTTAACACACCGGTCCAAAGCCCGGCCACGTATTATATTTTCATATAATACTCACGTAATTATAATATCTCAATATATTATAATCACCCACGTATGACATATTCATACCTTTTATCAAACATTCGTTATTCACATAATGCATTCCAGTAAAATACTTTTTAAAGTAAAACTCACCTGATCTTTTTAGCAAATGTCCTTCAAACTTTCCTCAAAACAGATTATCTTTTAACCCTGATCCTTAGTATCTGAAACAAATTAAAGTATACATACTCTTTAACACATAAACAGGCAATTCACACTTTTCGCAACCCACTATTACGAAAACCTAACTTTTCGCAACCCACAGTTGCGAGTTCCTTACTTTTCGCAACCAACATATACGAAAACTTCACTTCTCGCAAACCACAGTTGCGAGTTCCCTACTTTTCGTAACCAACAGATACGAAAACTTAACTATGCGCTTTAGCTACTTGCGAAAAGTGGACTTTTCGCAACCAAGGCGTGCGAATTCCTACTTTTCGCAAAAACACTGTTCATCGTCTTTTTCAGAAAAGTTCAGTTCATTTGCAGGAATTCATCCTTTACCCAGATTTTGCACAGAAGTGTTCTAAACTCCTTTTAACACCCTAATTGTAACTAAAATTCACAAATTCTTCTAAAATTACCTAAACCCACTTCAAATTCCAAATGAAACCTAATTCTCATAAAAGAGAGTTAAATAAGAAGGTTACCTCTTGGATTTACTGCACCAAACAAAATCCCAGCTGAGTATCTTTAATTCTTCTTCTTCTTCTTTTTCTACGGTTCTTCTTCTCTCTCTCTTTCTCTCTGCCGTGAACAATTTCACACACACACACACACACACACACTATTTGGGTTTTGCTATGAAGTCCCAAATGAGATATTTCCTATACTTAGACTACTGAGTCGGTTTGTGGCTTAAAGAGATTGGGCAAAATACCAAACAAACCCTAAACTTGCTTCACTTGACAAAACACACCCTTAAGCTTCTATTATACAATAAAAACTTATCCCTTAATTTCTTAACTCCATAAAATACAAAAATCAAGACTTATAAAATTCCAATTTTAAATTAGATAAAATACCTGGTTATTACAACATCTCCCCCTTAAAAGAATTCCGTCCCGGAATTCAGTTAAGAGAACAGATGAGGGTATTTTGCTCTCATTTCCGACTCCGGTTCCCACGTCGCATCCTGACCTTTATGATGTTTCCACTGAACCTTTACCTGTCTGATCTATTTGTTCCTCAATACTTTGACTTTGTGATCAACTATAGCTTCCGGTTCCTCCACATAGTTAAGCTTTTCATCAACCTGGATATCCGGTAGAGAGACTGCCTGGTCTGAAGTCATCAAACATTTCCTAAAATTTGATACATGGAACGCGTTGTGAATCCTGCTTAATTCTGGAGGTAAATCTAGTCGGTAAGCCACTTCCCCAATTCTTTCGGTAATTGCAAACGGACCAATATACCTCAGACTGAGTTTACCCTGCTTCCCAAAACGTATGACTCCTTTCCAGGGCGATACTTTCAACATTACAAAATCCCCAACCTGAAACTCTAACGGTTTCCGACGTCGATCAGCATAGCTTTTCTGTCTGTCTTGAGCTGTTTTCAATCTATCCCGAATCTGAGGAATCTTATCCGCTGTTAACTGTACAATTTCTGGCCCCGCTAATTGTTTCTCCCCCACTTCATTCCAACATAGAGGCGTTCGGCATTTTCTACCATACAATACTTCAAACGGTGCCGCTTGGATGCTAGAATGATAACTGTTGTTGTAGGCGAATTCTATCAAAGGCAGATGTTTATCCCATGACCCCCCAAAATCAACTATACAAGCCCGGAGCATATCTTCTAAAGTCTGAATTGTTCTTTCACTCTGTCCGTCAGTCTGTGGATGATATGCTGTACTCAATTTTATTTGCGTTCCCAACTCTTTTTGAAAGCTTCTCCAAAATCTAGAAGTAAATCGACTATCTCGATCGGAAATAATCGAGATTGGAACTCCATGTCGAGTTACTATTTCATTAATGTACAATTTAGCTAAACGTTCCAAGGAATCAGTTTCTTTTATCGGCAAGAAATGAGCAGACTTCGTCAATCTATCCATAATCACCCAAATAGAATCGAATCCCTTTGAAGTTCTAGGCAACTTGGTAATAAAATCAGTAGTGATCTGATCCCATTTCCACATTGGTATATCTAGTCGTTGTAACTGATCAAACGGTTTCTGATGCTCAATCTTTACTTTCTTGCAGGTAGTACAATCTTCCACATACTTAGCAACACTTCTCTTCATTCCTGGCCACCAATAGAATTGTTTCAAATCTCTATACATTTTATTTGTACCTGGATGAATAGAAAATCGAGATTGATGAGCTTCTTGTAGTACACGATCACGTAATCCACCCAATCGAGGTACCCAAATTCTATTTCCCATACACAGCAACCCACGGTCATCTTTCCCAAGCAATGCTGATATTCCCACTAACCGTTCTGATTTCAAACTTTCTTCCCGATAAGCATCTATTTGGCACTTCAACAATTCTTCCAAGATATTTGGTAAGAGTTCAGCTCGTAGCGATACTACTTTTATCGTTCCACTTCTTTCTTGACGACTTAGTGCATCTGCTACCACATTCGCCTTCCCAGGATGATAAAGAATTTCACAATTATAATCATTCACTAATTCTAACCATCGTCTTTGCCTCATATTCAGTTCCTTCTGATCAAAAAGATGTTGGAGACTCTTATGGTCAGTGAAAATTTGACATTTGGTACCATAAAGATAATGTCTCCAAATCTTCAATGCAAAAACAACTGCTGCAAGCTCCATATCGTGAGTAGGATATTGTCTTTCATGATCCTTTAGCTGACGAGAAGCATAAGCAATCACCTTTCCACGTTGCATCAGTACACATCCCAAACCCAGCTTAGAAGCATCACTGTAGACCACAAAATCATCTGAACCTTCTGGCAATGCTAATATCGGCGCGCTGCAGAGTTTCTCCTTCAATATTCTGAGTGCCTCATCTTGTTCTGCTTTCCATTCGAACTTTAAATTCTTTCGAGTTAGCTTAGTCAATGGCGTCGCGATTCGAGAAAAGTCTTTTATAAATTTCCGATAGTATCCAGCTAGACCCAGAAAACTGCGTACTTCGGTTGCCGTCTTCGGCGGTTCCCATCTTTCAATTGCTTCCACTTTCGCTGGATCGACTTGTATACCCTTCTCTGAAACTACATGACCCAAAAACTGAACTTCCCGCAACCAGAATTCACATTTAGAGAACTTAGCGTACAACTTTTCTTTCTTCAATAACTCCAAAATCAAACGAAGATGTTGCGCATGATCCTCTTTGGATCGGGAATAAATAAGTATATCATCGATAAATACAATGACAAATCTATCGAGATAAGGCTTACATACCCGATTCATTAGATCCATAAAAGCGGCTGGAGCGTTCGTCAATCCGAAAGGCATTACCAAAAATTCGTAGTGGCCGTATCTTGTGCGAAACGCAGTCTTTAAAACATCCTCTTCCTTAACCTTCAACTGATGGTAGCCAGATCTGAGATCAATCTTGGAGAAGTAACAAGCTCCAACTAATTGATCAAAAAGGTCATCAATTCTTGGAAGTGGATACTTGTTCTTGATCGTTCGTTTATTCAGCTCCCGGTAGTCGATACACATTCTCATTGAACCGTCTTTCTTTTTCACAAACAAAACTGGTGCACCCCACGGCGAAGAGCTAGGTCTGATGAAGCCCTTACCAGATAAATCTTGAAGCTGTGCCATCATTTCTTTCATTTCTGGCGGTGCTAATCGGTACGGCGCGCGAGCAATAGGAGCGGCTCCAGGGATTAAGTCAATACCAAATTCTACTTGTCTAACAGGAGGAAGACTATTCAAGTCTTCAGGGAAAACCTCAGGATATTCACTAACAATGGAAATATCTTCCAGCTTACTCTTTTCAGGCCTACTATCTATCACATAGGCTAAATAACTCGAGCAACCCTTGCTAACACATTTACGGGCTTTTATCATCGATATAAGATTGGATTGATGATTCTTACGATCACCATAAATCACTACTGCCCTCTTATCAGGTAACACAACGTTGATTATTTTCTTATCACAAACTATGTTAGCCCGATTCTCAGCTAACCAATCCATTCCTACTACCACATCAAATTCGACCAACTCTATTGGGAATAGTTGTATCAGTACTCCACACCCCTCTATGTTTATCATACAACAATCAAAAACCTCTTTAACTGCCACTTGTTTATCATTTGCAGTATCTACTAATAAAGCATGTTTTAACATTTTAGGCTCTAAATGCATGTGAGCAGCAAAGGAGGGAGACACAAAAGATCGGTTTGCACCAGAATCAAATAACACTTTAGCACGCGTGGAGTTTATGAAAAATGTACCTGTGACCACATCTGGAGTTTCCTCCGCCTCTTTAGCTGTCATTTGAAATGTACGACCCCTCGTTCTGGGCGGTTCTATTCTTGGAACCACTGGTCTAGTAATGGCTGGCTTCCCGGATGTACCCACTTGTTGTATTCTACCTCGCGGACAATCAGATTGGAGGTGATCCGGAGAGTTGCACAAAAAGCAAAACCGTGTTACTCGACAATCTTTAACAACATGACCGGTTTTCCCACACTTAAAACAAACCCGCTACTCCACTTGACAATTTCCCTGATGGTAGCGATTACATCTCGGATATGGTCTTTCCGCTGGTCGGAACGACGAACGGTTATCAAACCTCGGGAATCTAGACTTCTTTGGATCTTGTGGTGGTCCTTTCCATTTCCTTTTCCCCAAGCTCTTATCACCGGCATCCCTTTTATTGTCTCGTTCGACATTTTCTGCAGCATCCACAGCAGCGGTAAACGTATCTGGCCTTGTTGCAGTCACCATTCTTCGAACTTCTGAATTTAACCCATAGATAAATCTCTCCATTTTCATCTTTTCTGTAGCAACATAATATCATGCAAAACGAGATTTTTCTAAAAATCTAGCAGTATAATCTCTGACTGACAAATTCCCTTGCTGTAGATTCATAAATTCTTCTTCCAATTGTCTGACAGCAGCTTGTGGACAGAAGTGTGTTGTGAAAGCTAACACGAATTCCTCCAATGAAAAAGTAGTATATACACCCGCTCCTCTCGATTCTGTATGAGCCTCCCACCAATACAGAGCATCGCCTTTTAGCATTGCTGCTCCATAAAGCACTTTGTCTTCTTCAGAACACTTACACGTCTTGAAGATGGCTTCTATTTCTTTTAGCCATCTCATTGCCTTGACCGGGTCCCGATCTCCTGAATAGGTAGGGGGCTTGCAACTAAGAAACATTTTATAGTCACACCTTTTCATCACCGGTAAGATAGTAGAGGTAAGTGGTATTTCAACTTCGTGTTCCGGATTTGGTCTTTCAGTTTCATTGTGGCGATTATGTTCAAACATAGCTTGTATGTTATCTTGTAACCTCCCCATTTCTGCCATCAAATCGTCCCGTGTAACAAACTCTGTGCCCTGTGGTAGTGTTCTTCCTCCAGTTCGGCCCCCAGTTCCCCTTCCGATCCTGCCTCTACCACGATCTCCTCCTCTTCCCCCTGTTCCTATTGGTGGATTCTCTCCACCCGAATTCCTTCCTCCTCTTTGATTCCTTTGTCTAGTGCCACTTGCCATTCTGTAGATTCAAACAAGGTTAATATACACATAAGCACATACCCCATATAACAAGGTATTCCAGTTCAAACATGCACCTGTAAGATCATAATTACACTGGCCTGGTGTACTTTGAAATTACCTAACATGATGTTCCTTCCACCTTTTATACTTAGCATCCCCAGGTTCTAAAATAATAGGGACATCCTACTTCACATGCAGTTTAAGTCTAGGTACAAATACTAATACCTAAATCCCTTAAACTAGGGCTCTGATACCATCTGTAACAACCCGATAACAAAATATACATATAACATATAATCCATAACATGTTTACAACAAAGTACTTCATATTTCACATTTTGTCCCATCTAAAGTCTGAGCATAGAAAAATTCATTACAACTTGATCCACTCTAAGTTACATAGTAATAACAAAAATTATAAATACAAAAGCATCCATAGCATCATGATGATCATCTTCTCAAAAGCTAGCCAACGAGTATTCTATTTACTTGTTCTTACTGGAACCATCACCTGGAATACAAAATTTTTAAAACAGAAAATGAGGGTTAGACCTAAGGGTCTAGTGAGTAAATCCCTGACATTTGTAAATCATTAAAAATTCATTTATATAAAACACTCTTTATATAAACACACATACATCACACGTAAATTAATACCAACTAAGATTTATGCATCATACCTATCTCATTCCACCTTATCCCTCCACCAATGGCCAATATCAATTGGTTGCGAGACAATTTTAACACACCGGTCCAAAGCCCGGCCACGTATTATATTTTCATATAATACTCACGTAATTATAATATCTCAATATATTATAATCACCCACGTATGACATATTCATACCTTTTATCAAACATTCGTTATTCACATAATGCATTCCAGTAAAATACTTTTTAAAGTAAAACTCACCTGATCTTTTTAGCAAATGTCCTTCAAACCTTCCTCAAAACAGATTATATTTTAACCCTGATCCTTAGTATCTGAAACAAATTAAAGTATACATACTCTTTAACACATAAACAGGCAATTCACACTTTTCGCAACCCACTATTACGAAAACCTAACTTTTCGCAACCCACAGTTGCGAGTTCCTTACTTTTCGCAACCAACAGATACGAAAACTTCACTTCTCGCAAACCACAGTTGCGAGTTCCCTACTTTTCGTAACCAACATATACGAAAACTTAACTATGCGCTTTAGCTACTTGCGAAAAGTGGACTTTTCGCAACCAAGGCTTGCGAATTCCTACTTTTCGCAAAAACACTGTACATCGTCTTTTTCAGAAAAGTTCAGTTCATTTGCAGGAATTCATCCTTTACCCAGATTTTGCACAGAAGTGTTCTAAACTCCTTTTAACACCCTAATTGTAACTAAAATTCACAAATTCTTCTAAAATTACCTAAACCCACTTCAAATTCCAAATGAAACCTAATTCTCATAAAAGAGAGTTAAATAAGAAGGTTACCTCTTGGATTTACTGCACCAAACAAAATCCCAGCTGAGTATCTTTAATTCTTCTTCTTCTTCTTTTTCTACGGTTCTTCTTCTCTCTCTCTTTCTCTCTGCCGTGAACAATTTCACACACACACACTATTTGGGTTTTGCTATGAAGTACCAAATGAGATATTTCCTATACTTAGACTACTGAGTCAGTTTGTGGCTTAAAGAGATTGGGCAAAATACCAAACAAACCCTAAACTTGCTTCACTTGACAAAACACACCCTTAAGCTTCTATTATACAATAAAAACTTATCCCTTAATTTCTTAACTCCATAAAATACAAAAATCAAGACTTATAAAATTCCAATTTTAAATTAGATAAAATACCTGGTTATTACATCCTTAGACTTGAGATGCAAGCAGGTTTTGTATGGGTGGAATGTCGGTCTTTGATATGGTTAAACGCTGTCCTGAATAAGGCTGCTATAAAAATCATCTTCAGGAGTGATGTGAAGCACATGACAGGCACGTGCAGTCAAAAATAGGATTTGTTCCTCTACAGGTAATAGAGTTAGATACTACTGGGCCCCTCGATGAATTGAATAGATGTTTGTACGGCCGTACCCAAATGTAATTAAGATGATGCTTGATTAATTTGGTAATCTAATTCAATAAACAGATCGAGAAACAGAATCGTTGAACAATTAGAATGACATATGATCCATGTCTAGTATTCAACAAGGTATCTGTAACAAAGGGATGACTGATTTAATAAACCATTTAAAATGAGACGTTTAAGAAACTAGCCTCATATGTCTCTAGGGGCATTGGCGTGTTGCTAGACGCTAACCTTTGCTTATATGATTACTTGTCATTATGACGTGCGCAAGTGGGAGCTGTTGGAATATGCTCAAGTCATAATAGATAATTATATGGCTAGATACACGTGGGCCTATAGGGTCACACACAATACACTGAGATACCATTTAATATAATGTGATTATTGTATTTACATTATATAAATAGCCTAAGTAACGTGGGGTAATTAAATGGGCACAAATCATTAAGATAGGCTTAATGGGTTTGTATTGGATTTAATTTAATAGCAAGCCTATTACCTTTGATTAAATCCTAGGCCCATAGAGATTAAGAAGGAAAAGCCCATGGAAGCTATAGGGTTCATTAATAAATAGAAAGATTAATGACCTAATCAAGGCTAAGCCTTTTTCCTCTCTTCTCTCCAAAACGGCGCCCCTCCCCAAAACCTCTCTAGTTTTTTTTTCTTTTATCTTCTAGCTTAATTCTTGCTCAATCAAAGCTACAAGATTTGTTACTAAGGTGGACTAGCATCCGATGGCATTTGAGGAGGTGTAGTGTGGACTACTCTAGAGGTATTCTTCTTTGAATACTTGGTTTCAAAGAGCACTCAAGTGGATTCGGATTAGTATACAAATCACGCTACAAAGGTATATCGTTATTTGTATTTTTACGTTTAATCATATTGGCAATACGTTGATTCTCTTTTGGTGATTGTTCCGCTGCGTTATTATATATATGTTTATTTTTGTGTTTCTTTTCATAATCACCAACAGTTTTATCGCAGGATCGCACGATATAAGCTACTAAGTCCATCGTACGACTTAAGTACATTTTCGCAGGATCGCACTACATAAGTGTTAATGCCAAAAATCGTCCAGAAGGATAACTTAAGGTTGATTGTGGAGCTTAACAACTAAAGAATGGGAATCTTTCGACAAACCGTACGACAAAGACAAAAAATGCAAAAGAGACGAAAGATTTTGGTGACGCGGGAAAAAACCTCAACGAGGAAAAAACCCGCGGACGACTATAGGGGTTGTCGATGCACTATGATCGCCAAACAGGGGTGATGTCCTTTTGTTCCAGGCGTCGAGAGTACAATGATTACAATACAAATGAAGGAAAAACTTTAAATGTAAAGCAACAAGTGTATCGAATGAAAAAACGAGTGCGTCGTGTGTAAAAACAATGTGTCGTGCGTCGTCTGCTCGAGAGAATTCTTGCTTCGAAAGTGTTCTTGTAGTGAGTTTTCTTAAGAGTTCAGTTGTTTCAAGATACCCGAAATGATGATTGAGCCTTCGTATTTATAGCCTTCGAACGTCTTGAATGATTCCATAAAAATTGCTGATAACGGTTGTAACGGCCACTGGGTTTAATGCTCATAATTGTCCCTGTCGGTTATGTCCGTTGGTCATTAATGACATTGATCCTGTATTAAATGATGAAAACATAACAGTAATATCGCATGTTGGTCGGTCGAGGTCGTGAGGTTCCTTACGACGGTCGAGTGTCGTGAGTAACTTTCGATTTCAACTTTGGCCAGAAGATAAAGTGCCTATGATTTTGTCTCATTATGAAAAAGTGTAATAAATGTTTTCTTTGTTCTAGTCGTGGTCGAGACTGGTGAAATTTTACCCAAACAGTTTGCCCCCAAAATTTAAAAATAGATTGGCAAATTCAAATTTCAAAATTTTAAATTTTGTTGTCAGTCGGACGTCTAGGGTCATGACATGTGTCGAAAGTCGCTTCAGTTGCCTAGGAACTGGATCGGTCCAATTCCAACTGAATGGGAAGTCGAAAAGGGGATAAGATTGTGACGTCATGCTGACGCACGATCGTGCTTAACAGCTGTGAGTGCCAGGTGTCGATGATCCGTGTGGTCATACGAAAAGACGAAGGCACGTGTCTATCATCGAAAGGCTCGATCTGACACGATTAATTACATAAATAGATCCACGGTGGATCTTTTCCATTTTACGCTTCCAGAGGGTTTTTAGAGTGAGATTTCCTTCTCGATTCTTGCTGTTCTTCGCTAAATCTTTTCCAAACCTGCAAAAATCTTCGAACCAGTTAGGATTTTCGAGGTTTTTAGAGTGCTTATATAAGGTACGAATTCTTCTTCTTTGTATGCGTCGTAAGTCAATTGCTAGGAAACCTAGGAGAAACTGGGATATCTGGGGTTTTTCAGATCGACAAACTTGGTTTACGGGGTTAACGATGTCGACCGAACCCAAAAGTACCATTCGAAATCAAGATGATCTCGACGATTTTAGAAGTTTAGCGAAAATCCCTGCGGGGATTACAGTGAACAGGGCCGGACAGATTCGACCGGAGATGTGTCCCGAGGGGTATGTCGTGATATACGAATACCCTTTTAAGATAGGCTTTGAATGGCCCTATTCGCCTCTGGCCAAGGATTTTATGTACGAGTTCGACCTCTCGCTGGGGCAACTGATGCCCCAATTCTGGCGCGTTATCCAGGTCATTGAGCGTCTTACTTCGAATTGGGAGTCGCCGATGAATGTGAACGACATCTTGACGGCTTACCAGGTCAAGATGGATACGTACCATCACTACAGCCTGTTGTCGAAACATAAGGGCGATCGTACATTGGTTCTGAAAACTGCGGTTAACGATCGCAAACGGAAGACCAGGTACGCATTCGTGCGTGTAGCGACGCTGGATCCCGACAGCGATTGGATCAGGTCCGACTGGAACATGTCGGGTGAGTTTTAGTTTTGGTCGAGCGTTTTTTATTACCTGTATTGCTTTGTTTCTCGACTAATCTTCTTTCTTTATGTTTTCAGACATCAACTTCGAAAACGTGAAGCCCAACGACGATTCCAAGACCAAAATCGAGAAGTTCTTGGAGATTAGCACCGACGATCGATCATTCGTCACACGTCATTTGGTAGACGAAGACGACGATTTGGTCTACTTGGGTGAGAATCCGCGAGGGAGTCGAGAAGAAGAAGAGGAGGAATAGAAGACAGAGGGAGAAGAAGAGAAAGAGGAGTCGAGAGAAGAAGAAGAGAAAGAGGAATCGAGAGAAGAAGGAGAGGTAGAGATGACTGGTGAGTGTTTCCTACTCGACCCCGATCTCTTTCACTTATACCTGTCTCGTAACACTCTTTTCTATTTGTTTTTCAGGAGAATCCAATGCCATGCCGATGTCTGTGATGGCTAAGAGGGCGGCCCAAGCCGAACTGGCTCGCAAGGCGAGAGAAAAGAGGAAAGATGTCCCGACAACTGGGTCGGGGTCCTGAAGAGGAAAGATGCCCCAACAACTGGATCAGGGGTTCTGAAGAGGACAAAGATGTCAGTCCCGAGGGAACCGTCTTTGAAGACTGGCAGCTCGTCGAGAGTCGCCACGCCTGAGAAGGCGAAGGCGTCGATTGCATCCGTTGAGAAGACGAGGACGTCTTCTGATGCGATCGATGTAACACCTGTCAATTCTGCGCCTCCGGCGAAATCGACTGCGTGTCCTACTGCCACATCGACCCCGTCGTCGGCCGACAAGGGCAAGGGTCCTAAGACGGGAGAGGCTGAGGTCATGACGGTCAACTTTACGTTGCCGTCAGACTTCATGGCGGATAACGTCCTGGACAGGACGACGTTGTTTCCCCATTTAGGGAAGTATCAGCTCCCCTCTTTCAGGGAGCGCTTCCGGGGAGTCTCGATCGAGGAGACGGGGTCCCATGTTGCCGGACTGGCGTTCTTGGTAAGTCTTTCTTTCGAGACTTGTTTATCTTTTGTCATTTAAACTTTGTCGAGTGTTTATTAACATGTTCTTGTATTTTTCAGGCGTTCCAATCCTCCTTGGCTCTGCATGCCGAAACGACGAAGATAGAAGATCTAGTGTCCTCTGCTCTCGTCAGGGAGAACGCGGCTTTGGAGAGGGAAAAGTCTGCTCAGGCACGTACCGAGGATATGGTGGTACGACTCGACGACGCTCTGAACAAGCTGGAGGTCGTCGGACGTGCAAAGGACGAGGTGAACTCTCGCCTGAAGCAGTCCCTGTCTTTGATCGCCGACCAAAGGGAGGAGTTGGACAGGACGAAGGAGTCCTTGGCTATAAAGGAAAAAGAATCCGAGGAGTCCAAGTCCAAGGTGGCGAGCCTGGAGAAAGAGGTGAAGGATCTGAAGGACAAGGCCAAGTCCGTCTTTGCCTTGGCTCATTTGACTGCTGGTGCTGCGATAACGAGGTAGCATCTATTGGGAAAAAAATCCACTTGCCTCGGCGTCGGAGGAGCTTGCCTTCTACCTGAAGGACGTCGGATCCGAAAGAGATCTCGACTCCGACGATGAGAAGGAGGCCGACGAAGTGGAGATGGACGAGGTTTCAAAGGGCGAGGCCTCTGGTAAGGATGCGACTGACGATCCTCCTCAGACTTGAGAAATTTTAGCTTTTTGTTTTCTATCGCTCGATCGTTGGCGGTCGAGCCATTCGGATGTAAGTGATCGAATATTTAATGAATGAAACTTACATTTCTTTGAACTTGTATCTTATACATTTCGTGAACAATATCAACTGTGAAATTCATTAAGTACGGAAGTGAACAAGAGGACGTGCGACTTAGGCATCCATTGTAATACAACGACTAGAACATAAATCATAAGACTTTTATACTTTTAAATCGTGTTGGCAAACATAAGCACATGCGATCGAAGCATTCATTCAGAACATGAAATTCTTCTATGTTAAAAAACTTAAATCGTGGGGTCGTTAGACCTTATGATTGCACAATTAAGTCGTGCGACGAGCCTGAGTCATGCGTTCCTGTAGTCACACAATCGAGTCGTCTAACAGAACTGATTGTTTATATCATGCGATTTTACTAAAGTTGTATGATAGACTTAGTAACTTATGTCGTGCGATCCTGCGATAAAACAATGTCCGAGGTTGGTCGTTGGCTAGCCAACGACCCTCCGATGCTTAGGTCAGTAATAGTCTTGATAAAAAATCGTATGAAAGAAGGAAAAGGACTTAGAAGAAAATACCTTTTCAGATGCGTTGCATTCCAGCTACGTGGGACACCTTGATTGTCGAGGGTTCAGAGCCGATAGACACCTTTTACCCACGACTTCTGAGATACGATAAGGACCTTTCCATTGACCACGACATTAGCACGCTAGTCGGGGTATTTTACTTCTCGAATTTTCCCTGTCTTGAGGAGGTTGTCGACCTCGTCATTTATTACCTTATTCCTTTCAGGAGCAAATTTCCGATGCTTTTGCTTGACAGGCTTAAATGACGGGTCGACATTGAGCTTATGGGAAATGACGCCAGGGTCTATGCCGACCATGTCTTTGTGCGACCAGGCAAAACAATCGGCATGTTCCAGCAAGAAAGATATTAGCTTGTCTTTAAGGCAGGGGTCGAGAGACGAACCTACAAAGACTTTCTGGTCAGGCTTGCTCTGGTCCAGGACGACTTCCTCCAGACAATAGTCGTCGGCTATCCCAGGAGCATCCTGGACCTGTAATTGCTAGATGGCCTACTTCCGCGGCTTTAGGGTGGTCTTATAGCAGTCACGGGCGACTTTCGGCTCACTTTTGATCTCCTGGACTCCCCATGGCGTAGGGAACTTCATGGTCTGATGGTATATCGAGGGGACGGATTTCATTTCATGGATCCATGGTCGGCCAAAGATGATGTTATAGACCGACGAGCAATCAATGACGTTGAACTTCGTCTGCTTATTGACTCTGTTAATGCAAAAAATTGCACTAAACTGTCTTATGCCAAAAATTGTATAAAAATATGATTTAAGGTTTGGTTTCGGGCCTTATCAACTAAAGATTGAACCACTGAAATAAACAAGAAAAATAACGAAGAAAATGTAGACGAAACAAGAGATTTTGGTGACGCGGAAAACCCCGAAACGAGGGGAAAAACCGCGGTCGACTTGGTTAGAGTCGACAGTGCACTATGGTTGCCTAACAGGGGCGAAAGTCCTTGTGTTACAGGTGATTTGTGTACAACAGATTACAAGTAAATGTAAATATAAACTTAGTCGTGTGCAAATGAAGTGTGTCGTGCGTAAATCATGCGAAAAAGTATGCTTGTCGAGCGGTTTTAACTGCCGTCGTCGGGTGGTTCGAACTGCCATCGTTGGGTGGTTCGAACTGCCGTCGTGCGAAACTTTGCGTAAGCGAGGTATGTTCGAATGCCTTGAAAGAAAGTAGAATTGAGTGTTCAGATGAATGTAGCTTGATCTCCCCTAAATTGATCAGCGGAGGCCTTTATATAGCTTCCGTTGGTAATAAATGTGCTTTAATGGTTGGTATTGTAACCACCGCGGGCATTAAATGCGCTTTGATGATTTGGTTTTGTAACCGCTGTCGAGTCTTTAATGTTATTAAGAGCTCGTCCGTTACTGACCGTTGTACCATAATTGCTTGTGGACTTGCATTAATGAACAAAAGAAACGGCTGTTGACCATTAATGGTTAGTGTAATCGTAAGACCGTCTTAAGTTCTGGACGTCGGTCTTATGGAGCATACGATCGTCGCCGAAATATAAGACCATGTATATGACTGTAAATGTCTTGTAATACCTTATCTTAATATAAGAATGGTCTTATGAAAATGTCGTAAGACTAGGATGATGATGTCGTAGGACTAGGTCGATATAAGACCGCCGATAGGAGACTGTCGACGTAAGACCGACGAGTCGTAACTGGCGACACGTAACTGGCGACATAAGACTAGTGACGTAAGACTAGTAACATAAGACTAGTAACGTAAGACGTAAGACTAGTAACGTAAGACTAGTAACGTGTGACTGGCGATGTGTGACTTGCGACGTGTAACATGAGACACGTAACATGCGATCACGAGATGTAAAGACACTATCTTGAATGACTATTGACGCAAGATGTCTTTTAATAACTGTTTGGGCAAAATTTCACAGGTCTCGACCACGACCAGAAAAGGTAAGACACATGTTATCAACTATATCTTGTATTAAGATAAGGTCCCGACAAAGACCCAAAAAACCTCCGTCGTCCCTCCTAAAAAGTAAGTCGAGAGTTCCTCACGACACTCGACCTCGACGTCGCCCGTTCCGCATGACCGTCGCACAAGATCGTGCGACCTTGACTAACTCGATATACGACTGTTAAGTTTGTTCAATGATTAATGCAGGAGTCAAAGTCATTAATGGACAACGGTCATAACCGACGAAGAGCAATTATGAAGAGTTACAACTGGCGACTGTTAATACCAAAAATCGCACCAAAGAGATAACTTAAGGTCGATGTGGACTTAATCAACTAAAGAAATGATCTTTCGACGAGACGTGCGACGAGGGAAAAAATAAACGAGATAAGGGATTTGATGACGCAGGAAAAACCTCAAACGAGGAAAAAACCTGCGGACGAAAAGAGGTGTCGTCGCTGCACTATGGTCGCCAATCAGGGGCGACGTCCTCGGTACTGGCGTTGGTCGTACGATGATTACAATACAAATGAAGGAAATACTTCGAAATGTAAAGTACAAGTGTTTGAATGTAAAAACATGTGTTTGTCGTGTGTGAATACAAAGTGTGAACTTCTGGTCGAGGGCTGTTGTCGTGCATCGGGAGCTGTACTTGAGCTTTCCTTCGAGTGTTCTTGAGTTCGCAGTAGGGTTCTGGCTTTCAATACTTGATCTCCAGAGTTTGAATGTTCTTTGCTATGAGTTTGGATGATTTTCTCTGCTGTTTGGTGATGTTCGCTGATGTATATTGGATGTTAACTCATGTCCCCTGAAATGAGGCTTTAGCTTGTATTTTATAGTCTTCGCGTCATTAATTAGCTCCATTAATGATTTGATCAACGGCTACAACAGCTGGAAACGGTCGCCGGAGTGATTATCCATAATGCTCTTCGTCCGTTACGGCTGCTTGCTGTTAATGGCTTTGACTCCTGCATTAAATACGTAACAGTCAAGGTTAACGTTAGCTTTGGTCGAAGGTGCGATGATCTTACGCGATGGTCGTACGGGACGGGCGATGCTATGGTCGAGCGTCATGGGAGACGTACGACTTGCCTTTTACGGGAGACGACTGATGTTTTTTGGGTTCTTGTCGAGACCTTATCTTAATACAAGATTTGGATTATAGCGTGCGTCTTACCTGCTCTGGTCGTAGTCGTACGACGTGATTTTTTGCCCAAACAGTTGGCCCCCAAAATTTGAAAGAAGGATAGCAAATTCGAGTTTTAAATTTTGTCAGTCGAAAAAATATGACAAGTGATGGAAATTACCTTAGTTACCTTGGAACTAGGCTGGTCCGCTCTTAACTGAACAAGAAGTCGAAAGGAGAACGGGGTCGTGACATCATGCTGACGTACGATGATGCTTACCAGCTGTCGACACCAGGTGTCGGTGATTTACTGGGGCATATGAAAGTCGGGGATGCGTGTCGATCTTTTGAAGGGCTCGACCTGTCACGATTTCCTGCATAAATAGAGATCAAAATGGATTGTTTTCTTCAAGCTTTCGAAAAGTCATCTTTTCCAGAATCTTGACTTTTTCCGAATCTTCGGTGACGGATGATCTACCGTGGGCTATGATACCCAAATCGATGACGATGTTGGTTGCGATGGACGCGATGTCCGTGGATTCTGCGCATCTGGCGACAATGTTTTCTGCTACCACGTCGACCCTTTCGTCAGCCGACAGAGGCGAGGGTGTAAAGACGGGAGAAAATGATGGGGATTTTATGGAGATCAAGTTTGCGTTGTCTTCATCCCTCTTGACTGACTATGTCCTCGTCAGGACGAAGTCGCTTCCGCTTCTGGGGAAATATCAGCTCTTATACTTCAAGGAGCATTTTCCAGGGATCTCTATCGAAGAGATTGGACTGTCTTTATCCGTATTGGCGTCTTTCGTAAGTTTTTCTTTCGAAACTTGTGTTACCGATGTTTATTCCTTCGATGAGAGTTTTGCTTAATACGTTCCTTTTTTGGGCAGAGTTTACGATTGCTATGTGTCAGGATTTCGAAGGCTGAGTTTTTCTTTCGAAACTTGTGTTACCGATGTCTTTTTTGTGTCAGGATTTCGAAGGCTGAGTTTTCTTTGGGCAGAGTTTACGATTGCTATGTTTCCTTAGATCTTAGGGTAGTTTCTTTTTTTGCTGAACTCGTGTTTTTAATTACATATGTCGTGGATAAATGTAATATTGATCATAAAAGTATGAAATAAACGGAGGATCGTGCGACTTAGGCTTTTATTGCAATATAACGGTTGAAACACAAATATATATCATCGATGTGTTAGAACATACAAAGTATTTCTAAGTTCCAGAAACTTAGATCGAGGGATCGTTTAGACCTGACATGTGACTGTATCGTATGATGAAACTTTAGAATATATGCCTCTGTGATCAAACAATCGAGTCATGTACTTGGATACTCATGTCGTGCGTTCCTGCGATAAAGTTCATTAGAGGTTGGTTGTGGTTTTACCAACGATTTTGCGATGCTTACCGACGTGCTGAACACTTTGAATGATAGGAAGGCGATTTTAAAAGAAATATTTTTTCAAATGCGTCGCATTCCAACTTCGTGGGATTTCCTGATTGTCGAGGGTTCGAAGTCGATGGGCTCCTTTACCAACGACTTCGGAGATACGATAGGGACCTTCCCATTTAGTAGAAAGTTTACCTGCATTGAGCTCCTGGGTATTCGGGAATACTCGACGGAGGACGTAATCGCCTTCTTCAAGGGTTTTAACTTTGACGTGCTTATTGAAATGTCGCTCGATTGCCTGCTTCTGTGACGCCATTCTGATCAAGGCTGATGCTCTGAGCTCTTCAAGGGCGTCGAGGTCATAACTCAAATCAACCAAGTTGTGGTCGATGGATGTGTGCCTCGAAGTTGGGAGATGAACTTCGATCGGTAGGACGGCTTCACAACCATAGACGAGAGAGAAGGGGGTTTGCCCAGTGGACGTGCGTGGCGTCGTGCGATTTGCCCATAGGACCGAAGGGAGTTCTTCAACACACCTTCCCTTTGCAGCTTTTAATCGTTTCTTGATCGAAGCTATAATAGTCTTATTGCTTGACTCGACAAGTCCATTAGCTTGGGGATATATGGGAGTCGAGGTTGTTAGTCTGATATTCCTGTCATCGCAGAACTGTTGGGTCCTGTCGCTTATGAATTGGGATCCATTGTCGCAGACAATTTCGGATGGAATCCCAAACCTGCATATGATGTTAGTCTGGATAAAGGAGATAACTTCTTTATCCCTAATTTGGAAGAAGGCAACCGCTTCGACCCATTTAGAAAAGTAATCTGTGAGTACGAGGAGGAATACTTTTTGCCCCGGAGCAAGGGGTAGTTTGCCGACAATATCCATTCCCCACCTCATGAAAGGCCATGGGACAAGCGTTGAGTGCAAAGGCTCCGAGGGTTTATGAGACATACCTGAGTGTCGTTGACAGGGGTCACAATTTTGGACGTACTTGACAGCGTCTTGTCGCAGTGTCGGCCAAAAATACCCTTGGCGGGAGATACGATTAGCCAAGCTACGACCTCCTGAGTGATTACCACATTCGCCGTCGTGCATCTCTTGGAGGATTTTTTGGGCTTGATTTTTGCTGATGACGCACCTTAAATTTAAGCCCGTCGATGATCGCCGATAAAGCTTATTTTCGATCATGACGTACTTAGATGCTTTGAATCTAATTTTTCGAGCCTCCATTTTGTCTTCAGGGAGTTGGTCGTGCACAAGGAAATTTCGAATGTCGCGTGACCAATCATCTTCTTCGTCTTCGATCTGGATTACGTCTGTGTTTCCAATGGACGGCGTTGCCAGGTGAATCATAGGAATAACATCAAATATTGGTTCAACTAAAGCTGACCCAAGGTTCGCCAATGCGTCGGCTTGAGTGTTCTGGTCTTGCGGAATCTGTTCAATAGAAAAAGATTTAAATTTTTTGGAAATTTCTTTTTCCACGCTTAGATATGCTGTCATTTTTGAATCCTTGGCTGCGAATTCTCCATTGATTTGATTTACTACCAGCAGGGAATCGCTCTTGACATGCAGTGCGGTTGCCCCCGAGTCGTGGGCCATATTCATTCCCACGATCAGGGCTTCGTATTCGGCTTCGTTGTTGGTGGCCTTGAAGTCGCATCGGACCGAGTATACCATCTTACCCCCCTGTGGCGACTTTAAGACGACACCCAGTCCAGAGCCTCTAATGTTGGATGATCCGTCGACATGTAGGATCCAAGGCACGTCGTCGTGAGTCGCCACAGTGGACACTTCGAGCTCTGCTTCTTTCTCCAACTCAGGGCTGAAATCGGCGATAAAGTCTGCCAAGGCTTGTGATTTGATCGCGGTCCTGGGTTTGAAATCAATGTCGTAACTGCTGAGATATATGCTCCACTTTGCTAAGCGACCTGTCAACTCAGGTTTCCTTAAAACAGACTTTAAGAGGAAAGTTAGTTACGACAGTAATAGGATGCGATTCGAAGTTGTGTCGTAATTTTTTAGCAGTTGTGACTAGTGACAAAAGCAGTTTTTCCATGGAAGAATACCTGGTTTCTGCGTCCAAGAGAGATTTACTTACGTAGTAGATTGGTAATTGTTGTTTTTCGTCCTCTCGTGTGAGTACGGCGCTTACCGCATTTGGACTGACAGCTAAATACAATTGTAAGACCTCATGATCGTGAGGCTTCGACAACAGAGGAGGCGACACCATATATTCCTTGAGTTTTTGCAATGCTTGCTCATGATCGTTGGTCCAGTTGAAACATTTATTTTTCCTGAGGACGTTATAAAACAGATGACATCTATCTGAAGATCGGGAGATAAACCTGTTTAAGGCCGCTACTCGACCAGTAAGCCTTTGGACCTCCTTGAAATTTCGAGGAGATTTGATGTCGATGATGGCTTTGATTTGGTCAGGGTTAGCTTCGATTCCTCGGCGAGTGACCATGTGGCCTAAGAACTTTCCAGCACTGACTCCGAAGGAACATTTGGTAGGGTTGAGCTTCATGCTATACTCCCGAAGGATGTTGAACGATTGTCTTAGATGCTCGACATGATCGACCGCTTGCTTTGACTTGACGAGCATGTCATCAATATATACCTCCATTGTGTCGCCGAGATGGTCTTTGAACATTTTATTCACTAGGTGGATCCTGCATTTTTTAGTCCGAAAGGCATAACTTTATAACATTAAATACCTCGGTCCGTCATAAAAGCGGTTTTCTCCTGGTCCTCGACGTGCAGTAAGATTTGGTTATACCCTGAATAGGCATCCATGAAGGTCAATAGTTCATGTCCTGCGGTTGCGTCGACCATGGCGTCGATATGCGGTAATGGGAAAGGATCTTTCGAGCAAGCCTTATTGAGATCGGTGAAGTCGATACAGACCCTCCACTTTCCATTCTTCTTAGCCACGACCACGACAATAGCAAGCCAGTCGGGATACTTTACTTCTCGGATCTTTCCTGTCTTGAGGAGGTTATCGACCTCATCGTTTATTATCTTATTTCTTTCAGGAGCGAATTTACGGCGCTTTTGCTTGACGGGTTTAAACGATGGATCGATATTGAGCTTGTGAGAAATGATGTTAGGGTCAATGCCAACCATATCTTCATGCGACCAGGCGAAGCAGTCAGCATATTCCCGCAAGAAGGATATTATCCTTTGCCTAAGGTGGGGATCGAGAGATGATCCTATCAAGACTTTTTGCTCGGGCTTGCTTGGGTATAAGATAACTTCTTCTAGGCAATAATCACCGATGGCTTTAGGAACATCTTGCACCTTTTCAAACTTTCTATGCGCTGGGTCAGCGGTTCGCTCTGAGTCTCCGCCATCTGCCATTTTCCTGTGATAGAGAACAGAAGAAACTCCAAGAAACTATTAGTGGAATGCACGTTCGTCGAGGATTTTCTCTAGATGTAGTCCCACGGATGGCGCCAAACTGTTAATGCCAAAAATCGCACCAAAGGGACAAGTTAAGGTCGATGTGGACTTAATCAACTAAAGAAAGGATCTTTCGACGAGACGTGCGACGAGGGAAAAAATAAACGAGATAAGGGATTTGATGACGCAGGAAAAACCTCAAACGAGGAAAAAACCTGCGGACGACAAGAGGTGTCGTCGCTGCACTATGGTCGCCAATCAGGGGCGACGTCCTTGGTAATGGCGTCGGTCGTACGATGATTACAATACAAATGAAGGAAATACTTCGAAATGTAAAGTACAAGTGTTTGAATGTAAAACCAGGTGTTTGTCGTGTGTGAATACAAAGTGTGAACTTCTGGTCGAGGGCTATTGTCGTGCGTCGGGAGCGGTACTTGAGCTTTCCTTCGAGTGTTCTTGAGTTCGCAGTAGAGTTCTGGCTTTCAGTACTTGATCTCCAGAGTTTGAATGTTCTTTGCTATGAGTTTGGATTATTTTCTCTGCTGTTTGGTGATGTTCGCTGATGTATATTGGATGTTAACTCCTGTCCCCTGAAATGAGGCTTTAGCTTGTCTTTTATAGTCTTCGCGTCATTAATTAGCTCCATTAATGATTTGATCAACGGCTACAACGGCTGGAAACGGTCGCCGGAGTGATTATCCATAATGCTCTTCGTCCGTTACGGCTGCTTGCTGTTAATGGCTTTGACTCCTGCATTAAATACGTAACAGTCAAGGTTAACGTTAGCTTTGGTCGAAGGTGCGATGATCTTACGCGATGGTCGTACGGGACGGTCGATGCTATGGTTGAGCGTCATGGGAGACGTACGACTTGCCTTTTATGGGAGACGACTGATGTTTTCTGGGTTCTTGTCGAGACCTTATCTTAATACAAGATTTGGATTATAGCGTGCGTCTTACCTGCTCTGGTCGTGGTCGTACGACGTGATTTTTTGCCCAAACAGCGACCGTTATGGCTGTTATCAAAGCAATCAATGAGCTAATCAAAGCACCCGAAGGTTATAAAAGATCAAGTTAAACTTCAGTTCCAGGGACCGAACATCGAACAACAGAAAATTAGCATCCCAGCTCAGAAGAACACTACAAGCAAAGAACTCACACTCGAAGAATCGCTCTCGACGCACGACTTTCACTCTCGACCAACAGTTTACACATTGTTTTCACACACGACGCACACTGTTTTTACATTTCAAACACTTGTACTTTACATTTCGAAGTCTTTCCCTTCATTTGTATTGTAATCTCTGTACGATCGACACCCGGAACACCAAGGACATCGCCCCTGATTGGCGACATAGTGCAGCGACGACATCCACTGTCGTCCGCAGGTTTTTTCGTCGTTGAGGTTTTTCCTGCGTCATCAAATCCCCTGTCTCATTTACATTTTTGTCTTTGTCGCACGCCCTTGTCGAATGATTCCTTTCTTTAGTTGTTAAAGTCCACATCGACCTTAAGTTGTCCCTTTGGTGCGATTTTTGGCATTAACAGTTTGGCGCCATCCGTGGGACCCTATCTAGAGAAAATCTTCGACAAACGTGCGTCTTACTAACGGTTTCTTGGAGTTTTCTTTGTTCTCTGTTTCAGGAAAATGGCAGCCCCTGGAGATCAGCAGCATGTCATTGCCCAGATGTACCAGGAGCTCGAAGTCGCTCGAAATCAAATCAACGCCATGGCAGAGCAAAGTCGCAGAGTAGCTGAGGAGATCGCACGATTAAGGAATTCTTCTGGACCTCAGAATGGTCCTAGGCCCTTCGTTCAGAATCCAGGCCAAGGATCGTTCGGTCAGAATGGTCCTCGACCATTCGCGCATAATCCAGGTCCAGGATCAGATCCGTTCGCTCAGAATCAGCATCCAGGTCCGTTCATGCAGAACTAGCAGCCGGGACCGTTCAATCCAAATCCCCAGTTCGGGACGGTTCCTCCTCAGCACATAAGGCCACCACCCATGCAAAATGGGTTGCAGCCATTTCAGAATGGATCACAGCCATTTCAGAATGGGTCGCAGCCGTTTCAGAATGGGTCGCAGCCGTATTTTGTTCCTTTCAACGGAGACGCCAATGGCTCGTCGCATGGCAATGGCACTAGTTCAGGAATCAATCCGCAAGCAGGGGCAAATCTCGACCCCAATGACCTCGTCGCCCAGCGATTGAAAATGCTAGAAGATCAGAACGAGCGCGTCCTATCTTTGCTCGCCAAGCTACCTAGGGCAGCCGTGCCCGTCGACATCGAGCCTCGATCAGGATATCAGGCGTCGCCCTTCGTCGATCAGATCACGACTGTTGAGGTCTCGAAGAAGTACAACGTCCCCACCTTCACGCCCAAGTATTCGGGAGTGACCGATCCAACAGAGCACGTCGCGCAGTATAAGCAGCTCATGTGGACGATCTCGATCCCACACATGTATCAGGAGGTCTGTATGTGCAAAAGCTTCGGTGCGACTCTCACCGGTCCTGCTCTCCAATGGTTGATCAATCTCAAACCCAAGTCCATCGGGTCGTTCGCTGAATTGGTCAACCAATTCTCCCAGCAATTCGCCAGCAGTCGCAAGATGGAGAAGCAGACCAG
This sequence comes from Saussurea involucrata, assembly GCA_033807775.1. Taxonomy (NCBI): domain Eukaryota; kingdom Viridiplantae; phylum Streptophyta; class Magnoliopsida; order Asterales; family Asteraceae; genus Saussurea; species Saussurea involucrata. The sequence goes on from CM066315.1 coordinate 49,571,511, forward strand.
TGAGTCTATCTACAGTTATTTCAACCGATTCAACGCGGAGATGATCAGCTTTCGCAATTGTGACGTCAAGACTGCAATTGAAGCTTATAAGTGTGGTCTGGACGACAGCTCAGGTTTATACACTGACCTGACCAAGTATCCTCCGGAGAATTTTGAAGACGTCCGAGCTCAAACCCTAGCGTACATGAGAGTAGAGGACGACGCTGCCTTTCGTCGCAAGCATACCGACGACAAAAGGTCGTTAGGTGTAAAAAAGCCCGAGTTCAAGACAAAAGCAATTTCCAAAATAGAGCCCGCACGTCATATCTCGAACGTCCGATTCAAGACAAAAGCAAAGGCTAAGACCGCGACCAAATTTCCTCAGTACCCCAAGATATCCTCTTATGGATTCAAAGGATCCACTAAGGATTTGGTCAAAGCTCTGAAAACCGCCCAGGCAACTATTCGATGGCCTAAGAAGTCCGATCAGGACGACGCTAAGAAAGACAAATCTAAATGGTGTGACTTTCATGTCGACCATGGTCATGTGACGGATGATTGCATAGCTCTCAAAAAAGAACTAGCGTATCATGTCCCGAAAGGAAATCTCAAAGATATCATCGATGACATCGTTACTCCGACTAGCGACCATCGATCGTCAACCCCCGAGCATGCGAAAGTCGTCAATTGTATCACCGGTGGTTCCGACGTATGTGGTCTGACGTATTCCACGGCCAAACGTCACGCCAATCAAGCGCCTGACGATCGACCTATTCCTCGTTCATCAAGGTCTAAAGGAGATTTGGAGTTGGAAGCTATGAAGATCGTATTCGACCAAGACGACCTCGGCGACTCATACCAGAAACATCATGACGGGTTGATCATTCAACTCACGGTTGGTAATTGTTTAACTCGACGAGTCTTGGTCGATGGGGGCAATTCAACGAACATCATTTTCTTTGACACCATCAAGGCCATGGGAATCGATCGTTCAGAAATCACCCGACGTTCGACAAATTTGGTCGGTTTCAATGGAGAAGCGACGAGCACCTTTGGAGATATCATCTTGCCCGTCTATGCCAGAGGAATCAACCAGCAGACCAAGTTCAGCGTCATCGACTGTGCGTCGGCCTATAACATCATCTTAGGTCGACCATGGATCCATGAAATGAAAGTCGTTCCCTCGACGTTTCATCAGACTCTGAAGTTCCCTATGCCGTGGGGAATCCAGAAGATAAAAAGTGAGCCGAAAGTCGCTCGTGATTGCTATAAAACCACTCTGAAGCCGCGAAAATAAACCTTCTATTGTGGCGACTCACGACGACATTTAGTGTATCGTCTTAAAATCGCCACAAGGGGGCAAGATGGTAGCAATAATCAAGACGTCCCACGTAGTCGGGGCACGACGCGTCAGAAAAGGTACGTCTTCTAAACCCTTTTCTATTTTTTCATACGATTTTTTAACAACGACGGTTACTGACTTAAGCATCGGAGGGTCATTGGTTAGCCAACGACCAACCTCTGACATTGTTTATTCCGCAGAATCGCACGACAATAAACAATCAGGTCTATAACTTGATCATCCTTCTACAGGGGCACACGATTCAAATTAATCGCACGACTTAGTCGTACGATCGCGAAGTCTAATGACCTCATGATCTAAGTTTCTTAACTTAGAAAAATTTCATACTCCGAATATATGCTTTAGTCGCATGTGCTTATGTTTGTATATACGATTTAAAAGTCTTATGGCTTACGTCCCAGTTATTGTGTTGCAATGATGCCTAAGTCACACGATTCTTTGTATATTTTATACTTTATGAATTTGACAGTCGATGCGATATTTGTTTGCCAAATATATAAGACGCAAGTTCAACAAAAATCTAAGTTTCATTCATAAACTGTCGATTTACAATCCAAAGGAAAGTGGTTCGACCACTAATAGTCAACAAAAGCTAGGAAAGGTTAAAAGTTTCCTAAAGCTTAGGAGAATCGCCCGCCTCTTTCGCGCGACTAACAGCCTTTAGCTCGTGCAAAGCGTCGTAAAGTTGAATGGTCAACTCGTCGGCGCGCGCCAAGACCGACTTCTCCCTGTCCAAAGCCACCCTCTCCCTTTCTAGCGCCACATCCTCTCTTTCAAGAGCAGACGCCACCAGATCTTCGACTCTCGACCTATGCTGTTAAAATCGCGATTTAGCGCCGATATATCGCCGATATATCGGATATCGGTGATCAGTCAAATAGCGGTGCCAAAAATCGGTCAGCGCTATATCGGCCGATTTATCCAAAAATCGGTCCAAAAATCGGTTAAAAATCGCGATTTTTTAAGAATACCATTTTTGGGCTTTTTTTTAACGAGTATAGTTGGGTTTTTTTTATTCAGTAGATGTGAAACCTTATTTAAGTAGATGTTTTGATGTTGAACTATGTTTTTAATTAATGCATATGATAAGTTTATGGATGCATATATAATATTATATATATATATATAATTCTTTATATAAACCGATATTCCGATATATCACCGATATATCCGATATATCGAATATCGTCCTTGACCGCTATCGCACCGCTAACCGATTTTAACAGCATAGCTCTCGACATCTCAGCATATAACGCCAAAAAAGACTGAAATGTCTGTAAAAAGTAGGAAGTTCGTTAAATATCCAACGACAACAGCGACAAATGAACCAAGTCTTGAAAGAAAGACTTACCGAGAACGCCAAACCGGCAACCTGAGATCCCGCTTCCCTGATCGGAGCTCTCTGAAAACGTTCCATGAAAGATGGGAGCAAATATTTCCCCAAATGAGGAAACAACGTCGTCCCGTCTAGGACACTATCCGCCATAAAGTTGGACAGTAACGTAAAGTTAACCGTCGTAACTTCGGCCGACGACCCCTCGCTCTTGTCGGCAGACGATGGGGTCGACACCTTAGACACCGGTTTCGTCACTGTCGCCGGAGGCGCCGAACTTGTCGGTGTCGCGTCCATCGCACCGCGAAGGATGGATGACGCCTTCGCCTTCTTAGGCGTGACAACTCTCGATGAGTCATCAGCTCTCGAAGACGGTTCCCACAGGACTGTCTTCCTGGTTTTCATTGAAATCCTCGACCCAGCTGTCGAGACATTCTCTCTTTCGCCTCGAAGGGCAAGCATAATCTGCACCCCTCTCTTCCTGGATACCGATTTCCTCTCAGTCGGCACTAGTAAGGAAACACACAAAGCATCAGACAGACAAAATAAACGGAGAAAATAAAAAACTACGGTACGCTTACCAGTCGCCTCTTCCTGCTTATCTTCTTCTTCAGAATCTCTCGTGTCTCCCACCACGTCCTCGTCCTCGACCGCCGATTGACGCACGACGAAAGATCGATCATCGACGCTGTGATTCATGAATCTATCGATCTTGGCTTAGGAATCTTCGTTCGGCTTCACGGCATCGAACTGGATCTCTGAAGGCGAAAAAAGAAGAAGAATAAATAAAAAGCATAAATCAAACAATGGCATACGTTAAAAACAAAAGAAAAGTATATACCTGTCATATTCCAATCAGGACGAATCCAATTGCTGTGGAGATCAAGTGAATCAATACGTACGAATACGTATCTAGACTTCCACCCACGATCGTTAACCCTGGTTTTCAAAACCAGGGTACGATCGCCCTTGTACTTGGAATAAGGGCTATAACACCAGTTCTTGTCTCTCTTGACTTGATAAGCCAACAAGAAATCATTCATGATCATAGGCGACTCCCACTCTGCTGACAATCGCTCAATAACTAGGAAAACTCGGCAGAGTTGGGGCATTAGCTGCCCTGGCGACAAACCGAAAAATCGCATGAAAGCCTTGGATAAAGCCGAATACGGCCATTCAAACCCTATTTTGAAGGGATACTCATATATTACAAAGTATCATTCCGGACAACTCCCAGGACGTGTACTCCCTGGACATATCAGTTCTATCTCTGCAGGTATTTTTGCTAAACACCTAAAGGTATTTAAGTCTTCCTGACTCGTGATAGAACTCTTTGGTTCAGACGACATTATTTGTCAGAAAAAAGAGAGGAGCAATGAAGATGAAGGTGAGAAAGTAATGCCTTATATAGACACTCTAAGCCTTGAATCGCTATAGTCTCTCGCAAATTTAGAAGGGATTCGAAGAAGAACAACAAGAATATTGTTTGGGCAAAAAATCACGTCGTACGACCACGACCAGAGCAGGTAAGACGCACGCTATAGTCCAAATCTTGTATTAAGATAAGGCCTCAACAAGAACCCAGAAAACATCCGTCGTCTCCCGTAAAAGGTAAGTCGTACGTCTCCCATGACGCACGACCATAGCATCGCTCGTCCCGTACGACCATCGCGTAAGATCATCGCACCTTCGACCAAAGCTAACGTTAACCTTGACTGTTACGTTTGTTAAGTATTTAATGCAGGAGTCAAAGCCATTAACAGCAAGCAGCCGTAACGGACGAAGAGCATTATGGATAATCACTCCGGCGACCGTTTCCAGCCGTTGTAGCCATTGATCAAATCATTAATGGAGCTAATTAATGACGCGAAGACTATAAAAGACAAGCTAAAGCCTCATTTCAAGGGACATCAGTTAACATCCAGTATACATCAGCACCAAACATCAGAGAAAATCATCCAAACTCATAGCAAAGAACATTCAAACTCTGGAGATCAAGTACTAAAATCCAGAACCCTACTGAGAACTCAAGAACACTCGAAGGAAAGCTCAAGTATCGCTCCCGATGCACGACAACAACCCTCGACCAAAAGTTCACACTTTGTATTCACACACGACAAACACTTGTTTTTACATTCAAACACTTGTACTTTACATTTCGAAGTATTTCCTTCATTTGTATTGTAATCATCGTACGACCGACGCCAGTACCAAGGACATCGCCCCTGATTGGCGACCATAGTGCAGTGACGACACCTCTTGTCGTCCGCAGGTTTTTTCCTCGATTGAGGTTTTTCCTGCGTCATCAAATCCCTTGTCTTGTTTATTTTTTCCCTCGTCGCACGTCTCGTCGAAAGGTCCTTTCTTTAGTTGATTAAGTCCACATCGACCTTAACTTGTCCATTTGGTGCGATTTTTGGCATTAACAGTTTGGCACCATCCGTGGGACCTCATCTAGAGAAAATCCTCGACGAACGTGCACCCTACTAACAGTTTCTTGGAGTTTCTTCTGTTCTCTATCACAGGAAAATGGCAGATGGCGGAAATTCGGAACGAACCGCTGACCCAGCGGATGGAAAGCTTGAAAAGGTGCAAGATGTTCCTAAAGCCATCGGTGATTATTGCCTAGAAGAAGTTATCTTATACCCAAGCAAGCCCGAGCAAAAAGTCTTGATAGGATCATCTCTCGATCCCCACCTTAGGCAAAGGATAATATCCTTCTTGCGGGAATATGCTGACTGCTTCGCCTGGTCGCATGAAGATATGGTTGGCATTGACCCTAACATCATTTCTCACAAGCTCAATATCGATCCATCGTTTAAACCCGTCAAGCAAAAGCGCCGTAAATTCGCTCCTGAAAGAAATAAGATAATAAACGATGAGGTCGATAACCTCCTCAAGACAGGAAAGATCCGAGAAGTAAAGTATCCCGACTGGCTTGCTAATGTCGTGGTCGTGGCTAAGAAGAATGGAAAGTGGAGGGTCTGTATCGACTTCACCGATCTCAATAAGGCTTGCTCGAAAGATCCTTTCCCATTACCGCATATCGACGCCATGGTCGACGCAACCGCAGGACATGAACTATTGACCTTCATGGATGCCTATTCAGGGTATAACCAAATCTTAATGCACGTCGAGGACCAGGAGAAAACCGCTTTTATGACGGACCGAGGTATTTAATGTTATAAAGTTATGCCTTTCGGACTAAAAAATGCAGGATCCACCTATCAGCGTCTAGTGAATAAAATGTTCAAAGACCATCTCGGCGACACAATGGAGGTATATATTGATGACATGCTCGTCAAGTCAAAGCAAGCGGTCGATCATGTCGAGCATCTAAGACAATCATTCAACATCCTTCGGGAGTATAGCATGAAGCTCAACCCTACCAAATGTTCCTTCGGAGTCAGTGCTGGAAAGTTCTTAGGCCACATGGTCACTCGCCGAGGAATCGAAGCTAACCCCGACCAAATCAAAGCCATCATCGACATCAAATCTCCTCGAAATTTTAAGGAGGTCCAAAGGCTTACTGGTCGAGTAGCGGCCCTAAACAGGTTTATCTCCCGATCTTCAGATAGATGTCATCTGTTTTATAACGTCCTCAAGAAAAATAAAGGTTTCAACTGGACCAACGATCATGAGCAAGCATTGCAAAAACTCAAGGAATATATGGCGTCGCCTCCTCTGTTGTCGAAGCCTCACGATCATGAGGTCTTACAATTGTATTTAGCTGTCAGTCCAAATGCGGTAAGCGACGTACTCATACGAGAGGACGAAAAACAACAATTACCAATCTACTACGTAAGTAAATCTCTCTTGGACGCAGAAACCAGGTATTCTTCCATGGAAAAACTGCTTTTGTCGCTAGTCACAGCTGCTAAAAAATTACGACACTACTTCGAATCGCATCCTATTACTCTCGTAACTAACTTTCCTCTTAAGTCTGTTTTAAAGAAACCTGAGTTGACAGGTCGCTTAGCAAAGAGGAGCATATATCTCAGCAGTTACGACATTGATTTCAAACCCAGGACCGCGATCAAGTCACAAGTCTTGGCAGACTTTATCGCCGATTTCAGCCCTGAGTTGGGGAAAGAAGCAGAGCTCGAAGTGTCCACTGTGGCGACTCACGACGACGTGCCTTGGATCCTACATGTCGACGGATCATCCAACATTAGAGGCTCTGGACTGGGTGTCGTCTTAAAGTCGCCACAGGGGGGTAAGATGGTATACTCGGTCCGATGCGACTTCAAGGCCACCAACAACGAAGCCGAATATGAAGCCCTGATCGTGAGAATGAATATGGCCCACGACTCGGGGGCAACCGCATTGCATGTCAAGAGCGATTCCTTGCTGGTAGTAAATCAAATCAATGGAGAATTCGCAGCCAAGGATTCAAAAATGACAGCATATCTAAGCGTGGCAAAAGAAATTTCCAAAAAATTTAAATCTTTTTCTATTGAACAGATTCCGCGAGACCAGAACACTCAGGCCGACGCATTGGCAAACCTTGGGTCCGCTTTAGTTGAACCAATATTTGATGTTATTCCTATGATTCACCTGGCAACGCCGTCCATTGGAAACACAGACGTCATCCAGATCGAAGACGAAGAAGATGATTGGTCACGCGACATTCGAAATTTCCTCGTGCACGACCAACTCCCCAAAGACAAAATGGAGGCTCAAAAAATCAGATTCAAAGCATCTAAGTACGTCATAATCGAAAATAGGCTTTATCGGCGATCATCGACGGGCTTAAATTTAAGGTGCATCATCAGTAAAAATCAAGCCCAAAAAATCCTCCAAGAGATGCACGACGGCGAATGTGGTAATCATTCAGGAGGTCGTAGCTTGGCTAATCGTATCTCCCGACAAGGGTATTTTCGGCCGACACTGCGACAAGACGCTGTCAAGTACGTCCAGAATTGCGACCCCTGTCAACGACACTCAGGTATGTCTCATAAACCCTCGGAGCCTTTGCACTCAACGCTTGTCCCATGGCCTTTCATGAGGTGGGGAATGGATATTGTCGGCAAACTACCACCTGCTCCGGGGCAAAAAGTATTCCTCCTCATACTCACGGATTACTTTTCTAAATGGGTCGAAGCGGCTGCCTTCTCCCAAATTAGGGATAAAGAAGTTATCTCTTTTATCCAGACTAACATCATATGCAGGTTTGGGATTCCATCCGAAATTGTCCGCGACAATGGATCCCAATTCATAAGCGACGGGACCCAACGGTTCTGCGATGATAGGAATATCAAACTAACAACCTCGACTCCCAGATATCCCCAAGCTAATGGACTTGCCGAGTCAAGCAATAAGGCTATTATAGCTTCGATCAAGAAACAATTAAAAGCTGCAAAGGGAAGGTGGGTTGAAGAACTCCCTTCGGTCCTATGGGCAAATCGCACGACGCCACGCACGTCCACTGGACAAACCCCCTTCTCTCTCGTCTATGGTTGCGAAGCCGTCCTACCGATCGAAGTTCATCTCCCAACTTCGAGGCACACATCCGTCGACCATAACTTAGTTGATTTGAGTTATGACCTCGGCTTTGATTAGAATGGCGTCACAGAAGCAGGCAGTCGAGCGACATTTCAATAAGCATGTCAAAGTTAAAATCTTTCAAGAAGGCGATTACGTCCTCCGTCGAGTATTCCCGAATACCCAGGAGCTCAACGCAGATAAACTTTCTACCAAATGGGAAGGTCCCTATCGTATCTCCGAAGTCGTTGGTAAAGAAGCCTATCGACTTCGAACCCTCGACAATCAGGAAATCCCACGAAGTTGGAATGCGACGCATTTGAAAAAATATTTCTTTTAAAATCGCCTTCCTACCATACAAAGTTTTCAGCACGACGGTAACCATCGCAAAATCGTTGGTAAAACCACGACCGACCTCTAACGAACTTTATCGCAGGAACGCACGACATGAGTATACAAGTGCATGACTCGATTGTTTGATCACAGGGGAATATATATTCTAAAGTTTCATCATACGATACAGTCACATGTAAGGTCTAAACGATCCCTCGATCTAAGTTTCTGGAACTTAGAAATACTTTGTATGTTCTGACACATCGATGATATATATTTGTGTTTCAACCGTTATATTGCAATAAAAGCCTAAGTCGCACGATCCTCCATTTATTTCATACTTTTATGATCAATATTACATTTATCCACGACATATGTAATTAAAAACACGAGTTCAGCAAAAGAAGGAACTTCATTGAACGATTACATATGAACGACCGATGGTCGGACAAGTAAAAACAAAGTCAAAAGTCGTTGCATACCAACGACCACCAACGGTCGAGCATGAAAAGCCTAATTCATAAACCCAGAAAAAAGAAACTACCCTAAGATCTAAGGAAATATAGCAATCGTAAACTCTGCCCAAAGAAAACTCAGCCTTCGGAATCCTGACAATCCTGAAGAACTGATGCAAGGATCAAACGAGTATAGCCGAAGTTGTCTCCCAACCTTTCGCGCCATGGCATTCTGGGAATGTGGCTCTTAAGATTAATGTTAAGGTTGGAGGAAGGAATATCTTCTCTTTGACAATCGACCTCCACTCCAACACCTCCAGTTTCCTCACGTGTTTAGTGAAGGAAAACAAAAACATATGCACAATTACAAAAGGAACGTATTAGCAAAACGCTCATCGAAAGAATAAACATTGGTAAACACAAGTTTCGAAAGAAAAATTACGAAAGGCGCCAGTACGGCTAAACACAGTCCAATCTCTTCGATAGAGATCCCTGGAAAATGCTCCTTCAAATATAAGAGCTGATATTTCCCCAGAGGCGGAAGCGACTTCGTCCTGACGAGGACATAGTCAGTCAAAAGGGATGAAGATAACGCAAAGTTGATCTCCATAAAATCCCCATCATTCTCTCCCGTCTTTACGCCTTCGCCCCTGTCGGCTGACGAAAGGGTCGACGTGGTAGCAGAAAACATCGTCGCCAGATGCGCATAATCCACGGACATCGCGTCTATCGCAACCAACATCGTCATCGATTTGGGTATCATAGCCCACGGTAGATCATCAGTTACCGAAGATTTGGAAAAAGTCGAGATTCTGGAAAAGATGACTTTTCGAAAGCTTGAAGAAAACAATCCATTTTGATCTCTATTTATGCAGGAAATCGTGAACAGGTCGATCCCTTCAAAAGATCGACACGCATCCCCGACTTTCATATGCCCTAGTAAATCACCGACACCTGGCATCGACAGCTGGTAAGCATCATCGTACATCAGCATGATGTCACGACCTCGTTCTCCTTTCGACTTCTCGTTCAGTTAAGAGCGGAACAGCCTAGTTCCAAGGTAACTAAGGTAATTTCCATCACTTGTCATATTTTTTCGACTGACAAAATTTAAAACTCGGATTTGCTATCCTTCTTTCATATTTTGGGGGCAAACTGTTTGGGCAAAAAATCACGTCATACGACCACGACCAGAGCAGGTAAGATGCACGCTATAGTCCAAATCTTGTATTAAGATAAGGCCTCAACAAGAACCCAGAAAACATCCCTCGTCTCCCGTAAAAGGTAAGTCGTACGTCTCCCATGACGCACGACCATAGCATCGCTCGTCCCGTACGACCATCGCGTAAGATCATTGCACCTTCGACCAAAGCTAACGTTAAGCTTGACTATTACGTTTGTTAAGTATTTAATGCAGGAGTCAAAGCCATTAACAGCAAGCAGCCGTAACGGACGAAGAGCATTATGGATAATCACTTAGGCGACCGTTTCCAGCCGTTGTAGCCGTTGATCAAATCATTAATGGAGCTAATTAATGACGCGAAGACTATAAAAGACAAGCTAAAGCCTCATTTCAAGGGACATCAGTTAACATCCAGTATACATCAGCACCAAACATCAGAGAAAATCATCCAAACTCATAGCAAAGAACATTCAAACTCTGGAGATCAAGTACTAAAAGCCAGAACCCTACTGCAAACTCAAGAACACTCGAAGGAAAGTTCAAGTATCGCTCCCGACGCACGACAACAGCCCTCGACCAGAAGTTCACACTTTGTATTCACACACGACAAACACTTGTTTTTACATTCAAACACTTGTACTTTACATTTCGAAGTATTTCCTTCATTTGTATTGTAATCATCGTACGGCCGACGCCAGTACCAAGGACATCGCCCCTGATTGGCGACCATAGTGCAGCGACAACACCTCTTGTCATCCGCAGGTTTTTTCCTCGATTGAGGTTTTTCCTGCATCATCAAATCCCTTGTTTTGTTTATTTTTTCCCTCGTCGCACGTCTCGTTGAAAGGTCCTTTCTTTAGTTGATTAAGTCCACATCGACCTTAAGTTGTCCCTTTGGTGCGATTTTTGGCATTAACAAATATCAAGAGGAGATCTTTGCTTAAAACTCTATGAGATCGTAAACAGAAGAAGATCAATCATGATCTTTACTTATACAAATGATCATGTCAGGTCGAGTCCTCAGATGATCGCCACGCGTCCCCGTCTTTTCGTTTGACCACACAGATCGTCGACACCTGTCATCGACTGCTGGTAAGCACCATCGTGCGTCGGCATGACGTCACGACTTTATCCTCTCTTCGATTTCCCTCTCTAGTTTGAATTGAACCGATTCAGTTCCAAAACAACCAAGGTATTTTTCAACACAAAACCCTGAACACCCGACAAGCAAAATTTAAAATTCGAATTTGCCATCCTACTTTCAAATTTTGGGGGCAAACTGTTTGGGCAAAATTTCACAGGTCTCGACCACGACCAGAAAAGGTAAGACACATGTTATGAACTATATCTTGTATTAAGATAAGGTCCCGACAAAGACCCAAAAAACCTTTGTCGTCCCTCCTAAAAAGTAAGTCGAGAGTTCCTCACGACACTCGACCTCGACGTCGCCCATTCCGCACGACCGTCGCACAAGATCGTGCGACCTTGACTAACTCGATATACGACTGTTACGTTTGTTCAATGATTAATGCAGGAGTCAAAGTCATTAATGGACAACGGTCATAACCGACGAAGAGCAATTATGAAGAGTTACAACTGGCGACTGTTATGGCTGTTATCAAAGCAATCAATGAGCTAATCAAAGCACCCGAAGGTTATAAAAGATCAAGTTAAACTTCAGTTCCAGGGACCGAACATCGAACAACATAAAATAAGCATCCCAGCTCAGAAGAACACTACAAGCAAAGAACTCTCACTCGAAGAATCGCTCTCGACGCACGACTTTCACTCTCGACCAACAGTTTACACATTGTTTTCACACACGACGCACACTGTTTTTACATTTCAAACACTTGTACTTTACATTTCGAAGTCTTTCCCTTCATTTGTATTGTAATCTCTGTACGATCGACACCCGGAACACCAAGGACATCGCCCCTGATTGGCGACCATAGTGCAGCGACGGCATCCACTGTCGTCCGCAGGTTTTTTCCTCGTTGAGGTTTTTCCCGCGTCATCAAATCCTCTGTCTCATTTACATTTTTGTCTTTCTCGCACGCCTTTGTCGAATGATTCCTTTCTTTAGTTGTTAAACTCCACATCGACCTTAAGTTGTCCCTTTGGTGCGATTTTTGGCATTAAGAATAACCAACTATCGTATCTCGGGGATATGGCAATAATGGGTATTACCCTTGTCGGTCGGGGGTATGACCGTCGTAGATATCCTTGATCATGGGTCATGTCGAGGGAATTTCCCAAGTCGGTCGAGGGTGTGATTTTTTACCCAAACAGACTCCTCCTGCGTAGACAGGCAAGGTAATATCTCCAAAGGTACTCGTCGCATCTCCATTGAAACCGACCAAGGTTGTCGAGCGTCGGATGATTTCTGATCGATTGATTCCCATGGCTTTGATGGTATCAAGGAAGATGACGTTCGCTGAACTACCCCCATCGACCAAGACTCGTCGGGTTAAACAATTACCAATCGTGAGTTGAATGATCAACCCGTCATGATGCTTCTTATATGAGTCACCGAGGTCGCCTTGGTCGAACGTGATTTTCATGGCTTCTAACTCCAGATCTCCTTTGGGTCTTGATGAACGCGGGGTAGGTCGATCGTCAGGTGCCTGGCTGGTGTTTGGGCAAAAAAATCACGTCGTACGACTACGACCAAAATAGGTAAGACGCACGTTATAATCCAAATCTTGCATTGAGATAAGGTCTCGACAAGAAACCAGAAAACATCCGTCGTCTCCCGTAAAAGGTAAGTCGTACGTCCTTCATGACGTTCGACCACAGCGTCGCCCGACCATCGCGTAAGATCGTTGTACCTTCGACCAAAGCTAACGTTAACCTTGATTGTTACGTTTGTTAAGTATTTAATGCAGGAGTCAAAGCCATTAACAGCAAGCGACCGTAACGGACGAGGATCATTATGGATATTCACTCCGACAACCGTTTCCAGCCGTTGTAGCCGTTGATCAAAGCATTAATGGAGCTAATTAATGACGCGAAGACTATAAATACCAAGCTAAGTCTTCACATCAAGGGACATCAGTTAACACCCAGCATACATCGGCTAACATCATCGAACAGCAGAGAAAACACACCTGAACTCACAAAGAAGAACACTCAAATCCAGTATTGGAGACCAGAATCACTCAGCGAACTCAAGAACAACAGAAGCAAAGAGATTTTTCTCGAAGAATAGCTCTCGACACACGTCATCAGCTTTCGACCAGCAGTTCATACTCTGTTTCGCACACGACAAACACTTGTTTTTACATTCAAACACTTGTACTTTACATTTCGAAGTATTTCCTTCATTTGTATTGTAATCATTGTACGATCGACGCCAGTACCAAGGACATCGCCCCTGATTGGCGACCATAGTATAGCGACGACACCCACTGTCGTCCGCAGGTTTTTTCCTCGTTTGAGGTTTTTCCTGCGTCATCAAATCCCTTGTTTCTTTATTTTTTATCCTCGTCGCACGTCTCGTTGGAAGATTCTTTCTTTAGTTGTTTAAATCCACATCGACCTTAAGTTGTACTTTGGTGAGATTTTTGGCATTAACAGTTTGGCACCATCCGTGGGACTACATCTAGAGAAAATCCTCGACGAACGTGTATTCTACTAATAGTTTCTTGGAGTTTCTTCTATTTTCTGTTTCAGGAAAATGGCAGCCCCTGGAAATCCGCAGCAAGCCGTCGCTCAAATGTATCAGGAGCTCGAGGTTGCCAGGAATCAACTCAATGATATGGCAGAGCAGAATCGCAGAGCAGCTGAAGAGATCGCGCGGCTAAGGAATCCTTTTGGACCCCAGAATGGTCCTAGACCATTCATCCAGAATCCAGGTCTGGGACCAGGCCCATCCGCGCAGAATCAGCCTCCAGGTCCATTCATGCAGAATCAGCAGCCGGGTCCGTTCATTCCGAATCCCCAGTCTGGGTAGATTCCCCCTCAGCACATCCGACCACCACCCTTGAACAATGGATCCCAACCATTGCAAGGTGGCGTCCAGCCATTTCAGAATGAATCCCAGCCGTTCCAAAGTGGTCCGCAACCTTTCCAGCAAGGATCACAATCTTTCCAGCAGAGATCGCAGCCATTTCAGCATGGGCCACAATCGTTTCAGAATGGACCGCAGCAATTCCACTATGGGTCGCAGCCATATTTTGTTCCATTCAACGGAGACACCAATGGTTTGTCGCATGGTAATGGCACTAGTCCATGGACCAATCCCTCGACAGGGGCAAATCATGATCTTAACGATCCCGTCGCCCAGCGTTTGAAGATGTTTGAAGACCAAAATGAGTGTGTCCTGTCCTTGCTCGCCAAGTTGCCTGGGGCAGCCGTGCCTGTCGACGTCGAGCCTCGCTCGGGGTATCAGGCGTCGCCCTTCATCGACGAGATCGCCACCGTCGAGGTTCCAAAGAAGTACAACATACCTGCCTTCACTCCCAAGTATTCGGGTGTGACCGATCCAACCGAGCATGTCGCGCAGTATAAGCAGCTCATGTGGACGATCTCGATTCCACACATGTACCAGAAAGTATGCATGTGCAAGAGTTTTGGGGCGACTCTCACTGGTCCAGCTCTCCAGTGGTTGATCAATCTCAAACCCAAATCTATCGGGTCGTTCGCCGAATTGGTCAACCAATTCTCCCGGCAATTCGCCAGCAGCCGTAAGATGGAAAAGCAGACTAGTGATCTGTACTATGTCGTGCAGAAGACCAATGAGTCTATTCGGAATTATTTCAATAGATTCAATGCCGAAATGATCAGCATCCGCAATTGCGACGTCAAAACCGCGATCGAAGCCTATAAGCGTGGTCTGGACGATAGTTCGGGTCTATACATCGATCTGACCAAGTATCCCCCAGAGACTTTCGAAGACGTCCGAGCTCGAAGCTTAGCATATATGAGGGTCGAAGATGATGCCGCCTTTCATCGCAAGCACACTGACGGCAAGAAGTCATTAGGCGTCAAAAAGTCAGAGTTCAAGACAAAGGCTGTCTCCAGAATAGAGCCAGCGCGCCAAATTTCAAATGTTCGTTTCAAGACGAAAGCAGAGGCCAAGACCACGACTAAGTTCACTCAGTACCCCAAGATATCCTCTTACGGATTCAAAGGATCTGCAAAGGACTTAGTCGAAGCTCTGAAGACCGCTCAAGCTACCATTCGATGGCCAAAGAAGTCCGACCTAGACGATGCTAAGAAAGATAAATCAAAGTGGTGTGACTTCTACTTCGATCATGGTCATGCGACAGACGATTGTATCGCATTGAAGAAGGAATTAGCGTATCATTTCTCGAAAGGAAATCTCAAGGATATCATCGACGATGTCGCTATTCCAGCTAATATCCATCGACCGTCGACCCCCGAGCATGCGAAGGTTGTCAATTGCATCACCGGTGGTTCAGATGTGTGTGGTCTGACGTATTCAGCGGCCAAGCGTCATGCCAGTCAGGCGCCCGATGATCGGTCTATTCCTCGCTCGTCTAGAACCAAAGGAGATTTGGAGCTAGAAGCCATGAAGATTGTGTTCGACCACGACGACCTTGGCGACTCGTATCAGAAGCATCACGACGGGTTGATCATTCAGCTCACAGTCGGTAACTGTCTAACGCGTCGAGTCTTGATCGACGGGGGCAGCTCAACAAATGTCATTTTTCTCAACGCCATCAAAGCCATGGGAATCGATCGCTCGGAAATCACCCGACGTTCGACGACTTTGGTCGGTTTCAATGGAGAAGCGGCGAGCACCTTCGGAGAGATAATCTTGCCCGTCTACGCCGGAGGAGTCAACAAGCAGACCAAGTTCAGTGTCATCGATTGTATGTCGGCCTATAACATCATCTTAGGACGACCATGGATCCATGATATGAAAGCCGTTCCCTCGACGTATCATCAAATGTTGAAATTCCCTACGCCATGGGGAATCCAAGAGATTAAGAGTGAGCCAAAAGTCGCTCGTGAGTGCTACAAGTCTACCTTGAAGCCGCGAAAATAAACCAAAGTCACAAGATCAGGCTCTCGACAGGTTCGTTCCTCTATCCCTAAATTAATATCTTTTTCACAGAGATAAGTCTACTATGGTGCCCGGTCGCACGACAACATAGTCGACCGCATGACAATATTTCACAGGATCGTCGTGTCATTCTGTCATTTAAAACCTATCTTTTCTTGCCAAAAAGAATAAGGTAATAAATGACAGGGGGCAAATAGAGAGAGTCTGAAATGGTACGTTCTCTAACCCTTTTTCATACGATTTTTTCTCACAAAACGTTTACTGACTTAAGCATCGGAGGGTCGTTGGTGAGCCAACGACCAACCCTCGACATCGTTTTATCGCAGGATCGCACGACATAGACAATCAGGTCCATGACTTGATCACACCTTACATCTTGTCGAACGACATGGTCGCACGATCGCATAGACGGCTTCGCAGTCTGAGCTTCTTAACTTAGAAAAACTTCGCGTTTTGAATAAATACCTTAGTCGTGTTTTGATTGGCATACATTCTAAATGAATGCCTTATTTTTTTCTCTCTTATACCTTGTATGGATGCTTTGATCGTATGTTCTCATATTTTATAAGTACCTTGGTCACATAATTTTTAACGTATCTTACATTTCATCGATGCGATATTTGTTTACCACGTATATGAAAACACAAGTTCAAACAAAAAGTGCATTTACTGAAAAGATCGTCAGGTACACGCTCGACCATCAACAGTCGAGCAGCAAAACAAACAAAATAAAATTCCTAAATTAAAGGAGGAGCATCCGTCGCATTCATGCCCGAAGTCCCGTCCTGAAGGCTTTCCCTTGCCACCTCCTCCTCAGCGTCCTTCTCATCGTCCGAGTCAAGATCCCTCTCGGTCCCGACGCCATTCAGATAGATGTCCAGCTCCTCCTTCGCCGAAGCAAGAGGGTCTTTTCCCAGCAAATGTCGTTGCATGATCGCCACCCGAGCAGTCAGGCGAGCTATGGAAAAAACCGACTTACCCTCGTCCTTTGCAGCTTGCACTTCTTCCTCCAAACTCTCTACCTTGGATTTATAATTCTCGGCCTCTTTCGAAACAGCAGCCAAGGATTCCTTAATCTTTTCCATCTCCTCCCTTTGCTCGGCAGTCATGGACAAGGACTGCGTCAAGCGATTGCTAAGATCCTCCTTCGCATAATTAACGATCTCCATATGTTTTAAAGCGTCAGCAAGACGCTTCGATAGATCCTCCGTGCGACCAGTATCATCGTTTGCTCGATCCAATGCTGCATTCTCCCTTTCGCGTGCAGCAGACAAGAGATTTTTCACCTTCGCCGTTTCACTTCGCAAGGCCAAGGAAGCTTGAAGTGCCTGCGAAATCATAAAAGACAGACATCATCAGTAGACAACGACAACGACAACGAAGTCTGGGCCTAGACGAACTAAGTCTTGAAAGAAAGACTTACCATGAACACCAAGCCGGCTACATGGGCACCCGTCTCCTCGATAGGAAAACCCTCAAAACGCTCCCTGAAAGATGGAAGCAGGAATTTATCCAGGTGAGGGAACAGGTTCGTCCCGTCTAGGACATTACATGTCATAAAGTCCGATGGCAGCGTAAAGTTGACCGTCGTGACCTTCTCCCCTCCCGTCGTGTGTTCCTTTCCCTTGTCGGCTGACAAAGGATTCGACGCGGCAGACGGGGACTTCACCGTTTTTGCCGGAAGCGCAGAATTGATGGGTGTCGCTGCAATCACCTTCTTGGGAGATGCGACCCCTACCTCTTCGGGTGTAACGACTCTCGACGAGTCATTAACCCCTGCCGACGACTCCCTCGGAGTCGTCGTCCTCGTCTTCTTCGGAATTTTAGGGCCAACAGACATGGCTTTTAGCCTCTTCTCTCTGCCCTGACGAGCACGCTCCAACTCAGCTGCTCTCTTTGCAGAAACATTCAACACTTTAGGTTGAGACTCTCTTGGAAAAAAAGGAATGTTACAAAGCACACAAAGGAAAAAGACTCGAGGTAACATAGGAAGAAAAGGAAAGTAAAACTTACCCGTCATCCCTCTCCTTCCTCTCGACTGATCTTCCTCCTCTTCTCCTCCTTTCTCTTCACACTTCTCCCCCTGATTCTCTCCTGAAGATTCTAAATCATCGTCATCCGCCGAGTGTCGCACGACGAAAGACCTCTCGGCGACGCTAAATTCTAAAAATGAATTGATCTTCGCTTGAGAGTCAGCGTCTGGCTTCACGACCTCGAATTTTATGGCTGACAACATACAAAAAACAAGTTAAAAATCATATGTAAATCATCCACAACGCACGCCAGATGAAATAACGAGGCTCACCCGACGTATTCCGGCTCGTCCAAATCCACTCACTCTCAGAGTCAAGGGACAACTTACGCACGAAAACATATCGAGACTTCCACCCACGGTCGTTCACACCCGTCCCTAAGACCAAAACGCGATCGCCCTTGAACCTGGAATGTAAACTACATCGATGACATCCATCCATCTTGGCTTGATAAGCCGAGAGGAGATCATGTACATTCATGGGAGAATCCCATTTCTTAGTAGCACGCTCGATCACTCGTACGACTCGCCAGAACTGGGGAATCAACTGACTCGGTGCCAAGTCAAACTCTAACATAAACGCCTTGGCCAGAGGAGAAAAAGGCCATTCGAAACCTATCTTAAAAGGGTATTCATAGATTACGATGTACCCCTCGGGACACTCGTTCGATCGGATCTGGCCTGGACGGATCAATTCGACCCACGCAGGAATTTTCGCTAACTTTCTAAAGTCCTGGAGGGCCGATGACTCTTGAATAACACTCTCAGGATCCCTCGACATTTCTAAACAAAATTTACAGAAGTCAGAGAAATCGTACCTTACTTATAGGCGCGTTAATCCTCGAAGAAACCTAACCAAGTCAAAGATTTTCACAAGTTCGGGAGATATCAGACAAAGAATGGCAAGGAAATCACAGCACAAAACTCTTCAAGGGCGAAATAAGGAAATGATCCGTCAAAATCCCTATTTAGACCGAAAAATAGGGTTGGATCGAATCCCTGGATGATTTCCACGCGTCCCCGATCTTTTCGCGTACCCTCACAGATATTCGACACCTGTCCTCGACAGCTGGTAAGCATCATCGTGCATCAGTATGACGTCACAACTTTTCAACTTCTCGTTCAGTTAAAGGCGAACCGGTCTAGTTCCACGACAACCAGGTAAGTCCCTCAACCCAAGTCATAAGTCTAAGCGTTCGGCAAGCAAAATTTAAAACTTAAATTTGACATTTAATTTTCAAATTTTGGGGGCAAACTGTTTGGGCAAAAAAATCACGTCGTACGACTACAACCAAAATAGGTAAGACGCACGTTATAATCCAAATCTTGCATTGAGATAAGGTCTCGACAAGAAACCAGAAAACATCCGTCGTCTCCCGTAAAAGGTAAGTCGTACGTCCTTCATGACGCTCGACCACAGCATCGCCCGACCATCGCGTAAGATCATTGTACCTTCGACCAAAGCTAACGTTAACCTTGACTGTTACATTTGTTAAGTATTTAATGCAGGAGTCAAAGCCATTAACAGCACGAGACCGTAACGGACGAGGATCATTATGGATATTCACTCCGACAACCGTTTCCAGCCGTTGTAGCCGTTGATCAAAGCATTAATGGAGCTAATTAATGACGCGAAGACTATAAATACCAAGCTAAGTCTTCACATCAAGGGACATCAGTTAACACCCAGCATACATCGGCTAACATCATCGAACAGCAGAGAAAACGCACCCGAACTCACAAAAAAGAACACTCAAATCCAGTATTGGAGACCAGAATCACTCAGCGAACTCAAGAACAACAGAAGCAAAGAGATTTTTCTCGAAGAACAGCTCTCGACGCACGTCATCAGCTTTCGACCAGCAGTTCATACTCTGTTTCGCACACGACAAACTCCTGTTTTTACATTCAAACACTTGTACTTTACATTTCGAAGTATTTCCTTCATTTGTATTGTAATCATCGTACGACCAACGCCAGTACCAAGGATATCGCCCCTGATTGGCGACCATAGTATAGCGACGACACCCACTGTCATCCGCAGGTTTTTTCCTCGTTTGAGGTTTTTCCTGTGTCATCAAATCCCTTGTTTCTTTATTTTTTATCCTCGTCGCACGTCTCGTCGGAAGATTCTTTCATTAGTTGTTTAAATCCACATCGACCTTAAGTTGTACTTTGGTGCGATTTTTGGCATTAACAACTGGCATGACGTTTGGCTGTGGAATACGTCAGACCACACACGTCAGAACCACCAGTGATGCAGTTGACGACCTTTGCATGCTCGGGGGTTGGCGGTCGAACGTCGTTAGCTGGAGTAACGACGTCGTCGATGATATCTTTGAGATTGCCCTTCGGGACGTGATATGCTAGCTCTTTTTTGAGAGCTATGCAATCATCTGTCGCATGACCATGGTCGACATGGAAGTCGCACCATTTTGATTTATCTTTCTTATTGTCATCTTTGTCGGACTTCTTCGGCCATCGGATGGTCGCCTGGACGGTTTTCAGAGCCTCGACCAAGTCGGTCGCGGTCTTGAACTCCGCTTTCGTCTTGAATCGGACGTTCGAGATTTGTCGTGCGGATTCTGGCTTGGATACTGCCTTTATCTTGAACTCTGGCTTCTTTACACTTAACGACCTTTTGTCGTCGGTATGCTTACGACGAAAGGCAGCGTCGTCTTCAACCCTCATATATGCTAGGGTTCTTGCACATACATCTTCAAAATTCTCTGGGGGATACTTGGTCAAATCGGTGTATAAACCCGAACTGTCGTCTAGACCACGTTTATAGGCTTCGATTGCGGTCTTGACGTCGCTGTTACGGACACTGATCATTTCTGCGTTGAGCCTATTGAAATAGCTCCGGATCGATTCTCCAGCCTTTTGCACGACATAGTACCAATCGCCGGTCTGCTTCTCCATCTTACGACTGCTGGCGAACTGCTGGGAGAATTGGTTGACTAGCTCAGCGAACGACCCGATGGATTTGGGTTTGAGGTTAATCAACCATTGGAGGGCAGGACCTGTAAGGGTCTCCCGAAACTCTTGCACATACAGACTTCTTGATACATATGTGGGATCGAGACCGTCCACATTAGCTGCTTATATTGCGTGATGTGCTCCGTCGGATCGGTTATCCCCGAATACTTGGGCGTGAAAGCAGGGATATTGTATTTCTTCGGGACGTCGTCTGTCGCGATCTTGTTGACAAAAGGCTACGCCTGAAATCCTGAACGAGGCTCGACATCGACAGGTACGGCTGCCCCCGGCAGCTTAGCGAGCAAAGATAGGACACGCTCGTTCTGATCTTCTAGCATTTTCAACTGCTGAGCGACGGGGTCATTAGGATCAGGGTTTACTCCTGCTTGAGGGTTAACTCCCGGACTGGTGCCATTGCCGTACGACGAACCATTGGCATCCCCGTTGAAAGGGACGAAGTATGGCTGGGACCCATTGTTCATGGGTGGTGCTTTCAGGTGCTGAGGAGGGATCGGCCCGAACTGGGGATTTGGGATGAACGATCCCGGCTGCTGATTCTGCATGAATGGAGCTTGCTGCTGACTCTGACCGAACGGTCCTGGCCCTGGATTCTGAACGAATGGACCTGGGCCTGGATTCTGGATGAATGGAGCGGACCCTGGATTCTGACCGAACGATCCTGGACCGGAATTCTGGACGAATGGTCTAGGACCGTTCTGTGGTCCAAATGATCCATTCGGATTTTGATTTCTCAGCTGCGCGATTTCCTCAGCTGCCCTTCGACTTTGATCAGCAAGGATGTTGATTTGATTTCGCACAACTTCCAACTCTTGATACATATGGGCAATGATCTGCTCTTGATTTCCATGGGCTGCCATTTTCCTGAAACAGAAAAAAGAGGAAACTCCAAGAAACCGTTAGTAAGACGTACGTTTGCCGAAGATTTTCTCTAGATGGGGCCCCACGGTGGGCGCCAAACTGTTAATGCCAAAAATCGTCCAGAAGGATAACTTAAGGTTGATTGTGGAGCTTAACAACTAAAGAATGGGAATCTTTCGACAAACCGTACGACAAAGACAAAAAATGCAAAAGAGACGAAAGATTTTGGTGACGCAGGGAAAAACCTCAACGAGGAAAAAACCCGCGGACGACTATAGGGGTCGTCGATGCACTATGATCACCAAACAGGAGCGATGTCCTTTTGTTCCAGGCGTCGAGAGTACAATGATTACAATACAAATGAAGGAAAGACTTTAAATGTAAAGCAACAAGTGTATCGAATGAAAAAACGAGTGCGTCGTGTGTAAAAACAATGTGCCGTGCGTCGTCTGCTCGAGAGAATTCTTGCTTCGAAAGTGTTCTTGTAGTGAGTGTTCTTGAGAGTTCTGTTGTTTCAAGATACCCGAAATGATGATTGAGCCTTCGTGTTTATAGCCTTCGAACGTCTTGAATGATTCTATAAAAATTGCTGATAACGGTTGTAACGGCCACTGGGTTTAATGCTCATAAGTGTCCCTGTCGGTTATGTTTGTTGGTCATTAATGACATTGATCCTGTATTAAATGATGAAAACATAACAGTAATATCGCATGTTAGTCGGTCGAGGTCGTGAGGTTCCTTACGATGGTCGAGTGTCGTGAGTAACTTTCGATTTCAACTTTGGCCAGAAGATAAAGTGCCTATGATTTTGTCTCATTATGAAAAAGTGTAATAAATGTTTTCTCTGTTCTAGTCGTGGTCGAGACTGTTGAAATTTACCCAAACAATAAGCAGTCAGGTCTATTAGATGACTTGATCACATTATCGCAGGAATGCGCGACTCAAGTTTGTCGCACGATTTAATCGTACGATCATAAGGCCTAACGACTTCATGATTTAAGTTTTTTGACTTAGATTTTTTTTATGTTTTGGGTGAATGCTTTAATCGCACGTACTTATGTTTTCTTTGCACGACTTAAAGGTCTCAAGATCTTACAGTCCGCACCTTAATTTGAAAGAATTAATGTACTTCAATGAATGCTTTTGTCGCAAGTGCCTATGTTTGTTACATACGACTTATGTTTATTTTCGTACGATCAGTATTGTACTCGATGTTTGCTTGTAATACAGAAATTGATTGACAATAAGAAAATCTTAAGTTCAAAAGAAATTTCATTAATATTCAAAAGACGATTACACTAAAAGACTCGACCCCCAACGGTCGATCGGTAAATACAAAGAGTAAAAATTTTCCTAAAGTTGAGGGGGATCATCTGCCGCGTCCTTGCCCGAAGCTTCGCCCTTGGAGCCTTCATCGATCTCCTCCTCCTCGACCTCCTTCTCGTCGTCTGAGTCAAGGTCCCTCTCAGTCCCAACATTCGACAGGAAGAACGCCAGCTCATCCGACGCAGAGGCAAGGGGATTCTTGCCCGACAGGTGTTGTCGCATGATCGCCGCCCGCGCGGTCAGTTGAGCAAGAGCGAAGACGGACGTCGCCTCGTCCTTGAGCTCCTTCACCTCGCCTTCGAGCTTTACCACCCTGGACTTGGAATCTTCAGCCTCTTTTTCACTCGCAGCCAAAGATTCCTTAGTCTTGTCCAGCTCAGCCCTTTGGTCGGCGTTCAAGGACAATGACTGCTTCAGACGACGGTTCGCCTCGTCCCTTGCACGTCCGACGGCCTCCGACTCATTCTGGGCGTCGTCGAGCCGAATGGACATGTCCTTGACACGCGCCAGAACGGCCTTCTCCCTATCCAGTGCCGCATTCTTTCTTTCAAGAGCTGCGGACACCAAACCGCTTATCTTCTCCGTTTCATAGTGCAGAGAGAGGGAGGACTGGAATTCCTGGAAAACACAAACGACACTAGTTAAAAAAACACTCGACAAAGATTACAAACATCGAAGAAACAAGTTTTGAAAGAAAAACTTACCATGAACGCGAGTCCCGCAACGTGGGATCCCGTCTCCTCGACCGAGACTCCCTGAAAGCGCTCCTTGAAAGAAGAGAGCTGATATTTCCCCAGATGGGGAAAAAGCTTCGTCCCATCCAGGACATTATCAGCCATGAAGTCTGACGGCAATGTAAAGTTGACCGTCATGACCTCAACCTCTCCCGTCTCCCGTCTTATGGCCCTTGCCCTTGTCGGCCGACGAAGGGGTCGACGTGGCAGAGGGAGACATCGTCGTTTTCGCCGGAGGCGCAGAACTCAATGGCGTCGCATCGATCGCACCAGAAGACGTCCTCG